>CM032339.1:85334668-86700217 GCA_019022885.1 Schlechtendalia chinensis
TTACAAATAGTTACAAATTAAAATAATGAGGTTACAAAAAAATTTGAAGCATTTAGGTTTGGGTGGGGGGCTAACTTCACACACGTGGAGTTATACTCGTTTTTGTGTCCACAATTTTCATAAAATGTGAGATATTCCAAGAAACTCCATGTTAGGTATCACGACAATTTTTTTTAGGTTTCTAAATTATTAAAAACCAAGGATGAATAGTAAAGTTTATTAACACGTTAAACGTCGACGTCGATTCCGCGTGCGTGCGCCCGTCGCCGCCGTCGATCGGACGCGTCCGGACGTGTCGGCGCTGGTCGCCGCGCGTATTATTGGTATTATTTGCGAGTGTCAACGACGGGTTGACACCGGCTATGCGCGCCCGTTTTGTCATGTCAACTACAGGTTGACATCGGCGTTTAACGTGTTAACAGGGCGATAATAAATAAATAATAAATAAATAAATAAAATAATGAATAAAGGCAAAAATAAATTAATGCTTCTTCGTGACTAGCTGTTACAAATTTCAAAGGAAATAGAAAATCAATAATTTACTGAGCTCTCACTAAATAAGTACTGGTAAGAAGATACCAAGGTAGGTAGTTCAGATCACACCATCATCCTTCAAGGTGGGAGCTTCCAACAACCCAAGTCGGAATCGCGATGACTTGTCATTTCCGGCTCTTTGAGGAGTGTAAGTTCATCCTTTGGCAATTGTTTTTTACTCACCAAATTATTATTTCTACTCATTTGGCTTAAGATAGGGTCGGAAAACAGGATCAGGTAGTGAAATAGGTCTTCGTTTGTGTGAAGCCTGGAATTTTGTCGAGTCCTAAACTGTCTAATGAATTTAAATTGGTGATTTAGTGACTCCTGAGCTTCTTCACTGAGCTGTCCAATAGGTATTGAGGCATACCTAATAACGTCTCCTCCATGGATCAAGATCTTATGAACGGAAGGTGGCATGGTATACCAACCATACTGGTCGACGAAAATTTTAGCAGTTGCTAAAGCATATTCTTCGAATTTGTGAGAATCAATATCAAAACCACATGTCAGGGTGGTTAAAATAACATTAAATCTCGATAGCATCTCCTCACTCAGACCTATGATTGATGCCGTTAGAGATGGATCTCGGAAGAAAGTCCTAGCTGTATTACCATCATTTGTTGACCCAAATCCTGGTTTGGGTTGATCCACCAGTAAACCGAGCATTTGTCTGAGGTCTTTAATTACTTGCTCTTTTCTTGTTTTGAGAAGCGCTTTATTTTTTTCACCTCTAGCTTGGAACGTTTTGAAGTTAAGACGATACGCAATATGTAGACAACATTCTAGGAAGCGTATTCGAGCGTGAAGTGGTGAGAGCCCAAAACGCAGATTGTCCACTGTTGAAGTTTTCCGAACAATTTCGCCAAGATTGTTCATTTCACTTGGCTTAGCGTTACACACAAAACACGACTGTGTAGATTTCGTATCTGTCAGAGTATTGATCACTTTTCCGTCCACCATTGTCAATGAAAGAGAGTGGTGAATAATCACTGAATCGCTACATTTGGTAGGAGATAGCCTGGAGATTTGTTGTTCGACAGAAGCGACTTCTTTTTTAACAAGTTCATCCGAATCTTTGATGTAAATGAACTTGAAAGCGCGACAAAAACGAGATGAAGAAGGAGCTGGATTTTTCCATATTACTATTTGTCTACTGTCTGGATCGGAAAGCTGCGTGTATCTCAGCTGTATAGTCACGAACGCCATCATGAAGACGGAAGCATCAGCGTTGTCTTCTTCTGAAAAACATTGTTTGTATTGGCTTTGTCCTGAGCTCCCGTCACAGCCCCACTTACTTATTAAAGTAAAATGCAGATCGTCTTTGTCGTCTATGGCCTCAAACACAACTTGTTGGTAGTCATAAAGTCTTTGTGCAGTAACATCAAGAATATTTTGCAAGGCAACTTCAGCTGAAGTCTCTGTCAGTCTTACAGCATCGTCAGCTGGGTAGCATCGCTTTTTAGCTGACAAAATTTTTGCATACGAAGAATATATATGTGTCCCGTTTTGTTTTGCAGAATCTCTTACTAATAAATACTGGCGTTTGCTAAGATTGACATTTATTATTAGTGACAAAGCTGCGTCACCAGAAACTTTTGAATAATGGATTCTTTTCGGAGACCTACCCCCACTGGTCATAGCATGTTTATATTTTCTCGAGCGCCTTGGTGTTGTTGATGATACACTTTGAACAATGCTCAACGGTTGCCAGCCGCAACAGAAGGGCAACGGAACGGTTGCCAGCCGCATGCAGCTTTCGTTCAATTGCAAGAGAGAGTTCCTCAATGGAGTGACCCATTAAATCCTGGATTTTGGATATTTTTGTTTTCTTCCTGCATTCTTCAAACAGTTTTGTTGGTCGGCCACCTTGACGAGGTCTTGCCGAAGCCTCTTTGACCAATGTTGGGATGTCAAATATCGTGTTCAACCAAGGCTTATTTTGAATAATGAAATTAGCGAGATGAATCGTGCGTGACCATCTTAACTCAAAGTTTTTAACTACTTTCATCAAATCGACAAGTACCTTATTGTAGTCTAGATCACCTGTTGCCGGATTTGGAAGAGCAGTTGCAATTTTTTCAATAGCGGCAATACGCGGCAGATGTTTAAAGTGTCTCCACTGCTGGAAGATCCATTGGTAAGTCACGGTACCAGAATTCCCTGTGAAAAAAATAAGAGTAGGTAATTAAAAAAAAAAAAGCCTTATCGCAGGGTTCTAACGACCCGTTTTTATTTTATTCCTCTACTACAACTCTACCAGATCACATACTCAAAAGCACAAAACCTGCAATTACCTGCGATTTTAGTAATTCAATTTTAAAGCTAATTTAAACGATTTTTTAATACTTTTTCTCAGCAGAAACAGCAAAAATTTAAAATTTATCAAATGTTGATATTAAAGGGTGATTTCTACTTACCTTGGGTGGAACTCTCCATTGTCAAATTAATTCTGAAGAGCGACTGGACGCCACAGCAGACAAACACATTATGAAGTGAGAAATGAGATAAATCGGGCATTTCGACAGTTTCAAGTCTCATCACGCGTCTCGATGTAAACATTGGCGCTCCCCCTTCCAGGGCAAAGTTCGTCAACAACCTCTCTATGAATCCCACCTATAAGAATCGCATTCTGACAACTTTCAAAAATGGGGTTTTTTCCACCTAAATATTCAATCTGGCCCACTGTGCGCCGGCTGCGCAAGCCTATGCCCCGTGAAGTTGGATGGACGATGGAGTTAGGAAACGCCTGCAAGTAGAGAGTTACGAATAGTAAGAGAGGGCGCACCCAAATAGATGGCCGAGCACGGGATGACCGAAAACAACTCCAAATAGAGTGTCACGGATAGGAATCGAGGGCACACCCAAATAGATAGCCAAGGTTAAGGAAAGGAGCAAACACCTCCAAATAGAGGGTCATGGCTGGGCGACGATGGCACACCCAAATAGGTAGCACTTCCGTGTGGAGTTTCGCCCGTTTCTCTTCGCCACGTCTCTGGTCAATATTCGGCTGTAGATTGAGGTATACGTGCTGTTCCGTCTTGTAGGTGATCCGTCAATGGTATGTAGTTGCTGCGTGTGTTGTTGTTCTCCGTTCGTCAAGACTGCAATGTTCGGCTGGAGTCGAAGTACTGCTTTCTTGATGAATGTGGATGAACTGACTTTTTCTCACAGATCGCCCCTCTATATATATATACGGTTCTTGTTGCGAATTCGTCCCTCCAGTTGGTTGCCGCTCCCACGTATTGACGACCAAGAACCGCACCCTTTTACATTTCCAGTCTGTCTTCTTTGTGTGTTTTTTCCCTACCCAAAACGTCTATTTATTATTTATTATTTATGTTGGCAGGATACCCATCGTATCCTGCCGTCGTCAATGTGCCCCGTCACAACTTAGGTTATATACTTCCGAACAACCTACACACCCTGACACTCAAGTAGTCGAATATGCCGATGATAAAGTTATATATTCAACAAACTCGGATCCAAAATCTGTCTCAACCGCAATCCAAAACCACCTAAACTTACTATCCCCTTGGTACTCCCAATGGGGGATAAAAATAAATGAATCAAAATCAATATACACAACATTCACCCTCAAACGACAATCACCACCACCCGTCTCACTTAATAATAAACTCATTCCCAACTCAGATACAGTAAAGTATTTGGGTCTTCTCTTCGATAAAAGACTAACATGGGCAAAACAAATCCATAAAACAAAAATAACATTAAATCGCCGACTTTCACTTCTTCGAAATTTACTAGGAAAATCCTCAAAACTCAAATTAAAAACAAAACTTACTTTATACAACCTACTTCTAAAACCTATATGGACTTATGGAATCCAAATTTGGGGCTCTGCCAAAAAGATCTAACATACAAAAAATTCAAGTTTTTCAATCTAAAATTCTCCGTCTATCTAAAATTACAAACACCCCTCCATACATCTCTAATCTCACCCTACACATAGACTTCAAAATACCCATGATTAATGAAGTAGCAATTATAAATTATAAAAAATTTCACAAACGCCTACTCAACCACCCAAATCCCCTTATTGCCAACCTACATACAACAACACTCTCAGGCAATCCAAGAAGACGTCTCAAGCGCCAATGGCCTAGAGACTTCTTAATTTAATATAACTATCTAATTTAAATAAATCACCGCCAAAGTGCTGTCGCTGGACGGTTTCTTAATTCAAGCCTAAACACCTAAATAATTCTCAAACAGCTCTTCGGCTTATTGTATTACTTTTATATACAGATTGTTGAATTTTACTAATAAAAAAAAATAAAAAAATAAAAAAAAAATAAACAGCTAATGATGTTGTTGTGACGCGAATGCCCACGCTTAAAATTCCGTCGCGTAAGGCGGATACTCGTTACGGTTAACGCCGATTGGAAATATTTGTAAAATAATAATAATTGAAAGGAAAAAATATTAATAGTAAATGGACTGTAAAACAAGAATATATTATGGCGTCATGATATTATACAAAACAAAGAAACTTAATCACTAGCTTATCATCTAGGTAGTTTAACAATGGTATCATGCGACACAAAACAAAATATAAATAAAGGTGATAGCATACCCCGAGGCATCGAGACAAAACAGCTGAACTAGACGATGACAGCGGCAATCCATCCAGTATTTCCAACGATGCAACGCGTACAAACGCGAAAAGCAACGTCGCCGAGACGTAAAACGCGACAAATGAACATCACACGATGCAACGCGTACACACGCGAAAAGGTAACGTCACCGAGACGTAAAATTATGGATGTACCGCACGTCCGAAATTTAACAAAATATTTGTCCGTATATCTGCACACCGAACGCGCGGACGAACGACTCGACCGACTCGACCGACGCACTCGTCACAATCGCTGCTGTGTCGGGGAGCGGTGGGAGGCGGGGTACTCTTCTAGAATGTTCGATGACACCCCGCTCCCTGCACCATGCAAATCTTATCTGTTCGTCCGGACATCCTCCCGCCGTTGAAAATGGATGCTTTCAAACAAGATTTCATAACAATATAACAACGACAACGCAGTTTTGTACTCGATACATAACATAATTAAAATAAGATAGTAGAATAGTACAATTAAGACAGTAAAAAAAATGAACAACTTATTAAATGATACTTATAATATAAAATTAGGAATAGGTTAGGATAAAAAGGAATAGCCTTGACACCCACATGCAATTTCTACGTGACTGGCAGCTTTACCAGCTTAACAACTGGGCGTTTCAAAACTGAATCTGCTGTCTTCACAGTGACTACCCGCACTACCTGGTCAGCACCTGGATGTATAGCAATAACACGGCCAAGTTGCCATGACATTAGTGGACGTATCGGTGAATTAACAACAACCAAATCGCCGACATCTAATGTGGGCTTGTGCGTAAACCATTTTTGACGTCCCTTCAACGTATGTAAATACTCGCGTGACCATCTATGCCAAAATGATTGTTGAGCCTGCTTTACTAACTGCCAACGACTCAATCGATTCATAGATACGTGGGTGATATCAGGTTCTGAAATTGCCATGAGTGATTGGCCAATCAGGAAATGTCCGGGTGTCAAAGCGCCGAGATCGTTTGGATCGCTAGACACCGCCGTCAGTGGTCACGAATTTAATACACTTTCAATGCGGGTGAACAAAGTACTTAATTCTTCCGCCGTCAAAACTTGGTCTCCGATTACCTTTCGTAAATGGTTCTTCGCACTCTTGATGGCTGCTTTCCGTAAACCCCCGAAATGGGGCGCCGCTGGAGGGTTGAACTTCCACGTGCACGTGGTCCGGGAATGAAGAGCATCTTGTGCCTTAGTCTCATTAAGGAATGCTTTGATTTGGCGAGCTGCCCCAACATAATTCGTACCACAATCAGAATGAACCTCAACCGATACGCCACGACGAGCGACAAAGCGTTCAAAAGCTGCCAGAAAGGACTCGGTAGACAAATCAAACACCAGTTCTAAATTAACTGCCTTGACCGAAAGACATACGAATAAGGCTAGAAATGCCTTAGTTAATTTAGAGTTTCTCCGGCAACACTCCTTTATCATGAACGGTCCTCCGTAATCCATACCAACGAACGAAAATGGACGATGAGGTTTAACTCTGGTGGCTGGTAGGTCCGCCATAAACGGCTGCGGGCATGCCGCCCTATGCCGCACACACGAAACGCACGCATGAATCACCTGTCTAACTGCAGTGCGGCCGGAGACTATCCAAAATTGTCGACAGATCATATTCATTACGAGCTTCGGACCGGCATGAAGTAAAATTAAATGATAGTGTCGAATAATTAATGCTGTTAAATGTGAATTTTTTGGCAACAGTACTGGATGTTTGGCTTCTTCGCCGAGTGCCGAAAACTTGAGTCGACCTCCTACGCGAATGACCCCTTTTTCGTCCAGAAATGGTGAAGCTACGCCAATGTACTCAGTGTGATTGGTGATATTGACTGCGATAATAACTGCTTCAGTAATGGAGACCAATACGCTTCTTGCGTTATTTTAATGATAACAGATAGAATGTGATCTGATTCTATATGATTGATTGCACCGCTTACAATAGGCTGTCGGCGACAACGATTAACAAATCGAAAACAAAGGCTAATACTCGCTGCATCCTTGACAGAGTTGAGAACCGCCGTAACACTCCTTCAACCTCGACTCCATTTTGGATGTGCAAAACATTTTTTGAGTGACGTTTATACTCTGGTAATTGTTCCGGTAGAATCCGTGACAACATCGACTTCGGCCAATGACACTCTGGATGTTGTAGAAAACCAGGACCTGTGATGTGTAGCTGACATCCAACTAGCTCTTGAGGAAGGAGTCGACGTGAGACTAGATCAGCCGCATTCTCCTTGGAGCGAACATGTGCCCATTCACACTGTGGTAACAGTTTTTTAATTTGTGAAATTCGGTTCGTGACAAACACCTTAAAATCTTTCGGCTCCGCCATCAACCATGAAAGAACGATCGTAGAATCCGAGAATGCACGCACGCGACTTACTGGTACCACCTCCTGTATGATAGTTAGTCGGTGTGTTAACAACCGTGCCAGCAATACCGCAGCACATAACTCAAGTCGAGGTATTGTCAATGACGTATCCACATGTGAAGATTTCAGCGAGGCGACTTTTGTTTTGTAAGTGATAAAATAGACGTTGGCGCTATTCTGTTCATCCACCACGCGCAAATAGACCGTTGCGGCGTATCTCTTCTGAGAAGCATCCAAAAACCCTATCAACTAAATTTCCTTAAATAAATTAATATTAATATGGCGGGGTAATAGCATATTGGTCAAATCGGACAGTTCTGATACAAAACCATTCCATCTCTTAGCCGTTTCCGGAGCCACCAACGCATCGCACTCAAGTTTCTGACACCACGTATCCTGCATAATACATTTCGCCCAAAATATAATCGGTCCCAACACACCTACCGGATCATAAAGTCTCGCAGCTGTAGATAATATCGAACGCTTTGTCGGTCGTTTCTCGACGGGAGTCGACCGATATCCAAATACATCGTGTTTAGGTTCCCAATAAACACCTAACACTTTCACCGACTGTCCCTCGTTTGGCTCAAAATAGGAGTCACTCACGAGATCCTCCTTTGAAACGTTCTCTAGAATCTCCGTACAGTTGCTGGTACCCATTTTTTTAATTCGAAACCTCCTTTGTTCAAGAGTGCGATAACCTGTCTCTGTACGTCCAGCAGACCTTTTATGCTATCCGCACCCGCAATGATGTCGTCAACGTAAGTATTCGTGATTAACAGTTTATGTGCTAATGGAAATAAAGGTCCGTTTTCATAATCCAGTTGTCGCAAACATCGGATTGCCAAAAATGGCGCGGCATTGACGCTATAAGTGACAGTACATAGTTCATACTCACGTACTTCCTCGTCTGGTGCATTTCGCCATAGAATGTGCTGATATATACGATCCCGTTCACACAGTTTAATCTGGCGGTACATTTTGGCTACATCTGCAATAAATATGTATTTCCGAAAACGATTTCGCAACAATATATCTCCTATGTCAGCCTACAACTTTGGGCCCGTTGCTAAACAATCATTTAAGGAACGCCCGGATGTAGATGGCGTCGAAGCATCAAAGACAACTCGAGTCTTGATGTCATTTTCACTTCGCTTTACTACCGCCTGATGTGGAATGTAATACTCACCCGCGCGAGTCACCAACTGCATGTGACCCAACGCGATGTAGTCACTCAGAAAGGCGCGATACACGGTATATAACTTCGGATCCTCCATTAACTGACGTTCCAGGTTATATAGACGGTTCAGTGCCAACGACCGAGACGATCCCAAATCTATAGCTCGTGCAGATGTGTTCAGACGACTTGTATCTTCTATTTCCGAGAGTACAGACTTAAATGGTAACGCCACAGAAAATCGGCCGGTTAATCACGAGAAACCGTTTTCCTGAACCACGCTTCGCATTTTTCGTCCTCCGTAGTCATCTGGACTGACTCGTGAGGTTCCTCAGTCGTCCAAAATTGTCGCAAGAGACTGTCGATTGCAGGTTCCGCGCGAACTTGTAGCGATATTGCCGGTACCACTGATGCTCCCTTTAAGGCTCCTAAAACCACCCATCCCAACTGCGTGCATAGCGCAGACGGCAGTCTTTCACTGTGAATGATATCTGCCTTTGACTGCGAACTAACGGATATAAGTCTCCACCGATGAGCATATCCACTGGACTCGGATCATCGAAATCGGGGTCCGCCAATTGTAAATGGCCATACCGCTCACGCACCGTAACGGGTAATTTTTTATGCGGCAAAGACGTAGTAATTTTGTTAAGTATGACGACGTTTTCAGCTGAAAATTTTGGCTCGTTAGATCATAGTGGAACAAAACTGTAACTGGTGGATCCCTTTACCGATGTGACCGGCTATTGGGCAAGTCTAACAACTTCCATACGACACTTGTGTCGTGACAAACTCAAACGTACCGCACATTCCATTGTGACTGCCGAAATTTGGGACCCACTATCTAACAATGCTCTAACTGTCTTGTATTCACCCCAATGATTTTGAACACGTATTATGGCCGTGGCCAAAACTACCTTCTTTTCCGCTTCGATTGATTCCGAAAAATGTGAAAAAACAATATCCATTTCCGTATCTAACTCTGTTGAGCTTGGTTGCTCGGCCAACTTGGCTGTACTAACATTACTTGGGGGATCATTTGTTTGGACTCAACGTGTAACAGCGTGTTATGTTGCCCCTTGCATAGCTTGCACAAATAAACGGAGTTACAAGCACTAGCTAAATGCCCGGCGCGCAAGCAAATAAAACATAATTTTTTGTTCATAACAAACTTTCGCCACTCCGTAACAAATTTCCTTTTGAACGCAAAACATCGAAAAATCAAGTAATCTCGTTCACAGAACATACATTTTTCTGATCTTGTAGAAGCCGTAGTCGCTAAAGAAGTTTTTACGGACAGCCGATTGTCCTTGCTTCTTTTTAATCCACTACTGACTACTGTCGCTGATGACTTACAACTTCCGATGTTCTCGAGAATTTTACATCGTTGCGCCGCAAAATCCAATAACTCGTTTAAATTGGGAATTGTGTTCTATGTTAAACTGCCTTCAAATAACCGCCGAGTCTCCGAGTCCAACACCCGAGCGCCTAGGTAGAATAACAAGAATCCCGCTAAATCGTCCACACCGAGGTCCTTAATGGCAGCCATATCCTCGCGAAACGTATTTACAAACGAAAGTAATGATGAAACCGATTCGCGTTGCAATCGTTCGAACGCGAATAACTTATCGACGTGCGCAGTAGCGAGTAGTCGCTGATTGTCGAAACGATCCTTAAGTGCCGTCCATGCAATCGCACAATTGTCTGCGGTCAACGGAACCGATTTCACAATGTTTAACGCCGTACCTGATAAACATGAAATAAGGTAGTGAAATCGCTCAATTTCCGAAATTGATTTATTGTCGTGTACTAATGAAACGAACATGTCGCGAAACGCACACCACTGAACCGCGTTTCTGTCGAATTTCGGAAGATCGATTTTTGGTAGAATTAACGCTCGCGTAGAAAACGCCATTCCACATTCACTCACGTCAACTCGATCATTACGAACGTCAGTTGTTTTGTGAAATTAAAATATCCGACTTCGATCTTTCCGCATATCTCTTCCATCTCATCCGAGCTGCTCCTATCTGTTTCAGAAAACTCGTTTGCTCGATCTAAATCGACTAATGCCGTCATTACATTATTTTGTTCCGTATTAAACGAATTAATCATTCGATTTAACGTGTTGTAACGCGCGAGAAATAACGCTTGATTCTTAACATCATTTTCCGCATTCTGCAACAACGCGTATAATTTTCGAATAGACTGCAACGCGTCATCCCGTGCGACACGCGCGCGAGTCAAATACCGATTTGCTTTTTTAGCCGGTGCCATGACTGTAGGACAGAATTAGAGCAGATAAGATTTTTTACAGGAATAATGTTACCTATATGTATATAATAAACGTGTATACATGTAACAAACAAATGCGTATACAACAGACAAATGTGCATACACGAAAAGAAAAAAAACAAAAACAAATCTTATTGAACTAAACAACAGAATACGGGATCCGGCCCGAAGGACCAAAATGTTGTGACGCGAATGCCCACACTTAAAATTCCGTCGCGTAAGGCGAATACTCGTCACGGTTAACGCCAGTTGGAAATATTTGTAAAATAATAATAATTGAAAGGAAAAAAATATTAATAGTAAATGGACTGTAAAACAAGAATATATTATGGCGTCATGATATTATACAAAACAAAGAAACTTAATCACTAGCTTATCATCTAGGTAGTTTAACAATGGTATCATGCGACACAAAACAAAATATAAATAAAGGTGATAGCATACCCCGAGGCATCGAGACAAAACAGCTGAACTGGACGATGACAGCGGCAATCCATCCAGTATTTCCAACGATGCAACGCGTACAAACGCGAAAAACAACGTCGCCGAGACGTAAAACGCGTAAAACGCGACAAATGAACATCACACGATGCAACGCGTACACACGCGAAAAGGTGAGAAGGCGAAAAGGTCACCGAGACGTAAAATTATGGACGTACCGCACGTCCGAAATTTAACAAAATATTTGTCCGTATATCTGCACACCGTACGCGCGGACGAACGACTCGACCGACTCGACCGACGCACTCGTCACAATCGCTGCTGTGTCGGGGCGCGGTGGGAGGCGGGGTACTCTTCTAGAATGTTCGATGACACCCCGCTCCCCGCACCATGCAAATCTTATCTGCTCGTCCGGACAGATGTGATCACGACACGTGCGAGTGCACGGATGCTAGATGCGACAAAACTGGTGGGGATGGCCAAGCGCTCTGCTCACACGCTATTGATTGCAACAGAAACTTTACGCACATGCACAACTTGTCCCAAGAAAACTGGTGAAGATATTAGAGCGAATCTACTCGCACACTATTGGCCGCAATTAAAATGAGATAACGCGCATGCGCAATTAATCTCTAGAAAAAGTGTTGTGACGGACCGACCGTGACGGCCAATCGTGACAGCCGGCCGTGCGCGCAAAAATCTTTTTTTGTATCCTCTACAAAGAATTTTCACTTCAAACAATATACTTTTTTATAAAAACTAAAATAAATAAATTCTGCGACTCTATTAAAATTTGGTACCACACTGAAATATGAAGAAAATAATTTCATTCAATTTTAAATTTTACAACAAGATTATTATATGTATACTAGAATATTGCACAACATAATATTTTATTCTTTTTTAAAGCTGAAATAGACTACGGCAACGGTAATTTTTAAACAACAACTTTGTCTTGAATATTACACTTAGTCTAGGCTCATTTTAAATTTGTATCTACGAAACGTAGAACATATGTTAAGTGTGGCTTTAGTGATTGATCAGAATATTGGTGTAAACTAAAAAAAAAAAATAAGCATTCGAGTACAATAATTATATTCATACTCTTAATTATAACATTGTAATTGGTATTATGTTGAATAACTAAATAACAACAAAATTACATTTCCATTTTTAATTATTTTATTTATAAATTTGTCTGTTTTTAGATTATTAAAATAAATATTAATACATTATAATATAACTACTGGAGTTATTATATAATATTTTTATTTCTCATTGGAAGAATTCAATTTTAAAATTGGTCAAATTACTTTTTCCTTAAAAAAAAAACAAGCACACATTTTTTTAAACTTAATTTATAGCTTTTTTGACAACTCTTCTTTTCCCAGTAAAATAATATGTTAACATTTTCTGTCTTGAAATATTAAAATAAAGAAAAACGCTTCATAATTTAACTAAATTAGTCCGTATTTTTAATTTATGTTTCTAAAGAAATCTTTGCAACCTTCAATTTGGTCAAGTTTTAAAAAAAGTAGTTAATATCATACGTTTAATTTTTAAAATTATAAAAATTACAAAAATAAATATATAATAACAAAGACTATTTACAGAATATCGATAGCTTAATTAGGTTCGGTTTTAATTAACCTTTATTACGGGCGTAAACAAATACAATAATTTTTTTCATACTCTTAATTAAAACATTATAATTGGTATTATGTTAAATAACTAATTAAAAAAACTGATACATTTCCATTTTTAATTATTTTATTTATAGGTTTTTCTGTTTTTGGATTGTTAAAATAAATATCAATACATTATATTATAACTACTGGAGTTATTATATAATATTTTTATTTCTCATAGGAAGAATTCAATTTTAAAATAGGTCAAATTACTTTTTCCTTAAAAGAAAACAAGCATACATTTTTTTAAACATTATTTATAACTTTTTTAACAACTCTTCTTTTCCAGTAAAATAATATGTTAACATTTTCTGTCTTGGAATATTAAAATAAAGAAAAACACATCATAATTTAACCAAATGAGTCTGTATTTTTAATTTATGTTTCTAAAGAAATCTTTGCAACCTTCAATTTGGTTAAGTTTTAAAAAAAAGTAGTTAATATCATACGTTTAATTTTTAACTTAAATTATATATTTTTGTATTAACTCAACTTGATTAGTAAAAAAAAAAATGTTATATTGTTCATTCTTGAAGAATTTAAAATAAAAATAGATTTTTCATAACAACATAAACCAATAGTTCTGTTATTCGATTAAAATCTAATACCTCACTTTAATTCGCTGGAAATTATTTCATTTAATTGTACATTTTCAACAAATTTATAATATAAATACTAGATTATTTCACTTTATAATATTTTATTCCTTTGTATAGTTAAAACAGCCTACAATAATGATAATTTTTAAATAACTTTTTTTTAAATATTACACTTAGTCTGAGCCTATTTTATATTTGTGTATGCGAAATGTAGCACAAATGTTACAAGTGATTTCATTTTATATTTAATAAGAGTATTGGGATAAACCAAGGTTTCCCAACCTGAAGTACCCTTCGGGGTACGCAAAAAATAATAAGTAATGGTGGAAAAATGTTGAATTTGAATTATTTAAAATGGTTCGTTTTGGAAGAATGCAATTTCTTTTATTAAAAATAAAATACTCTGTCACATAAGTAAAATTGAACTATAGACTTATCCTATAGATATAGAAAATATAATAAAAATTATAAAATACTGTACATGTATAATAATATAATGTAGAAGGTAGCGGTGATTGTGAGCAATGAACTTTGTCCGTCGGCCGGCGTCAATTCATAATACTTTATTCCTTTGCATAGCTAAGGAGTCCAAAAGAAATGGTAATTATTAAACAATAACATTGTCTTGAACATAACACGTAGTCTAAGCCCATTTTGAATTCATGTCTATCAGATGCAAAAAATGTTATGATTGGCTCTATATTCTGTTTAATAAGATTATCGGTATAAACTAAAAAAAAAATAAAATAAGTATTTGAATACAATAAATGTTATGCTTATTCTTAACTATAACATTTTAACTAATATAATATTAAATAACTATTTAAAAAGCTGATACATTTCCATTTTTAATTATTTTATTTATACATTTTTCTTATCTGGATTGTTTAAATAAATATTAATACATCATAATATAACCATTGGAGTTATTATCTAATATTTTTATTTCTCATTGGAAGAATTTAATTTTAAAATTGGTCAAATTACTTTTTCCTTAAAAAAAACAAGCACACATTTTTTTAATTTTAACTTAATTTATAACCATTTTAACAATTCTACTTTTCCAGTTAAAAATATATATTACAAATTTCTGTTTTGGAATATAGAAATAAAAAAACTTATCTAAATTCAACCGAATGAGTTGGTATTTTTAATTTATATTTCTATAGAAATCATTGCTACATTAAATTTGTTGATGTTATTTAAAAACTAAAAATAGTTAACATCATACATTTATTATTTAAATTCAATTATATATTTCTTTATTAAATCAAATTGATCAACTACAAAAAATAATAAACTTGCTTATTCTCAGTAATCAAAAAAAAAAATTATATTGTCCTATATTTACTAAAACCAATTAAATTTGCAATTCGATTAGAAACTATTACTACACAGTAATACGATGGAAATTATTTCTATATTATTAAATTTTTCAACAACCATAAAATATATACACTAGAGCATTGTACTTTAAAATATTTTATTCTTCTATCTAGTTTATAATATCTGCATGACTGGTAAATTGTAAACAACAATAATGTCTTGAGTATTACATTTAGTCTGATCTCATTTAAATTTATGTTTACGAGATGTAGAACATTTGTAATTAATGGCTTCATTTTGTGTTTGATAAAAATATTATAATAAACTAAAAAAAAAAGTATTTGAATACAATAAGTTTTTTACATATTGTTAATTAGAACATTGTAACAAATTTTATGTTTATAATTTTATACAAAAAAAGAACGGTTACATTTCCTTTTTAACTACATTTATATATAAATGTTTCTGTTTTGGATTATTAAAATAAAGATTAATACATCATAATATAACAACAGGATTTCTTACCTTAAATTTTTATCTCTGATTGGAATATTGCAATTTTAAAGTTGATTAAGTTCCTTTATTCTTAAAAAAAACAAACACACATTTCATTTATACCTTAATTTTTAACTATTTTAACAGCTCTACTTTCTTAATTAAATAAATGAAATATGTTCAGATTTTTGTCTTGGAATATTTAAAAAATGAATAGCTGTAATAATACGCCGATCTGCAATAATAATACGCCGATCTGTAGTAATAATACGCCGATCTGCAATAATAATACGCCGATCTGTAGTAATAATACATCGATCTGCCGCCGCCGCCACATAAAACTAATATATCTCTTTCTCAAACCCAACTTAAACTGAGTTAACCCTTTTTAAAATTTGCCTATTTTCAGATAATCAATGTTTTTGGGATGATGACAACACGTATATAAGATAAAATTTAATATTAATTATGCCGTGAGCATTCGATTACTTGTTAGCCAATCGCACTGCATGTCTCCTACCCGACTCCCGAGTATTACCTTTTCACACACAATACAGAAAAATGTGTGTGTGTGTGTGTGTATAAATATATAAATATATATATTTGTACTAATATAGGTATATACATGATGTATTATGAAAGTAATACGCATTTTCTGGGAAAAATAGATTTATTGATTCAATTGGAACATATGGCTAAAATTCTTCAAAATAGTCTCCTCCTGAATTAATAAACCTGCGGAGGACGATTCTGCCACGTCTGAAAGGCACCATGGAACTCCTCGACTGAAACGCCTCTCAGGAACCTTGTAACGTGGGCTTGGATGTTCTTTATCGCACATGCTGAACGTTTTCATCGGTTCGGGCTGTTGTTGGGCGTCCAGAACGGGGCTCGTCGGCGATCTCCTCCCGGCCTTCCTTGGAGATCTTGTGCCACATTACGCATTGAGATCTTGAAATGCATTCCTCCTTAAAGGTCTTTTGAAGCATTTGATAAGTTTCCGTTACTTTCTTCCCAAGCCGCACACAAAATTTGATCACGTACCGCTGCTCGAACGAACGCTCCATCATGCCGTAACACAATCGAAAAACAGACTTCACGCGAAGACACGTCTTACCGCTCCTACTGCTCGGAGTGAACTGAGACCGGGCGCATTTGGAAAGGCAGACCCCCCCCCCCCAAAACATCTTATCCAACCGGTCCGAGTGAACTGTGATAGATAGTCCCGTCACCATAAAATCATGCGCATAACTTTCATAATGCATTCTATATATAATTTTAACATGACCGTATTATATTGGGAAAGGTCTATAATATAATATATAATATATATCATATTATATATATGATGATTGACAGGGTGTACACCGAATTGATAAAAACGCCACTGCCATTGTTGTACCGTTAACTGAACAATAATACTGAATAAGCCTTTTCGTTATACTAGGCTTTACAATATTTTTGAAGAAATGCTATGTTTAAATCCTAATTTATTGGATGTATGCATTACGATAACAATTAGATGATAATACATATTTAATACTATATTTATATATATAGGAATAAATTAAATCAATGTTACTTCAAAAAAATCAACGAGATTGGATCAACATAACTCATCTTCTGCTGCAGATGTTTGGGGTGATAATTCAAATGACACTATTTGTATGAAATTGTGCGACAGAATAATGAACAACAAAGAAAATTCTAAGTTCTAAAGTTCTAAGAATATCAATTGCTTAATAAACGTTATCCCATGCGTACGACTACATCCATGGTTTTGAAAAATTGAAGTGTACATTTAATGGTTTGTTCAAATTGTATTTAATAAAAACCTAAAACATGTTTGCGAGTATAAACAATTTTTTGAAATGTGTAAATTGAAAATTAGCGATTTACTTTCAACGGGAGTTCGCGAATACCCCGTAAAATGCAATTTAAAATTAAAAGAAACACATGTCATACCAAGCACTTAACTTAAAGGGAATAGAACGTTTAAAACATCATCTAGACCGTTACTTTTAGCCGGCGATATAAAGAACTTTTGAAATTAGATTTTATCAAACAACTACAAGAAATAGAGGAATTGGAGTTAAAGGTACCCAATTTAAAATGTATGTGTGTTTATAAGTGTGTGTGTGTGTGTGTATGTGTGTGTGTGTGTGTGTGTGTGTGTGTGTGTGTGTGTGTGTGTGTGTGTGTGTGTTGTGTGTGTGTGTGTGTGTGTGTGTGTGTGTGTGTGTGTGTGTGTGTGTGTGTGTGTGTGTGTGTGTGTGTGTGTGTGTGTGTGTGTGTGTGTGTGTGTGTGTGTGTGTGTGTGTTGTGTGTGTGTGTGTGTTGTGTGTGTGTGTGTGTGTGTGGTGTGTGTGTGTGTGTGTGTGTGTGTGGTGTGTGTGTGTGTGGTGTGTGTGTGTGTGTGTGTGTGTGTGTGTGTGTGTGGTGTGTGTGTGTGTTGTTGTGTGTGTGTGTGTGTGTGTGTGTGTGTGTGTGTGTGTGTGTGTGTGTGTGTGTGTGTGTGTGTGTGTGTGTGTGTGTGTGTGTGTGTGTGTGTGTGTGTGTGTGTGTGTGTGTGTGTGTGTGTGTGTGTGTGTGTGTGTGTGTGTGTGTGTGTGTGTGTGTGTGTGTGTGTGTGTACAATTTTATGATCCTTTTGCCTATCCCTTTTATCTTTTGTTTACATTCCTGATCCTTCTGCTCATCTTAATGATCGTTTGCTCTTCCTATTGGTCCAGGATCATATCACTATGTCTTTGATGCTTACATTCCTTATCCTTATGCTTTACTGTTGGTCCTTTTGCTCTTGATTAACGCATACGAGTCCGCGTTAAGTGAGACATTTTATGTTCAGTGGGTATCTTAATTTAGGTAACGCTTTTCATGGACACTTTTTGGTGGACACTTTTTTTGACGGGTTTTTATTATAATGTGCCAAAGTAAAGACATAAAATGTCAAAAACTACAAAAGGAATATAATAATAATATTGATAATCAAAATATAATAATAAAATTAATTATTGATTACTTCTTAATACAATATATATAATTCAGAATAAGTAAATATAAATGAATATAATAATAAGTAACACGAGACACCCAATTACATCATATTTTTTTTTACGTCTTATTCTCGTATATGCTTGAGAAAAAAGAAATATGCACAAATAAATAATTAATTAAAACAAATTACAAAATATCCTCACATCTATCCTTCCGTTTTTTATTTTTATTGCGAAAAGGGTAAAATACTTAAATTACGCGCAGCACGATGAAGTTCTCCGGAAGATGTTTTTATACAAGCAGATCGCACGACACTGTCTGAACCTGGCTGAACACTTAGGACTCGACCCAATTTCCAATGCAGCGGACTAATCTTTTCTTCACGTATAAGGACAACAGAACCAATTGACAGTTTTGATCCTTTCTCGCTAGCCCATTTATACCTCACTTGTAACTGTGACAAATATTCTTGGCTCCACCTTCTCTAGAGATGTTGAGAAAATTGATTTACGCGGCGCCATCGATCTAGTCGATTGATAGGGGTAGTAGTAAGGTCGGGTTCGGGTATAGCGGTCATAGCTTCACTGATAAGAAAATGTCCGGGTATAAGAACAGTTAAATCAGTCAGACAGGATGAAAGAGGAGTAATTGGACGGGAGTTGAAGCAGGCTTCTACACGAGTGAGCACCGTATACATTTCTTCAAAAGTTAAATGCGACTCTCCCAGCACTTTGAATAAAAGACCTTTCATGGATTTTACACTGGACTCCCATAAACCTCCAAAATGTGGAGAGCGTGGGGGGATAAATTTCCATTCGATTTTATCAGGTGTTAAAAATTCTTGTACTTCTTTTTGATGATTCCTTGACCAAAATAATTCGTACACCTCTTTCAAATATCGATTCGCCCCTACAAAATTAGTAGCATTGTCGGAATAAATCACCTGGGCCTTACCTCTTCTATCAAAAAACCTATTCAACACCTGCAGGAACTCTCGGGTACTTAGTCCACTAGCTAACTCTATATGTACAGCCTTGGTGGAGAAACACACAAAAATACATGCATATCCCTTGGTCAAAGGAGCATTTCGCCGCAAACCAGTTTTTAGCATGAATGGTCCAGCAAAATCGACACCACATTTTAAAAATGCTCTAAAAGGTTCAATACGATCGCGTGATAAGTCGGCCATTATTGTTTGCACCATAATCAATCTTGATCGAAAACAACGGACGCATTCGTGAATGACCTTTCGGATCGTGTTTCTCGCATTTAACGGCCAATATCGTAATCTCACTGAAGATAATACTGCCTCTGGTCCGCCATGGAGTAATTTTTCATGTTCATGCCGAAAAAGCAAACGAGTAACTTCACTATCGGCTAGAATAATAATGGGGTATCGTTGAAATACATCAATTGACATCGCATTTTTTAATCTACCACCTACTCTGAGCACTCCACGCTCATCGAGGAAAGGGTGTAATCGAAAAAGTTTACTCTTTCGCGATACTTGACCGGTAGGTTTATTTAAATCTTCGAATTCGGTCTTAAAGTACTTATGTTGTAACCAATATATCAAACCAAACTCGCCACGCTCGAACTCTTCGGCTACTACTGCACCCCTAAACCTTTCACTTTTATTTTTTGAAGCATTTTTTATGAAACGAAAGCAATAAGCTAGAGCACATAACATTTTGTTAAACGATGACCAACGATGAAAAGGTAAAAAAGGTGTATCTGTATATGTAGTAATAAACGCCTTAGATTCTCGTACTTCGGGTATTCCGTCTTTATCGACTGTTACACAATTCTCGTTTTTGATGGACCACATCTCGACGATTTCTTTCAACCAGTTTGGACCGCTCCACCATAACTGACTTTCGGTTAGTTGAATAGCGTCACAGCTTCGTGATATAATGTCCGTGGGGTTACATTTTGTCGGTATATGAAACCAATCCGCTATTGTAGTTAATCCCTGAATTTTCCCAACTCGATTTGCTACGAAAGTTTTCCATTTATTTGAAGGTGAACGGATCCATGCTAACACTATAGTAGAGTCTGACCAAAAATAAGTACAATCGATATTTATATTTAATTTTGGTAACATTCGAGAAGCGAGTCGAGCGAGTAAAACGGCGGCGCATAATTCTAGCCGTGATAACGAAATCGTTTTCAACGGAGCTACTTTAGATTTAGAGCATATAAGCCGTACGGCACTCCGACCATTTTCATCTGTGCAACGCAAATAAAGGCATGCCCCATAAGCCCTAATTGATGCATCCGCAAAGCCATGTACTTGGATCTTTCGACAATTATCAATATCGGTGTAACGTCTAGGAATCGATATGGCATTTATTAATAATAAATCGCGTCTATAGTGGTTCCATTTATTTATTATTTCTTCAGGTTACAGATCGTCCCATTCATATTGAGACTGCCATAATTCTGAAGTAGTAACTTAGAACGTAAGATTACTGGACCCACTAGCCCCAAAGGATCGAAGACTGTTGCGAACATATCCCGTTTATGCTAACATATCCCGTTTAGTTAGAACATTATTTTCCAGTTTTTCCTTTATTTGATATCGAAAAGTATCGTCTTGTGCATTCCAACTTAATCCCAGAATTTTTGCTATCTTATTGTCCGGCTCGTCCTTCACGTTTTTGTTACGTTTTTTCTCGGTATTTTTTCTTCATTGTTATCGTTTTCATCCAAATTTTCTAAAAGCTCAGCGTCATTTGTGGACCATTTCGACAATCACATCCCAGCATATCCCAATACTTCTATTAGATCGTTACGTAATTGTATCACCTCACTCTTAGTGGATACTCCACTTAGAAAGTCATCCATATAAAAATCTCTCTTAATTGCTTCGCATGCTGTAGGATACTCCTTTTGTTTTATTTCGGCTAATTTATGTAAGCAACCAGTTGCTAAAAAGGACGCCGGTGCAGTACCATAAGTCACTGTAGCTAACTGGTATACTTTTATCGGTAAATTTGGCTCTCCTCGCCACAAAATTCTATGGTACCTCTTATGACATTGAGACATCTTTATTTGTCTGTACATTTTTTGTATATCAGCCGTTATTACAAATTTATGTATGCGGAATCTAGCTAAAATAAATATTAATTCATCCTGAAGAACTGGCCATTTCAATAACACATCGTTTAGGCTGCTCCCGGATGATGTCTTGCACGACGCATCGAATACTTCCCGTACCTTTGTAGTCGAGCTGTTTTCATTTATAACGGCGTGATGCAGCAGATAACACGCTGTATTTATGTCGACGTCGTCTGTATTAGTTATTTGCTCCATGTGACCTAAACGTTCGTATTCCAACATAAATTTTGAATCCTCGATTTTTAACCTTTCATTATGCGTCAGACGTTTTTCTATCGATATCAATCGTCGTTTTGCGATTTCATACGATTTCCCCAGTTTCGATACATCATCACGAAATGGAAGTTGAATTATAAATCTTCCACTTAGATCACGAGTTATAGTGGTATCAAAATGCTTTTTACACGCCTGTTCTTCTATACTATACGCATGACTTGTGGAACCTTCTTCTATCTGCCAAAATTTTTAAAGCAAATTTTTTATTTCGATATCACTATTTTTACGGGTGTCTGCAAATTAAAATTAACTGTTTTTGGATTATTATTATACCTCTTCTCGGGTACGGGACCTGAAACGATCCAACCTAATCGGGTTTCTTGTAACACTGGTCCACCAGGAATTGTTTTTATTTGTCTCGATTCGAGTAACTCGAAAAAATTACTAGCTCCCAATAACAAATCAATTTTTTGCGGGTTTCGGAACGACGGGTCTGTCAGATTTATTTCATTAGATATTACAAATTGGTCTTTAATATATTTCGACGGTAAGTTATTAGTTATACGTGGGACCACCAAACACGTTATATTTATGGAAAAATCGTTTACGCGCGACAAAATTGAAACTATTACAAACGACGACACATTTTGAACTGACTTTCCGATTTCGAAAACAGTGTGATTTACCCGTGATCTTTTTAATTGTAACAATTGTACCATACTTTCGGTTATAAAGTTACTCTGTGAGCCCAAATCTAATAATGTGCGGCCCTTTATTAAACGATTAAATTTATCCCGCACGTATATCACTGCTGTGAATAATATTACTTGTTCGTATACAAGCGATAACGCACTATGCGCACTCGTACTCGTCGATGTTTCCGCGTCGGTTTCTATACGTTCGATAGCGACTTTCTTATCTGTTTTCTTTTCTTCGTCGTTATGTACAAACGATTGCGACGGGTAATGTAATAATGAGTTGTGTGGTTTCGAACACTTGAAACAATTTCGTGATGTACACTTTTTCTCTAAGTGTTGCCGTAGGCAGACCTTACAAAGCTTTAATTCGTTTACTTTATTTATTCGATTTTGTATTGATAAAGCAATAAAACTTGGACACCGGTAAATTGCATGCGGTAATTTACACACGTAACATTTTATGACTTCTGTTGACATAAACGATGTAGATCTTCCCGACGTTTTGTTCTCATAGGCGTTTCTTGTGCTATTTTCAACTATCGTTAATCCTTTAGTGTTTATTGATCTAGACGCTTCAATAGATTCGAACATTTTTGCACGCACTTCTAAGAATTCGATTACTTGCGGCGGCGTTGATACCTCGTCATTTCCTATGGTCGTTTCCCACGCACGCAAAGTTCCTTTATCTACCTTTGATAATATTATGTGTGTTAATAACGGACCCCATGCATTTGGTGTTTGACCCAAAGCTTCTAACGCTCTTATATGCCCGATAAGATTATCTACGAATTGGCGTAATTTACGAGCTGATTCGTTATTTATAGCTTCGGCTTCGACGATTAATTTGATATGTGTTTGTACTAAAATTTTATTATTATTGAAACGGTCGACTAACGATTTCCATGCGATTTTATAGTTATCTGACATAGTTTCAAGGCACTTTATACAGTTTAACGCTTCACCCGACAACGCACCACGTAAATAAAAAAACTTTTGTATTGGTGTTAGGGTAGGATTTTCGTCGATCAACGCGTTAAAAACATCATAAAATGAGGACCATTCATGGTACCCTCCCGAAAATATAGGTATTTTCAACGCTCCAATTTGACCGGTACCTTTGGTTTGTCGCTGGTGTGGCTGTTTCGCATTTCTTTCTCTTCCAATTTCTTTATAAAATTTTCAGCGTCAGTTACTGCCGAAAAATACTTTTTCTCAAATTCAATCCTATGCACTTCCTGTTCCTCCATGTTTCCCTCTATCTCTATCGCGGTTTGCACCTGTTCAAACTCACACCAAACTTCCTCGATTTTATTTTTCCGTAATTTTACCTGCGTAATTATACTATCATTTTCTTTGACATCTTGCATAAATTTTACAAATCTCGTTAATGAGCTCTTTAATTGCCCTCGTCGCACTATTAAATTTTTTACTTCTGACGCCATCTTTATATCAACCAAACCTTAACGTTCAAATATTTATACAACTATATATACCATAACCCTGTGCTCCGGGCACTAGCGTTTTTCTATACCTACTTACGATTTAACCCAATAATGGTTCGCTTAAATTACTTTACTTAACAAATTATTCGATACTTTTATTCGACGTTGCTCACCCGAGTAATCCCCGGAAATACCAAGACTCTATGGATACTTCTTTTGCGGAGATAAAAAAAAGGATGCTTACCGGCTGGCTACAACTTCGCTAACCTTATGACCTTACTTCACCAACTTTCTTCTCGTGATTGTATTTGAATAGGCTAGCTAGAATACGCTTGTTTCGATTTTGCAGTCCCGCACAGTACGATATTCTTGATGTAATTACGAATTTACTTCTTGCGATAGAACAAGTATATTTTTTATTCGGTACTGTTCGATGACACTTTATACGATTTTATTTTATTTTAAAATGCCATCCATGGCCGAAGGACCAAATGGTCGGTAGCTTTCGATTAAATAACAAAAAATACTCTCATTTTGTTCGGTATAAATTGTGGACTGTATTTATAAGTTTCACATACGTACAGACGTATTGCCGTGCGAAGACTGTGTCGCGGCAACGATGGCCTACAACGATTATAATAATAATCGGGTGCGACGGTCGTGACAGTGTTGCCACCAGTACCCTTAATAGTAAAACCTAAAAATATTAAAAAACATAAGGAAATTGTTGACCAAAAAACATATCCAATGTGTAAAAACACAAACATCGAAGAAAAAATAATTTCATTTACAAAATATATTTCAAATACATTCCAAATTAGATTTATAGACACGTTTAGATTTATACCGTCGAGTCTCGAAAAACTCAATGCTAACCTTGTTAAAGCTGATAAAACAAAATTTAAGGAAACATTAAAAACATTGTCAAGTTCAGATATAGACTTGGTAACACGAAAAGGCAATTATCCGTATCAATATATGGATACTTGGAGCAAATTAGAGGACACCGAGCTACCGCAGAAAGACACATTTTATAATACATTAACCGAGTCTCATGTAAGTGATGGAGACTATAAACATTCAGTTAACGTGAAAACCGTTTTCATTTTAATTTTCTTAGCGAATATTCAGATTGGTATATGAAAGTTGATGTAATGTTATTATGCGATGTATTTAAAAATTGTAGGGACTTATGTGTTAAAACTTACGGCTTAGACCCTAATTTTTATTATACCGCACCGGGTATGTCCTTTGATTGTATGCTCAAGTATACAAAGGTAGAACTTTAACTATTATCCGATTATGACAAAATATTAATGATTGAAACTGGTATTCGCGGTAGTCTCACCCAAGCCGTGAATTTGATCCGTCTAAACCGAGTTCATGGATTATTTATTTGGACGTGACGAATCTGTATGTATTTAAATAATTTAGTTTAATGTGTTTAATAATTTAGATCTATTGTTAAACTTTACAACAGATAAAACATATGAGGCAGTAGTATAAAAAGGAGTATACAAAAGCCTCCGCATTGAAATTCCTCCGCATTTTCCTCCGCATTCGTAAATTCCTCCACATTTCCCTCCGCATTTGTAATTCCTCCGCATTTCTCTCCGCACTTCCCTCCGCATTTGTGATGACCGCCCAACCCCCGCACTCACACATTGCACAACCCCTCCCCTTACCCCCTTCCTTTTTTTATTTTTACTTTTTATGTGATTTCCTCCGCCCCCCTCTTCCACCCCACGCCTATCACTATACCTATATTATATTATATTTTTTTTTTCAAGTTTTAAAAATTTTAACTTATTGCTGACGATGAATTTTTTTTTTTACTTTTTACTTATTTCAATTATAGCTGACGATGTTTTTTTTATTTAATGTTTAAATTTCTACATTTCATTTCGTATTTTAACGTATTGTTTTTTTTTTACTTTTTACTTATTTCAATTATAGCTGACCATGGCTTTTTTTTTTACTTTTCGAAACTGTACTCAGTAGACCTGTAGAGACCTGTAGAGATCTGTTCGAGTTTTGTCGAATCGTTTATTCACGATTGAAAAAAAAATATCGTTACGAACGTATGGTGGAAACCTAGTTAAAATCAGTATTCATCCGACAGTCTTAGTATAAAGATTAAATTCATACTACCCGGTTTTAAGTGTTTAAACATATTTCAAAAAGTGCCTTAAAGTGTTTATACATTTTAAAAAAGTGCCGTTAAAGTGTTTATACATTTTCAAAAAGTATTTTTTTATAATATGGCTGATTCAATCCAATTGAACTACAAGAAACAAATATACAAATACGTTCCACCTTCACCGCTAACCAATTTAATTGAAACCACAGCGTTTACTATTGATTTTGCTGAGCGTAAGTTTTTGTTTATCGGGTTCGATCCGACTGATAATTTCAACGTAAAGTTTCATATTTTAACACCATCAAGACACATAAGCTTACACCGAGATTTTTTAAAAAAAATATATTTGCTTATGGGAAATATTTTTTCGTTTATTCTCGATCCACCACAAAAAACTAAAGAAAGTATTTTTCTGAATGATAAATTTTATACGCTCTCGAAAATAGTTTATCATGGTGAAAATATGTTGGTTATAAATTCTCGAATATTCGAAGGACATCGCATATTACTCAATCGATCAAATGTATTCACACTTCAAAATTTGGAATGTTCAATTTTTGAATCGGTTCTAAGAAAAACTATAATCGTTAGACCAATTATAATAAATCAATTTGAAGAAGTACTGAACGTACTAGCTGAAAAAGATTTCAAAAACGTGTCAGACATTAGAGAAATGATTTCATATATTAATAATATATCCGATGAAGAAATTGCATTATTTGTACCTCCCACTCAGATAAATTATATCAATCAGATCAAATTGTTTGCAAACGAACAATTGTCCATAAGATTGCTTATGCGAATGGAAGAACCTAACGTTTTAAAGGTAATGTATAATTTTCTACTTAAACACTTTTTTTTTTAAATTATTTATTTATTTATTTTTACTCTAGCCATGTGATGTAAACGATGGGCCTACAGTTTTTTCACCGCCTTTAATGTGTTTTGAAGATATCTCTCACCATTATAAGCAAGAAAATTTTATATCAGAAGTAATTATAAACATATTTGTCGTAAATATAAGTAATTAATACATTTTTTCCTTATTAGGTTCTTAACGATAATGATGATACTAAGTTATTTATTTTTCCGTTACCATCAACACCGTCACTACAATCAAACGATTTAAAAATGGTAAATATAACAGATTTTTTGAAATAAAAATGTTTAGTATTAAAATTAATATTTTTTATTAGCCGGTTGATGTGAACGATGGACCGTCAATATTAGATTTATATCATGGATCACCCCCACCATCACCGAGACAATATCATAAAGGAGACTATCCGGTTCATTGTAAAGCAGCACGTGAATTATTCAAAGAATTTAAATAAAACATGTACAAAATATTATATTTATTTTATATGGATAGAAATAAAAACAAATAAATATTTATAAAACAAAAAAATGTTTTATTTTATATTATAATGTACAATAATTATTTACAAAGTTCTAACTTCCCCGTTAAAAGGGTTGTAAGTTATAATTTGATCGTGTATGATTAAACAATATGCAGAAGTGGATTCTGGAAACATTTCGTCAGCCTCGAATTCAATCCTTAGGTCTACGGTCGACGTCTTGATGTTGTAACGTGTCGAAATTTGGAGAGGCAATCGGTGGGACAAATTATGGTGTCTTTGGGCCTAGTTGCGGTCACCCGGTCTGTACGGGTCGACTGGTCATACACCATTCAATCCCCACTATATTTTTTTTTCTTATCGTCGACTATATGCCCCGCCGACGATAAGGTCCCTCCGTTATTGTAAGTTGCCGCTCTCTCGTCCAGCGTACGCCGAGATAGAGTGATATACGCTGTGACCGTTTTTTTTGTTTTTTTGATACCTACCTGTTATTTCTGTGTAATATACATACTGTTTTTTCTTAATATATACAGATTGTTTCCGATTCAGTAACTGTTTTTTTTTATGCTCGCGTCGTGAGTTGTTTGTGATAAATACATATACATACGTATCAAACTAAATATAATAATTTGACGAAAACACATTTATCGCGTGTGCGCTCGCCCACCCGTCCGCCTCTCCACTTGTCCGACCGACCGGTACCGTGTTTCGCAGATACGGCTATACGTATAAGCGTTATCTCCGTTGCACGGATAACGCGGTGGACTGTGCCGCGAACGTGTTTGTTTAACAACAACTTTTAAATACCTACCACGCTCGATTACCGTCATCCACTCGTCCGCCGACCGACTTCGTTGCGGTGACCGATCGACGAGCGAACAAAACCTACCGGCTCGTTAGTATCAACTACCGAGGTCTAATCGGCCGGTAGGTCACTGCTCAGTGTCCCCCTGGGCAGTGGGTACGAAGTAGGCCCCAGTTTTCTACGAGGCCGAAACGTTACAATGTTGTTCTGTCTGCTCATATCGATAACTATAATCGGTGCGTAATTTTTGAAATTGGTTCTGTTCAATAAAGAAGTAACATTATCGTTACCATAATATGATTTTTGAAACTCTGCATAAACTCTGTATAATGTAGCTATTTTATTCTTCGTGAAATCACATTGAAAATCTTCGTAGGGAAACACATCGGAATTTAAATAAACCTTCAAGTTTTTGATTTTACAATGATCGAAATGTGACATGGGGTTTACAGTACTATTTTTTCTATTAGTCTGAAATCCTATTATGACATATCGTGGTTTTTCTAATTTATTCGATGTTTTTACTTTCCATGAGTGCGTAGTATTTGTGGTAAAACCGGGTATTCACACAGTTCCCATGTTCTAAACGCACACGTAACAGGTTTATGACTGTTTATTACTTTTAAAAGTGTAATTTTTTCTCTATCGTTGACTTTAACCATAGGCATTCTCCAAAATATTTTAGAAATATTTACTTTAACGCCTTTTAGTTTTGCAACATCTTTCTCAACAGTATTATCGGTTTTAAATAATTTAATAGCATTTATGTCTAAAGACGATCTGTTCATGGTAAGTTGTTGATTACAATTTATTAAAATAGGTTTATAATCCTTACAAAATCCGAATACGTCTTTAAGGTTAATACATCCATTGAACTTGTTTGATTCTATAAAATCTTGATTTATATTTTCAAAATCATTACTCCAAGCAGAATTACAACGTGCGATAATATCCGTATTATTGTATGAACAATAACCTTTTAATGTTGAAGTTATACCGGGATTTATAACTTTTTGAATTTGAACACCATTTATTTCATACTTCATTTCGGAAAAAAGATATGTTAAACTGTTGTTTATGAAACGGACATATTCGACCAAACCTGCAGGTTTGTCAATCGTTCCTTCGATATAGATATAACTTTCACATGGAAGACTATACGATTCGGCGTTATGTAATGCGATACATATTTCGTCGTTGTTGGACAATGCTGATGTTGAATATGGTAAAAATGAATGATATTCGATCCGAGTTATCCGACAATCATCCACATAACCACCCGTTACGTTTAAATAACTGTCGTCCATTATTATAGAGCTTTTATTGAACGGTGAAAATTTAAATTGTTTTTAGTTAATGTCTTAGTGATGGGGTTTTGTTCCCCTTTGTTGACACTTCTTGTCGTATTGATGCTTTTTACGTTACTGAGAGGTTTCTCATACTCGACTCTTTTTATATTATAAAATTGTAGACCCATCGCTAATATGATCTTGAATTAATAACCGTATCGAAACAGGTTCTCCTCGCAGATCGATTAACTGACCGTTTTGATCTTTTAAAGCTAAACTAATTTGATTAATTGTTGTGCAATTAAGAGAGTACGATACCAAATGTTTTGGGATTTCTATAATTTTATAGCCGGGTGGAACGTTTGGATAAAACTCGTGTAATATATGACACTCTCTCCCGTTGTTGAATGAGCCCGCAACCAAGTTTGATTCAATATATATACAGTTTATCTTGGTCATATTCACCAATGAGTTCGATTGATATCGCACGTTAGCCTCATATTTTTTGTTTGCTGTAAAGCCTAGCAATGGACCTATACTATTATCCATATAGAAATCGACAATACCACTACATTTCATTTCGCATTTTAACGTATTGTTGTTTGCTTTCAACTCAAACGTAGTCTCAGTATCCAATAATATTTGTTTGATTACCGTTTCCAATTCACTTAACTCATACGAGCCTGTAGGTATTGTATACACATCTTTTACGATATTCTTTGTTGAATCTATATGCACGATTCCTATTTGATTACATTTATCGTTTATATTAGGAATAGAATTATTTATCTGTAAACTTAAAAGACATATTTTCGCATCTTTACTGACTTCTATAGGTGGAAAAAAATCACAGGATAAATTCGAGGAATTTCTATTTAATGTTATCGTGTACATGATAAAAATTTCAAACACAAATGTCCGCAGTTTATCGTATTATATTTCTGATGTCTTTCGTAATTATATTTAATATCACATACTTTAAAATATTTTTGTAGTTCTAATGGCGGTGGCAGGTTTCCAAAACTGTCGTAATATTCCACTTGATATCCGATTTTTTTATACGCTACCCAATGTGTTCCCGTGCTATCTTCAAAATCCAAGTTAACTACAGCCGATTCTTTATGTTTAGGATGGATAGGTAACCTATCTCTTGGGAATACACCGACGAAATGAGGTATTTTCAGCATACGTACATACTTTATAACTTCATAATCGTATAACGCTCTATTGGGTAACGTAGAAATTAGTTTTTTGATATGATTGTTTTTTTTTCGGTTTTTTGGTTGTCTTTACAATCCCATCTCTTTTATACGGTGTCAAATATAATCCATTACCTTTTTCAATTTTATACGACTCACCTTTATACGGTGCAAGGTATAAACCTTTACCCATATGAATAGAAGCGTTTCTATTAGATTTCATATCGTTGACGATTTTGACTACGTTAGCAATACCACCCGTAAGTGCACCTAGTGCAGACAGACCTGCGAATATAGGTATTAATGGTAACACTCCACACTTTTTAGGTATTGGTATAATTCTTGGGGTTTTTGTTTTTTTATTTTTACATAACGATTTTCTCGCTGCCGCAACACACATTTTAGTCAATTTTGTTAGGTTTCTTTCACCGATTTTATTTTTTATTGCTTTTTTAGCGGCATTGACCGCGCATTTAAATCCACACCCAGCACCCATCTTACGTTTAGCTTTCATAGCTGTAGTTACCAACCAAGAGGCGGCTTTTTCTTTCAAACCCGAATTCTTCGATTTGAATACTTCCCAAGCCCGGTTTTCTAAAATTTCATCTGCTTTATGCCTATCAATTAATGAATTACTGTTTTCATAAGCTATATCGTGTTCTCTAGCTAATTCGTCCAAATTATTAATTCCACGTTCACCGCGTGCCAGCCTTTCGCGTAATTTAGTACCCGGACCACAAAATCTATAATAAAAAAAAAAAGTATATATTTATATTCTTATAATAAACTTTAGATTTATATTCACATACTTATAGCCTGGTAAATGTAGTTCTACTGGCAAATGGTTTATAAGAGAGTTTACAACTCCCGAGCCTTTATTCGTGTTATTCTTTCGAACGCGGGACATCGTGTGATACATTTCATAACAGTACGACTGTATTTATATTAAAATGCGCTTTATCGAGCAAGAAAAAAAACTCTCAATTTATAATATTGATACTGTAAAATCAAGACATGAACCTCTGTTCCCAAACACTGTACGCTCACTAATATTGGGCAGTTTTGGTTGTGGAAAAACAAATTTAATATATTTTCTACTTGTTAACGAGAACGGGTTACGATTCGAAAACGTTTACATATATGCCAAGACGCTGGAACAACCGAAATATAAATTATTGAAAAGAATTATCGATGATATTGACGGCGTTAATATATTTACATTTTTTGAAAACGATAAAGTTATTCCCCCAGAAAAAGTAATGCCTAATTCTGTGTTTGTGATGGATGACGTAATCGGTGAACACCAAGGTGTCATTAGAGAATATTTTTCACGTGGACGACACAATAAAGTAGATATATTTTATTTGGCTCAAAGTTATTCGAAAGTACCCAAGCAGTTAATACATGATAATGCGAATTTAATTGTATTATTTAAACAAGACGAGAGAAATTTAAAACACGTGTATAACGAACACTGTTCCGGTGATATGAGTTTTATTGAATTTAAAAATTTTTGTATAACATGTTGGAATCGGGATCGGTTTTCGTTTGTCGTTATTTGCAAAGACAGTGAGCGTGATAACGGTCGTTATCGACTTGGTTTTGACACTTTTGTTGTTATATAAGATGGTGTTCCACAAATTGGATCGCATTTAACACGTAATCATGGACGAAGAAAGTATATTAAACGAGTTAGTTAAAACAAAAGATTGTATTAGACGCAAATTGAAAGCGTTAAAAACTGGTGAAACTAATGCTCAACAATTATTATCACAAACGTTTAAACCAATAATCGATCCACTAAACAAAATATCAAATATAACGCATTCCTCATTTATGTCACCATCATCAAAGCAGAACATAGACAAAAAAAATACTGAGGCATTAGAACCTATTGAAAATTTTACTGACGAAGAAAACATAAACAAAAAGATAAACATCATCAAAGAATAATCAACTGGTTTCAATCTGATGATTTAGATAAAATTTACGGTCCAAAGTTAAATAACTCCAACGGAGTTATAACTTTAGGTAATAAAAAAATTAATTTCCTTCAAAACACATTAATTATCGGAGACACCACTTACCCGTTAACACCCGGACTCGTTCGTTTGTTATTTTATAAACATCCAGTAGCATACACCGAAAATGACTTGGAAACATATAAACAGTTACTTGTTCAAACCTCTGCACATTTGACTCTAGACGGAACAAAGATTTAAAAAGGCGGGGATAAATACACAGAAATCGTTGTAAAATTGTTCTCGACCTCAGGGAGTGGGCTTTCCATGAAACTGCAAAGACATAACTTAGTATATTGGGATGATCCAAACGAGCTAGTTGATAGATTACGACTTTTATTGTCATCACAAGCTGCGGGTAATACTGGTGTATCCAACGAAATTTTATCGATTTTCGAAGAACTACTGGAAGTGGGCTTAATAAAACGAATACCAAATGTCTAAACGCGAAATCGCGTTTGAACTGCATAAACCATCGAGAAAAAATTATATAAGACGAAAAGTCAATGTGTATGGAAAAACGATTTATGGCAAGCCGACTTGGTTGAAATGATACCGTATTCAAAACAAAATAAAGAGTTCAAGTACATACTATGTGTAATCGATTGTTTTACAAAATTCGCGTGGACTATACCACTTAAATCAAAAACAGGAACAGAAATCGCCAATGCAATATCAAAATTATTAATAAAACGCTCACCAAGATTGTTACAACTCGACAATGGTAAAGAATTTTACAATTCGACTTTTGACAAGTTAATGATGAAATATAACATTAAAAAATATTCGACTTATAGTATTATGAAAGCGTGTATTGTCGAACGATTTAATCGCACATTTAAATCATTAATGTTTAGAGAGTTTACGGCTAAAGGTTCGCATAATTGGATATCTATATTACCAATGTTAACAGATAAGTACAATAATTCAAAACATAGTACCATCGGAATGTCAACTATACAAGCCGATAAAAACCCGTCATTGGTTGTACTGAAACAGCGTAATATTGTAAATAAAAAAATTAAATTTATTTTAAATGATAAAGTCCGCATAAGTACACAGAAAGGTGTATTTACAAAAGGCTATTCACCCAACTGGTCTTCAGAAATATTTAAAGTCATAAAAATAAATAAAACATTGCCCACTACTTACCAATTAGAAGATTATACCGGTAAACCTGTGGCGGGGTGTTTTTATTATGAAGAATTATCTAAAACATATTATCCCAACGATTATCTAGTCGAAAAAATTATACGTAAAAAAAGGTGACAAAATATTCGTAAAGTGGCTAGGTTTCAATAAATCCCATAACAGTTGGATAAAAGCTAATGATCTTAAATTATAATTGTAGTATTGTATACGAAGCCTTACGTCATGGACGTATTCAACAACTCAATCAGCGAACGTGGAAATAAAACTATTTATCAAATTCAAGAATCTCACCGAATACTTAAATCTCATGTAATGATGAATAATCAAATATTAGATGTACAGAAAATTTTTATTATTAACCTCGAAGAAAAAATACATAAGTTAGAGACTGTGTATACAGATATCGAAACATTGAAAAAATATATTATTACTCTTCAAACAAAAACCAATAGTATTGAGAATAATATTAAACGAAATAACAAATCTTTTTCTGCTCTTGAAAAAGATATGATAAGTGTACGAGGTGCTTTAATTGATATTAAAAAAAAAATGTAAAAATATTAAGCAATAAACATACTGATATTAAGTATTGATATTTAAAAAAATATTATGTCAGTAGTAGACTGACTATACTTAGAGAAAGACGTGCGTAACAATGTCTTCGGCTATATTAGATATTCAATACGTTCTAGGAACAAACTCAAAGTACCGTATTAAAGAAATTTCAGTTATCGATACTGATACTTGGTCGGCACAGCATTGGATTTTCAAACATCGTAACAACACACAAGACGCAAAGAGTCAAAGGACAAATAAATGGCTTGAACAGAATTACCATGACCTATCAATGGAGTACGGTGATGTCGAGTATGAAAAAATCGATAGAATATTAAATTCGTTGAACTTTGAACAAATTTACGTTAAAGGAGAACAAAAACAGAAAATAATCAACAATTTTATCCCATATACAACTATTATTAACATTGAAGAACTCGGGTGTCCACGACTGGATCAACTCTGCGTTGAAGATAAATTACCATGCTGTATTTTTCATATGAATTTGAACCCGAAACATTGTACATTTTACAAAGTTTTCGCATTAAGAAAATGGTTTGTAAATAATATTTAAAACAAATATATATATTTTTTTTGTAACTGAATGTATTTTAATTATTTTTATATCCACATATATATTCATATAAATGAAGTATTACATTATTAATTATATTTAAAAAAAAATGTATGTGTGTAAATAAGAACCATATCAATTATAATAATGGTTATAACTTACAATAAAGTAGATCAATAAATGTAATTACGATAATAGAGTATGTATATATTAAAAAATATATTTTATAAGTCACGATTACTTAACTGCCTCGGCTTTCAGTAGCTCTGCTTCCAACGATTCCACTTCACTTTAATGCATAAAACAATTTTAACATTACTTAAATATCTTATAATAAACATTTTTTTTTAAATTTAAACTTACTCAATTTTATAATGACCATAAGCTAATGTATGAATTTGATCTTCCAAAACGAATCGCTTGTCATCTGTACGATTCAGAGCTAATTTCGTTAGTGATACAGTCTTTATATTGTGATGAAAGGATCTAAATAAAGTCATATCTCTGTACGCTGAGTAGGTTAAGTTAGACTCATTTATCCCGAGACCTTGGAAAAGACAGCGTTTATGATCTTCCAGTGTTAGTTTATTTTTCCCTTTTTCTCTAGATACCCCCTTCGCTTTAATAATTTCTTCACCACTCACGTCGTGTGGTGAACTATATAATTTGTTTTTGATTGAAGTGTAGTTAAAAGCTTTGGAATTTTAGAACCTGGTGGAATACTTCTTTCCGGTAAATACGGTAGATCGTTGTGTAAATCATGAAGATTTAATGGGTATAACACATCAACTTCTAGAAACATTCCATTCGGGGATTCATTAGAGAAAGTGCTCAACATATTTGTTATATTTTGCACACTTAGGTCACCACTATACCATTGGAAACTGTTCTCCGGTAAAAATTTACTCATTGCCCATCCATAACTGAAAAAAATACATTTATTATATTAAAATCATATAAGTGTATGAATGAATATAATTTATTTTAACACTTACAGATTTGTTGCGTCTAAATAAACAATCCATGTGTTCGGTTTGTTTTCATCATATTCAGGAGTAGTAAAATTGTTTGCTTTTGAATAACGCTGTGTTATACCTCCTCTAATGCCTCCCTCACAAAACAGGATCATATCATAATCGTGTAATAGCTCCAGTTTAACATCAGTATGCTTTAGCATGCAGTCGAATGACATCCCCGGAGCAGTAAAATAGAAACCTGGATCTAATCTATACGTTTCTATACATATATCACGAATGTTTTCAAATACATCACTTAATAATAGCACATCCACCTTCAAATACCACTCCGAATACTCTCCCAAAGTTTTAATGTGAAAATGATTCCAAACAATATTTGCATGGTCAAAGTCATCTTTTGAAATTGTGGTACCTGTTAAAGTACTATAAAATTTTTCTATAGGAGGTAATTGATTTTCTTTTAATTTAGACCATTTATCTATATATTCATAAGGAAATACTCCTTTCCTTGTTACCAAATCTAATTCTTGAAATTTAAAATGTTTTAATGTTTCTCTAAACTTCATCTTATCTGCACTGGCTAGATCCATGGCTAGTGAGGATAAACTTGATGGCATAAATCGAAGGGTATCCACAAAACGGATTGAGAATTTATTTGAAATATATTTTGAGAAGGAAATAAATTTTTCCTCTGAACTTGGGATAACTTGTATCGATCTCACGTCATATCTGAGCTGTGTAGTAATAAAATGCCCATCATAATTATTCAAATTATGAAAATAACATGGAACGAAATTTGGAGTTTTCATTTTTAAATTGCATTGATTACATATAGTGTTTCTATAAAATCCTGTTAAATGATTATGATCTCAAACAGCTTCATTATTATTGGAAAATTTATTTTTACATAGAGGACAGTTACCATTTTTTATAATATTATTATGTTTTACATAATCATTGTCGGTCATTTTGATAGGTATATTAGTTTTTAATAGCTTTTCGATATTTTTCCCTACGTTAACAATTGCATTCATAAAATGAGCGGCTACTCCCACTTTATTAGAATTTTTATTTTGTTCTTCAATATATTCTTCTTCTCCTCTGTATAAAACTGGCGTGAATGGAATATTATATTTATTTAATAATTCTAACGATATTTCTTCACTGGCTTTTACATAAAAACAATAGCTCATGAGTATATGTTCCTGTAATATTCTAGTTTTTATATTATTATCCTCTATTATGGGTATATGTTTTTTTAGTATGCATTCAAAATCTGCATAAATAACAATGAAATGTTTTAGAGTTTTCTCCCAATTCTCAAACTTCATAATTGAATTTTTTTCCGGCATACATATTGCAGCTGGTTTATTTTGTTTACAGTTTTTTTTATGATTTTCTAAACGAACATACCCACTAATAATTCCAGTTTTATATATTTTTTCTTATACGATTTTAGACATCTCTTACAAAATAATAAAAAACTCCTATATCCAGTCATTTGCGGTGTAATAAGTCTGGAAAAATCAGATATCAAGCAATAATGTTGTTTTTCAAAATTACTATCATTGAATAATAATAAATCAAAATGTTCCTGTTTTTCTTCATCACAAATTTTATATGGTGTAATAATAAGTTGATTCAGTGTATTGTTTCTTTTCTTATTAATTTTCACGTTGTTTTTAAACGTCTTTTCACCTTTCTTGAATCCAAAAACATTTATGGAATCTCCTGGATTGTTTTTTTCAAATATATGAACATCTTTAAGCGGTACAGGAAAAGAGAGACCAGAGAAGTCAAACATATTTTCAATTTCCTTATAATGAGCGGATAATCTGTATGGTGTATTTGATTTAACGAATTTAGATAAAATACTATACATAAAGCATTTGTTATCATTATTTTGTACATTAATTACGGCTCTACGATTTTCTATATTATCAGGTAATTTTATATAGGAGGAACCTCCAATAGGTTTGAATTTATTTACATTTAATAAAATCCCGTCAATTGACAATAATGTATAGCCGCTCCCTTTCCCCGTATATTCCTCCTCTTCCGATAAAAGTTTTTGAAATTGTTCCTTTAGTATTAAATGAATATCACTTTCTTGATAGAGTTCTTGTGTATTTGTTTTAAATGCTCGGTTTTCCTCAATGTTATTATTAGGAATACCGTAAGTGGCCTCTAGCTTTAATCCGAATTTTATAGGACCTTCGGAGACTAATTTTGATAGTAAATTTAATATATCGGTCTCTGAATTTTTTAAAAATATATTATAGTCGATAATTTCATAATTTGTATTTTTTTTAAAATAATTTTTGCAGTAACCTCTGAAAGCCGATTGTACCAGTGAAAACTGAGATGTATTTACCGTTTCCATACGTGATCGCTTGGTTCCTAAAGTCGATGGTTTACTGTTTCTCGAAATATTTGAAGTATCTTTTAATTTGTAGAGCAGCTCATCGTCAGAATCAAAATCATAAGCCCAATTGGTTCCTCTTTTATCTCGTTTGTTTTTTATATGACTATCCATAGCATTTGAGAGTATATACATATCTATACATAAAAAAAAATTTATAAACACATATGCTGAAGAATAACAAAACATTTTTTTATTTACATACTTTGTTTCGATGACCCGGCCGCTATGTTAGGGGCAAAAATTGATGGAGCAATTTCAATTACATCATTAACACCTAATAATAATAATTATTATTATTATTATCATTATTATTATTATTATACAACAATAATAATAAAGTACATTAACCTTCATTTTTTTCAAACTGATCCATTATTCTCATACATAACTTGTCGTCTGATTTTTTCAATAGTCTTCCGTCATTTTTACAAAGTGCTAGGTTATACTCATGTGTTCCGCGAATAAATTCTACAAAAAAATTTTTTTATTTGTACTAATTAATAAAATATAAATGATTACTTACTATGAACAATTTCAACGTGACGAATAACATCATGTATTCTCGTGAAAATTGAAGTACAAACACCATATGAATACTGTTTTTTTCCATGTACGGTTAATGCATGGCGTGCCATGTTATCCTTACGCGTAAAAGACTTAACACAATCATTACAATTGAACATTTTTATTTTTAAAAAATACACATACACCACACAAGAGCGATTACAAAAAACAAAATTCACAAGTGTTTACTGAATACGGAAAGAGTGTGCAGTATAATAACTGAAATACATATAACGAACGAGCGGTAAATAAATCGTTGATGGGGTCCATCATAATATACAGCATTAAGCAGAATAAAAAAAAAAAATCATTGTCAGCTATAAGTTAAACATTTTAAAACTTAAAAAAAAAATACATATTCGTTTTATATTACTAAAGATTTAAAATTATCATAACGGTAATCAAACAAATATTAAGAGATATAAATCTAACGTAAGTGGTTATATACAAAACAACAATACATTAAAATGCGAAATGAAATATAGAAATTTAAACATTAAATAAAAAAAACATCGTCAGCTATAATTGAAATAAGTAAAAAGTAAAAAAAAAATTCGTCGTCAGCAATAAGTTAAAAATTTTAAAACTTGAAAAAAAAAATATATAATATAATATAGGTATAGTGATAGGCGTGGGGCGGAAAAGGGGGCGGAGGAAATCACATAAAAAGTAAAAAAACTTGAAGGGGGTGAGGGGAGGGGTTGTGCAATGTGTGAGTGCGGGGGTTGGGGGGTCATCACAAATGCGGAGGGAAGTGCGGAGAGAAATGCGGAGGAATTACAAATGCGGAGGGAAATGCGGAGGAATTTACGAATGCGGAGGAAAATGCGGAGGAATTTCAATGCGGAGGCTTTTGTATACTCCTTTTTATACTACTTGAGGCTAACGTACAACATCAATCAGACTCATTGGTTAATATGACCAAAATAAACTGCATATATATATATACATATTGAATCAAACTTGGTCTCGGCCTTATTCAACAATGGGAGAAAGTGTCATATATTAAACGAGTTTTATCCAAACGTTCCACCTTGTTATAAAATTATAGAAACCCAAAACATTTGATATCATATTCTCCTAATTGCACGACAATTAATCAAATTAGCTTAACTTTAAGACACCAAGACGAGGAGTTGGTCGATTTGCGAGGATAACCTATATTTATATGGTTATTAATTCAAGATGGTATTAGCGATGGGTCTACAATTTCATAATATAAAAATAGTCGAGTATGAGAATCACTCCAGTAACGTAAAAAGCGACCATGCAACAAGTGTAAAAAAGGGACACATAATATAAACATTAAGAAATTGACTAAACAATTTTTCCGTTCAATAAAAGCTCTATAACAATGGATGATAGTTATTTAAACATAACGGGTAGTTATGTTAATGAATATCGGATAACTTAAATCGAATATCATTCATTTTTACCGTATTCAATATCAGCACTGTCCAACAACGATAAAGTGTGTATCGCATTACCTAACACAGAATCATATATTCTCCCATGTGACAGCCATATCTACATAAAAGGAATGATTGACAAACCTACAGGTTTGGTTGAATACGTTCGTTTCATAAACAATGGCTTAGTATTTCATTTTTCCGAAATAAAATACGAGATAAATGGTGGTGTTCATATTCAAAAAGTCTTAAACCCTGGCATAACTTCTAAATTAAAACGTTAATTTTTGTACAATAATACGGATATTATCGCACGTTGTAATTCTGCTTGGATTTGATGAAAAAAGATGACCTTGTTGATGCAAATAAAGATTTTATAGAATCAAACACGTTCAATGGATGTATTAACCTTAAAGACGTGTTTAAATTTTGCGAGGATTATAGACGTATTTTAATCAACTGTAATCAACAGCTTACTATGAACAGATTATGATAATAATATTTGCTACAGCTATATTTATAATTACATCTGATATAAAATTGTCTTGCTTATAATATCTTCAAATATCTTCAAAATATGCTGAAGATGGTGAAAATACTGTAATAAAATATATATAAGAGAACTTGTGATTATTTTATACACAAAATGTTTGAAACTCAAATCACAAAAATTATACACAATAACCGCGTATACGTATTTCGACAACTACGTTGCTAAGTTACTAGTAGTACTTACTTGCGCTGATGATGACAACGTAGTTGTCGAAATACGTATACGCGGTTATTGTGTATAATTTTTGTGATTTGGGTTTCAAACATTTTGTGTAGAAAATACTGTAGGTCCGTCGTTCATATCGCATAGCTATAGTAATTACATACGCCCGTAATAAAGGTTAATTAAAAACGAACCTAATTAAGATATCGATGTTCTGTAAATAGTTGTTGTTACTATATATTTATTTTTGTATTTGTCCCCATATTCTTGCCCATATATGGACATAAACTTATTTTACGATGTAAAAATAGCTGGTCTCGATCGTATATAAGGGGAGTCAAAACACAAACAATTTGACATTTCTCAACCTTCTCTCGTTGTGCTTCGACGCTGTTCCAAGACCCACCCAGGGCAGACTTGGTCAGTTTTCAGCACAACGAGGAACCATTTTATAACCGTTCACTAATAATAAATGTCACATAATTTTCGCGTACACAGTGTTTATTTCTTTCTCTTTGATATTTTGTGTAAATCTCGTTTCGCAGTAATCGTTGATATTACGTCTTTCCACACAAGGACTTGATCGTTCTCATCAGGCAGAATTATCTTGGAATACCTGTTAGTACTTACGTCCATTGCGCACGTAGGGAAAGCAAATAGTCGGATATTCTTCTGGTGAAGGTCGTCAGTGGGGAGTGTGATATCAACATAGCTGGGAAACTAGAAATTTGTTTAAACTTCCCACGTCTTAATAGTAAATATTCATTTCGTCCGGGTAGTAAATCCAAGTTTCTATCAGTCATTTATGGTCCTTCGGTCGTCTGGTAGTAATTGATTTGTTACCAGACATATAGTAAAACAGAAAAAAAATATTTAAGTAAAAATTAAATATTTTTATTTATATGAGTAATTAATGTACATTACCTTGGAAACTTTATGTTCCTGCATTCGTTTAAACAATCGTACAGATAATTGTTCGACTACAAACAATTTGATCTGATTGATAAAACTTGTATGACTGAGTGGAACAAATACGGCAGTTTCTTCATCGGGTATATTATTAATATAAGAAATTATTACTACAGTATTTGGCACATCTTTAAAGTTTCTGACAGCCAGTCAACAAGCTATTCACTATTTGATCAAATTGACGCAACACGTTCGGTCTTATAATTATTGTTTTTCTTGTGACAGATACGAAAATTGAACGTTCCAAATTTTGAAGTGTAAATAAATCCAATCGATTGAGTAATATGCGATGTCCCTCGTGTAATCGGGAATTTAAAACCAACATATTTTCACCACAGTAAACCATTTTCGAAAGTGTAATAAACTTATCGTTTAAAAAATTGCTTTCTTTACCTTTTTGCGGTGAATCGAGAATAAACGGAAAAATATTTCCCATAAGTGTATATATTCGTTTTAAGATATCTGGATATAAACTGATGTGTCTTGGTGATGGAATAACATGAATCTTTATGTTGAATAAATTAGTCGGATCAAATCCAACAAGTAAAAACTTACGTTCGGCAAAGTCAATGGTAAATGTTGTAGTATCAATTAGATGGGTTAGCGATGAAGGCGAAACGTATTTGTATGTTTTCTTCTCGTAGATCACTGCGTTTGGTTCATTTAAACCAGCTTTATTATAAGAAACACTTTTAAAAAACAAATAAAACAAATTTTTTTTTAAACACTTAACTGAGAACACTTAATTTTGGCTCTTTATAGTATGACTGTTGGACAACTGATTTTAGTCTGGTTTTCGAAATGTGTTCATATTAATGTTACATAAATTATTTAAGAGGTGTACCTTTTGTATACCAATCAACAAAACTCATGTTACTAACTAACACTAGTTACTCTAACTAGAGTTAGTTAGAGTTATATTAGGTTTTGCGGTGGCAGCGGAAACGGAGCGGATGCTGAGACGGAAACAGAGGCGGAGATTCCAGAATCAGCATATTATAAATACTAATAATACATTATAATTATTCAAATAAATTAATATTCCAAATAAAATTTTAGCAAATTTAAATTTTGTCATTTTTTTTTTTCTATAATAATAGTTAATATCTTACACTTTGTTATTAACATAAATCATACATTTTTTTTTATTAACTCAAGTAGATTAGTTAAAACAAAGTGTGAACTTGATCATTCTCAGTGAAAAAAAATTTAATTATTCTTTAATTACTAAAACCAATACATTCTACGATTTGATTCAAATCTAATACCACACAACGTATTAACGTTTGGAATTATTTCGTTTATTTTTTTAATTTTTCAACATAATTAAAATATAAATCCTGGTACATTGCACTTTATAATATTTCATTCCTTTGTAAAGTTCATACAGACTACCACAATGGTAATTTTTAAATAGCTTAGTCTTGAATATTACACTTAGTCTGAACTTAACTTATATTTGTGTTTACAAGATGTAAACTATATGTTATGAGTGGCTTAATTTTGTAATTGATATGAATATTGGTGTAAACTACCAAAATATAAGCAATTCGATACAGTATATATTTTTTATTATTCTAACTTAGAATATTTTAACTAATATTATGTAAAATAACATAAAAGGAAAAAAAGAACTACGGATTCATTTCTTTTTTTAAATCATTTAATTATAAATTTTCCAGCATTGGATTGTGAAAATAAAAAAATATACTTTAATAGAACTACATAGATTTTAATCTTATAATTATATTCATCATTGGATCATCGCAATTTAAAATTTGTTCAGGTTACTCTTAATTATTAAAAAAAATACACATATTAATTTCAACTTAATTTATAACCGTTTTAAAAATTCAACTTTTCTTCTTAACAAGGCCGCCTGTAGGGGACTATCCCCCTCCTGCTATTTTATTTGATATTTGTTTAATTTGGTGATATAATTCCTTCAATGTCCAATAATTTTCAATGTTTTTTACGTGTGATAAAATAATTATTTTATTATTTATTTAATTATTTATAATTTATTTAATTATTATTTCTACTAATCCCGATCGAAACAGTCACAGCTAGAGATAACCATATCCATAGAAATAACATTATAGAACAGCTGTTGTAACCATGTGATAATTTGTACTCCCGACTCCATGATCTGTGATTTATAACTTATAGTTTTTATACTCTCAGTATATTAAAAAATATTAGGGTATACATTTTTTATGCCATCCCCAAAATATTTTTCTGTGGGTGGCATTACTCGTTAAAAACATATTTAAAAAATGTAAGTTATAAAATATAAAACAAAGAAAAACACATCATATTTACTCAAATGAGTTCGAATTTTAAATTAATAATCCTAAACCATTCATTGTAACTTTAAATTTAATTAAGTTAATTTACTTAAAAATTAACTAAATTTAATAGTATACCAAATATTTTTTTATTAACTCAACATTATTAGTGAACTAAAAATTTTACCTTCATCATTCTTGGAAAATTAAAACAAAATTACATTAATTTATAACGACAAGTACCAATATATTTTGCGATAAAATTTAATCTAATATTACATTGTTTTACGACAGAAACTATTTCTTTTAATTTTTAATTTTTCAACATGATTATAATATGTATACTAGAATATTGCACAATATAATATTTTGTTCCTTCGTATAGCTAAAGAAGCCTATGAAGATGGTAATTTTTATACAACAACGTTGCATTGAATATTACACTTAGTCTTAGCACATTATACATTTTTTTCTATAAGGTGAAAAACATATGTTATGATAATATGAATGACATCATATTGTGATTGATAAGACTATCGGTGCAAACTAAAACAGAATACACATTTAAATATAATAATTTGTTTACATATTCTTAATTAAAATGTTGTAACTAATATTATGTTAAACAACTCAATAAAAAAAATACATTTCTTTTCTACTTCATTTATTTATAAATTTTTCTGTTTTTATTAGTTAAAATTCAGATAATTGCATCATGATAAAACCACAAAAGTTCTTATCTAATGTTATTATTTCTCATTAGAACATTTCAATTTAAATGTTGGTCAAGTAATTTTTTTCTATTAAAAACCACATACATTTTTAATAAGATTAACTCATTTAAATTCAACCAAATGAGTTCGTATTTTAAATGTATATTCCTAATGAAATCATTACTACTTTAAATTTGTCCAAGTAGCTTTATTTAAAAAAATAATTAACACCATATATTTTGTTTTTAACTTTAATCTTATATTTCTATATTAACTTAAATTGATTAATTAAAAATAATAATAAACTTGCATATTTTTTATTATGTGAATTAAAATAAAATATCATTGTCATATATTCACTAAAACCAATACATTTTAGGATTCAATTAGAATCTATTAACATACATTAACACGATGGAATTTATTTCTATATTTTTAAATTTTTCAACAATCATACAATATGTATACTAGAGCATTGTACTTTATAATATTTTATTCTTTTGTGTAGCTTGTGAAGTCAACTCTGATGGTAATTTTTAAACAACAACATTGTCTTGCATATTATACTTAGTCTGAGCTCATTTTAAATTTATATCTACAAGATGTAGAACATACAATGAATATTATTGAATACCAATAAAAAAAATTTTTTTAAATACAATAATATGTTTACATTTTCTTAATTATAACATTGAAACTAATATTATGTAAAATTTAATTCAAACAAAAAAGGAAAACCATATAAATTTCATTTCTTAATTAATTTATTCATAAATTGTATGGTTTTGGATTGTTAAAATTAAAAAAAACACACTATAATATAATTGCAGGTGTTCTTATCTAATATTTAATTTCTTCATTGGAATATTTCAATATCAAACATGGTCTAATTACTTCTTCTATAAAAAGTACAAACATACGTTTAACTTTAGGTTTAATTTATAAATATTTTAATAAATCAACTTTTTTTTTTAAAATATGTTAAAATTTCTTTTTTGGAATATAAAAATAAAGAAAACCTCGTCTAAATTCAATCAAAGGAGTTTGTATTTTAAATTAATATTCATAAACAAAACGTTGCAATTTTATATTTGGTCAAGTTACTTTATTTTAAAATATATTTTACATAATACTTTTTATTTTAAAAATATATTAGATATTATTTTATCAACTCAACTTGATTAGTGAAAAAGAAATTTTACCTTCATCATTCTTGATGAATGTAAACAAAATTACACTAATTTATAACGACAAATACCAATATATTTTGGGATAAAATTAAATCTAATGTTACACTGTAATACGATAGAAACTATTTCTTTTAATTTTTAATTTTTCAACACGATTATAATATGTATACTAGAATATTGCACAACATAATATTTTATTCCTTTGTATAGATGAAAATGCATGTATAGCTGTTGATTTTTATATAACAACGTTGCTTTGAATATTACATATAGTCTTAGCACATTATAAATTTTTTTCTATAAGGTGAAAAACATATGTTATGTTAATATGAATGACATCATATTGTGATTGATAAGACAATCGATGTAAACTAAAAAATAATAAAAATTTGAATACAATAATTTGTTTACATATTCTTAATTAAAATATTGTAACTAATATTATGTTAAACAACTCAATAAAAAACAGATACATTTTTTTTCTACTTCATTTATTCATCAATTTTTCTGATTTGGTTTGTTAAAATGCAGATAATTACATCATGATAAAACCATAAAAGTTCTTATTTAATGTTAATATTTCTCATTGAAACATTTTAATTTCAAAATTAGTCAAGTAACTTTTTTCTAATAAAAATTACACACATTTTTCAATTTTATCTTAGTTTATAACTATTTTAACAATTCTACTTTCCAAGTTAAAATAATATGTTAAAATTTTCTGTTTTGGATCATAAATATAAAGAAAAATTCATTTAAATTCAATCAAATCAAATTTCTATTCCTAAAGAAATAATTACTACATTAAATTTGTTCGTTATTTTTTTTTTTTTTTACTAGTTTACATCATACTTTTGTTTTTAACTTAAATTATATGTTTACTTATTTACCTATTTTAATTAATTTTAAAAAAATGTTAACTTGATCATATTTTGAGAATTAAAACAAAATTACATTATTTAATAACTGTTCGTTACATCAATATATTTCGCAATTATATCGCGCCCACGAGAAGGTAGTGGTGGTCCCTCTTCACTCTGAACACTGCTAGGCATTAACGTGACAATAAGATTGTGTATCTTTGATCAGCGCGGACCGACACAATAAGTGAACTATACCTTATCGTGACCTTTACTCGTACCACATCGTGTGACAGTGCGCTTGGTTTGCTTTTGTCTACGTTTGTTCACCGTTACCGTCGTTTACTAACACTTTCACCATTTCCAGTGGCGGCGCTAGAGGGGGGCAAGGTAGGGCAAGCGCCCTACCCAAATTTGGTTTTGCCCCACCTTTGCCCTACCTGTTGAAGAACAAACGAAAATTTAAATTTCAAGTATTTACGTATTTGCTGCGTTTCATATGTTTCGCTGTGTAACTCGTCGTATTTTTTTTATGTGCATTCGTTTAGATAACACACCACAGAATACACCACCATTTAATTTGATTTCGAAATTGATTATATTTTATCAGAAAACGCTAATAATACAGTATTTTCCATGTATTTCAATAATTTATATTAAACCCGTATAGACGGATTTTCACTAAATTCCATGATCAATTTGCCATGATCTTGCCCCCCCTAGAAAAAATGTCTGGTGCCGCCACTGACCATTTCACACCTTTGTTATGGTCATCCACCGTCACCGTAGGCTCATCACATCAAAATTATAATATCAGCCTCAAATAATCACTTACGTATGTTCAAAACTCTAATTAATAACTAATATTATGTTAAAAAACTAAAAAAAAACAGATACATTTCTTTACTTTATTTATTTATACGTTTTTGACGAAATGAGTTAGTATTTTTTAAATTTATAGTCCTAAATAAATAATTGCTACTTTAAATTTGTACGGTTTTTTTTTTACTAGCTTACTTCATACATTTTGTTTTTAACTTAAATTATATGTTTACTTACTCACTCATCTTGATTAATTAAAAAAAGTATTAACTTGATCATATTTTGAGAATTAAAACAAAATTACATTATTTAATAACTTTTCGTTACACCAATATATTTTGCGATTAGATTAATATATAATACCACATTGTATTACTTTTTTTCTAGTTCTAAAGCCTCTCAGGACTATTAAATTTTGCACTCAACCCTCCACCTTTCCTTATCTATTGTTATTTCTTTCCAATTCGAACCTCCGCCTAATGGTTACAAATCCTTTTTAATTAAATCTTCAGACCTAGCTTTGAGTCTTCCCAGTGGTCTTTTTCAGCACGGATTTTATTCCATCACAACTTTTATTATTTTGTTTTGACTCCTTTAAACATGTCCAGCTTACTGAAGTCTTTGCCTTCTTATTTTATCAATTATACTAATACTTTGGATAACAGACTCCAGCTCTGCTATTTCCCTTTCTCCAATCAGCGGTGAGGATGTCACGTGAGAACAATCCATGGGCCATTTTTCTATACTACTCTATATATTCAAAAAACTTCAGTGTTAACTCCATCAGGCCCAATGTATTAGCCATCTCACTCCCATAAATCCAGTTATTCTAAATACCTAAAAATTCCGAATAATTTATTTTGTACTACTAATAATATTCATGATCTAAATTCTGATCATTTTTCCGTACCACTAACCCTTAATACGAGTCCAACAAATACATACACAGTCAAAACTATTATTATTTAATGAATTCTTTGAAAAACATGCTCGCTAAATATAAAACTACAACTTTTCAAAATTACTTAATAAACCTTTCTTCTAATGATAATAGTCTTTGGAGAGCAACAAAAAAATTACTCTGTAATAAAACACTATATCTACATACCAAAAAATCTGATGGCATTTTTGCATTCCCCGATTAGGAAAACGCTGAGCTTTTCAAGCAACATCTTCCTGGTACAGATCAGCCTAACCTTGATATAACAGATGATGTTAACATAAACATGATAGTAATGCTACTAAATTCTCCTCTTCCCCTTACTCTCCCAGTAAAATCATTTACACCAAACGATATAAAATATGCCATCAAAAATACCCATTAAAAAAATCGCCTGGCTTCGACCTTATTACTATTGAAGTAACTAGAAATCTGCCAAAAAGAGCGTTAATCCATATCTCTCACTTATTCAATGCAACACTCCGACTTTTGTATTTCCCAATTCTCTGGAAAATTTTGACCATAATTTTAATGACAAAGTCAAATAAACCTCCTGATTTACTATCATTCCATCGACCAATTAGTCTTTTGCTTTTTTTTTGCTGAAATACTTTGGAAATTTAATTATTAAACGTATACTTTCCATCATCATAGAAAAAAATATTCTGCCAAAAACCCAGTTTCGTTTCCGTGCTTTTCATTCAACTATTCATCAAGTCCATTGAGTCGTAGATGCTATATCGTACTTATTAGAAAAAAATTGTACAGTATATATGCGATTTTAGATATATCACAAGCATTCGACCGCGTAAAGCATGTTGGTCTTCTGTATAAACTTAAAACATTTCTTCCGTCTACCTATTACCTCCTTATTGAATCTTATCTCTCAGAACGTTACTTTCATATCCGATATGGATCAGCAGTTTCTGATATAGCAATTATAAACGCCAGTATTCCCCAAAGAGGATTTTTATCCCCTATTCTATATAACATGTTTGTATCTGATCAACAGTGTTATAAAAAATACTTTTAAAATGTATTTAAATACAATATTAATATAAAAATATAATTACTAAAAAGTATTCAAATACATATTTTTAAATAAATTTGAAAAAGTATTTAAATTCAAATACAAATACTTTGTAAAAGTATTTAAATACTATTTAAATAATTTTAAAATTATTATCATACCGATACCTACTACTTACAAATTATTTAGTTTGACTATATCAAACCCCAAATACTGAAATATACAATAAACATTATTATCTCAATGTTTTGTTGAAAAACTAAAAGACCGAAAACTGAACTGACGTCCGATTGAACACTGGTCGTATTACCTTTAGTAATTTTGAGAATGTGAGCGAGAAAAATTGTGATTAGTGGAGGAGCAATTAAATTTTTATACAAATCATTAAGTAGACTGTAATTCTTTTATTCGTAACACAATATCTATAAGGAGACTACTTATACATTTACAAAGAAGGATATGACCTGATCTTTTGACCCCTTGTTCCGGAGTGGCGTGAAATGACAGACGATGACGGTCAGACGACAGAGAAGGTTTGCCATCGACAAACGGGTACGAGATTGAATTTATGTTGGCACGGACGTGCAAAATTTAAAAACTGAAGACCAAACCCAACAAAAGAGCGGACGCTCTTAAAGTTCGCTGTTGCATGAAGATATTGATACACGTTGTTTTCTTGTCCACTTATGTACGGGAAGAGCGAGCTGTTCGAACGATCGGTCGGGCGTTGACCTTTTTTTTTTTTTTTTGAAACTTTGTTAAGACAATTAGTTTCAACAATTACAATTTATACAAGTAACTTAAATAATAGAAATTTGTTTTTACAATTAAAGTATTAGATTAAAAAACCAGTCTGGTTAAAAAGAGAAATGATAGAAAAGATAATGGGAGAATGTTGCGAGGAAAGAATAGATTGAGTGTTAAAAGGAATGTTGTAATTTTTAACCAGCGCTTGAAGCTTTTTGCGTTGTGCCAATAAGGCAGGGCACTGGAAAAGGATATGGGGAATGTTGCAAATTGATTCGAAAGTGTGGAGGGTGCAAAGAGGAGAGTCACAGAGAGATAATTTAAATGAATGGGATGGAAGTAGCGTGTGACCTAATCTGAGTCGAGAGAAAGAGCAGATTGTTTTCCTACTAAGTTTCAGCTTGTGGAACCACGGTTGTGACGGAATCGTGGGAGAAATGTTTTTATATCACGTGGCGTAATTAGGGGGTAAATTATTCCATTGATTTAACCACATTGAGGCAATGTGAGTTTTTAGCATACAGCAAAAATCGGTCCACGGAATTAATATTGGTGAAATACTGAGAAGAGAGGAAGTAGACTTAGCCAATGAATCAGCAATTTCGTTGCCTGAGATACCAGAGTGGCAAGGTGCCCATAAAAACTGAACCACAAATCCAGAACAGTTGAGTTTGTAGAGGAGATTTCTAATGTTAATGGAAATAGTAGAAGGAGGGAATTTAAAAAAATTAGAAGAAAGATTTTTGAGACTGGATAAAGAGTCGGAAACAATAAGATAATTTTGGGAGATTAATGTAGAAATAAGTTTGAGAGTTTCTAAAAGGGCAAAACATTTGGCAGTGTATGAGGAGGCAGAAAAGAGGGAAGGTTACTGGACATGGAGATATGTAGGTCTGGAATGAAAAAGGCATAACCGGCGGAAAGAGGAATAACGGATCCATCTGTAAATATCAGTGTAAAATTTGGAAATTTATTATGAACACAATCGAGAAAAAGATTATTTACAATAGTTGGTGAGATAGTTTAAAGAGAGTTAGTTGATTGGTTTAAAAATGATTTTCTATGTGAGCTACTGGAGAGAAGGATAATGCTTGAAAGTCCAGATCATATAACGGTAGTTTTTTGAATTTTATTATATAGTTACGAGTAGAAATTAAGGAGTAAGCAGTGGACGAGAGAATTGGGAGAGATTTGTGAACATAGCGCTATGAATAATAAATGTCAAGAAAGGCGTTGTAAATTTCAGGATAATGAAAAGAAAGATTTTTGAGAAGAAATTTGCCAGCCAGCCATCTGCATCTAATATTGAAGGGAGGACAACCGGTTTCTATTTCAATAGCTGGATTAGGAGCAGACTTTAATGTACCAATGATTGATTGAAGGCAGGAAGACTGTAAATTATTTAATTTTTTCCAATGTGAATAAGAAGCAGAACCGGATAGGAAACAACCGTAGTCGAATTTGGCGCGGATAACTGATTTATAAATAATTAGTAGCGTAGATGGGTGAGACCCCAACCACGTGTTAGCAATTGATCTGAGAAAGTTGGACCATCGAGATGCAAATTTAGTGAGATTAAGAATATGGGGAGCCCAACGAAGTTTGGAGTCTAAGGTTAGTCCTAAGTACAATGTGTTTGAAACCATAGATATGGAGTCTCCATTGATTGTGATCTCGGGGCAATATTGATAACGTCTTCTAGTGAATATTAGGGTTTTACATTTTTCCGAGGCTATGGAGAAGAACGACGATGTTAACAGCTTATGTAGATATTCGAGAGAGTTGTTTAGGGAAGTTACGGCAAGGTCTAGATGTAAATTTTGAGTGAATATAACTAGATCATCAGCGTACACGAGGCACTTATGACTCTTGACTTCTAGTTCTTTAATAATAAAATTCATGTATATGTTAAACAAAATAGGGCTTAAGCAACTACCCTGGGGAAGTCCGGTATAAGTTGTGCGTAAATTTGTTGAGCCATATATATTTGAAAAAAGAAGAGATCTATGAGAAAAAAGTAGTGAGATTAAATTACAAAAAACTGAGAGTAGATTTAAGGTTTTGAGATGAGATAAGAGAGTTGGGATATGGATAGAGTCGAAAGTTCCACGAATATCAATGAAAGCAGCTGCTAGGAATTGCCGTCGGTTAAATGACTGGTAAATTTTACTTGAAAAATTAGCTAGACATTCAGTTGTTCACCTTCCTCTTCTGAATGTCTATGCATTATTGGATAAGATGGAGTTGGATTCAAGCCACCAATCCAATCTATTTTTGAATATGTATTCGAAGACTTTACATAATGCAGAGGAAAGGGCTATAGGTCTGAAAGAAGTAGAGGAGTTGGCTTTGGGTATTGGAATAATTTTAAATACTGACCAAGAATCGGGTATTTTTTTTAAAAGGAAGATTTTGTTCAGAATAATTAGGAGGCGATCAATAGCATTAAGTGGAAGATGTTAAAGCATTATGGGAGAAATGTTGTCAGAACCGACGGCAGGTGATTTCCGTGAAGCGATGGCGTTAATTAATTCACCTAATGAGATTAGTAGTGTAATAAAGGGAATTCTGGATCATAGGGAAACCCATAGCACCTGCAGGTGCTATACCTTTAACACGGCCGCCCAAACGGCCGTTGAAGGTGCTATATCTTTAACACGGCCGCCCACTGTCGCCGCTGCAGGCGGTAAACCTTATTCGACCATGGTACCTCAATACTCTTTCATCACTGTATTTAACCCTTGCATATCTCTATACTCCCCCACCCTTCCATGTCATATTTAATGATTATACGAGATTGATTAAGCCTGATTCGCGATTGATTACGATTGATCTCGATTGGTTAAGTTTGATTCGCGATTGATTAAGTCTGATTCGCGATTGATTACGATTGATAACAATCAAACGGCCTTCACTATTGAGCCCCCCATTGTATTTTATCGCATGTACATACACGTATGGTCGCATGCATTTCACGCACATAATATATATTATAATAATGATTTTAAAATATCTCATTATTAATAGTACTATATTACACACTCTATTTTTGCCTAAATAAAAACATTATTCATACAATATAATATCTGTTTTATCAATATATTGTAGAAGATTTACTAATTCACATAAATATGTTCATTTCTTAAATTTTTAATGACTCATTAATTCATTAGTAAAAAAAAAAAAAATCCTTTTTCATAAACATCGATAAATAATAATAACACCCCCCTCGTGTAAATAAAGTAGTGTTCATGAACTACATTCTTATAATATGAGTCATACGTTAGGGTTGTACAAATCTGTACAGACCCGCATAATATTTTTCGAGAAATGTATAACAGGTGTGTCCTTTATAATATAGAAAGTATATAGTTATCGAATATCGTGTAGAATATATTCTTGAAAACAACCAAATTCACATTCACCCCTGGTACTATACTAGTTTGTAAACACTTTAAGTCGCTTTTCAAATCCCACAATTAATTTAACCCATATATATATATATATATATATATTATTTTAATCAATATAATTACTACATATAATACATATAATTGTTATAGTAATTATCATGTATCGGATTATTAATAGTACTATATGACAAACTATATCTTCACCTAAAATATTATTCATAGCTGTCTATCGATATATTATAGAAATTTATTTCACTTTCACACACATATTATAAGAATTTGATTAAAATTAAGAATTATGATTAAAACAAATAATTTTATCTTTGAAAATTGTGTTTTATTTTATAACATTTACAAAAATATATAAAAATACAGAATATTTACAAAATTATACTATGAAATAGGAAAAAAATATTGTTGGGTACGGAAATTATCAACAGACGAGTCGATAAAGATATACACGTGGCGGAGAGCGGGGTGTTATCGAACGTTCTAGAAGTCGCCCCGCTCCCCCTCCTTCCTTTCCCTATCGGACTTCGACGGCAACGAAAAGGCTCGTTATGCCGCCGCAAGTCAGTGTCGTTTGACGCATGTACGTCGACTTGTTGTGTTCGTGTTGTTCCGGATTTTTTTGATGCTCACCAAAGTACGTACGTACGTTTGCGTGATTCCACGTGCGTGTTGTTCTTTTGGGTTTTGTTGACATTCGCGGTCGTCCGTTGTCGTGCCGTTTTAAGTGTTCGGCGTATGCATTTGACGCACGTACGGTCGTAGTTTCGCGTACGTGTCGTATTATCGGAGTAGCCGCTTTCGTTCGCGCGTACGTCGTAACTTCGCGTGCGTCTCGTATTAGTGGCGCAGCCGTTTTTTGTTTGTGCGTACGCTGTCGTTCTCGCGTGCATGTTTGACCGACTTATTGACATCGTTTTGGTCGTCGTATGTGACGACCTGACAATCTATTCATTTGAAACCTTTGCGGTGCTGGAGTTCTGTCGTCGGCTGAGTGTAATACCGTCCAGTTCGATCGAAAACGTGCCTCGTGGTCTGGGTGGTTCGTTGATGTGGCAACACTGCACGTCAGCTGAAGCGGTATCACGTCAGGTCGTCATCATTGTTACACCCCCCTTAACATTGTAATATTCCGCGCGAATATTCCCGTTTGTTATATATATATATATTTTTTGTTGAACCTTGTAGCGTGCCACGCACCGTGTATATCATTAATGACTGTATATATATAATTGTGCTTGCGGTTCATCGGTTAGTATCGTAATACGCGTGTATGTATTAAAGAACGACATAATAAACAATCTATCTGAAAACAATACAGTCCACTTTAATTTGATGGTTTTATGAACCTGACTGGCGAAGTTTACACTCCCGCAAATTCGACCTGCGGGAATAAACGTCGCAAACAAATATATATATTTACATATTTAATATATATATATAGTTATTTACAACTAATTATCGGCATGTTCATCGGATTCTATCTCGGTTATTATTTTGCTGTAACATATAATAAAAATTATTTAATTAGTTTTAATCTATATGTTTAAATAACTCACTTAATTTTATAGTGTCCATGAGCTAAAGTGTGTATTTGATCTTCTAGAACATAACGTTTATCGTCATGCCTGTTATAAGTTAATTTTTTTGTTTCGATAGTCATAATGTGGTGTTTGAATGACCTGATGGAAACGTTATCTGTATATTTGCTATAATCCTGGTCACCGAATAAACACTTCTTGTGATTTTCCAAGGTCATGTGGTTTTTAACTACATGGCCTCTGATGCCTTTAGCTTTGATCTGCTCTTTTCCTTCAATATTATATGCATACGATTTTGCTCTTAACGCGATAAATTCTGACATTATTTTTCCATCCGTCTCGTCTGAAAAAAGTCCCGGTATCTTTTTACGGTCCTGGATATGACATGGATGATTTTGGGGGAGATTTGAGGTGTCCATGCGACTCAGCAAGCTTGAATTTTCTTGCAGATCCTTATAAAAGTCTTCTGTCTGTATATAATATACCAGCGAATCTAAAATAAATAAATAAATAAATAAAAATAAAAACATGTAAATAAATAACCTAATATACCTGTGTCTGTGTACATTAATGTAATTAAGTCTTTATAATGACGTTTCATTACATTGTAATGGTAATCATACATTAACGTTTTTGAAACGTCTAACACTGCAAAACCGATATAAATTGGTTTATCAAATTTAATGATATTATTATCCATAGCTACGAGGGATAAGTTTTCATTATATGACATTGCGTATTTGAAAGTTGGTTTATTAATCAATTTTTGCAGCTTGGTATCTGAAGAAACTAATTCCATTTTCATACGTTTTCGTACATTTTCCATAATTTTTCCTAAAAATAATATATTATCTAAAATATTAATACTAATTATATTAATATTAAAATAATAACATACCAAATACTGCATTGTTCATTAACTTGAAAAAATCTTTTTCAAAATCGTTTTTTGCATTTTTCCTCATTTCGGTGTTGAGTGAAATATATTCGGAAAGCCATGGTGACTGTTTAAATTCTAATACTCTATGTACCTATAATATATAATTAAATTATTAATAATGCTATAACATTGTTTAAAATAAAATTTACTTTTTCAACTTTTAGTCCATTAGCAATAGCCTGTTTTAAACTTCGGTAATGCACGATATATCGCTCCTTCTTCTCTAACGTTGCCATTAGTTTTTGAATTTTTGATCTGGGTGGTATTCCGTTAGACGGGAGGAACGGCAAATCGTTGTGTTTTTCATGAAGATGTTGTGGATATGAAATGTCTATCTCATACACTTTTCCTACGTCTGACGTTTCTGTTAACTCGTTAAGACCGTTGAGTGTCGGTTCGATCCACTTAAAACCACCGTATGGCATGTACTGCGTCATGGCCCATCCGTATAAGTTATTACCTGAAAATAAGTTAAATTAAAATTTTTTTTTTTTTGAAAAAATAAATTATACATGTATATACTTACAATCTTGGTATATCAAATAAGAATTTGGTTTAGTGTTATCGTAATCGGCCATTTTTGGGTTATTCGCTTTCGCGTATCGCATACTTGCCTGTGTTAAGCCACCTCGAATACCTGTAAATTAGTTAATCAGATATAAATTATATAAGAAATTAAATAATATTACCTTTTTCCAACATAAGCACTATATCATAATCTGTGAGGAGTTCCAATTTCACCTTTGTATGTTTAAGCATACAATCGAAACTAAACCCTGGTGCCGTATAATAATATGCCGGGTCTAGATTGTATGTGTTTAACATAGGTGACGGAAATTTTCAAAAGTATCAGCCAACAACAAGACGTCCACTTTGAGATATAGATCTGAATATTCTCCTAAAGTCTTACATCCAAAGTGGTTCCAGACTTTTTCCGCGTGTTTGTAGTCGTCCTCGGAAATCTCCGTTTCTGTCAATGTACTATAAAAAGCATCCTTTGGCGGCAAACATATTTCTTTCAGACTATCCCAACTATCCGTATACTCGTATGGATATATACCTTTTCGTGTAACGAGTGATATATCCATAGAGTCAAAAACTTTGGCTGTTTCACGAAACTTGGATAAATCTTTAGTAATAAGATTTGAGGATAATGTTGATAAACTCGACGCCATAAAACGATACGTATCGATAAACCTTACTGTGAAAGTTGAGGTTACATATTTTGAAAATGAAATAAATTTCTCTTCGCTGTTAGGAATAACCGAAATAATATTTTCATCGTAACCGAGCTCTCGTACGATGAAATGCGCGTCATAATGCGATAAGTTGTGTAAAAAACATGGTACAAAATTTGGTTTCTTTAGTTTCATATTACAATTATTACACAAAGTTTGTCTAAAACGGCCGGTTAAATGTTGATGGTCTGCGACTTTATGGTTTTTTTCGGAAAACTGCTCTTTACATAGATTGCATTCTTTCTTCGTCGTGTGGTCTCTTTTTTCTTCGTCCGACATAATAATAGGTATATTTGTATTTAATAATTTATCCATTCTACGCACCACATCAACACGATCTCTTCCACGAAAGATTTAGCCACTTCAGTTTTTGACTCCGACCCTCGAAAAATTATTGGTTCTAGTGGTATATTAAATTTCTCTAACAACTCGTTTGGTATATCATTCGAAGGTTTGACCAAAAATCCATAACTCATCGGTCTATGTTTGTGAATAACTTGCGTATTTGCACCTTTATTTTCCATGCATTTTATAAGAAGAGCTTCGAAATCTGCGTAAATTACTATTGGATGCTTCTGTGCTTTCGACCAAGCTTCAAATTGGAGTGTTTCTCCTTCTTCAGGTAATACAGGTTGTATGGGTTTATGAGCTCCGTAAATTTTCGTATGCTCTTCGAGGGCAGCTTGACCACGTAATTTAAATTTTTTCGGTTGATTATCGAAACTCGTGAAGCACCGTTTACAAAAATAAACTTTATCATGATGGGACGTCTTTTGATTTCGTACGAGTCTTGAAAAATTTGAAATGTATGTATAATGTGTGTTTTTCTTGTCGTCAATTAAAAGTAGATCAAAATGATATTTTTTCTCCTCATCGACAACTTTGAGCGGGTATTAATGTAATTTTTACAGTATTATTTTGTTTCTCTTTCTTCAGACCATACACGTTCACTGAAACGTTTGGATTATTTTTTTCGAATATTTTTATTTGACTGATGGGTGTTGGAAAACCTTATTGAGAAAAATTATATCTAGCTTCATGTAATGAGTAGTTTTCTCCTACACGGTTTTTATTTATTCCTGTAACATGTTTTGCCAGTATTGCCCACTTTAAACAGTGTTGATCGTTGTTTTGTGGGTTGATTACTGCTTTTTTATTTTGAATATAAACTGGTAGTGGAATATATGACGAACCACTCATAGGTGTATACCGGTATATTGTTAATAATCCGTCGATTTTCTCTAGAGAAAACCCACTACCTCTGCTCATATATATATCTTCTTCATGAAGGAGGTATGCAAAGTTGTCTTCTACTAATTTTTCAATGTCTGAATCTACGAAGACTTCTTATGCCGATGTTTTAAATGCTCTATTCTCTGCAGAATTTTCAATGTTTGGTATATTGTAGCTACTTTCCAGTTTCAAATTGTATTTGATAGGACGAACAATTGAGCTTTTATGTAGTATTTTGATTAAATCGTTCTTTACGGAGTTGAAAAATACGCGATAACTACATAAATTGTTGATATTCTTTGCAAAGTACCAAACGACTTTACGATGATGTGATGATGCGATTTCTATAAAACCCGGTGTTTTTACCAATTCCATTCGAGCCTTTTTTAATTTAATTGCACAAGCAGAATTCTCGTTTTCCCGTTTACGTGAATCGAAAATATCTATAATATAACGATGAAAAAAAAATTAATTTAATATAAAGATATAGTATCGTATAGTAACGAAGACATTATATCGGTATATAATGTTTATACTAAAAAATAACGTTAAACATAATATACAATATACGTTGATTTAATTAAATAGATATTTATACAATCTTACCGTTATAACTATGATTTTTTTCTGTTAGCATCATATGTTTGAAAATATTACTATTGTTGTCGACCGACGAATTTTTGGTTTTTGAATTATTTGTAGATACCTCCAAATCTGTGTTTTGTTGTTTTACTGGTAAATTAACATTGCTATCTGTTAAAATAAATAATAAATGTGTATAATGATTAACATACAAATAATAGTTAAGATACTTACTATGAATTTTTTTCGTATGATTGGTTAGGTATTCCTTCCGTGTAAACACTTTATAACACACATTGCATGGGAATTTGTTCTTGTCGTGAGCTTTAGTGTGTCTTACTAAACTACGTTTGGCTGTAAATACTTTATTACATACCGTGCAAATAAACATTTTTTCAGAATGTTATAATAGAAAGTTGTAATAATTATAAATACAATAAAAATATTAATGCACACGTGGGGGCAAAACGATGAGACCCAAACGAGTAGATTAATTAAAGAGAGGGCACAATTGTATTGCGATACAAATAACGACTGTACTATGTGGAAGTGAAGACGTTACTGACAATGGGGCAAAGCCGATTTAGTTAGTAAATGAATGATTTTTATTATTTAATGTACGCATGCGCAGAAACGGCGATACATATACGAGTATATCAAAAAGAGAACACAATTGCGGCGTGATGTAAATAACGACTGTTTAGAAGTAAAGACGATACTGATAATGGGACAAAGCATTACATTTGGCATATAAAATTACTAACAAAACGTATTATGCAGGTCTCGACCGGTCGCTACAGGTCTGTACAACCCTATCGTATGACTCATTCTATGAGAATGTTGTGTATATTATTATATAACGGTCTACATAATAAAGGACTTTTTCGCTACATTATATATAAGTCATTAAATTTTTAAGATTTGGATATATTTGAGTGAATTAGTTAAATTCTTATATGTGTGTGAAAGTGAAATAAATTTCTATAATATATCGATAGACAGCTATGAATAATATTTTAGGTGAAGATATAGTTTGTCATATAGTACTATTAATAATCCGATACATGATAATTACTATAACAATTATATGTATTATATGTAGTAATTATATTGATTAAAATAATATATATATATATATATATATATATATATATATATGGGTTAAATTAATTGTGGGATTTGAAAAGCGACTTAAAGTGTTTACAAACTAGTATAGTACCAGGGGTGAATGTGAATTTGGTTGTTTTCAAGAATATATTCTACACGATATTCGATAACTATATACTTTCTATATTATAAAGGACACACCTGTTATACATTTCTCGAAAAATATTATGCGGGTCTGTACAGATTTGTACAACCCTAACGTATGACTCATATTATAAGAATGTAGTTCATGAACACTACTTTATTTACACGAGGGGGGGGTTATTATTATTTATCGATGTATATGACAAAGGATTTTTTTTTTTTTTTACTAATGAATTAATGAGTCATTAAAAATTTAAGAAATGAACATATTTATGTGAATTAGTAAATCCTCTACAATATATTGATAAAACAGATATTATATTGTATGAATAATGTTTTTATTTAGGCGAAAATAGAGTGTGTAATATAGTACTATTAATAATGAGATATTTTAAAATCATTATTATAATATATATTATGTGCGTGAAATGCATGCGACCATACGTGTATGTACATGCGATAAAATACAATGGGGGGCTCAATAGTGAAGGCCGTTTGATTGTTATCAATCGTAATCAATCGCGAATCAGACTTAATCAATCGCGAATCAAACTTAACCAATCGAGATCAATCGTAATCAATCGCGAATCAGGCTTAATCAATCTCGTATAATCATTAAATATGACATGGAAGGGTGGGGGAGTATAGAGATATGCAAGGGTTAAATACAGTGATGAAAGAGTATTGAGGTACCATGGTCGAATAAGGTTTACCGCCTGCAGCGGCGACAGTGGGCGGCCGTGTTAAAGATATAGCACCTGCAGGTGCTATGGGTTTCCCTATGATCCAGAATTCCCTTTATTACACTACTATCAGAGGTAGGGAAAGAAGTATTTGATGGGGTTAAGACAGGCTGCTTATTTACAATATTAGAATAGCTAAAAGCTGAAGTGACAAGATTTGATTTTTTGAATGAAATGGCATCGCGGAATGAGATATTTTCGGAGACCATTATTTTTTTGATGTCACGTTGAAAGCTCCATTCTTGACAATTACGGTCGGTGGCAAGATGAGAACGTTGACAAAAAATGCAGCGAGGATCGGATACTTGGGCGGTCGGACATGAATCAATTGAGTGTTTATCTTCTCCGCAGTGACTACATCTTGGGCTGCTTCGACAGAATTTGGAGGTGTGTCCAAACCGTAAGCATCTGTTGCATTGCAGAGGGGAACGTATGCTTGGTGATACTTCAAAAAGGATGTTAAGTATTGAAATAGAACTAGGTATTTTGGTTGACAAAAATTTTAATTCTACGATACGGGTTGGCGTGGACATTCCGTCTCTATTGACGACGATGCGTTTGAAAGCAATAATCGTGGTGGAGCTTTTCAAACCTTCCCAAAAGTCCTCTTCTGGAAAGGAAGTGTCTAATTTGATAATGCCGTAAGAAAAGATTAAAGTAGATGGAATGTAGGCAGATAATTTGTGTTCAATGAGAAGAGGGGATTCAAGACAAGTATTAGCGTGAATAATCGAATCAAATGTTACTTTAACTTTCTTGTGTCCATTAGGTTTAATATTATTTATGCCAATAAAATTATTCGTGAGGAATTTGGCCCACTTGAGTGGGTGCCAAGAACCGGCTAAAGAGTTATTATCTGTAAATTCGATAACAATTACCGGAGTGCCATCGAATTTCGAATCGAAATGCTTAACCCTTGGTTAGGTAGGTGAAAAAATGTTACATTAATAGGTATCATGGGTCTGATAGACCCATATCAATACATCGATTTTACTCTTTTATGGTAAAACTTTATTTCTTCAAATATGAATAAAAATTACATAAACACTCTTAGAAATATATTGGAACAATTACGAAACAAAAAAAGAAAATATTTAATGGTTATAAATAAAAACTTTTGACCCTTCTTACGAATATAATAAAAAAAAATTAAAAAATTGATCTCCATTTTAAATTATGATAATTACAATTTTTAATAATAAACAAAGTTAGAAAATAAATTATATACATCAAAAAACAGTTTATTATAAAATTTAAAAAAAAAACAAATTATTTTATAAATTATGTACCTCTGAATAACACTCTTCGCAAACGAATTTTGCGTATTTTATACATAACCATTTCTGGCAGTCTTCACAATAGTATTGTGTTTTGCTGTCACTTTTGCAATAATGGCACCTTTCTCGTTTTCCTTTATTTGGTACCTGCGTACATTCTTTAATTCCACTTAGACGTTTTGCTGACTGCCTCAATAGTGTTGGCAAATGTTTATTATGAGCCCTCTGTACTAAACTTTCTTTCACTAATGACAGATATAGGTTTTTTACGTAAGCTCGTCTCGCCATATTTCTTTTGTTATTTTCGTATGAATAATGCCACCATTTATTGATGAAATATTCAATATATAAAAAAACATTGTTAGTGGCCAGCGATTAGTATTCCTTGCAACTGAGTAGTCAGTAGTCATTCGATCCACGTTATCGACTCCCCCTTTCGTACTATTATAAAATGTTATCATTATTATGGGGAAATTCGGAGGGGTCACAGTCTTCTTCGGAGTCTATATTGTGGTCACTGTCTATTTGAAAATCCGGATCTACATTTTCATCATCCCATTCATCACTAAAATCATAGTCAACCATAGGTTCCTCTAATATTTTATCAATATCTTCTATACTTAGAGCCGCTATATTTATACCAAAACTATAAAATGTAGTAATTTATTTAATGTAATTAAGAATTATGTCAAAATGAGCTTTATAAAATAGTTACATTCGATGGAATCCGAAAAATTCGTCTCACAGGAATTTGTTTTTTTATTACGTGAATGAATAAGTTGGGTCTCACAGACCCATTTCGTTTTCCGGCTGAATTAAATGATACTGATATTGAAAAATAAATACTAACTATGATAACAAATGGTTGTTAGGTATATTGACTACAGCTATTGAAGATATCAAGTATTACAGTATGACCAACATAACTTTCTTATCGATATTTAAAATGCTCGGGTCTGATAGACCCGACCTACCTAATGAAGGGTTAAGGTGTTGGTCGATGTTAGCTTTTGTTTGTGTGGCACCGGGTAAAATCGTATGTGACTGAGTGAATAGTGTTTGGAGTATCGCTCTCAGGTTTTAATGAATTGCCCATGTTGTTGTCGATAGCGCTATTATTGTCCGATAAGACGTCCGAGTCGGTAATTAAGGCGTTATCGTATGGAAAATTGCATTCTTCGTTAATATTAAGTGTAGGATGATTGTCAATTATGTGCTGTAAATTTGGTGAAATTGGATTACTTCCAGATGAATTTGAAGACCTACCTTTTTTCTTTTTGTTGACTAGATGGAATTCTGGATCCGAATGATGTGATGAAGCCAGTGTGGATTTCATTTTACTAGTCCCGGGTTTTGGCCCGAGACTAAGACCGCTGCCGTTTGCCGGCAACGACATTAAATAGCTTTAAAAGACTAATTAAATAATAAACCGCGATATCTTCTATGTGATTAACTGAGAACGACCGTTAACGACGAGAGGTGAATCACGGCTGGCTTTGACCTTATCGTGCCGATAACAGGACGGAGACCAATTATACCGCAATGGGTAGAGCGGCCAGCACTTGGTCATTTTAGTACCCAACACTCAATGTTAATACGTGTATTAATAATTTATTGATAAAACTGGATTGGGGGAATTAGAACATTTTATATTTATAACTTGATATTTCTTTATTATTGATGTTATACTATATTATATATTGTACTACAGAATAGAAAAATATTCGGGATTCCCTAATATACAGCGTGCGGCAAAAAGAACTCCCTGATTAAGGAAACTAATAAAACCCAAACCAAGTCAAATATTAAAAAAAAAGTTTTATTTATAAATTGTACATATAATGCCATTTTATATTAATTATTTTTAAAAATTATATCACTTAAGTGGCGGCCCTCATTTTCAATACACTGATTAAGCCTTTCTCGATAATTTTCTATGACTCTACGGGTCATTTCAGGCGAGATAGCAGCAATTTCTTGGGTTATTACCTCCTTCAGAACTTCCAAAGTTTGTGGACGATGTTGGTACACTTGGGCTTTTAGATATCCCCAAAGAAAAAATCGCATGGATTCAAATCTGGTGAACGTGGTGGCCACCCAATAACACCTCGCAAGGAGACAATATGCTCAGGAAACATTTCTCGCAGAATGCCGAGTGAACGACGAGCTGTGTGTGCTGTTGCACCATCTTGTTGAAACCACACATTATGTTGTCCATACTCATGAAAAAAATCGTTCAATTTTGGCCTAATAAAATTTTCAAGCATCTCACAATAGCGATTAGAAGTCACTGTTACAGTAGCACCGTCTTCTTCAAAGAAATACGGGCCCCACAAACCAAACTCAAAAATGGCACACCAAACTGTAACCTTTGGACTGTGGAGTGGTCGCTGGTGAAGTTCTTGAGGATTGTGTTCAGACCAGTATCGAAAGTTTTGTTTGTTTACCGTACCTGAAAGATGAAAATGTGCCTCGTCCATAAAAAGCAAAACATCTGTACGGGGAACATTCCGAAGGAGATCCTGACACAATGTTGTACGGGTTTCCAAATCTCTTGGGAAAAGTTCTTGAGTGACCACAATTTTGTAGGGATGCATTTTAAGTTCTTGGTGCAGAATTCTCCGAACACTGCGATCAGATAAGTGTAAAGCAGCCGCGTGTTTCCGTGCAGAACGCCGTGGCGATTGCTCGATTAAAGTTCTCACAGCAGCCACATTTTCCAGTCCTGTTGCAGTCCGAGGTCGGCCCGTCGATTTTCTTTTTAGTGCAGAACTTGTTTGCCTAAAATTTGATACCCAATTATGAATAGTTTTGCTATCAGGAACTGGATCATGTCGATTGAGCGCGAACCGAATACGAAACGCACGCTGGGTCGTTATCGGTGAACCGCCATTATTAATAAATTCCTCGACAACAAACGCACGATGCTCTCCCGACCAAGCCATGATAAATACTGAAAATTGCATCGATAAGGCTTTCTGTCGATGTAAATATCACTAATGTGTCTCAACCCAAACCCAAACTACAAACTTATCTAACTAAGGAGTTCTTTCTGCCGCACCTTGTATCTGTGGATTCCCAACCATTTTTATATGAGAATGATTTATTAATAAATAATAAACAGATAAATATAATATATAAACACAATAATCAGATGATGACAATACTAAATTAAAAATACAGTTTTCTATATGAAAAAAAGTATTTAAATAAATGTATTTGAATTTCTGAAAAAATACAAAAAAAAGATTTAAAATACTTTTTGAATACTCGCTCTTGATTGTATTTAAAAAGTATTTTAAATACACTAAAAGTATTTAAATACTTGTATTCAAATACTTTTACTCAAATATTTTACAACACTGCTAACCTAACCAACGACCCCTTATACATCACTAGCTGATTACGTTGATGATAAGTTAATCATTTCTACTAACTATGATCCTCTTTATTACCACAACTAATTTACAAAATCACCTTAACCTAATAGAAAATTCGTTTACCAAATGGCGTTTTAAAGTTACTTAATGCAAGTCTGTACATACCACCTTTACTCTCAGACATACCCCTTGTCCTAATGTTTCTTTATACTCGTATGGTATCCCCATTCACATCTCGCCCACAGTTAAATATCTGGATCTTACGCTTGGTCAAAGATTAACTTGAGATCACCACATCAAAATTAAAAGATCATTCATAAATAATCACTTACGTATGCTAAAAATCCTAGTTAGTAATAATAAATATACTTGTTCAAACGTAATCACTGATAGCAGCGGTGCCCCCTTCCCTCTGGATACTTCTTTGCATTGGCGTGACAATAAAATTGTGCGTCTTCGTCTAGTGCCAACCAACACACCGAGTGAACCGTACAGTACCGTGACGTGACCTTTACTCGTACCACGTCGTGTGACAGTGCGCTTGGTTTGCTTTTGTCTACGTTTGTTCACCGTTACCGTCGTCTACCAACACCTTCACCATCTCACACCTTCACCGTTATCATCATTCACCATTACCTTCATTTCCACCTTCATCGTCATCGTAGTCTACCACACTATCAACACCGTCTACTATCCACCACCATTATTACTACGGTCTTATTTATTATACATTTAAATAACATTATTAATGAATAATAGTTATCATAAATATTTTTTTTCTCTTTCCCCTCTGCTGGCCAGCACACTCTTGTGCCCCAATTATTATTGTTAAGTTCATTAAAATATTAGTCCGTAATTGTTACAGCAAACATAACGATATTTAGTTTATTTCGATTGATCCAAAATAGTATTATACAGTACATTCAAAGCCAAATCTTATCCTAGCGATCGAACAATACCTATATACGTATTAAACTTTTAATATTTAAAACTCTAGTTAAACCAATATGAACATATGAGCTTCAGTTATAGAATAATGCAAAAAAGTCAAACATAAATAAAATTCAAACAATAAAAATTATTGCCCTCAAGAAACTAACAAATGCCCCTCTTTACGTATCACATTATACACTACATTCAGTTCTGAAACGGGGGGCTTGGCAGAAACCTTCACGTGGTGCCCCTGTTAACGCTGTATCCTTACAGCGAACTAATTCTGCCAACACCGGTGCTAAAACGCCAATAAATAGCCCTATATAACGGTTCTTCTCAGGACCAACCTCCGTTAATGCCTCGGCATTTACAGTTCTAACGCAAAACATCGAAGGTTTTTCAGCATGTAAAGGCGAGTTACTTGCTACCTTTTTTTTTTTTTTTTTTCACTGTTAAACATAGAATCTGGTGGGAAATGTTTTCACACTACTGCCACCAGGCCCTATATCGTTTATTAATCATAATATAATATATATAACAATAATACAATGAACAGTATACATAGTATTTACAATGACGTAGGGGCCTCTAACCTCCCTGTTTAAATTTGGCCATTTGGCCCACAACATATTAATACTTAGCTATATATATATATTTCGTATGACATTATATGGGCAACACATTTTATCTTACTAGCTAATAAATACAAATTTTTTAATAATTCTAATTAAAAAAAAAAAAAAAAAAAAAAAAAAAACCGGTTAAAAAGTTGGTAAAAAAAAAAGTTGGTATTCTGTCAATTGTAGTTATAATGTAATGTCCAAGTTCTCCATCCACTTAATCGCTTCTTTTTTCGCTTGATGAATATCATGTATGGTACCAGGAAATGCTCGCAGTGGGCATTCGTTAATGATGTGGTTAGTCGTCTGTGATTTGTGTCCACAATCGCATACTTCAGAATCACGCAGTTTCCATTTAAACATCATATGACCGCTTCTACCATGTCCTGTTCTAATTCGATTTATTGTAGTCCAGATTTTCCTTGTTAGCTCAAATCCTGGTTGTCTGGCAGTGGGGTGTGTCACTAGTTTATGCACATCAGGGTTTTCGGATATCCAATCTTCTTCCCATCTGTTATTTATATTGAATTTTTCTTGGATGAGCTTCCTTGCGGTTTTCCACGGTGGTTTTCGGGACTTGAGCCGTTGGATTTCTTCTGGTATAGGTAGATCCTTATGTATTGGGAGGTTTGGATTACTGGTGTATTTGTTCCACTCGCGTAAGAGATTGTTCTCTCTTCGTAATCTTGGGGGAGCAATATTACTGATAACCGGTAACCATTTTAATGGTGTTGATTTTGTCAATCCGCCTATTGTCCTCATTGTTATATTGAGTTGTTTATCTATTTTGTCTGTGTGTGCGCTATTGATCCAAATAGGTGAACAGTATTCTGCTGTAGAGTAGACAAGAGATAGAGCACTAATTCGCAATGTATTTGCATCTGCTCCCCATGTTGAGCCAGCCAACTTGGCTATAATGTTCTGACGTGTCTTCACTTTTGCTGATAATCTGTCCAGGTGTTCTTTATACGTAAGAGTCCTATCTAATACTACGCCTAAGTATCTAGGGTGCTGACTATTTTTTATTTTCTGTTCACCAAAATGGACATTTATTTTGTAGTTCGCCATTCTATTATTCAAATGAAACACAGTCACTTCAGTTTTTAACGGGTTTGGTTTAAGTCTCCAGCGTTTGAAATATGAGTTTAGTTGTCCAAGGTCATAAGTTAATGTATTTTCCAAATCCTCAAACACACTACTCTGACTGGCTAATGCAATGTCATCTGCATAGATAAATTTTCTCGAACTTGTTAAAGGGAGATCCTTTGTATACAAATTGAATAATAATGGGGCCAAAACTGAGCCTTGTGGTAGTCCATTGTTAAGTAATCTCGACTTGCTTTTTTCTTTTCCTATGTACACTATTATTTTCCTATTACTAAGCATATTGTTAAGCAACGCATATAACGTCTTACATGGGAACACATCAAGAAATTTTGACAATAGGCCTTTCCGCCACACCGTATCATACGCGGATGATAGGTCAATGAAGGCCACGGCAGTTTTTTGCTTGTTATTGTATCCGTTTTCAATATGGGTTGTGAGTGCCATTACTTGGTCGCAGCAATTTCTATGTGGGCGAAAGCCTGCCTGTTCTTGTGGAATAATCTTGTCAATTTCTTCTGAGATACGATTATAGATTATTCTCTCTAGAAGCTTAAAACATACGCTTAGGAGTGATATAGGTCTATAGCTCTTCGCATCGTCATCAGGTTTTCCTGGTTTTAGGACTGCTAATACTTTGGTCTGTTTAAAAGTATTTGGTAATCGTCCTGTGTGGAGGATGTCAGTGAAGAAGTTTGAGAGCCATTTTCTTGTATTTGGACCACAGTGTTTGAGAAACTCCGGGTAAATGCCATCTAATCCTGCCGCTTTACCGAGTTTCACGCTTTTTATCGCAGTTTCCACTTCCTCAATACTAAACTTCTCTGCCCACCTGGACCTTTCTTCTGCATTCGATTTCTTAGTCTTTAGGTTAATAGTTACTTCTCTAGCTGATTTCTTATCTATCGGAGCTCTGCTCATTTCCACTATTCGGTTCGCAAAAGTATTGGGCTTAATTTTTGGTGTCCCTTTAGCTCTTGTTGGATTTGGTTCCAGTTTTCGAAGGAGGTTCCATGCTTCTCTGCTGGATCGTTTAAAGTCTAGCTTTTCCATAGTTTCCGCCCATCTGTCCTTACGTGATTTAGCTAATGACAGCAAAAGTTTGTCTGCAATCTCAGTTCTGCTGTTTTTCTGATATTCGACATAAAGCCTATCACTTTCGTCGTTCCAGCAGGGTATGTATTCTCGTCTATAGCCACGGGGTATATGGCGCTTTGCAGCTCCCGTTACAACTCCGACGAAACGATCATAATTATTCATCGTTGGTTGGATCCATCTGATATTTGAATCAATTGATTTCTTAAAATTATTCCAATCTGCTTTTCTGAAATTCCATCTTGGTTTTTGGAAGGTTTTCACAATAGGTATTTGGATTCCAACATTTATAAGTATCGGTCTATGTTGGCTCCTAGGAAACTTATTTAGAACTGTCCTATGGGCTTGTATTGCTACGTGGTTTGTATCCTTCAAAACTACACACAAGTCTGGGTTATATCCTCGATTCCATCTACCCGAGTGGAAAGTTTTTCTATCTTTAGCATTAAATACGAGTTGCATATTTTCGTTTTCTAACCAGTCGTTCAAAATAGCACCATTCTCGTCGATTGACTCATAACCCCAATTGGTATGATGACTATTGAAATCGCCGGTTAGGACTGATGGTTGAGGGGGAGTTGGTAGTGGTGGGGTAGGCCAAACAACATTTGGTGGCTTATATATATTAAGTAGGGTTACGTCCGCTATACGCATAGCAATAACAAATATAGAGTCGGCAGCTGTAGAATATAGGTGGTTCCAGTTGTGTATGTCATTTCTGATGTAGGTAGCAGAACCATAGCTTCTATGATATATAGCTGAGACTAGCGTAAAGCCAGTGATTCTCGCTCTTCGTTTCATCTGTTGTTCGTCTGGCACATGGGTTTCCTGGAGCATGACTACATCGATTTCTCGTTCTTGTAATAGTCGTTCAAGATAACTACTTTTTTCCATACTAATTCCCTCCACATTAAGTTGTAAGATTCGGAGCTGAGGACCCAGATCTCGAGTCAAATAGCCCTTAGAAGGGCTGTTTTCAGGGTAAGACAAATCGGTGTTGCTCATGGTTGCTGGGAGGTTTAAGAAAAAGGAAAAAGAGTTCAGCAGTCGGTGGTGGTAGATCTTTAGCCGTCAAAGACGTTGCCCAGGGTACACTACGGGGAAGCGATCTACCAATGTACCCCTATACTTAGCTAATTGCCCCTTTGGGCTTTTTGTCTGATTCTCTCTTCTTCTTCCTTGTCGTGCAGTATTGTGCCAACCATTTTCTGTAGTAGGTGTTCTCGTCCGCCATCTCCAATATTCCAGCCCTGCCCCTCTGGTTCTCCGGGAGGTCTTCCGGTCTAGGGCCTAGTATTATCTCAGGCACATCCTCTGGCCTCAGGCGACGTCCAATTGCTTGTTCAATGTTCTGCCTGGCGTATCTCCAATGCTCGCACACGAATATTGTGTGCTCTACAGTGTCGTCTATAGCCCCGCATTGAACACAACTCGGGTCCACAGCCAACTTTCTATCGTACAAGTATCGTTGAAAGCAACCGTGGCCCGTTAGTGCCTGCGCCATATGAAATGCCACTGCCCTGAGCTTCGAGTGTAGTACCCATCTCTCCACGTCCGGTACCATTCTCCTGGTCCAGGCTCCCTTGACCGAGTTTTCCCAAATCCGCTGCCAGGATCGCAGTGTGTCTTTCCTCTCCAATTTCGTGCTAGGGTTTGGGACTTCTGCGAGTATTTGAGCTGCCAGCCGCCTTCCGGTGTAAATTCTGTCTCGCTCTCCGGCGAGCAGATGCGCCGGCGGCATGCGGACCAACACCAGTGCCGCCATGTCCGACACCGTCCTGTAGCACCTGGTTACCCGCAAAGCCACGACTCTTTGTGTCTGGGTCATGGCGCTTCTATTCTTTTCCGTTGACTCGACCGTCCGTGCCCATATGGGAGCAGTGTATAAAAGTATACTATGGATCACTGACATTAGTAGTGTCCTCTTAGCCTGAGATGGCCCGCCCATGTTCGGCATCAATCTACCTAGCGTTGCAGCCGATGCCCTCGACTTTGCAGTCACTACTCGGACGTGCTCATTAAAGTTCAGCCGCGTGTCTAGTGTGACACCCAAGTACGTGATGGCTCTCTTGACTAGGATCTGGTGTCCGCCGATCATGAAGACCGGGTCGCGGTAAGATCGTTTCCCAGTCAAGACCACCGCTTCTGATTTATGTGGGGCCACGCTCAAGCCGTTCGCCGACATCCAATTTTCGACCATCTCTAGGGTCGGGTTACCGACCATCTCAAGGAAATCAGAGTTGTGACCCCTGACGATTATCGCAACATCGTCCGCGTAACCAACCAGTTCAACTCCTCTCGGTACCTCGAGCCGCAGAAGGCTGTCGTAGAAGATGTTCCAGAACAACGGTCCCAGGACGGAGCTCTGTGGGACGCCACAAGTGACTCCGATCCTGGTATCGCCCTGTGGACCCTCTACGACCAGCTCTCTGTCGCTCATATAGGACCGGAGGAGGCGTACCATGATCCGCGGCACCGCCCTGCGTCGTAGCTCGGCATCAATCAGCGACCAGGGTGCTGTATTAAATGCGTTGGTCACATCAACGGTGATCACCGCGCAAAGGTCTCTGCCACTGGGGGGGCCCCTTACCGCGTTCTCCGCCCTATCCACTACATGTCTTATGGCGTCCACTGTGGACTTCCCCGCTCGAAATCCATATTGATTATCGCTGAGACGGCTGTTCTCGCCTAGCCAGGCATTCAGTCTTTGTAAAACCAGGCGCTCAAAAAGCTTCCCCGCGCTGTTTAGCAGAGATAGTGGCCTAAAGCTAGATGCCGATGTAACCGGCTTGCCGGCACCTTTGTGTAAAGGGACTAACCTAGCTATCTTCCAGCGAGCTGGGAAAGTCCCTTCCCTCCAACATTTATTGAATATCCTCAGTAATGCTTCAGGGGTCCTCCTGGCCACCAGGGCCAGAATCTCATTAGGGATGAGATCCGGCCCCGGGGCTTTGCCGCTTGGTAGCTTGTGTACCGCCCGGTTGAGCTCACTTAGTGTAAAAGGTCGCTTCCTCTTCGTTTCGGCTAACACCCGATAGCTCACGGATTGTTGTGTCGCACCAACCAGTTGGTGGATGATTAGGGAAAAGTTCCCTAGCCACCTCCATTTCTCGACCGCGTGCTGCAGCTCCTGGTGGTTGTCGTCCTATTTTCCTTGTTACCACCTTATATGGTACGCCCCAGGGGTCATTATCGACCGTGTTGCATAGCTCCATCCAGCAGCGCTCTTGAGAGGAGCGGATTTCGACCCGTAGCCTCTTTGTCGCCTCCCTGTAGACCGCCAGCTCCGTGCTCCGATCGGCATTACCGCTACGGCGACCCAGCCGTTGGTAGCGCCGCCGGGCGGCAATACTGTCTCTCCGTAGGGCGTCTATATGGCCTGTCCACCAGTGGACTGCCTTCCTGCCGCTAAATCCGACCCGGCGTGGCATCGATAGATTGCATAGCCTTATCAGCTGACTCTCCAGCATCGCAGCAGCGTCCTCAGCACTTGAGCTATGGTCAGTAACTGAGACTTCCTTGACTGCCTCGATGAACTTCTTTATGTCCAGCTTTTTAGTCGCCCACCCCTTACAGTTCGTTGTAAGTCTACGGTCACTTCCAGGGCGGGTACCGTTCGCTAATTCAACCATGTATGTTATGTAACGGTGGTCGCTACCCGAGTGCACAGTTACTTGCTACCTTATGCGCGAAGAGTACATGTGATGTTTTGTGTCTGCAAGAGACGCATCGGGACGAAACTAGTATCCGTCCAAGAATACCGGGAATGAACCTGATTATTGAATTACCTAATGCACTCTATGGAAATGCAATATTTGCTAGGCCGGGCCTAGTCATAGATAGCGCAGCTTTCAGCCACACAAACAACATTGAAATCTTAACCATAGAAACCAAAAGGTGTACAGTTACATCAATTTACAAGCCACCAAATGCTGATTTTACTTTTGAAAAACCATCCAACTTCGAAAATAGCCTTATAAAAATAGTAGCTGGAGATTTCAACAGCCATAGTTCTACCTGGGGTTACTCAGAAACTGATCAAAACGGCGAAAAGGATCAAGAATGGGCTGAAACAGAGCTACTCGATTTAATTCATGATCCCAAGCTTCCCAATTCATTTTACAGTGGACGTTCGAAATGAGGATACAACCCGGACCTAATCTTTGTAAGTAGTAACATAAGTCAACAATGCCTTAAGGATGTATGCACTCCTATACCAAAAACGCAACACAGAGCATTAAAACTACAAATAAATGAAGTGATTAGGTCTGAAACGGTACCATTCAAGAGGAGATTTAATTACAAAAAAGCTAATTGGAGAAAATACAGTGAGGCCATTGATAAGGAAATTCAGAACCTAGAACCAACACCAGAAAATTACGAATTATTTGCGGATAAAGTAAGAAAAACATCTAGACAACATATACCACGCGGCTGCAGAAAAAATTACATACCAGGCCTAAGTAAAAAGACTGGTAATTTGTTAGAAAAATATCAGGATTTGTTTAAAAACGATCCATTTAGCGATGATACTATTGCGGCAGGAGAGCATCTTATTAAGCAGCTTGGCGATGACAAAAACAGAAAGTGGCACGATGTCATCGAAAGTACTGATATGACTAAAAACAGCAAGAAAGCCTGGCGTTTAATAAAAAAGCTCAGTGGAGATCCAACTATACATAGAACTTGTGTAAATGTCACTGCCAATCAGATAGCCTCAGAACTACTCAAAAATGGTAAACCAGGAAAGAAAATCAAGAGGGATAAAATCATAAGAGACGAAAACAATGAATGCCATACCTTCCATCAGGACTTTCAAATGAACGAACTCATCATAAGTCTGAAAGAAATGAAAAATGGAAAAGCGGCTGGGTACGACGAAATCGCAATAGAACAAATTAAGCACTTCGGATTAGAAGCTAAACGATGGCTACTACGGTTGTTAATATATGTCTCCATAAGAAATGTGTACCCAAAAGCTGGAGAAAATCTAAAGTTATAGCCCTTCCCAAACCAGGAATAGACCTAAGTGATCCAAAAAGCTATCCTCCCATATCTTTGTTATGCCACACCTATAAATTATACGAGAGAATGGTCATGAACCGCATTAAAAGTCAAATAGATGAAAAACTAATACCGGAGCAAGCTGGCTTTAGACCAGGCAAGGCTTGTACAGGCTAAGTGCTTAGCATGTGTCAACACATAGAGGATGGCTTCGAAGACAAAAAGATAACTGGAGCGATATTCGTCGACCTCACAGCAGCGTACGATACGGTTAACCATAATAAATTGTTACAAAAAGTTTATTACTATACCAGGGATTGGCAATTCGTTCAAATAGTGGCTTCTCTACTACAAAACCGTCGATTTACGATAAAGTTGAAAGATAAGTGGAGTAGATGGAGGACCCAAAAAAATGGCTTACCACAAGGAAGTGTACTAGCCCCAATGCTCTTTAACTTATACACAAATAACCAACCAACTCCAAGGGACACAAAACACTTTTTATATGCAGACGATCTAGCAATCACAACTCAAGATACCACTTTCGATAATGTAGAAAACAAACTAAAAAATGCACTAAAAGTCATGACTAACTACCATGACAGTAATCAATTAAAACCTAACCCAAACAAAACACAGGTATGTTGCTTCCACCTACGAAACCGTGACGCCAAGAATCGCCTTAATATAGAATGGTTAGGAAAAATGTTGCAGAGCACTGATTACCCCGTGTATCTAGGCGTCACACTAGATAGGACCTTAACATTTAAGGAGTACTGTTTCAAAACTAAAATGAAAGTACAAGCAAGGAACGTTTCCTAAGTAGGTTGTTTCTTGCTTGTACTTTCATTTTAGTACATTTCATTATAAATTTATATTTCATTAATATATTTCATTTAGCATTTGTTTAGTTTCTTAAGGGCAATAATTTTTATTGTTTGAATTTTATTTATGTTTGACTTTTTTGCATTATTCTATAACTGAAGCTCATATGTTCATATTGGTTTAACTAGAGTTTTAAATATTAAAAGTTTAATACGTATATAGGTATTGTAACCTAACCTACTTAAGAAACTCGCAGGGACCCAATGGGGAGCACGTCCGCACACTATGCGTACAACCGGACTGGCCCTATGTTTCTCGACTGGAGAATATGCGTGTTCAATGTGGAGTCAGTCTAAACACGCCAAATATGTATCTGTAGCATTGAACGATACTTGCAGAATCATAATGGGATGTCTTAGGCCAACGCCTACACACAAGTTATACCTTCTAGCAAGCATAGCTCCACCTGAAATCAAAAGACTCGTAACCACCAACAAAAAAAAAACCAAACAGATAAAGGACGTAAGACACCCTATGTTTGGACATAGAATCATGCGCACAAGACTTAAATCCCGAAGGAGCTTCATACAAACATCAAAAGAACTGCACAAACCCCCACAAAAAGTTAGGCTGCAAAGGTGGCAAGATGAGCTCCAACCGGAAGAACTAATCCAGCCTACACAACAGCTTCCGTTGGGCGGACATTTACCATGGCCACTATGGAAAACCTTAAATAGATTAAGGGCTGGAGTGGCGAGGACTAAAGCTAACATGGTAAAATGGGGCTTAAATGAAAAAGACGAAACTTGCGAGTGTGGAGAACTACAGACCGATGACCACCTTTTGACATGCACTATGAGCCCGGCACAGTGCACCAGAACAGACCTAATGTTGACAAACATGGGTACTCTGGACGTGGGTACCTACTGGTTGCAGCACAACATATAACGTTACCAAAATGTGATTTTTTTGTTAGATATACCAAATTTATTTGTTTATTTATTTTATTATTTAAGTATTTACCTGTTTTTTTTTTATTTATTTAAATTTAACTATATTGTTATTAGCATTTTAAAATCGGACACGACAAGAAGAAGTTCTGAAACTAAATTAAATCAATGAGGAAGCCAAATCCTTTTATAAAAGATTTTAACCGACTAGGTACTCATAAAAATCCTCTCATCTAAATTTTGACCTCTGATACTACACCTGGTAACTATCCAAGACACTTGAAGTTATGTTGTGATATTCCTAATAATAATTTTAAAAATTAGATCATAATAAATGATAATGTCATCAATGGGTGAATTTTTTCTTCAGAAAAAAGTTTCGTTTTTCTTTATTTTTTCTTTTCTATGTCTAATTGTTACTCATAGCAAATATTCATATTGTGTAGAAGATACAGATTGTACATTAAATATAATAAATAAAATAATATATAAATTATTTATAAATTCTTCAATTTTGAATTGTAAAAAATAATCACACATCATAAAAACCCTACTGAAGTTCATATCTAAAATTTAAATTCCTCATTGTGTCATAGCCATATAAATTTTGGTCAAGTAATTTTTATTTAAAAAATAGTATATAGACATTTCCTTTTTAATTTTATTAATAACTATCTTAATAAATCTTCTTTACAAGCTCAAAAAATGTTAACATTTTCTGTCTTGGAATATTAAAGTAAAGAATAAACACAAAATAATTTCACCAAATGAGTTCATATTTTCATTTTATATTCTTAAAGAAATCTTTGAAACTTTAAATTTGGTCAAGTTACTTTTTTTTTAAATGTAGTTAACATTATACATTTTATATTTAAAATAAATTATATATTTTTTGTTAACTCAGTTTGATTAGTTAAATAAAAATTTTAGCTTAATCATTTTTGGCAAATTAAAACAAAATTATATTATTTGATAATTATTAAAACCAATACATTTTTCAAATGAATTAAAATCTAATTCCACACTGAAATACGAAGAACATAATTTCATTCAATTTTAAATTCTACAACAAGGTTATAATATCTATACTCGAACATTACACTTTATAATACTTTATTCCTTTGTATAGCTAAAGACACCATGGATAATGGTAATTATTAAACAACAACATTGTCTTGAATATTACATTTAGCCTGAGTCCATTCTGAATTTGTGCCTACTAGATATAGATCATAAGTCATGATTGGCTTCATTTCTTGTTTGATAATAATATTGGTGTAAACCAAAAAAAAAAAAAAAATGAGCATATGAATACAATAATTTTTTTACATATTGTTTATAAGAACATTGTAACTAATATTATGTTAATAGCTTTAAACAAAAAGAGAACGGATACATTTCCTTTTTACTTTATTTATAAATAAATGTTTCTGTTTTGGATTGTACAATTAAAGATTAATAATAAAATATAATAGAACACTTGTGACTGTTTTATACTTAAATTTATAATACATTTAAATACATTTTACATTTTAATACATCATAAAATTATAACAGGATCTCTCAGTGGCGTAACCAGAAATACGAAATGGAGAGGAGCTAAAAAATTTTTAAAAAATTACTTAAAAGTGTTAAAAAGTATATTTATGTACAATTAGATATCTATATATATCTATATGTATATAAATGAATTGGTGTTTGTCTGCATGTATGTTATCGATGCCTGGCCAAACTGCTGGATGGATTTTGATAGGGTTTTTTCCTACGTACTCAGCGTGGTCCCAGGATGGATTGTGTCTCTTAAAAGTTTTCAAAATCCAAATCCTTAAAGGTTTCAAAACCCAGCACCGGTAAACCGGTGATCCTTCACAACTACGAGTTGTTTACGTTTTACCTAAAAAACCACGCCAGAAGTTTTTTATTAGTTTGTGATTAGAAAATACAATTTCTCAATTTTCGTGGGTAATTAGTGATTTTTTGCCTTGCAAAGGTGTAGATAGTTTGCATGTAATAGCAATGGTAATGTAGCCACGTTTATCGTCAACGTTTTAGCGTCGTACGTGAGAATTACATGCCAACATTCAAAATCCAAGGGCAAATCTATCATCGTGCTTCTACCTCTGTCAGATTCTGATTACAAATTTCTCTACTATATCATCGACAGTTATGCCCCCCAAACGGAAATCGATTGGCCGATCTACATCTGTAGCACGAACGATAAAGGCCTTTCGAGATTCCAAAACAACCGAGCAACAAGCATCACGATTGGAAACCATGCGAGAACAAGCTGCTCATGCCCAATCGATTGAAACTGGAGAGCAGCGAACATCACGATTAGAAACCGACCGAGAACGAACTGCTCAAGCCCGCTCGACTTATACCATTGACCAACGGAAAGCAAGTCTGACTTTAAGAAGAGAACACTATGATCGATCCAGACGGACGCTGCACGTTGAATTGAATCTTCCTGCGTTCCATTACGATGCGGAATATGATTACAGTCGCCATCAAAGTGTCGTCATTAGAAAAATGGACAAATTATGCGAATCTTTCCGTGCATTGAAATTCAAAAACGAAACTCCAGGAATGTGCTACGCAGGTGGAAAAGTGAAATTGCCAGAATTGCATTTACCACCTGAACCATTATCAACATTGGTATCAGGTATATCAAGCCAGTCGAAACATTTCTTTGCAAACATAAGCAAGTACAATTCATGTTTCAAAATAACATCGTTCTAGAGAACTTTTGTTGCCTGGACAATCATCTTCGGATCGCCATGACATCATTGCACGTGTGCTCAAACAAAAAATGAAATCTTTTATGGATTTAATTTACAAGTATCATGTTTTTGGGGAGACACGTTGTTGGATGTATTCCATTGAATGGCAGAAAAGAGAATTGCCGCATGCACACATTTTAATTTGACTGATTGATAGAATTACACCAGACAAAATCATGGAGGCAATAAACAATCATAGCGGTGGATTCTACTTCATAGATGCGCCCAGAGGTACACGAAAAACTTTTCTCATTTCTATGATATTGGCAAGTATACGATCACAGAAAAAAATAGCACTGGCAATTACATCATCAGGAATTGCGGCAACACTATTGGACGATGGTCGAACAGCGCATTCAGCACTAAAATTGTAGTTGAATTTGCAAACCACTGAGATACCAACATGCAATATCAAAAAAATGTTTAAAAAAAGTCTCAAATCTTCAGTTCTATGGCGACATGTCAACAAATTGACTTTGAAAACCAATATGCGTGTTCAAGTACAAAATGATGCGTTCGCCGAACGTATCGTAAAACGATTGCTAGATATTGGGAATGGGAAGTTGGCAATTGACTATTCTACACAATGTATCACATTGCCAGCAAACTTTCGTAAGATGGCATCTACCAAACACGAATTAATTCAAAACGTTTTCCCAAATATCGCGTGGAATTATAAAAATCATCAGTGGCTTAGTGAACGTGCTACATTATATATTGACATACAATAATGTCAATGCCATCAATTTCAGCATTCAATACGGAATACCAGGCGATGTGACAACGTACATGTCTATCGATACTGTGATGAATCAAGACGAAGTTGTCAATTACCCAACGGAATTTTTGAATTTACTCGATTTGCCAGGTATGTCACCGCACCTTCTAACATTGAAAATTGGCGTGCCTATTATTCTTCTCCAAAACATCATCAACCACGACTTTGCAACAGTACAAGACTTTTGGTGAAAAAGATTATGAACAATCTCATTGAAGCTACAATTTTGAATGGGAAATTCAAGGGAGAAGATGTACTGTTGCCACGTATTCCAATAATCCCAGCTGATATGCCATTTGAATTCAAACGTTTGCAGTTTCCTGTCCGTCTTGCTTTTGCAATGACTATCAACAAAGCCCAGGGATAATCGCTGCAAGTGTGTGGGCTGGATTTGGGGAATTCGTGCTTCTTACATAGACAACTGTATGTGGCCTGCTCACGCATTGGAAAACCTGATTTATTCGTATACACACCAGACCGAAAAACAAAAAATATCGTATATCCAAAAACACTCGAATAGCACTTTGAATATTATTCCCCATAATGATTGACTATTGGCATATCTTATTGTGCATCGTGAAATATTCTACATTTGCTCCTTGCAACGCTGGGTATTCAGCTAGTAAATAATAATAATTAATGATAATTAATTATTAAAATTAAATATTGGAAGCGTGACACGAATTACAATATATAAGAAAATGATAAAATAATAATCAGTATTCGATTAATATTTACAATTTTATTTAAACAAACAGTCTATAAATAGTGGAGACGGCCACCCCCTCCGCGCCACACATCTATCTAAGATGAGGGTATCACCACCTTGCAACCAAGCTACACTAACGCTTCATAACGACCTGTCGCCAAATATTATCATTACATGGACTATTTGTTTATTTAATAAGCAATGGTAGTAGTGATGGACAATTTAAATCGATTTTTTGGAGTCAATTTATCGATTTTAAAATCGATTCTACCTGGACGATTTTATTATTTTAGTTTTATTCGATCCGGCCGGTTTTTTTTTTATAAGCAATATGCAATCTATACTACATAGCACAATAAGTATATGTGAAAAGAGTAACTTATTTGGAATAAAGCGTGTTTAAGAATTTACCCATCAGTAACACTTAGCTTGGAGGTATTCAGCCGATTTAAAATTTATTTTCCTCAGAATTTTTTTTAATTTCCTTGGAATGCTTTTTTTTCAATATTGTAATATTTTGTATGTTGTATGAGCATCTTATCTAGACATTGAAAGTGGAAGTGGAACGTTATGGTATAAATATAAATCGACGAACATCAGGACGCCCGAATACCCAAGCAAAATTTGTTCGAGGACAGATATATTGATAATCAATATATTAAAAACCAGAATATCATCAAAAATATTTTACATTTTTATAACAATTACAACCAAAGAATATAACAAAACTACTACCACAGTACTATACTATACTATTATACTATTATTATATATTATACTATTTATACTACAAACAATATAACATAAATAGCTAGAAAAACACGGTTAATAAGGGGGACTATAGACCCTTAGCCGCCCCTCCCCTGTCTACGACCTTGGGATTTCTTAGCTTAACATTTTCAAATCTTATTGGAGTATTTAAGCATATCATAAATATTACACTCAGTCTGAGCCCTGTATAAATATGTATCTATAACATGAATAACATATATTATGAGTGATTTCATTTTGTGTTTGATAAGAATATTATTGTAAACTAAAAAAGAATAAACATTTGATAAACCATAATTGCTTTTCCATTTTCTTAATTAAAACATGGTGAATAATATTATGTTAAATATCATTAAAAAAACAGATGCATCTCCATTTTTAATTATTCTATTTATAAATTTTTCTACTTTCAATTGTTATAATAAAGAATAATACATCATAATATAACGACAGGTGTTCATGTCTTATTTTTTTATTCCTCATTGGCAAATTTCAACTTTACAATTGGCCATTTTTCTTTATTTTTTTTTTTTTTTTTTTTAACACATTTCACTTTTAACTTAATATATATTGGGAATATATTTTGGGATAAAATTTAATCTAATATTACACTGTAATACGATAGAAACTATTTCTTTAAATTTTAAATTTTTCAACATGATTATAATATGTATACTAGAATATTGCACAACATAATATTTTGTTCCTTTGTATAGATAAAAAAGCCTATGAAGATGGTAATTTTTATACAACAACGTTGCATTGAATATTACACTTAGTCTTAGCACATTATAAATTTTTTTCTATAAGGTGAAAAACATATGTTATGTTAATATGAATGGCATCATATTGTGATTGATAAGACAATCGATGTAAACTAAAAAAGAATACACATTTAAATATAATAATTTGTTTACATATTCTTAATTAAAATATTGTAACTAATATTATGTTAAACAACTCAATAAAAAAACAGATACATTTTTTTTTCTACTTCATTTATTAATCAATTTTTCTGATTTGGTTTGTTAAAATGCAGATAATTACATCATGATAAAACCATAAAAGTTCTTATTTAATGTTAATATTTCTCATTGGAACATTTTAATTTCAAAATTAGTCAAGTAACTTTTTTCTAATAAAAATTACACACATTTTTCAATTTTATCTTAGTTTATAACTATTTTTCAAATTATATATACACCTTGTACGATACCCCATCGACACTAATTGGCTTCGACCAATGTGAGCCATCGACGTTATCAGCCAACTATTTTTGGTTATAACGTTCGAGAAATTTCGACCGCGGCCGCCGCGTGTGCAGTGCGCGCCAGAGCGTGCGACCAGGTGCACTGTGTTAATGTATTTGCCGTCTTGTGCGAGTGCCTATCGACATAATACACGTATCGTCCGGTGAATTTTGTATCTGTTTATTATTTTATATGTAAGCGTGTACCAATTGTCAAACATCTCTACTTTTCCCAGTAAAAAAATATTTAGTTATTTACTGTCTTGGAATATTAAAATAATGATAAACTCATCAAAATTCAACCAAATGAGTTCGTATTTTATATTTATATTCCGAAAGAAATCTTTGATACTTTAAATTTTTCAAGTTACTCTTTTTTAAAAAAATAGTTAACATAATACATTTTGTTTTTAACTTCAATTATATATTTCTTGATAAACTCAAATTGATCAACTAAAAAAATTAACTTGCTTATTCTCAGTAAATTAAAAAAAATAAATTACATTGTCTCATATTTACCAAAACCAATACATGTTGCGATTCAATTAGAAGCTATTACTACTCAGTAATAAAATGGAAATTATTTCTATTATCTGTGTGATTTTCGGAAATATCCATACTGTGGTTTTTATTTTTTTGACGTTTCGAAACCGTTACAGGTTCCATCATCGAAGTATGTAGTGCACGTCTGACTATCATGACTACACTGTCACAGTCAGACGTGCACTACATACTCCGATAATAGAACCTGTAACGGTTTCGAATCATCAGAAAAATAAAAACCACAACCTGGATATTTCCGAAAACCACACAGATAATAAATTTCCAATCCATGAAAGCTTCAATAAACTCATAATTATTTCTATATTATTAAATTTTTCAACAATCATAAAATATGTATACTAAAACATTGTACTTTATAATATTTTATTCTTTTGTGTAGCTTATAAAGTCTCCAATGATGGTAATTTTTAAACAACTTTGTCTTGAATATTACATTTAGTCTGAGTCCATTTTGAATTTGTGTCTACCAGATGTAGATCCAGAGCCGGATTAATGAAATAAGTGGCCCCCGGCTGACTCAATCCTGGGGGGCCCTAAATTTACAAAAAAAAAATCTGTATATGTATATTTACATTTAGTGATGCAACAAAAAAAAAATTTAGGGAGAGGACTTTAAATCAATTAAAAACACATTGATTTGTACTTCATATTATTATTATTTTAATAAATATTTTCACGTCAGAAATTAAACACGTTACAAAAATAATATATTAAACAATAAATTTTAATTATAATATTAAAATAAACAATAATAATAATAATAAAGCAAATATACAAATAATAATTTATATAAAACATTTTTTTCTGGCTTTGTTTGATGCAAAAGTGTCCAAAACATCGTCGAATGAGAGTTGTTTACATATATCATTTTCAATAGACATAATTGTTAACGCATTTAACATATCTTCAATCTGCACTGACCTTAGACGATTTTTAATAAGAACCAACTTTGAAAATAAACGTTCTGCTTCACAATTAGTCAAAGGTATTATCAGATATAATCTCAATGCAATATATACATTTGGAAAAACATCAAAAAGATTTCGTTCGTAAAGCAGTTTTGCTATAGCACTACAATTGTCAATATCTAAGGAAACTGTTTTGATATAATAATAAAAATGACATATTTCTGTTTTTAAGTTTTCATCAAGATTGTTTGAGTAAAAATGAATACAATTATTTAATGAATTAATATCTGGTTCAATGTCAATTTTAAAGTTAACCAAAAATTTGAATTAAAAAGAAAACGAACTATAAGCATTTATTATTCTGCCAAGTTCGTGATTCAATTTGTTGATAATAACAAGGAATGTATCAACTTCAAACTTTTCTTTTTCATTTAAAATAATTTAATTTCCACTTTGTTTTTGTTTTCTTTTAACAAAGTCTTCATAATTTTCCATAATTTTTGCACCTAGATTTTTAGCTAAATTTTCATAGTCATTAAATTAAGTTCTTTCATGAAAGTTCTATAAAAATTTTTATGAAAATAATTTTTTTTTAAATATTGTAGTTATTTATAAAGTTTTTAAAAATGTACCAATATATCATTTTAAAGAAAAACGACAGTCTCAAATTTCTTTTCGGACGCTATTTCTTAGGGGGCCCCGGGCTAAAACCCTCTTAATACCCCCTTTAATCCGGCTCTGTGCAGATCATACGTAATGATGAGGTTCATTTTTTGTTTAATAATAATACTGGTGCAAACTAAAAAAAAATAAGCATTTGATTACAATAATTTTTTTCATATTCTTAATTAGAATATTGTAACTAATATTATGTTAAATTTTATTTTAAAAAACAGATACATCCCCATTGTTAATTATTTTATTTATACATTTTTCTATTTTATATTATTAGAAAAATAATAACGCAACATAATTTAACTACAAGAATACTTATCTAATTTTTTTAATTCTCATTTGAATATTTCAATTTTAAAATTCGTCAAGTTACTTTTTTTATAATTAAGCAAATACACTTTTCATTTTTATCTTAATTTAAACTATTTTAAAAAATGTATGTTCCTATTTACAAATATATGCTAAAAATTCCTGTAAAGGAACATATTAATAAAGAAAAACACATCATATATACCCAAATACGTTCGTATTTTAAATTTATATTCCTAAGGAAATCTTTACGACTTAAATTTTGATAAAAATACAATTTTTCAAAAAAAAAATGGTAACTTCATACTCGTTATTTTTAATTTAAATTATATATAATTTTATAAACTCTACCTGATTAGTAAAAACAATAATTAATTACATCATTCTTGGAAAATTTAAAACAAAGTTACATTATTTTATAACGGTTATATTCATAACAAATACATTTTGCGATTCTATTAAAATTTAATACCACACTGTAATACGAAGGAAATAATTTCATTCAATTTTAAATTTTTTAACAAGATTATTATATGTATATTAGAACATTGCACAACATAATATTTCATTCTTTTTTAAAGCTGAAACAAACTTCGATGAAAGTAAGTTTTAAACAACATTACATTAATTATTACACTTTGTCTGAGCCCATTATAAATGTGTCTATGTAGAACATATGTTATGAGTGTCTTCATTTTATGTTTAATAAGAATATTATTGTAAACAAAAAATGAATATGAATTTGAATACAATACTTTTTTTACATATTTTTAATTGCAACATTGTAACTAATATTATGTTAATAATTTTAAAAAAAAAGGATACATATCCTTTTTACTTCATTTTATATAAATTTGTTTGTTTTTTACTGTTAAAATATGGATTAATACATCATAATAAAATTACAGGAGTTCTTATCTTATATTTTTATTTCTCATTAGAGCATTTCAGTTTTCAAATTGGTCAAATTATTTTATTTTTAAAATAGCAATCACACGTTTTACGTCTAACACAATTTATGTTTTTTAACAACTCTACTTTCCCAGTTAAAAAAATATGTAGACATTTCCTGTCTTGGAATATTAAAATAGTGAAAAATTCATCTAAATTCAACTAAATGAGTTCATATTTTAAATTAATAGTCCTAAACAAATTTTTGATACTCTAAATCTTTTCAAGTGGTTTTATTTAAAGAAATAGTTGACACCATACATTATGTTTTTAACTTTAATCTTATACTTCTATATTAACTAAAATTGATTAATTGAAAAAAAATAAACTTGCTTATTTTTTATTATGTGAATTAAAATAAAATATTGTCATATATTTACTAAAACCAATACATTTTAGGATTCAATTAGAATTTATTAACATACATTAATACGATGGAATTTATTTCTATATTTTAAAATTTTTCAACAATCATAAAATATGTATACCAGAGCATTGTACTTTTTAATATTTTATTCTTTTGTGTAGTTTATAAAGTCTACTCTGATGGTAATTTTTAAACAACAACATTGTCTTGCATATTATACTTAGTCTGAGCTCATTTTAAATTTATATCTACGAGATGTAGAACATATAATGAATATTATTGAATACCAATAAAAAAAATTTTTTAAATACAATAATATGTTTACATTTTCTTAATTATAACATTGAAACTAATAATATGTAAAATTTAATTCAAACAAAAAAGGAAAACCATATAGATTTCATTTCTTAATTTATTTATTCATAAATTGTATGGTTTTTGATTGTTAAAATTTAAAAAAAAACACCATAATATAATTACACTTGTTCTTATCTAATATTTAATTTCCTCATTGGAATATTTCAATTTCAAACATGGTCTAATTACTTCTTCTATAAAAATTACAAACACATGTTTAACTTTAAGTTTAATTTATAAATATTTTAATAAATCTACTTTTTTTTTAAAAATATGTTAAAATTTCTTTTTTGGAATATAAAAATAAAGAAAACCTCGTCTAAATTCAATCAAAGGAGTTTGTATTTTAAATTAATATTCATAAACAAAACGTTGCAATTTTATATTTGGTCAAATTACTTTATTTTAAAATATATTTTACATAATACATTTTATTTTAAAAATATATTAGATATTTTTTTATCAACTCAACTTGATTAGTGAAAAAGAAATTTTACCTTCATCATGTTTGGTGAATGAAAACAAAATTACATTAATTTATAACGACAAATACCAATATATTTTGGGATAAAATTTAATCTAATATTACACTGTAATACGATAGAAACTATTTCTTTAAATTTTAAATTTTTCAACATGATTATAATATGTATACTAGAATATTGCACAACATAATATTTTGTTCCTTTGTATAGATAAAAAAGCCTATGAAGATGGTAATTTTTATACAACAACGTTGCATTGAATATTACACTTAGTCTTAGCACATTATAAATTTTTTTCTATAAGGTGAAAAACATATGTTATGTTAATATGAATGGCATCATATTGTGATTGATAAGACAATCGATGTAAACTAAAAAAGAATACACATTTAAATATAATAATTTGTTTACATATTCTTAATTAAAATATTGTAACTAATATTATGTTAAACAACTCAATAAAAAAACAGATACATTTTTTTTTCTACTTCATTTATTAATCAATTTTTCTGATTTGGTTTGTTAAAATGCAGATAATTACATCATGATAAAACCATAAAAGTTCTTATTTAATGTTAATATTTCTCATTGGAACATTTTAATTTCAAAATTAGTCAAGTAACTTTTTTCTAATAAAAATTACACACATTTTTCAATTTTATCTTAGTTTATAACTATTTTTCAAATTATATATACACCTTGTACGATACCCCATCGACACTAATTGGCTTCGACCAATGTGAGCCATCGACGTTATCAGCCAACTATTTTTGGTTATAACGTTCGAGAAATTTCGACCGCGGCCGCCGCGTGTGCAGTGCGCGCCAGAGCGTGCGACCAGGTGCACTGTGTTAATGTATTTGCCGTCTTGTGCGAGTGCCTATCGACATAATACACGTATCGTCCGGTGAATTTTGTATCTGTTTATTATTTTATATGTAAGCGTGTACCAATTGTCATTTAGGATTAATAAATGGGCGCTCATATGTAAATCTTTGTTTTTGGAGTGTTGTAAAAGACCATTATTTTGTTGTCTTTCGGTTAATATAATTTGTAGTGGCAATCGGCCAATCGGTTCGTTATTTATTTAGATGCATGTATTTTCCTTAAGTCTTCCCATCTTGTTGATGGTTGTGCTCGTGACGGAACACAACAATATTCTTTCGGCTCACTAATTCGCTACATAATTGCGCATAAGTAATTATCGCGGTAAATGCGCGATACGGTCTCGAGGTCTCTGGGCGAGACGTGGAAGTATTCGTGACAACTATTTTAACAATTCTACTTTCCAAGTCAAAATAATATGTTAAAATGTTCTGTTTTGGTTCATAAATATAAAGAAAAATTCATTTAAATTCAATCAAATTAAATTTCTATTCCTAAAGAAATAATTACTACATTAAATTTGTTCGTTATTTTTTTTTTTTTTTTTACTAGTTTACATCATACTTTTGTTTTTAACTTAAATTATATGTTTACTTATTTACCTATCTTGATTAATTTTAAAAAATGTTAACTTGATCATATTTTGAGAATTAAAACAAAATTACATTATTTAATAACTGTTCGTTAAACCAATATATTTCACGATTATATCGCGCCCAAGAGAAGGTAGTGGCGGTGCCCACTTCTCTCTGAACACTGCTAGGCATTAGCGTGACAATAAGATTGTGTATCTTTGATCAGCGCGGACCGACACAATAAGTGAACCATACCTTATCGTGACCTTTACTCGTACCACATCGTGTAACAGTGCGCTTGGTTTGCTTTTGTCTACGTTTGTTCACCGTTACCATCGTTTACTAACACTTTCACCATCTCACACCTTCGTTATGGTCATTTACCGTCACCGTGAGCTCATCACATCAAAATTAAAATATCAGCCTCAAATAATCACTTACGTATGTTCAAACCCCTAATTAGTAACTAATAAATATACCTCAATAAGTATTAAACATTTGATATTTTTAACTCTACTTAATCCAATATGGACGTATGAGCTTCAATTATTGGGTAATGCAGAAAAGTCAAACATAAATTTATATTCTTCATTGTGTCACTGCCATTTAAATTTTGGTCAAGTTATTTTTAAAAATTAAATAAATAATTTATATCCATATAATAATTAAATAATTTTAAAAATTATGTGCACACATTTCATTTTTAATTTCATTAATAACTATTTTAATAAATCATCTGTATAAGTTTTTAAAAAATATGTTAAAATTTTCTTTTGTGAAAAAAAAATAAAAAAAAGCTTGTTGATTTATCAAAAGAGTTCGTATTTTAAAATAATGTTCTTAAACAAATCATTACAATTTTAAATTTGGTCAAGGGACATCATGTTAAAATATAGTCTACATCATACATTATATTTTTTAAATAAATTATATATTTTGTTATTAACTCAACTAGATTAGTGAAATAAAAATTTTATGTTCATCATTCTTGATAAATAAAAACGAAATTACATTAATTTATAACGAATAATGCCAATATATTTTGCGATAAAATTTAATCTAATACTACACTGTAAGACGATGGAAAATATTTCATTTATTTTTAATTTTTCAACATGATAATAATATGTATACTAGAATATTACACAACATAATATTTTGTTCCTTTGTATAGCTGAAAATGTCTGTATAGCTGGTAATTTTTATAAAACAACGTTGCTTTGAATATTACACTTAGTCTTAACACATTATAATTTTTTTTTCTATAAAATGGAAAACATATATTATATTAATATGAGTGGTATCATATTGTAATTGGTAAGACTATCGGTGTAAACTAAAAAAGAATAAACATTTGAATACAAAAATTTGTTTACATATTTCTAATTAAAATATTGTAACTAATATTATGTTAAACAACTAAATAAAAAAACAGATACATTTTTTACTTTATTTATTCATTAATAAATCTATTTTCTTTTAACTTCACTATAAAGTAGTGAAAATAAACAAGAAAATGAATTAAGAGTAAAAAGGATATGCAAAAAAATAAAAATAAAGAAATAAAAAAGAAGAGAAATAAAATAATTAACTCATAGAAATAAACTAAAAATTATAAGTTAATACTCGTAAATAAAATAAAAATATATATATTTATATATGTATACTTAAATATATAAAAAATTAATAAATTAATTAAATTAATTATTTCCTCTGTTGTATTTTATTTATATTCAGGGCCACAGCTACACATTTTGACAGGGGTGACAAGCTCCAATTTTGCCACCCTCCCTTCCACCACTTAACCAGAAATTTTCAAATAACATTTAGTTTTAAACCTTTTAATCGGTATAAAATTAAAAACGTAGATATTTCCGAAAAATACAGTATATTAAAAAGTTTTAAAGATTTATATAAATTTAAATTTTCTAGATCTTTTAGCTGCAAACGTTTTGATTATCTCGTCAAATGAGATTGATGACGCTTTTTGATATTCAATTGATATTAAACTTAAATTAGTGAACCTTTGCTGTTTCATTGTACTTCTTAAATAAATTTTAATTAGTTTAAGCTTACTAAAGCTCCTTTCTCCCAAAGTAATAGTGACAGGAAAAGTAAGAAATATGTGTAAAGCTGTTGTAATATTTGGATAGCCCTCTTCTAAATGTTGCTCATATATAATTTTAAAAGTGGACTGTGGTGTCGCAGTTCTTAAACTACTGTCCACTACAAGGGCGTGGTATTTAATACTCTCTATTTTACTGACCAACTCCTCTTCGTTTAAATCTTCTGGATAACTATCAGTCAATTTGCAGCTCTAATTTATAAATTTACTGAATCTGTTTTGTTTATTTGAGAACTATTCAAAAAATCAAATTTACTATTTATATCTTTCAATGCATCAAATCTTCTGTTTATTTCATATACAATTTTGTCGAGTATTTCCATGAGAGACCCTCTGAAGTTTTCTTCTTATGTTAAGTTAAATGCTTCATCTTCACAGATTTCTCCAGGGATCATCTTCTTTTTTCTTCATCTTTGTTCTTTAAAGCTATCTTCTAAATCATTGTCTTGGGCCTTGATTTTTGCATCTGCCATGGCTTCTGATACTAGGCTTTCTCTTTTTGAAGATAATAGATTTATTAACCTTTGGATATTTTTTACTGCATTATCAACTTTCACGTCCTCTCCCTGAAGGAACTGATTGACTCTATCAATTGGCTTTAGTATACTGTACCAAAAGCAAGTCAACACAACAAATTTAAAATCTTTCATTTGACCAATCAGAGCTCTAGCTTCAGTTTTAGACTCTAGTGTAGATCCGTTAGAACGTAACACTTCTAGAGCTAAACATATTTTATCAAGATGTTTGAAGACGACTTCGACAGATTCACATCGTGCTGACCACTTTATTTTACTTTCTGCCTTTAGAGTTAAAGAAACGTGATTTTGAAGCACTTCCCATCTTGAAGTAGATCCACTGAAGTAATTATAAAGGGAATGCAATGCTCCAAAATAATTTTGTGCTAGAAGACAAGCATCGCCAGCATGAACTCCGTTCAAATTTAAAGAATGAGCGGAGCACGGCATGAAATATGCGTATTTATTCTCTTTGAATATTTTGACTTGCACTCCTTTGTATTTTCCGGCCATGTTTATGCCGTTATCATAAAATTGGCCTCTACATAGTTTCATATCCAGGCCATCACTGTTTACCTTTTTAATAATGTCTTGGGAAAGATTTTCCCCAGTTTTGTTTGAAAAAATAAAAAAACCTAGAAAACTCTCCACAACTTCAGGTCCATTATTACTCATATTTACAAATCGCATTTTTCTGTCATTTGTTCATGATTACTAATGTCTGGCGTACAATCGAACATTAAAGCAAAATATTTAGCTTTTTTAACATCGTTGATTATTTCTTGTTTCATTTTGTTAGCAATTATTTCAAGAATTTCATCCTGAATTTCCAATGAAAAGTAGCTTAGCTGCCCTTTTTATGGCGTTCAATTTGTTGTCGAAGTAGGACATTGTAATGGGACAAAGTGCTATTGTGTTAAGAAATTTTCCACTGTCCGGATTTTCAAAATCACTTCTTTTACTTGTTCCTCTAAATGAACTTCCTTGCTTCGCTAAATGTAATATAGCATCAATAATACGGTATAAAACTTCCTTTCAATGAGATTCTTCTTTTTGAATTACGTCTTGGAATTCCTTGTCTATGCCTCCTTTCTCGAGAGATACTTCTAAAGACTTCCACATACAAAAACAACGTTTATGATTGGAGGAATTTCCATGTTCTGGTATTTTGTCACTAAGTTTTTTCCATTTCACAAATCCCTCTTTTTTGGCTAAGTATGACATTGTACACTTATTAGAAAACAAATGAGAAACAATTCTGCAACAAATATAGTACAATGAATTTTTAGTCTCACTGTAGGCTAAAAAAGTCCGTTTAACCTTTGTTCCATTTTTTAATGACTTAAAAAACCAATCTTTAGTAAGAATTCGCCCGTCTCTTATGCTTTTTGATAAGTCTTGTATATATTTACTGTCTGCCCTCATTTTAGTAATATAACACCTTTCGGTATCAGATAAATATATTGGCCATGTACCGGGATCTGTAAAATCAAATTGAAAGTCAGGTTCGGGTTTCTCGTTCGAACTGGTGGAGGATGAGTTCAATGAGGATGTTTTTGTTAAAGAATTATCAGCGGCAAAGTTATTAGTGCTGTCATCTGTTTTTGAGTTTGTTGGTGGTTGTATTAGCGGCGATGGTCCGGAAGTGGTCACAATAGTAATTTCATGCTGGAAAGTTCCATGAGTAGGAATATCTGTATTTTTTCTTCTTCGATTATTACTTCCATTTTGTTCAATGCATGATTGTAAGCTAATGGGATTATGTATTTCATTACATCTAAAGTTGGTGGTATTAATTATTTCTTAAAAGTACCCTTCAACTTGCTAAGTTCGTTTTTTTGTATCTTGTTTTTCTTATACGCAGCACCAAATAGTTTTTTACGGTCAGCCATTGTAGTTTTATTGTCCTAAAATTATATTATTGTCTTAAATATGTAAATATACATGCAATTCAAATAAATAAATTATAATTAACTATAATTTTTTTAGAAAAAATTTAGAAATTTAGATTATAATTGTTCAAGCCGCGATCAAACAATATTAGTTTATGGTCCCGGTGTCAATTATTATTTACGTGAATGAAATTTAATAATAACAAAAATAAACTAACAAACTAAAATATTTTAAATACAACAAATAATTTTATTGACAATATAATTGTATAACTGTAAATTATGTTTCACTCACAACTTTTTGCTCCAACCTCTAAACGGAATAACGTATTAATAACACAGAGTAAGACCATACAACATGAAACACGAACAACAACATCGATGACGATGAAAACGGATTTATTTTGAGGCGGCTGGTCCGTCTTATCTAAGACCTCGTTGGCGATAACTTGAATAATAATGATATTTGGAAACAAAATCAAAACTTGGAAAAATCCAAAATTTAATATTTTAATCGTCAACTAAGGTTAACACTCCCTGCCCCCCAGGTCCGTGAAGTTAGCGGGGTCATGAAAAGCACTTATTTCCGCTATACTGCCAATATTTAGTGCTGAATTCGTGCTTTCAGAAAATATCAAAATTATAATTAGTGCTTGACTTAAATTCATGTTATTGTTATTAAATTAGTATTCATACAAACAAATTTTGCTTGATTTTTGCATGATCTCGTATAAGTGATTTTATCAACACGTTTAGAAAAGACTGATAAAATCAAATATTTATAAACTGCATAATATTCTTGTCTTTAATCATTCGCTATACTAAAAATAAGTCAAACCCAAATGACGTATAAACATAGACGTTCAAACATTACATATTATTCTTATTATTGTGCTACATATTAATATTATTACCTATTATTTTTATTTAATGTTAAAATTATACAATATTCATTTATTTCTTATTTATTTATTTCATAAATTGGTATTTATACTAGTGTTAAAACGTATGGTATAAAACCCATATTTATATACGTTTAATACCGTTTAAAAATAAAATTCCTAATAACCAAAAATACATTTAGAATTTTAGGGAATATTATATTCAATATAAATTAAAAATAGTCAATAATGGTAAGATCATTATCTTAGTTACCTTATCGCGGGCTTGAAACAATTGTACACAAATAAATTAAATATTTAAAATTTATAATTTATATACCTATATTCCTTTTTTTTAATATTTAATAAATGCTAAAGAAGTTCAAAAGAAATGGAAAAAGACGTTTTATATTATTACATAAAATATCCCATATTCCAACTTAGTAACATATACATTTTACTTTACAATATACTCTGTACCTGTACATTTTATTATTTTCTATTTAGATAGATACTCGAAAGAATGAGAAAAAATATCGCAAACAAATAGATTTTTTTTATAATTTATAACTAATATATTTTTACTAAATATAAAAATTTAAAATCTGAAAAATAAAGTGTTTTTAATTTTTGAAGAATGAATTTCAAAAACAAAAATATACTATTCGTTCCATATGTTTCATACAACATATACATTTTATACGTTGAATTGAATACATACTTATAGTATACCTTTTTGCTATTTAATCAGTGGCATCATTTGGTGGGGGGGGGGGGAATTTGTCCCAGTCTAATTTTTTAACTAGAAAGTGGGTCGGTTGAGATCTTCGGCTCACAGACTTTCTTAGTCAATACAAATTAAATTCCTGTTTGGAAAATTACATAAAAAACGATCTCAAATTCTACGATTCCAAAATTGATTTTGAGGACGCGTTAAATATTTTTGTCAATATAAAACACCGGAAATACCTGCTTCAAGCTTAAAAAAGCATGTGTTTATATATATATATATATATATATACATATATTTGCTATTATTGCGATGTTCATTTAATTTAAATACATGTTGTTACTTACTAATCAAAGTTTAATACCTATTTTATTTATGTGATATAAAAACATTTCTGCTTCTTGTCGATAAAATGTTATTTTTAATTTGAATTTGTTTGCTTGTTATTTCTTCAGTGCAAATTTGTTGTTAGTTATTAATACTCCAAAATGTACTCGGGTAATATTTGATGACAAGTTGCGAACGAAGCGATCGTCTTTATTATACTTGTTGGGCCGGTTAAAATGTTTGCCCCATCCTATTTAAAACTGAAATGACGCTAAAATGTTCAATTAAATACAATTATTACGACTCTGTCACGTTTAGTGATAGTCGTGACTAGTTCATAACTCATAATGAAGAAAATAAGTTGGTGACCAAAACTGTATATCAATTTCCGACTTTCCAAACAAACCTCCAAAAACCCCAAATTATTTCACGTATAGTGGCGAGCCTTGATGGGGTAAAGACGAATTCAGCTAACAATGTAAATGTAAATACTAATAATAATAGCGGAAGTCATGTGCATACAATAATAAGTTTTTGTAGGAAAGATGTTAATCGGTACAGCACTAACCATATATAAATATATGTAATTTAATAAAACATATAAATATAATATTTTAGTAAAAAAAACCTAGGAATCATATAATTTATTAATGTTATGATGATGAAAATTCTATTTATATCTATATGAATTATAAATGACAACAATTTCTACAAGTAGAGTTGGGCAAAATACTAAAAAAAAATGTCTTTATATGTAAAACATTTTTGGTATAATGATACATGATACATAATACATTTCAATTGTAAAAAAGATTCAGGATACAAGATCATCCCAAAAATATATATTAATACAAAAACAAAAATTAAAAATTGATTGAAATATAGGTTATATGAAAAAAATAGACATATAAAATATAAACTGTAAATAAATACATTTAATTAATGAATTTGTATGTATAAAAACAAAATATGTACTTATGTACACGTAAAAAAAAAATATACAATAAAGCCAAATAATATTCTAAATGTAAATACAGAACATTCTTAAGACGGTAGTAACTATGGTAATATAATGCTAAAAGAGGTTTATAATTATGATTTAGTATGCATGTAAAACAGTGGTTCCCAACCTTTTTGACACTACGGACCACTTAGATAACTTTCAATACGTCACGGATCACCATCATTTTTAAACATTATTTTTTCTCATAAATAAGAATCAGTTTTTTCACAGATATTAGAATTTAGGTAACGATTGTCGGTACGTAATATTTGTAACACGCCCAAAGGAAAATTGAAATATTTTAAAATTTTATAGGTATGCCTCGCGGACCACCACATGAGATGTCTCACGGACCACCGGTGGTCCGCGGACCATAGGTTGGGAACCGCTGATGTAAAACCAACATCAATATCATTACGTTACGTTACGTTGCATTGCATAACGCGGATTCTCTGATTTCGTAGCATAGGGATAATAGTCAAAACATGAAAATGTCAAGAAAAAAATGTATACAATTCGTTATTTTAAATTGGTAAATATACCACCGGTTTCGACTAAAAGGTTACTTAAATCGTGGATAAGTGACGAACCGTTTGAGCACTAATTTTTATTTTGTTATTTTCTGAAAGCACTAATTTAGCACTAAATATTGGCAGTATAGCGAGAATTAGTGTTTTTCATGAACCCACTAATTTCGCGGACCTCTGCCCCCTCCCCCTAGCTGCGGCCCTGTTTGTATTAATCCTGATGATGACATTTTGTCGAAACTGGTAGTAATAAACACACATATACTCGTACAACAATTTTATATTTTATATTTTCTTTAATCAACTTAATACTTATTGGCTTTTTTGTATATTTAAAAATACAAATTTTTATTTATTTATTTATTTTATTTATTTATTTATTTATTTTATTTATTTTTTAATTAATTTATTTATTTTAATATATATATATATTTATTTTAACTTCAGTTATATATTTCTTAATTAACTCAAATTATTTAACTAAAAATAATAATAAACTTGTTTATTCTCAGCAAATTAATAAAATAATTACATTATTTGATAATTACTAAAACAAAAAAATTCTGCGACTCTATTAAAATCTGGTACCACTCTGAAATACGAAGGAAATAATTTCATTCAATTTAAAATTTTACAAGATTATTATATGCACAACATAATATTTTATTATTTTTTAAAGCTGAAATAAAATACGATAATGGTAATTTTCAAACAACATCTTTATCTTGAATATTACACTTAGTCTAGTCTCATTTTAAATTTGTATCTACGAGACGTAGAACATATGTTTTTTTTTTTTATTAGCTTTCAACGACAGTTATTACAGCTCAATAATTACTTAAGATGAACTAAATACAATAAATAAGATACTATATATGAATGATGAGAAAAAAAACTATTTACAATAAAAATATGTGACTAAACTAATATAATATAAAGCAACCGATAGTAAATTATAATCAGTATAAAGTTAAATTGAATATCCAGCAGCCTTTATAAATTTTAGAATTGCTAGAATTACTTGGGTGGAATGCGAGTTGAGAATGTTATGAGACTCTATTGGAGATATATGGTTAAGAACTAAAAATTGAGATGATTTCTTACGTGGAGAAACGAGAGCCGGGCAGTCCCACGTGATGTGGTTGAAATCACACTTAACTTCGTCATCGTGATGTGTGCAACAAGGGGAGTGGTTCAAGGATAACTTGAAAGCATGCGCTAGTAATAAGTTATGTCCAAATCGGAGACGAGAAAATTGTACGATTTGATGTCTGGATAAAGGTAAATTAAGGAACCATATCTGAGAAGGGATCGTTGGAGTTACATATCTATACCACTTAGCAAAATTTGTAGCTGATGATGCCCATTTATTTTGCCAAGCTTGATCGTGCTTAGCTCTGAGAGGGGAAAGAAAATCAGTGGCGGGAATTTTAAGAATCGGACACCTTAGGTTTTTATTTGAGCTACCAGCGGGATAGTCCGCCATTTCATTGCCAGAAATACCAACGTGGCTTGGTACCCATGAGAACTAAACTGTATTTGGTTTTTGTCTTTCTGAGTTTTTGTGAGTTGAATTTGTGCTACGAATTGAGGGCAACCACGGAAATTTGCCGTGTGCTGGCCGCCACAATTGCAGCATGTCGGATTTTGGTCAGGGGTTTTTTTGCATTCGGAGGCAGAGTGACTACCAGCACATTTAACACATCTCGGCGGATATCCGCAGTTACGGGAGCCGTGGCCAAAGCGCTGGCAGAAGAAACATTGGGCTGGGCCGGAAGTCTTGAACGGTTCGACTGAGATTTGGATGTAAAAAAGATTGTCAAGAAGAAATATGTCCTTGGCCGTGGGGTTGGATTCAATGTGCACGAGACATATTGGCATAGGTTTTTCGGAGGTACCAAAACGACGGATGAAGGTAGGATTGAAATTTTGGTCACGTAGTTCTTGTTTGAGTTCTTCATTAGAGATATCTATGGGTATTCCTTTTAAAATTATTTTGAGGGAGCGTTCTTCCGGAAGGCTAAATGTGTGAAATTCAGTTTTGTTTGTGATCAATGTTCTTTGGATAAGTCTGAAGGTAGTCGGGTCGGATGCTTGCAAGGTTATTCCTTTCGGGGAAGTTTTTGCTATTATAGAGGATGGTAAAAGATTTGGATTTTGATATAATGTAGGAGCCACCTTGCGCCAGGTGGCGGAGGAAAGAATTATGGGGGGAGGTCGGACAGTTTTTGGTTTTATGGTTGGAATTTCGGATAGTGGAGTTTCGGTTTTGTCAGAAGATAAGTCAGTTGAGTTGCATGAGTCCAAAGAACCAATAGATTCAGAGTCAGATATTGTCGGTGGAGCTAGTAAGGATGTTAATGACGGAGTAGTAGGCTTACGAGGGAGCTTGGTGGGTTGGGCGGAGGAGTTGCCTCCTTTCCGTTTTAGCGATTTTTTACCGCCCATTGTGGGAAAGTTGAGGCCGAAAGGATGGGTTGCTGCGGCAATGTGAGGGCGCGGCCTCACGACAGCTTAGGCTGAGGGAAGGTTACTACCTGTGGGCGCTGGTGCCCTGGAGTATCAGCAGCAGAGTTTTGAACGCTGCCCCACTGCTTTGTTGTTTTGTAAGACTGTTTAGGTGAGTTTTGGGTGTGTATATGTGTGTGGATTAAATGAAAAAAAAAACTTGACTATAGATTAGTGGAGAAATACGTAGCGAATGAACGAGCGAACGATCGGACGTGCGGCGACGGACTGTGTATCAATTATTGTATACTGATGTCAAATTGTTTGTGTTTTGACTCCCCTTATATATGGTCGAGACCAGCTATTTTTACATAGTAAAATAAGTTTATGCCCATATATGGGCAAGAATATGGGTACAATACAAAAATTAATATATAATAACAAAGACTATTTACAGAATATCGATAGCTTAATTACGTTCGGTTTTAATTAACCTTTATTACGGGCGTAAACAAATACAATAATTTTTTTCATACTCTTAATTAAAACATTATAATTGGTATTATGTTAAATAACTAATTAAAAAAACTGATACATTTCCATTTTTAGTTATTTTATTTATAGGTTTTTCTGTTTTTGGATTGTTAAAATAAATATTAATACATTATAATATAACTACTGGAGTTATTATATAATATTTTTATTTCTCATAGGAAGAATTCAATTTTAAAATAGGTCAAATTATTTTTTCCTTACAAGCATACATTTTTTTAAACTTAATTTATAACTTTTTTAACAACGCTTCTTTTCCAGTAAAATAATATGTTAACATTTTCTGTCTTGGAATATTAAAATAAAGAAAAACACATCATAATTTAACCAAATGAGTCCGTATTTTTAATTTATGTTTCTAAAGAAATCTTTGCAACCTTCAATTTGGTTAAGTTTTATAAAAAAGTAGTTAACATCATACGTTTAATTTTTAACTTAAATTATATATTTTTGTATTAACTCAACTTGATTAGTAAAAAAAAAATGTTATATTGTTCATTCTTGAAGAATTTAAAATAAAAATAGATTTTTTCATAACAACTTAAACCAATAGTTCTGTTATTCGATTAAAATCTAATACCTCACTTTAATTCGCTGGAAATTATTTCATTTAATTGTAAATTTTCAACAAGTTTATAATATTAATACTAGATTATTTCACTTTATAATATTTTATTCCTTTGTATAGTTAAAACAGCCTACAATAATGATAATTTTTAAATAACTTTTTTTTAAATATTACACTTAGTCTGAATCTATTTTATATTTGTGTCTGCAAGATGTGGCACAAATGTTACGAGTGATTTCATTTTATATTTAATAAATAAGTCACGTCACTCGTTACAATTGTATTTACTATTCACTATTCTACTATCTTTCCCGAGCACTGTATTAGTGGAGAAGTCTTTTTCTTCTTACACTTACATAAAAAATATGTACCAAAATCGACTTTTTGTGAGTTCTGGCTTAAGGCTTTATTAATCTTCTGGTGATCCAGCTTTTAAACAAAATTAAGTGAAGCCTAAAAACCTTTAAAGTTCACGTTAACTTATGTCCTATAAAATAATAATTTATAGTTTATTTAAAATGTTTAATTAATCATAATACAATTTCATAAAAAAGGTCATCAAATTGGTAGGGGGATACGCGAAATTTTGGTAAGGGGTCAAAGGGTACATGAATGAAATAAGGATGGAAAACGTTGGTGTTAACTAACTTCAAAAATATAGTCGTTTAATAAATTTTTTTTTTTACATATTCTTAATTTAAACATTGTGAATAATATTAAGATAAATTACTTTTAAAAAAATAGACACATTTCCTTTTTAATTAATTAATTTATAAATTGTTCTGTTTTGTATTGTCATAATAAAAAATAATACAACATAATATAACTACAGTAGTTTCTATCTGGTATTTATATATGTTTGGTACTGGTGGAAAGTCCACGATCGAACTCGCGATAACGGACGACGGCGGCGGAACGTTCTAGAACTTTGAAGAGAACCCGGCGAGTATCCGTCGGGTGACGACCGGTTTTCGTCCACGTATACAACGTCGTGAGTGTACAGCCGTCGAAGTGGCGTGGTCTTTTAGTGCCGTCTTCATGAATTGATCTTTCGTACCGCCTTTTATACTTTTTATGCGTGTGCGTTAAATTTGTTGAACGCGGTGAACGCTGGTGCGTCAGTTTCGTTGAACGCGGTGAATTTCGTTGGACGCGGTGAACGCGTGTGCGTCAAATTCGTCGGACGCGGTGAACGCTGGTGCGTCAGTTTCGTTGGACGCGGTGAACGCTGGAGCGTCAGTTTCGTTGGACGCGGTGAACGCTGGTGCGTCCTTAGCTGGTTATCTGTGCCCCACGAGTCTTTTAAGGTGTATGTGTCCAACCGTATTCATCAGATCAAGGTTTTGTTACCCGGTTGTCGATGGAATCATATTCGTACAGAAGACAACCCAGCGGACTGTGCGTCTCGTGGATTGAAACCACGAGAATTGCTCGATTACTCCTTGTACTGGAACGGTCCAGCTTGTTTATACGAGTCGATGAATGACGAGGGGGAGGCAACCTGGCTTCTCCCTGAGGACCAGATTCCAGAACGTAAAGTGGCAACTCCGGTGGTTCTAATCAGTCAAGAGGTCCCTGAATGGTTTGAACACTTTTCCTCTTATGGTCGCATGACACGCATAGTCGCCTGGATGCAACGTTTTATCTCTCACTGTCGTGGTCATCGGGAGAACTCGGAAAGATTTTATTTATCTCGGAAGAACCTTGAGGACGCATCTCTTACGATTGTTCGTTCAGCGCAACGCAGATCATTTCAGCAGTTACATCACGAACTTGTCAATAAACTAGCTGTGTCGTCACGCGTGTTAGCTCGATTGCGTCCCTTTCTGAACGATCAAGATTTGATTTGTGTGGGCGGACGTCTACGTCACTCTGATTTGCCGCAGGAGCAAAGGTTTCCAGTGTTGTTACCTAAAACTTCCCATTTATCCGTGGTGCTTGTTCGTCATTGGCATAAGGTCACTTGTCATGGTGGCCCTCGCGTTATAATGACTGTTAATACTCGTACATTTTGGATTTTGTCATTGCGCACTTTAATTCGCACGGTGATTAGTAAGTGTATTCGCTGCGTTACAGTGTCCGCCATCAATCCCCAGCCTGTGATGGCTGACTTACCTCGAGCTCGAATTTCCGAATGCAGACCATTCTCTCGTGTCGGAATTGATTTTGCCGGACCGTTTCGGATGAAGGAACAACGACTGCGCAAGGCCCGCGAATATAAATGTTATGTGGCTGTATTCGTTTGCTTCATCGTGAAAGCAGTCCATATTGAAGTTGTGTCGGATTTATCGACTCCAGCCTTCTTAGCAGCTCTCGATCGGTTCGTCGCCCGGACGGGACTCCCGGTGGATATATATTCAGATTGCGGAACCAACTTTGTGGGAGCCAATGCGCAGTTGAGACGTCTACTTTACGATCCAAGTGTCCGCGATCAACTAATTACGTCTGTACACTGTCGCTGGCATTTCAACCCTCCTAGTGCTCCACATTTCGGCGGACTGTGGGAGGCTGCGGTTCGATCGGCGAAGAATCTTTTAAAGCGTGTCATGGGGGAGCATTTGGTTACATGGGAAGAATTCACAACTCTTGTGTACAGGATAGAATCCATATTGAATTCTCGCCCATTAACACCTGCGTCAACAGATCAGTTAGATCTAGCATGTCTAACGTCAGGTCACTTTTTGATCGGCCAGCCATTGTTGGCGGTTCCGGAAGTTGATGAAGGAGCTGTTCCCCGTCGCACTTTGGTGAATAGGTGGAAGTTATTGCACCAGTGTTTGCAGTTCTTTTGGAAGCGATGGAGATCTGAGTATTTGCAAACGCTTCAACCACGGGGACGTTGGATTTCTGATCAACCTCAGATTAAAGTCAATGATATGGTGGTGATCAAGGACAAGAACGCTCCCGTTATGTCATGGCGCATGGGACGTGTCACCGAAGTCCTTCCAGGTGCAGACGGGGTTATCAGGGTTGTACGATTATATACCCTTAAAGGATTAATCACGCGGCCAGTGGTTAAATTGGTAGTATTACCGACCGACGAATAAAGATACTTTCCTCTATCCTGGGCTCCCGTGTTCCTGAAGTATTCACTCACCTCGGATGCGATATGTTACGACAACGTGGGGAACGGGAGATCTGTTGTATGCCAGATCATATAATGTAATGTCTGTTAATTATTATTTATATTGATTATGATTTATTATTCATTATTTATATTTTTTATTATTTGTATTATTTAGGATTTATATTATTATTTTTTTGTATTATTATTATTATCATTATAAGCCATCCATGTTATGCCAGAATCCTCCAGCTCACAAATACCATCGGCTCAAAGGAAACGTACGGTCACATGGTAAGACTTGATCGTCTTACCAGGGGGAGCATGTTTGGTACTGGTGGAAAGTCCATGATTGAACTCGCGATAACGGACGACGGCGGCGGAACGTTCTAGAACTTTGAAGAGAACCCGGCGAGTATCCGTCGGGTGACGACCGGTTTTCGTCCACGTATACAACGTCGTGAGTGTACAGCCGTCGAAGTGGCGTGGTCTTTTAGTGCCGTCTTCATGAATTGATCTTTCGTACCGCCTTTTATACTTTTTATGCGTGTGCGTTAAATTTGTTGAACGCGGTGAACGCTGGTGCGTCAGTTTCGTTGAACGCGGTGAATTTTGTTGGACGCGATGAACGCGTGTGCGTCAAATTCGTCGGACGCGGTGAACGCTGGTGCGTCAGTTTCGTTGGACGCGGTGAACGCTGGAGCGTCAGTTTCGTTGGACGCGGTGAACGCGTGTGCGTCAAATTCGTTGGACGCGGTGAACGCTGGTGCGTCAGTTTCGTTGGAAGCGATAAACGCGTGTGTGTCAAATTCCGTGAAGACCGCTTGAGTTGGGATCCAGGCAAACCGTAAGATTAATTGTACAAGGACGACGCGAGTCATCGGGGTCACCTTCTAAAAGCACCTCCTTGGCGTACAATATACGTCAATGGATAATTATAATTTTAAATTTATTCAAATATATTTTTTTTTAATACGTGCAAATATAACACAGTTTATTTTTATTTTATCAACTTTACTTATATATATTTTTTATTTACTTTACTTAAAGAATTCAAAACTTAATTGATATTCTTGTCTTAGAAAAAAATTTTAAAAATGCATCGTTTTACAACTATTATACCCAATATATTCCTAATATACGAGATTATTTAAATTTGTCTTATCTTATTCGTTACTATAGCAATAGAAAATTTAAGTTCAGGTAAGTTATAGATATTACTTATATATTTGAATATATCTCTTTACTTATTTTTTTAATTTAAGGTAAGGAAGATTATAGTATATTTATAAACTTATATTTTGTAGAATTATCGTAATATTTGTTCAAAGTTTTCACGCACATTATTATATATTCTCTAAATCTCTGACATATTTAATATAATACCTGATCGATTTTGACGTAAAATTGTTGAGTTTCTTCAGTTATCCGAACAAGTAGTAATATTTATTGTGGTTTAGTTTATGTATATGTTGTATGAAGGTTTTTATATGTATATAATACATAGTATCCAGACCAATAGTTCTTAACATTTTTTTGTCCACGGCTCCCTTGAGTAACTTATAAAAATCCCAAAGCTACTATACGCTCTATATTCTTTTATCATTGATTTTGAATATTCATACGTTATAATCGAACACACTTTTTTAAGAAGTAATGTATGAATTCTTTATATTTTCAATAATTTCGTGGCACCTCTAATTGAAGGTCTCTGCACCCCGGTTGAGAATCACTAACATTTTTATATTTTTTTTCGGAAATACTCCCGCATTCACTGGTACCGCTGTGAAACATTTCAGGGAACACAGCCAGGTATTGTCTATTTTTCGAAATAAAAAAAACAAACATTTTTGGGGGGGCGAATGAGACAATCTCCCATCATGCCTTAGCCTTACAAAAAATACAAACTCTTTCGGACTATGTTATCACACACACACACACACACACACACACACACACTAGTTGAAATGAAATAATAAATGATTTTTTGAATCATTTGTTTGAATCATTTTTTTGGACACTTTTTGGTGGACACTTTTTCGTGACGGTTTTTTATTTTAATGTGCCAAAGTAAAGACATAAAATGTCAAAATAATATTATTAAAATATCCAGAAATAAAAAAATATACAGTCATTGGCGCCTGCAGACGCCGGCAGCGGGATGGGACTAACTCCGCTCCTTTTTGTCTGAAACGTTCTGTCTACTCTTTGACTAAAATCACACAGTAGTGCGGGGGTATCAGGTCCGAGTCCAACTTGACGACTGTCCGCGATCTTCGCTATCCGAGTCCCGCACTCTCTGTATCCATAGAGCCATTATCCTACTCTCTGCCGAGGCGGGAGCGGCCAATGGTTCTTAATAAGTCCCCGACCTCCCTTCGTTACTCCCTGAGGCTCGCGCCTAATTGACTTCGAACGCTTACCAACGCTAGGGAGCATTAAGTTGATGGGGAGTGTTCGCGCGATGACCATTACTACGTCGTAAGAGACCATATGGTATATCGAGGCACACCTTATGGAAACCCGTAAAGAAGCACGTAGTTCACGATGCTCACGAACAGACGCTTCCTGTTCTTGCTCGGACCACTGACGTTCGGCATTAACCAACCGACGGCATCCATTACCCGCTGAGCCTTGTAGACTGTGGCTCGCAGGGTGCGCCTCAAACATGGTCCTTTTGAGAATTACTAACCTAGAATAAAAAAATAATTTAAAATTAATCATATTTTACCTATTTGTATTTTGAATATAGCCAATATTATCATTTTAAATTGAAATAATTAAATATTATTATATTTTTAATTAGCATGTAAATACGAATATTCTGAATATCTGATAATGACAGAACTAAGATTATGATGAAAACATCACCAAAAAAATAATAAATGTATTACTTTAAGATTAAAATTTGAAAACATGTTTTACCACCATGAAATATATTATATATTATATATGTAAAATTTCGATTTTTATTTTATGACTGTAAAATAATAGTTCATAGTATTTTATCTACTTTGTAATAATTAGTTTCACTCTGTTTCATTTCAAATTTATACACATACTCTAATATAAGTATTTAAATATAATTTTTTTAAATGATAATTAATTTTTCATTGTCTCTAAATCACAGTGTATAACTATATATATTATTTACCTCTATTATTTACAGTATAATAATTACTTTAGCAAATAAAATATACTATAATTATTATTATCCATTTTTAAATTTTTAAATGTACCAACTCTTCGAGAATTTTGAGATACAGAATATAATGACCCATTTGGAAAAAAATAATGATGATGATAGTTTGCGCTATCAACGTTATCTCCATATTGTTATTATTTTTTAAGTTTATTGTGGTTATATATATTCACTAGAATAAAAAATTATTATTGAATTATTTAAAAATTATGTTAACATAAAATATGTTCGAATAATATATAACAATTTTTTAATAAATTGATTTGAATGTGATATTTAATAATTTGTTGTTGATTTGCCTATTATATTAATTAAAGTAAATAATAATCAATGAAAACTTAATTTGTGTATTATATCAATTCTACCTAACTATTTATGTTTTATATATCATTCACTAGATGATTAAAATTAAAATATTTTAATCATACTCCGAAAAACAAGCTTGCAGGCAACACAAAATTCACAGCTAATTGCTATTTATATTTACACCAAACAATTTGTAACTTCATCATGGCGTATAGTGCTACAGACATAGGCGAGTCCAAACGTTTTTAGTCGGTCGTGCATACGATAAATATACAAATGTAAAACTACATAACCAAAAGGGAAATAAAATACGACCTTCAATTTAAAAAAAAATTATTATTATCTTATAAATTATATTACAAATAGTAATTACCATTTTTTTCTAAAATTTAAACAATATTAATTTTATAGAGATAAACAGAAATAGTGCTAAAATTATTATAAGTTAAACAAATAGAATAAAATGTAATAATACAAAAATTAAGGTAAAAAGTTAAAGTGTAATTAAATGAGAATAAGAAAATTCGGGGTGTAGGTTCGAGAATTGTTTGAGAAAAAATTCGTAAAGTAAATAATAAAATATATGGTGGAAAAAATGAAATAAAAATAAGGCGTAATAAATAGAATATTTTTTTCCTTACCTTGATACTCATTCTTGATTTTTGTATAATGTCCGTTAATATAATTGATCATACAAAAATGATTGAGAAAATAGGTTAGGTCAAGGCCTTCACTTCAAAGTTGAAGTCACCGACAAATTAAACAAACCAATACAAAGATGCACAAAACCGAAGTTGACCTACGGAAAACCGATTTCGTAGCGAGTAGTGGATCGTAGATGGAGTGTACGTACACTCGAATGTGCACACACACGGTGTGGAATGAGCATACACACTGGAAAGGAGACGTAGTCCTCGAAAGATCTATGGAGTAATTATTCGTATTTTTGTAATGGTTTTCTACTATATCAGACAATTTTGGGAGATCCGATTACTGGGTGGTCAAACTGTTATTAAACTCTCCGTACTTTGCCTTTGTATTAATGGTGATACTCACCGTTATGACTATTCGTCTTTTATTCGTTGGCTCGCATTTTTTTATTCAATTTGAATGCAATGTGTTATGTCTATGTGGCAAGTTTATATTTTTTGTACCCCGATGACCAATATCTCTCGTGTGTGATGGTTGCTTATTATTTCGTTTTTATTTGAATTATCTGTGGAAAAGTTATTCGATACTCGTATTGTTACTTACATATTTTTTTTACTCGTCTATCTAATCGGTGTTCCGAAAAGAGCAAATGTTAGTATATTTTTATTTATATAGAAATGTACGAAATAATTTCATATAATATTAAACACAAATACACCAATATTTTTTTTTTCAATCCGAAGATTGGTTAAAAGATTAATGATGTCTCTCTTCACTTATCTCTGTCACTTATAATCTTCTTCAGCTCCCAGTATGTTCATATTCCGGTATCTTCCATCACCTGCTTCAAAAATGGGAGTTCTAAGCCTTCCTCTCCCGGGTTTTCCTTCGATTTTTCCCTCTATTATTGTGGTTATCCACGGACTATTCCTTATTGTGTCCGATCCTTGCTTTTCTTCTCAATCTTAGCGTATTCCATATTGATTTTTGGGTATTCATTGTCCTGAAAACCTCAACATTTTTTATCTTATCTTATTTTTATCTTATCCATGAAATTTTTATCGATCTTCTCCAACACCATACTTCAAAAGCTTTTATTTTGGCTTTTTCAGCCTTCAATTTCGTCCAAGTCTCTGCTCCATATAGAGCTACGCTCCACATAAAGCTTTTTATAAGTGATTTCCTGGTGTTCAAACTTATTCTATTTGAAGTAAAAAAATTTCTTTTTTTATAATAGGCCTGTTTAGCCTGCGCTATTCTACATACTATATCTGTATGGCATTTCCCATCGCTTATGATTTTACTCTCTAGGTATGTGAAACTTTGAACTGTCTCCAGCAATATTCCATCTAAATCTATGTTTGCATAAATCTGCTGTTTGCTACATATAAGGATCTTGGTTAGTAGGATGTTTTGGTAGGTTCTGCATCAAGGGCGATCCTCCCAGAACCTCTGCCCTAGATTCTTATCAGCCCTAGATTCTTATCACACACGTTATCTCTTATCACACCTGTTATCTCTTATCACACCCATTATCACTCCTGTTATCTCTTATTACACCCATTATCACATATGTTATCTCTTATCACACTCATTATCACACCTGTTATCTCTAATATACCCTTTATTGCATCTGTTATCTCTTATCAAACCCCTTATCACACATATTATCTCTTATCACTCGATTTGGCCTTAGATTCTTATCACGTCTCTTATCATACATGTTATCTTTTATCAGTAAGTTTATCATTGAATTTTTGCTCTTATCACTGCCCTAGATTCTTAACACACCATATATCAGTGCCGCCCGATCCTTCCACTGTCTTTTTCACTTTATGATAAAATCTCTTATCACACCATATATCAGTGCCGCCCGATCCTCCCACTGGTTCTTATAACCCTTAAATCACTGCCGCCCGATCCTCCCACTGTCTTTTATCTTATGTACACTGTGTGTATTACCTGCATATAATCTTTTCCTATAAATCATATCATTACTATAAAAATATTAGGATGTTACATTTTTATACAATCACTTGACAGGTATTTAATGATTATTTTAGAATTAAATTTTAATACGAATATCTCGATGTAAGTGTGTTAATCAGTAATTATTGACCAGTATATATTATACGAAATATATTAAACTAAAAGTATCGATTTGTGGGAAAATAATTATTTTAATAGTTCACCGTAATTCTATGAAATATATTTAATGTTAAACTAAAAAGTCACGATTCGTGGGAAAATAATTTTTGGCCGCTGCTATTATATACATGTTAATATAGATTGCTACATTTTTGTACAATCACTTGATAGGTATTTAATGATTATTTTAAAAATGAACATTAGCATAAAATTGTATCGTATGTGTATAATTATTAAAAATGCTTAATGAGTGTACACGAAAAAATCGATTATTAAAAAAATAACTTACTAATTCCTACTATACTCCTATATAAGACGGTTTTGCTATTATTTTAATTCAGTACGTTTCTAAATTTCAACCGTATCAAGACCTACCCAGGCAGACTTGAGCAGTTGAATTATTTAGAAACGAAATTTTAACCGACTTGTCATTTTTCTGTGAGTTTAGTGTTATACCGCGTTTACATTCGTGGAAAAATAATTTTTACAATAATTCATCGCTATCACAACTATTTGGTTGATAATTATTTTCACGTTATTCTCCAAGTGATAAACACGTTTACAAAGTGTTCAACTTATGATGGCCGGTTCAAATAAAGAATTAATAACGACTCGATGTATAAGAATGAATATGAGGAAATGAATACGTCTACTACTTTAGCGAAAGAATCCAAGGTAATAAAAAAAAAATTATTCTACTTTTAATGTATGAAACTAAATTCAGTTTGTTTTTATTAGCTATACGATCAATATGACGGACCCCTAAGATTTATTTCGCTGCCATTATCTCCATGCAATCTGCCAGAGACGCGAGCTGTTGAGGAAAACGATGGGCCAACAATATTCAATATGCACAAAATACCGTCGCCTTCACCACCACCATCTCCCATCAACTTTTATCAGCCATCTCAATGGAAAACCTCGCGTGAATTATTTTCAAATTTTAAATAATTATTAAATATTATTTATAAATAAAAACACACTATATTATTCATAAAAAAAAAAATATTATTTTTTTATTATTTCTTAACATTAAGTTATACAATAATTATTTACAAAATTCTTACTTCCCCGTTGAAGGGATTGTAAGTTGTAATTTGGTCATGTATAATTAAACAATATGCTGATGTTGCATCTGCAAACTTTTCGTTTGCTTCAAATTCAATCAGGTCCACGGTGGATGTCTTGACGTCGTTTTGTCTACTCATATCAACAACTATGATTGGAGCGTATTTTTTAAAATTGGTTCTGTTCAATAAAGGTGTAACATTATCATTAACATAGTATGATTTTTGAAACTCTGTATAATCTCTGTATAATGTAGCAATTTTATTCTTTGTGAAATCACATTGAAAATCTTCGTAGGGAAACACGTCGGAATTTAAATATACTTTTAAATTTTTAATTGTGCAGTGGTCGAAATACGATATCGGATTATTATTACTATTTTTCCTATTAGTTTGAAACCCTATTATGGCATAACATGGTTTTTATAATTTGTTTGATGTTTTTACTTTCCACGAGTGCGTAGTATTTTGTGGTAAAACCTGGTATTCGCACAGTTCCCATGTTCTAAATGCGAAGGTAACAAGTTTATGACTGTTTATGACTTTTAAAAGTGTAATTTTTTCTCTATCACTGACTTTGACCATGGGCATTCTCCATAATATTTTAGTAACATTTAATTTAACATCTTTCAGTTTCGATGCATCTGTATCCAAGGCATTATCGGTTTTAAATAATTTAATGGCATTAATGTCTAACGATGATCTGTTCATAGTAAGTTGTTGATTACAAATAATTAATAAACGTTTATAATCTTCACAAAATCCAAACAAGTCTTTAAGGTTAATACAACCGTTAAACGTATTTGATTCTACAAAATCATATTTATATTATCAAAGTCACAATCCCAAGCAGAGTTACAACGTGCGATAATATCGGTGTTATTATACGAACAATAACCATTTAATGTCGAAGTTATACCGGGGTTAACAAGTTTTTGAATTTGAACACCATTTATCTCGTATTTCATTTCGGAAAAAAGAAATGTTAAACCGTTGTTTATGAAACGAACGTTTTCATCCAAACCTTCAGGTTTGTCAATTGTTCCTTCGATATAGATATAACTTTCACATGGGAGAGTATATGATTCAGCGTTATGTATTGCAATACATATTTCATCGTTATTGAACAATTCCGAAGTTGAATACGGTAAAAATGAATGATACTCGATTTAAGTTATCCGACAATCGTCAATATAATAACAAGTAAAAAAATACCATTAAAATTATTTAAATATAATCACATTTATCATAATCAAAAAAAAATAATAATAATAATAATAATAAAAATAATTTAATAAAAATATATAAATATCACATACAAATAAATGTCTAAAATAAACGATTGCCCTATTAATCCAATTTTTGAATCATTCTCAAACACCAATAAGCAAATTAAATAAAACAGATTTAGAAACGAATTACATAAAAACGCGGTCTAATTAATACTGGTACATTACCTGAACTTAAAACAAGATTAATACAATACTTAAACGGTGAATCTATACCATCTGACTTTATCACTCACGAAAATCAAAATAAACAAATTTTACAAAACAATCCAATAAAAATGGAAACAAAAACTACATATTTCAAACCCGGAACGTTTTCAGGATCTATCTCAGAAAACATTGACATTTTTCTAAAACAATTTCACAGAGCAGCCTCTATAAATAACTGGACTGAAGAACAAAAAATTCAATTTATACCAGCATTTTTAAAAGGATCTGCCCTTACATTTTATGATAATATAGAAACCGATTCAACAATTAATATTAATATTAATTAATACTTGTTCGAACAAAAACTTCGTCTTGAATTTGAACCAATAACACAAAAACCTATGCTTCGCACTTTATTAGAAAAACGCAAACAATTGGATGACGAACCTATAACAGCATTTATAAATGAAACAGAATCCCTATGTAAACGTTTAAACTCTAACATGTCCCAAGAGGAAATAGTTCGTTATATAATGAAAGGATTAAGACCCACCATTACCAGATATATAGGCATGATGGATAACTTCACATTGAAACAATTGAAAGACAATATTCGAAAATACGAAATGATAGAATTCATGGTAACAGGAGAAGCAATATAATCACCAATAGACATAAAAAATACAATCATACACGACCAAATAAATAAAATCACAGAAAAATTTAATGAACAAATAAAAATATCTAACGAAAATAATAAAAAATTAAATAAAACTTTAGAAACTTTATTACAATCAGAAAAATCAAAAAACAATCAAAACAAGAATTCTACATTTTCTAATTTATCCAAACAAAATAATTTTAATCAAATAAATAATAAAAGACAGAAATGCGAAATTTGTTTTCTTAATAATCACACCACAGAAACATGCTTTCGAAATAAAAATAACAAACAATCACTACAATGCCAAATTTGTTACCGAAACAATCATAATACCGAAAACTGTTACTTTAAAAATAAATCCATAAAATGTCAAATTTGTGAAAAAATAGGACACTCAGCAAAAACATGCCGTGCCATATATACAAATTCAAAAATCTAATTTCTAGGTTAAAACATTCTGATAGATTTTCATCTTTGTCTTCAGAAACACCAAAATGTAATTATAAAATAAATAATATAACTGAACCGTTATATATCAATGCTACACTAAATAACATTAAAGTTCCAATAACAATTGATACAGGAGCGAACATATGTTGTATACGACACACATTAATGCCCCCTAATAATGAATTAAAAAAGGAATCTATTATTTTAACAGGCCCAAATAATAAACCTTTAACTTTATATGGTTCGATTATTATAAAAATAAATATAAACTCACATGAATTCGAAATGAAAGCATATGTCATAAAAAATTTATCTTGTCACATCATAATTGGTAACAAATTCTTATCTCAACATAATGCCACGATAGACTTCAAAAATAACACACTAACATTAAACAAAATTAATAATAATAAAACAAATAACAATACAATTGTAATAAAAACTCATAACGCTTACAAAAACAACGATATTAATAATATAAAAGAAGAAGTAAAAGATATTTTTCAAACTAGCCATAACTATTCAATAGCTCATTGTATCTCCGCAGACTTAAAATGAACAAAGGTTTAGCGGCATATATAAAAAATAAATTTGGAGACGCATCACCTCAATTAGACAAACTAAAACCAAGAATAGGCGAAGCTATTCCAATAAATATAGGAAATAGAACAATTTATTATTTAATAACAAAAGAAAAATTCTTTCATAAACCAACACATAGAAATATAAAAATCGCTCTCCAAAATTAAAAAAAATCTATGAATAAATGTCATGATTATAAAATTGCAATCCCAACTATAGCAGCGGGATTAGACAAATAAAATTGGGCAATTATAAAACAATTAATATATTCCGAGTTTCAAAACTCTAATATAGAATTACTTATTTGTCATAAATCAATAGATAATATAACAAATCAGTTCGTGTTCATCACCCGACCGAGCAACACGTATGTTTAGTACAGTCGTCGCATTTATAGCTTTCGATAGCAGTATCTATCTAGTTATTAAATTCGGCGTTTCAGGTAATATAATTATCTCTATCGCCTTAATTGCACCAATTTAATAATCAACTTTTATTACAATAATGGGCGATAAGCCCATTATTATTTCTAACGACATGAACAATCTAAACCATCCTACTCAACATACTCGAAATAACAAAACTTTCGCGGAAATTACCTCCAATGTTGTATTACCGAAAATGAATCAAGCAATCGTATTTAATTCTATCAATAACATTAAACAAATCGAATATGTCACCGCACTCAGTAAAATCATACCCGCAAAAAATATACAATTTGTATCTCGTATTTCAAATAATAGATTCTGCGTTTTCTTCAATAGTCAAGCCGTTATGGAAAATTTATTAAAAACTCATTCCTCAATCATTGTCAATGAAATAGAAATCCCTATTCGTAGACTAATTAATGCTTCCAAAAGAATCATCCTTTACCCTACTATCCCCAATCAACTTATAATAAATGCTCTTAACGAACAAGGAATTAAAACCACTTCTCAGATCTCTCTCATGAAAGCCGGCTTTTCAACTGAGCAATTTTCACATATTTTAAGCTTCAGAAGACAAGTTTATATTAATGAAGATAGCGTTTCAAAACTACCTAGTTCAATCACCGTAACCGTAGAAAGCACTACGTTTAGAATATTTATCTCTGACGACATCGTAACTTGTTTTCAATGTCACCAAACAGGTCACTTTTCTAACCAGTGTAAAAATATACCTGAACAAATAATCGTCACTAATGGTACCGAAACCGTCATGGAAACTCTAGACCCATCGTCAGCTTCAAATACAGGAAAAAATACATCTCTCTCGTGGCCTATTCTTAGTACTCAAAATACTTATAACACTCAAGATAACGATATTTCAATACCAAGCCAAGTAAAAGATACTACCAACCAAACTTTCAAAGATCCCCCAAAAAAACTTTCACTCACCGAAAAACTTCAATCATCATCTAACAAAAACATTAAAGAAACGTCTCCAAAGCAAGTCAAACGTCCAGCTCCGCCATCCCCTTCTCATTCACTATCTCCAATATCTCCTCACTCATCCAGCCTTTCAGCAACCATGGAACCCCCCAATGCACCTGACGTCAAAACCCAACAATCAAAAAACATTAAAGGAAATGTTAACAAAAAACCTAAGGTTCGGACCAGCACTAGCTCAAATGATAGCTTCTATTCAAATATTGAGGAATGGTTAGATCCAGCTCAAGATCTGTTTGATTCTAATCCTGTAGTTTCATTATCTTTTAGCCAATTCAAAGATTTTTTTGAAAATGCACAAGGATGTACCGACCTAGAAAATTTATGTCTTGAATACTAAACTAGTTCAGAAAATATAATCGAAATCATTAAAACTGTCTACCCTGTTGTATCTAACAAAAGTGTCAAAAATCGTCTAACAAGATTATTAAATGCTCTTAAAAAAATTCAAGACTTCAGTCACAGTCAAACTTCAAATGTTGACTGTAACGAAGACGAGATTATCGAGTCTAATTTCTAACTGTCATACACACTATTATATCTAATTAATACTAACCTAAACCAACCATGATTAATAACAGTCTCCAAATCATTCAATGGAATCCAAATGGGTTCTTCTCTAAATTAGAAGAAATCAATTTATTATTAAACAAATATTGTCCTATCGCATTATGTATACAAGAAACAAATTTTACCGATAACAAAGTCGGCTCTCTAAAAAACTACACAACGTACTATAAAAATAGGTCTAAGGCTGGAAGAGCCAGTGGTGGGGTGGCCACCTACGTCAATTCAAACTATCACTCTGAAGAAATTTTTATCAATACAAATCTTGAAGTAGTAACAGTAAATGTCTTATTTAATATTAAAATAACCATCTGCAATATATATCTACCAAATTCCCAGGATTTCGAATCGTCTGACATTCAAAATCTTATTAATCAACTACCCACCCCATACATTCTCTTAGGTGACTTCAACAGTCACAGTCCTATATGGGGCTGTACTAACTTAGACGCACGCGGAACTACTATTGAACAAATACTTTATAAGAACAACAATCTCAATATTCTTAATAATGGCCAAGCGACAAGAATAAGCTCCTGTACGGGTTACCTTTCGGCTATTGACCTTTCTTTCGCATCATCCTCTATTAACCCTTATGTAGAATGGGACGTCATACCAGAATTATCAAGTAGCGACCACTTCCCGATTATCATGACACTCAAACACACAAACTTGCATAACCAACATACTAGAAAAGAAAAATGGAAATTAAAAAATGCTAATTGGAATACATACCAAACTAAAATTGATCAAAACATGGATTTAATTTCCTGGTCCAATGATAATAATATAGACGAGAATATAAAATTATTCACTAAACTCATTATAAATACAGCCTCTGACGTTTTCGAACTAACAAGCTACTCCGGCAAGAGACCTCCAGTTCCTTGGTGGACCAAAGCTATTAAACAAGCTATACACGAAAAAAAAACTGCATTTAACAGATACAAACAAACACTTAACCTCCAAGATTTTATACAATTCAAAAAAAACAAAGCACTAGCCAGATATCTCATAAAAAAGGAAAAAAAAATATCTTGGAAAATCTTTACATCCAGTATAAACAGCCAAGAGCCCCCTTCCAAAATATGGAACAAAATTAAAACATTAAAAGGAATCCCTATAACACAAATAAAATCCTTAATGGTTGGTCAAACTGTATTTACAAATCCCGACGAAATTACGGATCAAATAGGACAGTGTTTTCACTCTAATAGCAGTAACTCTAACCTAAACCCAGATTTTTTAAAACATAAAGAATTTAAAGAAAGGAACAGTTTATTTGATGCCACAGCATCAATAAATCAAGGCACGATTCTCAATGAACCTATCACGATGTCAGAACTAAATTCTAGTCTTCAGGGCAAAAAGAGTAATAGTTGTGGACCTGATAAAATACCATTCTCATTTCTCCAAAATCTGTCAGCTAAAAGTAAGCTGCGACTTCTTGAACTATATAACAACATCTGGTTATCTGGTAGTATACCAACGATATGGAAAAATGCTTATGTCATCCCTATTCCTAAAAAAGAGCATGACAAACACAAACCTTCCGGATATCGTCCTATATCTGTCTTATGCAACTTGAGTAAAACATTAGAAAAAATAATTTATAATAGGCTAAGCTGGTATGTACAAACATTTAAGTTGTTATCTCCTAATCAACATGGATTTAGAAAATGTCACTCCACCACAGACTGTCATGTTAAAATTGAAACTGAAATACTCGAAGCGTTTGCCAACAAACAAATCATGATTCTTATCAGCCTTGACCTTCAAAAAGCTTATGACACAGTTTGGCGTCATAGAGTCTTAAATATACTCAACAATTGGCATGTTCACGGACAGATGTTACAATTTATTTCAAGCTTTCTTAATGAACGTTCTTTTCAAGTTAAAATAAATGAGCATATTTCCAAAAAATTCGTACTTGAAAATGGAGTTCCACAAGGATCTCCCTTAAGCATTCTGCTTTTTCAAGCCGCAATCAATAATCTAACTGACAACATTTTACACCCTGTCAAATCCATTATGTTCGCTGATGACACTCATATTTATCTTAAAGGAAAAAACATAAAATCGATGTCTCGTCTACTTCAAGATTGTCTCAATAATCTGTCTAAGTGGTGTTTAGACTCGGGGTTTATTTTCTCACCTGAGAAAACCAAATGTATTATGTTTTCAAAAAAAATTCGTATTCTAAGTCCAAAATTATATTTGGAAAATATTCCTTTGCATTTCGTCAACAATATAAAAATTCTTGGGTTAATTTTTGATAATAAACTCACTTGGAAACCCCATATAATCAAAACCAAAACTAGTACTACCAAAAGTATAAATATCATTAAAACCCTGAGTCATACAGAATGGGGTGCTGAAAGTAAAATTTTAATCATCCTATATAGATCCCTTGTTAGATCCAAATTAGACTACGGATCCATTTGTTATAATAATGCTAGCCTTAATACTTTAAAAAATATGGACATTATTCACAACAGTGGTCTAAGAGTTGCAATTGGTGCTTTCAGAAGTAGCCCTATTCCAAGCATTTTATCAATCTCTGGAGAACCACCTCTGCACATTCGAAGAATCAAATTATCTTTAAATTACATAGCACGCATATTATCCACACCAGATAACTCAACATTTTCATTTCTAATCAAAAATCGTTTCGGAAATATATTTTCTACTAATTTAAATCTCAAAAAACCACTCGGTTTAAGGATGACAAACGAAATGGCCATCACTAACATTGATCCTAATTTAATATTCAAACGAGAAATTAATTTAGTGCCTCCATGGAGAGCGCCACCATTTCTTGTAGACACCAGTTTAACAATTTATAACAAAAAAGTAACGATGAACACCTTATATAAAAACCTACTAAAGGACATTTTGAATGATTCACCTTCCAATCCTCAAATTTATACAGATGCCTCCAAAACCAACACAAGTGTTGGCATTGCAATAATATACAATGACTTATCCTTATCTTACAAACTATTAGATCATAACAGTATTTATACAGCGGAATACATAGCCCTCCTCGAAGGAGTCAAATTGGCCATTCATTTACCTGACCCTATTATTAACATTTGTTCGGATTCACTCAGTTCTCTTAACAATTTAAAGTATAACGTCCATTCGAGCACCTTAGCAATTAAAATAAGCAACATCATTTCCAAAGCTAATAAGAACATACGATTTATATGGACACCAGGCCATTGTGGAATTGAAGGCAATGAAAAAGCTGACAAAGTAGCTCGTCAAACAATCAATAACCCCAAGTCTGAAGTACTCTCCCACTCCTCACTCATTGATATCCATAGTAATATTGACACCTATTGCACTAACTTATGGGAATCCGAATGGCGACGTACATCAGACAATAAACTTAGGGAAATTAAAAACACTACCAATTACTGGCCTAGACCGCAATCATTCAATCGCAAGGACGAGGTAATTATCAACATACTACGAATTGGCCACTCAAGAATGTCTTTAGGCCACCTCATGTGTAAAGAAAAAACACCTCTGTGCCCAACATGTGGTGAAACTCTTACAATCAAACACCTCCTCATCCACTGCCGAAAACATGCAGAATCCAGAAGTAGCCTTGAAATCCCAGACAGTCTCCATGAAGCCCTAGGCCTTAACGATGAAAACAGCAAACAAATCATCTTGTACCTCAAACGTATAAACATGTATAATAGTATCTAGTGTAAATAATGTTTTTTTTTTAAATATATATCCACAAATTTAATATTGTATAAGCTAATAACCTAAGTTGTTGAAGCTAAAAAAAAAAAAAAAAATATAACAAATAATTGGAAAACACAAGAACACGAAAAAGTTATTAATTTAATACACGATCATTACCATTTTCAGAAAATAATTAAAAATCTAAATAACATCAATGATAAAAAAAATGAAGAAACAAAATTAATCTCTAACAATTATAGTAAAAATAATGTCGAAAATAATAACGACAATGAAATACATTCAACTTTCAATAATTATAAACCAGGCGAGAATGTTCCTGGAGACGGCAACTGTGGCCTTTATGCCATTTGTAACGCATTAAATGATAACAAAGGAAAGAAAATAACTTCTATAGGTCAACTCTTAGAATTACTACAATTATCTGTTCTTCCAGGCCATTGGTGGTCAGATAATGAATTGGCTTCTATTGCTAGATACTACAAACACGACACTTATATATTTAATGAAAAAACTAAAACAGCTCTAATTTATCATGACATTAATATTAAAAGACCTCCAATTATTCTTTATAACACAAACGAAAACACACACTGGGTTCCATGAACCAAATCAACAAAACCATCACTTAAAACACCAAATAATTATATCGAAATAAATGAAATAACACCACTAAAAGAAATTATTACAAATATAAATAGAGAATATCAAACAATAAGCAAACCAACCAAAAATAATAATTATTCAAATATCACCTGTGAAAATCGCATTAAACATATAGATAATATTAACAAGACAATTACAAATGATTATAACCAGACAAATAATAAAGAAATAATATATAACAATGAAGGCACTCCAATTAAAATATCAAATGAATTAAACGTAATACAACACGAACAAGTTATAAAATTATTAAAAGAATTTATACATTTATTTACATCAGATACATCTAATATAAAACCAGCCAATATAAAACCATGTGAAATAAAAATGAAACCAAACTATAAAGACCCAAAATTTCATGCTCCTCATAGAGTATCTCCACAACAAAGAGACGAACTTTAAGCACAACTAGACAAATTAAATAAAGCAAACATCGTTCAACCAATAATATCAAAATTTGCTGCACCTGCATTTTTAGTAAAAAAGAAAGAAAAGGGTTCATATAGACTAGTAGTGTCTTACAAAGAATTAAATGAAAGAGTCGAAACAGACCAATATCCTTTACCCAGAACTAATGATTTATTAAGAGCTTTAGAAGGATCAAAATATTTTACATCATTAGACTTAAACAGTGGGTTTTTTCAACTCCCTGTCAAAGAAGAAGATCAACACAAACTAGCTTTTACATCTGTTCATGGGTTAATGACATTTACTAGATTACCCCAAGGATTTAAAAATAGTAGCGCCATTTTTCAAAGAACATTAAATGAAGCATCTTCTGCACTATTATACAAATCTATAATCATTTATATAGATGATCTCGCCTCTTATGGTAGAAATTTTGATGAAGCTTTAAAAAATTTAAAAGAAGCATTTAAAATAATTGATTCAATGAATTTTTCCCTAAAAACATCTAAATGTCATTTTTTTCAACAACAAAATAGAATTACTTAGCCATATTATTTCACAAGAAGGTATTAAACCATTAAACAACAATATTAAAGCTATAACTGAATTTAAACAACCTAAAACACAAAAAGATGTACGATCATTTTTAGGAATGTGTTCTTACTATAGAAGACATATTAAAGATTTTGCAAAAATAGCTAATCCCCTAACAGATTTAACAAAAGGTGACAACAAAATCGACTGGCAAGAAAATCATGAAAAATCTTTTAACACATTAAAACAAAATTTAACATCAGAACCTTTACTCAAACATTTCGATGACAATAAAAAAGTATTTTTAACAACTGACGCCTCACTAACGGGTTTAGGCGCATATCTTGAACAACCGGATGACAACAATGTTTTACATCCAATTGGATATGCATCAAGAAAATTATTAAATAACGAAAAAACATATTCTTGGACCACCTTAGAACTATTAGGGTTATGCTTTGGAATAACATATTTCCGAGAATATTTATGGGGAAGACACTTTATTGTCTTTTGCGACAATATCAGTTTACAGTATTATGAAAATTTAAAAATACCATCGGCCAGAATAGCTCGTTTAACTCTTAAATTATTAGATTTTGATTTTGAAATCGTATACGAAAAAGGAAAAGAAAACAAAATAGCTGACGCCCTTTCTAGAAATCCCATTAATAAAATTGACCTTAAATACGACAATGATAATATAAATATCGACCTAAAAGATATAAAAACTCAACAAAATAATGATCAATTTTGTTCGCAAATTATACAGGCAATTAATAATACAGAAATCGATAAAATTCCAGTTAATATACAAAGAAAATCGAGACAATTTTTAATTTTAAATGACATATTATATTATAAACATTATCAATCATCGAATAACGTTAATTACACATTGGTAGTTCCACAATTTCTAATAGAAAAAATATTAAAATCTTACCATGAATCACCAATCGGAGGTCATACAGGGGTAACACGAACCATTCACAAAATACAAAATAAATATTATTGGCCTACTTTAATTAAAGATACAACACATTATATTAAATCATGTCATAATTGTCAGATTAATAAAAGAATCAACGGAAAACCTATAGATCAATTACAACCAATAGCCCTCTCAAACAGACCTTTAGATAAATTAACGTTCGATTATTTAGGACCACTAACACCTAGTAACAATAAAAAATATATTTTGGTAGCGGCATGTAATAATACGAAATTTATATTTACTAAAGCAGTAAAATCAGCAAATGCCCAAGCAACTATTAACTTTATAATTCAAATTATATCACAATGGGGTTGTTTTCGACAATTTTCATCCGACAGAGGTACTCACTTTAAAAACCAATTAGTAAATGAAATATGTGAGAATCTTGGTATAAAACAAGTATTATCAACGAGTTACTCTCCACAAACACAAGGTTTTGTCGAAAAAATAAATGACGTATTATGTAACTCTTTAAAAAATTACATTGAGGATAATAACCAATCAAGATGGTCATACTATCTACAATACGTCACATTAAGTTACAATGCCACTCCACAAACTAGTACAAAATATAGCCCGTTTTACTTAATGCATGGTTTTGAACCATATTTTCCAATAGATAATAAAATAATTCCAAATAATATTCCTTTTGATATAAAACAATCACTGGTTGAATTAAACCAACTAAGAGATAGAATTCCAAATTTAATAAAAACTGCACAAAATTCACAAAAAAAATATTACGATAAAAAACATAGCTTAATCACATTTAAACCAGAAAACCTTGTATTAATAAAATTTCCATTTAATGAATTAGGCAAGTCTCCCAAACTCGCATCTAAATATAAAGGCCCATTCAAAATAATAGACAAAATTAATGATCTAAATTACAAAGTCCAGTTAACATTAAATAATAAAATAATTGACGACATAATTCACGTCAGAAGAATGAAACCATATGTTCATAGATAAAAAAAAAAAAAACCATACACACAGGTATTATTATAAAAATAACACTATAAAATAAATAAATAATCAACATAAGAATGTGTAATAAACGAATAAATATATAAATAATCTATATAAAAAGTTGTAATTATGATATATAATTACAATTATTAACTGAAAGTTTTCTCTTTTATATAATATTTTTTTTATGCATTCGTATACACATTTATTTTAACATAAATAAGTTCTTAGGTATCAACAAGCATATGCCAACATACTTATTTTTAATACACTATTTAATTTCATTTTTAATGACAGGTAATAAAATAAAAAAATGAAATAAAAAATGTTTGTATTATTTATTCACTTATTATAAAGATATTAATTTATTTCATTTTAAGTTAATAAATATTACATTTTAATGTATGTTTAAAAACAAAAAAAAAATGTTAGCATAAGTTAATGAATTAAGAAATTAATGAAGAATATTAAGAATTTTATTTAGTTCTATTTAGTTAGTTAAGTAGTATTATGTATGCATGTACGTGTATATATATATATATATATATATATGTACTAGATTTTTCTCTCTTATTTCACATTATTATAATTAATTCCCAATAACATTATATTTATAGCAAACATTTGTTTATTATATCATAATAAATATTAAAAAAAAAAAAAATTTTTTTTATTATATCACAAAACTTTATATACTATAATTTAAAATATATATTGTAATCTAGCCATTTCAGAATGTACTTTACACCAATAATCACCTTCACACTTCTACATCAAGCAATAGGATTTATTGCATATGACTGTGGCGGACCCAAAATCAACATAACAGCTTGCAACAGCCTCAACGTAGATTTTTGTGACATACCACCCACATTCAATATGGAACCCATTCAGAGAATACAATTATTACAGAAAACAGTTACATACTCAATACTTTATAAATCTTGTTCAATAATAACAAATTATTTAGTATCCCGATGCTCAATATTAGAAGATGCACAAATGGTAGAAAATGGCTTCTTTACAGAAATATCTGAATTAGGCAATGCTCGATGTTCGGAAATACACCAAAGATTAACCTACCAACTTCCACTTGGAGGATTTATCACAGGGATAAAAATAAACGAAACTAGAATCTTCTCCACCACAGTAATGGAATTCATAGATAGACATGGAAACTGCAAAGGCACAACATTCACGTCAGAAAAAGGCACCTGGCAAGATGTTATAGTGCAAGCTAATTTCAAAATCTTACTAACTACAGGAATGGCAATAGTCAGCAATAAAGAAAACACTCTTATACTTCCTACTGGCACTTCATTAAAATTATCAGATCAATATGGTATAGATGCATACAAAGGCGAAATAATATGGGATGTTAATTCATATAATTGTGACATTCATGAATTCACAATCTTATATGACGGACCGGCATCGTTAATCATATCAAATAATAACAAAAATCAACTGACTTACCTAGTTGAGTCTGACAACATAGTATTCGCCCTTCAAGGTATAAAACGAACATATGCATGTAATATACCAGTTACACAAACCGAACACTCTCAATTAAATATCCTAATAGTTCCCTTATTCTTTAATCACTTTAAAACAAAAACCATCTCTCCACAAAATATAGATTTAATGGCCTACATAAATACCAAATTAGTATACATTGAGAACAGATTTAAATTATCATTAACAAATTTATATACCGACTTATTACAAAAACAATGTGAACTTGAAAGAAAAATATTATTACAAAGACTAACGTTAGCAACATACAGTCTACCAGAGTTTGCTTATACAATGGGAGAAGGTCCTGGCTTTACGGCTATAAAAGCCGGTGAAATAATCTACTTAATAAAATGCAAAGCAGTCGAAGTCGAAATTTTATACAAGGAAGGATGTTACAATGAACTACCAGTCACATACAATAATCAATCATATTTCATGGCACCAAAAACAAGAACTTTACAAAAATATGGGACAGAAATAGATTGTAATAATCTATTACCAGCTGCATTTTCATTAGACGGTGATTGGTTTACAGTTACATCCAAAATAAATGAGGTTAAGAGACCTCAGACCCTTAAGCCATCAACAAAATGGACCTGGACTTATAAAAGTCCAGAACATTTAATGACGGCAGGAATATACACATATGACACCATGAAAGCATTCCAACAATATTTAATTTTACCACAAGAGATAGAAGCATCTCAAAAAAATCTGGCGAGACAAACCATGGGTATGTCAATAACAGAACAAAGACTAAATTTAAATTCACTAGTCGACGAAAATGCCATCAGCAAGATGGTAGATAATAAACTAAAAAAAATGTGGGGTTGGTTCACGGTCTTCGGCGAATTTATTTCTGGATTATTGGGAATATTTTTTATCTGGCGAATAATTCTAACATGCATAAACACGAGTTTAAACATCTCATTATTATATCAAACTTTTGGATGGAGCATACGATTAGTAGCCGGAATTTTTTCCAGCATCACTCATTATATAATGCACAATGCGCACAAAAAACAGCAATCATTAATAAATCACGATGAAAACCCAACCCAATACATTCAATTACATAATACAAAACACTTTGTAAACAAGCAAAAATAACCACTTTCAACTAATAAAAACTATTCTATATAAACCCATTTAATTATAATATAGTATTAAAATTATTCGTCACTTTCTCCGATTACAGCAATATTGTCTGCGAAACGCAGCATTTGCAAAAGTATTCCACCTATCTTTACTACTCCAATGTTTTCTTTCCTTACTTCTTTTAAGGCTTCTTCTATATATAGATTAAATAAGGTAGGTGATAGATTGCACGTTTGTCTTACCCCCTTAGCAATTTTAGCCTCCACCTGATTGTTACCTTTTTCAGCTTTTATAACTGCGATTTCATTGATGTAAAGATTATATATATATTTTTTATCGTTATAGTCTATTCCAATGTCTTCCATAATCTTAAAAAGTGTTGTCCATTTAACAATATCGAAGGCCTTCTCCAGATCTACGAAGGCAATAAACTGTGGTTTGTTGATTCTAGACATTTTCTCTATGATTATTCTTAAGCATATTATCGCCTCTCTAGTGCCTCTATTTTTCCTGAAACCAAATTGGTCTTCAGCTAAGTTCTCATTTATCTTCGACTCTATTCTTTTATGCATTATTTTTGTGAGAATCTTAGAAGCATGTATTATGAGGCTAATTGTTCTGTATTCTTCACATCTCTCTGATTTCTTTTTCTTGGGAATGGGAATTATAATGCATTTCTCGAAATCTTTCGGAATGATGCCGGTCTCGTATGCTTTTCCTATTATTCTAAACAGAATATCTTTTCCATAACCATCTAATGCCTTTAATAGTTTTCCGTTTAACTTATCTACCCCAGTTACTTTATTACTTTTAAGTTCTTTTAAGGCTATTTCAAATTCATCTCTTAATATAAATGGTCCTGTGTTGCATTGCATATCTTCCCGCATCGTTAAAAAAATTAAAGTTAAACTTAAAACTTTCAAAGTTGAAAGTTTAAAATAATGCGAAAATGCACTGGAAAAATTTGATTTTTTGTTAGACTGTTTCAAGTGAAAGTTGTATTTTAAATTTAAATTTTTGAGTTTGGTCTTTCGATATTGAAAGTTTGAACTTTCAACGTTATAGTAGATGTATTGAGTGTTTAACAATTTGAGATTATATATATTATTAACAGAGTTGTGTGAAATGTATCTTAATATATTGACATTTGAATACATTTTTTTTTTTAACAAAAAGAAATATATAAATAATAATAATATTTAATATAAGTAATAAGTTCTGAATATAAAAAATTTTCATAAGTTTTCTTTCATAGAACAAACCAATGAAATGTCTTAAGTTCACATGATTGCTGAACAATAAAATTATGAGTGAAAGTTTAACCGTGTAAAATTTATGTAATTACATGTAAGTCTGATAATATGTTAATGTTACTTTAATTAATTAATTTGATTTAACATTTGAATTCTAATTCTAAAAATATGTCTTGGTATATATTTTCTTTTGTAGAACAAATCGAAAACTTAGTATATAGTTCTATAGTTATTGTAAATTATAATTATGAATTTATCTTACAATTTATCTTAAAGAACTACAGCTTATGCAATAATGTGTTATATTACTATCATGTTTGACATTTAATATATTGTTATTTATGGTTTTCCAATTGTAATGTGCGATAAATTTTAGCACAGCATATCTACCGCAAATCTAGCTCGAAATCGTTTAATTAAGTTTTGAAAACTATTATATTTGTATTGAGTCATTACGTTTAAATTGTAAGTTCATTTTTATATTCGTATATCAACTATTATCTTATCTGCATGTGAATAATTATTTAATTATTTATCTCAATTGGTATACCTTTGCGATAATCACGATCATAGTTATATTTTATTTAGGTACATGGTGTTATTTATTATTATTGTGGTTTTGTCTTTATTTTTTGTTCTTCTTTTGTTTTCCAATCGGCGCGTAAACAATGTCTGAATCCGAGAATTTGCGTAATCAACGACTGCTGGTTCACGCCAAAACTATTGCAATTATAAACCGGAATTCCTCCGTTGACCTTATTATACATATCGCGGACCAAGCAATTAAATTGTCGAGTGATCCTAATTTACGGAATTCTTTTATCACCGCAGCTGAAGATCTCAATTCGTTATGGGACAAGTTTATTATAGAAAATCGAGCCGTTCTCGATGCTCTTCTCGATTTAGATCAATTAGACGAGTTTTCCATCAACATCGAACATGAGACACGTGAGCTTTACATATCCGCGATGACGGTAGTGAACCAAATTAGAGCTACCTACCCACAGAAAAATAGTAACGAACCGATTCAAGAAGATGATAATAATTTCCTTCGTTGTCAAGCCACCAGTTATGGCTCCTGTTTACCCGAAATTCCACTATATATATAAATTTAAATAATATTTTAATTTTGTAGTAATATTTTAAATATCTAAATTACACAATAAATAAATTTATTTATAGTAGATACCTAAAACATATGCATTATTATTTTTCAGAATCTAATGATTCAAATTATTCAAGAAAAAAATGAAGACGAATATAATATGACATAAAACGACATACCCAACACCAACAAGACTATATATGAGCCATCTGAACAACCCTTAGTAATAAAAATAATAAGAAGAAAAAAATGTCCTTCTCAAGATTTATTGGGAAAAACCTATTCTATTTTATCTGAAATGGAAGACGACATTGACCTTTTTTTGAAAATTTGTGGCGTCGAAGCTTAGAGGACTTCATACTTTTCATTTACGCAAAAAAGCGAAACGTCAGATCCAACGAATTCTACTAGATACAGCAGAAGAAGATAATGCAAATATGTCAACCTCAAATTATATTACCATTCCTTTTCCTTCACTCTCAAGTGCGAGTTCAAATAACGGTTACACTACAATATCTACAAACAATAATCCAGATTGTAACTATATAGTGAGTCAAGCTGTATCAGATATTTCAAACGTTCCAAATACTTTAAATCCTGAACATGGACAGTAAATATTAAATTAATTTTTTTAAAGTGTTTTTACATTTTTTCTTGTAAGTAATTTTAAACAATAAGATTTTATTTTATTTAATTTAGAAATTCTGAGATTGATTTATGTATTTTTGTTAAATTGTTAACTATAATACCAATGTATAAAAATGTATACAAATATGATAGGATTATTTTATATGCTAGTTTATTTAATATTTAAAAAAAAATTAATATAGTGCATATAGCTAATAGTAATATTATTATATTCTCATTTGTTTATCTATCTACCTTTACATAAAATGTTTATAAATAAAACTATATTAAATTATTTTATTTATAAATAATAGGTAAATATTTTAAGTAGATGTCTACTAACCTTTAAAAACCCTTTTGCTTGCAGTACATTTGACAAAGCTTGACTAACTTTAGATATGATTCTACTAATGGTATTTGCTGGAATTCTAAACAAATAGCTTAAACTTACATAAGAGTCACAAATATATAATAAAACTAATTAAAATATTAAAATAATAATTAAATGATATAACATGTGTAATTGCAATAGGTAATCAGCAAATTATTAGGTTATATGTTAATATGTTTTATAATATAGACACTGTTTTATTACCTGTAGCTAAAAAACGAAGAGTTAACATCAATCGTTCACCAACGCTATTGCCTGACGCATATTTGTATCTATTTTCAGCTCCATGTCCCTGCCCCCCCCCCCCCACCTCGGAATTTTGACACCAAAATAATGACATTCGTTTGTGCTTCGTTTATGCACGTTTGTGCTTTTTATCTCATCGTTTGTGCTTAAGCCGTTCCCGAGTTATCGGACTTTCAATGTGGGGGGGCTGGAGACATGCTCAGCCCCCCCACCTCGGAATTTCGATTCGAAAATTATGTCATTCGTTTGTGCTTCGTTTGTACACGTTTATGCTTCTTATCCCATTGTTTGTGTTTATTTCGTAAAACGTGTAAGAAAAATCTACCTAAAGACAGCAAATCACGAGTTCTTTAATATCTTCTTTTAAACCCTAACGTTACCGGTCCATTAAAATTGATTAAATTTATATTTTTAATGAATATATATTTTTATATTAGATAGTATATATTTTTTATTATTTGAAATTGTTTTGGAATTTATTTTTCAATGTTTTTAAGAGCAATATGTAAATAATATACAGTACAGTAATTGGTATATGGTTTAACCATTTTATGTTGGGTCCGATTGTAGTGTTTGTACTCTTTACTTTTATTTAGTAGGACAGAGTGTAGTTAAAATATGGATAATTTTTTTCATCTTAGATAAATAAAACCACTAATAAATAACTAAATATATATTACCTTAATTATTAATTTAATATTATATGAATATTATACAATATAGCATAACATAAAAATGTAAAAAAATTAAAATAATGAGTAAAAAATGAACAAATAGCTATTAAATAAAATATAATGAAATATCTGAACTAAACAAATTAAATATAACATTTTTTTTCAATTATATGTGCAAAGAAATTAATTTTATTCTTTTTAGTGAATTTTTGGGTAATTTTTTAGAAAAGCGTGCTTTTAAAAATTTTATTTTTTATTTTTTAATTATAAACGAATTTTTAATAATATTTTATCAATTTTTCAATCAACATTTAAAAAAAGTATAAATGATCAAAAGATAATTAAATATATATTTATATAATCTTATATTATTATTTAATATTTATCAATACAAATATATTAGTAGGATGATGGTATTTTAAATAACAACATTCATTTTATTTGTTTAACATGATAAATTGCAAATTATTATTCAATACTCTTTTTTCACAATCAAATTACAATTGCAATCATTTGAACCTCGAATTTTTAACCATACAATTTGTTTAAAGTTTAAAAGCTTTCAGGTTGAAATGGACCATGGATTATTGTATTGTTATCCAAAATTATGGTCTATGCAAACTTTTAGAATTTTTGATCGAAAAAAAGTGTCTCAAATGAAGCTTCGCAGATATTATTCCAGACAAACAGACGTATTTGATGAAAATTTCAGATTTCTATGACCATTAATTCAAAATTACGAAGAAATAACGGTAATTGTTTTTGACGAAATTGCTTTTCTATTGTGTTTATGTAATTTGTCAGTAGTTTTTCTGACGCTTGAAAAAAGTATTGAGAAAAACCAAGAGTAACCTAAAGTATCAACTAAATGGAATTTTCAACCGGAAAGTCGTGTAACATGTTAAGATCGGAGAACTCCTGGTTGAACTTTTGGATACAAATATATAAAAAACCATGTTCGTAGACTTAGCACTTCCCCTCCCCCCTCTCTTCCGACTTTAAACAAATGCCAATATTTTGCAAATTAATTGCAAATAACTGCAAATTGGTTTTTAGAATTCGCTAATCAAAATTTTATTCTTGTTTTAGATTTTATGTCAGCTCCCCCCTTTCTTAAATACCTGGTTCAATCAACATACTTCCGAAGTGTATGTACAGTATTTATTCTTATAGCAATTTTTTTATTATGAGGAAATTATAGAAGATGATACAATTATGTATTCATGTATTCATGTAAATATTTGATTAATATTATTTATTTATTTTGTATTTGTTCTTAATATTATTCAAAGGACTTCATGCCTATGCCAATAAATACTATTATTTGTATCTTAAATACGTATTTCTGAATATGATTTGTAATTGTTTATTATTGATATTTTAGTTCAAATTGCATAAGTAAAAATTACAATAGTAAAATAATAGTTTATAATTAATATTATGTGGAATCGTTTATATGATATTAATTTTAACAACATAATAACATCTAACCTTTAGAAAAAATGTGCGAATGCAAAAATTTTTAGTCTCCAGTTATAACCATTGATCGGGCCGGAAGCGTAAAACAATATTACGCGCGCCCGGACACAACTTAATAAATGTTGCGTGTTAAAAATAAATGATTAATAAATACAATCCAAATAATACAATGGAATATGGCAATAAATAATACGCGTGTATAATGTAATAACAACCAATACTAATATAATAATAATAGGTAATAATATAATAGGGAATATAATAAAAGATAAATGTATAATATGATAATATGTAATATAACAAACGATAAATGTATAATTATATAATAATAATATGTAATATAACAAACAATAAATGTATAATCAAATAAATGCTTACGATTTTACTGTCGCTTTGCGCAGAAGTAAATTTCACTACAATAATTACACTGTTGCGGCGATTAGCGCACGCGTACAAAAAATTGTGAATATTGACGATTCGCGCCACATAAAGGACAATAATAAGAATAATAATAATAATCCAAGAAACAGTTACAAGAATTTCGAACGACGACGATCTGCGTACATCGACGACACGACCTAACACACGGACGGCGGCGAACTCGCAGAAAATTCGCGAAAGCGTATTATCGACATATTGTCGATAATATTTTAATTTCTAATAATAATAATAATTATTAATAATTTAATGATTGTTTTTATCGACAATTTAATTGGCGATATCTTGCGTGCCAACAACCATTAAAAAAAAATAAAAAAATAATTGAAATATGTTTAATTTTTCTTAAAGATCTTTAAAATTACCTATATAGAACTTCTTAAAAACCGGGTGTATGACGTCTTCTTAATTTAAATAATGGACATATATATATATATATATATAAATATTATTATAATGTTACATTAAATTAAAACAATTTTAAAATGAATATAAAGTTAATGAATAATTTATATGTATACTTACCAAAATATTTGTAAAATCGAATATAATGTTAATATTACTGTAATACAAGTAATAAATAGCATAATAAATTTAATACAATTATAACAAAATAATATACTCCGTAGATAGAATAGTCCCAAATGCTGAACTGATTGTGAACACAATATTCGTTAAATAATTTTCTTGTGTTGTGTATTATTTTCAAAATACGTACACTAACACACTTAAAATATTATATCAATTATGATTTTATCAATGTTTTTATAAACTATAATATGGTGGTGGTATACGTTTACCAAATGATTTGACAAATACAATTATTTAGACATAGGTAATCATTCGGATAAGCAGATAAGGAAAAGAAACCACGAAAAAAGCCACGTTTGTAAACGTCGCAGTCGCGGTGTACGTACAATGTCACGTGTCCTGTCCATTTGCAGAAGAAAGGTCACTTAAACAATACACACACCAATACATATAGTTAGATGTCGGTATTGAGGTTGGATTAACTGTTAAACTATATATTATCAGTTAAAATAGTATCCACTTTTGATTCTTTAATACATAATTTAAACAACAATATTACGGGTAAGTTATGAACGCAAAATACTTATTTACGTAAATGGCCTGTAGAACGTGCATCAACTACAAGAGCCGGTGTAATATAATAAATAATCGTTATATTTTTTCAATACTTATAAATCAAGTGTTATTCAAATAATACACACACAAAAACAGAATATCAGAATACTTAGTAAATTAATTAAATATATTATGTATATGTATACAATAATTATCAACATATACCACATCACATACCCTATATATCTATAATAATAATAATAATAATTGTATTAATGTCTTTATTAATAATTTTACAAGAAACACCTCTGTGCCCAACATGTGGTGAAACTCTTACAATCAAACACCTCCTCATCCACTGCCGAAAACATGCAGAATCCAGAAGTAGCCTTGAAATCCCAGACAGTCTCCATGAAGCCCTAGGCCTTAACGATGAAAACAGCAAACAAATCATCTTGTACCTCAAACGTATAAACATGTATAATAGTATCTAGTGTAAATAATGTTTTTTTTATATATATATTCACACATTTAATATTGTATAAGCTAATAACCTAAGTTGTTGAAGCTAATAATAAATAAAAAAAAAATAAATAAATAATTTTAGAATCCTTAAATCATGATTAAACGAGAGTGACTGATTTTTATACGCCTTTTTTTTATTCAAAAGGATGTCACACAATTTTACCAAAAAAAAAAGTTTATCTGGTTGTAGTTGTAATTAAGAAATAACATTTTTACACAATATAATATATAAAATTATTTGTGTCCTACCGCATACAATGTAAAATTTGGTTTTTAATAATTATGATTATAGCCAGTGAAAACATTTTTCTTGTAAAATAATTTTGTAAATAAATATGGTGATTACACAATAATAAAAAGTGGAACTCATATGGAAATATTTCTAAATTGCTTTTAAAATGAATTTTAATATTTTTAAACTCTTGGATTATTATTATTATTAAAATTCTTAATTCTAAATTCTATAATCCAAACTATGGACAAAACCGAGTATATTGACAAAACATATGTATATTTGAGATTATTTATTTGATATTTGAGATCAGCGGATCACGTATATATGTATACTGAATATATTAGTTGATATAATTACTAAATTAGTTATTACTAATAATTATTTTATTTTTTCTTCAATTCATTATCTTAATACCCCAATGGTATGTAAATAATCTAAATAAAACGTATCCCGTAGCAAAGAATCATAAATAACGCGACTTTCGTGTTTTTCACGTAAAGCTCAGTTCTCAATAAGAATGTACATATACTATTTTTAATACGTCATTAATCGGTAGGTACATCCTCCCAGCACTGAATTTCATAAAAACAAAAAAATGTAAATTTCCTTTAATTATGTATTAAATAATAATTAATTAATTATAATTTCAAATTTATCAACGTTATTTGTTTTTCCCCTTTACTATCTTTTAGTATCTCATCTTTTCATCAATTTCAATAAAACACAAAATATTTAAGAGAACGTATGAGCTAATTGACTTAACATTTTAAATTGGTGATTCTGTGCATAGATGTTTGGGTAAGTTAGAAGACGCTCGTTAAACTCGAAATTCCGAGAGGGGCTGAGCGTCTCTCCAGCCCCCCCCCATTGAAAGTCCAATAATTCGGGAACGGCTTAAGCACAAACGATGGAATAAAAAGCACAAACGTGCACAAACGAAGCACAAACGAGTGACATTATTTTGGTGTCAAAATTCCGAGGTGGGTGGGGCCAGAGACATGGAGCTTCTATTTTCCGGACAATTGGTGCAATCCATGAACTTAGTTCTTCGAAATCTTCAGCAGACATTCTTATAAAGTTTCTCAGCTGTAATGAATCTTCCGTTCTAAGTTCTCTGGATAATGCACCATGCAATTGCCTTTTTTGAATCCATTTGCATTTGCGTTTCCATATCCTTGTTTAAATTGATAATAATAATACAGGCCGCAACTTTTTCCCGTTTCGAAAACATTTTTACATAATTTAAAATGAAAAATGTTTACAAATACAAAAAAATAACATTTAGAAATCAACATCTATAATAATAATAGAAGAACATCTATAATAATAATAATAACAGTACGATAATAGTGATAATGATAATAGCGATAATTTACACGACATGTTGGACACTTCAGAAATATTTTACATGCACCGTGTGAACAGTCATGATATTTCCGTTAACACAGTTCCGTACATTACTATCTGTAAAGACAAATACGTTTATGGTACGACAGCAATTATCATGAACATTTAAGTCACTAAGTGTGGACGTCGTGACGCAAGTTCCTGACAGTAGATTGCTTCATAAAAAAACAGTCGTCGTCGTGTGAACCCGACTTACACCGAAGATCGAGGCAAGTGACCATGCCGCTCAGTAAAAGATATCTCATGATGAAAGTAAGGGACGGCGCGAACGCAGTCCCAGCTACCAAAAATTATGCGTCCGAGGTATCCACATTAGGGATACTCGCAGGGGTCAACCTAATCGATGTGCAATGATCAGGCCTCACCCTGGAGGAACCGCCTAAGTGATCACGGTTGACCTCCACGCCAGGTAAGTATGCTTGTTCGGAGTGCCGAGACGAGATATATCTCATTCGCGGTCTGACCAACAGTTGTAGCGTCGTCGGACGGCGCCGGGCCAACTTCTGTTCCGGTCCGCGGCCGCCGAGGCCCTGGCACGGTACGCGGGAACTCTAGCGGCCCGGCGTCGGGTTTGGAAACGCGACGTGGCCGTCTTCCGTGGAAATCGCTATCGATCCGGGCCACGGGCCGCGAGCCGCCGAACGGTTTCAAACGGCCGCGTAAGAACGCGCCATCTAACGGCGGCGCATTGCAACAACGCGACGCCTGTCGCGCTCTTTCAACGATGAACGCGCTGTACGGTCGATCGCGTTCGATACGACTCCGGGTCAGAGACCCGCTTTTTTCAAAACAGTTTTCCAACGTTTCGGTGTTGATTACCTGATAATTATCGTTTCGATAGACGATTCGCCCTAAGCGTTACACGTACGACGCGTCTGAATGAAGACAATACCGAGCAATCCGACTAACCGCATTGTGAACTACTTCGAAATACGAAACGGAGCGTATACAAACTAGTGATGGGCATAATCGAATGATTATATTCACGTTTTAGACATTTTCGCAATCGAGTGAATGTCTCGAAAAATTACTCGAAATTTAAATCGTTTATTTGTTTGATAAAAATAATCGACTATTTTTACTGATCGAGTGACTCGAAATATGCACCTACTACCTAGTAAATAAATAATTTAATTTAATTTTTGTTGATATACTATTGTCGATTAAATTATAATTTAGGAATAATAATAACCATATTAATACTGCATTATTAGTAGGTATCTTAAATAAAAAAACAGATGATATTTTTTTTTTCAATCGACCAGCGACGTATTGACGGATCACGGAGATTGATCTCTTATTAATTAAATAGTTTATCATTAACCGTTATTCGAATTGTGGACGGTAAGACGACCGGGTAGAGTTCTCAACAGAACAACGTTGTATCCGTGTCTGGCTTCAACATCAGGAACCGCGACTCCTGCCCGGGAAAACGAACACAATAGGTATTATGAAAGGAAGTTCGCCCGTGTCCGGAACGATCGAACAACGGACACCCAACGACGAGGAACCATTTACCGTTTTGAAAATATTCACGTTGAGAAACATAAGAGCGCCCGGCTTTCGGTAACAGAGAAGAAACACGATCCGTCCCCGCGCGCACCGAGTGAGACGTCATCTGCGCACGGGCGGTGGACCGCCCGACGGTCGCACCACGTTACCGGCAGATGGCGCGGCAGGGCACGGCCGTTATCGGACGCAAGCGGCCGACGAGCTTGGGCCCGAGTCGCGACGGTGCGGCCCACGCACGGCGCCTGGCCGGCGACCGGGCGGCCGACGTCACGGCGGGACGGACGCGCCGTGCGGACGGCCGCGGCCGGCGCGGACGCCGCGGGCCGGGTGCGGACGGGCCGGCTCGGCAACGGGCCCGCGGGACCCGGCGGTCATAAGTACGCGACGGCGGTGCACGCGCGGCATACTTACTTGGCGTCGAGGTTAACCGTGATCAACGAGGCGGTTCCTCCAGGACGAGACCGGCCCATTGCACACCGGGCTGGTTGACCCCTGCGAGTATTCCTAATGCGAATACCTCGGACGCGTAATTTTTGGTAGCGGGGATCGCGTTCGCGCGTCCCACCTATTCTGACGGATGGTTGGGGTCTCTCTCTCTCTATCGCTCTTAATCTCATTTTCCTCCGCGCTGTGGTGACAACGCGTCACTTTTTACTTCTCGTTCACACACACACCCTTAACGGCAGACGACGGTCCGTTCACGCCTTCTCTATACTCCAGGCCGGCGGGTAGTAAGTTTCACTACTTTCGTTATTTGTTTTTTCGATTATAGATGGTTTTGTATAACTAATAATGATTTGTAAAAAAAAAAAACCGCTTCTCCAGACGCCAATAATTCTGTACAGACCTTTTACGACGCCTATTCGCGGTTTACACTTATCAAAAAGAGCGACCGCCGTTCGTCCTCTCCGACACTTAATTATCTACTGTCCTGCTTTAGATAACCTCAGGGCTCCATCGCAATCGAATACACTATGTTCCTTTGGACACTGTTAATATTTTAGTTTCTTCCGCTCCGCGAGCAGTGTCTTTTAATCATAAAATGTTTATCTTCGGCTGGTTTTCTCGTTTAACTTCGGTACTTGTATATTTTATCCATTTTCGTTTCTACTATCATGATTAGTTTTTGTTTAATGTGTTAACATTCAGCATAAAACCGCGTTCTTCGATAACACAAACGCACAACAAGTCGTTTTGTCCGGCGGCACGTTTCTCGAAATGTTCGTAACGCGGTTGCGCACGCACATCTCGTTAATTACGTCGATTTGTGATCGCCGTTTTCGGTTTGACAGTGTAAACGCAATCGTCGGTGGTCGCATCAAAGTGCCACCGATTCGTGGTACACAAACGTGACACTACTCCGATAAACGGGCCTTTTCTCCGACTATCCAAACTCGACGTTTTCCCGACAAATATCGTCGTTGTATTTTCCCTTTGGATTTGCGAGTTGTTGTATGCACCGAATCATTCCAAATGTTTAACGCAATGTATAAGCGTGTATACGTTTTCAAGCTTGGTTTACACTTGCGGGTCTATAGTGCATGGTTTTACATTGCACACGTTTTATTAGAATAAAATCCATATAATTTTTTTTTATAATAATTTAATTGAATTTTTATTTCAATACGTGTTTCTGTAAGTATTCGTAGTGAAATGATTTCCGATTTTTCTAATAAACAGACGATGAAATACAGAATTTGAACTGTCCACGTATACCACCCCTTGTGGTGTTTTTTAATGTTCGCTAACTCTATGATCACAATGTTTCAATGAGCGCTTTTTTTTCATACTGGTTGGCAAAGCGGTCTAAACATATTCTGTTCAAAACAATTACAATAGTACTTAAGTGAAAAATTTAAATCGTAATTATCATCAGGTTATGAATTCATAAAAACTTTCATGGATTAAACTGCTGTTATTGATGTATTTTTCGGAAAATTATATCTTTCTAATGAAATATATCTAATTCTCAGAATAATTTTATCATTGAGACTTTTCAGTGTAGTCATAACAGTCAGACACAGTCAAACGTGTACTACGTTCTCTGAACGTTACCTGTAGTAACGGTTTCGGAACGTCAGAACAAAATTGGCAACATAGATATTTTCGAAAAATATATCATCAGGTTTTTATTAATATAAACTGGCCTGCCGATAAAAATCTGCCGACCGGCTAGTTGTTTGCTCGTTATGTGTACTTGGATAACAACGTTTGATTTGAAACAAGAACAATAACGTTGTATTCAACATTCCAAATGTTATAAAAGCATATTGCCATAAATACACGATTAGTCGATAACATAATACATACATTAAAAGTTTACACTTTACCTACAAATATAGATAGAAGGCAAAAACTGTATAGATATACGATACAAGCAGTAAGTGGTACAGATTTAAAACTTATATGTAGGGGAGGGCCTATTTTAGTGTGCAGTATGACACATAGTATGCAGTTCGAAAATACAAATGTGCAGTACGAATTTAAAAAATGTGTAGTGATAAATATGTTTATTATGGCTTATGCCGTATTTTTTGAAATCATCATTTTCTCGCACAAATTAAAAATTATAATCTCTGGCTTAGATAGAGATAATTTAGCCTATGTTATTTAGTCAATAGTCACCAGCTGTTATAGAAATATTCACTGCAGATCAGAGATTGGCAATAATAATAATCACAGCTATCTGTATATGTGTCATACAATGATTTGTCAAAATTTTGAACTTATAGATTTTGTAACTTCATATAAAAAAGCATCTTGTATCCCACAAATCAAAAATAAAAGAATATCCAAAGAACTCTTGGAACCCCTGTTAAGCTATGAAGGATGGAAACCTTTAAATGATTCTGTGGTATGTTTCCAAACTCAATTGTATCATAAATTTGTTTATATTTTACAATATTTTAATGTACTATATTTATTAAATTACATTTTTAGGTTTGAATCCTTGCAGCAAAACCTCATTCTTCAGATTTGGAATGATTAATTTCATATTACATATTATAAAAACTAGTGTCTTTATCATCAAACACCATAAACATTTCGCTCTATATAAAATTAAACATGGAGCCTCTCTTTCTAATTTTAATTATCACCCAGCAGTTCTTAAATGGCTTGTCGAAAAAGAAAGACGTAGCAGAATTCATTCATTAGCTACTCAACAATAGTGGTATGAAAGTGTATTTGCAGAAGTAAATCCAAATAAAGATAATGATGTTTTAGGAGGGTTTCAAGTTCAATTTTAAAAATTGTATTTTATTCAAGTATTTTAACTATATATGTAGTGTTATAAACAATAAATTTACTTGTTTACTAATTTATATTTTCTATAGAAAATGTTTTGTAAAATAGGGGCTGATGTAGGGTATGACAATATTATCAAATTTATAAATAGAAAACGACCAATTCGCCATGTAAATACATTTTAAAAGTATTCAAAGCATGTCCCTGCTACAGCTTTCCAACAGATTACATTTATGCCCTAGCATCCAAATTTTGTCCGAGAGGTATGAAGTTGTAATTTATTAGAGGTCTTTTGATTTTAAAACCTACAAGTATCATTTTTCTTTGACATTATTTTCTATTGTAATTTAAATAATTAAAATAAAAAAATGTGCATGGTGCTTCATGTCTTTATACAATATAAATATAATATAATACAGTGTATATAACCAAGAACAAATATTCGATCAATGGATACAGTTAGAAAAAAATATATGCACGTATAAAAAAAATTAACAATTTTCGTCTTACACACGATTATACTTTATTATTCTTAGATCACTTTACAATCATAATCTTCAAGCATTGCTGTCCATGAATTGTACATCAGACATAAGATAAATTGTTTCAGGCAGAGGTTTCGGTTGAGGTGACAATAATGTTAACATTTGTCGAGATGTATCAACGTTCGTTCTAATCAAACATTACATGCACATTAACTCAACATTTTTCATTATATTGACAGTTGTTTACAAATGATACTTACACACAAACAAAACCAGCCACACTAGTTCTAACGATATCTTCATCGACTGTCGTACTGAAACTAAGAGCTAACAGATGATGCAACATATTTGGTCCTATAAAATAAATGTATTTTATTTCTATATTTAAATGTTTTAAACGTCATGATTGTAAGTATAATTTTAGTTTCAATATTTGATAAGACTGCACAATAATTTATAATTTATTTACGCTAAATGATGAACAAATATTACCTGGTGTTACGGGTTCAAGTTTTGTCTCCAAATCGGTTTTTTGCATGTCTAACGGCATTAGTGTATTTGGAATAGGCGGAACACCAATTCTGAATACTTTTATGTCAGAAAATCTTACTTCACAGGTGTGTGGATGTAGTACATTCCTAGGAGTTCCATAGAAGTATTCACGAATACGTGCTTCTCTACCTTCTGATCTAAACTTAGAACTCCTTTCAACTACCTAAATAAAAAAGAAATATAAGAAATTACTAAATATAACACATATATTAAGAAAGACACTTTATTCTTTAACTACAGAAAAATAGAAACAATATGAAAAAAACTTTTAATTACTCATGTTGAAAATAATTAATTTAAACTTTTTATTTAATAGTCTTGTTTTCAAAATAATATTATAGCATATGAACTATTTTAATCTATGTACAATTTTAATTTTACCATTTTAACTCTACACTACTATCTATATTATAATTATAACAATTATTGTTATACAAAACAAAAAATTATAAAAATAATTGCATTATTTAACACGTTCACTGTGGATCATACTAATATATTTCTTTACATATACAGGAAAAAATCAGGGCTTTTATTTTGACACTAATTGGCTTTTTAATTAATTATTCAACTACTATTTTATTTTTATTATTACAAATTTGTCTTGGTCAAGATAGACTTATTCAATTTAATGCATTATTCATATTTATAGGAACGATACAAATGTAAACAAAACAGAGAAACAAATTGTTGTAAGGAAATAAAATATAATATACTTTATAATTTATCACACTTAAAAACTAATATTTATAAGAGCAATGAAATGTATGTACATCATCAAATTTCAAATTGAAAAATTATAATAAAAATAATGTTTCAAGGAAATAACAATATTCCACTTCCTCAAATATGTAAGATAAGTAATAAACTAAAAATAAAAATATTACTATAGGACTTGCACAAATATAATAAATAATATTTATTTATAACAGTAATGAAAAATAAGTTATTTAAAAACATTTTGGTGTCATTCATACATGTAAACTATACTAAATGAACATACCAAATGGCATCATTGGCAGTGAACGTGTTAAGAAAATATTTAAATCCTCAATAATAATTACTTACTCCACCACTCTTTGGCAAAAGAACTACTTTGACAAACACTGGCATATCTCTCACTAGCTCATTATACAAACGTTCTTGATCGAGGACTAAAATGATATCTACTTCAAAAGCAAGTGCAATGTGAGTTAAATGCTGATAACCTTTGCCTTTCACCCAACCACATGTGTTGATAATTAATCCAGAACAATTTACTTAAAAAACAAAAAAAAAAAAGTACATTAATAAAATGTAAACATACACAAATTAACTAGTAATTTTGTGTATAAGTTGCAACAAATACCCGAAAATCAATAAAAACTAGAATATACTAGTAAAAACTAGTTATTATTTTTTTTTTTTTTTTACTAATAAATTCTAGTTTTAAATGATTTTGGATATTTACGGCAACATATACACAAAATAATATGTAATCTAACACAGATGCTTATTGAAGTATAAATTTATTGAAACCATATTTATTTAATTACATTTAGTTTTACTAAAATACTAACATTTTTAGACAAAAAAAAATGCTTTTAAAAACACAACAATAAATGAATTATTTTCAATAAAATAATATTTTGAATATAAAAAAATAATAATTTAACACTTTTAATTTTACATTTATACCTTACTACATTTTTATACTATTTTTATGTATTTAGAATTGTATTTTATTATTTTTATTTAAATATGAGACATCCACAACAATTTACACTGAATAGAATTACAATATTAATGTAATGAAAGAGGCAAAACATTCTAATGCACCAGTACAGCCAGACACTTTAGATGAACTATGCACACATTTGATGGAAAACAAAATTCATACAAAGTATAAATTGAAGATAATTGTTTATATTTACTAAATACAAAAAGATTGAAATTGTAAATTTTTTATCATAATTAAAAATTTAATAAAACTTAATTTTTAATAAATACATATTTCCTATACATAGTATTTATATCAAGTAAAAGATATGTGTAATCACCAATATTTCATACTGTTTTCAAACACTTAATATTTAAAACATTTATTAAAAACAAATTGGTTAAAATTTAAATATTAATTCGATATAAAAATTAATAAACATTTTTAAAATATATTAAATAACAACAAATAAGTATTAAATCACTTAATTTTAGACTACCAGAAAACTTAAAACTTTCTAGTAGACCCTACTAGTGTGATTAATCATTAACATTAACCTATGTGATTAATTATTGATTTTCCATTGCAAAACATGAATCCATTAAATTTAATTCCATACTATCCCAACTATTTAATATAAAATAAACATTTCATTAAAAAGTGATAATAGTTTAATAAATATTACTTCTAGGATTTTCATCCATTCGCTGATGAATAACTTCAGCCATCCGAGATACTAAAGTGTTGTACAATGTTGAATTACTCATGTTCGAATGTCCATAATGATAGACTTGTGGAGCAGCTTGGGCAAAACATTCCTCAATTTCTGCTGGCCTTTCAACCATAACTGCACCTATACATAATTTACATCTATAAGTTTTATGTTAGATACAATAAATTTACATCTATACAAACCAATTGTTCCTGGAACTGAAATTTGTCCCTGACCAGGATCCAAGTCCACAAAAATGGGCCTACGGCCAAGAGCATTCATTCGTGCACTATAATTAAGTAGTATCCTACAGAGAGTAGATTTACCCACATCAGTTGGCCCAACTATCATTGCAATAGGACCACGGATGTTTTCTTTTTCTGATTTTACACGTAGCTGTTCAAGTGATGCATGACAATTTAAATAAAACATCTAAAAATTAAACAAAAAATATAAGATGTGTACACAGTTAACATTACATACAAATGATTGACTTAGACTATTATAATTTATATATTCTTACCATAGGTGTTTCTTTAGCAATATAACTAATTCCCTTTTTCCCACGTAATTTTAATGTACATCCTTGCCATGTAAACACTGCAATTTTGGCTCCAAAATAAAATGTATATGATTTACCCTTTACTAATTCTGTACCAAAAATTTCTGCAAGCCCACTTTTCAACTAAATAGACAAAATAAAACAACAAATATCATTTAAATATTACATTACAGAATATATTTTTACATTCTTCAATTAAATGTTGAATATCAAATAACAATTGATTACTTTTCATATAAAGCATATTAAAATAAACAAGAATTAGCCCTATTTAGTAAATTTGGAAGTACATTTAAAAAATATATAAACAATAGTAGTAGTCTGTTATTAATTATACACCAATAGATTTAGTTATTATAAAAATATCTACTAAATTTTCTTTCCTTAAAATGTAAGGTACTGATTAATTACATTTTTGCTCAAGCACATGAAAAATGTATCATTCCACTAATCGTAATTGATAATATTATCACTCAGTCAAAAATGTCAACAAAAGAAGAGTATATAGTCTACAGGTAATAATTATTATTATTAAGAAACACATAGCATATCCACTTATTGATTTAGGTAAATTTTTAAATAGGGATTTTAACAACAATAGTTACAAATACTAGTGTTTACAAAAAATAATTTAATTAAAAAATTTTCATTATGTAGGAGGGCAAAAGTTTTCTGTCTTAACTGGTATCAAATAATAATCTTTGTCAAGTAGCATCTATTACTACATTCATTTTATAATTTATGATTCTAGACAATTTTTATGTCCAATTTGAATTTAAAAAATCAGTTCTTATATCCCAAAGAAAAACTTCAAGCTCAATATCTGGGATTCAGTGAATTCTACCACATTTTAAAATAAGTAGTCATTCAATGAAGTTTGAGATTCTATTCATTTTCATTTGTTATAATTAAGAAATATTTTATATATAAAATAAAACTATAAAATATAGGTAAAACATATAGATGTAAACAGACCTGTCGCTAGATATTTCCACCCTAAAGTGAAAATTTTAATGCCACTTTTCAGGCATTAACAGAAGTATATGGGCAGTGTCAACACTACAAAATACAAGATCCTATGTAAATTATTAATGCAAATTTTGCCACTTTGATTTTTTGTCACTCTAAAACGATGCATGACTTGCTTATACCCTAGTAACAGACTTAGATGTAAAGTAGATATTGTTTGTGCAGTAATTACTATGACTGGACCACTAGCAACTATTAAATGATATTAATATGCAATAAGGTAACCTATATAAAAATAATAATTTTCCAACCAATTCATCGATTTAACATTCAATTCATTTTTATTAAACTACTGAGTAAAATACATTTATTATTAATTCTTACTTCTAACACGACAGTTTCGTTTTTGTTTTCAACTTCAAACCTTAACTCACTGTCAGATTCTAATTGGAATTCCATGTCTTCAATTTGAACTTCTACGGTTTCGGCCATGATTTTTTTTTGAACGTCCAAACGTCTATACAACAATTGACTCTAGAAACAAAAATGAAAACACAAATTAATAAATTATTACAAACAACATTTAGGAACCAATAGTGTTCAAAAAAAGAGAACTAAAATCAGACGGGAGCCTAAATAAAAAACAATTTTAATGTAACAAAATGTATTACTTACTACTATAATGAATGATACAGTTTAACATACACTCGAACAAAGGGCTTTCTCACCAATTTTAGAAATCGTTTGGAAACAGCCGTCGAGTCAAGTAGTCAACACAACATTCGGAAATGTGAACCCCGAGGACGGCCAAGACCGGACATACGAATTTTGAAGTATAAACGAAAATAGAAAACATTCAATAATGTCGGCATAATAATGGCGTTGCCTTATTATCAGTGTTATCTGTTATTGAATGACCGGATTTTCGCAGGGAAAAACATTCGAATCTAATATTTAGTCAATTTTAAGGTTATGTACATATTATCCACAGAGTAAAAATCTATGGCTCTAAGAGGTATGGTTCTTATATTCAATTTACATACTCATACTTTTTAATTAAATAAATACAATGTATACGAATTTTGATTCCGCGTAATAAACACCTTATATTTAAAAATATATATACTTATTGTTAGCTACTTTTTCATAGGTCGTTAGTCAAAAATTTCGCAATATTTTTAAATATTTGCAAATTCGTTTTTTTTTTAAATTTTTATCGACCGTTTTCCAGTTTTCAGGGGCTCTACGTTTGTGAGAAGTAGGAACAGTTGGCGCGCATTTTAAAAACGACAAGCGGTCATACAGCGCTATTCGATAGTTATTCGTCGCATTTAGAAATACATGTTCGTTTTCTATCCATGATATTGCATTCCACGCATAGACATATAAAAAAATATGGACTGCGCTTAGAGAGGGAAAACGAATATCAACATCTAATGAGAGAGACCGACTACAACTATACCTCTCATGGATTAAACGACACAACTAATTGTTTATTCCATGATTCAGTATAGTGATAATTATATAGTTGACAGTACTGAACTTCAATACACAAATAATGTAATAAAGTACATATTTGTATACAGAGATGTAGCAAGTATAATGTAATAAAGTACATATTTGTATACAGAGATGTAGCAAGGAAATTAAAAAATAAGATGATGAGTGAAGAATGTGTTGCCGTTATTACAAATTCTAATAGTACCGAACACTCACCTAAGTCATTACTACGTATTAAAAGTTAGGGAGATTCAATAAAAACCATTTAATGATGTAGTAAAGATTTGTAAAATTGCAGAATTTACATTTAAAAATAATACGGGAGAAATACCAAAACGGAAAAACATAATTCAATACTTAATAATAAAGTAATCAGCTTACCTTAAAATTTATCGATTATTCACTGACATATCGAATCATATTTTAAATCAGTCACCATTAAACAAACATCTTGTACAAATTGTAAATTTAATTTTAAAAACATATCTCACAATAAGATTACATCACTTTAATAAAGCGAATAGTGAGCCAAAAATTAGAATTTGGACATTTTTTACAAAACAAATACATTATAGAAATCAATAAATTATTGTATTATATTTATATTATTAAAAAATAAAACGATGCGTAAAGATGAATATGTTGTATACTGTATAGTTATAGTTATTATTAATTTTAAGAGTAGTAAGAATGTTATGTAATATGTATCATAAATATGTGTCGTATACTCGTATGTCTATATTGAGTATGTATTAAAATTTAAAAATACAGTAAAATAATATTAAAAATATATTTATATGATTTAATAAAACTATCGTTGTGTCCATGATCAGGGCATATTTTCTTCGATGAGAGGTGCAGATATAGTCTGTCTCACTCACATGTTGATATTTCATAATATACAGCAAGTGTAGGGAACGCACAGTGTATATCTTGTTGATATTTTGTTTACGTTTGGTACACGGTGTAAAGAAGAATTCTTCGCAACACCACAGACTATATGAATATAGTCGGTGTCTATACCGTGGTTTTATACGTCATTCGTGATACGCGTTTGAACATAAATGACCCGTAAGCACATGCGTTACCGTCGTAATCGTGATTATCGGCATTTCCCGCGTACATATCGTGTCTTTGGTTTTTATAGTGCGCGCTTTTAAAGTTTGAATGTTTTTAGTATTGTTATAATTCCTTTAACACTTTCATAACAATGTTTTTAAAATGGTATCCCAATAAGATATTCATTGTCAAACGAAGAAAATAAATTTTCATGTTTATAATTATATCAAAACATCGGCGGGTGACAATGGTAAGCCAGAACTTTCTCTAATGTACTTCGAAAAACTCGTGAAGTGACTGTCACAGCATGTATTGTAAGTCTTGCTTGTATTAAACGAGTTTGCGTTGAAGCGTAAAAATTATCTGTGTACGAAAAGCAACTTGACGCTTTCCGGACCTTCTTTGTACAAGTCTCCAAGGAAGATTTATAAGCGTCTTAAACCCATTTAAATGGTTGTGATAATAAAGTCAGAGAAACAGTTCATAGTTTTTATGATAATGGTCAATTTCTAGCAAGTGCAAAAATATTGGCGGGGATGCGTGAACAAATTAATTATTCGGATTCACAATAGTCCATACATGTTTTACACGATTTAAATTTCAAATAGAAAAAATGTAATAATAGGCGTAAGTTTCTAATAGAACAAAATGTTACATCGTCTCTTGTCAGGTTAAATTTTTAAGAAAAATGAACGAGTAAAGACGCAATAATGACACAAGGTAACAAAACATGGGTCAACCAAAAATATACGCAAAGGGCACATACATCAAAGGGTTCAAAGTACCTATTGGAAAGGACAATTGGTTTATTGTGTGTCACGCTGGGTCACCATCATTTGATTTTGTTAGAAATTCAAAATTGGTATTTCGATGCAAATCGAGTTTGGTAAACTATCATTCACAAATGAACGGGACCATTTTTGAAATATGGTTTATAGATATGTTGGACAATTTAGAAAACCCGTGTGTAATAAGTGATGGACAAAATGTCTCTTACCATTCTGTCATTCAGATTCATTATTTATTCTTTTTTTTTTCACATCATTATATACATAATATGTATTATCTATACTTGTTTATTTTTTCATACTTAAGATTTACTTGAACTTTTAAATATGATTGTTCTGTTTATTGAATAGTTTTTACTAACGAATAAAAATTATTTTTGATGCAAAGATAGTTTGTGTAACACAATGATAAAAATTTCCACTTGGTGTATGATCATCATAGCTCATTTTTCGCCAGCCATACTAAAATAGTATAGTAATTTCTATACAAATATTATTTCATAACGCCACAAATTAAAAATCTGCATTTTTACATATTTTTTTTTTAATTCGAAAAACTAATTGAATTAATTCAGTACTGTGAAAATAAAATAATAGTATTTTTAATTTTATACAAACTCGTAAATTTGTTGTGAAAACAAACTACAAGGGTTGTTCGGAAAGTAAGTTTCGATCGCGGCTAATGAGTGGAGGAGTGGGAGTAAAGACGTGGTCTCGGCGGCGTTTCGTAGGCCAGTTCATTTGGTGTCTGTCAGTGCACTGTGAAAGTTGATCGGGTAGTTTTGCCCACTCCAGTAAAAATATCAAATAGCCACTGCGAGTGAAACTCCCGCCGCCGCGATTGACAGCCTTGCTGACTGTAAAATGTGTGCTGTTATTCGTTTTCTTTGAGCGAAAAATATTAAACCTGCAAAGATTCATCATAAGCTGTTTATGTGTTCAGTGTATGGAGAGAACATTATAAGTGACAGTGCATTAAGAAAATGATGCCGTTTGTTTGGTGAAGGACGCACAAATATCCATGATAAAGAGAGAAGTGGCCGACTGTCATGAAACTGTTAAAAAAATCAACATAAAGGTTAGACAGAATAGGAGATTCACAATTACAGAGTTCTCAGATTGTTTTCCTCACATCTCATGAACCGTCTTCTACGAAATTATGAGTCAAAAACTTGGGTATCACAAATGAACAGAAGGCGGAATTTTATTCAGTGGGAATTGAAAAACTTCTTTATAGGTACAATAAGTCCTTAAATGTTGGTGGTAGTTATGTAGAAAAATAATTTAAGGTATGCTTTGTAAGATATATATAATAAAAACTCTGAAAATGAATTGAGTATTTTTTTATACTAAAACAAAACTTACTTTCCAAACAACCCTTGTATGTTTGTTTTCGAATCATTTTTGTTACAAAAGATTAAATTCAGTATTAGAGTAAAAGTAATTTATTTTAGAATAAAATAGGCACAATATTTTTCATGTATACAAAATGATTAAAAAAAAATGAATGGCAACATTTTTAAAAAGAAAAAAAATTAATAATTAAATTCAATGTTCAGACTTAAAAATTAAAAATTATATTGAATGAAAACGTGTAGATCATAAATCCTATATACTAAATAATAACATATGTTGGACTTGTGAGAACACCACAATTATTGTCCTTGCGAGATATGAGTATGTAACCATCGTTTCCCCAGTGAGTAGACCATGAGTTTTTCACCAACCAGTACGGACTGCCATTTAATGTCCCGTACCCCACTAACAACACAGCGTGATTCAATTCCAATGGACCATTGCCTAAAAATAAATACAAATGTACAGTGAAATGATCGAGTTACGTTTTAGTTTACAAATACATACGGCACTCTTTGTCATAGTAAACCCCATTCGAGTAGAATGTGAATGATCTTGGTGAAGCATAAATGGCTATAGAAATTGGACCATGATTGACTAATGCCATTTTCAATGCTTCTTCATCGAAAGTTGTTACACTCACAAAACTTGATATTTTTGTAAGATCTCCATTTGATAAGTTGGCTATATGACAATAACCATCCTATAATAGTAGTAATAATAAATTATTATTTATAATAACAGATAAGGTCCACATACACACATGCTGTTGCAGTTGTGAGGGTAACAAAGACGAATTTACGCTGCAAAAATGTTGTAGATTTGAGATTTATTATTATTATAAGTTTTAATTTAACATAAAAAGTGTTGTTTAAAAACAAATATGATATATTATGTTTTTATTAAAATGTTTAATGTTTTGATATGTATCCAAACTGTATTATTTTTCAATAGAAATAATGTGATTTTTCATATTAAAAGTTGGAACCAATAAAAAAAAAACTCATTTGGACCAATTATTTGAAAAATAATTGAAAGTATTCAACTACGAGGCATGTCCCAAAAAAAGGATCTCCTTAATTGTTAAAAATCGAAAAAAGCTTTAATAAAAATTTTTTTACATAACTATATACAGTAGGTATCACTTATTTTTCGACATAATCGCCGTTCAATTTGATGCATTTTTGAGGCGTGCAGGAAGCTTTTTCATGCCAGCGTCGAAGTGGCTTGCCGCCACCTCCTTTTACAGGTAATGAGTTCTTCACTTCCTCGTCAGAATCAAACCTTTTTCTTCCCAAATGCATCTTCAGGCCCATGAATAAGTGGTAGTCTGATGGGGCGAGGTCAGGGCTATAGGGGGATGGGAAATCACGTCCCAACCAAATGAATCCAAAACCTCTTTAGTGACGCGAGCAACGTGTGGCTTGGCGTTGTCGTAAAGGAGAAAGATTCCCTTCGTCAGCTGTCCTCGTCTTCGATTTTGGATGACCCTACAAAGTTTTTTGAGGGTCTCGCAATATGAGATGGCATTAATGGTGGTCCCAGTAGGCATGAATTCAATGAGAAGCACTCTTTTCCGGTCCCAAAACACAGTGGTCATGACTTTGCGCGCTGACTGGGTCACTTTGAACTTCTTTTTTTTTAGAGAACGAGAATGTTTCCACTCCAGTGATTGTTGTTTGGACTCTGGAGTGAAATGGTAAACCCACGTTTTGTCACGTGTCACAATGGAGTCTAAAAAAGCTTCTCCTTCATCGGCATAACGATTCAAGAACTCTCGAGAAGTTTCAATTCGTTGACGCTTGTGATCCTCAGTCAACATTTTGGGCACCCACCGAGCGCAAAGTTTGTGATAACCCAATTCATTCAATATTCTCTGAATCGAACTTTTCGACAAATCAAACCTTTCTTCCAATACTCTAAACAGTCACTCTTCGATCTTGACGCAGCTCAGCCTCAATTCGGTCCTTCCGGTCTTGTGGAATTGAAGATCTCCCACTTTTTCCCAGTTTGTCATCATAAACTTCCGTGCGTCCTTCAGAAAATTCCTGGCACCACTTCCTCACGTTCTTAGCTGACATACACACGTTTCCATATATCTCACACAACTGACAATGAATCGCTATCGGCGTTTCACCCCGCGAGTTCAAAAATCGGATAACAGCGCAGAGTTCACACTGGTTGAATACAAGAATCAAGGTGGCAGCTGACAAAATAAAGGGCTCCGTCGCAAATGCCGATAAAACGACAACTAAACATTCGGTCAACTTGGTTCGCCTCTCGTTTGAAAGGGAAGGAGCTACGCTACACGGCAGTATATCCAACATAACAAAAAAAAATTTTCCCTAACCGCGACAACCATGAAGATCTTTTTTTTGGGACATACCTCGTCGTACTTTACATGATTGGCACTTGTCAATTCACAAATCGAAAATTAACTCTGATTTGTCTAAAAAAAACTATCACGGGTAGATAACAATTAACAAAAAATATAGAAACGAAAAATTATTTGATTTGGAATAATTTAGAAAACATAAATTTTTTAAATATGATATTCATAAGTTGGTCCAAACATGCTTTCCTCATTTAACATATGATAATTACAATATATACTATATATTGTTTTGATGGAAAAAGAAAACGATGATGTTGTTTAAAAGCCTGGATTAAAATTATGTTCAATATTGTACACTAATATTAGATTTTTATTTATTTTTTATATACCTAATCAATTTAATTTTAATTGATCTAAATCTCCTTCCTACTGATAAAAAAGGAGCTAACTTTACAGTTCATTAGTGCCTGAGGATGAACAGATCTTAAGTCAAACTCTGGATGGCAATGAAATAATGCATGTGGATATTTTATTGCTACTGCATTGAGATACCACTAAAACAATAACATTGCCATCACAGCATTGTGTGCAGACCTTTAAATGTCAAATAAAATGATATAATCAAATTTTTAATATGCTATACCTGGGAGAGATATGGACCATAATCACTTTCAGTAGGTAAACCATGTTTTTCAATCCAAGAGTAGGCACGAAAATCTTCTCCGCCGTCACAACCATTATTGCCGAATCCCCAACTGCAATCTACCAATGCCTACAGGAAAATAAGTAATATTGTTTACAATGACAAAATATATATATTAAATTATTATCCAACATTGCGCTAATTTTTCAACAAATAACCCACTTAAGAACAATAATGATTTACTTGTTCAGAAAAACTTTTACGTTCGCCATGTTTTAAGAAATATGCTCCTTCAATGGTGCCTGTAGTACCAAAACTCCAACAAGAGCCACAAATTGATTGATCTAATACAAAACACAAATAACTATAAAATACCAAACAAACTTTTATAAAAAAAAATGTATTATTTGATATATAACAAAATTAATATTATTGAAAAACTAACCTTTAACAGGTGTTACAGCACCTTTGATTCTCCAATCAATTTCAGATGGCAAGTTTTTATAATCATTTTTACTGTAAGGAAAAGGATCTCCTCCATTATATTCCCCTTCTTTTGTCTTTCTATAACCACACATAGATTTAAGTTCTGCTTTAGAATAGTCAGCTAAATGATTGATAGCAAGCGTATAACCAAAATTGCCTCGATTTTTCGAATGAATATATCTAATAAAAATATATAAATTACAAATTAAAAATAATATACATTTATCATATACATATATATTATAATAAGTCACCTTAAATTTTGACGGAAATAATTTTTACGTTCATAGTGTTCTTCAGAATCATTAGTATAAGTTTTATGATGCTGATGTTTGAATTTCTCAAATGCAGAATCAACATGATCTCCATAGTTGATGAACTCCATCATGGGATTAAAATTATAAATGTGGTCTACACCAGGCCCAGGGAAAGATTCACATTTTAATTCTAAAAGAAAATATTTAAATTTAAATATTAAAACAATAATAAATTATTCAAATTAATCAGATAATTACATCAAATAGTTGTTTACATACCATCTACGTAAAAAACTGTTGGATCTGGTTTTACAGGCAAGTAATTTTTGTATATAATAACATAGTCATCAAAATGCGAATGAAATATCGTATTATATCCATTCATTTGAAATCTCAATGGATAAATTATGTCATTCTACAAAAAAATAATACAACTAAATTAAAAGTGTATTAATAATAATAAAATAATAAATAATAATAAAACATACAACTAAAAAATAAAAATTTTATTTATCGTGTAATTAAAAAAATAAACAGAAAAACCAAAACTAATAAATTTGTCTTTCTATTTGTTTATTAAAAAATGTTTGTACTATTCTCGAATAACTTTTTTTTTAAAGTCAGTTTTAATCTATTATTATTTATTAATTAATGAGTAACATTCTGGTTATTGTTTTAATTTTTGTATTTAAAACTTTAAATCTACAAATAAAATTAAACAATCATAAATTATAAATTAATTAAGCTCACTTTTCTGTACAACCACATTGTATATTTTCCGACTATTTTCTCTACTCTTGTAATAGATATCCACTTTTCAACAACTAAGGATTCTTCTAAATGTTTACTAACAAGCTAAATAATATAAAAACATTTAATCAATACATCTAATAAAAAAATAAAATAATATAACACCACAACCTTAAAATCACTTAGGTCTGGAAGAGCTGCCTGTGCAGAAATGTGAAATTCATCAGTCCCATTCACTTCTAAACATTTTAGTGCATTTGTTTCTGTTTCAGTTGTAACCGGAACAATTTTAAGAGATGCACCAAAATATCCTTTATGGGACAATTGATATGTTTTTGCCATTCCTAAAAAATTGCAAAATAAAATACAAATTAATTATTGTTATTATTTTTTCATTTTTTAAAAATATTATTTCAATGTAACATGAAATTAATAAGAAATTACCATTATAATAGTCAATACGGCTGTTGCTAGATTCTGAATCATACCAAGCACTAAAAGGTTCGTGTACTTCAGCAAATGGAACAAAAATGTCGCCTTCTACAGAATAACTCGAGCTCCATTTTGGAATTGATGTATCATCTAAAATATAATAAAAAATCAATAAACCAATATTAAGAAAAATTAATAATAATTATCTTATTATCTATCTAGGTAATATTTTTTACAGCAATTGAAGTTCAAAAAGTTTTAGCTTTTTTTACCCATCTAACTATTTTTAAATAATTTTTTTCTAAGTACCCAAATTTAATTAAATATAAAATGCTAATGTATCATTACTATTGGTTATTACTTATTTAATGTTTACTTAGTATGGCATTGAATTAAATATTGTTAAAATATAAGAATGGAATTTGATCTTTCAAAGTTAATCGAAATTTAAAAGCATAAGTAGATGATATCCTACTATTACTTTGTATGGATTTATTTGATACCTACACATGTTTTCATTTTTGGGGGGAAAAAAATTTATATTTAAAGAAATTAAAATTGATATATAACAAATGGTACAATAATAATGATATATTTCTCTCATTTTTCTGTTTTTTCTCACATTACTTCTACACTATAAAATTATTTTTTATATTTTTCTATTGTAACATTTATTACTATAAATTTATTGTGATATATGTTTTATATGAGTTTGGAATGTTGATATTCAAATAAACCAAATACTTTCGTCATAACAAAGCTGATGATAAATATATATAAATATTAACATTGATTGTAAATTCAAGTATTTATAATCAATGATAATAATAACATAATGTATGGCTGTCATTAGATAAAAAAAAAGTAACAAACCAAGCTCATACATTTAATTACAATTGAACACAGTTTATAATTAATTCATATGATATTTAAAATGTATGAGTTATCTAGACTACTTATGTTCATTACGATTAGTATTAACGGTTGGGTATTCAGGATTTTTTCATGGATAGAAGGAGAAATTTGTAATTTTTATCACCCGCACAGAGCTTTAAAAATAAAAATAGCAACCCATTTCTAGTTGTCGCAATGAAATTTCGGATATCAACGCGGTACAAGTCGCTAATACGAATTTACAACGATAGCGTTAAAACTCGAAACGTATGTCAAGAAAAAAATAAATAAATAACAGTAAAGCGTCTACTACAACCTATTTGTTGTCGAACGACTTGGGAGCGTACGCGTCGAACAGTAACAACGCGAAACAAACGCGCGTGAACATACGATTATGGGTGACGCGTGTAATCACGAATAATCGCAGGCGCACGGGCGTACTACTCACCAGACGAAGCACGGGCCGAGTTCAGCAACAGCAAGATCAAAAACCCTTTGGGGAAACTCATGATCGACGAGAAAACGAACGGCGCGCGGCGTTTGCTGAGTTACTACCGTTCACGGACCGGCGGCGACGAAGGTCAACGGTTAGACGTGACGACCGAGTCATAGAATAATATAGAAGCGACACTTAAGGTGATAACAATTTGTTTACAAAAATCTTGAGAAAAATCCTGAAGTTGACAACGAATGCTTAGAGGCACAGCCTTGAAGTTAGTAACGTTTACTCCGCTATGAATCGATTAATGGATAGATGATATCCATAGCCGGTTTGAAACATCTATATAATAATTTAAGTCTGAACCAACAAAAATAATTAAACTTTGTACTCGCAGGCTAAATCAAGACTGCTTAGAAAACTTCTTTGGTACAGTTCGAATACAGGAATGGCAATTGTGTTAACACATCTTGTATACAATTCAAACGTACTTTTAAAAAACTCTTCTATATTAATTACTTTGAATATTCTGAAGGAGCAAATTGTTTAGATTTAGATAACGTTTTGATTGGTCTTCAAGAATCACAATCTGATGATTTAAAAATAATTTTCCCAGAAAAAGTACATCTGTAAATACTTGTCCAATACCATTAGAAATGCCATAGAATATTATTCTATAGAAATACGTGTGGGATATCATAAATACGCCGTAGTGATAAGATAATCAGCTGATTTCGAGGTCAACGAAAAATAAATTGACTGAACAAAAAGGAAATCCGGAGAGTGTCGCTTCTATATTATTCTATGACCGAGTGGTACTGTCGATAACGGAGGAATACGGACGGGCTTCACGCGTTCATCGCGGTCCCACACGACATGTGATACTACGCGCGCGCGGCGATTCCGTGTCGAACAAATATATGATCGCAAAAAAAAAAAAAACAGAATAAAAAACACGCCAACGCGTGTAATACGAATGAAAAACGAATGCGACAAAGACGGGTGGTAAACACACGTATATATACGAGGTCGTAAAGGACACCTGCCGCCGTCGTTTTGTCGTCGACAAACACGAGCAGCCGGTATTCGGAAAACGTACGGCGGCGTGGACGGGGCGGAGGGAAAGAACAATCACGCGAAGAATAATAAACGATATTTTTTAAATTTTTTTATACACACACACACATATATATATATATATAGTAAAAAACACGATTTTGCAGAATAAGTCATTATGATGATAGATGGTACAATAACATGAATCGCATGGTGGGGAAAATCAACCGTTGGTAATAACCAATATATTAATATATTAGATAATATAATCTAGGTGTAGAAAAATGAATATAATTTTTTGTTTTTATTTATTTTTATTTTTTCTAAGTAGTACGTCGCGATTCTAGTTTCTTTTTAATCTGATTAACCTGGAAGGGTGAGTCGTCAGGGATACGATTAGAAGACACGGTTTGAATTAAACTCGGTGTAAGTTTCGCGTGAAAACGATTGTAATGCAGTTTTTATTTGTAAATCGTTGTGTAGAACTTGGTTTGTTATATGTGTGTTAGGGAGCACCGGTAATAATACGAACAGTTACGTTTTGAAATGACCGAACGAGACGATAATATTATTTACACTGTTTTTTACACGTATACGCGCATACCGTACGTGTCGTGAAGCGATTAGAAGCATGGTGACCAATATATCGATTATTTTATGTCGATGTAACGTCAACTTTTATATCGATACTACCTCGTCGATAATTGGAAGCTTTTTGATATTTTAATACGCTACCTTATTCTTCTTCACCGGCATTTATAGCTCTATTAGAGTCTTTGCCGCCATAACTACGTCCCTCCATCGCTCTTGATCATGAACAATTTTCTTTCTTTCTTGTACTCCGAGAGCTTTAAGATCCTCTTCTACTACGTTTAGTCACATCTTTCTCTGGTCGGCTCGAGGTCTCTTCCCTTTCGGTTTCCATTCCATAACTGCTCCGATAGTATTTTCTTCGCCTCATCTCATGATCTGACCCAACCACCGTATTCGCTGTCCTTTTATGTAATACGCTATATCGTCGATATTTAATATTTATGCAAATCTGTAACAACAACAAAAAGAACTATTTAATCCATTATTCAAGTGTCATACTTGCGTTCAGTGCCGTAGCAATTGGGTGTGCAATGTGTGCGTTGCACACTGGCCCCCAAATTGAGATTTATATTATATTATAGATTTCCGATAATATTTACAATTTATAAGTAAATAAATATTATGTACTATATAAATTATTTAAAACATTTATTTTTATATTATATTATCAGTTGTTGAAGAACGGTCTCCAAAGATTGTACAGCAATTGAACTATAGTTATATTATTAGTGCTGCATTTATTTTTATGCGTGCGATTGGGATTTGCCAAATTAATCTATGTGAATCGCTTCCCATTCCTTTCAAAGCGCGTTTGATAATATTGATAATTTTTCAACATCGTTTTTTGTGAATTGTACATTTCTAAATTTAAATCTTTAAAACTGTGAATAATTCGTAAATTATTATTTACAAATAAATTAAAATTTGTCTTCATCAAGGCAGTATTTGATGGGAGCTGCGAAAAGAAAAAGAAAAGTAGATTGAGAAAATAAAACAATAACAATGGCTGGGTCGTTAAACCAATTTTTCAAAAAAAAAGCAGGTAGATAAATCTCAAATAAATAAAGTTATGAAGTTTTTACAAAAATTATACTTGGGTACAATAAACATAATAAAATTAAAATTAAATAACAAATGCCCTGAATATACAAAAATTAGAATTTTAGATTTTGAGGGGAGCAAGGAACGTATTAAGTTAAACAATAATGTTTATATTTTATTTGAATAAATAAACAAGTATCTTTTATATTGTAATAATTATTTCAATATAGTAAAATATTTATTTGTATTGAACTTGTTTCTTTTATATTAATTAGTTTTTGATGAACTAAAAATGCATAATTAAGTGAAGGAAAATAATTTCAATAACATTTTTAACATAATATCATTGTGTCAACAAATTTTAAAAATAATGATATTTATCAATATATTTTAGACAATTAATAATTTTCCAAGTGTTTTGAAATATGCTATATTAGATAGTGTTATAAGTATTGTCATTGACCACCATTTAATTGGTTCTCTTTTTAGATCATATATTATCTGTTTCTCAATGTATTATATTCATTAAATTTATTTTATACTTTAATATTGATTTTTATTTTTATTTTCTCATTCTTGTAGCTGAAGATGACTTATATTTAAAACTAGTTGTAGATACAAGTAAAAAACATTTTCTATAATACTTTTAAATTTCAATAATACATTATTATTTAATATATTCTTTTTTTCCCCGTATACAAATGTTCAACTAGTAGGAGTTCTCAGATTTCGATATTTATATCCATTTTCCAGTAGTAAATTTTGTTGAGTTGGTACTTTAAGATCATTTTTAATAATGCTGTTACAACTACTTACAATCTAGATAAATTTGGAAAAAAGTTGGATAATTGTCCACTGCTTTTTTATTTTAACTACCTATTACAAAATAACTCACTTCAATCGCAATTTACTTCTAAATTTTTACCAGTTTATAAACCTTTTTTTTTATATGGAATTTCTCAGAGGCCATGAACCACATGGGCATTACTTCCAATAGTAGGTATAAACCTACTGGTACTGATACCTACCCATAATAATGACAGAATAGAAACACATGTTTTTTTTTTTTATAGTATAATTTACTTTCATAAAATGAAACTTGTAAAATGATGACTATATATTATTATATTACAAGAAAAAGTAATAATAAGTTAAATAGTGAAATTGATTAATTAATTAGTGAAATATGGATTACACTATTAGTAGGTTGAAATGATTAATTCTTCAAAAAAAAACATAACATACTTAAATTAGTACATACTAGGTACCTATTATCAAGGTGCGTGAAGTTAGCGGGGTCATGAAAAGCACTAATTCCCGTTATACTGTCAATAATTAGTGCTCAATTAGTGCTCTCAGAATATATCAAAATTACAGTTAGTGCTCAATCGTGCTATTAATTATCCGCAATCAAAATAATCCCCCGCTAACTTCACGCAGCGGGGTCATGGAGAGCACTAATTCCCGCACTAATTCCAATAATTAGTGCTCAATTAGTGCTCTCAGAATATACCAAAATTACAATTAGTGCCACTCCAAACTCGATCCCCGCTAACTGCCAATAATTAGTGCTCAATTAGTGCTCTCAGAATATACCAAAATTACAATTAGTGCCCACTCCAAACTCGAGAAATCGAGTTTTCAAATTTTGAGATCAGCGGGGTCATGGAGAGTACTAATCCCCGCTATACTGCCAATAATTAGTGCTCAATTAGTGCTCTCAGAATATACCAAAATTACAATTAGTGCCCACTCCAAACTCGAGAAATCGAGTTTTCAAATTTTGAGTTCAGCGGGGTCATGGAGAGCACTAATCCCCGCAGTACCGGCAATAATTAGTGTTCAATTGTTTTATTAGTTATTCACAATCAAAGTAATTATAATATAATAATAATATCTTATCTTAATATATGATAGGTATTTCCAATATTTTATTTTGACATTTTAATTTGCAAAATGTAGTTTTTATATTAATTTTGTCATTCGTGTTTCGATTTTCGATGTATGTGGTGTGTATATTTAGTTCTGTCGTCTGTACAATAAAAATAATTTGTATATAACTTATTTTTTTGAAAATCGGAAGTTTAAAAAGGTAAGTTGCATATTTCAAATTTGTTTTTATTTTTTGTTTTAGCTATTGATAGCAATTATGGATATAATAAAACAACATAAATATATACAGTCAAATTCGCTTATTACGATGCCGTATATAACGATATTCGGGTAAAACGATTCCAAGCAATGTATTTGGTTGGTTTTATATGTTATGTGTAGTACTTTCATTCATATATAACGATATCGGTTATAACGATAATCTGGATATAGCGATGTTATTTTGAAACGAAAATTGGTTTTTATAATTGCCTATAGCAATTAATAATACAAGCACATGGATTAAATTTGATTTCGTTCGAAGCGATAATTCTCAATCTTATCTGTAACAGATAATGTGTCTTGTACGACCGTATTGTATACGGCATACGTTTCTTAGTCACCGTTTTGATTGCTATCCGTTTAGGCACGTTCCGTACAAGTTAAAAATGTCAAATAAAAGACGACATTGTTTCACTATCGTTGAAAAAGTGAAAATAATTGAACGTTTAGAAATTGGTGTTTCTAATAAAGATCTTTGTCAAGAGCTAGGAATCAGTCAATCAACACTATCTACCATATGGAAATCAAAAGACCAAATAAAAAGCGTTTTTCAAAAAGACGTCATATCTAACAAAAGAATAAAATGTCATCAACATCAAAACGTCGAACAGGCTCTCCTGGAATGGTTCAAAATACAACGATCTAAAACTATTCCAATAAATGGTCCGATACTTTAAGAAAAAGTGACTGGATTCTGAATGCGTTTTAATAAAATAGATTTTCAATGTTCTTTTTCTTGGATTACCCGTTTTCGTCAAAGACACAATATCGTTTTTGGAAAAATAAGTGGAGAATCGGCAGTCGTTCCTGTTGGTGTTTCGGAAAGTTGGCTGGAACACGTTTGGCCTGATTTGCGTAAAAATTATGCAGATTGTGACATTTATATAACGCTGATGAAACCGGATTGGTTTTTCGTCTAACACCGTCTCAAACATTTATAAATAAATTTTTCAAAAAAATCAAGTTACTTTTTATAATCCGGATATAACGAAGTTCGGTTATAACGATCAGATTCTCTAGGTCCCTTGAAGATTGCTATAAGCGAATTTGACTGTATATATATTTTTTTTTGTCGCGGTTAATGGTTTTAAGAACATTTGTGAACATTGTTATAAATGTTTTTTTCATATTTATTAATTAAGAATTATAAAACATTTTCAGTAAATATTTTAGGTACCTATATTATAAAATTATTTTAAAAATCATGTTAACGTTTTAATTATATAAAGATTTATTATTTTTCAAATATAACAACATTTCAAAGTGATTATCATTTAAACGGTTTCTAGTGGGACATAAAATATGATTTCCTGAACTAAATATTTTTTCAACTGGTGCAGAACTTGGTAAAGTAGTATTGTAATGTACGCGTGTGTGTGTGACGAACCTTATCGGTATTGTCGTGTCCGTTGCGATAATGATGAGTACGGCCGTAGGTAACATTCGCGGTCGCAACGAAGTCAGTGTGGTAGGGTCCGCCGACTGTGTGGTTGGACCCTTTTCCGCGATCTGGAAGTGTTATTTTAATTTATGTAAAGTATAAAATATATGAGTAGAGTTAATTGTTTGATATTTCGTTTGTTTGTTATCAATGGGATTGATAACTATCGGCCATCCAGTTCTACAGTATTATATTTCAAAAATATATTTTTAATAATTAACTCTTTACAGTAACAAAATTTGTAAAATACAAAAACAACTTTAATAGGAAATAACATTGTATTGCATTGAACATGTGAAAGGAAGTTGTTTTGTTCCGTCTGCGTCGGGAAATATTTTAGAAAGATTCCGTTTGGTTTTTCCAAACGAATCCTTCTTGAATATTCTCGACGACGGTTATTAATAAATACCGCCGTCGCCGCCGACGGAACACACAGTCATTAATGTGTTGTTATGTACAATATTCACATGTTATTATTTTGTTGTCGCATAAATAAAAATATTTTGAAAGTTTTTTTCTTTATTTAATTATTAAAGCCTTGACCGTCTCTTCAACAATAAAATATATGCCATTCGTTTAACTAATTAATATCTATTATCTTTACTCCAAAAAAATTAAAAAGATAAAGATAAGTTTTTTTTAATCTAGATAAAAGATGAAAGATAATAAGGTCACTATCTAGATTATCTTTTAGATAATTTTATCTAAATAATCACAACACTGATTATAGAATAACATTAACAATGGTTTTGGTATGTACAATTTATTAAAATCAGAAACTGGACCATTTTACGACGAAAAATAAAATCTTTAATATTTTTCTTAGTAGAAGTCATTAATATTAAATGATTGTAAATTCTAAGTAATTAAAGTCCCACATCAAACAAATTTTACTTTATTTTGACATAAATTATCATTATTATTTATAGAATAATATTATATTGTTCACGTGAATTATTATTACGCGATGGTTTAAGGAAATACACAAATAAAACATTTAGACATTTATTCTCTTAAATTATAAATATATAAAAAATAGTATATCCGTATATAACTATTATTGTAATTCTATATATTAAAATAAACTATATATATATATATATGATTTCATATATTAAAATTTTATGCAGTAAAAATAAACATCATTGTGAAACCAATAACTTCCTCACGCTCAACTCAGAATCTAAAAAACTAAAATTTAAATTATAAATGACACATATTTTTTAAAATTTTAGATAAATATACATTGCATAAACAATGAAGGTCGGTAGAAAACCAACTGTTTCATCTGAAGATATAAGACGTTTATTGATACCCTATATAGATGATATTATGCCCAACAATATTTTAATTAATCCAACTAATAATATTTGGATTAAACTAATCGGTAAATATGAATGGAACATTTCTCCGAAGGCTCTTTGGACTCGAATTCATAAATATGCACCAAATTTTAATGAGTTTTTTTTTTGAATACAAAAAAAAAATATTTGATGCCAAAACTTACCGATTATGACGATAGTGCGAGTATGTTAAATAACGAGGTTTTAAGTAATAATGACAATGACAGTATAACTGAAGATATAATTAAAATTTTAACCGTTTTTATAAACCCTCAACAATGGAAACAAATACAGCGAGATGATGAATTAAATAAATTAAAGCCTGGGGTATGGACTGACGTTTTATCTGCAATTATTTACGAAACACATAATATTAACTGTGCTTGGTCATTCAAATCACATGAATTAACTACTTGCGAATCATCAAAACATTTTTTTACTTTTACTGCTTATTGCAGTGAAGACATGTGTAAAACAAAAATGACTGGAGAAGTTTTAAGATATAAAGATTTTCCTAATCCATTAGAACATGGAATGAATATAAACTTATATTTAGAAGGAAATTACGAAGTGCCTCATTTAAAATAGAGACGTTTTGGTGGAAAACGTAGAGAAGATGTATCAAAAAATTTAATTGAAACTAACACATCATCAACTCGATATAGAAAAGATGAAGCTAAATTATTATGTAAAAATATGTTTGATTTAGAAAGTCCATTACTCCCACGGCTGGAAACTATAAGAAAAGCTAAATCTGAGCAAAAATGCAAAGACCGGCATGACCCTCAAGAAATAATATCTCTAAATATTATGCAGAATTGTAGCCCTTGGCAGGATATTATACATACCTTAAGCTTTCAACCATTTGTGTTGCATTACTGGACACCTGATCAGTTGAGAGTGTATAATTCATTTATTAAAAAAGAACAAGCAGCAAAAATATGTATAGATGCTACTGGAGATATAGTTAAAAAAATCAATCGACCATCTAACGTATCAAAATATATATATATTTATGTGAAAGTTATTAAATTACCAAATGAGAAAGAAGGATAAATATCTGTGGGTCAAATGTTATCTGAATCGCACAATACAAATACTATATGCTTCTGGTTATTGGAATGGCGACGATGCGGAGCTTTATTACCAAAAGAAGTAGTTACAGACTTTTCAATGGCTCTTATAAATGCAGTTTGCATGGCATTTTCTGGGTGTGCAGAAGGATCTTCTACATACATCGCAAGGTGTATGAATGTGCTAAACAAAACTCCAGGATATAAATTGCCATCGTGTTACGTTCGTGTTGATGTTGCCCATCTATTAAAATTTGTAACTACATGGAAAGTGTTAAATGATTTACACGTACGTCAACGTGTTAAAGAATTTTATGTGAGAGCCATTGGTCAATTAGTTATGGCTATGGATTTAAATGAAGCTAAATTTCTAATAAAAAATATTTTTATTGTAATGTTATCGGAATATGAGGGTCAGTTGAATGGCATTGATACCCCTTGTGAAAGATCAAAACAATTATTTATCACCCGGTTTGTTAATGGAGTCGAGCAATCTGTTGTCCAAAGTGCAATGGAGTATCACCCACAAGAAAATTCTCATGTAGACAAATATATTAACGACCAAGAAGATGATCATCCACTGGAAATTAAAAACTGGATATCCAGTATAATTATAGATGTGAAAAATCTAGTAGTAATAGAGGGATCTAGAGATAATTTAATGTACCTTCCTGCACTTGTGATGCCTTTTAAGATTTTGTGTTACAAGTGAGTAAATTTAGTAATAAAAATTTATGAACATTTTTATTACATGTAAACAATATTACTTTAAATTTTTTAAATTTTTTCATAAAATCTCTAGTAAAAGACTATATTAAAATATATTTAAATTTTATTTTTTTCATGTATTTTTATAATCAAGATGTGATTTTTCATTGATTTTTTTTATAGATTACCTTTATGGACATCAGTAATGTCTAATTCCTTTGGGTTTGGAAATTTAACTGCATCATCCGCTTCTGTAGAAAGTTACATCAACGAAATAAAACACTATTCTGGTATTAAATCAAACATTAGAGTCGATGACTTTATTAAATGTCATACTTCATATCTAGAAGGTAAATTAAATTTTTCATTTTGTTAAAGGTTTTTAAAAATTAAGTTAAAATGATTTTTATAAATTTTCATTTTAGCTCTGATGTGTGCATGTGCGTATGCGTGCATTCGTGTGTCAATATGTATCAGTCAGAATTAAAAATATGTTAGAAATAGGGAATGAACTTTATTGTAATAAAAAATCAAAGTATGCACCTATTTTTATCAAAATTTGTAAATATGTAACATTTTTCATTTATTTTTAAATAATTCATATAAAATTCAGAAAAAAACTGTATATATGAATAAAAAAAAAAAATATAAAATTAAGGTGTAAAAAACTAAATAATATACATAATAAAATTATATATAGAACTTTTCTATCGTTTTTTAATGTTTCGTTTGGAAATTAAATTTCGTTCACAGCTACCTTATTATTAAATGAATTTTTAATTTTGGGCATTCTAACAAATTTTTAACAGTAGGTACGTGTGGTGATACAATCGACAATTTATTGGTGGACATTTGTTCGTGTATTTAGAGGGATTTGATTTTTTTACTATTATCAAAATTTAACAAAATTAAAATTGTTGTGGATTGATTGAAACCTTCTGGAAAGGTTTGAAAACATTTTGGAGGAACTTATATCCCAAAAATCCCTCCCAATATCCGACTATGCGAAAATTACACAAATTTAAGTCAATAGATGAGTAGAAAATATAAATGTATAGGTACTCCGCATAGAATACGATGATTGACTATAACGTGGTTGTATGGTGGAACCAGGTACGTGAAATCGATGACGCGTGTAAAAATAATTGATAAAATAAATATCAATAGTGAAAGACAAAAATATTCAAATCAAAAATAATTTATCGACAAAATCAAATATTCTCGAAATATTTACAAAAATGTATAAATATTTACAAAATATATAAAAAAAAAGTAAAATTAAATTAGTTCTAATTTAATTAAAAATACATGAAATGGATTTACAGCTCACCAAAATTCAATTATTAATATCAGATAAAAAGTTGTAATTAAAATAAAGAACATTCCCTAGTTATAAAATAGTAAATTCTACATATTCTTTTACTAATTTTTATATAGTTTATGATGTTTTAATAAATCATTACTTTCTCTTTCAAAATAGGGTCAATGAAATTAGCATCAGGTTTGAGGTATTTCCAAAATTCTACAGAAAATAACCATGGCATAAGCAAAACCTTCATTGATGGTTATACAGAAGATGACATTTCTATTCATACTGATAACTCTTACTTTTCTGATGCTTTAAATGAATTTGAAAACTGGGGTGGAAAAGTTGATTCAACAAAGAAAGCAAATCAATTACATAAAGTAAAGGTAAAAAAACAATTGATTACTGATGAATTTTCTCAACTAAAATCATCTGAAGAAACCCAAGAAAATGAGATTTTTAATATAGACAAAAGTTCTGACGACATTTTTAAAAACCAACAAATGGTCAATAATGTACATGCAAATCTTAATTTGAATCAAGAACAGTCAACATCATCGCATATTAACAAGAGTATTTGCAATCTAAAAAGAAAAAAGAAGCAAATACTTGAATCCAAACTCAGAATGGTCAACAATTCCATTAAATAATATTTCTTCTCCCTCAAACATTGGTTTACTTCCAAATGGAGGAATTATAATTAGTGGCTACGGTGGTCAGAAAAAAGAAAACAGTACCACATATAATTTATCAAATACGTGTGGTTTTGATTCCATTATACAGCTGATAGCAGTCTCCTTTTGTGAAAACACAAAATTACGTGATACGTTTATAATGTGCAAAGATATTCCAGAAATCATGTTAGCTATAGAAATTACAAAAAACAATAAAATTAATAAAAATATATTGAACAGAAGATTCGATATATTAAAAAAAATATTCAGTGCAAGCGAAATGCCAAACAAAATGATACGAATTAATTGTGATTGCAACGTTATTGAAATTCTTAAACATTTAAACATTCAGTCAATGAATGAAATAAAAATACTAATTGATTAAAGCAAAATATGACAACAAAAATTTCAACATTACTTTTTAATTTCGAAAATGAAAAATTGTGTGAATTACACATTTTGATGGATAGTTATGATAAATTTGTACCGACAAAAAATAAATGTATTGAAAATGACTGCGATGGATTCATAAATTATGAAAAAATATATACAGACACGATATTCATAGCGATATCGTGTAAAAATCCTGCTCAAGAAGATATTCCAAATGAAGTCATACGTTGTAAACTGGATGAAATACCTAGTTCTATAAATATTAAAGAAAAAACGTTTTTTCTTAGAGGAATAGTAGGATATTATCCTCCATTAACAAATACGACGGCGATTGGACATTACGTGTGCTTTGCAAAACGAAGTAATATATTTTGGGAAGTAAGTGAATGATTTAAAAATTATACCTGTATTATTGATACAAACATTACATTTTATTAATTAATCTAAACTACAATGAAAATATAAAAATTTAGTAAAAAATAAATTAAAAGTTATTTAAATAACTAATAATTAATTTTTGAATTAGTTTAATTATCACAAAATAACACACAAAAAACGAAAAAATTATAATGTATATTGTATATACGTGTATATATATATATATATGTATTATAAATGGTACGAACCTAACATTTAACCATATAAATTATTATTAAAATATAATAAAATATTTTTTTAATAATATATATATTCAATACTTAATAAAATCACTACATATGTATTATTATTAATTACAAAACATATTTGTTTTAGGCTCATGATGACATAAACAAAAAAATTAAGAATGTGCGGTCATCAAAAAGTGTAATGGCTGCTTTAATATATTATACTATATAAAAACAGTAAATCATTATAATAATTAATTATTAATTAATATATATTATTATATTATTCAATATAATAAATATTATTATTATTATTTTATGATTATTATTATAAATAACATTATTATTATTATTATTATTATTATTATTATATTATTATTACATTGATTGTGAATAACTAATAAAACAATTGAACACTAATTATTGCCGGTACTGCGGGGATTAGTGCTCTCCATGACCCGCTGAACTCAAATTTGAAAACTCGATAATTGAGCACTAATTATTGGCAGTATAGCGTGAATTAGTGCTCTCCATGACCCCGCTGAACTCAAAATTTGAAAACTCGATTTCTCGAGTTTGGAGTGGGCACTTAATTGTAATTTTGGTATATTCTGAGAGCACTAATTGAGCACTAATTATTAGCAGTATAGCGGGAATTAGTGCTCTCCATGACCCCGCTGCGTGAAGTTAGCGGGGATTATTTTGATTGCGGATAATTAATAGCACGATTGAGCACTAATTGTAATTTTGATATATTCTGAGAGCACTAATTGAGCACTAATTATTGACAGTATAGCGGGAATTAGTGCTTTTCATGACCCCGCTAACTTCACGTACCTCTATTATCAATCACTGTTTGATTAATATTTGAATTCTTGCTTTTATAAAATTAATAATTATTGTGTTCATTATTATCCGAGGTATTATATATTATATATGTATGTTATAAATAAGGTGCGGGTTTACTAGGATTTTTTAGATACATAAATCTAGTATAGACTTATGTATACTAAATTTTTTTAAATGATAAATTATAATTGAATGTTTCTTTTTAAAGTTATATTTGTACTCAAATTTAATATAAAAATTGAAAAATACATTTTTAAATCTTTCATAATTAAAACATTTATTGTCTCCTGACAAGTTGTGAAATTTGGAGATGTCTCATTTTTACATCAATAAAAAAATCCAGACATTTATTTATATTATTTCTCCGTATCCAATAATCGGATATGTCTGATTGTTGTACTAATAGAAAATTGTTTTTCTTATTAAATGACTTTAAAACTGATTTTGACTAAAAAATTGGAGATTATAAAATTATACGTTTTTAAAATTGGTTATTGCCCTTTAGGCCGGGCGCACACTGATAGAGCAAAACCGTTTCGAGCTGCTTGGAGCAGCTCGGAGCTGTTTGTAGGCAATTATAACATATGTAAAGTAAGTGACGCGCGCACACTAATCAGTCAACATCAACACACGACAAGACAAAACGAAGCATGATCGGTCTTGTTCGGTCTGGTTCTATTTTTTCTCCGAGCAAAATACGAAAATGTTAAGTAATCGTATAAAATAGTTTATTATACGAATAGCTTACAACTGAACACTATCGTTGTTTTGGTGTCACACAGATTTTTATGATTTTACTTGATACTTCTTATACTATACTTCATAAATATTTCATAATTATACTTCATAATTATTTTAAAATGGGATGCGATCCAGAAAAATTGATAAATCTTGTTTATTTAAGAAAATCTATTTACGATTTTACCGATAAAGAGCATAGCAATAGAATCATCCAAGACAGATTATGGAATGAAATCAGCATCAACATCATCTTCATCAGAACTCATCTTGACGACTGGTGTAAAACAAAAAATTAATCGGAAATTATTTTGTCTTGTTCGGTTTTGTTTTGTCAGTATGAATGAAATTTGTTCGGAGCCGTTTGAAACAAAATGTTTCGACTAGATCGGAACAGTTTTGCTCTATCAGTGTGCGCCCGGCCTTAGTCTTCAATTTAATCAATAAATAAATTATACTATTTAAATAATGCTTTAATATTTAACCCTTTCTGGCCTGATGGGACTTTTAAGTCAGATTAATTAAATTATTTATTATAAAATGTATTGTACAATTTCATAAACACCTATACAGGTATAGTAAAAAATAAAATACTATTAACCTTCGTCCAATGGCATAGGTACAATTGTAACTTTTGTATGTTTTAATTGCTAACATTTTGTTTTAAAAAATGTTATAGATCTAAAATTTCGTGACATCTCTATGTTGTATGACTACATTATGTAGGCCAAATTAAAAATAAAAATCTTTTCATGTTCTGGAGATAATGGTTAGAGTTTTTTTTGCACCTATAAAAAATGGCATAGACATAATTGTACCTATATATATTTTGCATGGAAATGAATAAAAAATAACTTAATTTTTGTATAGATTGATATTTTATTTAATTAAAAATAAGATATAACAAAATATTTTATTATTAATTTACACAATGAAAACACATTGTTTGTGATACTGAATGTTCGTCACAAACCGGTTTTACACAAATCATACAGCTTTTTCTAGTTTTACGTTGTTTTCGATTCTGGTTTCGGCAAACATAACAACTTCCAACTATTGGAGTAGCTCCACGACTACCATGAGGTGCTTTAGAACCAACTGCTGTTTTTGGTTGTGACAGAATTTGTCATCCAAGAACAATTTATACCGAATTTCTAAGGAAATGGCTTCTCATCAACATCTGGTTGACACTGCGAGTTTCAATCGAAGGTATACATAGTTGATTGGCAAGAACTTTCAGAAAATTTCTTCGTTGGCCCTTTGTTTTTAAGCGTGGGTTATGTTCCCTCTAGATTATGTAAGATGCTAAGCCAGTAATGTCAATCATATTATAAAAAAATGTCAAAGGCCAACGTAATGTTTGTCGTTTCACAGTGTACTCAGCCAGCATTTTATCCATTGTGTCAACCCCACCTTTGGTTTGGTTGTAGTACTTTATTATCTCTGGCTTGGCTGATAGTGTCTCTTCAACTTCTCCCGTCATATGCATGGATGATAGAAGCACGACTGCTTTTTTCTTCTTGGGCACATATGAACAGATGGTTGCATCGCAATTGTGTAAGAAATTAGTCGAGTAAACAGATATTTCCTTAGAAGGTTGCATGTTACTTGGTAAGAAATTTTATTTTTTCTCACAGTACCAACTAAACTCATATTCCAAGAATTTAATACCTTGGCTAATTCTATAGTTGTGAAAAAGTTATCGGTAGTGACATTTCTTCCAGAGCCTTTATACAAACTAACTAGGTCCAAAACCGTCCGCTTACCAACGTTTACTTGTCGGGGACTATTGATTGGTTTTCCAGTATAAAGCTGACCTTGCAGTGGATAGGCATTTGATGCTTCACAACAAAAGTTTGTTGGAGTGTTTTCTTTGGGCTCAAATTATAGAGTCTCATTTGTTAGATATTGTTGGAAAGGTCCCGACATTTGTTGGACCTTAGATTTTTTTATATAAATTTTTTTAAATGCGCCGCTAGCGTGAAATTGGCGGCGCATTTAAAAAAAATTGTATAAAAAAAACTAAGGTCCAACAAATGTCCGGGACCTTTCCAACAATATCCAACACATGATTTTACACCATAAGTTACGTTGTTTACGTCTATTATTTTTTACCATACACATTAGACCGATAATTGCGAGATCGTCGTCGAGCGACGCCATGTTGTTCGACTGCTATGACTCTCTACGATTCATTCAGATCGTACAGTTGAATCATTCGGTTTTAACTGAAAGCGTGTAAGCTTAACCGTAGAACGATTTATCTGTACGGACAAAACTGTATAGTCAAAATGCTCAGCTTTAACTAAAGGTGTGTGTAGCCCCCATAACTGGGTTTAGGGACATGATTGGGTCTTAATAATTAATAATAATAGTTTTATAAATATTGAAGTATGTTTCAATGTATAACATATGACATACATTTTTATTCATAAAATTACGTATGTAAGGCATTAATAGCTCGTTAATCATTTATCTATTACAATTACACAAACCCAAATATATAAAAAATAAACAAAATAATTGTTTACGTAATGTATTAGCACACATAGATACGCGCGACAATGAATGGTGAAAATTACTGGCTACTCAATAGATAGCAACGGGCACGAAATTTATTATGACAACCGTTTTAATGTACAAAAACTGTGTTAAATTTTTTTCATTATATCAACGAACGTCGAACGTTGACCATCAATCTCAATCAAATATATTATATTTGTATAAAGTATGCTAATAATGTCTTTTGTGTAATGTGATGAAAGCAGTCAACATTAATGAATAGGAAACAGTTTTGTTTCTACTCTGATTTCTATATTGTAAGTTTAAAATTATTTTAATATTTTTTTTTATTTAATGTTGTTAATAGCAAAAAAAATAAAATAATTTAATAAAAAATAAATAATATAATAATTTATAATATAAATAATAAACAAAAATTTTATTTAATATAAAAAAAATTATTAAAATATGTCTTATTCCGCGTTTAATCTAATTTTTTTTTTAATTCTCATCAAGGTTAACTTAATTATTTCAGATAAATTAAATGGCATACTTTAATTTACTGATATGCTTATATAATAAATAAATAAATAATTATTTAATTATTTAATTTAATGCGAAATTCAATAATTGCACGTGTTTATTGTATTAAAATATTCGTACAATAATATAAATAATAATTACATGTTTTGTATAGTATCGAATTATTTTAATTATTCATATTAATCTACTTGCATCTTGTTTTCGTCAAAAGAACTTTTTTTTCATTATTTTTAATCTCGAAAAAGTATTTTTTTTTTCAGAGTGTTTTCAGAAGAATTTTCGTTTGCTGGTTATTAACACTGGCCACAATCAATACGTTTGTGAATTGTCAGCAAATTACACAGTAAAGAAACGGAAATACTATGGTTTAGTCTAGATTCCCGTGTGCATGCACATGCCATCGGGCGCGTCCCCAGGTTGCGGATAAGGGAACGCCCCTCAAACTGCGGGGTAGCCGTGATATAAGCCATAACTCATGGACGAATAAACGGTCGCGGACAAGTGCACCACCGGGAGAGTGATCAACTTCCGGTGTCCTCAATGATCAAGAAGACAAACCGAAGATCCAGAGCTCGAGATTTTTAAATGTCATAATTGCTTGTTTATAAATATTTTTCTTATTTGTATTTCATAGTTTTTCTAATGCTCATAGAGATCTTTCATTTTTTGTTTTTATTATTATATATTATATTTTTATTGTTATATAGATATTTTTCTTTCAAATGTTTTAATGTATAAATTATGTGTTATTTTTATTGTTGTATGATGTTGTTGTATTGATGTATTAATTTAACATTGTATTATCATTGAATGATTATTTATATTGTATAATTTTTTGGAAAAAATAAAGTTTGTCAAACAGAAGTTTTTGATTTTTTTAACAATTTAAACAAACGGACGTTTTGTTTTATATTTCTTTTAACGTATCATTCCGAAAATTTTATTACTCCTATAATTAGGTGTTAACTATTATTAGTTTATAAGTGCTTTTTTATCGTATCCGTAAACCGTAAAATATAATCGTTGGTTATGATTATTTATTTGAATTATTACAAGAAACATAAAATAATATTGATTGCATATTGAAAATTTGAACATTTTGTTCAAATTTAAAAATGAATACATTTTGTAATTTTAGGACCCAATTATTATCGATACACTATAATATCAGAATATGTCTGAATATGGGTGTTCATTTTTTTATGATTAATACTAGCGGAGGAGGGAGAGTTTGTAAATATTAACAAAACAAATTTAAATACATTTTATATTTATACGTTTTATATTTATTTACGGAATTATGAAAATCAATTATTTTTAAATGAGGTGACGAAAAATCGATTTTACGTAACTCATCTTTTATCTCGTCTGTTTTCGTACCTCACCGCGTGTAGCTGAGACTGCCCGTCGACGGTCTCGTAGCTAAACCTTTACATATGGCTGTGGACTAGAGTCTTCGACTAGAGGACCATCGATGGATATGAACATTACATCTGACACATTTTCAATGGTCAAACGAGTCCTCAATTCCATTTACAATTTTAATGGTTTCAACTCACAAATTCAATATGATATTATATACAATATCATATAGATGTCAAATCAAACTTGATAAATCGATGAAGTCCTGAAATCTGAAATCTCGCAGCAAAATTTAATAAACCATTATCGTTAAAATATTAGATAAAGCAATATTTTGCGCCAAAGGAAATGTCTATTCCACTTTCCTACACAGTCCAATGGACAAACAATTAAATCGTATACCACAATAGACAAAAATCTGATTTTCAGAGGAAAACAGTCCCGCCCGAATGTAAATATGATAAATGATAAATTTAACCTTACGTAGATATTATCATAGAACATAATTATGTTCTACGATATTACTTCAGTTCGATTCCTTTTTAATCATATTTTTGTTCTCTGGGCTTTTGAGAAATTTCCCGGCTATTATATCGTCGTACGTGAAGCGCGAATCGGAACATTGCTAAACACAAATGTACAACAAATGTATAAAGGCGATACACACATTTCGCCGAGTATTAAAATATACTTACTTGAACGTATTTATCGGTGTGACTGTTTTGATCAGTTTTGCTGCGGGGAAAAAAATCGTACTTGAATTATTTTCGTAACAAAAATAAATCATAATAATAATAATAATAATAATCAAAAACCTATGGCTCGACTGCAGTAATGTTTTGTTTTCCGCTACTAGTTGTTCGTAATTCACTTTCATCTTTGACAATAAAATCATTTCAATACCATATTGTTTTTCGGCGGCTATCCGTCTTTTGATCTCCAAAGACAAATCGACTTCTACGGTTCGGGAAAAATGCATGTACAATGAATACTACTCGTAAACGTTGCAACTTATCGCCCGCGCGAGTTTGGGTCCACTTAATAATAATTGTTTAAACTGTCACAATGCCGCTTACTATACGTATTGAGTTCATTGTTTTTCAAGTCCAACACTTTGTCCAACGTCGCGAAAACATGGATAATGTCATGCTTCTGTTTTATCGAGCCTCTTTGCCAAGACGGCAAATGTTTCACAGCGATTTCGATTAGACTCTTGTACCTATTACAAATATTATAACGGGGTGTTGATGAACGTATTGTTTTTTAACCTCGAAAAATGTCTAAATTTACATTGTGCTGTGTGAAACGAAATCGACAGTTGAGACTTTGTCGTAGGTTAAAAATAGCACACGCTATTTCGTATATATATATATATATACATATAATAAATAAATAAATAAACGCCATAAATTTTGCGCATACTTGTTGCACAGAGCCATACTGTTGTTGATTATTTTTTGGTGTGTGAACGACATTTCTTGAAAACTTAACGATTTGAAACCGTTGAGTTCGATTTTTTTCAACACCGCTTTTAGATTCACACGGTTTTTGTTGACCACCCGGGTCTTACGGTCGCCGCGTCCGAACTTTGCCAATAGTTCGTTGATTGCGTCTCCGTCACTATCCTTTCCTACGTGCGGTTCATAAATCGAGTCGTGTTGTTAACGGAAAACCGTAAACGGCCGATTCGAGCGTCTCCCGCCGTCCAAGCTCACTTAGATTTTGAACCGTCTCGCACGCCGGTTCGTCGGTCTGCACGCCGACCGACACGGCGGCGGCGTCGCGGGGGCCCGTCCGGTTAGCGGCCACGCCGGCGCCGTCGGACGTGAGGTCCGTCTCCTGCACCGCGGCGGAGGACAGCTTTTCGTCATCGTCGTCGGTCGTCAGGTCCGACTCCTGCACCGAGGCGGAGGACCGCTTTTCGTCATCGCGGTCGGTCGTCAGGTCCGCGTCCTGCACCGCGGCGGAGGACCGTTTTCCGTCATCGTCGCCGTCTTCGCGCGGCGTCGAGTCCGTTCGGACGGCAGTCGTTTCGCCGGCCGACGGCGGCGAGTCGGTCTGACACGCGACGGTCTTGCACACAGACGGCAAGGCTGTCTGACTGAAAGTGTTCATCGTGCCGGTCGGATGGTTCGTCTGGACGGCGACGGTCTCGCAGAACGTCGCCCGGTCGGTCTGAGCGGCGACGGTCTCGCAGAACGCCGCCGGGTCAGTCTGAGCGGCGACGGTCTCGCAGAACGCCGCCGGGTCGGTCTGTGCGGCGACGGTCTCGCTGAACGCCGCCGAGTCGGTCTGAGCGGCGACGGTCTCGCAGAACGCCGCCGGGTCGGTCTGTGCGGCGACGGTCTCGCTGAACGCTGCCGAGTCGGTCTGCACGGCGGCGACGGTGGCGGACGTCTGCGCGTCCGTCTGCGAGGCCACGACGTTGTACGTCTGCGCGTCCGTTTGGACGGTGGTCGCGATGCAGTTCGTCTCGACCGATTGGACGGCGGCCACGTGGCTGTGCGTCGCGTCGGTCTGCGCGGCGGCCGTATTGGTAGCCGGCGTGACCGTTTGCACGGCGACCGTCTCGGTGGCCGACGTCACCGTCTGCGAGGCCGCGTTCGCGTGCGCCGACGCGACCGTCTGCGAGAAGACGGCGCGCGTATCGCGGATCAGCGGCGGGTCGGTCTGCGAGCTCGCGTCCGACAGTTTTGTCGTCTGAATAATCGTGTTTACGTGAAACGATAAGTGCATTTTAGATCGACACCCAACTACATCATGTGTCACTCTATATATATTACCTTAAAAACAGGAAACGACAACCCGGCAAAACGATTCCGTACATTGATTAGTAGCAGTGTTTTCATATAAATATAAGACAATATAATATAAATGTATGCCCATAGCGAGTTGACGCGTTTCTCCGGAGCAGACGAATGTCGTCTCGACCGTAGTAGACCGTTTTTCTCGTCCATAACAGTCGACATCGGTTCTGCAGTAGACGATCCGTCGTTGAGTTTCAAATCGGCCTCTTGCATATTGCTGCGTTTGAAAACAACTTCGGTTTCGGTCGCTTTCCGCATGTTTGACGACACGGATTCCATTTCGGATGAATACTATTCAAGATCAAATTATATACCAAGAACAATACTCGTCACAATGATTCGAATAAAGCTGTCGACTAAAATATGTTTTATTACGACGGTTTATTGATGTTATTAAAGCCAAATCCATGGAAACCTAAACTGCGTTGCGCATCGAAACAACTGTAATAAATCAAAAAAAGGATAAGTAAAATTAATGTTAATAATAATTGATTACTTTTAATAATACAAAAAGAATAAAATAATGTGAAATGGTTATTTAAAAGAGCACGAAGTGAATCGCGGGGTGTGAGCTCGAGAATTGTTTAGGTTTATTTAATATAATTATTTTTATGGGAATCACTGTAAAAATAGTGAGCTAAAAATGTTAGACAATACACTGAATTAAATTATTAAATGTTAAAACTTCTTACCTTTTGCTCGTGCGAAGTCTACTTGGTATCTGTAGAGACGAACAGTCGGGTAATGAAATTAAGTATGTGAAAAAAAAAAGGAAAAAGAAAAACGTAAAAGGCAAAGGTTGGATCGGTGACTCCGCTTCCAGAGCGAATTCACCGACGAGAATAAACGAACCAAAACTCAGTCAAATTATTCCGCAAAGACTAAGTTTGTCTCACGGAACACATACTTAAAGCGGATTACTGGCTCGTCACATGAGTGTGCGCACACTGGCGAGGAGACGTGATCATGGAAAGGTCTATGGTGTAGTTTTTGTATTTTTTGTGATGTTTTTCTGCTACGTAAGACTCCGTTGGTATTCCGACCGATCAACGAGCGACCAAATCATTGTTGAATTTTCTGGCCGTTTAATTTTGTAGCAGCTGTTATATCCGGCGTTACAATGGTTTGTCTTTGATTTGTTCACGCGCCTATTCTGTTCTGTTCGTGCCACGTGCAGCGCTTTGCGTCTGTGTGGCAAGTTTATGTTTTTTATAATTCCAATGAACACTGTCTCTCATTGTTATATGTTTATCATTTCGTTTTAGTTCGAATAGTCCGTATAAGAGTTATTCGATATTTATTCAATAATTTCATTGTTTTTTTTTACTTGGAAATTTGTTCGTTATTTCAAAAGGAGCAAACTTCAGTATGTTTTTGTTTATATAAAAAAATATAAGATAGTTTCGTGATGTGTTCCGAGAAGATCAAACATTAGTGTATTTTATTTTAAAAAAATATCAAATAGCTGATTATGATTATATAATTTAAAGAACTAATACAATGAAAGAGTTTGGTTGTAATAACGATGATATTTGTGCATATCATTACACAACAATACGCACAACCCACTCAATAATTAACCGCTGTGTATACACAGACAGTCAAAATATTAATTTTAGATACACATTAAACTAGCCAGCTGTTGCACACTATAAACGTGTTTAGTATACACAAATACGTAAACACTGACCGGTATTATTTTTTCTCCGTTTATACATCAATATTTTATTTTATCATTCACATTGTTTTAACAATGTTCATCACATTTATGATCAAGTATATTGCCAATTTTTGTCATTTTTATAATAATTTTGATAATTCTTATAAAAATTAACTAGCATTCAGATGCAGTGACAATGTTAAAATTTGCTAAGAATGATAAATCAAAATTATGTTGTGCTTCGAATGACGGGACTTTGAGTATTTATAATGTTTTGACGTCTCCGCCATGTGTAAAAGCTATACAGTATTACGATATCATACTGGTCCAGTTACTGGTAATATATAAGTAATATTGTATCTATAACTACACACCGTTTTAACAATTTACATTTATACTTCAGTATCTAATAAACTAAAAATAATAATTTATTTTAGGTTGTGATTGGTCTGCTTCTGATGAATTAATTGCTAGCTGTTCTACTGACGCAACAATCTCTTTTTGGGATGCTATTCGACATTGTTGTCTAAGACGTGTTAATGATCCTTTTTATTCATCTGTATTGATTTGTGTATTTAATCCAATCAATAACAATATTCTCATCGTATGTTATTTTGTGATTTATTATCTGTAAACATGTTATGTAAAATAATTTAATTAATATTAATATAGACTGGTAACAAGGCTAGCTTTGTGTGCGTGTTAAATGTGTCAACAAGCATGTATACAAAAAACGGCAAACACAAAATCGGTGGTCAAATTTTATCTTTGGCTGTCAATAATAGCGGACAAATAATTTGGGTTGGAAACGATAAAGTAATAATAATTGTCATACTAATATAATTGATCAAGTAATATTAGTTTAAAATAGTAATGTTTATGGATGTTTAGAGTGAAATAGTTTCTCTCAAATTAAATAACAGTGATAGTAATGTACTTACTAAATTTTTTCGAGTATAACATCACCAAATCATTGTTCAATTACTTGCCTGAGTTTGAAATCATGGATCAGTCGAGAAGCCAGAGACCCAATGTTATTAGCTAATTGTTCAAATAATATTTTATGTCTTTACAAGTTCGTAAAGTAAAATTACTTTAAAATAATTATTCTGTGTATAATGTTTGTTGATTAATAATTTAGGATTTGTGATCATGATGGTGGTTCTTTGTGTTTGAAAAAAAAGTTTTTAGTTCCTCGTGATCAAAGTATTTATTGTCCGATTATGTCATTTAGACAGGGTGCTTGTGTTGGTAAGTGTATTATTGTTATCTAAAATGTATTATTATTAAACATTTATTTTTTACAGTTACAAGCAGTGAAGATTCTTGTGTTTATTTTGTGGATGTAGAAAGAGAATCAAACTATGCTGTCAATAAGCTACAAGGGCATGCTTGTGTGACTTTAGGCATTACATTTAACTATGATGAGACTATATTAGCAACGAGTGATATACAAGGAATAATTATTATTTGGTCTCGACAATGTCAAAAGCAGCAATAATTTTTTTAGTAGTTTATATGTTTACTCAGTATTAATATCAAATCATTTATAAAAATGTTCAATGAATTAAAGTATAGTAACATTAACTTACTTATATATTTATATCTTTAATGTTTTTTTATTATTATATTTTATTTATAGTCTATAAAATAAATTATAATACAACTACTAATACTAAACAATTTACTAATAAGTAACTATGTGCTAGAGTGAAAATGTTCCAATTTATTAATTTTTGGAAATTTTTTAATTAAATTGTGTAATATATTAAAAGCAGTCTTTCAAAAAAAAAAAAAAAAAATTAAAAAAACAAAGTAATTTTAATTCTCAAAATACAATTTTCAGCAAAACTTATTCTAATAATTTATTAAGTGAATGGAACTATTTTTTTTAATTTTATAATTTCACAATCTGTTACATTAATTTTGAACAATAAGTGCTCATAATTATTTACAAAGTGTGCATAGAGGAGTGAAGAATTCTTCCAGCAAAGGAACTTCGAACTATTTTGATTTAAAATATAAATAGTTCTATTCTATTTGACCAACAAAATTTTTGGGATAAAAAAGTGTAAAAGAGTTGCAAAGAGATATTTTGTATTGTTCATTGTGCCTAACTTAACTTGCAGTCAATTGTTGAGCAATGTACTTATGTACTTTTTAAAAGTTTCAAATATTATTTAGTTTTTAAATGTAAAATACATAAATAATGTATGGTATTCGAAATTGTATTCCATATACTTTTAAAAAGTAATTTAAATACATTCAAATTGGACTAAATGTCTTAAAATACATAAAAAGAAATATATTCTTAAAATTGATAAAATTTTAAAATGCAATACCAAATTACTCAATTTTTTAAAACTTAATATTATTTTTATTATTATTATATATTAATATAAATTTTATTAGACAAATGATTTTTTAATGAATTTGTAAACATTTAAATTTTAAAATGTCCACAATATGGATATTTCCGAAAATCACACAGATAATAAAATTCTATTTTATTAGTGATCGTCATGTGCTCATGTATCCTTGTATAGCGTGAATACACTATAATTTTTTTTATAAGTTCTAATAGCATATTATTATATAATTGATTTTTACATATTATTATTCTTATTTAAATTTAAATGTGTTTATTAGTTATTTATTTATATAAAATGATGTGGAATACTATTCTATTATAAAATTGTATAGAGAAATTTGTTCAAGTAAAAAAAAGTACAGTTAGAAATTAGGCTATATATTAGTGGTAAACTGGGGGGTGTGGGATACCCATGGTTTTATGTAGGTTTACCATCAGTACTCTTTTGAGTTCTTAAAATTTTTGTACTCTCACTTTTTTTATATTGGCAAGAATGTACTCTTTTTTTTCTATTTATATTTAATCCGGATAGTTCTGAAGTGACACAAGTCAGAATATATTAAATTACTAATCTAATAACACAAATATAAATATAAATTTAATTGGCACGTTCGGTTATCGACGTTTTTCTCCGAAATTTCTACGGTTTACGTATATTATCGGCATACAGGCATGTGGTAAATCGTTGTTTGGAAATCGGAATAGTCAGTACTCGCTAACTTGTCCGTTACCTTCTCGTTTACGTAGCTACTATCTGTGAGTTGTGGTCGTCGAAAATGTCTCGCGAAAATTCGAAATAATGATAAATACTAAAACGTATATTTTAATTCTTAATATTTAAGTATATAAAATGTCCATGTTAATTAAATAAATATTAGCTATGAAAGTAGATTTTTCTTATTACTTTATGGCATTATATTATATTACGTACTCTTTTCTTAAAGGCACGATCTGGTAACCCTAGTTTTATGATATAGAATATTTCATGTAGAACGCTATTTTTAAATTTCCAATTGGGTTCCACTACTTTATATTTTCCAATTCGAGCACTGCACGGCTTCTATACTATATTATTGTATTAGAAGTCTGTGGCACAGAAACTACACAAACGAATTTGTAACAGTTGGAAACATCTTTGATAATTCTCTAATGGAATCTGTTTCATCATTTTTTGAAGTTAACGGTCGTCCACTTCTTTCTTCGTTTTCAAGTGGCTCTCGACCATTTTTAAAACAAAATGCGGTCGCATAATTCAATATTTGAATAAACAAATAATAATATTTTGTTAAAATTATCACACACAAATATGAAACTGTACGATAATTAATGTAAGTTACAAAACAATATGTATCGAAAACAAACATTACGTAAAGACAATTAAATAAAAAACTAGATAATACGGAACGAACGTACACATATGAAATAGAAGTGATGACCAAGGCTTGGAACTTTAGGCATTTGTATATTTGTTTTTGAAAAGTGCATATTGAAATTCTGGTTTGATACATATTCGTTTCATGAAAAAAAAAATTCTCATTTAAATTTATAATCCAATTAAAAAAAAAAATTACAAAACGGCCAAATTATTATGTTTTATTTTGTTCGACAAAATTAATTTTTCAAAGGCTATTCGGTTTATTGTAACCACACGTGCAAAATTTACAATTTGTAATAACAGTCTTCACATTTCTGAGAACGATTGCCTTGGTCAGTGTTTTCGTGTAATGCATAACCCTGTGTCAGCGTGCTTGCCCGTCGTATTATCGAGTATCGTTTGTTTTGATTATTCCGTATTTTAATAAAAAAAACCCGTATCTTTACTAAAGCAACCGCAATGCTTAAAGATAAACAATCGTCCAGTCGCCTTGGATCTTTCAAATCGTACAAAATCATTTTATCGACAAATGTTAGTTCTCACGCGCGTGGCACGGTGTGAGTACGTAACATCTTGTTCGCATTTTATATTTTTAAAGAATTTATTTTTTATATTTTCATTTAGAACATTTTCTACTACGATTCAATTTTTGTTTCCAATTTTTATTGCCGTCATTGCACGATTATAAATCGTAATAGATTTTTTTTTTTTGTTCATTAATATTCACATTTTAGACTATGGTGAATTCGTTTTTACATCCCCGCCTTTTGTTATGCATATTTGTAAATAATATACCGACATACGTCTATATTATTTGTTAAATGTCACGGAAATATGGTCCACGTTCATAATACGATCTTATTATTTATTCTTACGCCTAAAGTTGGAAAATCCTTACATAAATCCGTAGACGCGTTTATTTACGTTTTGTACGATGTTAAAACGAAAAATAATTAACATTTTTTTTTTTTAAATTTTTTAATTCGGATCAAAAGAAGTTCTTGATCAGTGGTTTTGTAAAAAAATCGAATAATGGCCGTTTAGCATGGCTACATAGAAATGGTCATATGGGTCACGGTCTTCGGGTCTTGTAAACGACCGTGGATATATAGTGGCTTCGTGTGATCAATTTATTTTATAGATACAATTTTATAAAGGTTCAATGGATATTAACATTTATATACCTCAATTCCTCAACGTTTAATTGTAAAATATTGAAATTGTTGTATTAAGATATTTAAAAAATATTTATAAAATCTTTTTTTTTTTTTAGACATACATTTATAAAATATACCATATTATAATTATGCTTGTTTTAAGTTTTGACTCAAAACGGGTTGTTGATCGGAAAAATAATGATTTTCAAATAAGAGTGTATTCAATGTTTGTTTATTATTATTTTATTTCTTTTGTAAATAAAAACGTTATTTAAAAAAAAAATCTGTTTAAAACGTGGATTAATAGATGTCTAAAATATTCTTTACACACGCGTGTACGTGTTCTTGTGAACCGTCAACTATGATTATTGAAAGTAGATTAAAAACTAAATTTTCGTTTTAAACGTTGAACCTTTGTGTATTTTAAGTAATATGTAATTTTTTTGTCATAATAATATTGTGTGTTCACTAATAAGTTATAATTGAAAATACGACGAATGATGTTCATTTATTATTACGTATCGGACCTAACCATACAGACTAACGTTACCGAACGGGTCGTATCGGATGATAATATCAAATATCAGAATACTACGCTGGCCGTCTACATTCGGATTTCTTCGTAATTGACTAAGTAGAAGAATGTATGGTTATTGATTATTGGTTTCATACGTTTTAATGTTATGCTGAAATTCTATTCACGGTGTTTTTTGTTCTTTTCAAATTGTTTTTAATCATATTAATCCGTTTTCCGTAATGATTTTCATTGATTCGTAAAAATAGTTCTTAAGTAATTCACATACAATAATAATTTACTAACAGACGGATGAATTTGAAATGGGTTCAAGGCTCGCTCCAATATTTTCAAATAATTTTATGGAATGATTTCAACAACGAGCCATAGAAACAAGTAACACAGAACCAAAGACGTGATTTAGTTACTTAGACTACACCTTCGTGCAATGGAATACATGTGATTAAAAAAGGAGCAGACAAATATTAAATATTGAATACTAATTTGTTTTAAATACTTATATATCTATATGATATTATTTGATTAAGAATCAAAATGTTATATCTCGCAAATTGTACAAAATCGGTAGATAATGAAATTAGTCAATATTTAAGGACGTCACCAACAAAAGACTTGAATTGTTTGCAATCATTTCCTATACTTAAAAAAGTAAATATAAATATTTTAGTTTTTATGATTATAATAAAAGAAAATTTTTATTTCTGTTGATATGTATTTATTAAGTACAATACACCTCTCCCTAGCAGTGCTTCCGTTTAAAGGATATTTAGTATAGGGAGTGCTATGTTAACAAAACGGTAAACATCAATAACCGACAAGCATTTTGAACAAATTATGTTTTTGAAATGCAATAATCATTTGGTCATATAATATCATTAATAATATATTTCAAAAACATAATTTGTTCAAAATATGTCGTTAAATATTATGTATAATTTTCGTATATGTATAATTTATATATATGTATATATTATTAATTAAATTATGGATAAATTATACATTTTTTTTAAGTATTTGAAATTATATCAAATACTTTTTTAATGTATTTGAGTATTTACTCAAATACATTGGATAAATAATTATTTGAGTGTTACTCTAAATATTTTTTTTTATTTACTCAAATACTTTTTAAAGTATTCTTTACAGCTCTGGTTTTGAAGCAAAACAGCTAATATGTTTTATAAATTGTTTTATGAACAAATTCTAATAAACATCTATTTGTATGAATTGAAATTATAATCAATGTTTTGCAATTTTAACTATAAATAACACAAATTAATTTCAACTATAGTCATTTTACATAACTATTACATTATTATAGCCTAAATTATTTATTTTGTGTTCTATAACATAAAAATAACTTGCCTTCACAATACAATACACATAGCATCAGTAATATAACTGGATAAGTATATAGAAATTATCAAAGTTATATCAATGATGGTTTATCTTATAGATGGTAGATTCTTTGTAATAGATAACGATTATTACTATAAGAAAATATTATAATTGAAGACCACAAGGGAAAAACGTGTTAACTAGGATTTTTTCCGAAATGTAGGTACTAACTAAATGTAATGTTCTAATAAACAGTTTTCGTAACCTAGTAATTTTTATGAATTATCTGTCTACCAGGGAATTTTAAAATTCAAGGATAGTAATTTTCTGATCGATAATAATGATGTAGCGAGTCTATAAACACAAAAATTGCTCTCCTAAAAAGTTTGAAAAAATCGAGTTAACACGTTTTTCCCCTGTGGTCTTCAATTGTAATGTGTCATTTGAGCATAATACATCGAAGACTTTTTTTTTTTGTATATTCAGAGACAAGGAAACGAAATAAAAAATAATTTAAACATCAGTATCTGCACGAGGTGAATGACTTACATATGAAAAACTAGCACTGTGAAATATTACTTGGCTTTTGGAGGTTTAGTTGAAAACTTCAATCATCTTCTCCAGAAAATATAACATTTAATTCAAAATTTATAAATAATTTCATAGGATTTATCAAATAACTTATTAGTATGATGTAGTATGTAAAACGATTAAGCAGAAATGAGGATGAATGAGATGATAAAAGAGCTCCTTGAAGATGCCACAGTCAAAGAGACAGTAAATATTCAGACTTAATCCACTGCCTCATTTTGGACAAATAAGACAAATGAGAATTAATCAGAGTATAAAATCTCTTTAAAAGTATTACAAAAAGTTGACCAATTACTTTGTACCTGTAAACTATTAACATCATACACTATACGACACACAAGCGTCTATACTTAATCTTTGTTACTTGTTAGTGTTTTTTTGTAAGATACAGATAAAACGTATCAGTTCAATAAAATTAAAAATGTTAAAATTATGATTATTACCGGAAAATGGTGAGGGAATCTCATCCACTGTAGAACACAAAATATAGATAGAATAGAACGTATTATTACTATACTTATTACTTACATTTATATGTAGATAGTACGCTAAACAGCAGATGACTGCAAATTGGGAGTTGGCAAAACTATTTTATTTTTAAAGTTATATAAAATTGCAAGAGAGATCTCATTTTACTTCATTTAAATAAATATACATTTTCAAAAAAATGTAATATTATTTTTACTAACAAATTAACAAGGAATAATTAAGTAAACTTATTTGAATTTATTGTACTACAATAAGATATATCCAATCTATGATATTAAAATATAAATAATAACAAACAATGTGACATATTTAACAATTGGAATTGGAACTTTGATATTTATGAGGAACTATTGTACAAATATTTGTCAACTGGAGGTAAATATAAAATAAACAGAGTTAAAAACCACATTGTGTATTATAAATATTGAACAAACTATATTTTAGCTAATTATGCATCGGTCAGTGCTGCAACTCCTGGTAACACTTTTCCTGAAAAAAAAGATTTATATTTAAAATCAACCAAAAATTTATTTAAATAATCAAATATGTTTTTTAGTAAAACAAACATATAATAAGACAGGATTCTATCTATTTTGTCAATAAGTAAATACAATTAAATATAAGTTAATATCACATATTCTTTTAAATGTTTTCAAAAAAAAAAAACTTGCCTTCAAGTAATTCAAGACTTGCACCACCACCAGTGCTGACGTGACTTAACTGACTTTCTGTACCCCATTTGGCTGCACAAGTTGCTGTATCGCCTCCACCAATTATAGTTACAGTTCCATTTTTAGTAGCATTAACAACAGCATCCATCAAGGCTTTTGTGCCGTGAGCAAATTTTTCAAATTCAAATACTCCAGCAGGCCTAAAAATAAAATAATTTAAATTAGCATTAAATAATTCATAAAAAGGATTGAAAGTATTACATATATAAAAAAAAAAATTATATGCAAGATAATAAAATGTTTGAATTTAATATAGTTCAATATATAAGTTGGTATATATATATATACAAAAAATGTGGTTGGTTGTATCTATGATATAATGGTTAGTTTTACAAGCCTATGCTGACAAAGGAATATATTAATAAATTACATAAATTAATTTTCAACATAAAATAGTTTTATTAAGTTTAGTACATAATGTATGATATAGTTCCTCTGTTACCCAATAGATAGCGCCAATGAGTAAAAATTGCTTAGAATAACTCTTTTCTATTATCAAAAACATAAATGTGTCCAAGTCAAAAAAAGTAAATAAATAAGACTAGCAATTACCCATTCCATACGATAACCTTAGCACGAGCAATAGGTTCAACAAATAATTTTTGTGTTTCTGGTCCACAATCCAAACCCATCCATCCATCAGGAACCCCTTGTTCTACAGTGGCAGAGTTAGTATTAGCATTTTCGTCAAACTTATCAGCAGTTACAAAATCAACTGGCAAGTGAATTTTAACATTACGGGCTTTTGCCTTATCTAATAATTTTTCAACAATTTTAGCTCCAGCTTCATCGTAAAGAGAATTACCAATCTGTAAAAAAATCAAAACTTAGTAGATTTCTTAATATTAATTATATTACATTATAAACTCACTTTCATGCCTTTTGACTCTTTCAAAAAAGTATAAGCCATACCACCTCCAATAATCATCTCATCAACTTTGTCCAAAAGATTTTCAATAAGTTGAATCTTGTCTGCGACTTTAGCTCCTCCCAAAATTGCCAAGAAAGGCCTAAAATTTAATATATATATGTATTATGTAGATTAATTATGATATATTCAAAAACCAGATTTTTTTTTGACTAAGGATTAATTTACATTGAGTTGTGAATGTTTAATACCTACCAAACACTGAAATGAATTTAAATTTAGTATAGAATTTTTTTATATTTTGATAGTATTAAATTAGTTGTTATTTATTTTAAATTGAATCACTAATAAAAAATAATAAAAACCAATGAAACAAAAGAAAAAATAATAATCAAATACCTATGATCATCAAACTGTAATTGCTTTTATTGGACAAGTCAGTATCATTTATTAAAAATGAAAATTTTAAGCAGTTACTTTCAACAGAATTATTATTGAAAGTTTTACAAACAATATTAATGTAGAACATAATATAGAATAATGGTGAATGTTTATAATTCAAAACAAAAGAGTCAATATTATAAATATCTTAAGATATACTAAGTATCAAATATCTTTACATTCTACTAAGTGTCATTAAAAGATTTTACTTAATCATAGTAAAAGGTAATGTATTGAGAAAAATGCAGAAGTTATATGTAGTATCTCAGTTAAATTTACCAAGTGGTCTAAAAAATAAATAAAAATAATTGAGTTCTTTTATGTTTATAAAACTATATATATTATTATATATTATTTGTTTGAAAAAGATTTAACTTTAAATAATATATCTGTTTGAAATGAATGATCAATGTAGACAATGAAAACACAAATGATTATGTATTTATTAACACAAATTGTGAATTTAATCTTGTCCAAAACAAGTTTTACTTATTGTTATATTATTCCCCACAGCGCTTTATAGAAAATTTAAAAAAATTATAGATATAAAATGTAACGTATTTTTGTGTTATATATTAAATATTCATTGCCCATAGCACATTTTGAATGTTTTTTCACTTACTAAGAAAATTAGTATACATAAAACTTAGCACTTTGTGTATGATATACAAACACATAAATTATCTATATGTTATTAAGTAATTATATAAATATGTGCAAACATTAATTCATATCAGAATATTAGGGGAACAAATAAAACATTTTATTGATACCTTTCAGGATTATCCAAAGCCTTGGCAAAATATGTAAGTTCTTTGTTCAATAATATGCCAGCAGCACGTTTTTCAAAACCTTCACCCATCATTGAGCTGTGAGCTCTATGTGCAGTACCAAAAGCATCATTGACATACACATCACCCAATTTTTGCAACGACTCTCTGAATTGTTTTACTTTTTCTTTGTCGGCCTTGACTTTTTCACCTGCAGCATTTACACCTTTTCCTTCTTCTTCAATATGGAATCGAAGATTTTCCAAAAGGAATATCGTACCAAAAGCTGGATCTGCACAAGCTTTTTCTACTTCAGGTCCAACACAGTCAGGTAAAAATGTTACATTCCTAAAATATGTACAAACTGTTATTATTTGTCTTTTTAAATCGATAAATAATTAAATATTTACTTTTGTTTTATTATTTGAACATAACATTGTTTCATAACAGAGGATTCATTTCTATAAGGAATGGAAGGAAAATGAAGATTTTGAAAGAATAATTAATGCCAAGGAGTTCTTTGATCAATATTTTATAAGTTACAAACTGTCAACATGTATAAACACATTAATTATAACTTATAAAAAATACTAATATGAAATTAGAAATAAATACTTTACTTATTAAGGAGTTTTTGAAGTTCCTCAGCAATTGGTTTCATGGAGTACTTTGGATTGGGTAACCCATCTGGACGTCCAAGATGGGACATGAGAACCAACGATTTAGCACCATTATCAAGGGCATAATTGATGCTGTCTAATGCAGCAACAATACGTTGGTTGTTGGTTATTTTTCCTTCCTTCAGTGGAACATTGAAATCAACTCTAAAATGATAAAAAAAAAATATTATTGCTTAGTAGTTAGTACATAACCTAAATTATTATCACCTATGTCGATAAAACATTAAAAGTGTAACGAAAAATAACACCTATGTCTCATAATTCAATGATAATCTTGCAATATCATATTTGGAATTTATTTACAATTATAAACGTATGGTTCATTTAAAAACAAAAAACACTACCTAATTAAATGAAATTGTTCTAATAAATATAGAATATCTAGGAAATAACAAATCAATAATATTATTAGAGATTAAGTATGGAATAGGTAGTTCAAAATATTGAAAAATATAATTATCTTGAAATAACTATATTTATATGATACTTAGGAAAATAGTAAATAATTTAATATTAAACATGATTTGTAAACTTATGATTTAATAGTAAACACAATGTGCTCATAAAAAACGAAATACACATTTTTTTGATTACCTTGAGTATTATTTAATAAATTAACATGTATATATTAATAATACAATAAAAATAATATTTCATTGAAAAAGAAGTATTTTTCAGTGTTTTTAAACACTTTTTAAATAATTTTTTATGAAACCTATATTATTATTATGATTAAAAACTTAAAAATAATTTTAATTTTTATATGATTATATGGACCTTTTTTAGAAGTTTTCATCTTAATTACCATAAACATTATATTTAAAAAGGCAATGTTTTGTAATTGTTTTCGTATAATAATAATCAGAGTTGTAAAGTATTTGAATATTAGTATTCAAATACATTTTTAAGTATTGAATACTTTATTTAAATACTTTTTTCTTTCCTATATTTAAATAGTATTCAAATACTAATTTATTTTAAATATTTTTATACTTATGTTATATTATTTAATTAAAAATCAAAATGCTATATCTCACAATTGTACAAAATCGGTAGATAATGAAATTAGTCAATATTTAAGGGCTTCACCCACAAAAAACTTGAATTGTTTATAACTATTTCCTATACTTAAAAAAGTAAATGTAAATATTTTATTATTATTATTTGTGTTTTTATATATTTAAGTAAACATACAAATGATTATAATAAAAAAAATGTTATTAATTTTTATTTCTCTTGATAGGTAATAATTATTTGATCATGTAATATCATTAATAATACATTTCAGAAACATAATTTGTTCAAAATATGTCATTAAATATTATGTATAATTTAAATATTTCAAAATTATTTAAAATACATTTTTAATGTATTTGAATATTTACTCAATTTACTTTGTAAATTAATAACGAGAACATTATTTACAAAGTATGCCGAATTGAAACGTGTGGATAGCGTACAATACAATATATTTTTCAACATAGATAGCAAATCAAATCTAAACCAATTATTTGACCAATATTTTTAAATAATGTAAATTCTAATAAATTGGCTTATAGAATTGAATATAAATGTGTAAGGGTAAAATAAATTCCAAAAAATTAACATATTTACCAATTACTACAATAAAATATGGTAATGGAAACAATTATAAAAATTCGTTTGTACTTGTTTGAAAGTTAATCGAATGACAACATTTTAAGTAAGTTATAGTAGGGTATATTAACTGCAAAATTGGAAAAAATTAAAATTAAAAACGTATTTGTTATAATTATTAACACATATAGGAAATAATCGATTGACCTTTGATTTCGAGTGATCCAAAGGGGGAGAGATGATCACATAGTCTTACATATTGAAATATATTCGTTTATAACGCGAAGTAAAAAACAAAACAAACAAACAATATTATAATATTTACCTGATCAAAACTCGTTTGTTCGCGACTTCCAGACTTTTGATGCTAAGTTTGTTCAACGCCATTGTTAGTTGTGACTGTTTGGCAATTTTCACCCGAAATCGAATAAACGGTTGACCGTACGTGAACGATTGAACACTTCAAACACTCGAGCGCAGAGGAAACTATATAAAAAAGCGAAGGCACTCGTCGTCGGCAAAAAACGGGCAGAATGTTTAAAATCGATAAATTTCTTATCATTTGCCCTTGACAACCTACGTGTCGGTCACCGTCGGATGTCAAAATACGGTAAATCGATTTATTTATTTTTTTTTTTTAATTTTTTTTTTTATAAATTAACTTCTGGTCGAAAAATTCCGTTTTATTTTAAACGGACGTGGGACGGTTCTAATAATTTCGAATTTCGAATTTCACAAATATTTCCGTACAAAATGAACAACAAACGAAAATGTATTCCACAATACGCGTTTCATCGATGGCGTCCCGGTCGATAGTGTTCTATCGATTTTTTTTTGTTTCTTTTCCCCGGAATTCGTAAACCAAAAAATATTTACGAAAACGATCGAACAAATATGATGTGAAAGTAATAACATCCAAACGATTTATTGATTTGCCCGCGTCGTAAAACCGATATTATACGGGCTTTAATTTACGAATAAGTCGACGCGACAAGGCGGCGGCGACGGTCGACCGGCGTTTTGTTATCTGCCGCATAGTTACGATAAAAAGAAGACGGTTTCAAGAGCCACCCGCCGCCCACGGCCAAGACGGTCGACCGTAGTCCCATTGCCTACGCCGTTCGTTTTTGTTGGTTGTTGTTAGTGCATCATAATTATCTAATTAGCATTTACCCAAACGGCATTGGTCTTTTCACATGGTTCTTAGATTGTTCACGTTTGCTAAACCGTACTGTTTTCGTTATAGCTCGATCTTGGAACACGGACGATTCTTCGTGCTCGACGTCCAGCGGAACGATTCCTGCATCAAGTATTTCACGACAAACCGCTCAGTGATGGCCCCTAAAACCGCTTTGTTCATCGTCGCAGAAGGCAGTGAAGAGCTCGAGTTGGTCGCGCCCGTCGACATCTTACGCCGTGCCAATGTAATAATATTGTTCGTTATTTAAGAGTAAAGTCACACAAGCGTTTTATTGACGTACGTCATGACGTCCGTTGTTTAATTTCATTATAATTATAGCTGACGGTCACACATACGACGTCCGTTTGAATTTACTGTACGTTCGACGCTGACGATGGATGAGATATACTATAACGTTTGTTATGATTTGTGTATTAACGTTATAGATTATTAATAGATGTGATCGACAAAGACAAATGAACGCTATTTTAACGTCCATTCATGTACATTTAGTACATGTTCTTCACTCGTAGAAAATGGTTGTGTATTATTATATATATATATTCATTTTTTGCTGTTCATAATTATAATTTTCCATTATGGAGACTGAAACAATTAATATCTGAAGTTGAAAAACAACCACTTTTGTAGGATACTTCTGATGAATCTTATAAAGATCAAATGATGTTATAGACATACGAAAATAGTCAGAAAAATGTATAATATCAGCTCATAAATGACTATAAAGAGTGTAAAAATCACCATAAAGTAATCTCTTACTATAATTTGGGTGCACTCACCATTTTTTTTGCACTCCTTTTTTTTACTAATAACTTAAAGCAGCATAATTGAAAACCACAACTTTTTTGTCATCCGTTTTGATAGGAATTTACGGTGTGTTATGTGTGACTGGAAATAGTAATATCCATCAATAAAATGCTTGTATGACCTTACTCTAAAATTTAATCGATTACTTATCCCTGACAAAATTTAATACTTTGATAGCCATAATTGTTTTATTTTTCAACTCTTAAGTAATGAATTGTAAGTAATGTAGTCAAGATGAAGTTGTATACTACTCGATGATTTTCATTTTTTCATCTATTTACAATTTCAGTTATCCGATTGTTTACTTTTAATACATTTAAATTAATTATATTATTTCTTACGTCATTTAAATAATCAACATTTTCAACTAACATTCATACACTATTAACTTCTGACTTCTTTGTTTTTCATAATGTATACAATTTGTTTGAATGTATAAAAACATATTGAAAAATATAAATTTTACAATTTTATTGACCTAGTGAATTAGTTAACGTTTATAAATGTTACAAATTTGCCACATTTAACTTTGTTGACAAATATTTAATGTTATTTTACCTAAACTATAGTGGAAAATTAAAATGAGGAAATACATACTGAACCCATTATTAAAATAATGTTCTAATACATTTTAGTAATATGTGTTATAATATTATTTAAATATAATGTGTATTCTTTTATTGTTTGTAGGTGACTGTTACAATTGCTGACTTGGCTGATTCTGAATATGTCAAGACTAAATCTAATCTTCTGATTAAAACCGATGCTAAATTGAGCGACGTGAAAAATACCAAATATGATGCTGTAGTTATACCCGGTGGCCCATCGTACAAAACTTTAGCTGCAGTTAGTTACTAGTTTATATTTTTCTTTATAACTTTATTCCAACTATAAAATAAGTGCTTTACATTTAACTACAAATGTCTACTATGATGAAGGCTTTTTGTTTTATACATGTTGAATGGGCTTTGGTAGGCGGCTAAATCGTTTGCGTGCCCTCTTTGTGTCTGAACATCACTGATGATGATCGACAGCGAAGCTGATTACGTATGGGATGGTGGCTCGTCCACAACAACGAACTATCATTGCTTAGCAAGAATCGGTGGGTGTGGTATAACGTGGACACGTGAATCTGTCTATCGTAGTACTGACCGTACCGAAAAAGTTTAAATAAAATGATTAAAAATTACAATTAGTTAACAAGAAGTTGTTTCAATATTTGCTTATTTTACTACTGTTTTAATAAATATATATCGTTGCAAAAACATATTTATATATAATCTTGTAAAGTAATTTTCTTATGTACTATTATAAAAAATAAAATAGACTATTATATAGTATTACATTTAAACTATTTAAAATATTACAATTGTTTTAAACAATTTCAGTAATCATTATTAAAAATGTGTTTAAAATTCAATATTCTTAATGATGGTTAGTAATTAAGCAAATACAACGTTCTACCAATGTTATAAAATATTAAGTACATATTTTTAATACTTTAGTTATAATATGTGTATGTATGAATACGTTTAAAATTTCCAGGCTGGTATTGTTGGAGAAATTTTAAGTGAACATGAAAAATCTGGAAAAATTATCGCTGCTATTTGTGCTGGTAAGGGAGGCTTCATATTACATAAATTTACCTATTTATGTTTTTATAAAGTATTCATTGTATTATCTGAAATATAATCTAACAAATTACTTATTAAAATAAAATTTACAGCACCTTACGTGTTATTCAAACATGGAATTGCTAAAGGAAAAACACTGACGTCTTATCCATCTGTAAAGAGCGACATTGAGGGCTCTTACCAGTACAATGAAGATAGTACTGTTGTTGATGGTAATAATTAATTATTTACTATACCCACTTGTTTAGTATGTTGCCATTAAACACTGAAATTATAGTAATGACTAGGGCTAGGATTTATATGCAATAACAAATTGTAAAATATACAAAAACAAATTTTTATTATTTCTAGAATTATTATTTATCATAATTCATAACTTATTATTATTATATTAAATACTAGTTTATATAATTACATTAAATATTAGTTTATATTATTACATGCTACTATGATATGTTGTTTAAATTTTCAAATACGAACGACCGGCGATTTGAACGTAAAATAGATTTTTAATGACCAAAACTCCTTTCCACATCACACGATGTTATTGTAGCAAATTTAAATGACGCGATTTGCCCTGGAGTTAAATTAATATTAACATCTTTTATTTTATATTCACCGCTTATAATGCTACAAATTTTTAAAAGTGTTTTGAATCCCTTATTCTTCTTTAGTACCAAGTCCATTTTAGTTTTTACCAATTCTGCTACTCTCCCATTACAAAAAATAACACTTTATCGTACTTAACTGCTGATAACCATAATAGGTGCATCGCATCATCAAATATTTTACCAATAGTTTGGAAATTACATTTTTCAAGTTCTTTACACATTAATAGATTCGGCTTTGAATATTTGTCTTCGTGGAAACGTGGAATACTAATAGTATTTTCATAAACTGTAGAAACATAATTTTTGCGAATTGTAGACTGGTCAGGAATACATTTACCAGTATATTTTTCTAAAAAACTTTTAAATGATGAATGATTTAACTTCCATAAAGGTATATCAGATTCTAATATTGCTTGACATAAATCTAAAGAAAATTTGCTTGTTTATTTTGGTTTTCTAATGTATTTTTGATGAATGACTGTTTAGATTTGGCTTTTTAATTAATATTTTTGTTATGCTTGTTTGTATTTAAATGTTGTATTACCTGAAAACGTTTTGTTACTGGCACAGCTTGATCACAAATAATATAATATAATATTTTGTCATCTGTTTTAAAAACGTCTACTGGAAAATTCTTCAACAAATTGACGTAACTTGATACCTTCACTTTAAACTTCCGGCATGGTACTGTTATTAAAACTGCTCAAATTATTGTCCACACATTTACGCAACACATGTCGTACTAATGAAATTAAATACTTCTGTACTGTCTCATTATATATGTCGTTAAACAATGTGTAGGTAATTTTATCGGTTGTCCGACCAAGATAAGATTAGATAAGTAGTTAGGTAGATAGTACTATATATTTACGACAATCCGACAGATAAACCAAAAACTATCGACGTTTGTGAAATAAATACCATTTAAAATTAACAATATTTTAAACATTTTAAAATTTAAGTTTAAAATTAACAAAATTAACAACATTCTCAAAAATCTATAAATATGCAATTATGCATTATGTTCAAAATATGCCAAAAAAAAATGGTTCTATTTAAACAAGAATAAGCCAAATTGTGGACAAATCTGACAACTAATCAATTTGGACTTGCAAGACAAAGAAAAAACATGCAAATGCATATAAATCCTAGCCTTATTAATGACTAATGACATTTATTTTATCTTATAGTAAATTATTTTATTAACAAATGCTCACTTCTTCATCAACACAATATAATTAAATAATTGTTTTAATGTGTAAAATCCATATTTTGTTTAAACAACATATATAATTTTGGATTGACTAACATTACCATCATTCATCTGTAGATTACTAGCTCCTTAGTTTTCATTCTGAAATGTTGGTTCACATTCTGTTTTTATAATTATAATACATTATGCAAATCAAACTATTCAAACACTCTGTTTATGATTGTTGAAATTATTTTTGTTTTTTATATTTGAGTCTGAATCAGTTTCTGAGCAATATATGTAATATAATATGACCTTAGTCATGTATAATTGAATTATTTTATATTATTTTATTAATTACTGTAAGTTTACCTCTCAATATTGACATTTACCAAACCATGTAAACAATATGATGTATCAAAATTAATTTAAATAGCGTACGAAACAAATATTGTAGTATAATGTATTATATATTATACATGCAGTAAAAATTAGTGATGCTACAAACTGATTTTGTTGGTCAAACTATACATTTCTGTAGTTTTGATAAATCAAGATCTAATCGAATTTGCAATTTTTTTGTTTAAACTCGAATCAAACTAAACTATTCTAATATCATATCAAACCCAAATCAAATTACACAAAAATATCTATAAAAATTATCCGATAGACACTTGTAAGTGATTTTTATATGCTGATATACAATGATAAACAGTTGTTGATTGATAAACAGTGTTGTTGGATGTTTTATGGGTTAAAATTTATATTCGCATTTTTTATAATAGACTTGACTGCATATTAATTTTATCGATACTTTTGATTCAGTTTTGTTTTTTTTAGTCAGATTTTCATATCATACTATTGGGCATTTGTTTTAATTTGAATATTTGTAATTTTTACTGTTTAATAAATAAATGTAAATTTACTTCTTTCTATATTATTTGTATTTATTATGTATAATGTTAATGTATCAATACTACCTAATTTTACTATCCAAATAATAATATGAATTTCTTTCATTGTATATAGGTTTATTGTATTCATAATGAGTTATTTATTTGTTTTTGTGTATTTCAGGAAACTTGGTGACTAGCCGTGGACCTGCTACAGCCGTTGAATTCGGGTTGAGTCTTGTAGAAGTATTGCTCGGCAATGAAGAAAAAGTTAAAGTTGCCAAAGGCATTCTCTACCCTCTTTAATCATGATCATTAAACATACTGTTCTATTTATTACATAATAATAGTGTACAATGAAACTTGTAACAGATTAGGTCCTAAAACTATTTTTCCATACAATAATTTATTACGTATTAGTATATAAAACTGCTTTAAATAAAATTGTGTTTCTGATATTGTCTATTAATTTACTGTAATCAAATTATTTTATTAATACTACATTCTTTAATTGTATGAAAATATGTTATAATTTTAATTTAATAATAATTTTTTTGACCCATATGTTATATTTGTCAATGCGTTTTAAATTATAGGAATTTGTTCTTCTCAATTTTTCAATATCGTAAATATTTAAATATCTGCTAGTATTTAAGTACTTTGAAATTATTTCAATGGTATTCAAAGTACAATAAAAAAAATAAGTATTTTGAACTTTCATTACTTTTAAAATAACCTAAAATTGAAATGTGTAAAAATGACAGCAGCCTTATTGAGTTGTTTGACAATTGAAAATCATAAAAAAAAACAGAATAAATTGTAATAAAGTATTTTAAAATTAATATTAATTAATATAAATTGTATTTGGAAATAATGTATGCATATTTTATTTAAATATTAATCGAGTGTGAATAATTTCGAGTTTACTTGATGAAACATTTTTTATACTTGGGTGTTTATTAAAAATAACAAAGTTTAGAAACTTTGAATGTTGTTTGTAGAGTTCGACCGTAGGCGGCGAATTCGTGGGCGCATGTGTGTGTGTCTACTTGTGTGTGCCATATTAAATCACTTTTAGATTTAAATTTAATCTGTATCAATGAAAAATGTAGGTGAGAAAAATTCTCATTAGAAATTACGCTCGTTGGAGAACAGCTCGAAATTGTAACGGGAATCGCCCGAAACTGAGATCTGCGCATGCTCGCGTGTATCTGTGTATGATTTCTAGTGTTTTTAATACGATCGAATTTGACAAAAATATTTATTTGTACGGTTGATTGTATATAGCAGTGGTGCACCGAAGGGGGTGGACTCTGAGTTTGGACCCTGTATAATAATAAATTAATATGACATTTTCATAAAACTTGCACAAATATTTGATTCCGTGGTTATGACTTTGATTTTAAATTTGTAAATTGGAGTGAATTAAATCATTATGCCGATGCATTATTAAAGAATAAGATATTACATTAAATCATCAGTAGCTCTGAATCCACAAAATTCCCATGTACACTGATAAAGTAGACATATTTGCAAGCCATCCCGTTCTATACGTACCGTCTTATCGCTGCCAGACCATTAAATTTCAATATGATAATTTGAGTTGATTTTAAAATAGTATACAAACAAACATAATATTATGTTGTAGTATTAAATGTACTAGTTCTAAATTTAAACGAGTTTGAACCATGGGTAGAGTTAATATATATAGTATTTCAAATTTTGTTTTTGTATTATACCATATAAAACCATACAGTAATTTAAATTGTTAGAAATGAGGCACTTGTTGCAATTTAGTTTAATTTTTTTAATTTTTCCCAAATTTGCTGAAAGAAAATCTCAAAAAACTACAACATAAATAAAAATTTAACATTTTTTTAGTGATATTAAATTTGAAGTCTTTTAATTTAAAACCTTAATTAATAATTTTAATGTATTTGTGACATAATTTTTTAAACCCGTATCAATTTGAATTCCTAAATAATAAAAATAATAAATATTTTGAACTATCAGAAAAGTTAAAAAGTTAAAATTTTAATTGCGAGGTAATCAAATTGGTAATCGAGTGATTTTGTATTAAAAAGTAACCAAATTTTGTGGTTTTCTAGTTGAAATTAAATTTAAAATGTTATAATCGATCGCCCGTATTGTTAAACTTATGATATGATAGTTACAATATACATATGTTGTTAAAAATGTAAATGTTTAATTTAATTAAAAATATAATGTTTAACAAACATTCAATCAACAATCAAGTTATAATATTCGATTATTAATTTGTTAATTTCCAATTATACAGTAATAAAAAAAAAAAAAATTGTTTAAAAAGATTTCTTTTACTTATGGTATTTTATTGTTATTTTGGCAATCATATAAACCGAATTTTGAACAAAGGTTTTGAAACGAACTAGGCGAATTTAAATTTTAGGTACCTATTATATTTCATATATTGTCTGTTGAAATCAAATCACTTGAATAGAACAATAGATGATTGAAAGACAAAGGCTACACATTAGTTTTTAAAGAAACATTAAAATTAATTCTGTAAATAAATTCAATCGATGTTATCTAATAATTTTTATTTTTTTTTTTCTATGCTTTCGACGCAACATAATTCCACACACCGTACAACACAATTTTTTACCGTAGTATAACACTCGTTAACACTGATCTGGATAGTATTTTAAGACGCGTAGGAACATAACGATGAAACGATAAAGATTCAACGTGTTCTTACGGAAAAAAAAACATTGTAGCGCTTGATCCGCTGCAATTAAGACGAAGGCGGTTTTATTTTGTCGGACCCCCCCCCCCCTACCCACCGACGAAAAAATCCTGGTTGCATCCAGTGGCGTGCTCAGGGGGGGGGAGGTTAGGGGTTATATCCCCCCCCCACATTGTCTATTCTGCTGATCTACAGAAAACAACTTATTAGTTATAAGAGCTGTTCCAGAGTCGTTACTTAATACTTTTTATTAGTTATTAGCAAAAAGTACATAAGCTAGGCGGTTGAATTTCCGTTTGGAATAAGCAATCTACTTTCCATGTATTTTATTTATTTATTTTTTGTTTATTTTTAAAAATGCATTAAATTTTTTCAATTTAATGGTGTTATGTTAATTGACATAACATTCATTTTAATTACAGAACAATCGACAAATATACACAGTTATAAGCTAGAAACGATTTCGGAGAGCTTGAAACATAGACATTAAAGTTTTTGGTAATTCATTAAAATGTATTGTTACTATTTACTTATAACATCCCCCCCCTCCATTGAAAATTCCTGGGCACGCCACTGTTCGCATCACACGGCATTGAAAAATGTTTGAAAAGGAAAAAATAACCAAAAACACCGTCCGGGTACGTGTCGTAACTCGGATTATTGTGTCGTGTTCGTACCGGGGATTTCCAACCGAAGTTCTCCGATTTTTTGTTTTTTCCGTTTTTTTTTTTTAATAATCCGCTACAAAATACCGGACGATTCGTTTCGGTTCACGGATCACGACGGACCGGTGCGCGTTAGCGTTGGCACGTGCACTAGTGGTGCGGCGGCGGCGGCGGCGTGACCGTGTGGACAAGTAGCCGTTGACGGGACAACGACACCGCAAACAATAAAACGCGGCATAACACGGTTTGTGTTATTTATGATGCGCACGGGTCCGTGGGAACGTACGCCGGGATCGAGATGTCCGGTATCGATTAAGCCGAAGCCCGGAGGATCACGTTTCCGTTAAGGATCTACGAGGCACCGGTGTCGTCTCCGTTTCCATTCTTCTGTTCCCGCCGCCGCCGCCGCCGCAGACACAACAATAAACGCGGCGTGTCCGTGTCGTGTCGTTACAAATGGGTTGTGCGGATCGTCACGAGTTCGGCGGGCCACCCCCGACCGAATGGGACTATTATGTGGTTGTTCCGTGCCCGTTTTTCGCACAACGTCACCGGTCCCACCGGTTCGCAGTGGGAACCCGACGGCCACCAATTATTGGTGTTATTGATGGTCGGCTCCGTTGCCGTACCGATCGTCGCGCGCGCGTTTCGTCACACCCGTTCGAGCCGCGGCGCCCCCCCCCCACCCACAGTGACGTATTTAGGATTTCGTCTAGGGGGGAGAGGATATTTAAAAAAAAATATTTTATTGACCTAAAGAGCGCTTTGTAAAATCATACCTATCGGCTATTGTAAATAACAGAATATCAAAAACTAAAAAAAATCAAGGGGGGGATCTATCCCCCATATCCCCCCCCCCCCGTAAATACGCCACTGCCCCCCCAGACCGCCGGCACCGTTCTGGAGAGGACATTGTTGGCCGACACGTTATCTATCCGTCACCGACACGGTTAACCACCCCGACGGACGTTTGATCGGACACGCGGGCGCGAGTCGGAGAAGTCCTCGTGGTTTTTCCAGTCAATACTCAATACGCACACGATACGATTTGGGGGGGGATGGGCGGCGGCTGGTTTTTCAACGTGCACTCTGATCATTGATGAGTACATAAGTCATGGTTTAAGTATGTAAAATCACTTTATTATCATTAAATCATTAAATCTATTAGGCTGGTGGGTGGGTGTTAACAGTCAAAGTCGTCTTGAATTACTTTACATGAAAGTAACGCGACCAATAAACAAATTATTAACGTTGGAAATTTGGCATTTTTCCGAAATATCTGTTATTGGATATTATTCACTAACCGACTAAGATTCATTCCATTACGTGTTTAATACCGTATTTAATCGTTGTTGCGGTTTACGACATAACGTACGTGTGAATCATTGAACTGGATGTTATTTAATACCCGTTGTATATTCGACTATTGTGAATTACACGCGTTTGGAAAGTTTTGTGAAAATGAGTTCTTTCTTAAACGATAACCGTTTCAACGACTTCAAACTCTGATCCTGATGAATCGTCCGCGGGCAGTTTACCAATAAAAAAACCAAAAACTCGATGACTCACAATCAATCGCAAATTATAACGTGAGTTTTGTCCATTAAACTGTATAATATCGAAATTCTACCAGATCGTTACAGTCATCACTTGTCTCCGTTGGCAAATAACATCCAGTTGGTACTTTAGAGAGGTCACTTTTCGATTTTCTCAAAAGCGCCATTTTAAAGAACCATATAATATCATCATGCGTGAGTGTGAAACGCACACGGCTTCTTGAATTCTGCAAAACACTTTGGATAGGGCACTCGGATTCTCTCGGTTTATTTTATGACGTATACGAATATATTTGTTCATCGTTGGAGGATTTGGATGAAAAAAATATTAACTTTGATGCAGTGAAACCCCACGTCCTGCTAGATAATACAGAAATACAATAACTAAGTGAAAACCATGATTGCAAAACAGCTGCAGCTGTACGTCGGTAAGTTAATTGTTTCTATCATCACAAAAAAATTGATACCAAAATTTGTGAATAGTTTTATCAGATTATTGTATTGTCTACATTAATATAATTTTTTTTTTATTATTATTATAAACCAATAAATAAATAGGTAATAAACGGCATACTGTTAAAACTAATACACAATGACAAAAAGTTCATGGGTGGGATATATCCTCCCTCATACCGTCCACCGCATTCATTATAATCGAAGTCGATGTCACCGTTAACGTTCGACGGTGAACACTGACCGAGTAGTCTATCGACAATTAAAAACAAGTATGCTAATGCTCTTTATTATTGTTTTTCGTTGAAACGTATTCTCGCAATGCACAGCCTGACGGTCGTCGTCGCCGTCGTCACTCGAAGACCGAATCCATATGGCAGGCGCGGATCCAAGGAGGGGGGGCAAGGGGCGATCGCCCCTCCCCCCCCCTCCCGTAGACTCTTGTTAAATTTTTTTATTAGTATCGTTTTATAATTCTAACTCTTATCTATGATACTATAGAAAGACAATTTAAAACGAAGTTGTAGCTATGGGATTTTTCGGTTTTAACGTTTTTGACAACCGATAAAAATAAATACCGCTTTTTATCAAAGTACATACAATTGTTTTCATATATGTATTGCAGTTTAATTATCGAACGATACGTGAACCGTAAAAATTGATGGGTTACACATAATATAATATACTTACAGTATGGTTCTTAAATATCTCGAACATCTCCGTAGAGGACAATAAATTGTTCCGATAGCAGCCGCGACCGCCACACGACTCGACATTTGATAAAGATATAAAGACGGACTTTATTGTTTTATTTCGGTGTATCGCAAACGATTTCCAATAAAACGTTTTGGAAAATATTTTATTATTCGATGCGACAAAACGAGGATTAAAGTTGTTTTGATTAAGATGCCCCCCCCCCCCCCGTAAATAAGTTCTGGATCCGCGCCTGCCATACGGATACGATTTACGACACTACGACGAAAGCGCGTTTTACCTATGTCTACGTTTAATCGGAGTCGTCGGGTGTTCGAGAGAATTCGGACAAATAGATTTCTGTTCGCCGTACGATCAGCGACTATATTAGTATAAAATACAATTTACAATCGAAGCCGAGAATCATCGGCGTGTCACGTGTTATTATCGTTTGTTTTTTGTTTTTTTTTCGTTATATTCTGTTCGAAAAATTGATCGTAGTCGCTTGAACTGTTCGTTCTCTAATCAGTTTCGATGCGCCCCTGGACAATCGGCGCTGACGATTCCTAAACAATTGATACCCGCCGGCGCGAGTTCGAATCGCGTGCAAAATCGACGTTTCGTCCGAGTCGCGCGCAATCGCGGTTTTCTCAAACGTTTCGCACGAGAGAGAACCGTCTACGTTTGTTACCGACTTTCCGACGATTCAATAGGTTTTCGTCGTGTTCGTCACATAAAGCGCTGAAAATTAAATTTCGATTAATTTGGAATAAGACTTACGTAAACCTTTCGAACACGACCGTTCGAACACGTGTTCGACCGTCTCCGACGTCCGTGAAGTTAGCGGCGCAATGTTAATATTTTTCAATAAAACCTCGCCAACAAATTTGTTGGTCATTTGTTGGTCATTGTTGGATAAGTCCCGAAATTTTTTGGACATTTTTTTAAAAGTTATAGGCTTTTTTTATTTCGCGCCGCTAACTTCACGCCAGCGGCGCAACTTCAAAAAAACCCCAAAAAAACCATCCAACATTGTTGTACTCGATTTGTTGGTCGTTGTTTGAAAGGTCCCGACATTTGTTGGACCTTAGTTTTTTTTATATAAATTGTTTTAAATGCGCCGCCAACTTCACGTTAGCGAACTTCACTATTATATAGTGCCTATACCCAAAATTAGTTGGAATTTACACCCATCATTCGTGAGACACAACGACTGAACATTCTACGATCGTTAACGTTTTCGGCCGTACTCGCTCGTCTCGCGACACCAAGTCGTCACCAGTGGTGTATTTAGAGTTTTGTTGCTTCACGTACACATTTATTTGTTGCCCCCCCCCTCCCTCTGACCTCCTTATTGCGTGTAAAAATAAAATGCTTTCCCGAGCAAATTTCTTTGACATACAAAACCCCCCCTTTCCTTTTAAGACATATATTAATATTTTCACGTAAAAGTAATAATAAATAAATTCATATTATGTTAATGTTTATAAATGTTTATTTTGAATGTTTACAATGTTTATGACTATAAAACAATAACATACAATTCATTGTAGGGTATATTACAGGGTGTTAACGTTTGATAATATTTATTTTCCAAACTGTGAAATAAAACGTCGAATATCAAATATTTCAAAAAACAAGTAGTAATATTATTCAAACGAACCCTTTAAAAATGTGTTGCCCCCCCTATCTCCCTTGAAATACGCAACTGGTCGTCACTCGTCTCCTCATATCGGTCTCTAGTCTGTTGACACAATCGTGTACGTGAACGTGTTAAGGTCGACGATCGGGGAATATTTTTTTTGTCCGAGTTGGCACGGTGTATTAACATTGTTGATCAACACGAGTTGGCACAGCGTGTCGACATTGTTTTCAACAGGAGTTGCGTTCACGGTGTTTGATCCGCATTTACCCGACGTTTCGTATCGGTCAACCGACCATACGATACGACGGTAATTGGATCGAACCTTCTCGAACATTCGAGAAAGATCGGTGGGCATCCCCACTCGTCGCCGATAAGCTGATATGACCACGTCGAAACGTACGACATACGCCGCTACGTGCGTCGGCTCTCGTCCGTTCGATGACGTAGACTGTTTCGTTGTGTGCTCGAGCGTCCGCTCTTTTTCGGGTCGCCGTGATATTTGCGCGACTCCGAATTCGTTTGCATGTGAACCGTGTTCATTGCGACCCGCGTTCGCGTCGGTTTAATTGTAAAACGTGCCGTTTCGATTCACGGGTGTGGCGAACGCCTCTGTTTGATATACGCGCGAGTGCTCCGAGCGCCATTTTCTGATACTCGCGTGTGTCGTTTTCGCGTGTGCGGATATTCGGGTGCATACGAGAGTTGCGTTGCTCTCGTATTCGGTCACCAGTCATTGTGTCGTGCCATTCGTCCGTTTGTGCGACGTACAGCTACATGGATTATCGGATGCGACATCGCTCCGCCGTTGGCGACGAACGTTAGTCGGGATTCGTGCCGTCACAGTCACACTCGAGTCCAACGCGACGAACTCACGTTTCATTATTGTGGCTCCACTGTGTCCGTCGTCGGATCATTATATAGACGGTACCAACCGATACCCGGCGATCACTGGTGATATCAGTCATTTTTGCGTTTTACGTGTGTGTTATCAATAATTATACTTAAGTCGCATTGTGCGTCTCTTTCTTTTGGGTATTACACGTTTTGTTGTATATTGACGTCTTTTCTTTTATTTGTGTATTATTTACGAGGTCACCTTATCCCATACGCTAGACGCGAGTCGAAGCGGCCAACTGCCATACTCGTAAGAGCCGTTTCGGCGCAAACATCTGGTAGCAGAGCGTGGTTATATTTAATTTTTTTTGTTTAGCGTTTGGTAGTATAGGTATTCAGTTAACAGGTGACCTTTTCTAATTTTGCAATTGCAGTCAATTTCTTTCGTGTATTTGTTCAAACTTAATTATTTTTTCTATCATTATTTTCGTGTTCGTTCATTGGAAAACGTAGCATTTTAGTATCAACGAGTAATCTAAGTCGTAGGTTTTCAGTCTTGTTTCGGTCACGGTTTCGTATTTTTGTCCCGGCGTCACATTTAGCGTTTTTACCATGGCTGAGGGTTCAGACGACAAGAATGTTTTACGCGTCAGACGGTTGATCGTTAGAGCCGAAACTAAACGTACCACGGCTATTTCGAAAATACATTCTATACATAGACTCGCTTTACGTGTCAAGAATGAACCTAACGTGATAGACGAGTTCCAGATCGCTGTCACGGCTCTAGATCATCTTTGGTCCCAATTCGAAACAGCTGATGACGATTTATTAGACGGGCTGTTACAGTTGAACGCCGAAAAGGAATATTCGTCTGACATGCCAGCTGAGGTGCTTGCCATTATCAACGCCACTAAGGCGATTGCCGTTCGAAATAGCGCAGCTACTCCAAGCAACCGGTCTCAACCTATGTCATCCGAGCCCAATTCCGTTAACGATACGCCTTTTAAGCATTCGTCTAGGCTTCCCGAAATCCCGTTACCATCGTTTAAGGGCGATTTTAATTATTGGCCAACATTTCGAGATCGATTTGTTGCGCTTGTTATTGACAGGACCGACATATCCAAAAGCGACAAAATGCATTATCTAGTCGGCTGTCTTCAGGGTCCCGCCTTGGACGCCATACGTAGTATACCTGTTTCGTCTGATAATCTCGATCTCGCATGGTCTACGCTAGCATCGCGTTTTCATCGCCCACGTTTGGTTGCAACGGCGTTGATCGATAAGATGTTGAGTGCTCCTGTGTCGACGCAAGAGACATTACACGACCTTAACATTTTTTTAGCTATTTTCGCGGAAAGTATTTCGTTACTCAACGCCTTACAAATTCAAGATCTGGGGTCTTTCATTGTATTTTCGATGGCGTTCCGATGTTTGCCAGCGTTCACACGGAAACTTTTTGAATCGTCTGCTCCACCCGATTTTCCGTCTGTAAATGATTTATTGACTTTTGTACAATCCCGCGTATCTATATTAGAGATAGCCGGAGACTCTCAAAGGCGACTCAATAATCGGCCGCCGCTGGCTCCGCCGCACAATAACGCGTTCGCGAAGAAAATAAATACCATTGCGACCGCTACATCGTTGGTGGCTTCAAAATCATCAAGCCCCAAAATCGATTCATGTTCCAAATGTGGTGGTAGGCATGCCCTTGCTGCATGTCGACAATTCCTGTCATTGTCAGTCGATGACCGTAACCGTTATGCACGTGAGCATCGTGTGTGCTACAATTGTCTATCTGTCAAGCACTGGGCTAATAAATGTTCTTCGCAATCGCGGTGCGATACGTGTTCAAAAAGGCACCACACGTTGTTACACGGGTTTTCTACCCATCGCGAATCAGATACCGTTTCGCCGAACGTCGATGTTCCCTTGTGCGCTGCCGCGTTCCCGGCAAAATACGACGAATCATTAGCAGTATTACTTGGCACTGCCCTCGTTCACATTCGTGATCATTGTGGTACCTGGCAAACGGTCCGTGCTCTCATCGATTCGGCGTCTCAGATAAGTGCGATGACAGTGTCATGTTCGAACCGTTTGGGCCTTAGGCCAAACAAGTGGACAGCGCCTGTCAGTGGGTTATCCGGCACTGCGGTGGTCAACGTGAAAGGCACGGTTGAATGCGTGGTGCAACCGCGGTTTGCCACCGAACCACAGTTAAAAACAACGGCCTGGGTGTTACCGTCGATCACTTCAAGCATGCCCCGTCAGTCTTTATCTGTCAGCGTTAAGGACCGTTTTGCGAACTTGGCTCTTGCGGACCCTTTGTTTCACGTCGCGTCTCCGGTAGATGTATTATTGGGAGCCGATGTCTTCCCGCAAATTCTAGACGGCCGGAAAGTCACGGTCGACGATCATTTACCCACCGCATTCAGCTCGATATTCGGTTGGGTTTTGATTGGGCCAGTGCTTCAAACGGATGTTGATCAGCACCTTTTACGACCTGTGTCTTTAACCGTTTCGCTGGAGAAGCTTGTCGAGAATTTTTGGCGTGTTGAGGAACCCGCGTTGCCACCGGCATCGTTCACAGAGGACGGACGGTGCGAAGAAGCATACTTGACCGAGCATCATCGATTGCCTTCCGGACGGTTTGCTGTTCCACTTCCGACGCGCACCGCCATTTCCCAGATGACGTTCCCTGGTTCCCGCGAACTTGCGATTAAGCGTTTTGAAAATCTCGAAAAACGATTGTCTTCCGATCCGAAGCTTAAAACGTTATATTCTGACTTTATGGCCGAATACCTGACATTAGGCCATATGTCGGTGGCCACGTCGCCGGGAAGATATTTCATACCCCACCACGCCATTTATCGACTTACGGATAGTGATCGTAAAATACGAGTTGTATTTGACGCGTCCGCCAAGTGTTCTCAGGGACCTTCGTTAAACGAGTGTTTATTACAAGGCCCGAAACTCCAGCAAGACATTGTCGATGTGTTGACCCGTTTTCGCGTGCCGCGAATCGTTTTTACAGCGGATATCTGTAAGATGTACCGCCAGATATTGATACTACCGGAATATCGGGTGTTCCAACATGTGTTCTGGCGTACATCCTCGTTTGATAAGCTCGTCGAATACGAGCTTAACACCGTGACATACGGAACAAATTGTGCTCCATTTCTAGCCCTCCGCGTTTTGAAATCAATCGCTGAGAATGATTGTGAAGAATCTGATATGACCCGTGATGCTTTGTCAAATCAAACATACGTCGATGACGTGTGCACGGGTGCCGATTCAGTAGCCGACGCGTTAAAACTCCAATCAGATCTGATATCGATCTTAGGTCGCGCGGGGTTGGAATTAAAAAAATGGTCCAGCAACGCGTCGGATATTTTGGATGCAGTACCCATTGATTGCCGAGTGATTTGTCCGCCACCATTCGATACCGAGAACGACATGGGTGTAAAAGTCCTCGGCCTGCAGTGGCATCCAACGGGTGACTACTTTTGCTGTGCACTTCGTCTTGATACTGAGGTTACTCATACCAAACGAGGTTTGTTATCCCTGATTGCAAGAATCTTTGATCCGTTGGGGTTATTCGCCCCGGCGATATTCTACGGTAAATGCATTATGCAACGCACTTGGTCGGCGGAAATAACATGGGACGAACCACTCCCGGCCGACATTCGCCAAGATTGGTCTGCGTTCGTGAATGACTTACCGTCACTTGGTGAGTTAAAGGTACCCCGACATTTTAATTCTCATCGTGGATCGCCGTGCTTACTGTTGGGTTTCTGCGATGCGTCACAACACGGTTATGCCGCGGTCATATACATCAAGATGTTAAATTTGAGCTCCGATTCATCCACCTTCCTCGTCGGGACAAAAACGAAGTTAGCCCCGATTAAGAACCTCACGATTCCCCGGCTGGAACTGAACGCCGCATTATTACTGGCTCGTTGGATGAACCGAATTCGGACAACTCTTGGAACGCAGCTGAATATTGTCAATTTATATGCATGGAGCGATTCCGCCATTGTATTATCGTGGCTGACGAATTCGCATAACGCGTTCAAAATTTACATTTCCAACCGTGTCCACCAGATTAGGTTGCTAATGCCCGATTGTCGATGGTTCCACGTCAAATCCGATCAAAACCCGGCAGACTGCGCGTCGCGGGGCGTTTTGCCGTCCGCGCTGCTCAGTCTGTCATTATATTGGCAAGGGCCCCGATTCATTCGTGACGATCCAGCCACCTGGGACAAAATTGTACCGTCAATCCCAATACATGATTTGCCCGAGGCGCGGCCCGTAGTTTTAGTGCTCAACTCCAGTCATATTCCAGAATGGTTCGATAAGTTCTCATCGTACGATCAACTAATTCGCGTGGTCGCGTATATGTTCCGTTTTGCCAAGGCGTGTAGACGATACCCTCAAGAATCCGTTATGCCCCTTCAACGGATAGAGCTTGATAATTCTGTGCGGGCGCTGGTTGTCGCGTCACAACAGTGTTATTTTCCTTCATTGTATCTCGAGTTGACAAAGGGAAGTCGCGTGTCATCAAAACACTTAGCTCGTTTACGTCCATTCGTCGACCCATCCGGAGTGATTCGTGTAGGTGGTCGCTTGCGCCATTCAAATTTAAGTTACAGTTGCAAGCACCCCATGCTTCTGGCGAAACAATCGCATCTATCAATGTTAATTTGCCGTCGGTGGCACAGAATTACATGTCACGCAGGTCCGCGAATAATGACAGCACTTATATCGCGCGAATTTTGGATAGTCTCGATTAAATCGATCATACATACGGTTACCCGTATGTGTCCGGTTTGCGTGCGTTTCGACGCCAAACCACCACAACCCATCATGGCGGATCTACCAGCCGCGCGCGTGCATCAATGCCGCCCGTTCTCGCGAGTAGGCATCGATTATGCCGGACCTATGCAAATGCGCGAAGTTCGTCTGCGGAAGTCTAGAGCGTATAAGATTTATATCGCTGTATTTATATGTTTTTCGGTTAAAGCGGTACATTTAGAGGTAGTCACCGATTTGTCTACCAACGCATTCCTGGCTGCCTTCGATCGATTTGTCGCGCGACGCGGTCTACCGTCGGACATTTTTTCAGACTGCGGTACAAACTTCATCGGCGCGGATAAACAACTGCAGATACTTGTTAATAGTCCGGACGGTCAGCAAACACTTTTAAAATCACGTTCAGAGTGTCAATGGCATTTCAACCCTCCTAGCGCGCCTCATTTCGGAGGTCTCTGGGAGGCGGCAGTTCGATCTACCAAACGTTTATTATTACGTACTATGGGGACTCATATATTTTCGTACGAAGAATTCACCACTTTACTTACCCGCGTAGAAGCGATATTGAATTCAAGACCGTTGACACCGCTGACAACTAACCCATCCGATCTCGAATATCTTTCCCCTGGACATTTCCTAATTGGACAACCTTTATTGGCTGTACCACCACGAACGACAATCGATTCACGCATCAATCTGACCCAACGCTGGAAACTTCTCGATCAGTGCCACCAGGCATTTTGGCGCCGTTGGGCAACTGAGTATCTGACCTCGCTCCAGAGTAGATCGAAATGGGTACGCGACACACCCAATGTCAACGTTAACGATATGGTAGTCATCATTGACAATCAAGCCCCTCCTTTAACGTGGCGACTCGGACGCGTCCTCGAAGTGTTACCTGGTCAAGACGGTGTAGTTCGTGTTGTTCGATTGTTGACACACCAGGGTCCAATAACGCGACCAGTGGCCAAAGTTGTCGTATTGCCCACCCGCTGTTGATTTTCGATTCGTTAGACAGTCCCATTAGGCACCTGTTGACTGGCCCTAAGCCCAAACGTGGCAATACCAAACGTTACCTTAATTCTTTGTTTAGGCAATGGATGCTGGGGATCTCGTCTAATTTATTGTACACCATATGTAAAAGTTTCATTTTATGTTATATTCGATTTTTTTTATAAAATATTGGTTTGTATTATTTATAGATATATATATATATATTGTTTTTTGTTTTTTTGTTTTTTGTGCTTTCTTTTCCTTTTGAATATCTGAGCATTGTTCTTTTGTAACTTGTATGTCTACTATACTTTTGTTTTTTTTTATTGTCTACTGGTATCACCACGCCTCTCCATCAACACGAGTCTTCGCTCCAGTCCAGCTGATCCGATCATTATGGGAGCCTGAGTCTCCCATGGCGGGGAGGATGTTTGATCCGCATTTACCCGACGTTTCGTATCGGTCAACCGACCATACGATACGACGGTAATTGGATCGAACCTTCTCGAACATTCGAGAAAGATCGGTGGGCATCCCCACTCGTCGCCGATAAGCTGATATGACCACGTCGAAACGTACGACATACGCCGCTACGTGTGCGTCGGCTCTCGTCCGTTCGATGACGTAGACTGTTTCGTTGTGTGCTCGAGCGTCCGCTCTTTTTCGGGTCGCCGTGATATTTGCGCGACTCCGAATTCGTTTGCATGTGAACCGTGTTCATTGCGACCCGCGTTCGCGTCGGTTTAATTGTAAAACGTGCCGTTTCGATTCACGGGTGTGGCGAACGCCTCTGTTTGATATACGCGCGAGTGCTCCGAGCGCCATTTTCTGATACTCGCGTGTGTCGTTTTCGCGTGTGCGGATATTCGGGTGCATACGAGAGTTGCGTTGCTCTCGTATTCGGTCACCAGTCATTGTGTCGTGCCATTCGTCCGTTTGTGCGACGTACAGCTACATGGATTATCGGATGCGACATCGCTCCGCCGTTGGCGACGAACGTTAGTCGGGATTCGTGCCGTCACAGTCACACTCGAGTCCAACGCGACGAACTCACGTTTCATTATTGTGGCTCCACTGTGTCCGTCGTCGGATCATTATATAGACGGTACCAACCGATACCCGGCGATCACTGGTGATATCAGTCATTTTTGCGTTTTACGTGTGTGTTATCAATAATTATACTTAAGTCGCATTGTGCGTCTCTTTCTTTTGGGTATTACACGTTTTGTTGTATATTGACGTCTTTTCTTTTATTTGTGTATTATTTACGAGGTCACCTTATCCCATACGCTAGACGCGAGTCGAAGCGGCCAACTGCCATACTCGTAAGAGCCGTTTCGGCGCAAACACACGGTATGAAAACTTATCGTCGAGTAAAACCGAAAAAAAAAAATTGACCGAAATCGACGTTATTATACGCCATCTCACGCGGGCCCGGCTCCAGCGGGTAGGCAACACAGGCACAGGGGCCTAGGGCGGCATTTCAGGATTCGATGTACGTGATTTCCATAAAAATTATTACACGTTGTGTCGTGTAATCATAAAAAGTTACGAAACTAAACGATTATCTTGCTATGCTATGTCACTCACGTCAAACTGGAAACCCCCCCAATAGTTGTTTAAATGTTTTTTAAAAAAAAGGCAACCGTAAACGCTCTGGGCCGGGCCGTATTGTTTACAGCGACCGTCCGCTCGTCCGGCGCGCGGCAGACTTGCAGACTTCGCCGCGGCCGTCTTTCCCACAAGCCCCGGTGTCCGCGACGTGATTCGCGCTTACCGACCACGGTCGGGGACACGGCGCGTGAGCTCCGCGCGAGGGAACCGTGAGGTCGGTCCGTCCGCGCGTTCTGCCAACGAGGTCCCGGGGCCCGGAGTCTCCCCCTCTCCGTGCTCGGTTACGCCCCCGGTCCGCACGTAAACCGCGTACGGCATGCACGCGTGCGTAGACGGACGGACGGACCGAGCGAGCGAGAGATTTAACGACCACGACGATAATAACGACAACAACGACAACAACAACAATAACAACAACAACAATAACGACCGGGAAATTAATTACAACAGTCGACGTGATTCGTGCGCGGTGCGTTACGCGTCGCGCCGTGTCCGCCGTGACCGGCGATGAACTTCGCCGCGGGACCACGAGCTTTCCCACGGCCGGCGCGACTGTCCGTCCCGCCGGACGGAGGGTCGTCCTCCGCATTCCGCGCGGCCGTCGCATTGGTGGCCGTACGCTCCTCCTAACGCGAGTGCCCGTGTCGGACACGCGTGTCGTCCGGTACCGGGTAACGCGGCGGCGACGACGTGGTTCCGTTCGCACGGGGTCCTGTTGGGGGCCGGGGGAAATCGTTCGGTTCCCGAAGGCGGCGCGGACGTTTTGTGCGGTCGCCATCGACAAAAGTAAAACCTTACTCGACGTACTCCAGAGGTGACGACGTTGCTATCAGACGCGGATCCAGAACTTATTTACGGGGGGGGGGGGGGTCATCTTAATCAAAACGACTTCGATCCTCGTTTTGTCGCATCGAGCGTATGAAATATTTTCCAAATGCGTTTACTTGGAAATCGTTTGCGACACACCGAAATAAAACAATAAAGTCCGTCTTTGTCAAATGTCGAGTCGCGTGGCGGTCGCGGCTGATATCGGAACAATTTATTGTCCTCTACGGCAGCGGTTCGAGATATTTAAGAGCCATACTGTATGTATATTATATTATGTGTAACCCATCAATTTTTACGGTTCACGTATCGTTCGATAATTAAACTGCAATACATATATGAAAACAGTTATGTGTACTTTGATAAAAAGCGGTATTTATCTTTATTGGTTATCGAAAACGTTAAAACCGAAAAATCCCATAGCTACAATTTCATTTTAAATTGTCTTTCTACGGTATCGTAGATAAGAGTTAGAGTTATAAAACGATACTAAAAAAAAAAAAATTTAACAAGAGCCTACGGGGGGGGGGCGATCGCCCCTTGGCCCCCCCCCCCGTTTGGATCCGCGCCTGGTTGCTATCCGTGACTCGGCGGCGGCAACTCGTAAGTCGGCAGTTGTTCGATATTGTGAACACGCGTATCCGTGTTTCCTTCAGTATACACGTCTTGGAATGATTTTGGTGAGAAATGCTTCTGAATGAATTCGGATGAACGTCGGATGATTTTACGAAACATCGATTTTACCCGATGTTACAGCTGTTGAAAAATGTGTAAAACCAAACACTTGAATAGTTAACAGTTAGTTTTTCAATCAGCATTTCAGGAAATCATCCGTTAGACGCAAAGCAGACACGTCATTTGTGTTTCAAACATAAAAAATCGTACTTAATCAACACCTTCAAAACATGGAAGTGCGGGACGTCTACAACGCACATATAAATATGACGTTGATGAATCGGTCGACGCGCGCTCGCCGCCACCTTCCGCCCGTGCGGGATCCGGCCGGTCGTCCGTTTGTCGACTTTCCAGAACAACGCCGTCGCGGGTGTCCATCGTACGGAAACGTATGGAAGTTTATGGTAACGATTGGTGATAAGCCGACGGCACGCGACGAAATGTTGTTCAATGAAGGCCTTCGTAGTGACACCGAAAAGTTCATGTCGGTCCATTGGGCGGCGCAAAATGTCATGGCAACGGTGTTTCGGGATCGTATGGGAGTCCTTCCGGTTAAGTCCATGCGTAAATGCTACGCCATCAATGCTGAGGAGTGTTGCAACACACCATAGAAGAGCTGAGGAGAAACATTCAAAATCGTCGAAGGGGGACGTTGAGCCGCGGAGTCTCCCTCTTTCACGACCACGCACGGCGCGGATTTCTCAGGAACTGTTCGCTGTTATTTGGACGGGAAATCGTCAACCATCCCTCTTCTGGCACTCTCGGGTCTTCATATGTTCATTGAAGGAGTTTCCGGGCGGAAACCGTCATTCCAACGACGACGTGGTCAAGAAGACGGTGGAGAAGTGGCTGAACGGGTTGGCGGGAGAGGTCTACGATACGGCCGTATAAAAGCTGGTCCCTGGACTACAAAAATGCATCGAACTTGAAGGCGATTACGTTGAAAAACGGTTTATTGTATTTGCGACATATCCTGTGAATTTCGTTAAAACATGCGTATTTTTCGATTTCACATAAATGTTGTAATCTTGATTTCTAGATGACCCTCGTACATGTCCGATTTAGTACGTGTCCAATTGAACTTATTTCTCGTGTTTTGTGTGCGTTTTCGTACGTTTTTATTATGTACAACTGTCAAGTAAAACAGTATAGCCGTGCAATTATTGATATTTGAAAAAAGAAACTACTTATAATTCCGACAAAATTCAGTATTTTAATGATAAAAAAATATCCTAAATAGTTTTCGTTTCGATGACCGACACCAGAACGTATGAATAAATTCAAAAATAATCCCAGACAAAACGTACGTCGTTATTCCGATAACGCGCGTCGAGCAACACCCAATATAGTCGCGGGTTCTTTTTTTTATTAGGGTTATTAATTTTACGATTTTTACTTTGATTTTTCCAATAATTTAAGGACATGTTGATATAAAGCACGCTGATGAAAAAAAAATTGTCGCCTACAGTATAGCAGTTCAAACATCCACCAAACGTGTTTCTAAATATTCGATCGGATTGTGAAGCACTCGTACTCGTATATTTATCTATTATATTTGATTTGATTTAACGTACAGAAAATTGCACTTTTGTCTTTGTTATGCAACAATACGTCCGGTCGCGGATCTCTATACCGCCGCAAGTATAAAAGTTTGTTTATACCTGTACAGATTACGAAAATACCGAGATATCTAACGACTTGTTTTTTACGGATTCTGTTGAACAAGCGTACACGTAAATTGGATGTTCGACTCGGATTTACTCGCTTCGAAAAACGTGTAAAATTGCGTTATATTTTGATTTTATTTGAAATCGCACGTAGTGATTCCGTAAAAAAATTGTAATTATAATATTACAAAATCGATTTGAATGTTTTTATTATTTTTGACTCGATCGAAAATCGGATAGGCACAGTTATAGTTTTGACTGCACGCCGTCGGATGGACTCGGTTACGCCGCCGACTACATACCTGATACAAACGTATACAGATGCATACGACGTCGCGCAGGCGAATCGGACTTATCCGAAACGATTTTTTACCCGTCTCGTTACGTACAATCGCCACCCACGCGTACAGTACAGTGAGACCGGGAGTGCCGAATTGGTTTTTTTGTTGTCGTTGTCGTTGTTTTTTTTATTTTTCGCCGTAAAACACGCGCGTTACTGTACGGGCTCGTACCGACCGTATCGTGTGACGGGCATGAGTACGTGTCGAAATCCGTTATCACACGGTCTCCGCCACTATCGGCACTCGATCATTCACCACCGGACGCGAAAGCCCCCGAAGCGCTCGGCGGTGTACGCCGATAATCTGTTTTTAAATACGCGTTCGGTACGTGTATGTTCGGTACGGTGCAATATATATAAACACGTAACGACGGCACTGTCGTTACTCGTCGACGTCGTGCCCCGAAGTGTGGGTACATCGGTGTTTTCAAACGACGCGGCGAACCGCCGGGCTGAGGTCAAGGGGGCTACGACGGTTGGCGTACGGGTACACGTTTTTTATTTATCTATTTCTCCGAGACGGAGACGGGACGGGGTTACGAGAGGTCGCGAGACGAATTTTCAAAAACTATAGTCGTACGGATGTCGAGATCCGACCTTATCCCCGTACTTATTAACCATTCGGTTTTCAGCGAATATTTTGCAATAACTAACTGCGTGTCCGTACGAGTTCACAGAACGTAACGATGTTTTTTTTATCAGGCGAAAAAAAGAAATAGCGCTTACGTCTTTGTGCGCATGTTTTCTACGTGAATGTTTTTCCGCGCGTGTTTTAGAGAAATTTTATCAGCCGTTCGTTTTCGGCCACCCGTCGGTATGATAGCAGGGTAACAATCGGATCGGTTCTGTTAACATAATACAAAATTATTGTTATGTGACGTGGGACGTGCACCGGGCTAGGTGTTGGCGGGCGATTATTGTCGTACTCATGACGGTTCTAATTCTACGGTCGAAGGTCACGAGTACTGGTTGGGCGAATTAGGGGAAAAAATAGTAGGTGTGTACTCGGAAGGCTTGCAAAATAGTTGCGTCCTCAATACGTTTTTATGGACGCGGTGTGGGCACTCGAAGAGTTCATCGCCGCCGTCCGACACACTTGCCAATAAAACTTGCCATGGAAAACAAGGCAATGAGTTTGAAAACTAATAACGTGGAGTTTATGTCGATTCAACGAACGATACAAAATACAGGTATAGGGAATTTATACGCCCGATGACCCATAGGCCGTAATCGGCGTCCGCTGGCATATCATGGTGACTGCCGGTAATATTTCGTCAATATAACAATATTATTTTATATTTCGTCCGCGGTCCTCTTAAAAAATAAAAAATAGTACCTCTACGCTCAAATATTTGAAAAAAATAGAAGGGGTACTCAGTCCCCCGTGCGTCCCCTTCCACAATTTCAACCACTGACAAACATACACTTATAGACGTGTGTTGATATTTTTTTTCGCTCTTCGACATTCCCGAAACATTTTTAAGCTCCGTTAAAATCGTCATTTCCTCTTGGACAAATCGACTTTACAATCGAGCGTTCGCGCACGTTACAAAAGTCTCGTCGTGCTCGTAGGTGTTTTTAACTAAAACGCCGCGCGAATTTCTCGATCCCCCGCAATCGTTTCGCGTGAATCGCATAGGCGCGATTTGAGTTTTAAATTTGTGGTGGGGTTGGTAGGGAGGGGGTCAAATCAAAAATATAATTTTTTATCGTTCGAACAATTCTTTCCAACGCTAAACTATATCGGATACGAACCGTTTGAGGTGGAAGAGGGGTTACGATTGATTTCGAGGAGGCTTAGCCGTCCATTCACCATCCGAATCGCGCTTGGGGTTGATCGTCGTCCGTAAATCCACACGGACGACGTAGACGAAAACGGAAAAAAGACTCCGTGCCGCGGCGGTTTTCGAATTGCATCGCAATGAACGGCGGTCGTCACGAAAAACGACCCGATCGAATTGTATTTCAAACGATTAAACATCGTTTTGCGTCGAAACGAAACGTTTACGACGGATTAAGGCCTATTCACACTAGCGGTCTCGGTTCGGTCAAGTCACGGTGAAGGATTATGATGTAGAATTATCACTACCGGTCACAGGCAATCAATTTAGTCTGCTCGTTGGCACCAAGTGTTTTCGTCGAATTCTGTCGTGATGGTATTTTCAAAGCGTAATTTGATGAAAATTGCATTAATTCTCGACGAAGAAGAAGAAATGAGACAAAATAAACAAAGTAGACGATTTTGGTTTCACCCGTTGGGTCCGGACTCGCCAGGAGGAAGGAGAATATACAACACTCTATCGCCAGTTAGTGAATGATGACGTAAAATTGTATAAATATTTTCGTATGTCCCATGAAGAATACATGAATATACTGTCAAAAACTGAAATAGATTTGAGAAAAGCGGACACACGATTTACGTTGCATCACAATACTTTTTGTGTGAAAAGTCATATAAAACATTATTCGCACGTACAAATTCAATTAAAATCTCGTCGTCCATTTCACAGATTTCACAATAAACACATATGAATCACACCAGGCGATCTCGACCAGAAAGCTCGTGACTGCCGCTGCGTGCACCAACCGGTCGAGAGTTGAGCGGACCTGACCGTGACTTGACCGTGACCGATAGCGTGTACGATGCCGTTGGATTACGTACTACCGATGTTGACCTGACCGTGACCGGACCGTGACCGGACCGAACCGAGACCGCTAGTGTGAACAGGCCTTTACAAACAAAAATCGTGTGCGACCGCGCACTTCTTTCACAACGTCCCGCGTATTGTATTATTGCCAAACGCGCGAATGTTCCTGGCGGCCGTCAGGTTAGGGGACGCGTCGTTGCCTGCCGGTCGGTCGCGCCCGGGATGTTCCGCGCGTGCGTCAGACGGCGCGGCCGAAACCGCGCGCGGTGAAACGCGGTGCCGGTGCGTTCGTGTTTGTTCGCGGGACGCGTGGGCGCACCGGAACGCGGCCTCGGGGCACGGTCGTTAAAAACCAGAAACAATCTTTCAGACCGTTGTTTCCCCTATTGTTCCCGGAATTAATGACTCGCGCGCACGGTCCCGCCGCCGCCCGACGCAGCACCGGGAGATCCGACCGGGAGATACGGACTTTTCGTGCCCGGTCCGTAAACGGAAACGTTGCCCTCTGCCCTCTCGGCGAGTCGCTCTCATTACGTGCAACAATGTGTTCGTAATGCTGCGCGACGCGTTCAGATGCACGCGCACCGTGCGCGGACGGTGGCGTGCGCGACGATACCGATTCTCATTATAGATACGCCGTCGGATCGTCCGGGCAGTGACTCGTCAAAAGCGCTCGACGGCGCTTCGACAAAACGGACATTCCGCGTCCGAATCGGCGACGAATCGGGTCGGGCCGGTGCCTTAGCCGGGGGGTGGGGGGGGGACGTGCCCTAACCTAACCTAACCCGAAATTTTTTATACATATACATGTATATGTCCATATAAATTTAAGCCGCTACCTAATCCGTGTTATCCATCGGCCAAATTTGTGAAAATTATAATCACGCGCGCATATTTTACGTATAATGGTATATAGGTACTTCGTGGTTATGAAACCGTGGTTTTTCGGGACGTGTGTAATCGAAAACCGGTGGAGGGGGGTGGCACCACTAAATGACTAGGCCACCGGGGGGAAAATACTTTTTAAAAGTATTTGGAATACATATTCCGAACACTTTACAAGAAGTATTTCAAATACATTTAGAATGTATTTTTTTTTTTTTTACTAGTTTTCAGCAACACGAATATCAAAAATAGTAGTTATATTATTATTCAATGGGATCAGTGGCGGCGCTAGAGGGGGGCAAGGGCCATCGCCCTACCCGAATTTGGTTTTGCCCCACCTTTTTTTTAATGTACATTCGTTTAGATAACACACCACAGAATACACCACCATTTAATTTGATTTCGAAATTGATTATATTAGAAAACGATAATAATACAGTATTTTTCATGTATTTCAATAATTTATATTACACCCGTATAGACGGGTTTTCACTAAATTCCACGATCAATTTTTCTATGATCTTACCCCCCCCCCTAGAAAAAATGTCCGGTGCCGCCACTGAATGGAATTAACACGATAACTAAGAAGTAAATTAATAATATCAACTAATCATAAAATATAACACAATGAAATGGAATATGCTTTATTGCTGAAACACCAAAGTATTGTAAGATTATTGATAAAATAATCGATGTTGTTTTAAATACTTACTGCTGTTATTTGCTAGTTGTATTTATTTTTGAAATTATTATTTGTTAGATTTAAGTTATACGTGTTTTTTTTTTTTTTTGTAAAGAAACTAGCGTACATTGAAATGAATATGAAATATCATGTCGGTACTATTTAAAATATGTTTGAGCTGTAAAAAGTATTCTCGGAATGCCGTATTTCAAATACTACCCAAGTCTGGTGGGAGGGGGAGTCCGCGAGAACGGGACGAATCGTTGAAATTCTTATCGGTCTCACATGGAAAACCCCGTGGAACACACCGATCATTAAGACCATCAAAATGGCGTTCGTAATTTCACACACCCCGAACAGTTATTGTTGATGTTACGAATAAATAATCGCCTTGCTCGACACCAAAATCCTCTAATCACTGAACCCTGTTCTCTCACTATTCCTGGCGACCCTACTAAAAAGACTAAAACGACGGCGGTGTCGTGACTTATTTGTTTAACCAATATATCCATGTCGTAGTCGTTCCGGTGGGACGCGTCTACAGTCTGTGATTTCTGTCACTTTTATATTTTATATGTAATCGTCCGTTGTACTTATTGTTCCGATGCGTGACAGATTTTATGAAAAAAAAAAAAATGTCACGAACGAGTGAGTCGGTTGACTTATATAAGTCAATATTGTACGTCGTACATTCGGCATTATCATCCGCACATTTTTTTAAACAATTTATTTCCATACTCTGCACCCGGTCAGCGTTACGATTGAACGAATCGGTTGTTTTAATTTCAAATTATTCTGTTTTCAGTGAAGTTTAATGCGCCGTTTTCGTTGTCATTTTACCGTCCGGGAACGCGGACGTGGTTACACGTATTCGATCACGTATTAAACATGGCATACGGGCGTGAGTCATGGACTTGAAAGCGACAGAAGTGTACCTAAGGGTGACCGCACACTGGTAAAGCAAAATTGACTGAAGAAATTTAAGGTCATATTCAGTCATTTTGCTTTTAGTCATAATAAAGCATTATTGTTATCGCACACTAGATAAAACATAATTAGTCAAATCAAAGTAAATCAAGTAGTCGTCAAAATGTCGTCCGGCGAGGAGGAATACGTTGCTATTCCTATTTTATGGTTTCTTTTAAGAGAAATTGAACAAGAAGAAAATAAAAAAAAACCTTATACTTAAATAATAATATAAATATAATATAATACACTATACTACTTAAAAATAACAACGAAAAATCAAATAAACGTTTTTCAATTCAAAATTACGTATTTCAGTACTTGTATAGTATATTATAATGCATAATTATCTACCTTTATATTGTAGACAATTAAATTTTTTAGCATAAATAAATAATATTTGGCATAATTTTGACGTAATTATCCAGTGACTATGCTTTATCGGTGTGCGTGTTTTCCATAAAATATAAATGTTTTATTTTTGATTGGTCATAATAAAGCGACTTTAGTCGCTTTAAAGCAGTTTTGCTTTACCAGTGTGCGGTCACCCTAACGCGTCAGAGAGAAAACCGGCTCAACACGACCGATATGAATTCAAACAAACGTATTTTGGAATCTCCTTACTTTCGGCAAATCGCCGTGTGGAAAAACGCATTAATAGTATAAAAACCAAAAACAACTAAATACATATACGAACTTTGATTATACCGGTTATTGATTGATATTAGTCACACACACACACAGAGGTCTCTAAAAATATTTTTCGGTAACAAACAAACAAACAAAACGGTTCGGTAAGTGGCTACACGCGAATATTCACGGTCCGCCGTCAAAATATATACCTCGGTACCGTTCATCGATTACCACTTACCGCTCGAAATTAGACTAACCGTTTGTTTGCGGACCGTAAATATCAACCGGACGGCGGCATACATAGTTGTACGATGTTCTGCGCGGTGTTGCCGTTCGGCGCGTCGTCGTGTTCGCCATTCCGTAATGTTTGGCGTTTTTTTTAGTCGCGAAACAAATGTTAAACGAACCAGGAGAAACGCGAACATCACGGCGTAAGATCATAACGGTTGAACACGGACGGCGAACAAGGTGAAAATCTCCTACTACGGTTGGGGTTAGGACTTGCGACGATACTGGATCGTGAAGCCCCGAACCGAAAAACATAAATGCCGACAATTGAACGTGCGTATTTATTATTTTCTATGCGTCTGCGCCTGTCGAATATATTGTACGGTCAGGGTTACCGTCAGTAACCTCTTTTGAGATGTTAAAATGTTTGCACTCTCGTTTTTTCTATTTATATTTAATCCCGATGGTTCCGAAATGACACATTATTAGAATATATTAAATCACCAATCTAATATACACAAGTATAGATATACGTTTAATCGGCACGAACGTTATTCTCCGGAATTTCTACGCTATATACGTATATTATCGGCATACAGGCGTGTGGTGAATCGTTGTTTGGAGATCGGAATAGTCAGTCAGTACTCGCTCTAACTAGTCCGTTACCTTCTCGTTCGCGTAGCTACTATCTGTCAGTTGCGGTCGTCCGAAAATGTCTCGCGAAAATTCGAAATAATGATAAATACATAAAACTCATCCAATCTTAATTCTTAATGTTCAAGTATATGAAACGGCGTGTTGATTAAATTTAATATTAGCCATGAAAGTAGATTTTTCTTATCGTTTTATGACATTATATTATAATTGTGTACTATTCTCTTAAAGGCACGATCTGGTAACCCCCACGGACAGTCAACATTCTTAGTTTTCATCTCGTTAAATCTTATACTTGCAAGCGATTTTTCAAACATTTGTGCGTACCTCTAATATTTTTTTTTTTGTTAAAGAGGAACGCGTGTACGGTATTCGCTTTTCCGCGGCCGACGAAACATTAAAAATAATATCGTTATATCGACGAGATTCAATGTTACCGCCAGTCTCACCATTAAAACGCCAGCGGACGTCGATTATGGCCCGTGGGTTTTACCACTATTTGTGCCTATAAATTACCTATATATGTATCTTATGTTATCATTCGTCGAATCGAGATAAACTCCACGTTATTTAATTACTTATTGCGCTGTTTTCCACGCTCGAATTATTGGCAAACGCGGCATCTCGAACACCGTTTATAAAAATGTATTGAAGACGCAACTGTTTTGTAAGCCTTCAGAGTTGCCCTACTATTTCCTCCCCCCCCCCCCCAATTCAACCACCGACTAAACCGGTATTGTTTGGTGAAATGACGTTCATAGTTTAAAAAATAAACCGATTTCATTCCCTTATCCGCATCCGTCTTATCATCGCTAGTTTAACAGCCCCATACCTCGCATACCCATATAGCGGAAAGACTCGAGCACTCGAACGTCGTTGAATCTAGAAGACGTTTTCCACGCGGTAATGTTGTTTTTAAAAAGTCAATATATTTACATATATATATATATATTTGTACGTGCATTATACAACGATAAATTCGTTTGGTAACGTACCGAGTTTTGTCCTGAACCAGTCATAACAGCAATATAAAAAGAATAATTTTCAAAACATAATTATTTTTTCTTGACAGTCCTGTATTATTTGATACAAATTTCGGTCACAAATGATACTATATGGTAATAGCCTAACAATTCCACACCCAATGTTATCAGATCACATTTTTATTGAAATCAAGATTCAGGTATCAATTTTATATTATGTTAGAGCTCACTATCGTGTTTCTAATTACACATTATGAGAATGGCTTGATAATTGTAAAAAAAACGTTACAACTCCCCCCACCATCACGTACGAAATTCCTGAGCACGGCTCTTGTCGGACACGAAAAATACAAACGAAGGGGAGATGGTAAACTGCGACAAAATTAACCTTTTTATAAATCGTACATCGTGTAAACTGCGACAATTTTTATAAATACTATATTTTTCATTATCTGATGTTTAATTATAGTGTAGTCCTATGTACTTAATCATGGAATTGCACAATGGACATATTGCGATGCGGAAAAGGGTCTCGTTCAGCAAAGAAATAAATATACCAACTAAGAAGTATAAATTTATTAATGAAGAACATACGTAAAAAAAGATATCACTAGATATGATTTTATTAAATCTATTTGCCGTAAAACAAACAAAAGAAATTACATTAATTAAAAATTTTACAATAGTACTATGTAAATATTCATAAGTTTTTAAAATAAAATAGTTATCACAGTTTGTATGATGTTCATTTACTTATTTGTCGCAGTTTGACACGATGTTGGTTTGTGAATTTGTCGCAGTTTACACGATGTACGATTTTATAAAAATGTTAATTTTGTCGCGGTTCACATTCAGCCAAACGGAGCAGCAATTGAGCGAAAAACAGTTGAAATATTTAACCGAGCACAGCTACTCTCACTTGTTTGCGAAACGAAAGAATACGCCGTCCGTATTCTCGACAAGCGATAAAAAAAAAATCATGAAACATTTATACGGTCGATCGACGTGTATTGTAACGCGTAATGCGTACGTCGAGACTTGTCCGGGCCGGTATTGTTGTCGAATCATCGCCGTACAATAAATTATCGAGACGAATAATACACGTGGGGAGTGCTAAGCGTCCGATCGAAATTCACGGGATACTAGTTAGACGCGATCGCGTTTCATAACCTAACCCGTTTGTCTTAGGCGATCCGTCGCGGCTAATAACGATGGCGATACGTTCGGACGGGATAAGAACCAGTACGAGTGTATTGAAAGCGCACGGGGCCGTGTCACTATATCAGAACGATTCCGTTGCTCGCGTGGCGTGTGCATTTTGTGTTTATCGCAACGAAACTATTGTATTTGTTACCAGGGGCGGACTGGCAGGGCGGGTAAGGCGCTTTAGACGTTTTGTACTCGGGCCTCAAGCTATTTACTTTATTATGGCCTGTTGGCTTACGCAAAATAATAATACCTAATAGAAAAATCATTACGATGTTCTCAAAGATTTTTAACACGAGTATCTTTCACATATCACACCGTAATCGTTGCCGAATGTCGTTAACCGAAATCGAAACTTTTGTGAATCATTTCACACTTTTTTTAGTTCATTTTTTTCGAAGTCGGTTTTATTTTGATCCAATAATTTTTTTTACGTGATACATTTTCAAGTTATTTATTTTTATCAAGTCGCTTGTTTGTACTAATTACGTTAGTTTAAGGCCTCCTAAAAACTTACCCACCCGGGCTTCAGAGTCTCAGTCCGCCCCCGTTTGTTACGTACGATTTGTCGTTATTATCACATACCGGGAGATATACGTGTTACCACCGGCGGAAGAACACGCCGTATAGCAGTAGTGGTGGTGGAGGTGGTGGTGGTGGTGGCGGTGGTGGTAGTGTATAATAATTTATTGTATAATAAACACCGCGACAATAAAACGCGCGCCGACAAACAAGGCCGAAAGGACGGGGACGGACCCTGCTGCGGTGACGACACGTCACGGGGCGCGCGCGCTCTTACAACAACAATAATAATAACAATAATAATAATAATTCATAATAAATAATAATAACAATACGAGACGTGTGGTGGCGGTGGTGGTCGCGGCGGTCGTCGTGGTCGTCGTCGTTGTCGTCGTGGTCGCCGCGGCCTGTCCGCGTGAATCATTATTATCGTGTCACGCGCGATTGTTGCGTGTCCGGAAAACCGTCGGCCGGGGACGTCTGCCGGGCCGTTCTGCGCCACGCGGCGCGCTGACAATGAATAATCGGAGTCCGCGACGCGCGTGTGTCGTGACGTGACGTTTCCTGTTGCGCGCGTGACCGTAACCCGCGGCGATCCGCGCCGGTCGATCGAGGAAAGCTCGCGAGAGGATCGACGACGAATAATAATTCGGCGATCGCCCTCCCCCCCCGTAGACTCTTGTTAAATTTTTTTATCAGTATCGTTTTATAATTCTAACTCTTATCTACGATACTAATAGAAAGACAATTTAAAATGGAGTTGTAGCTACGGGATTTTTCGGTGTATCGCAAACGATTTCCAATAAAACGGTTTGGAAAATATTTTATTATTCGATGCGACAAAACGAGGATTAAAGTTGTTTTGATTAAGATGGCCCCCTCCCCCCGTAAATAAGTTCTGGATCCGCGCCTGCCCCGTGCACGTTTGCGGAGCCGCTCGAAAACGCGATCTGCGCGTTTTCCATCCGGGGGGGTGCCGAAGACCGCGTGTCCGTCGAGCACCTCTTATTTACAGGAGACGAGACTCGATAACCTGGAAACAACAGCCATCCCGTCGAGTCGCCACTTTTAAAAATAATCAAACGGACGGTTTTAATAATGAGGCCGTACGTAATTCCGAGATGGCGTTTTCTAGGTGGGTCGGCGACAGGGGCCACGCTATTAAAATTGATATTTGTTTAAATTGGCGATATAATTGATTTTGAATGTCAATTAGTTTTCAGTGGTTTTTTTTTTTTTTACTTGAGATAAAATGTTATAGATAACCATATCCGCGGACACAACTTTATAGCTGTTTGGAACGTGTGATGATTTGTACTTCCGACTCTGTGATCCGTGGTTTATAATTTTTAGTTTTTATACTTGGAGTATATTAAGAAAAATTAGGATGTACATTTATTTATGCCCCCCCCCCCCAAATATTTTTCTGCGTACGGTCTTGTTTTTAAGTCACTCCAACGTCGGGAAAAAATGCATAGATTTGGAACGGTGACTGTGTGGAAAAATAAAAAAATATGTCTGATTTATCGTGTTCAAATTTTAAAGCGATGAATACCGGTTTTTATTTATCGGTATATTTTTGTACCTTACTTTTGGGACAGCCCTCGTATGAATGCACATTTATCGTTATTAAGTTTTACGACGGTTTGTCTCGGGGGCCTTAAAAAGTCGCCGGGGATTTTTTTAGGATTGCAGTAGTAGTAGTTTCTGTTACTCGAGAATATAAAAAATATGCGATCGAATTAATTCGTTTTTTTCTCTTTGAAATCGCTGTAAGACATATTTAAAAATATATATAGATCGTTACATGCTCATTGTTTGTAAACGGTAGAAAATTCGTTTTTTTTTTACACGCCATACGTCGTATAACTGTTGTTAAGTTATCCCGAAAAAATGCATGCGGTGTGTGAAACGCATTCACAATTAGTTCTACGAAATAATATAAATTACGTGTAATAATTGTTACGTAATGCACGCACGGACACAATCGATTGATTTACACTCCGAACACTTACTCGAGTCTCGAGTAAATATAAATAGTTTTGTGGTAACGATTCATAACATTATATGAACGATAACTATTTGAAATATCTTAAACTGTTATCTTCGTATTGATTTATTTTGTGTTACAAACACATATAATGTATAGTTTCTGTATTTAAATACGATCCCTTCTAGCTATATTCAATCGTTTTTATCGTCGTTTCCCTCCCACAATTTGATCAAGTCGTTCCATTGAAAAAACTATACCCGTCGTGCTGTCCATTCAATTATTTTAAAACGGTTCTCTCCTTGTGTGAACCTAATTCTATTAGGTTTCAACTCTCAGATCGTATTTCTTCAAACAAACACAATCATCGCGATCTGCAGATAAAAAAGGTTTTTCGAAAATTCTTTTCATACGGTTTTATATAGCTGTACGCGTTTTAAATCAAATAACATCTGACTAGTTTGAGAGGACTGAGTCTGTTACTCTATTGATTATAATTTATGAGTATAACACTTATTCATATGATACCACGTTGTATGTCTACAGTGAAGACCGCGTAGTAGTTTTGTTGGTGTAAAACGTGAACGCGTGCGACGCTCAAATCTGAGTGAACCAGGCAAACCGTCGGAATGTGTATTCGTTATTGAATACAAATATTTATATGTAACGATTCGCCAAGAGCATTTTCACACGTATGAAATTGTTCACGCGTATCCTACAATTACATTTCAACGGAATACCTAATTCGACCTGCACGGGCCCGGGGACGTTTTAGCGTGAACCGTTTTGGCGTATATTAAAAAATAATTAATAAATTATTCTTAAAAATTGTAATTCGTGATGAAAAAAAATATTTCATAATATATCATAAAGAAGTTAAAGCTAGTATCCTTAAAAAAAAAAAAAATTAATGCGATTTTGTAATTATTTTAATTAAGAACACAATTTAATAACATTATAATAGTATAAAAAATATTTGAATATTTAACAAAAGCATCAATGCTAATTCCGAGTAGTGAGAATACCTATTTACGATCTTTAAAATCGGAATTTTTATTAAATAACATTATTACGAAAAACACTGTGTCGATGGATGTACTCTACGAGAACAATCGTTTTTACATTGTCATCACCAAAATGTTTTATTATAGTCGTACGAAATCAAATGTATACAGAAAACTATTATTCATAAGTATATTTTATACCCGAATGCTCTTTGCTGGGTGCAGTGTCGATTACAATTACAATTACAGTTTATAACAATTTTAGAGCTATCCGTATAGCAGAATTCATCGCGTAAAAGTACTTAAAACCGAGTTAATTTATATGATCAAGAAAAAAAGTATTTTACATGTTCTAATATGATTTTTGACTTTCGTTATGTACATTATGCTCTAATAAAATTAAAATAATTTTTTTTTTTACATATGTCTCAGTCTCACACCAAAACGGTTTTACGTTTTACGTTTCGGCTTACGCACGTTTACGGACATTTTATATAACTAAGGCTCGGAACTTATTGCACTAAAAAACCTTGTAGAATTGATTGCACTAAATTGCACTAAAATATTTTTTATTTTATTAACAAACAACACACACATAAAACATTTTCGTTTACAAAAATTAAAAAATTCCCATACCTTTGAGGAGATATCCAGTAACGTAAAAGAACGAACACAGAACGAAATGAACAACGCGTATCATACCATCAAATAATCGACGAGATTTCTCCTGCGATTTTACAGTCGTGAGATATGTCGATATAGAAGCGGTCGTATTTAACGTTATTTATTGAAAAATTAAAGAATTATTATTATAGTATAGTATAAACGTATTTTCCATCAATTGTCGTTACTTGTTTTACCCATCATTCGAAGAAATACAAGTTTCCAAACACTTGGTTTGCTACAATAATATTTATGTAATAATATAATATATATGAGTATATATATATATAAATAATATATAATTATAATGATTCATCTTCATTGATCATTTTACAATCGATCAGATGGTGACATACTGAATTTGTAGATTTTTATTTTTTTCAAACGGTATCTTTGACATTTATTTATCATAAATAAAAAATATTAATATAAATTTATGTGAAAATTTACGAAATACAAACAAATTGTATTATTACAAGAAAACGTAAAAAATTGCAATAAATTCCGATGTACAATGAATATTTATGTCGAAGATTCTTATTAGCGCATCTGTAATGTTGTAACACACACGAACTACGTGATAATAAACATTTTTATTTTTTATTTTACAAACCCTAATTAAATAGTGAACACACAATTTAATAACATCAGTTATTAATTTAAAAAAAAAAAATCGATTGGATAGTTTAGTTTAGTTTAGTTTTTTTTTTATATCGTGATGTTCAGAACAATGTTATAAAAATGAAAGTTATAAAATCGTCCGCAATGAGCTGCGCAAGATTGATAATCGTTAATTACGCGTGTTTGTGATCATTAAAAAAAAAATAAAAAATAATAATTATTCAAATAATGAATCGCAGGCGGAGTAACAACGTACACATAATGTATTATATGGTTTGACCTGAGAATTTCCGCCGACACGACGGGACCGACCACGTACATCGTATATGGGAGAGCGCAGCCGATCGAGACGCGTGTTCGAAATTATTATCAAATATAAACCGTGACACGTATCGTGTGGGCTATAAAAAAACGCCATACCCACGAAATACAATTTGATCTCACAATACGAATTATTTGCCATTACTTACAAACGCACGAAATATATTTAATTATACATATGTATATATGATTTATGTATAGCGTATAGATGTGTGTGAAAATAGAATGATCGATTCACCGACCACATCGCTTTAACGAACGACACACACGTAGTAATTAAATTTTATTACATACGTTTTTTCGTGTGTACAGGAATAACTCGGTTACTTACAGAGATCATTATCCGATACGTTTTATGTGTTGCATTATGGAGATTTTTCATTTTTTTTTTTTTAGTAAATTTAAGAGTTCGTTTTGAAATCATATTACAATTATAGTTATACGGTCGCATACTCGGTAGCGGATTTACGGTTAGAAATGTCAACGGGCAAAATTACTTTACCGATTTTAAATAAAATGTTATGCATATTATTAAAATTAAATAATTCTCGAGTATTTGTAGACTATTATTATTTGGTTTATGTATCATACATTTTTATTTCTTAATACAAAAAAAAAAAATTGATAAATTTAAGTAATGCTATTTTTGAAATCCGAAATTACAGAAATCTCATTATCATCATGTTTCGAACGTGATTATCGAAATCATGATGTTAAAACATTGCAAAGGTTTTTTCTTAATCTTTAGTATAGGTATTTTTAATATACATTTTTGGTCTAGTTATGTGTTTTTCGAAAAAACAGAACAAGTGTTTGTAAATTTCCTATTATATAATTTCCTATCCTAATATACTTTTTTAATATTGAAAACCATAAATCAAAAGAAACCACAAAATTGATTATGAAAAATTTAATCGACGTTTATCTGTTGCCAATAATTACAATTACCTTACACAATTTTCCACTTTAGAAATACTCAAGAGGGTCTGGACCCGAGTACCACTCTTTAGTTGCGCCACTGAGGCTTATTATTATAATATAAGTACATGATAAAATGCATCTTCCAGAAGCCTGAATAATAATAATAATAATGATAATAGATTATAATCTAATATTCTTGGGTATATGTAATGGTTAGGCTATTACTATAGTATCATTTGTGATTTAAATTATTTTCAAATAATACAAGACTGATAAGAAAAAAAACTATGTTTTGAAAATTTCCTGATATCAGATATGAGATCTAGAATACAATTAAGTACGTAAAAACAATATATTTTCAAAAGTCAATGAACCCCCTAAACCCCCCTCATTGATCACGCCTATAACGCGTCGCGTACCAAGTACATTCTAAAATACACGGCTATAACGAACTTTGTTTCAACACCTGAGGAGTATTCACAGTTTATGTACAATGCATTATTAACGACATTTTACACGGGTGTGAGATTCCGGCACACAAATATTAGCTTCCCAAACCCCATCATTAGCATTATTTTTGAACTGTGAACACGGCGAACACATTTCGCATAATACACGACGCCACACAATCGCAGCGGTTTATCGTGTTACGCGCAGTGACGGAACTATGGGGGAGATCGATCCCCGGGCGTACGAATTTGATGGCGTAAAATTTGTTGGATATCTATTATAATGTTTATCATCAAAAAAATATTATAGGAGATAGGAGACGTAATTTTAACATTTTCCCCCGGGCGTCGAAAATCCTAGTTTCGCCACTGGTTACGCGGTATGTTTATAACCCGAGGAACGCATGAAATCATTTGATTATTGAAAAGTATTTGTTAATTAATATTAATAACTTCATTCGTGCACGACATCCGATTTGTACGATGATCCGTGCCAGACAAAATCATACGGCCGCTAAAAATACCATCGCGCCATTTCGTTTGAAATGTTCGGTCGTCGACAAAATACGTGTTATATAACCGAAACCGAAGTAAACACAACAACACCGTAACACTCTGTACCTGTTGCTGACGAATTCAACGAAAACATCATACGGTTAGGTTAAAGCCGCCCTTGACATCTTTGATACGGGTAACACGTAATTGCGTGTCTTTGTCGGCGGATCAAAGTAATGCAGATTTTAACCTACAAAAATGTAGAGATTCCGTATACAAGCCGTAAGAGGCGTTACACTCCATTGTATGTTGTGTTTCTTTTAATAGCGTTTCTTAATCGCGAAAAAAAAAACGTTAAATATATATATAATAACTCGTCATTTCTTCCGAATACTTATTGTTACATATTTTGTAACGCGCAAGTCTGTTTGTGTCGCATTAATATGAACTGTTGACGACGAAAATAGTCGTAAGCGACGTTTTTTCGTTTGCGTTGCGAACGGCGCGAGATACTCGCTCAATCGATAACATTCAGAATATCGTGTACGATTCGTTTTAGATCGTTTTAAATCGTCCAAATTGTTGTTGTGATCAGTGGTTGATCTGAGGAGAAGCGTAGAGGGACGGAGTTACTCTTCATTTTTTTTTTCATATAGAACAGCGTACCCAGAATGCGGAAGTAGGATTTTCGACGCTCGGGGAAAATGTTAAAATTACGCCTTATCTCCTATAATATTTTTATATTATAAACATTATAATAGGTTTCGAAAAATTTTACGCCACCAAATTTTTACGCCCGGGGATCAATCCCCGTCTTCTCTCACCTTAGTTTCGCCACTGAGCGTACCCCTAACCAAACGCAGGGTTCGCAACGTCGTCTTCATTTTTATTTAATTTTTTTTTTAATGACACTGATACACGCCCGTTTTTTATGGCGAGAGCGAACCGAAAAATTGTTCATCAACATAAAATTATGCGCTTGAAAACGGTCTGAGATGCTATTTTTATTCTTTCAAAAAAAAAAAAAAAACAAAAAACAAACAAACTACTATCACTCGCCTGAGGTGAAAACATAAAAATGACGCGTATCCATGACGTTGCGGTGTCTTTTTGTTACTTCGTCATGATCAATTCACAATTACGGCGAATTCGGAACCGCGGAGAGGCGAATCTAATCGTTATCGGGCCATCTCCTAAGACGGGCAGCGGCATTCGCAAAAAAACGTATTTGGCACGGTGATCCACGACTTGAATAATTTCGCCGTAGACGAAATACGATCGAAATACGAAAAATCGCACAGGCGACCCGTGTCGGACGAGGCGGCGGTTAGGCGCGCGCGGGGAAATTTCAGAGCACGTTTTTTCGTTTTGTTCATTTTTTTTTTGTTCATTTTTCTTTCTGACCGTTGACAACGGTGAAGTTAAGGGTTGTTGTATGCGCGCGGGGGTTTTTTCTTGTCACGGTCGTTCCTTATTATTATTATTATGATGTTCGGACGACGTTATGTTGTTTACGTGTGTCGTATAAATACACACACCCGACCGGATAACGACGGACGGTCCGCCGTGACATTCCTGTTACGTCCCATCCCCTACCCCCACCTACCGTGTACCTGTAAACGGGGCGTGAAAAGGAAACGTAGTGTCTTGGCGGTCGCGCTGCGTCGAAATCAACACGCCGGGGTGTTTGGACGCGGGGACGAGGTGGGTTCGAATCGTTTTACGACCGCTGGTAACCCGGTTACCGGATAATGCGTACATTACGTGCATGATATACAATCGTACATAAACGGCGCGTTTTGACAACGAAACGTCGTTTGACGATTTCACGGGTCGTCTAATATATTCTCGTTAACGCCGCCGCCGTGTGATGTGAAACGTACCGCGCGCGCGCGCGCGTCGTCATAACCTATCCGGACGGCACCGCCGATACCTTTTAATCGTGTCGTGGAAACGTTCCGTCCCGATAATAAATCTGACTTTCGGGCCGGCTAACGAGCGGCCCGTCTCAAAAGGACCCCGGAGTCGGGCGGGGAAAAAAACCGTTTTTCCTCTTCCATTCTTCCCGTCCGGGTCGCCGCCGACGACGAAAAAGGTCGGGTCGTTTTCGGGGAACGTATCCGTCGATCCTCTACCGTCTGTCGCCGCACAATACGCCACGGGTACCCCCGCCGAAGAGCACGTAGTCGGAACGACCACAAACCGTTCGTCCAAAGGGAACCGCCACAGCCGCCGCCGCCGCAGCCGCCACAGCCGCCACGGCTAACTTAACCTCTGCGAAGGGGATGACCGTTGCGCGCGCGCGCGTAAAACCGTCTCTTGGACGACGCGTCCTTGGGATACGTCCGGGGGCGATTGTACGTGAACGCCATTGTGCGCGAGACCCGGCGCTCACGCCGCTAAAAGGTTTACGACTCCGATAACAATAACAATATCGGTTGTTGTTATGACGTGTTGAACGCCGTGCGACCGGCGTGAGAGCTAGCAAACACGTGCTGCTGCACCGGGGGAAGTCGTGACGTTTCACTATCACCGTTGGTGTTTTCCGGTCGATAATTTCGTGTCGTATACACCGCGATAACGCTAACGAATTGACCGCACCATATTTATCGGGTCTGTCGTTCGAAACGAAAGTTTCTCCGCGAACGCCGGTCTTCCGTCGTTTTCTCCCCGTTCACCGCGAATGACTATTATAACCGCGACAACATATTATAACGAAAAACATTTCAGTACACATAACGGTCAGTCCGCGAAGACATATTCACGCACAGCGTTCGGCACGAACTAACGAGATGTGATGACGATACAAGATGACATCATAGGTCGGCCGTAGTATATCGGTCGGTCGGTTGTCGTCTACAATCGTAGACGTATAGTTTTTCTATTTTCGCATACCTCGCGTCCGACGTTGTAACCAGTGTGGTGTACTATGGGGCCGGTCGAAGATTTCCAACGAGGTCGCGGACGTAATTTTTCGCCGGAGACGAATAAAAAGCACTGTCCCGTCTTGCTCACGAGTAGTGTGACCATAATAACCACGTAATAATACACTTTTGAATCTTTTGACATGTTCACACGTTTTTCGCGCCCAAGTCTTAGAACAGTCAGTACACGAGGCCGTTAATGCTTTAGAAACCACACCGAGTACCAAACCGGAAATTGTTGGAAAAATAATCACTGCATACACGCACAAATAACAACCGCGTCCAGATGAGAACTGTATTCACATGTATTGTTAATAATACTTACAGATAACAGTATGTTTTATTTGCAAGTATTTAATATAAAACATGTTATTTAATTAATCAATAATAGTATTGTTGGGTTATGAAGTTATTGCATCGAGACGTTGTTGATGAACAAGTCTGTTGATAAACAAACCGGACGATAAGCATACGATTCGATTCGAGAATTCGACATTAACATTACATAAATATACACGCGGGTTTACTGTACGAATTGTATTGTACAATACGATTTCAATTATAATACAGTAGAACCCGTTTAAGACATTCTCACCTAAGACGATTTCCTGCCTACCGTCATTTTTACGAGTCCCTTCATTTTGACAACGTTTAACGTGTAATTAACTCCAGATAGTACGCTCTCCTTGTCAATGATGTCAATGATATCAATGAGAGAGAATAGATTTAGATGGTTTGGTCATGTTATAAGGAGAGAAAATTCGGAAGCTGTAAGGACGGCTATAAAAAAGAACATTGAAGGAAGAAGAGGGAGAGGAAGACCGAAGAAGAAGTGGTTGGATGCGATTGGGTGTGATATGAAGACTGCTGGTGTGTGCATAGATGATGTAGGAGATAGTGGTAAGTGGAGGTTTAGAACACAGGAGGCCGACCCCAAATAGCTGGAATAGTGGCGAGAGAGAAGAAGAATCGTATATCACTGTGTTATCGGATGATAACATTCACGGTTAGATACGATACGCCATTTCAACGGTTATTCATGGTATCGGACATGGCTCCGGTTTACTACTTTTTGCGGTTCATTATAGTAAAGTGTAATTAATTTTATTCGTTTTTTCTGAGAACTTCTCGAGTTTGAGTTTTAATTATGGCTGATTGTCGAGAAATTAAACAAAAAACGTTTTCTATTGCTGACAAGTTGAACATTTAAAAAATGTATGAAAAAAGTGACGGAAAAAATAAAAAAAAATAGCAAAAGAAATGGATTTACCGGCATCGACGCTAAGAATAGTTCTGGCAAACAGAAATAAAAATGAGAGCAGTGCAGTGACCGCTAGTTGTAAGCAACAAAAAATAAAACGTAGTAAAACGAAATGACTTAAATATTACGGTCTGACCAGAAATGGATTGGTAAATTAGTTATTGACCATAATTCATCTCGTACCATGCGGCGCCATTAAATAATTATTTTTTTTTTTTCAAACGTTCGAAATTTAAAAAGTCGAAATCGTTTTTGTTTTTAACTAACGGTCACGGAATAGCGGGTGTTTTATTAACTACATAAATATCTTTGCGATCGGAAAATATCGTTTATCCACAAACCACATTCGAGTAGAGGTGCTCGTACGAAGAGTACGTCTAACAACGTCGAGATATTGATGTAAACGCATAGTGACATACACATGTATATTATGGTCTCTGTGTAGTCGTAACGAAACGTCATCTTGACCCAGTAATATTGTAATACGTTTAAGTCAATACCCTTTACCTATATTATATATATGTCTATCTCTCATGCGGTGAAACCCAACACCGCGAGACTACATCGTAACCTAAACCTGTGTGTATTATGTATAGTTTTTGCGACTGATGACGCTATATGTTGTGTAATATTGTTATTCTATAGACGTATTTAAACAAGAATTGTGTTATATATGTTTTTGTAATAACGGTAATGTCTCATAAAATCACATTCATAAATCGAGGAAGTCTCATTTTCTTCTTCTGACATATGCGGTGTCGGTATACATCAAAAGGTCCTTTACTGAATTGATACAATATTTGTCACACAAATAATATATTGTATACAGCGAACAAATGGTTAGGGTATATACTTGGAATTTATTTTTATAACTCTGTATAGTTAAGTTAGGTATATACAACCTGTCATATAATCTCAATAATCACATAAATTAGAAATTTTCACTTAAATTTATGGGAAACATTCAAGAAGGCTACTTCTTGAATGTTTCCCATAAATTCTCTTCTCTGTATGCCACGCTAATTTTATATGTTAAAAACACAAAGTTCATACAATTTTTTCAGTAAAATATAAAAAGTGTTAAATAATAACATGTTATCTAATAGGTACTAGATTCTTAGCCTAACGTTTTTAGTACCGTTTGTCACTGGTACATTTTAGTCATTTTTTTTCTTTTTGCCACACACGTGTTTTCGTTTCTACTTTATTAGTCGTTACAAATAAATGTATGTCACACGTACGACGAGTCTCGAGAAATCACTATATACAATCAACAAAACCGAATAAATTACGCTCTTGAGTGAATAGCGATATTTGTTTGCCGTTTGGTAGTACGGACGTACGGTATGTTAAAAAAGTCGTTCAAAACTTTAACACACACACACACACCCAATAATAATATATCCTATGTAATTTGCACAGTGTTCATCACACAATGATAAATGACCAAAAATAATTCAATAACAAACGACGATAACCACGATCGCATTTAGTTATCGCCGATATTAATATTGTTCTACAGGTTTATTTTTATTTAACAAGTAATAGTTAGTCATCCTAATAGTGACCATGACGAAGTCGGCGGATACTGTTAGATTGGTATTTCGCTACTCATTTATAAAATATAATTTAACTATTCTAACTATCTATAGATTCTTGAAATACTAAATACTTAATGTTTAAACGAATCGAAACCTGTTGTGACCCGTAACGTACAAGGCGTGACGGTTGCAAGCCCCAACGTCTAAAATCTATGTTAATATATACGTAGTTTAATACAGACGAAAACCCCTCGGGAAAATTTTTCATTGGAAACCAGTTTTCACGAGAACAACGTGCGTAGAATACGTTTAATGGTTTGATTTGATTAAATATACATTATTATGGTCACGGTACAAATAATTATTATGTTAGACATTTATTATAGGCGTTATTCGTTTTTATATAATTTAATCATTATTCTGTAATGCATTTACATAACAATTGGGTAACGCAGTTCGAGCGTCAGTAGGGTTTGCGCGTGGCGATGGTTTTCTACGTTAAAAAAAACAAAAAAAAAGTCGATTCAAACGGATAATACGCGGTGGAGTATAAAAAAAAAGAACAGTAGACGATTGATTAATCAACATTTTATTTACAGTCGTGTCATTGTTTTCGAGCGTGTGTACGAAATATTTTTATAATGACGTTAAAACTATATGCGTACACCACCGGGGTAGTAAGAAACATTTTCGGAGGGTTTAAAAAATAAAACTTAATATGCTAATTGAATTAATTTTTAACATTTTAATCGTTTTATGTTAAAACGAAACGAGGATGAGATTCAACATAATCGAAATCTGTTTTATTTATGATATTATATTTATGATGGAATTGTTTGAAACGTAAAAAAATTACGAATAAAATTGCCTACGCTTCTCAGAAAATGCTGTGATTACTACTTCAGTTCAGTAATATCAATTTCCATGAGGATATTCAAAGGAGCAATACTGTTCTTCTCCAATTGCATTTCTTTCCCGATTCTTTAAACGTCGCAAAGTTGATATATTTAAAAAAAAAAATCAATTATTTCTAAACACGTGAATATTTCGAGGTGAATATTACTACGCTACTGAAGTACACCCTTTTTTATCCCCGGAGATCTCGTAGTTTGCGCATTCGGTTAATTCGTTTTTCGTCCATATAAAATAATGTACAGGCTTTCGTGCATAATTACACGGAGCGCTGTATATGGTTTCCATATTATATGAACGAATGAAAATTACATACGATTACAAACCGAATTGAAACGTATCTATAACTTTATACTGTAGATGCGTATTTATATAACAATTATAATGCGCGCGCGTTTACTATGTACATTTATATATTATGTTGACGAATTTGAATTGCTTTTTAGACTTTTGTATTTATATCACCAATATAATATCATCAATATATACGTTCAATTATCATTAAACTGTGACGTGAATATAGGAAGTATGACCGTTTTGGTGCGAGTAATAACAACAAGAGTGTGCAAAATGTTCAATAAAAATCGTGCGCGTTATTGTTGGACGTCTGAAGAGGCATTTTTTCTACCCCATTTTTTTTAGTGTTTTTCTCGAGCCTCGAGATTGGTTGGTTTTAAATAAATGAGCGTACGAAAAAAGTTCGGCATCTTGTACGTGTTACACATGAAATCTGCGTTCAAAAAAATCAATATTTATTACGCGTCGTAAGTTTTAAAATTTGTATCGAAACGTTATAAGCGTTAAACGAACCGGGGGGTGTACGCGTCCGTGTGTAATCGGCCTTTTTTCTTTATTCGCCCTCGAAAACCTTTTTATCGCGAAAAATTGTTCGTGCACAATATTCGATTTCTCACGCGTCGCCGCCACCGTACACACCGTCGTACGCGTATGTGTGTAATATATCACATACGTCAACGCAAAAAAAACGGGCGGGTTTTTGACGTTTCCTTCCTTTCACCGTCTTACCGTTGATAACAATGTATAGGGTTTTTTTTTTTCATGATAAATACCCAAGTCCGTGTGAAACGTTCCGTGCGATTATTCCGAGAACGGACCGCGAACGTCCGTGTGTAACACGCTTGCTATTGACGCTCACGGGTCGGACGCACGACGCACCGACGTCCGTAAAAATGTCATTCGAATAAAACCTATTAAAAAAAAAAAAAAATAATAATAATAACCAATTCGTACCTTTTATTTAGGGGTAGGTTATCAAAAAAAAAAAAAAAAAACGCTGCTGCCGTCGCTGTCGCACAGCGTGAAAACCGTCCGCTCGGTGGAGAGGAAGTACCCGACGAAAAGGGTCGCGAAAACACGAGTAGGAACAGTGCTCGAATCGGGCGGGGGTGACGTAGTGAGACGGAGCTTCTCTACAAAATTTGAAAAAAATTTAACGTCCTTTCACTACAATTTTTACAGGAACGCGGAGGAGCGCTTATGACCGGGGACCATAGATAAAAAATCATGAAAAAATTGTATATTCGATATTATTGATTTTAATATTTTTATTTCTATTATTACGTTATCGCTATATCGAGGATATCTACTTGATAATGTATATCTCGTTTATCACGGAATATTATTCGTACATTATTTGACGATTATTTTTAGATTCACTGACGGGTGTACTATAAAATCGGATATCTGTGACAGCGCACGAATTGTCGATAAACAACGTCGTTGATTGCCGATAAATCGCTGTGTAGCGTGAATAATTTTTTTTTTTATAAGTTGTGATAGCATATAATTGACGTTTACATTTTATTATTCCTACTTAAATTTAAACGGGTTTATTAGTTGTTTTATTTATGTAAAATATTGTAGAATACTGTTTTACTAAAAAAAATGATTTTAATTGAAAAAAAAAATATTAGAAATCAGGTTATATACATGAGTGGTAAACTGGTGGGTGGGGGGGGGGGACACCCATGGTTTTAGAATATTTCGTTTGGAACGCCGTATTTAAGTGTTCAATCGAGCTCCACCGGATTATATTTTTTCGTTCGACCGCCGAAACAACGAAATCGCCGACGGACCAGGTGCGGTTTCAGATTCATATTACGGAAGGGCGGGGGGCGAATATTGCACATTCAAAAATAAAATATCTGTGATGTGTGTTTAATATATGTGTGTGTGTGTGTGTGTTTATTGAAATGAAATACAAGCGTATACTTGAATGAAAAAATATTTTTGAACTCGATAAATGGCCGGGGTCGTAAACATTACGACAATACGACAACATATTTAAGAAACATACACGACGCTCATTACTGATTGTTACAGTGGCGACGGATACATACTTAAGGTGGTGTGTTTGCACCACCTAAAATTATGGGTGGGTCAGCATATTTTCAGGTTATTGTTTCTAACGTCAGGTCAGGGTCAGGTTGGTATAAATAAACGTTTTGTTTGGGTAGTTAGCATAATGAATTATTAAAAACCAATGGTTTAGCGTGAACCATTTTAAACAGCACAGACTAGAGCACTACATAGGTACGAAGCAGTTGGTTAGTTCGTTGCGCGAGTCTCAGACCGTTGTAATCTACTATTATGATATTAAACCGTTGTGGAGTCGTCGTTGTGGGCCTTACTCTGATTACCGACCACCGCTACAACAGCTAAACATGTTTTCCACGTTTTATACCATCGTGTATTATTACGATATTTTATATGGCTTTGGCCTTGAACCTAAAAAAAAGGACGCCTAAAAAAGGGGTAGTAAAAATTTGTGTTTGCGCCATCGGATGGCTATTTACTATCGGGCGGCCGTTCCTCCTACAAAACGTTGAACGAATTATCTCTGGAATTTCCCCCGAAACTTTGTAAAATCCGTTACATTCGATCAGATCGGAATGTGTAAAAATCGAGCCGGTCGTCGTCGCAAACGATTTGGGCTCAGTGCCGTTACGCGTACACGAACGGTTTTGGGAATTTTCGTCGAGTATTTTCAGTCAGGAATTTTTTTCCCTGACCTCGCCCGCCGCCCGCCGGATCCGCGCGTGCGACGGCCCGTCTGCTCCGTGGGCGTTTGGAAACGCGCGACCGCACAATGGTCCGGCCGGTCAGTGCGCGAAAAAACATCACGCGCACGTTGTCGACGCGTACCGTGTCCGTTCATCGATCAGTGTCATCCCTCCGCGCTTCGCGAAACACCGGGCGAATCCATGAAACCCGGGGGGGGGTGGGTTGGTGGGGGTGGGGACGCTCCAAGAACGGCTCGAGTATACCTTGTTGACGATCTTCCGCGCCTTCGCGTTCTGAAGGCGGTTTGTCGAGTACGATCTCAACGTACGTGAACTCGTTGACGGAAACGCCGACTGAAAAACCGACTGCTGATCATTTAAGTTTTTGGTTTTATTACACGTTTTCCGACGGCCACAAAAATCGTCCGGTTAACGCCACCGGCTCTTTGATTTTTTTTATTCCGAAGTGTTTCTCGCCAAAAAAATTATTCAAAGAGTTACGTACTGTATGAAGTACGGACACGTGTTTGCACGAAACGGTGAAAAACTGCCGACTTACGAACCGCCGCCGTCGTCGAGCCCTCAACAAAATCTCGACGCGTTTTTGTAAACGGCGCACGTACTCAGAAAGTCCGTAGACACCGCCGTCCAGGCGCGGATCCAGAACTTACTTACGGGGGGGGGGGGCTATCAAAACAACTTTAATCCTCATTTTGTCGCATCGAATAATAAAATATTTTCCAAAACGTTTTATTGGAAATCGTTTGCGATACACCGAAAAATCCCATAGCTACAACTTCATTTTAAATTGTCTTTCTATAGTATCATAGATAAGAGTTAGAATTATAAAACGATACTAATAAAAAAATTTAACAAGAGTCTACGGGGGTGGGGGGCGATCGCCCCTTGCCCCCCCCCCCCCTCCTTGGATCCGCGCCTGCCGCCGTCCGTCACGTTTACCGACAATTCGAGCGCGGAAAACATTATTATTAATATAGATCACGAGTACGGGTAGTTTATGGGCCGACAGTCGCGTTTGTGCACTTTGTGCGTAAACCCCGTAGGCCATAATATCAAAAATATATTATTTCTTTCGGTTCCTGTTTCAAAAAATAGTAGAGGTACGCCCGAATATTTGCAAAAAATAGAATGGGTACTCGGTCCCCCCGTCCCCAATCACAAAACAAAACAAAACGTTACGTTTCATGACGAACGGGTTAACGTCGTCGCAATATTCATCACGGTGTCGTCGCGGTGGCGTTTTAATGATCGTTCAATCGCGACGCCTGCCGCGGTCGTCTTAAACAAACGAACAACCGTGCCGCGTTTCAACAACGTACACGCGCGTACATAACTACGGGAACAGATTTGAAAAATTCGTACGTCAACCATACACGCGTTTAAATCGTGAACTCGGTGCCGTGATTAACGGCCGGCCCGTTTGACATGCGCGTTTTATTTGTTTATTTACGCGATTTCGATTCGGCCATACTCGCGGATACTTAGGGGGTTTTCGGTCGATGTTCCCGACGACTTATATTAGCGTGTCGTCGATAATTCTATCGAAGAACGCGGCTTCCGCGGTCGAACGATCAACACGCGTTTCGCACATCATTTTAATGATAATAATGTACATCGAGACGGACGGGGTTCCTGTAAAATTGCGTGTGAAAAGCGTCCTCAGAAAAAGAAAAAAATATATGCTTTACCAAGCAATTTTCCGAGAACACACACACAACCCGTTCCTTTTTACGACGTATGTATATATTTGACGTAAAAGTAATAACAAATAAATTATACAAATCAATATTATGTCAATGTTTATGAATGTTTGTTTTTAATGTTTACGATGTTTATGACTATAAAACAATAACATACAATTCATTATAGGACGTTAACGCCTGATAATATTTACTATCAGAACTGTGAAATAAAACATCGAATATCAAATATTTCGAAAAAAACAAAAAAAACAAGTAGTGATATTATTAAAAAAACAAAACCCTTTAAAAACGTGATGCCCGGGGTAGTTGCCCCCCCCCCCCCCGTAAACACTTGTTAAATTTTTGTATTAGTATCGTTTTATAACTCTTATCTATGATACTATAGAAAGACAATTTAAAACGAAGTTGTAGCTGTGGGATTTTTCGGTATTAACGTTTTCGATAACCAATAAAGATATAAATACCTTTTTTTATCAAAGTGCGCATAACTGTTTTCATATATGTATTGCAGTTTAATTATCGAACGATACGTGAACCGTAAAAATCGATGGGTTACACATAATATAATATACCTACAGCACGGCTCTTAAATATCCCGAACATCTCCGTAGAGGACAATAAACTGTTCCGATATCAGTCCGCGACCGTCACGCGACTCGACATTCGATAAAGACGGACTTCATTGTTTTATTTCGGTGTATCGCAAACGATTTCCAAGTAAAACGCATTTGGAAAATATTTCGTATACTCGATGCGACAAAACGAGGATTGAAGTCGTTTTGATTAAGACGCCCCACATCCCGTAAATAAGTTCTGGATCCGCGCCTGTGTGTGATCGTCAAAAACCACGCGATCACCCGTCGCGCGCGAAACGACGAATTCATTTACTACCCGCGCGTGCGCGATCTCCGTTTACCGACCGCCGCGTGTGTCGTCGTCCTCGTCGTCGTCGTCGCCGTCGCCGTCGCCGTCGCCGTCGGTCTTTTGTGTCACGGGCGCCCGGTGATCGATCGTTTCCTCGCCGTCGACCACCGCGCGGTTCGTCCGGTTCCGGGCGGGCGGTCGTGTCTTGTCGTCGCACGTCCCGCGAACGCGACAAAGACGTTTGCCAACCGCCTACGTCCTGTTTTTATTTTCGTTATTTTTTTTCTTTTCTTCGGGTGCCTCCGAGCGTCGGCGACCATTCCAGCAATGCTTCTCTCCGTCGGTCGCGACTCGAAACAACTCCGATGAGCTCTTTCCAAACCATTCCCTTTGATCATGCCAACCATTATGTTCTTCTTCTGCCACGGCCAAATTTTTCCATATATTTTCCCTTGCAAAACGGCTTGAAGTATTGAATATCTACTCTTATTTCTCATCGTATGACCTAGGTGCTGGAGCTTTCTTATCTTTATGGTGTTCACTGGCTCGGTGTCCTTTTTCATTCTCCTAAGAACATTTGTAATCCGGGCAGTCCACGGTGTTTTCAGTGTTCTCCTGTATAACCATAACTGCTGTCTTCTTTGTAACGTCATCGTTCGATGTCCAGTATTCCACACCATAGAGTAGAACAGAGAACACATGACATCTTATTATGTCTCACATTTTATTAAATGTTGTCCTTGCATTACCTATACTCGTCTTGTTGGTACGTTCGTAATAGCACGCGCGCGTGGTCCGGCCACGGGGAAATTCGCAACTTGCGAAAACGTACGCTCGACACGGACCCCGTACAGACGCTGCTTGGCCGGCGGAAAAGTTGCGCCCATTTTTTCAGTTCTTCTCCGTCAGCAAAATCCTCGTCGTGTTTTTAGCTAACATTCACATCCAGCGAACCCCCGGGAACGATTTAGACGCAGATGATTGTGAAAACAAGTGACAACGGGTACAGTACAACGGTTTGATCGTTGCTCGTTGTGTACTACGCCAAATTGTCCAAACGCTTTTTATTATTGTTTTTCGTTGACACGCATTTTCGTCACACAGCCTGACGGTCGTCGTCCTACCCTATTGTCCACGTTTAATCGGGGTAATAATATTACACTGTTTACGTTTCTCGTTCTCCGATCGATTTCGAGGCGCCCGTGACAAAGCTAACCCGCTCGCGTCCACCTCTAGATCCGGCTAGGTACTGGCTCGGTCACACGCTCGGTTTCAATTCGAAAATACGTTTATATTGTGCGCGTGTGTGTGGACGCGATTCGAGTGATTAGAAAACTGATAAACAACACGTGCAAATACATTTTTTTTCTCTAACGTAGTTACAGTCCAGACGGCCGTTTTGCCGGGCCCGGTATAACTCTATTAATTCTGTTTTAGTTTTTCAATTAACAGTTTTACGGCAGACGGTCGCATAATAAATCGCGATTCGCGGATGAGAAAAAAACTTAAATTACACTTTTATTCTCGCGATGTGAAGTGCGGTTGAACGGACTGACGGGGCCTAGTGCGATCGCACCTCTCGCTCTCTCCTCCCCCCCCAATTTTTTTGCACAGGTTCGAAATATAATCGTACACAGACATTTTGATTTGCTTGCGTTTTATTCGAACGTTTATTATTTTCTTGAGTTTTGACAAATATCTTCACGTCAAAGTAGAAACGCATTCGGTTCGTTCACTCGCGGTATATAATTATATATACACTATAGAGCAGTGGTTCTCGATCTTTTCAGGACCGCGACCCGAATTCTCCCCCGAAAATCTATCGCGACCCACACGGTTTTTACATTTACAGGATGAAATAGTTGGAAAAAACATAAATTTCTTAGAATCTATACGATTGACAAAAACTTCTCGCGTCCCACAGTTTTGAGAAACGCTGCTGTAGAGTGTGTACACGTATTACACAAAAACCGAATACTGTTTAAATAAAACTGCGTGTGAATAAAATACGTGCGTACTTACCGCGACGTCATGTGTTTTATACGCCCTTTTTAACCGGTTTTATGAAGTCTCGGAGATGTTTTGACATTTGGTGTTTACGTTTTTTTTTTTTGCGCGTGTTAACATTTTACCATTTAATTCGCTAAACGTTTATTAAACTATCAACGGTGTACGCGACAACGACGTAACAATACAATGTACAAAGTATCACGATTTGCATCAAGTGACGAGAGATGTTTCAACGTTTTTTATTGTTGTTTAATGCGTATTACATACCGAAGAATATTTAATGATCGTAAATTCACAAGAAATTATTAAAAATCGTTTTTTCCCATTAAAAAAAAAAAAAAAAATTAAAAATAATAACTCCCACTATATAAGATTACCTATCTGCAAAAGAATATCTATATAATAATTAATATTCTACGTAGCGTGGCATATACGAAATGAACCATAGAAATTCGACGATTATTATTTTTATAGCCGTTGTAAAAATTGTGTTATTGTTATTTTGTATTCAATCGACGCATTCCAAGTCTAAGAGAGATTAATGATTACGAAAGTACTTTTAAGTATACACCTACGTCCAACTATGCCAGGCGATTCATTTTCACGACGAACAAAACGAACGGTTCGACTAATTCGTACACGCGCCAGATAAACGTGAAATATGAAAAACAATATCTACGAGCATAGGCTCGCGCAGACCTTTGTCAGGCAGGGTTGGCAAAGCCAATGTTGAATTAGGATCAAGGGCGTATTTTAGGGGTGAGGGGAAGGCATTAGTCTCCCGCGAGTCCATTACCATAAAATTTAAACGAGCAATATGTATTTTGGAGGTTAGGAGAAAAAAATGATTATAATTATTATTCCAAATAGATGCATATATTATCTATGACAACTGTTGAGATTATTTTTAATTTTAAAAGAAAACATTTATAATAGTTGCCGACAACCGTTGGTTGGACGAAATTCACAATACGCACTCGAGTCCGGTGCCCGTCTTCTCGTCGTATCCGTTTTAATAACGTCGCGAACAATAATTAGCCGTCATGTGTGGGGCCAAGCCAGTCGCTGATGTAAAGATATCCACAATATTATTATGATAACGGGTTTTCCGTTGTTATAAAAATATCGCGAATGGCGCTGACGCTTGCAGCACGTAGTCGAACGCGTATTTTAATTATCGTCATCTCGCCGTTATCGTCGTCATCGCGTGGGTTTCCGACGTTACTGCATAGTATAATAAATATTTGTAATGCGGACGCACGCGGCCCCACATTAATTCTTCAACCACGGTACCAAGGCCGCAAATGTACACCCTAATTTTTTTTAATGTACTGAGAGTATGAAAATTGAAAATTATAAATCACAGATCACGGAGTCAGGAGTACAAATTATCACGTGTTACAACAGCTGTTCTAAAAAGTTGTTTCCACGGATACGGTTATCTATAGCCGTGACTGTTTCGGGCGGGATTAGTAGAAATAATAATCGACTATTTTATCACACGTAAAAAAAAAAAAAAACACTGAAAATTGTTTGACATTTAAAAAGAATTGTATCGCCAATTTAAACAAATATTAAATAAAATAGCGGGGGGGACGTGACTCCTTTCGCTCCTCTCCTGCGGGCGGTCTTATATAATAGTTTTAATATGCGTTCTAACATTTAATTTTTTATTTTTACAAAAGGTACCTAAAACATTGGGCACACGGCTTCTTTTGCTGCCAGGTACACCTCTATAAAATATCAGTTATTTCGGTTACCCTAAAATAAGTTTGAAACACGAGTAAACTAATTTTTTTAGCGGAGGGGACGAGTGGATATATCTGCCCTCGCCCCCTTCATCCCCATGAGACCTTTTTGTTGTTGTGTATTAGTTTTAAACGGCATGCCGTTCATTATCTATTTATTAATAATACAAACAAAAAAAAAGTTATATTATCGAATGGTTAAAAGGGTCCCCGCGTTCGCCCCTACCGCAGATGAAGTATGACGTTGGTTTGGCAAAAAGAAAAAAAAAGTAGATTTAATAACAATAAAATTATTTAATAAAGCGGAACTTATACATATCCTTAAGCCGTGACTTACCTTTTTCAACGATCAAGGTTCACGTTGAAAAATCAGCCTCGTCCCCACCCCACCCCACCCCATGACCAAATCATTTGACCGCCACACGGTTGATATAATCGGACCGCGTGCTGCAGTCTTCCGTCGCGACTCATTCCGAGACGTTTGCCATTCGTCCGGTCCGCGCGCATCCGTCACCGACCGCGTTCGGCATTCACGTTTCTGGATATCCTGTACGCGGACAATTCCGAACGGTTTCGATTTTCCGTGGTTAGGTCCCGATGTACCCGACGACCGTTCATCCCGTCGTTGTACAACCGGCGTGTCTGCACTGTGCCTGCGCTTCATAAGGTAAATCATGTCCGACACGTCTGAAATGACGGCGGTTTTTCACTGCGATTTCGCGTGTGTGTGTTTGGTCGTCGTCCAACAACCGTGGTATCAGTTAGATTCTGCGCGCTTGAAAAACAATAATTTCCAACCGGGGTCCCCACAATGGGCGAATGGGTTGGGGGGGGGGGGGTACGGGTCAGTGAGTACTATGGTACCGGGGCCCGGGGGAAGCTTGAAAATAACAATAATTCTTTTATTATTATTCATAAATATTTTTTTGAAAAAAATGTCGATTTTTATATTTAAACCGCAGTAAATTAGTGTACTTGTGTTTCAAACTTATTTTAGGGCAACTTGATATTTTATAGAGGTGTATAACAGCAAAAGAAGTTGTGTATCCAATATTTTAGGTGCTTTTTGTAAAAATTGAATGTTAGAATTTATATTGAAATTATTTTAAATGCTAATATACAACGAGGACCTGGTCTTAACGGTCTTGGAAATCGGACGGGTTACGTATCGAAAACGGATGTACATCGCGTTACGTGAAATGCAATCTGTTCTGTTCTAATACGTGCACTAGGTAATTGAGTAATTTGCCGTCTGTTCCTTTTCATAAGATTTCTTTTCTCTTTTTTTTTTTCGAAATACACACATTTTTGTTACACACAAAATTTGTTAATTAAATTTATCGTTTGAAAATATATAAAACGTTACTAGGCCTTTCGACTTTTAATGTTTGAAAATTCTTCAATTATGTGCTGCAAGTCGATGCTAAGATTCTGATTCAATGCATTCAACCGATTCTCACCAGTAGGGAAGATCGCAAATACGTTTCGAGTTGCTTTTGAGACACGAAAATGATCTCTCCGCCGAACAGTTTTGGTGGCAGTGGGTGAATTGATGGGGGGGGGGGGGGGAGACGCATGAGGACTGAGTACCCTTTCTATTTTTTTCAAATATTTGAGCGTACCTCTACTTCTTTTTTTTTATAACGGACGGTATTCGATTTTCCACAGCCGACGAAATATAAAATAATATCGTTGTATCGACGAAATTTAATATTACCGCCAGTCACCATAATATGCCATCAGATGCCGATTATGGCCTATGGGTTTTCCCACTATTTGTCTGTCCACAAACGCGGCTATCTGTTTTAAAATTACCTATACTTGCGATTTATATCGTTCGTCGAATTAAGATAAACTCCACGTTATATTAGTTATATTACTCATTGCTTTATTTTCCACGCTCGAATTATTGGCGAATGTGACGGACGGCAGTGATAAACTTTTCGAGTATCTCGAACACCGTTTAAAAAATATGATGATGACGCAACTGTTTTGTATGCCTTCAGAGTACCCCTACTATTTTTATCCCAATTCAACCTACTGGTCGGTGGTAACCGCCACACAGGAATAAAGCAATGCTCACATTCGAAAACGGTTCTTCTGAATCCAAACAAACTCTGATCTGATCGTTTTGCTTTCTGTTACGTTTTCTTTATTTTTGCGGAAAATTTGCCGCTTCAATCACCTGCTCGTAGGGTAGCCCGTCGCCTGCAGGGTTGTCATACGTCCCCCGGCACACCGGGACATGTCACCGGTTCGTAGACATCGGTCCCGGTCGTCCCGTCAGACCCGCCTAAAGTCCCGGTTAAGTGTAAATAAAATATCAGTGATTTTAATAAATTGTGTTTTCAAGCGATTTTTATTCAAAAACATTTAATTTCACGACGGACGTTCCGCGTTACGTGAACAGGACTGGTTGCGGTTTGTCTGTTTACCATAGTCGGACTGGCCCGGACCGCTAGTCCGCGGTCAAATTATAGCTATTGGGAGCCTTTTTTTACACCCGTTAATAACTGATCTTAAAAAATTAAATAATAATGATAACGATAATAATAGTTATTATTATTAATATTGTTATTTGTTGAAATATACAAATCATTAGCATACACGCGCACGTAAGGATGGGTTGACAAATCGTACCGCGCAACCCGATACTTAGATTAGTTGGTAGTCAATGTCCCCCTCCCCTATTGTGATCTGACTAGTATGTCCCGAGAAAAAGGGGAGCGGGATTTTTCAATAATAATTTAGACATTGGCAGATTAGTGAAAAAAAATTGTCATCTCTTTTTTTCACTTGCCTATTAATTTTTTGGTTTACGTATGTTTAACATGTTTATTATGGATTTCGACGTGTACGGCTATCTCCGTAGTTCATTATTATTTAATAATTAGACGTTATCGATTCGGTTACGGGACGGACAATACAACAGTATGATAACAAAATAATAACAATCCTATACGAATATTGACAAGACTCCGGGGACACGGACGGTTTTGTACGTATTGTTATGTACCGCCGCGCGCCGGCACAAATAAACGAGATTTCGTTCTCACGGAAACCGTTCGATTTCTAATTTGTTTGTACCGGCAATTATAACAGTGTTTTCGTAACGTTCGCGTGTGACGCGTGTACTTTTTGTACACGTCCAGGAATACATTTCATTGTTACTGTCGTACCCAAGGGCGCCGTTTAGGGGGTGGCAATAGGGGGCAATGCCACCCCCCCCCCTAGACATTTTACACTTTGATTTTTGACAGTACGCGTTGTCGTTTTCCGGTTAGTTTGAAGTTAAATAAGTTAAATAATAAATTCAACTGTAGTAGAAATTAATGTTTTTTTTTCGCAAAAATAAAAATCGGTAAGATAACCAAAATAATTTTTACTATAATTATTTGGTTATACATTATTTAAAGTAATAAACAGTAAATGTTCATGTTTTATGTGCGTATTCATATATATATATATATTAAAAAGGCGTCTCGCCCGTATTTGTTGTCTCCGTCTATCTTATAGGAAGTATAGAAAACATCGGGTCTACGTCAGAATTACAGTTGAAACACCTATTACCAATTTCGAAAAGGACAATGTTTTAGGGAATGTCATATCCTTTTTGTAAAATATTGTTTAAAAAAAAATTACCAGCTTTAAAAAAGAATGAAAAATGTAAAACGTTATAACTTCGTTGTTAAACAATAATTTATAAAAAGGATATGACATTCCCTAGAAAATGGCATCGGAACGTGAAAACTTATATAAGTACATATATATATATGTATATCAAAAAATATTGCCCCCGTGGTCGTGACATTTAACACGGTCGCGCGGATTTGGTGGTCTTTCACGTGTTTTCCGTTCGGTTTTTTTTTATAATTCGAATTGTATCGTTTGTATGTTTGATACCCTAGTTTTTTACCAAACAAAATGTTTTTTGACAAATACCGTTTGGATGCATTCGCATGTTTCGGTGTAAGTAGATTTATGACGCTCACATTATTTAGTTTTGATTTACGCGCTTTTAATATTTATTGAAAATGAATAAATAATAAAAAGAAGACTTTTGAAGAAATATGTGAATGTCGCGAATAAATGAGATTATCAATCAAATGCAATTTTTCTGTACAGACAGTTAAAGATCTATTTAAAAACTCAATTGTTTTTTTCAGCACGTTTCGAATAAATTCATTTCTTTTCTTACAATTAAGTGTATGTGTTTAGCACATTATAAATACATAAAAAAAAAAAGAATTCAATATTGTGATCCAACCGTGTTTGTTGCTCACGGTTTGAAAAAAAGAAACGGAGTTAATCGGCTTCCGAGCGCCTCGCGTGCAAAACGCACGGACGTCTTTTGGAAACTTTGTGTCTTGAGGGGCCGCCACACCGAAAGTAAAACGTATTCGACGCTCCAGAGATGACGTTGCTCTCCGTAAATCGGTAGTCTTTCGATTTCGTGAATTCGCCTCTCAGAATGGTTTTGGCGAGAAACGTTTCGGGATAAAAATCGACCAGCGGGCGTTCGAGCTGCGCACTACGTCGGACGATTTTCCGAAATATCGATTTTTGCAGCCGCTGAAAAACGCGTTTAACCAAAAACTCCGGCAACCCATAGTTACTCGTTCAAATCAGCGTCCAAAGGAAATCAGCGTCCGGCTGACGCAAAAGCAGACACGCGTCAACGAGTTCATTTATGTTTCGAACGTTTGACTCGTACGATAACCTAACACCTTCAAAATGATGCGCATTAATACGCGTTGCGGTCGTTCAAGGGAATCGAAAAAATCGAAAAATAACAGTCGCGGGATTAAACGTCGATAAACGGGAATATTTCACGGCGCACATACGAACCGATTTGTGTGCGACGTGGTCGAGTTCGATAGGGAAAAACGGACGTTTCGCAAGACGTATGAATTACACCCGTCCCGTCCCGTCTCCGACCCCATTCTCCGTGTCCACCCAATAATTAAGTGAAGGGTGCGATCGGGGGAATCCTCTCAAAGAGGATGTAATAAAACTGCTCTACGTTTTTGTATTGTTTTTTATTTATGCGCGATAGGTCGCACCGTAATAAAGAAACGGACACAAAAAGATAATTAAAAAAAAAACGAATCGGCGTAGGCACGTAATGCACTCGGTATTTTTTATCATTGTTACGAGTTTTTCGGAGTTAATAATAATAATAATCCGGTCGTAGCCGCGGTAACGTGGTATTAGTAGCCGCCCGGGGAAAAACCGGTCGGCCACCGTTGAGGCGGCGGCGGCGGCGGCGGCGGAGGCAACGACTGCCGCCGTGGCGTTTGTTATAATAAGCGGCCGCGGCGGCGGCCGCGGCGAGGGGAGAAGAAAACAATCAAGCCGCCTACGGGTGGTCGGCCGCTCGGACGTCCAACCGGAACGCTGACGGGCGTGGCCTGCGCCGGCTTCCGTGCGTTTCCCACGGCGCCCATTGGACGTGCCGGGGCCTCGGTCGCGGCCCGCGCCCCGCGCGTAGACGCCGCCGACCGGTCGGGTAACGCACCCGGAGCGGAGCGCGCGGCCGACCCGGTGCGGCCGCCGTCGACTACAACGCCGTCGCCGCCCGTCGACTACGACGCCGTAACGGAGTGCGGGAGACCGCTTCTGACTTTCGTGTGCTACGGTCCAGTGAGTTCCGCCAATAATCACCACTTACCGCGGTCGTAACCGCCGCGGTCGTAACCGCCGCCGCCGCCGCCGCCGCCGCCGCCGCCGCCGCCGTCGTCGTCGTCGTCGTCGCGTCTCTTCTTCTCGCGGCATTCGTACACCGACCCGCACGCCGTGTGTATATTGACGTTTGGGGGCCCGGCGCCTCGTCACTTACCGTTTCACCGGACCGCCGACGTTCGCCAACTACCGCGTTCGCTAACCGTACCACATCGTTTCGCCGACGAATATTTGTCGTCCGTTTCCCCGTACCTCGTGAGTATTATTTGTACGTTTTGGTTTTTTCGTTTATTATTATTGTCAGATAACATTCGCGTTCGCCGTTTGAAAAAACGTTTTGTTTTTCGTTATCGCGGTCGAGTAACGGGACGCGGGGCGGTTTTGACGACCGGCCGCGTAACCGCGGTAGGCGGTAGCCCCCGCAGTCCGCGTGCGTGCGTACGCGCGCGCGCGCGTGCGCGCGTGTAAAGCGCGGCTACCGGTCACGTCGTCGCGGGCGGGCCGGACGGATTAAATGGCGGCCGCCCGTCGGCTACCGGTGTTTACGGTTCGGCTACCGGACCCCGCCTATATTATACGAGCGCGCGTTTCCGCGTTCCGTGGCCCCTTTTGCTTGTCCTCGAGGATTCCGTCGGCTATCGTGAAAAACCGGGTGTCCGTTCCGTTCAGCTCGATCCCCGTTGTTAAACCAGTTGTTTTGTTTTGTTCTCGGGGTCGTCGGTGCAGACGGCGGTGACGACGGCGACGGCGACGGCGACGGCGACGACGACGGCGACGGCGGCGACGACCGCGACGACGACCGCGAAGACCGCGACGACGACCGCGACGACCGCGACGACGACCGCGAAGACCGCGACGACCGCGAGGACCACGCCGCGGCCCGACCATGTACGCGGTAATACAGCTCGACTCGGACAACCACCGGCTCCGGCCCAAGAGGGTCAAGATGGAGTTCGTGTGCAAGTACTGCAACCGGACGTTCAACAAACACTATTCGCTGCTCATACACGAGCGCAATCACTTGCCGACGGTCAACTACCGGTGCGAGATGTGCTACAAGTCGTTCAAACGGCAGGACAGCCTGCAGCAACACAGGTCAGTGTCGAAATCGCATTGAGCCCCACCGCCCCGTCGCCGTTTACCGTCACGACACCTAACCGCTCCACTTATCACGCACCACACCACACCCACACCCACACCCCGTACACTATTATCGTTACACGCCTACTATTGTATATATATGTATGTGTGTGTGTCGGCTATCTCTTGTTACGCGCTCGTCCGCTTTTCACGTCCCGATCCGCTTGTCCGCGTACCGGTCCCCGCGGAATCTGCGATAATGACGAGATACTATTATTATTATTATTATTATTTTTATTTTCCTAATCTATAATGTAATGTTCTATGACGATTGTTAATACGAAATGAACTATTAACGTGGTTTTTGGAGTCAAACGCAACAGAATCGTTTTTTTAATAATTATCAATAATATAAATAACGTACGCGCACACGCACACGCACACGCACACTACAGTCCTTCATTAACACTTGCATGGATATCCATATCTGAGAATATAACTGTTGTACACGATTACGAGTACGTATTGTGTTTCTTCTACGTCCGATAATAACGACGCGTTGTACAATTTATTTATTATTTATACTAACCGACTAAAATAATTGACTTCAAAAAACGGGTTACATTCATTTTGCATACTTTCCATACACATATATTATATTTAAATGCATACATACGCACTACGTGTCTATGTACATACTCACAACTGTTTTTAGAAATAATTTAATCGTTATGTATACTATTAATGCTGCAAACAATATGTTATGTGTGTACCATATATTATAATTTTTATTTACTACCTACGGTGGTTGATTTTATTATTATTATTATTATTATTATTATTATTATATAAGTCTGCGTTCTGTATGAGTAAACGCACCTATACAAGTGATCTTTTTTTTTACTTATTTCAATTCTTGTTCTATACATTATTGTCACGATACGCATTGTCGTCCTTGTGTTTTTCACGTTCTATATTTCTTTCTACTGTCATTTAAAACTACACGTCCGTTGATTCACCTGTTGGTTTAGTCGTTTCCGTCCCCATATACTCCCCTCCCCCCTCCCCGCCCACCGAACGAGAACCGAAACAGTACATAATAACATACGATTCGATATCCGAACCTAACGATATAGCCAAAACAAAAATGTGATCGAAAACGAAATTGAAGACGTACAAATAAAACAATAAAAATAATAATAACGATGAAAAAAAAAAACAACAACAACCAATCTTATCTGTTATTAACATTGGGTTTTGGATTTTTCGCTATTTTCATTTTTTTTTATAGATGTGGCCACTCCAGGTGAACTACGGATTCTTCAAGACAACTCTTATAAAACCTACTTATCATTTCAAAACATTTAAATCTATTGTAGGACAACTTACTATTTTTATTCTTCTCTATTTTATTTATTTCAAAAGTAAAAAAAAAAAAAAAAAACAGAAATCGGTTCACAACTGTCCTGTTTTATACCTACGTAACTATTCGTTAATAATATAATAATAATAATACGGCATGGTCGCTTGTTTTACTAATACCGGTTTGAGGTCACATCTCACGAATACTATTTATTTATTATCTTATACACTTATGAATGATCTTTTCTAAAAAAAAACACAAAAAGTCTCAATAATGCATCTACAATATTGTGTGCACTAGCCACTACACATATAATATACTATTTCTTCGATGTTTTTAATTTTAATTTTCCTCTCGGACTTCTTTTTGTTTATGGTTTTTATTTGTCCAATACAGATCGACCCATAGTCCGAATTACAGAGCTGGGTACGCATTGCAGCTTTGAAAAAAAAAATTGTGATATGCTAAAATTATTGGCAATACGAAGTTTATAATGTAGATAGACACTAACTATAGGTAGCCGTTAAGTTGTACAACTAATGATATTAGATTTGAGCAGACTGGTCAGTTATTTTATTTTTCAAATTGAAGAATGTGACATAATGTATACGTGTACAGGATTCGAAAAGAAAAAAACTAAACACAAGTTGATTTTTTTAAAAATGACGATTAAAATGTAATTCGATTAATAATAATTATTTATTAACCATACGAAACATGTTATCTTAAGTAATTATTTAAGTCGTACAAATCAATATTATATTCCTAATATGTATACATGTTTTGTTATCGTAAGAAACGTTCACAAATCAATGAAACACATCGACGTATGTAATGTTAACTGCTGTGGCATAGTTCATTTGTTGGGATCCGTTGCGATGTCGAAGCCACTCGCAGACAAATATAATTCCTCAAGCAACGGGTTTCTCGGAATGTTCGTTAAAAATGTCTTATTTGAAATTCGCAAACTTGGCGAATTACAATTTAAGAGGTTCTTTTTAAAGCGTTTAACACTCCGAGAAAAGTTGCTGGCAGCAAAACAAAATTACCGTACGAGACGAACATTTGCCATTGTTGTTTGAATACACACGTACATTTCTATATATAAACTGATGTTAATTGTAATTTGTATGAATCGATATGACTTTGTAAATATGTAACCAGTTATTGTTAGCCATTATTAGATATTTAAAGTTTTGATGTGTCTGTACGATATTTGTGTTGTAGAAAAAAAAAATATATAATTTATTTGTAAATGAAGAACAATAAATAACGGCGGTTTGTTTTTTTATGTACCCGGACAATAATTGTAATCGCGTCGATTCGCTACTAATTCGTATAATAAATACACATCAATTTTTTTTTTTATAGGTTGCAGCGTGTAGGCGCTCTTAAATAATGTACTGACCCACAATACCCAATTTTATATCAACGGTTTATCTGTTTCGAAGTGCATTCGTTACAGCTGCTCGAAATGTGTATTTGATCCGCAGGTAAGTGTATGTGCGCAAGTCGTGTGCACCAGTGTTCAATTCACTAATCAACGCAACGAAAAAAAACATGAACGAAAGTATGAACACGGTGTTCAAGGAATATCGCGTCCACAATCGAATAATGACACGAGAATACGATTATTATTATTTGTTTGAAATTCATACAGATCAAGGGTTTACCGTTTCTCGGTTTGAAATTGGTTCAAAATACGTTGTACGGTTTGTTCCGACTATGTTTCACCGGTAGTGTTACGAGTACAAGCCGGTCACGGGCGCTAGGACGATAAGACCGCGTGTTTCGTACGTGTTTCGATCGTCCGGTTCAAAGAGCAAAAGACAGACGCGTTTCACGGCACCGTAGATTTCTAGTTTTGGGCGTCTCTAACGTGACCGACGTGAACGACAGACGGAAAACCGAGCGCGGTCGGGATACCGTGGACGGACGCGGCCGGGCGGACAAGATCGATAATCGAATGGTTGTAGATCGTGTTTGTAGCGCCTCGTCTTCTGATCGGTACGGTATAAAACCGTCGCCAGAAAGACCGTGTAAAATCTCGGTCCGTTAAAAAACAAACGTAGAAAACGTAGAAAACGAACGAACAAGAATAAACCGTAAACCCGACGTTAAAAGGCCGAGAACACGACGTTAGTTACGTACGGGGTAGGTTCCCGCGGTCATCGTACGATAAATAAATTTTGGTTTCCGAGGCGACGACGGGACAGCGGGTTTAGGAACGAGCACGTTCGCGCATAACAGATCGCGGTGGCGTGAGTCGGGCAAGTCCTTTGAAGGCCTGCAAGAATCGATTTTCTCACCGCGACTCGGCGGCGTCGGTACACACGTGCCCGTACTCCGTTCGGCGTGCCTCTCAGAAGAATGGTTTTGGTGAGAAACGCTCCGCGATGGAAATCGGCCAGCGGGTGGGCGTTTGAGCTGCGCACTGCGTCGGGCGATTTTACGAAATTTTACGATTTTTATAGCCGCTGAAAAACGCGTATAACCAAAAACTCGAATGACCCAATCTCAGGAAATCGTTCATTTCTGTTTCGAACGTTAGACTCGTGCATAACCTTCAATGAGACGCGCGGAACGTCTAATCACACACATACGATAACACGTATGAGGCCACTTAAAAACGTAAATCGTAGAATAAAAGCTAGATACAAAAGAATCGAATGAAATACTAGTCGTTTGAGGCATTTGATCAAATCAAGCCATTGCGTCATTGTACGTCACGCCAGCCCCCCGTATTGGAAATTTTTTTCCACAGATATTCAGTATGGAATTCGTATGCGATTATTTTAATCAGAATAATTAAAAAACATTTGGGGGCTGACGAGACGAACCTACACTAATATAATAATGAATTGAACACATTTGATACATGCATAACACTAACTATATTTTTTAGACAACTTACTGTGGTTTAAGGATTAAAATCGAATATTATTGAATAATTAAAAAACACTTGGGGGGGTTATTGTACTGTCACACTTGCAGCCTTCCTTTATTAGCATACTATGAAACTATGCTTTAACAACAGCTCGTATATACATAATTTTGTTTTTCTTGTTGTGTAATAATATGTAATTATTCTTCTTGTTTTCAATTAGCACAATTTTTTTAAAAGTTTTGAAACTTTAAATGTAAGTCATATAAAATAACATTGTTCCTGTTTCAGTAAAATCAGTTTATATATATTATCTAGACAGTGTAAATATTAAAGTAGTTAGATTAGTGGTGATCAGTATCGTAACCATACAATTTCAATGATTCGTCACTGTCTCGTCGCGTTTAACCCGAGTAAGCAAAACACAGTGACAGAACACGCAATTACACTAATAAAACTATTATATATATATATATAAATGATATATTGAACGATAAAGACTGCAATATCAGATTGCCGTCAACAATTAAATACAATAGTGCACAGTGAGATATTGTGTATACTATAACAATGAAAACGTATTTTTAACAAAAAATATTTAATCTTAATCCTTAAACTACAAGTTATCTAAAAAATATAGTTAGTGTTATGTATGTATCAAATGTGTTCAGTTAATTATTTTATTAGTATAGGTTCGTCACGTCAGCCCCCCCCAAATTTTTTAAAATTATCCTGGTTGAAATAATCGCATATAAATTCATATAAATTCTATACTAAATATCTGTACAAAAAAAAATGTAAATTTCCAATATGGGGGAGGGGGGCTGGCGTGACGTGCTTCCAGTGACCACCTCGGAACAATAAGCCACATAAAAATACACGAGGTGTTAAATCACACGTAAAAATAGACATATCCGCTGACAACCACGGAAGACACGGATAAAATATAAACGACGGCGGACTTATTGCGAAATAATATATGAAATCGTAATTCGTGGTTATACATTTGTTATCATCGCATGATAACCGTGTTGTGACTAAATTGTAGGATAATGTTTTTGATGACAAACCGGCGCCGCCGTGGCACTTGATTTTCGCTCGTGTTATGTTTTTCAAAAATATACATTTGCCACCCCGACATTGTTTTCGCACCCCCGTTTTACTGATTGATCGTGTACCGATCACGGTTGTGCAGAATGTCCACGTATACGGATGGGACGTTCGCGACATTGGTTTGTGCAGTGAAACCACGAACGGTCACACCGCAATCTGGTGTATACCGTTTGGAACCCGCGGTGTGGTATTCGTCACGTCTTGACGGTCGGGGTTGCAAAAATCGTGAATACGTTTACGAACGACTGCCGCTACTGCTGTCCCGCGGAAACTTCGATCTAATTGGATTCAGTGGCCAACAGGACGTGAATAGAGTCTGAAAATACATCGGACTTGAGCCAGTAGGTCTCAGAGCAACGTCTTTGTACGTATAATTTTATCGACGTCCACACGCAAAACAATTTATTGTGTTGTGTGTTAATTAAAATAAGTACTGTATTTTCATAGATAAATTAATAATGTTGTTAACGACGATTACCAGAATAGTTAAAGCTTTTTGGAATTTTCAAAATTAAACATACTAAACATAACAGTCGTCATAGACGATAGACCATTTGATGTACATAAAGTTTGCACTAGTCACGAATACACAATGATCACAGTACAAGACCGCGTTTCTTTCAACGTTGAAAAATCACGTCCCTGCGATACCAATAACAATAACGATATTCATGATATCAGTAGGTACGTCGACCATGGACTCACGTGAACATCGGTGCAAAATGACCGAAAACGTGATTGCGAACTTTTCGGTATTGAAGTTTTTCCCATCTCGTGATCCAGATTTCATCTGGAGTCGTATCGTTACTCTGTCCCTGTGAATATTTAACGGGCGACGGACCGTGGCGGATTTACGGGAAGTGGAGGCCTAGGGTTATGGACCCTTCCCCAGACACTCTGTAGTGATCCATATTCCAGTACCGAAAACACTTGTCTTACTAATAATCTGTTGTACTATTTTTTGGACGCACTCTCCTTCGGAAAATTGTTGAAAATCCACCACTGGGGGGGGGGGGACATACTGGGTATGGCGCGACGCGAGTGAGTTTTCGTCGTTTTTTCCATTTGTAAATCGTGCCCGTTGTTCTGTAACGTTATCCAAGTCCAACGCCCAGTGGCGGCACCAGACATTTTTTCTAGGGGGGGCAAGATCATGGCAAATTGATCATGGAATTTAGTGAAAATCCGTCTATACGGGTTTAATATAAATTATTGAAATACATGGAAAATACTGTATTATTAGCGTTTTCTAATAAAATATAATCAATTTCGAAATCAAATTAAATGGTGGTGTATTCTGTGGTGTGTTATCTAAACGAATGCACGTAAAAAAAATACGACGAGTTACACAGCGAAACATATGAAACGCAGCAAATACGTAAATACTTGAAATTGAAATTTTCGTTTGTTCTTCATCGGGTAGGGCAAAGGTGGGGCAAAACCAAATTTGGGTAGGGCGCTTGCCCTACCTTGCCCCCCTCTAGCGCCGCCACTGCCAACGCCTCATTGACTCAATGACTGCTGACACGCAAAAAACATGGTCGAGACAAACCGCGAACGACGGAAGACGCTTCGACTCGACCCCTCTCCCGGCGCGCGCCGCTGTTCACGATAGATAACGCGCGACGGCCGCCGGACTGGTTCCGGTGTTCGGACAACACATACGCGGCGCGCGCGCGGCCGCACAGACAGACGACATCATTACGCGAGATCGTGACGTTATCGCCGAGAAATGGTTTTATCGAGTTTTTTTTAGTACGTCAATAACCGAGCGTCGACGTCAGGCCCGCCACAAATCGCCCCTGGCCTCCACCTCGAGGAGGGCCCCCAAATTTATAAACGAATTTTTTTTTTGCAAATGAAAAATAAATTTGAAAATCAAATTTGAAATCGATAGAAAATAAGACATTTTTTAATTTTTCGAAGATAAAAAGATAACGTAAAGCTGGTAACGTATTACACGCATACGTATTATATTGAATTAAACAGAAACAAAACATTAAGCATCTATTCAAAACTTTATTTTTCTCGCTTTCATTTCGGCAAAATCATTTATAACGTCGTCGTAATCAATATCGTTTGCTAACTCTTGTTCTATTGACCATAAAAAAAAAAATGAGCTTTTTTTCCGATTTTGTATGTGGATGGGCCCCCCCCCCCGTTATCATGTGGCGGGCCTGGTCGGCGTAAAACAACACGCCGCCGAAACAGCGACGCGCGCGCGATCTTTCGTCCGAAAACAATCGGTCGCCGCGGGGCCCCCGTTATGGCCCGCGGCCGAAGCGGCTCGGACTTGACTGGAGCGATGTCTACACTGTCGTCGTATCGCCGGTCGTCATATTGTTTGCACTCGAGTTCGACATAGTCGACCGTGTTCAATAATGTTACGTGTTCGCCAACACGGAAATAAATTTCGGAAATAAATCCCGGACAACTATTTGACGCCATCGGGAATTATTCGTCGTACAACTCACGATATAGTTTTGACCGTACGGTCTGTGAATGACTCGATCGTATTCGTATTTACGTCCGCTCGTCCGCATAAAATAACGTCCGTGAAGTTAGCGGCGCAAAGTTAATATTTTTCGATGAAACCTTCCCGACAAATTTGTAAGTCCGACAAATTTGTTGGACATTTTTTTAAAAATTATAGGCTTTTTTTATTTTGCGCCGCCAACTTCACGCTAGCGGCGCATTTAAAAAAAATTTATATAAAAAAAACTAAGGTCCAACAAATGTCGGGACCTTTCCAACAACGACCAACAAATCGAATACAACAATGTCGGATCGTTTTCGTGACGTTTTAGAAAGTTGTAGGACGTGTAAGAGTATTTTTATGTTGCGTCGCTGGCGTGAAGTTGGCGGTGCATTTAAAAAAAATTATATAAAAAGAACTAAGGTCCAACAAATGTCGGGACCTTTCCAAAGACGACCAACAAATAGAGCACAACAATGTTGGATGGTTTTTTTGGGGTTTTTTTTTTGAAGTTGCGCCGCCGGCATGAAGTTAGCGGCGCAAAATAAAAAAAGCCTATAATTTTTAAAAAAATGTCCAACAAATTTCGGGACTTATCCGACAACGACCAACAAATGACCAACAAATTTGTTGGAAAGGTTTCATTGAAAAATATTAACTTTGCGTTGCTAACTTCACGGACGTATAAAATACACGTTAATTTTTGGTCGAGGGGCCGCGCCACACCAGAAGTAAAACGTATTCGACGTTCCAGAGACGGCGTCGCTCTCCGTGATGCGGCGGCGGCAGTTTTTTAAATTTTACTTCGGGATAAAAATCGAAGAGGAGGGAAAAATGCACGGGTCGCACGACTTTACGAAATATCGATTTTTTACTCGATCTTATAGCCGTTGAAAAACGTGCAAAACCAAAAACTCACATGATCAATAGTTAATCGTTCAATCAGTGTCTCAGGTAATCGTCCGGCAGACGCAAAGTAGACGCACCGACGAATTCATTTATGTCTCGAACGTTAAAATCGTACTTAATCAACACCTTCAAAACGTCTATACGTACGTATCAATACGTATGAGTGTTGCGGCTCTTTTACCATACTGATGATAGTGTTTCTTAGACAAATGTTTCCATTACGATATTTCAATTGTCGCTGAGTAGAGGTGACGTTAATGGTTTTTGGGTTTCGTTAAGACGGTCTCGTCGTTTTCGTGTCACACCACGTACACGTGTGTGTTCCGTCCGCAGAGGGGGCCATGCCCACCTTCTTCGTTATTTGAGTCAATGTTTGCATAGGGTGATTTCAATAGATATTATAAAATCATTATTTCAGTAAGTTCCGGTATCAATAATAGTTTAAAACGTTGAATATTGTTTGACCCATTATCACGATTTGTCGGTCACCGCGAGATAGTCATTCTTGACAAACGCGATTTCAAAACGATGAACATGACATAAAAGCAGTGGTGTTATAAGTACAATTGTTTGATAATAGCTTTTTTCGAATAAAAAAAGTAAAAACAATATTTCATTATTCGATTAGTCACAACACTATACACTATGATAGGTACATTACGTTCTATGAGATTTATTTGTTGTTGTTTTTTTTCAACGTTCTCACTGCCGATATCAAAACGCAATAAAAATACAGCAGGTAAATATTTAGTTTGCAATAAATCCATATGAACGGGTGACCGTAATCAAGACGAACGCGAGGCAAGCAAAACGGCGAACTGCAGTATGACCACGTGTAAGAAAAAAAACAAATTGTACAAATCGTTTCCTACAAACGATTTCTTGTCGAAGAAAGAATTTATTTTTCTTATACCAATGAATATGTATTGTACCGTATTGTTCTCAGCTTGTTTTGAAACGTCGTGATATCGTGATAAAACGTACGATCGATTTTCGTCACGGATTTTCAAATCAATTACGAACAGACGTAGTTTGCCGAAAACGTTCCACGTTCAATAGTAACGTCGAATTAATCCATGACAGTGTGGCCTCGTCCGGCCCGCCGCGATGACATACAACGATCGATGAAAATCGGCACAACTTCCAAGTTTCCCGGACGTGGTCGCACTGCGGTTCGCCGTTACGTTTGCTTCGCGTACGCGGTATACGTGAACGCCTCACGTTTGCACCGCGTCCGTTTCGTAAGCGAGAACGTATTCGCCACGGTGAACGCACAGCGCGGTCTGTCGACGTTTCGGGCGTCGGGGCAATTTTTTCGCTCCGGGGAAACAGAAAACAACGGCGGAAGGCCGCCGTCAACTCGCGCGAGGGCGTCGTCGTCTAATATTCACGTCGGTCGCGTGAGAATATCCGCCCGGACCGGGTTTCCGACGCGATGTTCGGACAATCGTTAACAACGCCGTTTACTCGCGCGTACCGGGGCCGTGCACTTATGTTTGCGTACGCGTGTGTACGTGTCACCCAGGTCAGGACCCGTCGCCGGCCTGCGGGGGAAACGTTAGGTTAGACAGGCCTCCGCGAGACTAATATATGTATTACGTTCTTGACATTTTATGTCTTTACTTTGGCACGTTAAAATAAAAAAACCGTCACGAAAAAAAGTGTCCACCAAAAAGCGTCCACGAAAAGCGTTACCTAAATTAAGAGACACCCACCGGGGACCGTCACGAAAAAGCGTTACAGAAAATAAAATCTCCCTTATGGTTTGTTTCCATGGCAAATACTACTTAGCGTTACGTCTCCTGATGATGTAACTTGTTAACATATAAAATTAAAACAATTGTATGACAATAACAGTCGCGTCATACATTCCTACCTGTACGTCATACGACGTATGACGTTTAAGTAAACACACAAAATGACGCGGACTCGTATGCGTTTGAACTGACGGGTACTTTTTTTATACTGTTAGCGCATTTTTTAACACGGCACTCCGACCGGACCGCTTCGCGGAAGCGACTTTCTTCGCACGTAAGACGTCTGTTTAAATTCATATTGGCCGCATCAAGCCCGTTTCACTAGTTGCGTCGGTTTATAATCGTGAAATCCATATTTCACACGCCCATACGCTACGTCGTGAAAGTAAACGAATACGTGTACGCGTATCGTCGACAGTGGGGTTGTCCACCACCCCTGCCCATCGAAATTTAGTGAAACCGACTCGTAGTCACATAGTTGTTTCATAGCCGAAACCGCCGGTCATATTTATTTGTGCATATAGTGTGACCTTCCGCACTTCCACGTTTCGAAGGCGTTTAATCCCATACGGTTTCGACGTTCGAAACGTAAATGAATTCGTTGATTCGTCTACTTTGCGCTTACCGCGTGATTTCCCGAAACGCCGATTGAACGATTCACTATTGATTGTTCAAGTGTTTGGTTTCACGCGTTTGCCTGACGTCTGCTCTACGGTTTTCGTTGTGAAGTGAAATCGAAAAACTGCCGCCGCCGAGTTACGGAGAGACATTCGGAATTTTCCGAAATATTTGTTATCCGCTATCGAATGTTACATTCACTTTATGTACAACACGTTCATTCCATTGCGATTTACACGTGAATTATTGTAAAACCGTGCACTGTTTAATCATTGTATCCGCAACGGTTTGTGGATCATCAATCGGACGGTATTGTCAAAATGAGTTCTGATTCGATTCTTCAAGCCGAAAAATACAATCACCGTTCCGAACGACTTCAAATTCCGATCCCGATGAATCGTCCGTGGGCAGTTTATCGATAAAAAAAAATCAAAAACTCGACGAGTCACAATCATCCGCTAATTATAACGCGAGTTTAATCCATTAATTTTATAATATCACAAGTCTACGGGAAGTAGTGTTTCGGTCGTTACGGTAATATCTTGTTTCTGATAGCAAACAACGTCCGTCGGTACTTTGGAGAGGTCATTTTTCGATTTTTTCAATTTTTTTTTCTTCCCGAAAAACGACATAAAAATGACACAAACGCGATTCTGTCGAAAACGATTAAAATGGTTATTTCTACGTGATTTTGAAACCAATGGTCATAGAAACTTATATTATATTATACTCGGGAAAACAAATTTTCAACGTTTAAACGTGGTTTACTCAAACTATATTAAAAAAAAAACCGTTAGTCGTTGATAAAACGTTCGAAATTCGAATGAATATTATTTACTCGTACCGGTGTTTTTTCAAACCCCACCGAAATTTTTTCAATATCGTACTAGACAATCAATCATTTTTTTTATATATATGTATATACAAACGAATAAATCATACTGACGTATTCCTGCGTAACGATCAGCAAAACGAACGGAATCGGAAATAAAGACAAAAACAAATCAAGACGCGGCCCGGCGTTCGCGCCCGACGTACGTGAGCACGCGCGGTCGTGACGAAAAAATTCGCGTACCGATGTGATTCATTACGCGCGCCCGCCGCCTATCAGTTCTCGAAAAAACACAACCCCCCCCGTACGGTACGGTACGGGAAATAAGGAAAACGTGTTCGTATATCGATGTCGCGATAAACCTAACCTAACTAAATGCTTGCACTTACGAGTGTGCAACACATCGGGACATTTTATGCTTTTACTTCCCACCACCACCACCATCACGAACTTCCGAAACTCTTCACGATCCATTACTCTAATGTAATAATTGAAAACGAACACAGGATCCAAATTGCGAACCCGGTGATATAAATCATCAAGAAATTATACACGAATACTTGGTCGGGTAGCAACTATGATTTCGTGACGCCGAAGCGGGGGGTAACGTTTTTTCCGGTCGTGTGCCAAAGCAAAGACGTAAAATGTCAAAAACGACGCGTTGTCGCGTTGTCGTCGAGTCCGGTCGAGTCGCGCGACGTTTGAATGTTCAGGCGTGACGTACACGGGGGACCCCCTTATTTTGTAGCCCGTTGTTACGAGTGGTTTGTTTTGTTTTGTTTGAATTTTTTTTTTACATTATTCATTAGGACCGCAACAATGCGCGCCGCGCCGTAGGAAATAGGCGTTTATTATCATTACTATTATTATTATTGTTGTTGTTAGGTATTTTTTTTATATAGCGTCGTGCGTCGGGATAATGATACGTCTCGGGACGCGCGTGGGTGCGACCATAATACGTCGTGCCTTACCCGCGCCGGTACGTATAAAAAGAAAATATTAATAATAACGATGACGACGACGATGCGCGCGCGCCGAACACCGAACACGAGAGTGTAACGCACGCGCGTACGTTCACGGCGGCGACCGACGGCGAAAAAAAAATTCTAAAAATCCGAAAACGGGTTTGTTCGCGAGACGAAAACACGCCTTTCGAACGATGGCGGCCGGAACGAACGGCTTTTTACCGGCGCGTGTTTTGCGCGTTTTTCGAAATTCCGGCGGCCGAGCGGAAAATTCGATTTGCAGAGGTTCTCGAATAGTCGAGGGCGGAAAAAATTAATTCGAATCGAAGAGGGGCGACTAAATTGTACGCATCACATTTATTCGTCGTGCGTGTCGTCACATCTTACGCGTTAGGTAGGAACCTGTTGTTTTTTCGTTCGTAAACTGTTGACTGAAATCCCGGTCTTGTCGGCCAGAAAAATATCCCTAGCATCGTAATCAACTCATTTTTCTTCCGGTCTAGCGAAACGCTCGGGTCGACACTTGCACTCTCTCCGCATACTTCGTTGAAAGTCGAATCACGACGGTTTTTTTAATTTTTCCAACCAACCCTCAACTAGCTTGACGTTGTGTGATACCTAAGTCGGTAGCAAAGTACTTAGCTTTTTAGGCAGGTAAGGTACGGTAATATTCGATACGTACGTCGAACGGACGACCCGCCCGATTTGTAGGCCTCGGCGCGGGAGGAACGTTTTCGGTTTCGATCGCGTAAACGGCCCGGACGGGTGAACGCCAGTCAGTGGCTGACTGGCAGGGCCGTTAGAAGGCCGTACCCGTCCAGGCCCTCTGGAAATTGTGCACTTGGACCTCGGGCCGTATTTTTTTATCATGGCCTATTGGCGTACACGAAATAACATAAGTATTTTAAACGAAAACTATATATATGTTATCGCGCGAACTGAATTACAAACCGTTACAACCGGAAACTTGTATAAATAAAATAAGAAATTTTGGAAAAAAAGAAACCAAAAAAATGCACTCGAGAGTGTGAAATATTTCACGAAAATCTTGTCGGAGACGTTATTTTCAAATAACGCATAATCGACAATTAAATATAGCGTATCGTTAATATTACGCAAAACACTACGCGTCGATTCGAAATCCGGCGCCGACTTCGACGAGATTTTCGCGAATGATTTCACACTTTTCAGTGTATTTTTTTCGAAGCAGGTGTTATTAATTTTTCCGAAACATTCGTTAGTGCGTCACACGTCATCCGGTCATTATTATTTCACTAATAAATTGAAAATCGTATCACCAATGTCTAATTACTCGGCCGGCTGGGCCATTCAGGAACGTGGTCCTCGGAGGCGCCTTCCGCGGACGACCGACGACGTACGCCGGACCTGACCGTTCGCGCGCGCGCGTTTTTTGTTGTTGATGAACTAACCGCCCGACAAAACGTGACGGGCGATGATCTCACGGCGGGCGTGTCGCCGCGCGCGTCCGGATACCGGAAGCGGCCACGGGTCAGGTCGTACGGTCGCGTGCCGTGAATTTTACATTTCCTCTCCTCCTCCTCCCACACACTAAACCCGTGCGCACACCGTCTCTGTCGTGCGCGTCACGCGAATCCTGGACCGTGCGACCTCTTCTCTCCGCCGAGATCGTTGATCTCTCGTTTCCTCTTTGGCCGTTTCCACGCGGACACTCCGGCGAACGCGGTTTTCGAACCGCTTTCGTTCGTGCCTACCATCACCACGGTTTTGTAATTGCTTTCAGAATTGCGGGCCGTAAAAAATGGAAATCCGTCTGTCCGTTCCGAGTGGAATTTCCATCGAACGAAATCGGCACGGTCCAGCCGGTTTGATTTGGCGACGGGCGCGATCCGTGAAATCGTCATCGTCGAAATCGAACGAGGCGGTCGTCATCCGTTCGGCGACCCCACGTCGTGTTCCGCCAGTGAATCCACGGTGAATCCGCCGGCCGACTAAACGGGACCGGCCTCGCCTATTGAACTTGTTGACGGCTGACAATATCCTGCCAGCCTAACCTAACAATGTTGGCTCGCGTGACCCGGACGGGTCGGCGGTATGCGCACGACGGGGGCCGGGCAATCCGAATGCGCGTGTATTGGCGAAAATCTCCGGAAATCGGACGATCACGTTTTCTCGTCGGGACTTGACTAGTTTGTTTGTACACGTGTGGCCGAGCTATCCATCACGTCCGGAGCGGACGGCGTCTCGTTGAAATGTCCGCGCGACGCCCACCCGCTCTATGAAAACGACAAGTGAGTAAAAAAAGAACGCCACACAAGTCTGGTGTTCGGCGACACCATCAAATACAGACAAACTCACAAAAGCTGTGATGTGTCCAACATCACCCTTCACAAAGTATGCCTCTCGTCTCCGACGAAGCAATAAAAATACGCCGGAGACGGATGCGCATCACCCGCCCAAATCCACTAGTCGAAAAGTCACTAGGCTCCGAAAACATACCCGAAGACCACCCCAGGTCGGTGTCGCGATCTCGTCGACGTGGCTCAAGACAAATAAAAACTAAATTCTTGTTTACCAACTCGAGCCTATCAACCGGGAAATCGTCGATCGTTCGTTGGACAGATCTACCGTAAAAATTTCGCTCGTTGTAAACTAGTTTACGGATCGGTAAAAATTTGATCGATAAAAACCGGGCGTGACGATCAATGGCCCGACGCGTTACGCTCGCGTGTGTGGGTACACGACATTATCCGTTCACGTCGGGCGTGTGTATGTATGGATTTATTTTTTTTTGTTATGACCGTTTTCGTTTGGAATATAAATGAAGTGCTGACACTCGTACGGGTACGCGCGCACGGACGTTACGTGTAATATCGGCCGTGGGAACGCGTTTGGGAAACGGGCGAATCGGCCGATTGATGATGTTGTAAAACGAGAGAGAGAGAGAGAGAGAGAAAAGCAGCATACGGTCTCTCCCGCAACCTTCGAGTATTGTAATGTAATATATCATATATACATACGCGCGCGTGTACGTACACAATACAAAACCATAAATATCGGTTTTGGACCATTAAGTGGACGACGGGCGCGTGTACACACACGCACACGCACACGCACACGCACACGCGTTATTGTTGTGACGGCGCGGCGCGGCACGTCCGAATGGTATTAAAAAAAAATATAAAAAATACGGACGACGACCAGCCGGTTGATGGGTTTTCGGGAAATCGCGGACGCGCCGCCGCGTGTTCGACACTTGCGTCCGAAAACACGAAACGCGTTGATCATGATTTTCGACGGGCCGACATGATTAGAAAGACGAAAGTTTCGTTAAACTCGTCGGCGCGCGAACAATCCGTTTCTTGCGGTATCCGGAGGAACGTGTGAAAACGGCAGTGCGCTCCCGAATCGGAATGTCCCGTCCAACGGTTTACTCCGCTATGACTTATCTCCGGATCTTTGTTTTTTTTTTCGCCGGTTTGTAAACATTTATCCGTACGATTTTCGAACAGAACGGTATTGCACGACGTTTTTACACGCGGACAAAACGACTGATAAACAATGTCGTATAACAACACGTGCAAATCAACGTCATGAGAAGTTATAAAAAAAATAAAAAATTTAATCGCATCGTGTACTCGCGCTATACGGCGACACAACAAACTGTCCCATTTTTTCTATTTTCATTCCGAAGTCGTCGTACGATTTGTACACTCGAGTTCGGTTTAGTCGACCCTATTTAATAAACACATGTTTACCAATGCCGTAACTTTGAGTCGGCAAGACTAAATGTCCATCGGTAATATCCTTAGTAAATTAATCGCACTGCCTGTTTGATATCTCGGGAAAATCAAATACCAACGGAAACAACACGCTGCACTAATAAACGTACTGAAAATAATGAAAGAACAGATCAGAATTATTCATAAGTGATAAGTCATAACGTTACGAATTGTATATTTATTATTCTGGTCACGACTCACGATACAGTTTACCGTCATCGGGCAATACCGTAGAGCGAGTATATAAAAATAACTCGATCGCCAAAATTATTGTATTCGTATTTACAGTTTTTTTATCGACATAAAATTATAAAAAAAAAATGACGTTTAGGTTTATTAGATCTAGACGTCGAGTGGTCCGATTTAAATGAGATAAAAATACTTGTTTCATATCAAAAATAAAATATAAACATCATTGTATTCAGGAAAAATGAATTACAAAATCATCGTAAAAAAAATACAATTTTTATCAAAAAACACCAATATCAACCGATAATCTTCGTACGTAATTATGTGGGGGATGAATTATTTTCTACAAAATGAGTAGAGGAATGAAAAACTTAGATTATAATAAGTGAAGGGATCCGCCATCCGCGCGGCTGCTGGTGACTATGAAGTCGAAATACTACTATGAAATGGACCTCGACAATAATGTACGTTTGTGTGGTCAGTGTTTTCAAATTGAACAAATTAAAAAAAAAACATGCTCCGTACGGAAGCGCGTCCTACGTACGAGTAAGGTAAAAACTTGACTTGTCGAGTTACATTATTTTCAGCGTGTTTAAGAAGTATAAAATTCCGGTCGGATAGAAAAGATTAGAAAAAAACAACAACTACTCCGAGACACGCGAACGGAATATCAATTGCGCGTCGAGAAATACGAAGAAATCAACTGGAAATGACGCACGTTCGAAGATAGCATCTTTAAAAACGGTTTCGAAACACTCGCTTTGAATTTGAGTCATTATTTATTTTTATTATTTTTATTATTTTTTCCCCGGCACCTAGCGATTTCACGAGAACGCTTTGCGGCCGTTTGTCTGACGTTCGTCGTTTCAATACGTCCGTTCCGAATTAAACGACATCTGTCGAATATGTATATCGTCGGACGTATTGTAACCGACGGATTCACGAGTTTGGCACCGGACGGAAATGAAAAGTAACATAGACGTGTTCAAACGAAGCGGAGTAAAAACGAATTCCGTTAGACGTCGTTAAAAGAAAAGAGGGGCAAATTCGGTTCGGTCGCCTATTGAGGCGTAATTCGTTCATGACGAATATATTTGAAGGACGAGTGAATTGTCGCAGGGCGAGAGGTGTTTTACCGGGGAAGGCGTATATGAAAGAAACGGCAAGACGAATTCGCAACGACAAGGCAACGGGCTTTAGTGGCGAATCGAAGAGGAGGGGACGGTCGCGTTTGATTAGTGTTTTATCATTTAACGATCAGAACGATCGCCAATGTATAATTGTATACGGTCTGACGTGCCGCGGGAATCGTCACTGTCCCGTTGGTTACGACGTCCGTGAAGTTAGCGGCGCAAAGTTAATATTTTTCAATGAAACCCATCCAACGAATTCGTCGGTCATTTGTTGGATAAGTCCCGACATTTGTTGGACATTTTTTTAAAAGTTATAGGATTTTTTTATTTTGCGCCGCTAACTTCACGCCAGCGGCGCAACTTCCAAAAAAACCATCCGACATTGTTGTTGGTCATTGTTGGAAAGGTTCCGACATTTGTTTTTTTTTATATAAATTTTTTTGAATTTATACAACAAATCGAGTACAACAATGTCGGATGGTTTTTTGGGGGTTTTTTTTGAAGTTGCGCCGCTGGTGTGAAGTTAGCGGCGCAAAATAAAAAAAGCCTATAACTTGCGACGTCTCGATCCAAATGGATGAGCGCCGTGTGACGGATCCGTATTCTAAGAGGAGGGTCGCCAACCCATGGCCGAGGCTAAAACGCCGGAGCTCAAGGGATTTTTTTTCTTGTTGATATTTAGAGGGACAGCAATTAAATGAAATAGATATAAAGGTTTCCATTCTTCCGTTGCACCGGACACACACATATTCATACACGCAAAACAAACCAATGTCTATACATATTACCCTGTGTCCGCGCGGAGGCGCGGACACATCCATCCGTGGAACATCGCCACAGGCGATCTCCGCCCCGGTGGGCGAAACGGACGATGACTACTCCGTTTGTTCACTCGTTTCTTGACCGGATAAAACAACAGTAAATTTTAGGGGGAAAAGGAGAAATAAAAAACACGAAATTTTAACAGTGAGAGATGTATATTATTCGGCAGACGAAATACGACCAACTGACCGAAAACGACTATTTATACATAGTCCGTTGAACTTTTACTATCGCCTTTTCGGTACCGTCGGGTATCGCGATATTATCTATCATGCGATGGAAATAGACGACGGAGGTCCTCATTAAAATCGAACGTTACAAACTTTTGAAAAAATGTCCAACGAGTTTCGGGACTTGTCCAACAAATGACCGACAAATTCGTTGGAAAGGCTTTATTGAAAAATATTGACTTTGCGCCGCTAACTTCATTGTCCGTCGGTTACGTGGCTCGCGCGGGGGGATATTTAAAACGCGCAACGAGCGTAAACGAATGCCGCCGTGTTCGACGGATTTGAGTTTCAGCTCCGAACGTCCGACATTTCCATCCGGGCCGTTTGCAGAGCGGGCGGGGGTGGTGTCATTGTACTCGCAACGTCGGTATGTCCGCCGGTGTTATCGGGTGTTCGGAGGAGGACGTTGCGACGGGTTTTCGTTTTGGCCGATCGAGCTGGGCAAGTGGGATTTCGACGTGAACGGCGAACGGTCGATCTCGGTGCTCATGCCGGACGCAGTTGTCTTGAACTCGTGGTGCAAAACGTGAACGGTGATGTGAATCTGGAAACGGCGTCGCGAACAATTTGGCTAGACAACATTGGACGCGAACATCTGAGCGCGCGTCAGAACTTTAGTTTCGTCCCGACCGGGTCGTAATATATATCTCCGCGGCCGGTCACAAACGGAGGAGCCGTGAGTTAGGACCGGGCGAAATCGTCTGTCGAATGTCGTTTCGTTAAACGTCGTGCGGTGCTAACTGATCGGCATGGCAACGGCGAAGCGAGAAATCGCGCGTAAACATTGATTTTCGCCGTCAATCTATCCGCTGGCGAAAATATACAACCGAACTCGACCGAACGCGTGAAATCGTTATGCTTCATCGACGTCATCTGAAGTCGTCTGAACACGTCGACCAAGCGAGTGATAATGTCGTTCGTTGTATCAGCTGAGAACGGCGTGTCCGATCGTTACAAACATTATCATATTCTACACTAACACGCGAGTTTGTTTATTGTGTTCGGCAAATGAATTATTTGTATAGAGTGATTTCCCGCGTGTACTCGTGCAAGATGTTCGTGATCGATTTCACTCGGGTGCGAAAAATCGATTAAAAACTAAGAATTTATATAAAAAAAAAAAAAAAAATTTGAAAAACAAAAATCAATTTGTGATAATGTATATCGCGGTTGTATGTGTTGTCGGAGTTGGTGAATTGTGTTCCCCCCTCCCCCTAAAAAATAAAAAACACGGTCGCAGAAACACTAGAAGCAGAAGATTATTAAATAGGTGGAAAACACAGCAAATACATAATACTATATAATAACAAAGATGTGATTTTATAGTCTGTTATTATCGACGAAACCGTAAACGGAATACCGATGAAGTCGCGTAGGTATAGAAATCGGTCGGTAAAACATTTGAAAAACAGCCTCGGGCGTTCGTCAATGACGTTCGTGTATCGAGCTCTCATACCAGTCTTGTGAAACCAGACTTTTAGAATTGTGTTTAAACAGAGATACAAACGCACTGACATAAAAAGTGTTTAATAACAAATGCGGATACTCGGTAAGCATTTAAATACTCATACAAACGAGGCTTTACATTTATTTTTTTAAGTCGTATTATTTGAATTGTATTTTATTACAGGTCTTAAAACCTCTTTACTACCACTCGGATTCGAGTTTTCGATTATTTTGTGTAATAAATTAATAAAATGATAAATATTTACATTGTTATAAACATTTTACTTTTCACGATTGATAATAATTATTTTTACCGAGATTTCACACATTCGTTAAATCTTGATTTATTGGACACGACATATATATTATGGTGAACAGGTATAGGTAAAGAGAAACAACCGTAACCCTAAGAAAAAGAAAAAAAAAACAATTATAATATGTAAGAAGAAGTAATAAATCATCCAGCTACGAAGCCAAGAAAATTAGATTTTATTTTGTAAAAAAATCAGTGAGATTATGAATATAAATTTAAGAGATTTTTATAATTTTGTTATCGAATTAGGTACAACATTTTGAAAAACCACCGGATATTATTATTATTACTTATTTTCGAACACATTTCACACGGGCGATTATCATCCGTACGCGGTTACGATATTTATCGACTTTATACGCCTTATATCCTCACGTACCTGTTTGCAAAGCCGTATTCGAGGGTGAAGTCTTGGGGGTTCGCGGACTGTATTACTGATCGCTGTATCGCTCGTCAAAACGCGTAGTGCATACATTTTACATTCGAAACGATTGTCGTTGTAAATATAGCGCGGAGACAGAAAGACAAGAGGCGTGGGGGGGGGGTGGCTATGCCCTCACGGGTTTTGTGAGGTCTTCGCCAATCCGTGTGGCCCCCAAAAAATATCGGTCTAGTCGCGTCTATTATTTCATTACCGTTCGTCCGTCGGTACCATTTCGACATTTGTCCGGTGTCTTCGAAAACGGAGAAAAAAATTAGACGTTGTGCGGCAGTCGCAGGCCCGCCACATGATAACAGGAGGGGGGGGCCCGGGACAATCTTTCGAACTGAGGCCCCACTCCATGTACAAAATTGAAAAAGCTCATTTTTTCAAACGAAAAATTCAAGTGGAAAAAATAATTTAATAATTAGATACGTAAACGGACGGTAGAGCAGGCGAGCTAACATTTTTACTATTTTTAAACTCAAGCTCGCGCAAACTATGTGACCTTGAGAGTCTGATTTTTTGCAAATACAAATAAGTAATACAATCTACAATAAGAAAGATTAAAAATGTCGTTATGAATTTGAGGGCCTTCCTCAAAGTGGCAGCCTGGGGCGATTTGTGGCGGGCCTTGGGCAGTTGGTTCGTCGAGCAGACGCTTTGATGGCGAGACGGTAGAAGATTTATGCGGCGGCCGAAGTGGCTCGAAACGAGCGGAGGGACGCTGTATTATCACGCGCGCCCGGACACAACTTAACAACGAACGTTGTGTTGATGGCCCGCCGCAACCTAAACCAAATATATCCGACAGATTCGATTTAATACAATAAAACACATTCAAACTGTTATCAGCTATTGGAGCCGAAGCGAAAAAGAATTCGCCGTCAGAGAGCTAATAAGATTTCAACGACGAATATTTAATTGTTCACGTGATATTACGCGAGCGACGACGACGACGACGACGGTTTTCGAACAACAAATCGATCGCAAAATAACATTTTACAATATATCAATGGCGATTTTTCATTGGGAGGGGGGATGTTATAAGTAAATAGTAATAATACATTTTAATGAATTGTCATGGTAATACCAAAAACTCAAACGTTTATGTTTCAAGCTGTCCATAATCGTTTCTAGCTCATAATTGTGTACGTTTGTAGATTGTTCTATAATCGAAATGAATTTAAATTATAACACACTAATACCAAGTTGTTCAATTAACATAACACCGTTAAATTGAAAAAAACGTATTGCACGTTTAAAAATAAAATAAAATACATGGAAAGTAGATTGCTTATTCCAAACGGAATTTCAACCGCCTAGCTTTTGTACTTTTTTGTCATTAACTAATAAAAAGTATTAAGTAATGACTCTAAAACAGCTCTTATAACTAATAAGTAGATCTTCTGTAGATCAGCGAAATAGACAATGGAGGGGGGGGATATAACTCCTAACCTCCCCCCCCCCCCTGAGCACGCCACTGAATACGAGTAAACATACCAATAGGTGACGATATTACGTGGCGCGGCTACGACGACGGCATGCGCTCAGAAACGCCGTCGGCGGTTTTTATTTGTACTCGAGTTTAATAAGCACGCGTTTACCGACGCCGTAACTTTAATAAAGAAATTTAAAAATAACTCTGAACAAACACTCGTGACGTCCTCGTAGACGAACAACGGACTGACTACTGGACGTCGTCGGAATCATTCGTAAGTGATAACGTGACGAATCGTATACTCGTTGTTTCGGTCACGACTCACGGATATGGATTGCCGTCATCGGGCAATACGGTGGAGCGTGTCTCACAACCGCCAGAATTATTGTACTCGCGTTGGCGTTTTCTCGTCGGCACGGACTTACTCTTGTAAAACAAACGGGGAAAGAGAAAAGAAAATACGTTTTTTCACGAAAAACACCGATCGATCGATAACCTTCGTAGCGAGTAATCATCACGGGCCGTGAAAAACGGCGGCGGTGTGCGCAAAGGCGTGATAATAACGACGTGCGATAACGCAGCGGCTCGGTTCATTATCCGTGTGGTTGTTGTTATTTCACGAGAGAAACACGATACCCGTACGCGGTACACGTGGTGTTGTATTTGCGGGGCGAATAAAAAAAAAAAAAAAAAAAACCGTGGAAAAAAACGAAACGAAACGATACGCTCGCAACTCGGAGAAAAAGAGACGGGGATAGACGCGACGACGTTGCAAATAGATCGAAGAAGACGTTTATCGGAACAAACCGGCCAACCGGGACCGCATTCTTCGGCGCGCGAGGTTTGCCATTTTTTATTTCTTATTTTTTATTTTTATTGCCGTTCCCCTTCGCGCGTCGTCGTGCTTCGCGCGTCACCAATTAAAAAGAACCGTCGACGCGGAACCGACGGGGGGATGGAGAACCGCCGTCCGCGTGAAAACATCGCCGTCGGACAGCGTTCGCGTATTTTTCTTTTTTTTTTTTTTGGTTAGTTTTGGTTTTTTGTCGTCCTCGATGAAATTCCGATTTATCCCCTTGCCGAGCTTGGCGCGCGTAACGTACTTCGACGTGTTCACACAGTGGCTCGAAACAAATATTATTTGTACTCCGAGTTCGATTTAGTTTACCAATGCCGGTAACTTGAAGTCGGCAAAACCAAATATTCGCAATATCCACGGAAACAAATCACTAATAACCACGTGTTTATTAATATCTCGGTAAATCAAATAGTAATATATAGAAAAAGTGACAAAATGCATTGACAGACGTACTAGACACAACGAAAGAAAACATACGTTATCAGAAATGATAAGTTGAATAACGTTATAAATTGTATATTTATTTAATTTTCGTGGTCGTGTTTACATTTTTCTAGAAATGACGTTCAGGCGTCAAGTGATCCAATTTAAAAATACTTGTTTCATATCAAAAATAAATAAACAATAATAAAGTAGTGAAAACAAAAGAGAAAGTAAAAAGGATATGCGAAAAATAAAGAACAGAAATAAAAATACTTATACGTTAATACTCGTAAATAAAAATGAATAAATACATATAAACATACATTAAATATACGAAAAAGCCAATGAGTGTTACGTCGACTAAAGAACAGATAAAAATATAAAAGTTGTTGTATAAGTGTGTTTATTTCTGTCGGTTTCGACGATAAGTCAGGTTTAAACGAAAATATGGTACAACGACAGAGGGATAAATATTTATCGAATAACAAGCATTTGTTGTGTTCTCGTAAGACTGATTGAAAAATCGCCAACATAAATCGATAGTGTCTGTTCGTAATCATAAGGGCGACGTACTGTTTCGGACGAGATAAGTGGAGGGATGCCGTCCTCTCTCGTATCCTCGCCCGGTACGACCACTGCGGGCGGTTCACGTCGAATTCGTTTTCGGATCTTAGCTAATCATCGACCAACTCTACCCGACTGCCTTAGCCGTCGTCGGGCTCGCGTCGCCACTTGACCAGAGGAGTGGATGAGATGGTCGAAAACGAAATCCAAACGCGAATATCCGCCGTAACGGCGTAAGAAGACGATTTCACACGGCGATCACACCGAACGAGATCGTTTCCACAGCGGATTATCTGTCGAGCTGTGTGGGAGGTTGGGGGGGAGGGAGGGGAGAGGGCGTTGGCCGGCGAAAGGGAGATCGGCGCGTGGGCTGCGGAGGACCGCCGCGCGCCGTGAGAACGGAAGATGAGAACGGTAACCGTCTTCGTGGTCGTCTTCGCGGGACGGGATACGAGAAACGTTCGGCGGCGGGAATCGGCTCTCTCTCCGGAGGTCGAGGAGGCAGACGGCAAACCGATTGTGTCATCGTCGCGACGGTCCGTGTGGGAGCCCGTCGATGGATCACGGACGATCACGGACGATCACGACGATAGCGCGATGTACGACGCGTTTTTAATTTGGATTTTTTTTTGCCGACACTGCTCGGGTGTGGCGGGCACGCGCGAAAAAAAAAACAATTGGAAACCGAGAAAAGAACACATTTTCGATCCGCGGTCGGTTTTGCACGCTCGCGCGTGCGGTTCACAAGGTTCGCCCCGAGAGAACGCTGACGATCGTTTCACGTTTATTACTCGGAGGTCGGATTCGTCCCCGTTGCTTGTTGTCCGGGTCCGTTCGGTCGACGAGGAGTTTTCGCCGTTCGTGATACGTCCTATCACGTACCCGCAACGGTTCGGTATCGACTCGTCGCGTGCGATCGCCGACAAAACGCCGGCGTGTCCAGATGTTTTTTTTCGTTTTTTTTTTTTTTTCGATGGTTTACAAATCGCATTGCTGGCCTCGGCGTTCGGCGCGCCCGACCTTAACGATCTTATCGGTTCCGGTTCTTAAAAACCGTCGAAATCGTCATTGAACCGTGTTCGTCAATCGGCCCCGACTGATCGTTAAAGTCTTATACGATTTCATTATCGAGATATTTATAAGACTTTTTTACACAATCACACGCGGGCATATTTGTCTAACGTTCCCACTGTCGTCCATCAGTGTTGATCATTTGATTTTGAATATTTTAGGTTCTGAGACTGGCGAGCAATGTATACGTTTTACGATAATGTGTGTTTATTTATATATCTATACCAACTACTTTATTTAAAGGAGTATTTAGAGAATTTTAAAACAGTTTGAAAACATCGAATGGAACCAACAGATAGAAATTAATCTTCAAGAAATCTAGGCGACTTCCAACTTGAGAACCGAAATTTTTAATTTATAGTTTTATACGGTTCAGGTTCCGGTACAGGTTCTATTGAATATGAAATATGGGTTCCCATATCGGTTCCGGTTCTTGAAATACCCTCAGGAATCGGTTCGTGAACAGGTTCTTTTTGGTTCGGTTTCAGTCCCTGAGACTGTTTGAGACATTTCAACACCGACAATACCGTTATGAAAAACCCTATCGAAATTCGAAAATGTACTAGAAATACATTAGGAGATAAGAGTTCTATTTTTGACGTGTAATGACGAGCGCTGCGCCGACCGATTTTAAATTCAATCTAAACGGGTAACGAGGAACAATTGTTATTGTCTGAAAATGATTTTATTCGATAATCATAACAGTCAACGATTTAAATTAAATTTTAAATACAAAACGAGCAGGATTGAGTGCCGGAAAAATCTTTGTGTTCATGTAGACTCAGGCGTTTGGGAACTACGTTACAGGGTCGTGACGGCGTAAACTACCAGGAAGAAGTATCCAGGATGTAACTATGCCAGGAAGACTCGAAACCATCGTCGACACGATCTCGCCAACTCACTATGTGACAGAACGGCCAACCGCGGATCGGGTGCAGAACGCAGAAACGCTGTCAGTTGAGGAGCTGGTATTCGGCACCCGGATCGGTCGGTGTACCAAGTATTATGCTTAAAGCTATGGTCGACGAAAATCCCAGTCGATGTGTACGACGATTGCTTAAGGAACGGCGTCCTTCCAAAAGAGTGGAAGTCCGCAAAGTTAATGCTACCGAGGAGAAGGGACAAACCACCAGGCCGGTTATCTTCGCACAAGTCTATATGTCTGACCAATGTCGTGGGCAACTCGTTCGCAACACGACTACCATTTATAATACGGTCATAGTAGGATATCCGACCGATAATTCGGGCTCAGAAAGTCAACGATCGACATGACGAGGATGGTCACGAGCGTCGTGGACAGAGCGGGAACAGGACGTTGGACGTGACAAACGTTTCAGTTCGGCGTTTCGGAAGAGACGAACAAACTGGTTTCTAAGTAGACCAAAGACTATCGTAAAGACTAGCGGCGTTCCACAGAGCCCTTAGTCCACTCCTGTAGAACGTTTAGACGGTCGTTCTGGCGACGTCCTGGCGATCTCCGGCACCGACCTAGTACGCTTTCGCGGACGACGCGCCACAGTGGTCGCAACAGGACACGCTTCAGGGTTACTCGAAGACGCAACAAATCCCGCCTCCGTGTCAACAGCGTCCGCGTGGATGGACGGTCGACCGTGACTTCTTGACGTCGTCTATTCGATGGCGCCCGACAACCGTGTGCTGATGACACGGAACACTAGGTCAGTATGAACGGGGGGAGTTGAAACCCCGCGTGCAGCGAGCCCGGGATCGAACCGTGTCCAAGGAGCTAACGAAGTTCTCCTTCGCGCCACCGTAAAATAGATCGTCTACGAATCAGAATGTGCCGGAAACGTCGTAGCGGAAAGTGAACGCGACGGGAGGACGACCTCGCCGCAGTCGAAAACACGAGAAATAAACGAAAATAAACAATACGACCGACGTCCGTCGTTATCTTCACGAGATCACAACGTTACAACCGCGTAATCAAATATCCCGCGCGTTCAGACACGGTTTTTTTTTGATACGGAGTACTCGTGTTACCGCGACGCGTCGTCGCGTACGATTTACGAACGAATCATCGTTTGTCTCGGGGTCCGCGGCCCGGCGACCGTGTTTGGAAAACGTGTTTTGGATTCGGTTCGTCGCCTCGTAAAAGCTTTAGATCCCGCGTCGAGTAATTCACCCGCAAGCGGATAACGCTACGGTGTCGATAGTGACACACGCGCCTCGCCGTTCCATCAGGTTCGTCGACTTCGGTTCTTCGGCCGACTATGTCGTCTCGCCGACGCGCCGAGTCGGTCGGGTTGTTGTAATCGCGAGAACCCGATCGCCCCGAGCGATTTTCACCCCGGCGTAACCAGTGCACGAACAACGTTCGATCCGTCGACCCCGCGGAATCGGACGAGCGATTTAAACTCCCGTTTTCTTCGCGCGTCGGCGACGGCGACCGTAACGACCGAACGTTGGTGATATCGACTCGGGAACGTCAAACCGACGGATCAACGACTGGAACCCATATCCCATGTTCCGTAGAACCCGTAACCGGAACCAGAACCGTATAAAATCATAAGTTTAAATTTCTCGAGTTCGAATCGCCTAGATTTTTTGAAGATTAATTTCTATCTGTTGGTTACATTCGATGTTTTCCAAACCGTTTTAAAATTCTCAAATTTCATTTGGCGTGTGTCATAAATTATAACAACAATAAAATCTAGAACGAATTTTTCATCAAAAAACCCGTATTATCCCTAAGTGATTGAAGGAATCCTTTAAATTAAGTTTTTGGTATTGACATAAAAAAAAAAACAAGTTAAAACAACACATTATCGTAAAACTTATACATTCCTCGCTAATCTCAGAACCTAAAATATTCAAAATCGAATTATAAATATTTATAAAATATTTAAAATTAATATTTCCCCCCTCCCGCCCTCAAAAAATATTTCACGGGTACGCCACTGAATGTGAGGGGAGGGGTTGAAATGGTTTTTATTAATATCTGTATGTGTAAAAGAGAATCCTGACTGACTGATCTATCAACGCACAGCTCAAACCATTGGACGGATCGGGCTGAAATTCAGCATGTAGTTAGGTATTATGAAGTGGGTGTCCGCTGAGAAAGGTAAATAAATTTTTCAAAATTCAACCTCTAGGGGGGTAAAAAGGGTAAATGGGATAAAAATAGAAAAAAATCGCCTAGCCGTAACCACTGATGTCATGAGTATGAAATTTGGTCAGTAGTTTTTCTTTATGATGTAGAGACCCGATAAAAAAAATTTTTCCAAAATTCAATCCCTAAGGGGTCAAAAAGGGTAAAAGGGGTAAAACGGTAGACATAGAATTTGTAAAATACTAGGGCAAACCAAATTTAACTATGTTGTTTACAAAAAAGTTTCTAGATATAAAAAAATATCTAAAACAGATCAATCTAAGTAGGTGCAACGTTGGGTTCGATGTGTTTTCTGTTGACGACTCGGACCCGACATCCGAACGAATCGTGTTCATTAAACCGAATCCACGCTCACACATTGCCGTTGAAACGGGCAATGTTTTGATCGACACACTAAAATCATCAGTACTCAGGACGTTTCGTCATTTCATACAAATTATAACGCGTTGTAGGAGCGATACGACCGCATACCCGCGTGTTCGTTTTATTTTCAAAATTGTAACGACGATCACTCGTGAATTCGTACGCTTTACACATAATAATTGGTACTATTGTAAACTGTTTGTTATGAAACTCGATATTTTAATACAACGATAGGCGGTTTATTTATTTGAATTTTTGTATAAAATAGCTCAACGGTTTTTAATCGTAATTTTTCATAGTCGTTTTTCACATTTGAATAATAACGTATTATTATGTTCGATTTGAAACTAATATATTTAAAAAAATTATTAACCGGTGTATTTCAAACCAATAATAATAATGCACTACGCGATATTGGTTTGCGACGACGTCGGTACACCAGCTGATCTCCGTAACGTGTTCTAATTTTTAATACGGAATTCGTATTTCATCCAGTTTTTCGGGTTCTAACGTGAGTTTCTTCTACATAAATTTTCAGGCCATTGGCGATCTGTCAACATTTCATAATATCAAGTATCTAAAAGTCTTTAGAATGTACCGCTGATAATAACGATATCTTATTATGTAGTAGACGTTGATGGATTTTGAACCACGTTGAAAACAAATAGCTCTACGTTCGGGTTTCGACGTTCCGACGCGAACGCGGGTTTAAAAAGAGTCGTCCGAGGAACACAAAGGAGAATAAGAACGTGAAAAAAATCCTAATAAATCAAAAAGTCAACGAATGTTTTGACCTTTCAGCCGGAGAAAACGGTGTACAAAAACGCCATAAAACGTACACTACGCGTCCGGTCAACAGGTGATCAATATCCCCCGCGGCATCGACGGTTGACCTTCTCCGAATGGAATTGTAAAACGGTTTCAGTGGATCACGCATTTGGAAAAAGGGTAAATCGTGTACACGCGTTTTACGCGTAGTTTATTCGTAGCGGTGCGTTACGTAGTGCATTGTGCAACGCGTACATAACGTTTTCGACGGACGCCGGTGTTCGCAAATCAAACCGTGAAACGCGTTGGGTTAGGATCGGAAACGTTTTTACGTTTTTTTTTCGTTTGTCTGCGATTCACGAACAAACCTTCTGCCGGTTAATTGGCATTTTCGGCATTGTCCAGCAATAGTCATCCGAACGACGTCGACGATTCATCGGTTTCGTTCGTTATTTTATTGTTTTAGATCCCGAACGAAGCAAAGGGCACGTGTCGATTTCAGTTTTTACGATCGTTGGTTTGTTTTTCCGTTCGATTTCCACGACGGTTTTGTCGGGCGTAATACAACCCCCCCAAAAAATAAACCGGTAAAATTCGTCTTAGACGATCAACAGCTGAAAATGTAATACTAACTCAAATATATATTTATATACATATGCATATGTACAATATCTTTACAACATTTATCATATTCGACAATTACAATAAACCGGTCACAACGTTCAGAATCATTTTTCGAACACAATGGTTTGTCGTCGCTTTCGAATTCAAATCATAGCGAAACTCTAAGACCTCTCGCTTTTTGTTGTCGAAAATTCGTGATGGACATTTGTGATACCGTCAAATAATTCTCGTATTCCAACGATTATTGCGCAGGCGCGTGTAGATATTAGCGTTTTGACGTGTCGAGATTGTTGTCGGATCGGTGTTTAGAAATTTCGAAACGTTAACAATTCGTAATGCACACCGCGTATCCGATAAAATCGCGCGTCACACTCGTGGGCGTGTTTTTTTTTCTTTACGAACATTCACGAATTTATTTGCATGTGTATTACTCGAACGCGTCGATGAGCCGAACCCCTCGTTTTGTGAACGCAAACGACGAAACGTCATTAAACCGTTCGGGCACGTATCGCGGTCGTCTAATTCGTAATTATATACGTTGCGTTGGGTCCGGATGGGAGAGACAGAGAGAGCGTGGCGAAACAAAACGACGAACAACGCCTGAAATCGCTGCGACTCATGAAAAATGACTTCATCGTCTACGGTCGACGGAACGCGCGAAGCATTTCCGGTGTGTTTTACCGCGCCGCGTTTATCCGCAGACAGCCGTGTAAGAAAAACGGGGGAGGCGAGAGGAAATAAATGTTATCAGACGAAGATTACTATACGACGCGAAGATGATTATATCGCCGTAGGAACAATGACGGGTAAAAAAAAATTTTACGTGCTCTTCGTAAAATTTGCGGACGCGTGTCCGTATCGAAAAGACCGAACGACACACCGGACGCTCGTCAATAACGCGATATCGTCCCGCTGAAGCGTAAGCGTGCGCGGGCATTCCCGACGGGGGAGGCGAGAACGTATTCTGCCGAGGACGTCTGGACCCCAAACCAAATTTTTGTCCCCAGCTAAGACCTCGAAGCGAGGCAACGACCGTTGAAATTAATCCTCGCACAAAACCGTAGTTTATATTGTTCTGTACGGTCACGAGTTCGGTTAAACATAAAAATACCACAACATTTTTTTAATGAGTACTTTTTAATAATAATAATAATAATAATAAGCTATTTGATAACTTTGTTGTTTATCATTCGATAACATTATTCCGGCCACAATTCTGGCGTTTAAATTGTACGATCAGGTTCGAGCGATTGACCGGTTTGCGGTTGTTAGCTATCGACCGTACGAGCAGTCGGCAGGGCACCCACAAAAGTGAGGGAGGGCTCAGTGAGCACTATGATCCCGGGGTCAGCGAAAAAACATAATACACACATATTATTAATTTAAATTAGAGAAATAAAATGAGTCGTGCCATCCCAGGTCACCGTATCTTATACAACAATGGTAAATAAATAACTCGCTTTCTTGTTATATAATTTTTGTAACAAACTATGTGTATATTTTTTTTATTGCATAAGGTCGGGCCACTTGGCATCGGTAGACGGGTGGGGCGTGTGGAAGTTTGAAGATAATAATAATATGTATTTTTTAAAATTATTGTTCATAAATACTTTTTAAAAAAAAAAATTTGATTTCTATATTAAACTGCAATAAATTAGTGTACTTGTGTTAAAAACTTATTTTAGAGCAATTAAAATAACTGTTATTTTTTAATGGTGTATAATAACAAAATAAGCTGTGTACCGAATATTTTAGGTAACTTTTGTGAAAGTAAAAAATTTAATCTTAGAATTTATATTAAAATTCTTATAAATACTAATGTACAATGAGGGCCCGGATTTATGTGCAGTACCGAAGTTGCAAAACTTTTGTGGAGTACCATCCAGTCGGTATTGTCACAGAAGAAACGAGTAACCATATTCGAAGCTGTCTTATCATTAGAAAAATATAAATTTAATATTTTCACTACGATTGTTGGTTTTATCGATAAGTAGTGAGTACGATGTAATTTTAGTACTTACTGTTTTGACATTGCATACTTATTGGAAGTATTTAAATATTATTGGAAATCGGCAGGTATAATATAAGATCTCGGGGAAGCGGGAAATCTCGCAGGGGAGGCAGCTGCAGGTGCAGAAGAACGCGGGAAGTCGCGACGCCGGAATTACGGTCAACACGGGTGGCTGATCGTTAAAATCTTCGTCATCGCGGTCCGCCGCCATTCTATGACGGGGGGGGGGGGGTTATTTATTTGAAAAAAACGCCTTCGTACTAAAATACGTTCAAGCTCAACAACTAACAATAAATATACAATCTAATTTAAAAACCCAGATCTGTACGAAATGTAAATAAACTTTTTAATAAACGAAGGACAGAAGCTGGGATTCAAGTGGAAATTCGCACAACGAAGCCAGTAAGTGACGAATAGACATTTGAATTAATTTAGTCTTCAATAATTATGTAATATTAATTGAATTAAATCGCATCGTTTACCTTCCTTTTATCTAAAAACTAAAAATGTGTGTCAGTGACCATAAATAGTGGTAATGATAGATATTAGATGTTTTTTGTCGTTTGGCATCGATATTCGGGCGAAGCGATCACGTTATACGGTTGATATACCTACTCATATCATGAATATTATTATTATTATTATTATTATCATTATTATTATCGTAGGGACGTGATTTTTCAACGTTGAAAGAAACGCGGCCAGTGAACAAAGAATTATCTATTTGATTTCACCGTGGCGTGCGGAGTAAATGTATTGTGCGACCACGTATTTCAATTATTGTGTACCCGTGACTAGTTTGCAAACGACGATTTATGTACATCAAACGATCAATCGTCTACAACAATCATTACGTTTGGTATATTTAATTTTGAAAATTCCAAAAAGCTCTAATTATTTTTCAGACATTATTAATGCTTCGGTCAATTCGTTTATGAAAATACAGTACTTACTAGTCTCGGTTTGTTGTACGTTTGGACATTGCCAAAATTATACGTACAAAGAGGGAGGGTGTTTTTTTTCGCTCCAAAACCCGCCGGGCTCAAGACTCTATATACGAAGTGACGTGATTTTCGATCACCTAGATCAGCTAGACAAGGCAAAACAAGCGTCGTGTGCGCCGGGCTTTTTGTTCGCGATCGCGCGGGACGGAACGTCCGGACGTGTCATTAATATCATTATCATTATTATTATCATTATTATTATTATTCGTGACCTAACCGCAGACCGGTTTTCAATTGGAAAAACCCGTTCCGTCGCGCTTTCAAGTAACGTTATTCGTTCGCGTGGGTGTTTCGACGAACGACGCGCACTTGAGATTGACGTACTCGGTGTTTTTCGTTCGAAAACCGTTCAACACGGTATGGCTGTGAGACGACTGTAATCGTATACGTTTAATTTATCATCAGTGGTTCTCGACCGTTTTTTGAAAAAAATTTTTCTTTTAATTTTTTTGCCGTGTCACCCCCCCCCTAACCTAACGGACACCTCGACGGGAGCCCGGACACGGATTCACGCGTGCGCGCATTGTTTTCCAGACGGCCGTGAAACTCGCGGGCCGTCGATTTATCGCCGTGGCTTTCCCGGTCCGACGCCGCCGCCGCCGCGCAGGATTCGGTTACTGCGCGGCACGTCGTAACAGGAGAAGACGGCCGAAGGCCAACGGTACATCGTAAAACACGACCGGACAGGACGTGTCGTGCGATCGCGTCGCGCCCGTTATCGGCAATCGGGCGTGTCGGTACAGCGTCGCCAAGCGCGTTAAATCAAAACTACCGTCACGAAATCCGAGAGCGCCGCGGCCGTCTGCGACCGGTAGTGTGTTGGTCTGCGTACGCGAGCGGCGACAGGTGAAGATTATCGACGCGCCGAACGAGCCGAGCACGGAGTACGTTTTGGGTTCGCTCCGTCTGTGGCGAGGGCTACAGGTGACGGACCTTTTATTAGGTCAGTGGAGCTATCCGAGGACCGCCACGGGAAGACGTTCCCGGCGTGTGCGCGTTCGACCAGGTTCGATCCGTGACGGGACTTTGGCGATACCCGTACTTCTATTCGCGCTCGCGTCGATAGTAGGACGTGTACCGAGCAGACCTTCGCCTCAGACGTAACACGCGCTCCGACTATTCTCCACCCGTGACGCCATCCCCCGAGAAGAGAGGTCAGGAGTCCCGTAGTACTGTCAACCACCGGAGCCAGTAAGGTCAATCTGTTCCGGGCACCTCCCGCGGGTTTCGACCGGCCAAGCGTGACGCCACACCGGAACCGGCCGTGCCCGGCGGGTAGGATTTTAAACGTTGTTTGGAACGCTCCCCTCAGCCGGGGAGTGCTCTTGTCCAACTTGACGACCCGTCGAAGCCGGAGACCCATGGACGGCTTATTTCAATGTTTTCAGTGACTGTCCCCGCGACAAGGACGCCGTCTCGTGGCTTGGGTCCGTGCCTCGACCCGGACCCGCGAAGGCGAGTGGGGAGGACCCTCACGGGCTCGGCTCGGAAACCACTGTAGAACCCGGTGAATCAAGCCTGTTCCCTAAGCAGTGGTTTCGCGAGATTGAACGAGCCGAGCAAGAAGAAGCAGACTCGGCCTACAGCAGCGCGAACTCCGTCCGTATGCGCGTGAGATCACATTTCGTCACGGACTCCGAACAACATTCGGTTCGGCCGGCCGAACGTCGGAAAGGACAACTTGAAAGCCGTTGTTTTTGTAACGAAACGTGTCGCGAAGTTTGGATCGTTAACGTCGCGTTGAAACGTCTGTATGAGTGTCGCCGCGCGTTATCGCCTTCACGCCCCCGGCGGCCCGTTTGATTAGAAACACGGTCGAATGGCGACGGACGCGACGTTAAAAGACTTAACGGTCGGGATGATTTGTGTCTGGAAAGGAAATCGAAAGTTATTCGCGATACACGTAAATTACGGGCCGCGGCATTAAATCGCGAATGATAAAAACATTAAAAAAAAAAATGCAATAACTTTTGTTCTGTTTAATATTTTTGATTTTTTTCCCCCCGCGCTACGGTATTTTACGGGGTTTTTGTTTCACAACTAAAAATACAAACGTTTCAGTTTTACGTGAAATTTTTTTCAAACAGAAGTCGTTGATTTTACGAATACCGTCGACGAAAGAAATCGAAAAATCGTAGAAAACCGACGACTAGTGCGGGATTGGACTAACCTGTCGGGCGAACGTCACGCGTAAACGTGGCCGCTATAAATACGGACTCGCAGGCGGCTTCGGAATGTCATCAAGGCCGTTTAAGTCCCGCGTGTGACTGGCGGGCGGGAGTGATTGTGTATTTTTAAAAACGCGACAGACCGTCGAAATCCTCATCGGCTACACGAAAAAAACCCCACGGAGACGGAACATACGATTATCACGATTCACAAAACGACGTTCGCCACTTTCACGTGCCCAACGATTATTGTTTGACGAAAAGTTGACGAACGCGAACCACGGACTCGTATGGTGTACGTTGTGCTTTCCACGTTTTTCGCTTTCCACACACCGTACCCAGTCGGCGTTACTGTCGAACAAAGCATTCGTTTCGATTTTTCAGTCATTCCAATTTACAATGAAGTTTGATACATCGTCAGTATCCGAAAACACCGTCCTATACCGTTTGGGAACGCGGACGATACGTGTGTAAGGTACGTGTACACGCATTCGATTACTTTTATAACATAGCGTATAGGCGTGCGATACATTTTTAAAGCATACCAACACACCAGAGAAAGCAGATATGAATTTAAACAAAACAATTTTTGAAATCTCTTACGTTTGTAGAAAGTTCCTTCATGAAGTGGTCCGTACCGTGTTGAAAAAATGCATTAATAGTATAAAAAAAATATCGTATGAACTAATATTTTTGATTGTATTGGTTATTGATTAATATTGGTCTCATAGAGGCGTCTAATAATATTAGCTACCGGGCCGCAATAGAGAGCTGGTCCAACATCAGAATTTTTCTCGAAAAAAACATGTTTGTTCTCAGTTGTAAAAACAAAAACAAACGTAACACCAAATAAATAATTTAAATATCGAACGAAAGTTAAAAGATCCGGTCAGGTTTGGAAACGGCCCGTCCGGTCCGGCGACGTTTCGATTCGAGTATCCGCACGACAGACGATCGGTTTTGGTTGCGACGTGTTTTTTGTGAAAACCTAACCGCCTGACGGTTTCGGGACGGGACGCGCGGTCGTTGGCACACGGTCTTTCCGTTTTTCGTGGGTTACGTCCGTCTCAGCGCCGCGACAACGTCGTGACGAACGTGCTCAAAATTGTTTTCGGTCGTTGTTGTTCGTCGTCGGCGTACGGGAAACGCGGCAGGAACGACTAAAGCGCGCGCCGTGTGAAATCGCGTGATTAAAAAGCCGCGGCGATTCGGTGCGGCAGTGGCAGTCAGTGGTAGCGGTAACGGTAGTGATATGAGTGTGTAATGGTAGTGGTAGTAAACGGTTGTGGTAGTCGGGATCACGTGCGACCGACCGCGCCGGGAAAAAAGCAAACTACACGTTGTTTTTTACGACGGAAACGAATAAACGAAATCGTGCTCCGGCGGAACGATGCGCGACGTTATAATACACACACACACACACACACACACACACACACACACACACACACACATATCGCGTCGTTCAATCTTCTAAACACGTGTTTCACGGTCCTGTGAGGAATGCTCTCGGAACGTTTCGCGAACGCGGTGTGTCCGATAAGTGAACGTCGACAAAAAAACCTGTGTGTTTCGCGTTAATTACATGTTATGAGAAACGCCTCGTTGATTATATTTGTCGTTTTTGTGTCCAGACAGTACGATCTTAAGCCTTAATTGGCGGCCAATCGAATGATTCGTTCACGGAATGAGACTGTTCTGTCATGACATGAACTTTTTGATTGAAAACATAAGTTCAACGATACAACGTTACTTTATCAAATAATTTTATTACTGTTGAGTTATTTAAATCTAATATATTTTTTCGTTGCTAATTCATCGAATACTTCATCTGTGGTAGGGCGTCCGTGGTGGTTACCTCCTCCACCTCCCCCCCCCCAAAAACTCGCTCTCTACCGAAATTCAGTACGATACATATTATATGTACGTGATTTCGAATCGCTTTACACGTAAGCGACACACCAGATCGTACATTCATTATTAGTGTTTACGTTAGTAAATAACTGACGTTGGAAATTCGGAATTTCGTTTACGACTATTTGTTAACCGTTATTAAAAAAAACTGCGTAGGGACCTAACTGAAGAAGTTGTAGACCTAACCTCCGCGCATCCACATAGTGGATTTATCCGTACATGTTATTCACTTTATGTACAGTCGGTTCATTCCATTACGGATACCGTGTTCAATCGTCGTTGCGGTTTACGACATAACGTACGTGTGAATTATTGAACTGGGTGTTATTTAATACCCGTTGTATATTCGACTGTTGTGAACTACACGCGTTTGGAAAGTTTTGTGAAAATGAGTTCTGGTTAGATTTTAAAATTTCTTAAACGATAACCGTTTCAACGACTTCAAACTCTGATGAATCGTCCGTGGGCAGTTTACCAATAAAAAAGCAAAAACTCGATGACTCACAATCAATTACAAATTATAACGTGAGTTTTGTCCATTAAACTGTATAATATCGAAATTCTACCAGATCGTTACAGTCATCACTTGTTTCCGTTAGTAAATAACATCCAGTTGATACTTTAGAGAGGTCATCTTTCAATTTTCTCAAAAGCGCGTAGAAAAAAACTGCATAAGAACAATTAAAGAAGTTGTACATTTTTTCCGCATATCCAATAAAGCAGGTCAGGTTTTAAAGAACTATATAATATCATCATGCGTGAGTGTGAAACGCACACGGCTTCTTAAATTCTGCAAAACACTTTGGGCATGGTATTCGGATTCTTTCGGTTTATTTTATGACGTATACGAATTTATTTGTTCATCGTTGGAGGATTTGGATGAACAAAAAAAAATAAATATTGACTTGTGGTGGAGTGGATACCTCACTGAACCCCACTGGATAATATAGAAATATAGTAACTAAGTGAGAACTATGATCGTGAAACAGCCGCAGCTGTAAGTCGGCAATTGATTGCTTCTATCATCACAAAAAAAAAAAATTAAAAAATTAATTGATACCAAAATTTGCAAATAATTTTATCAGATTGTTGTATTGTATATTATTATTATTTTTTGATTATTAATAAATAAGTACCAAACGGCATACTGTTAAAACTAATAGTTCGGTAACAAAAAGGCCGTGGGAGGGCAGATTTGGATGCTTTCTTTTTTTACTAGTTTTCAGCGACACGAATATCAAATATAGTAATTATATTATTATTTAATGGAATTGACACAATAACTAAGAAGTAAATTAATAATACCAACTAATCATAAAATATAACACAATTATAATAACACAGTGAAATCGAATACACTTTATTGTTAGAATAAGGCTGGGCTGAAACATAGCAAATATAGCAAGATTATTGATAAAATAATCGATGTGGTTTTAAATGTCCACTGCTGCTATTTGCTACTTGTATTTCTTTTTGAAATTATTCGTTCTTAGATTGAAGTCGCACGTTATTATTTTTTGTAAAACTCATTAGAAGCTTTTTGAACTCTCATTGACTTATAGTCTATTATATCCTACTTTACATTCCAAATACTCAAAACAATTGTTGTCTTATAGTACTTAGCGATATTATACGATAATATATCACCCCACACTACTAATTGTAATATGTATTTTAGTAAAATGTTAATAATAATAATAATATATTAACAAACATAACAGACACCATAAAACTGTTCATTTCGTCAGAAACACACAGATATTGAAATCAACATGAACCTAACGAGATCAATATGAAATGTCACGGCAGGTACTGTTTAAATTATGTTTGAGCTGTAAAAAGCATTTGACAAGCATTCCGAATACTACCCAAGTCTGCGGGAGGGGATGTATCCACCTCATGTCCCCCGTCCGCCCGTTCGACCGCCACTGAGCCGTCGACTTCCTCACGTCCCTCACCAAATCGTACGCGCCACTCGCGGACACGCGGTCGTGGCGCGACGTCATCTCCGTCATCTGACGCCCGTCAACGAACGAAGACTTTCGGTGATAGCTGAACATACGCGCGTTCTATTTATTATTCACAAATACTTTTTAAAAACTGTTGATTTTCATATTGAACTGCAGTAAATTAGTGTACTCATGTTTTAAACTTATTTTAGGGTAACTAAATCAACTGATGTTTTATAGAGGCGTATACCAGCAAAAGAAGCTGTGTACCCAATATTTTAGGTACCTTTTATAAAAACAAAAAATTAAATGTTAGAATTTAAATCAAAACTATTATAAATACTTATATACATTGAGGGCCCGAATTTATTTACAGTACCGTATTTGAAAAATGTGTGTGAGGGGGGGAGGTGGGGCAGGTGTAAAAATCAATTATATGATAATATGCTATCACGACTTATAAAAAAAAAAAAAATTATAATGTATTCACGTTATCCAGAGATACATCAGCACACGACGATCACTGATAAAATATAATTTTCTTAACGGTTCGCCGATTAATTTATCGACAGTTCGTGTGCTGCCACAGATACACGGTTTTATAGTGTATATCGTTGAGTAAATCTAAAAATAATTATCAAATAATATACGGATAATATTTCGTGATAAGATATATACAAGATATGCAATAACGTATTGATAATAATAAAAATATTAAAAATAATAGTATCAAATGTACAATTTTTTTCATGATTTTTTTTTATCCATGGTTCCCGGGTACGCCTGTTATAAGCGCTTCACCGCGTTCCTTTGAAAATTGTAGTAAAGGAACGTTAATTTTTTTTAAAATGTAATAGAGCAGCTCCGTTCCCTTGCGTCCCTTCCCAGTCGCGTACTTTGGGTGGGAGGAAACAGGGGCATCTGACACCCGCCTCTCTCCCAAGAAGCTTTTTTATTCTTTTGGTTTTTGATTATATAATTTGTTTTCCACAATATAATCGTGCGGATATTCAGTTATAGATTTTTGAGATATGACATAAATATTTGACCGAATCAATGTTAAAAGTAATTGTATGATAACATTAGGACGTTATCGACGTTTTCGAACATCGTTAAGACGGGAGACTGTTTAAAATTTAAAATTTATTTTCTATTTTCGTCATTTATTATCTATTGCCGTTGGACATTTACATTTCAACGGTTTTTTTTTTCAAGCGAGGTGTGATAATGTTTCACGGGCACGGCACCGTCCCCCGCCGGGGTAATCGGCCGGAACGACGCGTAAAGTTTTTGGTGACCGCCCCGCGGTCCAGGAATGCCGGCGATGGTACGTCGAAGATAACGCGTACGTCCCGTAGAAACGGATATCGCTCGGCAGCGGTCCTCCGGTACCGGCGGCCGCGTATAACGACAACAACAACAACAACAACAACAATAATAATAACGAAAACGATAACAATAACGATAACGGCAATGATAACGATAACGGCGTGACGGATACCGCCCGGCGCGTGTTTGTCACGGTTCCACTGAAACCAGATCCGCGTCGTTCCGGCCGTTTCGCCCCGGCGACGTCAAACGTGTTCACGAAATTTGTGATCGGTCCATTTTATCGGTTTCGATCTCCTCTCTCCGGAACACGGTAACCAATTAATATTAAACAAAATAGCGATCCCCGTACTATGCTCGTCGTCGCCGCGGCCGGACAGGAGGACGAGGACGGCGCGGACGGGGACGAAGAAGCGGAGATGATTATCTGGGGACACGAACCGAGCCCGCCGAAACCCCTGACGGTCACGTCTACGATTACATTTCTCGCGGTATATTTCACCGGCCCGGATAACCATCTACACGCGTATACACTCCGCCGTCGCCGGACGAGAGAACGCGTTTCTGACGCGCGGTGGTATGCGCGCCGGTGGTTCCTTTTTTCCGTCGGGTTTTCGGAGGGGGCATATTTTTCTTCTTTTTTTTTTTTTTTAAATTTAATTTATCGTTTTTTATTTTGTTTTGTTTGTTTTTTTTTTTATTATATACGTTTTTACGACCAGGCTACTGTGCCGGTGCCCGGTAGGTATAATGTTTCCCGAACCCACGAGAACGGACCGTTTCCACGGACACCGGGTGGGGTCGATTCTACTGATGCGCGACCGGCGTGTCGTGCACGTAAACCGGACGGGGTTCTGGAACGCGTGCACTCGAACGCACTCCGTCGGACAGTCGACGCCGGCAACGACAAGCTTGACCTGTAGTCACCGTTGGTGATAATTCCTTGATCAATTTTGTTCGTGTCCTCACCTTTGGTCCGTCAAAACTCTGGACAACGTTTTGACATAGCCGTCGATAAATGTTTATCGGACACGTGTCAAAAACGAATAACGTCGATTTTAACATTCGATTGTCGCCCGACCCTAAGTTAGAAAGGCGTTCCGGTCGTGGCACGAGTGTTTGCACTTTGCCACACGCCGAATCTAATAAAGTCGTTTCGTTCAAGAAAGTCTTATATCGTGTCCACGGCCGGTCACGTTCAACACGACGTGTTTTTTTTCCCCCGTTTCAAAGGATTGAAAGTCCGAGCGCTCGTTTGATTTGCAAGTTGGTCTACCGGAACAATCAAATCGTATTTTAAATCAATTTTTTTTTATCGGATATCGATTTACGTGAACGCGGTCGACCCGAGAGACCAGCCGTTTGCGCGTCGACAGGTCGAAATTGTTTGTTATAAATCAATATTTTTTTGATCCGTTGTCGAACGTTCGGTTTAACGAATGCTGGATTCGACCACCACCACCACTAATACAAGCGTATATCAGTCAGTAACGTTACGGGCGTGTTAACGTGTTCGTCGCAGCCCACTTCCAACGCGGAAAATCAGGCGGGCTAAACGTCATCGTTTTATTGAGAAGCAAACGAACCGTACGATGAGTCGAACAGAAAACAATCGAACGAATCGTAATCGTTAATACGTCATGTCGTATTTTTTTGCGTCGACAAACGACAAAACGGAACGGAAAAAAAAAGTACGTCGTTCGTATTGTTTGAACGCGGTTTTTTATTTTGAATCGTTTCCTCGGTTTCTCCGGGATCCCAATCAATCTACCCGGCACAGGTATCATTTCGATCGGATTGCCGAAGTCCCCGTCGTCACTCGGTTCTCCGTTCCGTTGCACCGCGTGCACGCCGGGTTTTCACGCACGCCGACCCGCCACGTAAACGCGGTCGTCGGGTTCCACGCGCACGCCTCGAAATTTACGACTCACCTGGGCCATAACGTCCCGTCCGCCGTATTTTATTAAACCCGAGTTTCGGGAGACGACAAATGACGTGTTCTCTGAATTTCCAATCGTTCACGGTGCCGAACCTAACGCGAACGGGCCGTAAAAAGAATCGCCAACGAAAACGGCCCGGTTGGGAACGCCGGTTATTATTATACGGTTTTTTTTTTTTTTTTTTTTTTTAACAATCAGATCGTTTTCGTTTCGTTTCGTTTTTTTGTCAAACCAATTTCAATTACCTCGCGCGAAACGTTCGGATAGGATTCGTTTTCCGTGCATACGACCGGCACGGTCTTGAACGGAACGTTTATTATCGTTCTATTTTTCTGAATATTTTCTAAACGTTTCGGCCGGACACAATTACTTCCTTGAATCCGTGTTGCACTCGTGTGTGTGTGTATAAATAATAGTCTGTATTTAACCCGTGGCAGTCGAATGAAATGCGTGCGTGTGGTTTGTACAGAGTAGAAGTTAACACGGAATCGACGACAATTAATTGAATGACAAAACTGATAAAATATTCTCGAAGTTATATTTAAAAAAAATTAATATATATATATATACGAGGTCTGTTCAAAAAGTACCGGACAAATATTATTACGACTAATCTAGACACGATAACGCTTTGAATTATGAATAAATATATATTCTCCGCGTATTAGTGAACATTTTAAACAAAACCCGAAGTCGCTATCTCATCTCGGTTTAATTTTACAAATAGTTGAATCGAGTCGGTTTGTTTCGTTTGGCGTTTTCGACATGTCCGAATTAATGAACAACGATTTGTCAAGATCTCAAAAATCACTCTGCTGATACTAATTTTATATTAAAAACATCATAGTCTCGTCATGTGACTTAAATTTTTATGAAATTTTATAATTTTTTTCTATGAAATTCGAAAACGCAAAACGAAACAAACCGACTCGATTCAACTATTTGTAAAATTAAACCGAGATGAGATAGCGACTTCGGGTTTTGTTTAAAATGTTCACTAATACGCGGAGAATATATATATTCATAATTCAAAGCGAACAGACCTCGTATATATGCGATGACTGTTTGGAAACGAGCGGTCATCTAAACGCACGTCGACAACGTGTACGAGGGAAAATAGCCTCCTTCCCCCCCCCCCCCCGGGGAGTAATTTGAAAATTATTTGATTGTCATTTGTTTTCGATTCAACGTAATCTCGTCGTTCGATCGGACGCGCGTATATCACGATCCGTCGGCTATTTTCGTCGCATCATCGACAACGATACGAATGAATTCAGAGAACTCGATTTGGCCTCGCTCGTAACGATTCGTTTTTTTATTTTTTATTTTTTTTTCTATCCGTATACGTAACCGTAAACCCCGGGATCACGAAGTTGGCCGGCGTTGCCGACGAAAACGTTAACTGTGCGGTCGATTTGAAAACGGACGTATCTGTCGATTTCGCGGTGTCTTTGACGCGAAAAAATGTCTCTCGGCTGCCGGTGGTGGTCTGTCGGAAATTCGCGTGACTTTTTTGTTATTTTTTTTTATAACACTTGATGACGTGATCAGGTTAGGCATGGCACTCGTCTCTCGACATATTATTACACAACCCGTGTTTGCGCGTTTCTCGTCCTCTCCGCAATAAACCAGCGCGTCTAGACTACGCGTCGAGCAGACATTTTGGTTCACGAACACGTCCTCCAAGTCCGTAAAACGTTTTCACGATCCAAAATGTCGGACTTTACGGCACACACACACATATATATATATATACATACGGTGGCCGAAGTGGCTCAAAATAAGTGTAGGGATGCCTACATTTTTATTCCGAAGTCGTAATATCAATTGTGCTCGAGTTCGATTTAGTCAACCGGTTTGATGAAGACACGTTTACTAATGTTGTAACCTTAAGTCAGAAAAACTGTACGTAACGAACGTACTAAAAATAATGAAAGAAAAAATACGTTACCAGAATTAATTCATAAGCGATAACGTCATTATCACGTTACGAATCGTATATTTATTGTTTTGGTCACGACCAATAAACCTGAAGTCATTACTTGTAGTTTTTATGTTGATAGGGAAATCTGAATTCGAATACAATAACTCTGGCGATTGAGTTATTCATAGACTTGGTCTATGGTATATGGCCGACGACGGTAAACTATATCGTGAGTCGTGACCAAAACGATAAAATATACAATTTTTACCGTTACGACTCATCATTTATAAATAATTCTGGTAACGTGTTTTTTCTTTCATTATTTTTAGTACGTTTATTAATGCATTTCGTCACTTTTATTGGTATTTAATTCGCCAACATATCCAATAGGTGGTTAGTGATTTATTTACGTGGATATTACGAATGTTTAGTGTATCGCGCATAATATGACTAATTATTCGCTATTTGTACAGTTTTACTGACTTAAAGTTACAGTGTCAGTAAACGCGTCTTTGTTAAATCGGTCAACTGAATCAAACCAAAAAACAATAACCACACAATTTATAACGTTATCACTTATCGCTTACGAATAGTTCAGATGATTACTAACTAATTATTAGTGATTTATTGACGAGGATATTACGACTGTTTAGCGTACAATACGGTTCAATATCATTTGCTGTTTGTACAGTTTTACCGACTTAGAGTTTACAGTTATTAGCAGGCCCGGCTCGAGGGGTGGCAACATAGGCACTCGCCTAGAGAGGCATTTTTCAGGGACGGCATTGTGTAATAAAAAATACGAGTCTAAAAATGTTTTCGCCATAATATTTATATCAAATGACACATTGAACTCGTATGATGCGCTCTTCGATTTTATGTTCCAACAATAAATTACTAGTACGCAAATATTGTTAATTTTATGGAGAGTTGCCGCGATCCCGGACTAAGCTAACCGTAAGATCCAAGAAATTTATTTTATTGTTTAATGGCGTTTCTAGGGTAAATTGTGTAACGTTCCATTAATTTCTTTTGAACTAATATTAACTACTAATTTCTGTGTGTCTATTAAATTCGTATTTACTCTGAACAAAACGAATGTATCGTCTACTATATCTGAACTAAGCTTATAAATAAATTAACTATATAATTTCGGTTTTGTTTATATAAACAAATGTCGTTCCGTAGGCAGAAGTCCAAAGATCTACTAAAATGAGATCTATAAGAAAAGCATGATTTTAAAAACATTATAAAACGTCGAGAAAACCGGTGGACAGGTTACGGCAGGTTTTTCGGTGTGGCGATGGGGTAACACGTGAGACGGCGGCAAACGTTCGACTTGGGCCCCGGGTAAGCACGCAGTGATGCGTTTGGAATCTCGTTGCTCTCGTCCCCCCCCCCCCATCTCTGAAGTCCTAAACCGCGTGTAGAAAAGCGATTTTCCGAGACACGCACGTGACAAACACATAGATTTAATATCATATGCAAAAGCAGTGGCGTAGATACGATTTTTTTCTAGGGGGGGGGGTTTTCAAAGAGACTTTTAAAAATTAGAATATTATCGAATGAATGAAATTTTTAATAAACAAATAGTAAATAGTTTATGATAATAATTTATATTTACAACAAATGTATTTATGAATATTAAATTTTAGCCTCGCGTGCACGAAATCGATGAAATGATATTTCGAAATTTCAAAGAAAAAAACAAGCTTCTTTAGAGTGCCGGGGTGTGTGTAAACTACTTGCATCCCATCCGTATCCACGCCGCTGTGCAAAAGTATTGATAAACAAATCGTACAAACCGATGTATAAAACGGCGTTTATGACTACAATTGCAATTGCGTTTTCCGAACCGTGAACTTAAAACATCGGCTGTCGGACGTTTGAATCGTTCAAACGAAACCCCCACACCCACCGGAGAAAAACAAAAAAAAAAAATGAAAACTTGCCGTCCCCAGCCCCCGGGCCTAAGTTCGTCACCGTGAACGCGTCCGACCGTTCCAAAATCGGACTCGGCGACAAACGGTATCACGGTTTCGGACGGTTTCCACTTATTTCGGAGCCACTCTGGCCGCCGGTGCGTGTGCGAGCGCGCGTGCGCGCGCACCGCGGCGGGGCCGGAGAAGGAAGGTTAAAAAAAAGAAAAAGAGAAAAAAAAAAACAAATACAAATACAAAACCAGTAGCCACCGCCAATGGGATTATCGGCGCGACGGTGAGGCGTAGAGGCGGTCGCGGCGGCTTCATTAATAACACGTTAATTCGTCCGGCCGTACGGGCGCACGCGCGTACGGTTTTCTACAAACACACGCACAATACATAATACATAATACGATATGTGCGTGCGGGAGTCGTTTTGTCGCGTTTCGCGCGCGCGCCGTGTGTGATCGTCGGGATTCCCGCGGGCAGGGCCGTGGGTTAGGTCAGGTTAGGTATTAACCGTAACAACGATACGGGCTCATCCCCCCCCCCCACTTTGCTACAGAGGCCCCTTACGTGTGTGATCAGTAAAATGTCGATCGCACAATGTCACTAAATCTCGAGCTTCCCGGGCGAAATAGACCGTATGAAAATAACTAAAAAAAAAAAAAAGCGATTCCGTACAGATTCTGCAGAACAAAAAAATGTTCATCAAATCGTTTGTTCGTTTCTGAAGAAAAACGATACCGATGAAAAGAAACGCGTCTTACTTAGAACCGAAAAATAGAAGTATTCTTGCCACGAGTTCGCCAAACTGACCAGACTATGCAATATAATATTATTGTTTAAATCATAAACATTTTAAAAATAATAAATTGCATCTTTGACATTTTCCAACAATCGCGAAAAATCATATGGTCTATTTTCAGACCGTGAGTCTGAAGTCGGAAGTCGTGAGTGTCGGAGACAAATCGAGAAAGCAATTCGAAACAGAGATGAATGGTCGTATTGAACAGTAGCCCAAACCTAACCTAACCTAACCCTACGGGTAATTCAACGTGTTTTATATTATATTGTATCAATACGAATTGTCGATCGATTGTGTAAAAACAAAACATTCGATCAGTGTTACAACCCTTTATTGTACGCGGGTAAAATAATTTTGGTAACTAATTCCGGAAAGATAAATGCGACTAATTTGGGGTGTTTTTTCATATATATAGACAAAAACCGCTTAGCTTTTTTTGTCTGACTTACGACTAAAACGGCGGTTCATTTGGAGATCGTTGGCGATCTTCCGTGCCGATTTGCCTCTCGTCGTGGATATCATTCAAAGTGACGACGGCACTGATTTCGTTGGTGCCGGCGCGGCGTAAGACGACAACGAGTTGGTTTTTGTTAAAAACCGACACAATACAACTTTGCACTTTGATATAACTAGTAGGTAGTTTTTATTCACACACACGCGATTTTGCACGAACATTAAAAACATTATAATTTCTTCTAGACACTTGAATATTTCGAGAAAGAATCGCCTCCCGTTATTACGCCATTGTCTAGTGACTGTCGTCTGTCTCGAGAGATCGATTTGCAATTCGTCCCCACTAGTGATCCACACTTCGGCGGGCTACCAAAAGGTATACCGGTGTCGAGTACTGAAAATCAACGTTGAAGCGTATCGACAACAATCAAGTTTGTACTCACCAAAGACTGGGCACAGTGGTCGTTTGAGTGCCCGCAAGCACTACAACGACGGTCCGAGTGTCGTAGACCACGATTAGACTTTTCTAAACTCGGCGATCTCGTTGTTTTAAAGGATCGCGTCGTTGGCCGTTTGGCCAGAGTTGTTGCTGTCCGTCCTAGTGCGAATCCACGGGGTGTGCCGGGTGTACCAAGGCACAACGTAATGTAAAAAAAAAATTAATAAATAAAAAAATAAAAAAAAATTAATAACAATTAACAGTGTACATACACACGAACTGAATTTCAGTTTTTTGTAAGTAAAACCGCAAGTGTTCAGAATTAGTCACTGAAATGGTAATTACGTGTATTTTTTACAAGATCGATTGGAATCGCTCATGTTGTTATATGTGGAACAGGAATTAACGGTCGATGTTGAAGCTTCGGAAGTTATAGAAGAATTTAAAAGTGTTGTGTCGTTCGAAATGCGATTGTTATTATAAGTTAATACAATCCATTATTATGATAAATAAATTATACTAGTGTTGTTTCAGTGTATTTATTAGTAAATAATAATTTATAAATATTATAAAATTAAACGATAAATTAATACTTACATATTCCATAGTGTATTGTATATAGCCAATAGCCAATATAGGTAAATATTATACAATAGGTTATATTACTGGTTAGCAAACAAGTGTTGGATATTTAAAATATTTTTGTATACCGTCTTATGGAAGAAAATTATGAGCTAAAAAAAATGCATGAATCGGGTAAATTTGTTTATAGCCTTCCCTCTATATTATAAAAAAAATAACTACAAAAAAAAAAGGCCGGGCACACTCAAATGTAAAACTCTGGGTCCGCCTATAAACAATTAACGTAATATTGATTTATATAAATTATTTATTATTATTTTTACATAAAATATTAATATGTCTTAAAAGGGAACGGGTTGTGTGTGTCTCAGAAAATTGCTTAGTAAAGCATTTTTTTTTTTTACGTGCAGTTAAGAGGTTAGATGGGGGGGTGGGGCAATAAATAAATGTGTACCTTGGGCGACAAAAGTTCTGAATACTAGGATGTCTATGATCCTAGTAGTAACGACGGTCGTGGTGGTTTCCGTGGACATACGGTGGCATTCAACGGGCCGATCAAATAATCTTTAAGAATTTGTATCCAGACCGTCGCCGTTTACTTTGAGTCACATCACGAACGCGGCTGAACCGAATAGACGTCCACAACACGCGCAACGAAGAGCACGAACCGTCTCCTCCCTCCCCCCCTCGTAAAATTATGACTGATTATGTCTCACGGCACCGCGTACCCGTTTCGGTTCGGTAACCGTTGTTCTTTTGTGGGCTATTCGCGGGAGCGACGACACCAGACTCTGGACACAGAAACGCACACGCGGATGCGCGGGAGAACGCCGGGGTCGAGGATCGACAAACGTTAGGTCAGGTACGGTCGGCGAGAGAGAGAGTAAGAGTGTAAGACCGACCCCGTTACCGTATAACGAACGCGAACGCGGCCGAACGCGAGGTCGGGGTCGCGAGACGGTTGCGGTCTGGGCGAAAACGAATGCGAACGGGGTCGGGTTAGGTCGGGTTAGGTAGCGGAGAAGACGGAACGACCAACGTTTACAACAAGCGATAAGTCCCCGTGTCCGGGGTTGGACTAGGCAGCCGGGCGAACGTCACGCGTGAACGTGGCCGCTGTAAATACGGACTCGCAGGCGGCTTCGGAATGTCGTGCAGGCCGTTTAAGTCCGGCGTGTGACTGGCGGGCGGGAGTGATTGTGTGTTTTTAAAAACGCGACGGCCCGTTGGAATGCTCATCGGCTACACGGTTAAAAAACCCCGCGCAGACGGAACATGCGATTATCACGGTTCACAAAACGGCGTTCGCCACAATTCGCGCGCCCAACGATTATTGTTTGTTCGGCGAAAAGTTGACGAACGCGAACCACGGACTACGTTAAGGACAACGTACGTTGTGCTTTCCGCGTTTTTCGCTTTCCGCACACCGTACCCAGTCGGCGTTACTGTCGAACAAAGCATTCGTTTCGATTTTCCGGTCATTCCAATTTACAATGACGTTTGATGCATCGTCGGTATCCGAGAACACCGTCCCATTTGCCGTTCGGGAACGCGGACGATACGTGTATGCGCATGTGTGCGTGCGCGTATAGATCTACGCGATAAGTCACAAAGTATACCGACACGTGACCAACACGGAGTCACATTGGAATCTCATGCGTTCGAAGAGAGTTCGTTCGCGTGAAGCGGTCCGGCCGCGTTCAAAAACGCGTTGACAGTAAGTATAGGAGAAGAAGAAGAAGAAAACCCAGCCAAACATCAAATGAACCAAAAAAAAAACGTTTCTATCGTATTTGATTGACATTGGTTTCCGCGGGCCGTCGATACGGTGTCGACGTTCGCGTCCGATCGGAATCGGAGTGAATTCCAATATCACGCGTGGTTAGGGGGACTGTGTTTCCTGACCTAACGACACGACGACAGAACGTATTTGTATGTATATAGACGTCATAGGTCGGGGGGTGGGAGGACGTATAATAATAATACGATAATTGATTAATAGGTCTGCGAATGACCGTCCGACTACTTATTAAAACGATACCCGTACGTACGACGTAGTTCGGTCGGGACACAATGTGTTGTATAAAAACAATAAAAAATAAAATAAAATATATATAAACGTGCGCGTACGTATGCACGCGCAGCCTCGTAATCTTGATCGACCGCCGTCGGACGATCCGTGTTTTTATTTATTTTTTTTTATTTTTCCACGACGGTCTCGAGCGCGGGCGCGCGCGCGTCGTCCGGATCGCAATAAAAAAAACAAAAAGGTAAAAACAAAACACATAAACGCGGGATAGTAAAAAACGTTAAAAAAAAAAGCACGCGCGCGCGCCCGTCACGGCGAGAACTGGTTTGGCGGCGGCGGCGGCGGCGGCGGTAATGTATGGCTCGTTGAGTGGATTGAATCATCGCGCGGCGGCGGCTGCGGCGACAACGGCGACAACGGGGACAACGGGGACAACGGGGACGCGGGGACGCCGACCGAAACCGTACTCCGGTTCAGGTGGCGGCGATGGTTATCGTCACATGGTTACGGGCCACCCACCTCAACAATTTGTATCGGCTGACACCTCGGCGGCGACCGGACCGACTTTTTATTATCTTTTTTTCCTTTTTTTTTTTTTTTATACACACGTACGTATTATTATTATTATTATCGTTATCATTATCATTATTATTATTATCGTCGTCGTCGTCTTGTGTGCGCGCGCAGACGTGGATGATAATAATTATTGCCGCGTCGCGATCGCCGGCGGAGGGCAACGAAACTCGTCCGTGTAATTAATTACCCGACCCCGTGAAAAAAAATAAAAAATATACACATAAAAAAATAGGACCGGCTAATGGTCGTCGTAAACACGTTGCCCGGCGTGTGTTTCGGTGGTCCGCGAACCGCGTTTATTTATATATGTACAATAAACGCCTCTACTTTTTGGGATCCCGTTTTCCCGATCGACAACGTTGAAACGATCGAATGAGACAACGGCTCCAGTCGCGCGGCTTTTTAGGTGTGGAGACGGGCGTGAGTTGACAGCGTTCCGGCGTGTTTTATTCAAATACACTACAAGCTACTCGAGTCCTGAAGTCGGAGAAAGTCCTTTAGACCTCGTGGAGGATTAGCCGGCAAGTGAATGGGAGTGGAATAGGTTCGAGATGAACGGGTTGGTACGTTGCAGGCTGACGGGAATGAAATTCGTCGTAGTGTCGTTTGGCTGGAGCTGTGACGAGAAGGACATTCGTCGCGAACAGTTGGAATTTCATATACACGCCGGAGGGGCGTTAGCGTCGAGACGGAGTACTTTGGATTGGAGTGTTTGGTAGTGTGTTTTTGGCCATACGTCCAGATAGGTGAGCAAATGCACGGTAAACCGTAAACGGTATCGTATGAAATATGTGGCGCCTATTTTAAGGCGGATTGGTTGATACTGACTTATACAAATATTTTTAACTTCAGGCGATATAATTATTGTTGGTAAGTTTTCTATGAATTAATATTTTAATTTATAACCCATGGCTATGACCAATTCACCAACACAATCGGTTATAACGTATTGTAAGTCGTAATAACGGTGATATTTAGGTAGGCGGGTATAACAGGAGACTGCCAAAAAAAAGGTCGGTTTTAAGCAGTTACGAGTTAAATTTATACATTTTGATGGTCTAAATACGAGATAATATATAAGGAAATTTAAATTATAAAATGTTTTGTTAAGTTAAATTTTCTTGAACTTCAATTAAATGTTAATATCCAAACAATATAATATCATACTTAGTTTATAAATAAATAAATAAATATATATATTTATATTACAAATTAATGTTTACAGTGTAGTGATGGGCAATCCAAAGTTAATATTGCCCCTCCAATTTAAATTTAGTTCGGCGCCACTGTATTGCCCGTCTTCGTCCGTGTGCAGTTTTGGTACGTAAAAACAATAAAATGAATACAAACAAATAAATGCAAAACACGAATTGATTTGATTTATACTTTTATTAACATATATTTCAATTTAATTTCGCAGTCGTAACAATAATTATTTTATTTATTATTTATTAAATATAACGATAATATAAATTCGGCGCGTGTGCAAGGGCCCTGTGTTCTTGCGAGTCGATTACAATAAATTTCTATACGCGGTCGAAGGATTTGTTTGCTGTGCTCTCGTTAAGAGACATTACAGCGCAGCAAATGCGTGCAGTAGACCAAAAAAAATAAAAAATTACATATATATTATTTGAATTTAGAAGGCCAACGTTATTAGATAGAACGAAGAGGATAAAAGCGAAAATAACCTGTTGTGGTGGAGGGAAGGACGGTCGAAGATTACGGGTCGCGCAGATCGTCTCATTTTGGTGTAGGAACCGAATGTAACGAGAACAGCGGCGGGGAAGTAAGCCACGCGCGACCCGGAACGAGGGAAAAGGCCTCGGTTAAACGTCTAGGAGTATCAAGGCTCACGAATAACGGGTTAGGTTAGGTTAGTCATAGTCGTGTGGTAGGGTTTGACCGGCGGAAGGTGATCCGAAGCTGGAATTTCGAACGAGAAAAACGAACATGACGTTCAATGGAAAATGCTTAGTAGATCGACGCGCCCGTTTCCGACAATACCAACACGTGGCTGGGAACCCGTAAAACTGTACCGGTCTAGATTAAAAATGATTTTTTTTGAGTCGATTGACACGTGTGTCGTTTCGCTATTGATCATATGTTGAAAATCCTGTTCGACTATTTTCACACCTGTTGATTCGTTAATCATTTCGACCGTTTGACCGGCGAACACAAACGAATTAGTTTTAGCGTAGATTTGTTTTTTTTTGGTGAAATTGCTTGTCATAACGAGAAATGTAAAAGTTCGGAAATGTTGTGTTTCCCTAGAGGCAATAATAATGATAATAATAATAATAATTATTATTATTATCATCCGTCGATAGTATTTTAAGCTCTACAAATGAATATAACCCACGCGGATAAAAACTCGTGTTTAGCGCCCACGTTATTTCAGACGAATTAAAACGTCGACCGGTTCGATCTTAACGTTGGTCTAGCAGGGGACACGACTATAATATAATAATGATAATCTTATTATTATTATTATTATATTATTATTATTATTATTATGATTATAATTATTATTATACGACGTGACGACATTCGACGGTGCGTTCTCCGTCGTTGTTCTTCAACCGTGAAAATTCCGAAATACGTACCGTTCCCTCGTCGGACGTCGGGAGAATATATTTAATGCGCGAGCGGCGAAAAATCGATTCCGTACGTTTCCTGTATGTGTGTGTGTGTGTGTGTGTGTGTGTTGAAACGAATCCGCGACGGGATACTCGTCGAGAACCCGGTCAACGCGTTCGACTAGGCGGCGTAATTCCGAACATCAAACGCGCGTTTAAAATAAAAAAAACGGTCGTATTCGATTATTTTATGTCATTGTTGCTATCGTTATCGTCATCATATCGCCGGGCGGAACGGCTTTCGCGGATTGGCGTCGCGTGGAAACGATAACGTTCATGACAACCGATCGGCGGTCGGGCCGCCTAACGAAACCTAACCCTATGTCGTCGTCGTGCGCACGCGTTACATTCGGGCAGGGGCAGGGGGAGGGAGGGCCGGACAAAAGACACAACACACACGCACGTTATCAATTTAAATTAGAAAAATAAAATGAGTCGGTACATCTTTGTACAACGTCGGGTGTGTACAACGCATGGTTTTTTTGTAACAATCTACGTGTTTATCGTTTTTATCTCACGGGATCGGGCCACTTGGCGTCGGCGGGCGTGTGAAATTTCGAAGATAATAATAACACGTATTCTTTTATTATTATCATAAATTATTATTTACGAATACGTAGGCGGGAAGTGAAATATACAACGCGACCGGTTCTTCTTTTCGTGTGTGAAAACCCATATCCGTTTTACGGAATTGTTCCGAAAGTTTCGACAAAGTTTCGGGTCACTCGGATTCAGAACTCGCGTCATCTAGTCCCACGGGTGGACGACAAGTCGATCGCAACTCACTTTGGTCTCTTGTTTATTTGTTTTTTTTTTTTTAAGAATAACAGTTTTATACGGTTCGTTTATCTGATTAATCCTGGAACACAATAATCAACTACAATTGCACTATTCGATTTGTAATATTAATATGTAAATAAATTATGTTCTTTATTTCTTTTGTTTCACAATAAATACCTGTTAAAAACCCATTTTCGTTGTCGTCCATGTCCGTATCGACTGCTGCTCTTATCGTATCGTGAACACCACTGGTCTGTAGTAACAATGGTTATTACCGTATATATACGTAAACAGAAAATAAATAAAGAATAAAAAGGATATGCAAAAAATAAAAATTATAATGTGATACTCGTAAAAAAAAAATATATTTATATGTATACTTAAATATACGAAAAAGCCAATGAGTATTACGTTGAATAAAGAAAAAAATAAAAATATACAAGTTGTTGTGTAAGTGTGTTTATTTCTACCGGTTTCGACAAAATGTCATCATCAGGTTCTAAACAAAAAAATAAATACAGTTAGTATAGTAATAATATGGTAATATAGTACAATGATACAGTCGTGTTTGATTTTTGTTTAAAACCTGATGATGACTTTTTGTCAGCTATTATATTTTTCTTTTTTCTTTATTCAACGTAATACTCATTGACTCTTTTGTATATTTAAGTATATATGTATATATTTTATCTAACAGTATCGTTTGTTTTTGTTTTTTTTGTCATTTAATAAATCGAAATGTCGACGAAATCCAGAAAAACTCCGGAGTCGATCCCCAATGTCCATTAATCTAGTCCGTACGATTCAAACTCAAATAATACCGGGTGACGGGGGGGGGGGGTCTATGGACGGATACGTCCGGCGGCGGCGTGTCTGTGAGGTTCCCGAACGAAATGTCCGTAGTCAATATAAAACCAGCGATGTCGCGCGGTCCGGACGGGCGGTTTCGTTCGATCCGGAACGTCCGCGTGCATCGTACGCACGATGCACGTGACGAGCGTCAGCTCCTAACCTACGTTATAGCGAGCGTTCGGTGAATTCGACCCAGCAGAGCCTGCTGCCCGCGATTCTGTCATGTCGGATCGTCTCGCGCATCGCGTTTGATGGCTGTTCGATCGCCTGGCCGTTTCGTCCGTTCGTCGTCCGACGGCGGCGGACCGACACCCTGAATGCCCGGGTGGGTGAGCGTTGCGACTCGATGTGACGATTTTCGATTTTAAACGAAACAAACGACTTGATAACGTGCAACATAACACAACGAAAATAAGTAAATAAAACCGACTTCGAAAAAAACGCGCTAAAACGGGGCGAAACGATTCACAAGAGTCTTTCGATCTTTCGATTTCGGCTATCGGCATTTGGCAACGAATGTGATGTGTGGGGAAGTGATTTGAATTTTACGATTTGATTTTATGATTACATAAATTTTAATGGGTTTATTATTGGCTGTTTGTTTAAATAAAACGTTGTCGGACACTGTTCTACTGAAAATCGTATAGAGAAATTATTTTAATCGGGGGGGGGGGGGAAGAGAACACGTTTAGAAGTAAGATTGTATATCAGTGGTGAACCGGGATGGGATACTCACGGTACGTTTGGGACATGGAACGTTTCGTTTGGAACGCCGATCGAGCTCTTATGTTTTCCGATTCGAGCGCCGGGCCAGAGGGGTTGTGATAGTACACATGGGGGGTGTTTTGGGTGTTCAAACACCCCCCAAAATGTTTGGTTATTTACTTATTCAATTTTAATATTATATTATACAGATTATGTTATATTATTAGACAGGTTTAATAATACATTATGGTTGTGGACCACTGGCTAAAGCAATATAAAAATATGTTAAATGTACATAGAGATATGGAAGTTAGCTATGAAGATATTCTTAACATAATGGCTAAAACGTCATGAAAATTAAATTTAGTTCTTTGACTTTACGTTTAATCTATATTTATATTAGAAAAACGTATTTTAAGTAAAGCAAATGTTCATAGTAAAATTTCGTATACTTATTAAAATAAATAGTTCTAACTTTCAATTAATGATTTTCAAAATCACCCCCCAAAACTTTTTTCCGTGTACGTCCCTGGTACACGTACGTGAAAAAGGAAACGAAAAAGGACGCGTGCGAATTAAAACCCGTCCGATTCGACGCGGGTACACGCACTCGTCCGGAGGGCGTGTGAAGGAACGAAGTGAAAGCGAAAGAGAAACGCGTCTGCCCTCGACCGTGGTGCTAAATTAAAAAAAAATAAATAAAAAAAAAATTAATAAATCAAACGCGTTCTCGCCGGCTTTGGAACGGAGTCCGATCGGGTCCGCCGTGTGAAATGCGCCGTCGGAATGCGATCGGTATGGACGTTCGTCGTTCCCCAGTGTACGCGGTCTTCGTATTTTTTTTTTTTTCTGTTTTTTTTTGCTTTTCTGCTTTTTTATCGCGTGATATCATGTACTACTCCGTTCGTAATCGTCTCGCGTGGTTCTCGACCGATTTTGAAATTGTCTTTTCGTTTTTTCACGGTTCGTTCTTTTGTTCTTTTGACGATTTCGCGCGGTCGTCAAAATACTCGCCGATTCCCTCGTCGCCCGACCGACACGACGCGTCACTACTACATTTGCGATTTGTTTTTCGGTTGCCCGCGCGTTTCTCACGTCGTACACGCGCACGTACGTATTGTACCACGATACGGTGGACATTTCCGCATTACGAGGTGAAATTCGTCGTCAAATCGAATACAAATCAACGGACATCCTACATCGCTACAATCGATTGCGTACGCCGAGTAACGCAGCTATATGATTTTACGCGTTAGAGTGCGCAATACGTACGAGAACACATTTTCGGGGGGGGGGTGTTTAAAACCGAATCATATGTTTTCGACTGCTAGATTTATGAATACTAGATTATGTTGTGTACGATAAAATCGTGTCTAAGTTAACATGTGGCGTGTACATACAAGTGCGTCTCCACCACGATAATTGAATTCAATTTATTATAACTATTAAAAAGATTCGGGGAGGGTTTTGAACCCTTCGCCCCACCCAGAGTACGGCCTTGCGTATGAGTGATTATATTTTAGAAATAAACGAGGCTGTTTATTTCATTCGGACGTCGAATTTTACGTTTTAATCGAAATATCGAGTTCCGATTGTTGATCATTTGCCTATGAACGGTAGTTTTTCGCACGAAAATGTCTGTCACGTTAAATTAAAAAAAAAAAAAAACAAAATGGTCTTATTCCGTTTTTTTATTAGAGCCGAGAGAAAACACGTATTATTATTTAGTGATATTTCGAACTGTTCGATTTTTGAACTCATAATCGGAAATATTCGAACCGAACTCAACACAAAATAGTGGTTCGGTTCGGATGTCGAACCGTGGAAAACGAAAGTTGTACCGAATTTGTTGTACGGCACCCGATTTTTCGTTATAACTGAAAAAAAAAAAAATTATTTTCGATCGAACGAGTACTTTGGATGTTTTGAAGTTCGGGTCCGGGATCGATATCAAAACTGAACGGTCGGGTTCGACCTCGAAGATCTGGGTTCGTAACATCACTATTATTATTATTATTTCTATTATATATTATCACTATTATACTTCTAAAGGGAAACTACCGCGGCGGCGCAAACGATGTTTGACGCGCGTTGACGCGTGTCCGATTGCGCAAAGTCAGAAGTAAGTGTACCGATACACACACACACACACACATATATATATATATGTATAAATAAACGCGGCGGCGTTCTGTTGTGGGCGTCGACACCCCAAGCACAATTACGCCGAGCCTGTTAAACAAACAACCGCGCACCAGCCGATTCGTGCCGACTCATTCGGACCTCGCGTCGACCGTGACCGCGGGCCGCCGTTTCAAAAAAAAATAAAAACGTTTTACGAATTCGACAACGGTACGTACGTTTTATATTAACGGTCAATTGTCTTCTTTCTTTTTTTTACCTTGTACCAGGTGTACGTGCACATATATATACATACACGGTGGCGGCTCGTGGCTCGGACCACGGGACGATCGGGGCACCCTCTACTTAAAATTCAAGGCAAAGAAAAATTATACAATACGGCAGACGCCGCTTAGTGGGACGCGTTCGGGTCCATTAGCCGCGAACGAGTCAACAAGGCCCACGAATAAAAATGCATACCCGGGATACCCACGGTTTTGCAGTGTATAGACTATTTCGTTTGGAACGGTGTTTTTGAAATGTTTCCGACTGAGCTCGACCACTTTGTTATTTTCCGATTCGAGCACGCCGGCCGACGCGTTTTCGGTTAACCGATGGGCTATCCACTTCACTCCGTAATGGGCCAAAACCTCGTACCTCGTATCACCTCATCGCCGACCGTTTGATTCGGTCCTCTTTGCTTTCTCGCGTCCTCCGTGACGACGTATTTTATCTCGCCGTGCGAATCAACGCACATCGTTTTACTCGTTGTTTGTTCTTTCATTGCGCTCGTTCGCGTTCTCCGGTTCGGTTTCCGTCACGCGCGCCCTCGTTTTTTACGATCGCAATTTAATTTCCTAGTGTCTGCCTACGTGTTGTTACACGTACGGTCATATGTAATATTATAATCCGAAGACATAATCCGGTAGTCGAGTCGTAACAGAAATCCGTTTCACAAGATGATAATAATAATAATAATAATATTCTCCGGCGTTTTGTCACACGCTCTCGGCTCACAAAAGGATTATAAATGTCTATACGGACACGCGCGCGTGCACACGACGAATAAGTGGCATGGCCGGTCCGTCCGACAACTGGGAACGGGTTTTTCGTTTTGCTTTTTCTCCTCCGAATTCGTCCAGTGCCGTCGGCCGCGGTGTTTGCGTTTCGCGTGCATTTCGTACATCGTCCGGTCGCGTCCGTTATTCGCACGGATCGTGTAAGTCGATTCGGAACGATAACGAACCGCCAGGAGTCGCGCGAACGAGATCACGTTCGGTTCGTATTTTCGCGGCTGCGAAATCCACGTGACGACATTGCGTGACGCGGCTGAATGTTCGGTCGCGTTCGGGGTTAGGTCCGGGACAGGTGAAAATCAAAAACTGTTCTCGACCGATCGCGGTGTTGTATTTTCATCAGCGCGCGACGAGACGACGGGGACCGCGAACGTACCTAACCGGCGCAAGCGTGCGTCCGAGCAGGTTGTGTTTTGCCCCGGGCGGCAAGATTACGGACACAGTTTAATATTTTTAAACCGATTTCAGACTTTCAACGTGTAACAATAAGTTCATTTTTGTCGCTTCTCACTGTCATTCAACAGCCGACAAAACACACGAGAGACTTGGCAAAGTGCAAGAGCATTGGCGTTGATAATAAAACCACCACGCGCCAGCTATCAATTATTTTTATTATGTAGTATATTTTGTTTTGTTCTCATTTTCATATACGAGTAAACATTATGTATTAAATTACGTTATAGTTCCATAATAATAGTACAAAACGTCCTAAATATTACCTATTACATATTTCAGAATTTTTCACAAGCCGAACAGGTCTTAGACCAAATGTTATTTGAAAATTGCTGGTTAAGTTTGTGAAAGGGCGGAAAATTAGAGCTTGCCGTTCCTGTCGAAACGTGTAGCCGCGCTGCCCTGCGTCCGAGTATGGGCGGCGTTCGGTGTCGGAACGTCAAGACGTAATATTCTCGGATCATCCGAGTCGGACGGGCTAAAAAACCTCCCTCGGCGGGTTTGACCCCCAAGTCCGTCTGGTATCGGGTTTGCTCGCCGTCGATACCAGTGTCGGTTTCGCATAAACATAACGTCCGGGGGCGGGCGGGGAAGACATGTCCGGACGGTCGAAAAAGTACGCGGTCATGGGCGTCGCGCGTTGATAAAACGACCGCAATAAAATTAACGAGCCGCATTCACGTATACGGTTTCAAAACACGGACGTAAAATTGGAAGCCGAATAAAAAAACGTAGATAAAAAACAAAACGTAACGTACGTTGAATAAAACTATGCCGAGAGATAAAACAAGAAACCGTTCGTACGAATAGCGTATAATAAATAATACGCGGATGTTGGCTGCTCTCGACTGTACCGAATCCAAAACAACCCGTAAAATCCTACGAAATCCGCGAATAATAATAATAATACTAATAATAAAAAAACGTTAGGCAAACGAATATTTTGGCAACACTCCAGACGCCGAAGATTCCCCGACCCGGACGAAATATGTGTAATGTACTCGCAGCGGTCTTATAAGCAGGCGTTGAATTACGATTGCGTGGAACATAAAAAATTCTTCGGCTCCGCTGTAGAATGCGTTGATTATTTATTCGTTTGAACGTCCGTATCGAAGGTAATATACACGCCACACATGCGTATGCACATAAAACTAAGCCCGATGGGTATTTAAACGCGTGTATTATATATATGTAAACGGAAATTTCGCGGAGAATTCGATTATCTCGTCGATCATCGCGCGCGTCTAGTTTTCATACGCGGCTGAAAAATGCCGAAAATAATACGAATGTTATCAACGCACGCGAATGGCGTCGTACAATATAATATTTCTAAAATTGCTTCTCATCGTACGTTCGCCGACTCACACAACACGTGTGCGCCGTTCATCAAATCCTCAACGCGAACGTCCGAGAACATGTACAGTCCGAGTTTAACTGACGAATATGTACGAGACGATTTTCGAAACAAAGTTACAATCCCCTTTTCTATCCTTTGAAAACGTCGGTCCAGTATATATAATCTAAACAAAACAAAACGAAATTCAACCATTCATTAACTTCGGAGGTCAGCGGCAGATTTACGGGGAGGGGGGAGGGGGTCTAGGTATATTGTACACTCTGTAGTGATTCATATTACTTTTTTTTATATTGATTTGTTGTACTATTTTTTTTTTTTTTTTTGGACTCCTCTTCCCCCCAGAAAATTTTTGAATATCCGCCACTGTCGGCGGTACCAATGTGTGACATTACGATTTACGTTTATGTTTATGCTGATACATTATGTATATCAGCGTTTCCCAACCGGTAAGCCGCGAAATATCATGATTATTATTAATAAACGCGTAAAATTTCGATATTAAAAATATTTTTGACCATTCTCTTATCGGCGATCTCCTAATTCGTATCATTTTGAATTCTTCAAAACTAGTGTGATAAAATCTATTTACGTTCAATATTTCTTATCGAATTGTATTATCCACTTGGTGGTTGTCAGTCGTCAGTCGTCCGTCGTGAAGTGAATTTATTATTGTTATTGTGTTTTTATTCAAACGGAAGTTCAAAACAATTGTATAATTATTATACAAAATACATAATGGATCGATCGCCACGCACTCACGACGATACCAATTATCGATCGATTCTCATCTTATCGATTACTACAATATATATATATATAAGTGAGCGTCAAATGTGCAAAAAGGTTGGGAAACGTTGATGCATATAATTGTAGCATAATGAACAATGACGGAAAACCGGTGAAAGAATACGCGAAAAACGTGTTTTTAGTTAAAGTAGCGACTATTTAAAAATGTCGGTGTAAAGACAAAGCTACGTTTCATTGAAACACACACGTGGAGCATAACGTGGACGTTTAAACGAGACGTGGAAAACGGAGAAAATAACTCTGACGGAAAAGAGAACCGAAGAAAACGGATTATCGCTACACCGCGTTGAGAACAAGACGTTGGCATATTGTTGGCCGCACCATGAGAACTCCGTAGCGTCATATCAGAAGGAGGAATGATCGGAGGCGTACGAGGAAGGCCGACAACGAGTTATACGAGCCGAATGATAAGAGACGTTTTGCGCGGAGAATAAAGAGGATTAAAAAAAACAAAAACACGTAGAAATCATTTCGTTTTGTTAGCCCAATGCACAGACTGAAAACTGAATACGTACATGTAGTTCACTTTTAGACTTCGTCGGGTTAAATGTTTGCTTTACTTTTTGTATTTTTCACTCGATATTCGCACAGGCGTTCTACGTTACCGTTTTAACGTTGTGGATTATGGATGTTCTCGAAAATAAAACGTCACCGTGACCTCCGCGATATCGTATATCGGGATACTCGTTTGGTGTGTTATGATAGAAGCACCGGCGTAGACGTCATTTCTGAATGGGGCGGGGACGGGGACGGGGGGGAGATCAGTATCGGCGAACAAAAGATGAAAAGCGGGTTTCGCTCGAACCGACTCGGTCTACACGTATGTCGTGATACGTTAAAAAACGAAACACGGTTAGATATACGCGGCGGGAATGGACGGGTTGAATTCATTTCGCTCGTGGGGAAACAACATTCGACTCGTCCAGTGGCCGTGGCGAAGTAGTGATTTTGGAACCGGGTTCAAGTCGGACGGTCGGCGGACGACGCGCGATAAGAGATGGCGAATAAATTGTTGTTGTCGAGAAATGTCGGGTTGCAATGCGGAAGATGGGACTTGGAAGAACGAGAGCCAGAAAGTATTTAAAACAAACAAAACAAAACGATACACTGTGTACGTCAATTATTTGTCGTTTTCGCATAGCGGGAAAAAACGGCGCGCTCCTCGTGTTTAGAGGAAAAAGCTTCGGCCGCAAAGAGTTTCGATCTCAAGACAAAAAAACAAAACGTTCGCCGGACGAAGTTATCCGTTCACGTGTTACCCGGGTACCGTGCGCGAGAGAAAATATATGATCGTGGTCGTTCGCCCGCGCGCGCGCGCGAAAAATAAATAACGTACGTTCCTCCGGCGCGCGACTCTTCCGATTTATTTATGGTTTTGTTGGCGCGCGCGATTCCCTTTGTGGACGTCACACGTATATTATCACAATACGCGCGTTCGTTTATCGGTAGTCGAAACGAGCCAATTTTCAGCCCGTCGTTTGGAAATTCGAAAAATGCAGACGTAATCGTCGTGGTCGGGACGAGAAATAATAAACAAACGAATAATAATAATAAACCAAAAGGTTATCGGCTGACACGCGCGCGCGCACACACACGCCGGGACGATATCGGTTTACGTATCCATTACGGTCGCGGGGCGTCCACAAATCAGCACGACGGCGTATTTTTATCGCGAGAGAACGGCTTCACGTTAATATTTGCCGCCGTCCTCGCGTGTTCGTTTGTTCGTAGCGACGTTTCTTATCACGCGATACGAACGCGTAACGAAAGCACGTCTATGAAATGCACGCGTGACGTCGTCCGAGCGGTCGCTCCGCGCGAATGAAAAATAGTTCGGCACGGGCGAGTACGAATTTCATGGTTTCGCTGACGATTGTTGCGTTCAAATGTCCGGGTCTTCCAGGTAAACACCGTACGGAGAACATCACGTTTTAATCGGACGAACAAAAACACGGTTAGAAATCGGATCGTGTAACGCGTTTGCGTCTCGTTTGGGACGCCGTTTTCTCGAATTTCCGACCCCGTTCGCAAACAGCGGCGTCGGACCGAACGGGGTTCGTTTTCGACGGTCGGCACCGCGTCCCGTCATCCGCGGAGACGTGTTCCAAGGTTAGGTTAGTCCGTGTCTGTCAGCCGTCTCTGTCCGGCTCGCGATTGTCTCTCCGTCCGTAATGCGGACCGCCTGCGTTACGTTCGTGTCGTATCGTTTCGTATCGCTGGGCGCAACGCACACGAGACATTCGGTGAACGTTTGACTCGTCGGTCGATTTCGCGCCACGTGTCCGCTTCCGTCGCGTGTTTCGACGACAACGTCTCACGGTAACCTTTTTTTTTTGTGGAACGGGGAGGAGGAAATCTTCATAAGACACGTCCGTAATGAAAAACCGGAGTCAGTGCCGGATTCACCATGAAGTGGTGCCTACCGGCTGAAAACTCCTCCCCAGGGGGCAACAATAAAAGTTATGCACCTAATGAAAAACGAAGAAAGAAGAGCGGGAAGAAAAGGAGAAAAGAGGTATGTGCGGAGTAAAAGGTGGCCATCACTAACTTATAGGGTTGAGCAGTGAGGCACTCACGGTAACCGCACCGCCGTCGGTTTTATCGTCCGTTCTGTTGAATCGTAAGCGTGTTTCGTTTGAATGTCGTTCAATTTAAAACTCCATTTACGTGTGCGGGTTATTTAAATATATCTATATACGTATTGTTTTTCTACCTACGTCGTCGATTAGTATTGACAAGCGCGTACTCATTTAGGTTAAACAATTGCTTGAAAACGTTCTGATTTTCATATTTCTTATCACGGATGATCGGTTGCTATTTGCTCAGGGGTTTTTTTTTTTGTTATGTTTTCTTTAATTTTTTCGTTCAAACACATATTGTTTCATATTATCGTTCTATTTAGTCGTTTAAAGTCATGAAATGTTTCTCGGGGGGGATGGTTCAGGTTCTAGCCCCCCCTCTCCCTGTATTACTCCTTTGAACACGGCCCTGGTCGCCGGGTCCACAGACGGCGAAACGAGTACAGACTTGCGAAGGTCGGATTAGGTTAGGTATCCCCTTCCACCACACGAGTATATCGTCGTCGATATGCGGGAGGTCTGTGCCGCGGCGGTACCCGTTTCAATCGGGTAACACCGTCGGGGCGGTGCCGGCACGTCGTTGCGCGAGTCCGTTCGATTGTCAATCGTACAGCCGGTACAGCCGACGCTCGACAATTCGAAGTCCGCGGGGCCGCGCCGAACGTTTGATTGATCGTGGATTTCGGTTTAACGACGGCTGCAGAGGGCAAAAAGAAAAAATTCGTATTGCGGGGCGATCGGCCAGTTTTTTTTGTTGTTTTGTTTTTGGAAATGAAAATCGACGGAAATCGGTAGTTCTCTATTCGGCATACGATTCGTTGGCCACGGTCTGGTCGAAAGCGTCGTCCAAAGTATCGTCACGTTTTTCTCCGTCCATTTCCGTTGACTGTTCGACAAATTGACGCTTTGGTTTCAAATCATTGTCCGTTGGTTTAATCAACAGTTTAACCTCGGACCTCCGACGGCATCGGACCTTTGAACAAACCGGTCTTTTTGTGCAAAGCGAACTCATCAGGTCGACCAAAATCGATTCCAATGAGAATGTTGCAAGTGTTCGCAAGAGGATCCCGCGGAAATCTGTTCGTGACAGAGCTTGCTTTATCAGTCCGCGGTTTTTTCGACGACGCGGCACTCTGTCCTTGGCCGTCCCGTTCTCCGGACCTTACGGTTTGCGATCCTTTTCTTTGGTCGGGGCTACATATAGGACACTGTTTACGTTCCTCCCGTTACAAAAGATCTCGACCAACTGAATAATCGACTCGGTTACATTCGACGTGCATCAGAACGTTTATGGAGAATTCGACTGTCGTTTAGATGTGTGCCGTCGTACAGGTGGAGCGGGTCACGTCGAACATTCGTAAAGTTTGTAACAAAAACTTAACGTGATTTCCAACTTAAATGACTTCTTTCGTTTAAAACGACTTTTAAAAATATGGTTTTTTGAAATCGGACGAATCTTTTTGGTATACCCTGTACACATACATACATACATACACGAGTATATCGTTATTGAGATCTGGGAGGTCCGTGCCGCGGTACCCGTTTCAATCGGACGCGACGCCGTAACACCGTCGGGGCGGTTCCGGTACGTCATTGCGCGTGACGAGTTCGTTATTGTATAGTTATCGTGTATATATAGTTCGGTCGAGTTGTACCCGCCGAGGTGTTCGTCGTCGTCGGTTTTCATCATTCCCGGACGAACGTTTAACGGTCCGAAACTCGGGAAATCCGAACGTGGTTTTTATATATAATTTTTATTGAGCTTCCGCATACACAGTCGCAAAGCAAAAAATATAAAATAAAATACAATAACCGAAATAAGATGCGAAGAGAAAGATACATTAGACAACAGTGAAGTATATACAGTAAGATTAGTAATAAGTCCTCGATTCGAGAAGAAAGGAAACGACCGAAAATATTGATAAAGGATCCTTTGAGTTAAGAACCTCGGAAGGAGAAAAAGTTAAACCCCTGTCCTCTGTGGTATAAGCAATCACAGTCGACCTATCCTATCCGCGAGGCTTCACAGTCAGGGTGAAGTCATCAATATCATTTTATTATATGGCAATGACCCCAGACCAATTAGATACGATACGAGCAGCAATCGACACGGACATGGTGGATAACGAAAATGGGGTTTTTAAAGGTATTTATTAATATTATAAATCGAATAGTGTAACTATAATTAATTTTTATATTCGAGGATTAATCGGATACAAAAAAAACTTTATAAAACCATTATGTTATTTATGTTTTCTCGAGAAAAAATAAAGAAAAGACGAAAGTGAGCCGCGATCGAACTGTTGGCCACCCGTGTTATCAAAACTTTCAGAAAAAAAAAAAATCAATCGCGTGTCAGAAAATGAAGTCGACCGCGTGCCGCCGCCACCCGTAAATGTAGAATGTCGATCGTGTTTGACGTGGAAATAGAACACGGTACGTCGTATAGGGATCCCGGTAGGTCCGGATGACGTTTCAGGACGCGGCGACAGATGTCGCACGAGTTCGGTCCGGAGAAGAGAACGAACAGTCGTTAACGGAATAAACGGATTCCGATTTGCGAATGATCACGTCGAGTGGGCGCGTTCGCGGAGGTGTTCGAGAGAAACGGGACGTTCGAGTCCGCGCGGACACGTCATCCAGAAACGCGCGTTGTTTTATTTAAAGAACCCGTTCCGATTTCGCGCAGTGCGTTTCGCACCCGACCGCGTACAAACAGGTCAGGTTAGGTGCCCCTCTAGGCGCACGTTTGTTGTGCGAGCTCAGCACGTTTTTCGCGCGTCAGCCAACAGAATAAAATTGATGGAATAGCGATCGTCGTTCGTGTATTACGCGCGAGAACTGAACGTGCACGTACCATACATTCACGGTTCCCGTCACGACTCCACTAGTGTGGGCCCGGACGTGAAACGTGAACGGCGCGCGAATCATGAACACACGTCCGTGTCGGTTAGTGACGTGGCGGACCGAACCGAAACGCAAACGACCGGAGTAAAATCTGATTCGCGTCCACGTCCGTCGAGAAACATTGGCGTTTAGACGAATAATATTCGGTTTGTTCTCGTTGTAGGACGGATAATACTTTTTCCCGCAATCCGCGGTAATGCGAGTGTTAAGAACCACTTGTTTTAACGCTGAAGCCGTGTTATGACGACGACACGTTGTAAATGTGTCTGTAAGCGCTGTACGGACTGCCGTCGCGACGGCGACTCGTGTTTCGATCCATTTTACACACAGCAGATGTTATAACAGGTTAATTGGCAATGATGAAAATCGTTATTGACCATTCTACTACGACTGACGAGAATAAATACGCTTCAGTAATGAATAAGTGCGCGTATTTTCTATCACCAACAAAATTTAATAACTCATACGGGAAGCAACCTGTACGAAACACAACACAATCGTCCCGTTTTCGTTGTCGTCTATCAATACGATATGACGACGAGTGTCTATGTTTCGTGTATATTTAATATTAAATCTAATTTGTTGATGTGATCAATACCTTACAATGCGTTACTGTTTGTTACTGTTGAAATCATCCTAAATATCTTATGACCGTACTTGAGTGCCGACTATGGCGTTCATATCGATGATAAATATAAAAAACTATTTGTCGACAGTTATTCACGAATCATTTACTTTTAAATGAAACGCGATGTTTATTGTACACGAATATTTAAAACATTATCGGTGGGCTACTATTATACGTAATTCATATAGATATCCGCCAAATACAATTATTGCTTGCCGATAACAGCTTGGTAACACTCGGTAAATTAGTTATAAACAATCGTCGTGATTTGTTACCGCGACTGTGATTGTAGTGATAGATCAAAATATTATGTAGGCGTTCATTCACGTCGTATTTGTTTTGACCTGTCGATCCGCGTATTGGCACGTAATGCCATAAAAACCGTATACAACGAAAAACATTTATTTTTTTTTTTTTTGTTATAACTCAACAAAAATAAAAAATGTGATTTTAAATACTAAATACCTATATTATTTATTTTATAAATGAATCGTTTGGGTCAACCGCGTACTCGGATGTTTTAAATTAATCCTTTGTATTGTTGATGAAGTTCGGTTCATGAGCTCCAAAATCTGGATTCGTGACGTCGATACTATTTATGATGTGCCTGCGGAAAAGATGACGTCTGCGTGACTGTCCGTGTTCGTTCACGTATGTTTCTCGAAAAATAAAAAGAAAAAGTTTCCGCCGTTTCACGGAGTATTTATATTTGCGCGTTGACAATGAAAATAAGGACGCGAAGCGGTCCGAATATTGTGAAAGAGCATGGAACTTCAGTCACGCGTAAACCGTACGTCATAGACATGACGTGCACAAAGTTTTCATGATCTTTCGGTGGTTTTTCGAACCCTAGTGACGTGCAAACGTTTGAACGCTACGTCGGGGCGGTCTAGGGAAATACATTTTGGGCAGTCCGCAGTCAAGTGTATTCCGTCGTCCGGCAGATCGAAAGTCGACGCCGATTTGACGTGAAAAACGTGGAAGACACGTCGGCTGTTGCAGCAGTGGTCAGCAATCAGCATTCCACGAGTACGGCCCTCCGTAATTACATGGATCTGAGACGCGCGTGACGAACCGGCCAACCGCCTCGTGGCTACATATATTTATGTAGTGCTCCGGTCCGTGCGGTTTAAACCAGTACACCGTTTAGACCATCGGTTCGTCAACGGGTTTTTTTTGTGCTAACTACCCAAACGAATCATTTGCGTACGCACAATTCACCGGCCCGGACCCAATGTACGGTCAGGGACAGTAACCTGAAAATGTGTTGACCTCGCCCATATAGTTTTAGGTGGCGCGAGTCCACGCGAGAGTTATTGCACGTATTACGTTCGTCTCCAACGGGTCGCATTTTTCACTCCATGCTAGTTTAGCCGGTCGATTGACGTCGTGCTGACCGCCGCCGTCGTTTTTTTTTTTTCATTTACCAGTACAGTAGTAAATAGTAAATAATATCACTCGCGATAATATTTCGCCTGTTGCAAACAGGTGCAGCACGAAAAACTACCATGACGAAACCGGCCAAACGTATCGACGTCCCACATGTTGTTTTATGACACTTCTTCTTCTTCCCCCGGCACTTAATACTCTCGAAGAGTTTTGGCCGCCATTACAATATCCCTCCGTTTCTCTCGGTCCCGAACTATCTCCCTCCGTTCCTGTACTTCCAACCTTTCGAGGTCTTCTTCCCATTGGTTTCCAGTTTAGAACTGTTCTACTTATATCATCCTCGCTCCTCCGCATCACTTGTCCTAACCATTGGTTCCTTTGCTCTCTTATGAAGTTGATGACTGATGGTAATTCCCAATTCGTGTTGCGGTCCTTTGTCAAATTTTCTTCTCCAAGCCGCATTAACGCTATCATAAGTATGTTTTATGACACACACGTGAATAATTAAAAATGTTCGACGCCCGACCAAATCTAATTAAAAACCAGTCGGTCAAGTGAATACCGCCTTAAGCGTGTACGACTTCGCGTAACAAAAACGTTTGTGGACCGGAAGGGATCGTAGGCGCGTGCCCACGGCACTACACCGCACCCGGGGTCTCCCGACGTGCGTCTGCGACGGGCCAAACCCGAGGACGCGCTTCAGGGCGAAGGCGGAGGGAACCACGCCGGACGGGAAACAACATTGAACCGATCAACATACGTTATGCGCGTCGCGCGTTTTACAACGATTGACGGTGTTTTTCGCCGTTCGCTTGATCAATGAAAACGGCCAGGAACCATTCGATTTTTCCTGCCGTGATTTCGTTGTTTTCCTATTGGTAGGATGTCGGTAAACTCGACGGGGCCCACTGTACGGTTGGCGTTCGAATGGAGTCACGGCGACAATGTGCACGTTTTTCCTTTCCCACGTCCACCCCGTCGTGTTTTGTTTACGCGCACGCACGCCTCACACAAAGCCGCGAAACACAAAATCACGACAACGAGGCGTCCGAGCCGTGTGAAGGCGGTGAGGTGAAGTGTGCCCGCCGAAACGGGGACAAATGCGGACGTTATTTTTGTCGCCGGCGTCGAACGGACTAACCCCGAACACGGTCGGCGGGGATTCCTCGTGGCCGTGACGCGAGGGTTTCGCCGAGACACGGATCCGTCGATCCGCGTGACAATCTCGTACGATTCCCCTGAACTTCCGTTTGAACAAAGACGCAATTGATTCACTTGACAGCGGACCAGAATTCACGACCACCAAGTGGACGATGTGGTACATTTGTGAACCTCTGACGTAATGTAAAATCGATGACTACGGTTAAATGATCATGTACCGGAATCCTGATTTCAATGGCCAGTAACCTTGGGTTATGTAACGGTTAGGCTATCGCCGTAGTATCATTTGCGATTGAAATTATTATCAAACAACACAGGGCTGATAAGGAAAGAAAATTACGTCTTGAAAATGGCCAGATATCAGATATCGAGGTCCAGAGTACAGTTAAATACGTAAAAACAATATATTTTCAAAAAGTCGTACATCAGATCGTGTGTATGTAATTCATTTTCGTCCGCCTCGTTCCGATAATACTGTTGTCGATTTTATTGACACGCCCATCACGCGTGTTTATTATAGCTGATATGCACGTGTCGTCACGGGGTGGACACTTCGTTGATAATGTCAATTCGGTCGGCCATGTTTTCGGAGGAAAATTTATCATATTTTTTTATTTACTATTTAGTGATAATATGTTAACACGACTTAGTTCATGTGCGATGTGTCACGACGCATTTCACGTGTTTTATGGTAACTGTTTTCTACGGTTTTGTAATTACATGGTATGCGATTTTAGTTTTTATATTTATAATTTATATTATATTTATTATATTTATATATATTATTATTTGTTTACCAAATTCTATTGATTTTATAGTTTTTTTTTTTTTTTTTTAAAGTGATAACATTCACACCTCCGAAAACATGGCCGCTTTGATTTAGCCGCCGTCCTATGTTACCCATGTTATTTCTTATCAGTGTCCACCCGTGGTGTCGTATTCGAACGATAATCAGTCGTCTATTTTTCTGTGCGCTATCCAAGTTGGCAATCTACAAATCCGCCTACTATGGGCGGGAATATTTTCGAAAAAATCGGAAAACTACAACTGTTTCTACGGGAATTGACATTATAAAACGCGGACGAATTATCAACGGCGGCGATTCAAACCGTGAACGATTTTCTAATGTCGAGCGGAATTGTTTTGTGTAGCTTAGCGCGTTATCGAGAACTGTACCGACATCTAAATCTTCTAATCGTGAGTTCTCGTTCGTTTTAATGGCATTTCAACGCCATACAATACAAATCATAGGTGCCATTTGAAAAAAATTCAACACCCTAATTTAAAAAGGATTTTTTTGTTCACATTTACGTTACACATTAAAATTTCCAATTCGTATTTCCAATTCGTTTACTTATTATAACGTTTTTTTTTTTACACTATTACATGTATTATTTATATTACGTTCACGGTTTTACAATTCTTTTTTTCCGGTACGAGCACCTTGAATTTTACCAGAGTTTTAATTAGAGATAAGGAAGCTAATAGGGATTTAGGTTTTTATAATACGCCCACGCCATATTGTATACTATGTATTTGTAGTGCTTACGTAAACACACGTTCTTGTGTTTGCAAGCGTACGAGTGCGCACGCTCGTGATACAAATAATCAAAGCCGGGCAAGTTAGACATTTTTTCTAAACTATTTTAAGTTCAGTTGCTTTAATATAAAAAGTGATAAAGTTAGTTTTTTTTTACAATTTCAAATATAAATTTAAAAACCCATTGTTTCAAATATAATGTATTAGGCACGTTAAATTAATATTAAACAATATTAATGGACGAAAATAGTTTATCAGCAAAACAAGAAATAAAATAATACGAATAAAACAAATATACGATTATTTAATGCGTTTATTAAATTTCAACACCTAAAACAACTAGTCGCTTATTGATATTGACGCGTTCGATTAAACTGAAAAAGTTAAATCGAATTAAATTGACTAAGAGTTGATCGAAGTCAGAAGGTTACGTCAAAAGTGGCTATTTGTCGACAGGAACACGGCACGGCGGGCGCGCTTACGTGAAAATTGTTTCGCTCGACGTTATTTTCCTTTTTTTTTATCGTTCCTCTGTCGGCTGACCTCGTGTTTTCTAGGAGCCTGAACCCGGACGTTATGCGACACGACTCACCGTATTCGTCTAGTCCCGTATCCGGGACGCGGTTAATTGGGACGCCGTATAATTGGACGACACAAGTCGGTCGGCGTGCGCGAGCACGAGAAACGCGACGACCGGACAACGGGATCGGGTTACCCTCGTCTGTGGGTAACGGCGATAACGAGATGATGAACGCAACGACGAGAACGAACGGCGGGGCGGGACGGGAAGAATTCCGCGAGCGGTCGACGATGTTTTTTTATTTCGTTTTCGTAAAGGTCATCGGGTTGAAATTTCGTTTTTCGACACGGTTGATTTATTGGTTAGGCCGGCGGTGGTCGGCGCGCGCCGGCTTTTTGTCGCGTATTGTGATCTATCCGATCCCGGGATCGTATACGAATACCACCGACCGTGTGTGTACGTCCGACGCACACACAGAGAGATTAATTGTTTTTTTTTTTCTTTTTTGAAAGTACGAAAACGAACGTTCGTTAATAAATCTCGTCGGGCGACGGTAAAAACGCGACGCACGTTATTATTATTATTGTTGTTGTCGTCGCGCGCACCGCCGGACAACGTTATTTCCATCAGAATGTTTTTTCCTCCGGTCGTTTCGGCCGTGTGAAAACGCCGCCGCGAGACCGTCCGGAACGTGATTTACCGCGCTCGGCGCACGGCTCGCGTCGTCTTCCAGACAATAACGCGCGCAGCGGCGGATTTGCCGGTGGCTGGAGAGCGGATCCAGAGGGTGTCCGTGTGCAACGATCCGTATCTTCTAGTACCGGAAAAATACTAAAACCCCATTTTTTTTTTTGTTTTTGGACCCCCAGAAAATTTTTTGACGATCCGCTACCGAAACGCGCGTGTTCACGAGTCCTTTGGTGCGAATCCGTCGGCGTGAACAACTCCAGTTTCTCCGCTCCCGACGTGATCGGCACACACACGCACACGACAAACGTATTTTTTTCGATTTCGCGTTAATAACCTAACCTACGTAACCTAAGTTACGTCCATTGTTTGCCGCGTTTTTCGTCTCGTCCTGTAGTTTCCGGTAGCGGGATTGAAAACAACCCGAAAAAAAAAAACCCGACGACCACGTTGTCGACACGTTCGTTTTGAACGTGGACAATTCTTTTAAGCTCTCAAAACGTACATTATATCGATCTGATGAGATTCCACGAGTCAACGTTGCTACCAATGACGTGTCCTTGGACCAACGTTACCACCGGAGATACGGCTTCGTGCTCCGACGTAGCATGTCAGTCAAAAATGTGAAAAAGTTGTAGCAAACGAAAAAAAATAGTTTTTACATAAAAAGACTAAGAATAACTAATTAATAGTACAAGATCCGGGGCTTGAGCCACCGGTGTAGAAACTCTCACAAATTGTAAGAGGAGTCGTGTAATATGTGCGCTCGTACTTAGACCGAACGACCGTCGATCGAGCGGATTCCTTATGCTCTCAGGACTTAGGGCTGTTCGTTGTAATTACATATTACACGACCGACATAATATAATAAAGGAAATCAATACCACGTAATATCGTGCATACGACAAATCTTTAATATCGATGAACACGTTTGCTCAGAATCATTTTTTCTGATACAACGATCTGCTAGCGCGTAACCTGCGATAAAAAATGATTGGTTACCGGTATTGCGGACGGTCGCTGTAGCTGATGAAACCGAAAAATAATATAATGTATGGTGACACGCACCGTTTAGTCGTTTTGCCGTTTTGGCTGAACATAAACGTACGTGCTATTAAACGCTTAAAAATTTCGTGACGAACCTAACGACCGACAATTGATGGTGCTCGTGATTATTAGTAATAATTATTTTGACGTTTCCGGAGCTCGTCAGCTGTTGTGAGCGTGTACGCAACCACAATACCGGATTATTTTATCGCCGGTTCGTGTAATGTACATTTGTAATTTTGTCGCAGTTCACGTAACGTACGGTTTAGAAAAAAAGGGTTTATTTTGCCAAGAGTTTACCCGTCTCCCAACGATCTGTCGTTGTTTTTCTCGCTAGGATATCCGCTCGCGCATGCTACCTCTTCTCGTGTTTTCAATCGAAACGTTATATTTATAATACGTACACAAATTATTGTGTCCGTCGGAGTTGCTGTTTTGAGTTTACGTTATTTGTTTAAATTTTTTCTAAGAAAATATGACGCGTACTTATTTTTCCGGTTTCCCAAAGTTGCAATCGACTGAGATAAGATAACGAGGTCGACGTTCTTGTTTTTAAAGTGCTCATAATTATATTTCTAACAATAATTATCGTCGAAGAAACGTTGTGCCCGTTTTCTCGTCGGAGTTCGTCGACTACATTTTTCACGTGACAAATTTTCAAATTTTCAAACATTCAAACTTTCATTTGCTGTGCCCCCATTTCACGTTCCTGATTATTTCCTGCTTCTTCCAGTTTTCTCGTCACGTTCGTCACCGTGTCTTTGATCCGACGTATGCCGTCGTCAATCACGCTCAACGCATTACTCGTCTCGCTTAACCTCTCACATACGGCCTTCAACTTATTGCACTGTACTTCTCGCTCGGGCAGACGCTCTCCTTTCGCGTGTTCTGTATTCGACTCCGCATCTGCGAGTCCCGTACATCCGGAATTCAATTTACTACATGATAACGCTTCGTCGAGTTTCCCGCGCACGTCACAAAGTTCTTCTTCCTTTGATTTCAAATTCGCCCTTATCTTTTTAATCGTGTCGTTCTTGTCTTCTATCGCCGCCTGGAATAACAGTTAAAAGTCTACTTTGCAAAATTTCATAATCACCAACGCGATTTGGTTTCTTTTCGTCTTGTTTTGTTTTTTAAATATGATATTCAGTGAAAACCTAAACGTGTTTAGCACGCGCGTAATGTAGGTCACTTTTTGGTCCCGAAAAAAATGTCTGTGTTTACAATAAGCACTCGTCTTCTTTTTTGCTCGGCTTTAACGCTCGGCCAGGGTTTTAGCCGTAGTCACCCGTCACTTAATTGACAGAACGACTATTCGCACTCACTTTCAAACTGTACAACTCCACGAACGTACGTTGGTTGGTTTCTTCTAATTCCTTTAATTTAGCTTTGAATTCGTACCTGACCGCTTTCAACGATTTCAACCCAGCAACGATTTTATCCGCGGACTTACACTTTTCGTAGTATTTAGTTTTCCATGACATCTGTTTCAAATATCGTATAAAAACTGTTCGGTTAGGGTTCGTCGTCCAACGGGCACGCGCGCGTCGTCATCAACTTACGTCTTCGTCCGAAGCCATTATGAACAAGCACATCGAATACATACAACGTATGCGTTTAGATGTTTTATTTCTCGTGAAGATTAAAACGACGGTGTTTGTTTGTAGCAACCGCGCACGTTACGGGCAACTATTGATTTAGAAATATTTAATTTTCCCGACTATTTGCGTGTTATCTTCAATAAAAAAATATTGAATATCTCCCAGACCAATGGTACAGAAAACGTTTTTTCTCTCTTTTTTTCCCCCGTATTCATATGTTAATGTCGCAGTCTTTTCCATATCTCGGATCGTACAAGAATTGTTCAATTCGAAACGCAAAATTATCGATTGTCCGGAAGTTAATAACGTCATGTACTGAAAACAACGAACGTTCGCGTGAGAACGTTCCCTAAACGTTTGTATCCTAGAAAGTCGGGTAGACCGAACGCCGCGACGGTTTCGAGGAGAGGCGAACCCCCCCCCCCCCAACCAGAAATTTAATACGATATATTTTCATATAACATGAAAATATGAAAATATGAAAATATGCACGTCATTTTGAATTACTTTACATGAAAGTAACACGACCAATAGACGTTCATTGTTATTTACGTGTTAATTGTTAACGTTGGAAATTCGGAATTTTTCGAAATATTTGTTATCTGTTATCGAATATTATTCACTTTATGTACAACACGTTCATTCCGTTACAAGCACATCGTATTTAATCGTCGTTGAACGATTGTGACTTACGACATAATACACGTGTGAATCATTAAACTGTGTATTATTTAACACCTTCAACTATTGTGGATCATACACGTTCGGACGGTTTTGGCTCAAAATCAGTTCGCGTTCGATTTTAAAGTTCTTTAAACCCAATAATACAATCACCGTTCCGACGACTACAAATTCCGATCCTGGTGAATCGTCCGTGGGTAGTTTATCAATAAAAAAATCAAAAATTCGATGAGTCATAATCAACTGCAAATTATAATGCGAGTTTAATCCATTAATTTTTATAATATCAAAATTCTACCGGAAGGAGTGTTTCGATCGTTACAGTCATATCTTGTTTCCGATAGCAAATAGCATCCAGTTGGTACTTTTGAGAGGTAAGTTTTCGATTTTCTCAAAAGCGTCTAGAAAAAAAAAATTCAAAAACTACCGAAAAATTACTTGAAAATGAAATAAACTCGATTTCGTCGAAAACGATTATCGTTATTTCTTCGTGATTTCGAAACTAATGATTATAGAAACTCGAAATAAGTAACTTTATATTATATTCGGCAAAACATATTTTCAAATTTTAGACGTACGTTACTTCAACTATGTTCAAAAAAAAAATCTTAAAAATCGTTTAGTCATTAATCAAACTCTTCACGTTTGGATGAATATTGTTTACTCGTATTGATATTTTTTTTCAAAACCCCTGAAATTTTTTTCCTGCGTTCGCCCCTGGTTTCGAGTCATGTTTGAATCGGTCGGGATAAAATGATTTACCGAAACGTTATGGTGGCGACCGGCGAACACCGAACCACGATCAACATGTTAAATCGTTAACACCGATCGACCGATAATTATTTCGTCGATAAAGAATTCAGCGTATATTGTAAACCGCCGTACCTATCAATCATCAAGTCTAACTGATCTAATACTTTTTATTGTTGTTATTATTACTGGTTTTTTTTTTTTTTTTTTAATGAATTTAAAGCCTCGACCGCTGGGTCGTCGGCTGTCTTACAAGTTACTGTTTATCTTGTGCATACATAAACACAATGTTGTCTTAAGTTATTATTGTTATCGTGTTGAGAGTGCTGAGACAACACGTCGCGTTATTTTATCAATACGCAATCACTCTACGATCTTTTACGAACGTATACAATATTAATTATTGAATGTACATAGGAAATGTTTTTGCACCGTAATGCCTAACGAATATTTCAGTGTGCCAGAATCAAAAGTCACGTGTTCAATGATTCTCTACGACAAAATCGAATCTATTTTCGGTTTGTTCCAAAACTCGGAATGGAAAAGTAACGCCCCGTGTTGGAGTTCTATACCAAACCGGTATTTATTTGTCGCTACGGAACCATTTACTCTAGTTTTCGTCGTTTTCTCAACATAGCGATTTCTGGAACGTGTGACTTTTGATTTCAGCCTACTCGTCTGTACGTAAATACGTTCACAACGAAACGATTCAGAAAACCCGTAGCGAATCGTCTACTAAAGTCACGGTCGCGTTTGATGTTTTTGTTATTCAATATTTATTTTGTTATTTCACCGCGAACTCATTCGTCCGGCTCGGAAACAACACGACAAGTTCGACCGTCTGTTTTCGTCCCTGTATAATGTCATCGTCAGTTACCTGTAATCACGTTGTGGACTCGCGGACGTCGCTAGAAAACGACATCCGATATTTTTTCCGCCCGTCGTGTATCGCAAGCCTGAATAAATGTACATTTTGCTCGGCCGTTCCCCGTGTCGATGCATATTACGTTGTTCGTAAACAGACCACCACGCCAATCAGGTCAATGTGCAAAGTGAACGGGCCGAGGAGGTATATCGCTCACTCGGACACCGAAGACTTCATGAAAAAACTAAAATTAATTGACCGATTTGCGGACACTGTCCTGACAATTGCAACGACAAATAACACAAATAACGTGAAAATGGTTTAACACGAACGCAATATAAATCTAGCACTTACCGACAAATTCACCGCTGCGAACCGCTGGCCAGAGATGCTATATCTGTAGTATTTTTATTTGAGCTACGGAAAATAATGTCTGAGGTCGTTTGAGCCGCAGGAATAACTAATAATACAGTGTATTAACAACGGCGATTAGAGTCTAAGATCTCAGCTATTCGAGCCACCTTTAGTAAATGTACTGCCGGAGCGGACGAAACATTTTTTGTGAGTGTACGAAGACGGCGTGTTTTGTTGCGACGACAGCGAGCGACCGAAATGAAGACAAAACTCTCTAAGAGTAAAAAACGAAAAACTGTATAGTTTTAATACATGCACGACGGGGCTCTCGCGACGACAACACGGTGGCGTTGCCCTCTCACAATTAAATAATAAAAATATGTATATATATAATACAAATAACAATAACATTATTGGGAATGCATGTGCGTGCGTGTGTTGGAAAACTGCACGTTTACCTAATTGACGTCAGTAATGTCGAAGCACAAACGAACTTCAACGATCCCTCCACCCGGTGTTCGGACCACTTCGGTCGCGGCCCGAAAGGTATTAGGTCCGAGTCAAATCCGTTAGTTAACCCGAAGACGTGTCCGCCGTGTGTCGTCATGCCCATAAACGTTGAAATGCTTTTTCGGTGAGAAAATCAAACGAACACGCGGGTGTGCGGTCGTATCGCTCCTCGAGAAATCCACAACAGCTTATAACACGAATATGATTTCAAATAAATAAATAATTAAATTTGTTTTGAAATGACGAAACGTGACGATGATTTTAGTAACTCGATCCAAAACTTCGCCCGTTTCATGCACACGATTCCGAATCGCCAACAGAAAACCCGACAGAACACCCCCGCCCGAACATTGCATACTAGCCGTATAATCCGACGTCGCCTCTGCTTTTTATCTCTAGAAACTTTTTTTATAAACAACACAGCGATCCCGCGCAACTCGTTTTTGACCTCGTTAGGGGTTGAATTTTGAAAAAAAATCCTTTCTTGCCGGATGCCTACGTCACAATAGCTATCCATGCCGTGCAGCGGTTTTTGAGCTGTGCGTTGATAGACATTTCAGCGAGTCACGTTTCTCTTATATATATATATTAATACGTAGATATTCGGAACCCACGACGTTAACGTGTCAGGAGTCGGCTGTCGGAGCGTGGGTCTGCTGACGAAAATCGTCCGAGAAAAAAAAAAAATGGAGCCGTGGGACGTTCAACAATGATAAACAACCGTACTGTTCGGGATTCGCCAAAAAGGAACGGAGAAAACTAATTTATTTCGAATGTAAATTTCGTGATGGTAAAAAATCGTCCGAAGCCTCCACCTCTATTGTTAACCGGCGGACGTTGAGGTGTGTCGGGGGACGAAGTCTGTTGCACGCTCGCGACGGTAACGTGATAATAACGATAACAATAATTCGTCCTCACGGATATCATGACGTCGGGTTAGGTTATCCCGCGTGCGCGTTTCTCGCGGCGGCCCGACGCCATGCGGCGTCGGCGGCCGCGTACGTTTCGCTCGACTAATCGCGTTCACGTGTCGCCCGACGACACGGTAATTAATATCGTTTTACACGTTTTACACGCGTGCACGGGCGTTGGGATGGGAACGTGTACGCCGGTTCGATCCGTGTGTTAGGGGACCCGTTGACGTTTGATAAAGTAGCGGTTATCGCGTCGACGACGTGCCGTCGTCCGGCGTATTTATTCGTTGTTATTTAAAAAAAATTTCAAAAAAAAAAAAATCAAAATAAATAAACGCAGCGACAACAACGGCAGCGTCCGAAGACAGCAGGTAGCCGGCGACCGAAGACACCCGCCGCGACTTATCTCGCCGTACGTCCACGACTCCAATTAACCTGAACGGTTCGAACAACGCGCGTATTCCGCACGGAAACGCCGACATCGGCTAAGCCCCCTCACCAAAGGAATTCTAGTTTCTTTGAATTGTACAAGTATCTCGTGACGATTTATCGATATGTTGTTATCGTTGTTTTCGTCGCGATATCATTAGCGTGAATAATGTTCGTCACCGAATTTATACAATGCGATTCCAACGTTTCCGAATCTTCGCACACCTTTCAAACGTGACGCCGACCGTCCCACTGTCTCTTCGGCGTCGCGTCAGGTCAAAAACGTGTATAGATTATCGTCGTTTGCCGTTTTAAATATCGCGAGACGTGTTTGCAATGACGTTCGGTCTAGAGATATGTCAGACGTATGCTCTAAACAAAACAGACGTTTTTGAGTTTATCAATTTGAAAACGAGAAAATTACAGTTTCGATGTTGGAGACGATCGGACGAGAATTCACCGATTAAATAGCTACGAACTACGATGTTTCGTGTTGTTGTTCATCATGACTTACGGCACGCGCACACGCTACAGAATTGATTGTTTTTTCAGTTTTTCGTGTAAACGTATAACGTGCACACGGGGGTCGGCGAATATTTCAATTGCGCCGTTCAAACGTTTTCAGTGGTTAGGCGCTGCGGCCCACTACCCGCACAACGTGTTTTACCGCCTTACCGCTTAGTTTGCATTGACTACAGGACCGCGGGTACATCCCGATTTGGGCCACTGTTCGAGTCGCGGAGAAAATTTAATTTTAGAATTAACGCGAAAATTCGCTCCGCCCGTTCTTCCCGTCGTCGTTAGCCGTCATTTGTCGTCGTCATTAAAAAAGTCGTTCTTGTCGTGTAGTAAATTTAAACGTCGATTGCCCGCGTAATCGTGTCTATCAACGTACGTTGTAACAAAACGTCACGCGTTAGGTTAGGTAACGTCGGTAACACCGATTTTCCGTAAGCGGATTGTCTCGATTCCGTCGTTTTGAACGAGATGTATTTGCGGTACGTAACACAATTAGATGTGGCGCGGGTCAGAATGTTTTTTTGTTCATGTTTTTACTTTTATAGGAATGCGCTCATGTTTAACGTCCACGTTTTATCTCGTACCTTTTCCGCGTGTTTTCCAATTTCTGTCGACGAGTGCGTGTTACGAGTTTACAGGGGGGTTTTTTTTTTTATGGAAATACTCGATATTCAATTCAATTCCGAGGTGGGGGGGGGGTAGATTTTGTGTATACGGAACAAATTTGTATTTTGTACTGCGCGACGGATTTTCATCGGGAATATTTGTTAAATTGACCTATGGTACAGTGACGTATTTAGATCTAGATTTTCAAGGGTTCCGTTTGAATGACATCACTACTTGTTTTCGTTAACATCCTATAACGAATTGTATGTTATTATTTTATGGTTATGAACATTTATAGACGTTAACATAACGATGATTTGTACGATTCGTTTATTGTTGGTTTTACGTGAAATATTAATATACACGTCTGGAAGGGGAACGGGTCCGCGCACGTCTCGGGAAATTAAATAATCGCAGGAAAAAAGCGAGGAACAGATTTGATTGCGTTTACGTTGGACACGGAATCGCAACCGTTGTCGCAGGCCGTATTCAATTGGAAAAACGTTTTCACGACCGTCGCCCGTGTCCCGGGGCAACGCACAAGTTGAAGATAATCGCTACGAGAGTGTTGCGCGTCACACGGTACGCACGAAACGGAAAATCGGAAACGAACAGAAGACACGACGATCGTATTTTTGTGCGCGACGACCGGTTTCTGGCGATGGGCCGATCGCTGGAACGGTTTTTTAAACGAGTAGCCGAACACGCGCGATGTCGTTGTTGTCGTTGGCGGCGGGAACGCGTCAAGTCAACGTGACGACCCGGACACCCCGTCGAGGACGTTGAATCAACGTGATAATAATTATAATTACGTACCGCGATGCCCGGCGATGAACGTCGCATTCGGACGAACGTTTCGCCATGACGACGCGGGTTCGGTTTGTGCATCTGGTCCACGAAAAGCCAGACTTTCGTTAACCGTTTTCACGTTTTGTCACGTCGCAGAGAACGGCGTTCGATTGTTTAGCGCGGTCGATGATTTCAATCAAATGCACGTTTTGTGAAATTTTCAAATTTTCAACTCTTTAGGCGCGCACAACTTGCATTTTTTTTTTTTTTAAACGACAACACCTATTTTTAGCACCAGATCCGGATTAATTGATTTTTTTTTTGAAGTCATCTTCAGGTTATAACCTCAACATTAGCCGAATAACAACCATTTCAAATATCAAAAAAAAAAAAACACATTTTCCTATGTATGATATCATTTGTTTGTGTTTTGTGACTTGTTCGTAGCTTAGGACAACTCGGTTTTTAATTTTTAAATCAATTTACGTATATCGAATTACGTGCTGCATTGATTTATACTCATGTGTACAAGTGCAAATAACAATATCAATAATAATTATATAATAAAACTATTCAAATGATATCATACATAAAATTTTGTTTTTTTTTTTTGATATTTGAAATGATTGTTGTTCAGTCAATTTTGGGGTTAGTACTTAATGTTAAGGGTCGAAACGATTTGAAAAATTGTCGTCATTAAAAAAAAAATTGCAAGTCGCACGCGCGCGTGCCTAAAGAGCGTTATAAAAGTGTATCCACGACCCCTGCTCCATTCGGACGTTTAATGTTTATCGGTTTTCAATAAATCGGTCTTCGTTGTCTGGAAAATTCTTCCATGATTTATGATTTTTGCGCCAAAAAAAAAGAAAAAAAACAGAAAACGCGTGTCCTTTTTTTTTTTTTACACGTCTGAAACCCGAAACGATTAAACGCGTTCTTCGTGGTCATCGTTCACGAATGCCGTAGTAGAGACGCGAAACGTTTCGAGATTTTTCGCCGTACGACTGTGTGCGCTGTGCCTAAAGGCCCACGAGCATTTTTAGGCCTACTTTTATGTTTGTTTGTTTTTTATTACTGTTGTGAGTTAATATACAATCTGTACACGTTGGCACGACGAGTAAAATACGATCTATATAAGAATCTACAGGCAAAAAATAAAAATAATATCACTCATGTATTTACACTGGACGTTCGTTATCGTAATTACCTACAGCGATCAGATTAGACGAACCGGTAAAACGTCGCTCGCACACTTACGGTGTACGGAACCCCTTGTTGTTAATGTTCACAGTGTCTCAGAAGATATTTCTATCTGTGTTTCCAATCCTACCGATTCGACTGAAATCGTAGATTTATAACATCGAGCTGAAAACTATTTCGACACGTAACATTTCAATGCTCGCCGGTTGTCCGTATAACGTCGCCGATCCGGAAGGGTTGACTTTACCCGGGACAATCGGTAAACGGGCGTTTTAAAATACAAATCTATGTTTTACGTACGACGCGATAATTAAACGACATCGTGTACCGTATTGTTACCGGTGAACTCGATCAGTTATTTCATAAGTCCGTTGTCGGCAATGAAAACGTTCGTGTGGCAAATGTTTTTTGTACTGTTATTTGAAAGGCCGAAAGCGTTTAACGAGCTTCCCCTGAAAGGTAATTTGTATCAAAAAATACGGTGGGACGGATTGATTGTGTTTTTGTTTTCGACAAACGCATAAATAAACCGCCACGCGCCAAACGAATCGAACCGGACTTTACGGTGGTGAACGTTCGTTATTTCTTCAATCCCGTCGATTCGTGTCCGGTCGGACGTATTCGCTGGTTAGGCGGCTGATCACGCATATCAACGACGATATTATGTATGTGCACACGCGCGAGGAGGAACTCAAACGATTCGGAGGTTTCAAAATACCTCCTCCCCGCCCGAATCTTCTTGATAGACACGGTCTCGTCGTCGTACTGTAACGGTCCCGTCACACGGGGCCAGTGGCGTGCCCAGGAATTTTCAATGGGGGGGGGGATGTTATAAGTAAATAGTAATAATACATTTTAATGAATTGTCATGGTAATACCAAAAACTTAAATGTCTATGTTTCAAGCTCTCCGAAATCGTTTCTAGCTTATAACTGTGTATATTTGTCGATTGTTCTGTAATTAAAATGAATGTTATGTCAATTAACATAACGCCATTAAATTGAAAAAATTTATTGCATTTTTAAAAATAAACAAAAAAAAATAAAATAAAATACACGGAAAGTAGATTGCTTATTCCAAACGGAAATTCAACCGCCTAGCTTTTGTACTTTTTGCCAATAACTAATAAAAAGTATTAAGTAATGACTCTGTAACAGCTCTTATAACTGATAAGCTGTTTTCTGTAGATCAGCAGAATAGACAATGGGGGGGGGGATATAACCCCTAACCTCCCCCCCCCACCCTGAGCACGCCACTGCACGGGGCACGTGGCTGTATAGGTGAGTGTATGCATACGTAATTATACATATCTACAGGTCGTGTGCGGTGTAGTGTGGTGTGGTCAGGTGGTCATTCGCCCCTCCGTTAACGTTCGCGCAAGACTCGTCAGTCCAACGGACACACACTGTAAGAGACTGGCAGTCCGGCGCGACACTAACTTGGTTAACTCCGTCGGAACGGCCTACGGCGAGCCGTTACACTTTATTTCATTCACCAAACTTGTGTGTTACGATCATTTATTTGCGAACAGGCATAACGACGTAATAACGGTCGAGACCGATAGTCCGTCATTCCGACTATGCTAAACGTCCAAGAATCGCTCCCGATTTACGGTGGATATCATACAAATGGTCGAAAACCTTCATCGAACAACCTGTTGTTTAACCCGGTCAACCCCCCGACCGAAAATGTGTTCCCGCTTTTGTGTACACCGTGTATATTCGCACACTTCCCGCCGACACGTTACCATAACACATCCGAGTTCATTACACACGTTCGCGGTGCGGTGACATAAACAAAAACAAAAAACAATAAAATATTTAAAAAATTTAAAAAAAAAATCTTTTTTCTTTTAGTGTGACGCAATCTATGTTTTACGTCTTAACGTTTTACACGCGAACCGTGTCGACAACCAATCACGATTCACGTTTTTTGACGACACCAACACGTCTGTATTTTCAAAAAAAAAAAAATGAACGAACATATCATAGTGAAAACAATGTAAAAACGTTTCAATCGCGTCTATACGTATGCACTTCTGGTGCGTCTAATGTTTATCGGTAATATAAACCACAGCATTCGATACGGATAATCTCAAACGTTTCGTCGTGCGTATTGCGGTCCGTTCTGGTCGATTCGTTTTTCGTTGTAAATACCAAATGAAATGTATTGGCAATCGTGCGGTTCGCGTTTACGGCAATAACGAAAATTCAACCGTAACTGCTGTATTCCCAAATATAATACTGTAGACGCGACGTTAATTCAATCGTGTCGGTGGACGAGTACGTCAAAACAGCAATAAAGTTCGGTTATTCGGCCGCTTAATTTCTCGTTGTGATCGATTTCAATATTGTTGGAAATGTATGCACAACGACGATATATTCGACCTAACTGTTTTTTCACTGTAGCCGTTCAAGTATATTCTGTAACATTGTTCGCAAAACTGTTTTGACATCATTCGCGTAAGCGTTACCAAACCAAGTTTAGCTCTAACGACCGACATTAATCGTTCGCGCGGACCAGTGACGTAACCGTCGACTTCGCACGCGTCCACAAGGCTCTGGAGCTTTCTCCGAACATAACCCTACCCGTGGGCACCGTCCACGTAAGAGTATTCGGAGACACTCGATACAGCTCTCCCGCCCCGACCGTTGAAGTGGTCGCATCGTGGTCGTGCCAGTTCCCGCGTCCGGTACGTGGTCACTGATCTGGGTCCGTCCGCGTGGCCTTTATTGGTGTGACGCCTCGACGCCTCACCGGTCGCTGGTAATTTTGTATCTTATAAGTTCCGAATATTCAACTTGTTTTTATACACACATATTATTTATGGCGTGAACTGCTCAGTACTGTTCATTTTATTTGAGTGCATTCGTCACGAGTTATCATTTGTCTTATACTTCACGCAAAATTCCTTCTTTCCAAACACGACCGTACGGCGTGCGCAAGTCGTCGGGCTTAATTTACGAACAACCAGAATCGATTTGTATTTTTAACCAAAAACTATTGCTGTCCCTGAGCCAGCTACTTTCCACTGTCGTGATTACCATGATTCGGTTACCAAAACTATCTTCTTTTTTTTTTTCAGTGCGGTAATCTCGCGAACGGTCTACGTCGGACTATCGAGCCTAAGATTTTTTTTTTTGCATCCCGATTTAAAATACCCATTACAACACGACAACATTTGAATCGAAAAATCACTAAGAATCGTAGTTAAAAAAATGTATGTTTACGAAATCCACAAGAGTACCAATACAATCATAACAATTTACATTATTTAAGTACAGTATGTATGTGTTCGTCGTAAATTTTAAATAAGTTATTCGATATAACCGGAGCAATTATATTTTTAGTTTATTGTTCAAAACGATGAAACGCGCGAACAGAATATCATTTTGCAAGTAAATCGTAATGTAATAGATACAATTACACGTGAAATGCACTTGCAGTGTACCGATATCGGACGTGTCGTGACGTCCAAATCAAATAAAAAATAAAACTAATTGAAACCGAAGCCTGCGCCGTGCCACGGTCACAAGGAAAACCGAGATAGCCGTGCGCCCCCGCCTCCGCTGTCACCGGTCGGCGTACGTTCGTTATCGTACCAATTAAAATATTGCGTATCGGCCTTATTCAAAAAGATAAAAAACCGTACGTCTCTTCTTCTCCCGTCTTCGTGATGGACGCTGGTTACAACGCCACTCGTAATTTTCTTGTTTTTCTATTTTTTTATTAAACGTCATGTTTAACTCGTGGAGTAGCTTCGCGTCACGTCCCCGCGGCGGTACATTGTTTACATTTGTTTTTCTTTTTTCCTCGTGTTTTGTTTTTAAGTTTTTTTCGTTTCCTTTACCTACATATTTATTTATATTTAGTTTTTCAATCCAAAGATTGGTTTTTAACAAATGTTTCTCTCTATCATTCGCCATATCTTTAAGCTCCTTGTAAGACGTGACTCCTGCATCTTCAATTAGCTGGCTTATATATTTTGTTCTAGGTCTTCCTCTTGATCGCGTTCCTTCTATCACGCCTTCAATTATCAAAAAGTGTCATTCATCCCCACGCCTCAACGTGTGTCACAATCATTAGCCACCTTCTTCTTCTTAGAGTGTCTATCAATAATAATACATTTTCATCTGTTCTTCTCTCGGTCCAACTTATTCTTTGCATCATTCTCCAACACCACATTTCAAAAGTTTTTTAACATATCTTTCTCTTTTTTATTTATCGTCCATGTCTCGCTTCGGTGTAATGCCACACTCCCGGCATATGTTTTTTTGAGTCTTTTCTTTGTTGTTATGTTCATATTGTTTTGATGTTAATAATTTCTTCTTTTTAAGGAATGTACTTTTTGCTTGACCTTAAACTAATTCTAATTTCCTTTATTGATTTCTCATCGTCTGTTATAACACTACCTAAGTACTTGAAATAGTCTAAAAATATATGTATTAAGAAAAAAGGCACGTGTCAAACGTTAAATATGTAATATTGTTGTCTCCGTCCACGAGCGTGGGACACTCTTTTCGGTAGTTTTGTAGATATAGACAAGATTGATTCATATATATATATTTTTTTTGTTTCTTTTCTCGCGGAGTTTTCACGCCCGTACGAACTTTTCTCTGCAATAATTAAAATAACTATCGACTTGAAAATTTACATTGTCTAGTCATTTATTTTTTGTTTTTACATATTCTATATTGTTACGTCTGTATATTAGAAGTGTTTAGATTTTTTAAAAAAAAAGAAGAAAAATCCGGTGTATGCGTACGTCCAATGACCTCACCACCGGTTGGCGACCCTTGAATAGAACGGTATTCGCCGCTAAGCGATCCGACCGGGAGGTGGCGGATCGTCTCAGTGTGTGACCGATGAACGGGGCCATCCCACTAAAGACGGGCTCCGGGACCTGCAAGTTTCTAAGTCCGGCACTGGGGCTACTGCAGCAGTTGACGAGACCGCATCGTCTGCGTTTTCGGTCCGTGCCGTATCCGGGTCGGGGGAGAACAGGTTCGCAGCCACAACGACGCGTTCTCTATACGGTGATCCGATTCCGGAATCGGGTGTCGAGACACTCCAGGCGAACGGATAGTCGCCAAGAACGGAACGGGCCGGTCGGCCTCAGACCGTGACGAGACCGCGAACATGTCGTCGACGTGAGAGTTTCGATCGACCTCCTCCTCCTCCTCCTCCTTCTTCTTCTTTGGTCTCGGCCAACGACTATTTTCGTTCCATTGCATCGGCGTGTCTTTCAACGCAGTTTTCACCCTCAACCGCGGTCTCCCAAGAGGTATCCTCTCTACTGGGTGGGTTTCCTCGATTACTTATCTTATCAGCGAATCGTGCTTCCTCCAGGCACGTCCTGTCCAAACCAAACTTCTTTATTTTTAATCTCTTCCGGTACGTTTGGCCGCTGAAAAAGGGATTGCAGTTCGTCGTTGTGCAGTTTCCCCCATTCATTTGCCCGAGCATTAAGTGTGCCCCGCAAATTGCCCCGTCTCTGTTCCATAATGGGCAATCGGGCTTAATAAGATTACGCACATCCTAACTTCTCGGCGCGGTTAGTCTATTAGCTTCGCAAATCGGGAAGTTTTTCCGGTCGCATCCCATTTCGCGGACCAGGAGTTTCATGCGACGCTGTCAAATTATTTTTATTCCCTGACACGATTACGACGGTATTGCGATCCCTTGATTCTTCCAATCGCGCCATTGTTATTTTACGGGTTCCGGGTCGTGTAGAGGCGTTCAACGTGACGAGCGTGCAGATATTTTAGCCAGCTCCGCCAGAAACCGTATTTCGTTTACGCGCTCCGTCACTCGTCCTTTCGCCGATCCGATTCCGACGTTACCAGTAAAACCGTATGGGACTCCGAGTGGTCTGATCTCCTAACGGCGACTACGGCGTGCGTTTAAAACGGTGCCGAACGACAGTCCAGCGTGCGTTCTCACTAAACGTGCGGGCGTGAGACCTGCTACTCCGGTCACCTTCCGTTCCACCGTCCTGCGTATTGTGAACGAATTGGGGGGGTGAGGAGGAGGAGGAGGCTTTGCGCGTCTATTCGTGTGTCCGTACGACTTTTCCTAACCTGTTATCGTCTAATATCTACACCGTTAAAGCCCTTAAATACTGGCCTTCGGATCTAACTTCGAATTTCGTACACGTATACGTGTTCAGCGTTATTCTACATTTCTCACGCGTTCGATGTAACAACAACAACAACATTTATTACGTTTGCGTTGATAATTCTATATGTACGTGATGTTAAAATTGCAATAAAACCAAAACCGACGGTGTTGTGATTGATATGTTTATCGTATCCCGACGTATACGTTGAAATCGATCAATTACGTAAAAAAAAAAAAACGATTTATTTCTTACGACGAATATTCTCCGGTATCGATTAATTTTACATTTTTATCAACTTGTATTTCGACTCGGTATTTAGCGTACACGAGACTCGGCGAAACGAGAACGGACCGCGTACGTTGTAAAAAAAAAAAGGACGGTACTCGCCCGCCGTCGATTCGGTAAAAAACACACACACGACACGACGGAAATCTCCAGTACGTTAAATTATATATATATAGAAATATATGACGACGGTTGTCGGCGCCGTATTACATAAATAACGCGTACGGACGCGTCGGATAACGTGCGCTCCGGACCGGATAAAATAGTACGTAACGTCGTACGGAATATATCTTATACGTACACGATAATAATATGTCATTCCGGCGGATCTCGCCGTCGTAATTTTTTATTTATTTTTTTATTTAGAGATTTCTCAATATCGCCAGCGCGTGTACAACACACACACGCACACACACACACACACACACACGTCTCGTACGTCGGTATTCGTTTTTTATTTTTTTACGCTCTCTTCTTGAAAACAACAGCGTGGGCCCGGCGCGTCACGTAAAATGCTATCTCGTGTAATACAATCGTATGCGCGTCTCTCCGTGTGCAGTCCGCCGCCGCGGTCTTCGTGTCTTTCGAACCTTATTAAAACGTAATGTATTTCACGACACGGCCCGCGTCTGGTCGAAGTGATTGGCCGTGTGTTGGTCGCGTACCTCGTGCTCGACCAGTTCGGGTCCGTCGCCCCGTCGACATTTCAAAACGTGTCTGTTACCGGCGCGCGATCCAAAACAAACGCCGTCATACCCTTTGCCGGTTGTACGTCGTTACGCACACGCACGTATATAATTTGTTTTTTGTTTTTCGTTTTTCATAATCGGGTCGATTCGTTCGCTGACGTTCTCAAATATTGCGATTGTCGAAACGTAACGTGTTTTTTTTCCTTTTTTTTTTTATCAACTGAAAAACAACAGACGATTCATTCGCCGCGATAATCAGCACACTGGGTATCCGCTGGACGGACGAACGGACACCGACAGTGTGGTAAATCCACGTGCATTTCGTTCTATTTTTTTTTTAGGAATGTCTGCAACGATCGAAAAAAACCAAGTGGGGTGCTCGTAATCTGTTCACCCATCGGCGCGAGCGTCCGCAAACTCGGTTCGTGCAGTCCGAGCTGATTCCGCACGTTCCCGGCGGTTCTGGCGGTTTTTTTCACTTTTTTTTTTCAGCGCCACGAAACTGTTCGAGTTAACCGGCCGAGGAAAAAAACACTCGAAAACAAGTTCGCGAACGAGCTTGGCGAACGTCTCAGCGGACCGGTCGGGCACGTCTATCTTTTGTGCGCGCGCTCAAAGCGATGTATTCAGACTTTTGGTGCTCAAGAGGGTACTACTCGTTTTACTCGTCGCCCTCCCCCTCTGACCTACTTACCGCACAGAAAAACAAAAAACGCTTTACCGAGCAATTTCCTTTCGATACGTGTTTTATGTAAAAGTAACAATAAATAAATCATACAGATCAATATTATGTTAATGTCTACAAATGTTTACCTCGAACGTTTACAATGTTCGTGACCATAAATTAATAACGCACAGTTCATTGTATGGTATGTACAGGGTGTTAACGAAAACAAGTAGTAACATTATGCCCCGCAAAATTTGCCGCCTCCAAAAAAGACGATGCCCCGGGGCAGGGACGTACACAGGGGGGGTGTTTTGGGTGTTCAAACACCCCCCAAAATGTTTGGTTATTTACTTATTCAATTTTAATGTTATATTATACAGATCATGTTATATTATTAGACAGGTTTAATACTACATTACGTTTGTGGACCACTGGCTAAAGCAATATAAAAATTCGTACACTTATTAAAATAAAAAGTTTTAACTATCAATTAATGATTTTCAAAATCACCCCCCAAAACTACGTGTGCGTCCCTGCCCCGGGGCAATCGCCCCCTTATCCGTCGCCGGTGGTCGAATGAAGTGCGCGGGGGGACGCAGGGGGACCGAGTGCCCATTTAATTTTTTTCGGATATTTTTTAGCTTATCTCTACTAATTTTTTTTTCCCAATCCGACCGCTGTGCGTAGACGACGGGCGACGTTATTTCACTCCACTATGCGCTCGACGGTAAACGCGTCAAAATAACGTCGGTCGCGTCGATCACGTTTCGCGCCGTACACTTTTACGGGACATCGAACGATTTCCCTTTTATGTATTCCTTTCGGACGGTCGTTTTATTGTTATTCTTTTTCTTTTTTCCTCCTCCGGACACGATAATTCATGACCCGACGACAACGGTTCGGTAACCGACTCCATCATCAATAACACGGAACGTGTACAAACGTTCGTGCGTACAATCCGCGAACGGACCGCCGCGATGCGGTTTTTCGGCGCCCTTTCGGCGCATCTGTGTTGCTAACGCGGGGGCGGGGGAGCGGCGAAAAAACCGGAAACCCGTTCACACGCACACACGCGGATTTTCTCGTGGCGACGAGACAAACGCTTTACGTTTAGAAAATCGTCCGGCGCGAAACTAAACGCTACAAAAATGAAAAAATGTGGGGAAACGAACAAAATTATAATACTTCGAAGTCCGGTACGAGAGAAAAGCGGACTGTATTTGACGAATCAATAGTGACATTGAATGTAACGACGAACAAACGATCTTAAAAGTGAAGGGACTCGGGGGAGGGGGATATTAAAACAATAATAATAATAATAATTAAACAAAACCTGAACAGCGACCGACAAAGTGTTCTCGCGCGAAACGCCGATAATAATAATAATTGTTTTTTTTGTAAAAAACGTAACGAAACTATATAAATTTCGCGTCCTAAAATATCGATATCAATAACGACAATTAACAATAACGATAATACGAGGCGTGTGTAGTGTCGTTGTTATTTTTTATGACGAGGGAAACGTGTCGACAGGGTACGATAACGCCACGCCGAACGTACGGACACGAGCTAACAATAAATTGATAACAATAGCAATCGTGTGCCGAGCCTTCACAAAGGGAAGGGATGGGGGGTCGGTGAGTACTATGGTCCCCCCCGTGGTCCGGACAAAAAAAAAAACATAATATAAACACATCATCTGACAAAGTAAAATGAGTCGTGCCACCCCCAGTCACCGTATCTTTGTACAATATTGGTGTACGAATAGTTTGATTTTTCCGCTATACGATTTTCTGTAACAATCGATGTGTATATTGTTTTTATTTTATAAGGTCCCGGGCAGGCCGACGCGAAAGTTTGAAAACAATAATAATATTTTAATTATTATTATTCGTAAATACTTTTTGAAAACCGTCGATTTCTGTATCGAACTGCTGTAAACTAGTGTACTCGTGTTTCAAACGTATTTCATGGTAACCGAATCAAAACGTGCACTTCACAGAACCGTGCCCAATATTTCAGGTACCGTTTCGTAAGAGTAAACGAATTAAACGCTAGAACTTACGTTAAAACCGTCATGAACACTAACACGCCCGGATTTATTTACAAGTACGAAAATTCGTGTGCGAGGTATGTGTGTAAAATTCGACAAATAACAGACCGCGTGCCCTTGGCGCGAACACAATGTTTGGTGGTTCCGCGCAGGCGGTTCGTACCGTTTGATCCAAAGATTGCACAACACGTCGCGTTCGTCGCTGACCGCGAACCGTTCAACGATTACACGCCGCGACATGTGCGCGTTCGGTGAACTCATAAGACACCGTTACGTCCTACAGACGCTATTGGAACACGCCGGTCCGCCCGTTCCCGTTTCCATTTGGAATCGCTATTGCGGACATTGTCGTCACGTCTGTACCCCTGGACGGCCGTGCCGCAATCCACACCACGCGGAATGCCGTCCGCGTTGTTTCCGCTGTCGTCGGTGTTGGGTTCGACACAACGCAACAAACACGCTTGACGGCGGGTCTTTGGACGGGGTTTCAACGCGGAAAACCCGTCTTTTCTGGACTCGGCGTTGTTCCGTATCGTGGTGGTCTATACCGGAATCGGAACGTTTACAAAATCCCGTTCGCGGACTCGTCGACGATAAGAGTGTTGCACCCGGGGACCGTATGATTGCCGGAGGATGGCGTTTTGTCAGCGCAATTCGAAAAACAGACGTGCCACAAAAAGTCCGCCGAATCACTCGCGACCGTAGGAAAAGCCTCCTGCCCAGTGGCGGCTTCAGCATTTAATTTTTTTTTTTTTTTTTGGGGGAGGAGGAGAGAGACGGTCCCCCCCATCAAAAAAAAAAAATGAGTTGATGACTTTTCTTCTAATTACAATCAAGGTCGACGACTGTTTGACGTAGGTACAATACCGTGAACGGATGCGGACCGCGTGGGCAGAAGTCGAGAACAGGACGAGCGATATGCGTCTCCGGACGTGAAAAATCGCGCGACGCGCCTCGGACCGCCGAAGTCTCCCTCGTAACGGAGTCAGCCGCCCGCGGTCGTGCCGGACATTTAAGTTTAAGCGTTCAGTTATCGCGTACGAGTTATCGAGGCCGGGGGGTTATCGTCGCGCGCGGTTTTCGTTGACAATAAAACAATGGACGACGCGGAACGACGGAGACGGAGACGGAGTGATGAGACCGCGTCGACATAGGCGAGCCCGTCGGGTCGGTTGAAAAAGGAGGAGAATGTCATGCACGTGTTCTTTTTTTTTTTCCCGTTTGCCGGCCGGGGACCCGCGTCGTTGTCGTGACGTGCGCACGCCGCGGGTTTTTTGTTTTGTTTGGTTTTTTTATGAATGAAATCCGACCTCGTCGTCGTCGTCGTCGTCGTTCGCGTGGGCGGGCTTGGTTCGTCTGTGCGTCGTCCGAATGCAACGCGTGCGCGCCGCGTGTTCGGGTGTTCGAAATCCGCCGGGGAGCCCGATTCCGTAAGGGATCCACTCATTATTATCTCATAATGGACTTATAATTCGATTTATATTGGCGTTTTTCATAAAAATCGTATCCTTCACACGACGATTTTTTCAATTCGTTTTTACAAGAACACAATGACGTTTATTCATTTATTTGACGCCTAAATCTAATAAACCTCCTAAACGTCGTTTCTCATTTTATGTCGATAAAAAAAAAAAAATGTAAATACGAATACGATAAATGACTTATGACTAACTCTGATAACGTATTTTTTATTTCATTTTTTTTTTTAGTACGTTTATTAATGCACGTTGTCACTTTTATTGGTATTCAATCCGCCGAAATATCAAACGGGCGGTTTATTTATTTACGAGGATATTACGAATATTTAGTGTACCGCGCCACAATACGATTAATCGTTCGCTTTTTGTACGGTTTTACTGACTTAAGGTTACGGTGTCGGTAAACGCGTCTTTGTTGAATCGGCCGACCGAATCGAACTCGAGTACAAATAACATGTGTAGGCGTCCCGGCCAGTTATGTTGAGCCGCTACGACCACTGCCGATAACCACGTATTCCGACCACATATCGCTTGCCGACCGCGGTCGACCACGTACGACACGACGTCTTTGAGATTCTCTACACGTTTGAGGTGCTTTTACACGCGCCCGATCCCGATTTTTGATACACGAGTCTGTTGCTCGTGCGTATCAGTATTTTACTTTCACTTTCAAACGATACACGTCCTGGCGGCGTTGTAGTGTAGATCGATTCGGTAGTATGAGTTCCTGTGGGTCCGACGGTTTTTTAACGTTTTACACGGGTGAGCCGTGTTAAGGGTCGTATAAAAAACGAGCGCGCACGTGTACGAAACAACAATAAATCGAACACCTTGCGATAATGGATCCTGTTCAAACATGTCCGGCCCGAAAGACGGACGGAAAGTCGGTCACTGGCAATGCGTGCCGCGCGTCGTTTGTTGTCCACGTGCCGACGGGCCGTGTCGAAAGTCGATTCGTTTATTCGTTTAAGCGCCGGGTTTAGGTATGTGACGGTGGCCTGTGGACGGAATACAACGTGGGCGCCCCACATACATAAACAGGACATTTAACATATGTTTCGCTTATTAAATAACGGTTTGATGTTGTCTTGATAACACTATTTACCCGTCACAACAATCGAGACGGGTGAGTAATATCGTACTGTAAAAAATACAAATCGGCAAAGTAACTAGTGCAAGTGACTTAAATCGAACATGAAAATAATAATATTGCGCGCGTAAAAATTACAATTGAACGCCTGCAACTTTTCTTGATTTTATTTTTACAAAATCTTCTGTTACGTTTTGAAAATCGAGCTCATTTAAAATATCGTCAGCCGAACTAATCGTTGCGAGTTGGTCAAGTCTGTCTTCACCCATAGAAGTGCGCAATCTATATATTTTGTATATTTTAAAATAGAAAATGATCTTTCACTGCTGCAGTTTTGAAAAAAAAACACCCTTCGTCAATTAATATTTTGTACATTGAATCAGCGTTTCCCGACCGGTTAGGGTCGATTTTAACTGATGTTATGTCGAATTCTTGAAAAACAGTGAACACAAAAATTATTTTCGTTCGCTACAACTCGTCAAACTGTATTATCCACTCGGGCGGTCGGTTGTGTTTGCATTCAAACGGAACTGCGTAAAACGATCACATCGTACAAATCGCACGTAACGGATCGATCGTCACGCACAACTATTGATCTATTGATTATTGTCCTATCGATTACCACAACGTACGCGCGTTGGTCAGTGTGCCGTGGGCAAATGTAGGTCGGAAAAACGTTGCATCCAAAAGTGTCCCTGAATCAAAACCGTTCGGCACGCCGATTTCGTTTTCAAACAGTATTCTTAAACCGAATGCGTTCGTTGGTCTCGTCATCACGGACGAGTGTCGGACAGGTCGTCGCGGGGGACATCATTTTTTTTTTACGTTCCCGCGGACACGTGGTTTTCCTGTAGAATAACCGTCACCGGACAGTGGGGTTTCGAAAAGATTTACGTACGTTTTGCTGCTGCTGCAAAAGAAAAAGAAAGAAAGAAAGACAGACAGAAAGAAAACGGCGCGCGCTTGCCACGTATAGATAACTGATTTTGTTTTATTGACAGTGTCGCGCGTAAATCACCGCGCGGCGATGTCGACGATACGTGCACGTATGAATTTATCGGCGATAAGCCGGACGAATGTTGCTCGTCGGGACGTTCTCCCGTGAAATACGACGCGAACGTCGTCGGCGTGTCATGTCGTCATGGTCGCCCGTTGCAACGTCACCGCGGCGTCCAGAAGACACCGGGGACACCAGACAAAGCGCGTTCTTACGGACCATCCCCGGACGGGTTTTTCGTGTGGACCGCGACGCCGAGTCGAGTGGTTTTAAGTCGAGTTAAGACCACCGTGCGACGACCGAGCGGTTCAGACACGACGCCGTCGACGGCGAACGGTTCCGTACGCTCCGAGCAGCGTTTACCGCGTTTGTTCTACAGGTGTCTAAGCCTGTGCTATAGCGCTGTTTTTGTAATAATTCCTATAAACCCGCGTTTGGATAAACCATAGAGTTTAATTTTTTATCTCATTTTTCAGTCGAGAAATCGCGTTTTATAAATAATTTTTTTGTACAATTAGAGCCAATTGGTCGTCTGTTTTCTATGATCTTTTGGAATATATGTTTGAATAGTATTCTACATTCGTGATTCTATCATGAATCGTATAGTAGGTATATTACATTATTGCAACTTTCGTAAACTTAATATTAAACATTAGCCAAATATTGCTAAAAAAAGGTTTTATCGCTAATCTTTTTTCGAATGAATAAAACTGCTATTTTTAACTGTATTTTTCTATTAAAACGTATTTTTTTACTGAAAAAAAATATGCGTTGCTATAATCGTGCAAAGAAAAAATATATGAAATATTGTCTAGGACCAAATTTACAACAATCGCCAGTTGGTTCTGTATATTACATCCACTTGTCCACTAGGCATTCGACTTCAGTGTTGATTTTGTGGTAGTAAGTATTGGTTCGCAATGTTATGCGCGTTCTTTAAAACTATTTTTTAATGTGAATGAAACGAAGAACGTATATTGGTTTGACGACGATGTGTTTATTTTGGTCTGTAAGAGGAGTACTCGGATGATCTTGGCACGCGTTATGTTCCGGTAGCAAATCGTATTTAGTTGGTACTTCATTCGACACGTTTTTCGATTTTTCCAGCAGTTTATCCGATAAAAAAACAACCTAAAAATTGCATACCTTCTCCTCCCCGTTTAGATTGTCGACGTATTGGACATAGAAAATGTTCGTATTGTAAAATACAAGCCCAGACACGTGTAATATTTTAAAAATATTCATCAATGAAAATTCCCTACTAGATCGTCGTTTAGGATCGTTGTCCGAATAAAAACGATTTATCGTTGCATTCAAAACAACAGCGATGCAAAATTCTAAAACGTCCGTTGCAAAATAATTCACTTGGGCCCGGTATCCACAGCGCCCGCGACCAAGTCTGATATCGACTTCTAAACTACGAATCGGCGACTTCGGAGTTAACGCCGTCACGGATTTAATGATGAACAGCACTTACCGCTTTCCAGGTGGGGCTTAGAAATCCGTACACTAAGGATCCGATTGCGTTTCCACGGCCCCGTCGGATCAAACGCGAACACCCGTGTCCAGCGGATCGGTACGTGACGTGCACGCGCCTAACGACTCACGCCATATGGGTGGTATGGACGTCCTCTATCCGGACCCGAACATACGGACCCGATTCCCGTAATCCCATTTTACACGCCGGGGGTGCGCGTGATCCGATCCGCGCGGGACACCGGGGTTTCCGGACGGGCCTCCATTAGCGCCGACCGTGTGTGTGATGAGCACCGGGGGGACTTCGCAACGGCGCGTGCACCGTGAAGAGTATTGCGTACGCGACATCGAGCGTGGAAAAAGGACGGCAAAAGGGGGTACGTTACGATAATGGTAATGATAACGACAACGATGTCGGCCATGCGGTGTCGCCGACTCAATGGAAACCGGAGGGAGCGCGTTAGTCGGCGACTCCGGTAAGTGACTCCGGTCGCTGACGGGCTCCGGACACGAAACAGTCGTCTCTTCGAATCGCGGGTAGGAGGGGGGCGAAATTATCGTCCGTGTTGACTGTCACGTGTTAATTAAAAAGCGCGAAATACGTCCAACCGGTTGCCGACCGGTAACACCGGATGACCCCTCGGACAGCATAGACTGTCGGCACCGGTCATGCGGTGGCAGATAAGCAGGAGCCGTTTATTCGGTAAAAAACCACGCGAGCTCTTAGACACGAGGCGCGCAAGACGGCCGAGGAACAACTCGGAGAGTGCGGAACGGCGGGGGGCATGGCTGTGCTATCGATCACGCCCGTCCGTACCAAAGAGAGACTCGTATCCAACCCCGTGTGCCCTTGTCACCATATCGGCGTGGTTACGACGGTAATGACGGTGCCGGTCCTCGCCGCGGGTTATGGTGACCGCTCGTGAAAGCGGTACGAGCAGAGCACGATGATTCCCCTCGGCGGGTCGAACCGCTCGTGGTCCTAGGTCTACGAATCGATCGATATGAGAACCAAGAGCCTCAGATAACGCGGATATACTCACTGTCACGTGTATCATTTTTTTTTTTTTTTTTTTTTTTTTGTGACGTCCAAATTAAAGAAAGACTAATTTACTTCACCGAAACCTGTACCGTATCACAATCACCGGCAAATTACGATAACTGTGCGCCCTCACCTCCGCTGTCACCGGTCGGCATTGTACCGTTGGTTATCGTACTAATCAAAACATCGTAGTGCATCGGCATTAGTTATAAAGAATAAAGCATGACAGTCTTTGCTTTTCTTCCTCGGGGTGAACACATTACCACACCATTTATGGTTTCTTTTTAAAACCAAAAGTCATGTTACTCGTGTAGTAGATTCCCGTCCCGTGCCTGCCCGCGGCGATGCTCGCCGACGGATAAGAACGCCAAGGGGAGATGGTAAGTAACTCTGTTGAATATTCGGCCGGTACATTATAGTCATATTTTTTCTCCTTTGTTTTTTTTTCCACGTTGGTGTTTTACTATCTTTATTATTTTTCTATCCATATTTGTCAATTTTACATATTAAGAACAAAAGATGTAATTTGTGGGACACTCCCTCCGGAGGTTTCTTTCGATACATGAACGAAAACGAAGGAGTTTTGTTGATCGAATTATGTTTTATTTTATATTTTCTTTTGGTTTCTTTTCTCGCGGAGTTTTTACGCCAGCCCGAGCTTTTCTCCGCAATAAGTAAAATAAATGATACATTAAAAAATTATACACCGTTTATTTATTTTTTACTTGCATGCGTATATGTTCCTATATTAAAATTCATTTGTTAAAAAAAAATCCGGCGTGTATCTTCACCGGTTGGCGACCCCAGTACAAGATGGTACTCGCCACCGAGCGATCCGGCCGGGAGATGTCGGTTCGTCTCAGTTTGTACAAGGAGTATACGATGAAATGCACGCCGGAACAAGTACGGTGAGTAAAGGACGTCTGTAATAATACGACCTCTGGTCGAAAGTCACGATAACCATGCCGCGGCAGTCACAACCTGTTGAACGACATACGATCCGGGTTTTCGGCCGAGGCCCGCTGACCACGTACCTTATAACGACGCTCGGCGTTATTCGACGGACGCGGCGGAACAGGACTCGATCGAATCCTTGGTCGTCTGCGGACTAGGCCCGTGTCCTTTCGACTCAGTGTCAAGTGCCGCGTTGGTCGCTCCTCCTCCCACTGGGTTTTGTGGTTTGTTCGCTATCTATCTAGCGAAACGTACCGCTACTACTACCACGGTAAACTTATCCGAACGATACGTGCAATCCCGGATTAAGGAAGGATAGGGGAGGCACGATCCCGAAGCCCATTCATTTTAGGGGCCCACTTATTTTCACAAGACTTTTATTGATACAAATAATTTTAAAGAGATTTTTAAAAATTATATTTTTATCATTAAAATGTCTTAAATGTTGAATAATAAATTGATATTATACAATTTAATTTGTTAATTATAATATAATTTAAGTTGATATAAAAGTGATGTACAGTACAAAGGATTACGTACAATTTTTTCCCCTTAATTTGGTGGTGACACTGGTGGCACTTTAATTCAAATTACCGTACTCCCATAAGAGCCCATATAATTTATTATCAGTGTCCATTTTGATTTAATTTATTTTGTGGTGATATATTTAAAAACAGAGATCAGTACTTTTGGTTTTTATCGGCGAAGAATTCCTAGTGCTTGATAATATTTAAATGACTTGTGAGTAAAATCTTGTTTTATGGTTTACATCATTTAAAGCTATGGTGTTGTGTTTATTAAAATTGTATTAATAATATAAAAATACTAAATTGAAAGTATACAATTAATTGTGTGTTCAACCAAAAATAATGTGCGGTAAAAAAAATATCTAAGTGGTGTTGACAAAAGAAATACGAAAAGAAAAAGAAAAATTAACCAAAATTACTAGTTTCTTTACCGGTGTAGTTAGGTTAATAGGGTAATAAGTTCAATTAAGTACGACACTGAATAATAATATTTTACATTGAAAAAACTGGTATAAATTATTATAAAATAAATGTCTGAATATTTATAGAAAAAATTGAAACAATAAAAAAAATATTAAAAAATTGAAATAAAATAGTACAGTTGTTTATATAATAACGTTTTATTTTATTTTAACGATTGGTTAGAGTTTGAGCGGGATCCACAACGACGAGCCGTGTTTGCAGCGATTGCGATAAGACAATGATCGTTCGACAAAATCAAATACAATGAGTTGTCGGCATTTCTACTGTTGGCAGCCTCATCGAAGCATATCATTGTACGCTATCGCTGAACCGGCTGTGAGTATTGGCAAGAGTGCTATTATTTACCCGAAACAAATTTGTTTTTTTAATTGTTTCGTTTAAAACGCGGTTTTTACGGGCACCCAGATCGTACCGGAATTGCCGGCAACGAAACTGCAGACAATTTGCACAGCCTCCCTCGAATCACGTCCTCGTTTTTTTTTCGCCGTCCGGTACCGGTATCAACTCCTCCGACCATCCCACCCCACCGCTGGCTTTATAATCTCGATCCGAAATCCGTATCTTCCTTCTCCCGACTCCGCTCTGGCCACTCTTCGCTTGCTCCTCGTTCTTTTAAGCTTTCGTCGAACAATTTCGTATCCGTTTGTGCCCTGACATATCTCACCTGTTTTTTCGACTTGTCCAGGACAGTATATTCGAGACGCGCGTACCCGGACCCCGTTTGTAACTCGTCTAATACGCCTTTCGACCAATTTTCACGTGCCAACCACTTCTCCTAGTCAGTATGTCCCCCTGCCGTTCAATCCCCGAGATGATCGTCGAGGCCGATCGTCTATTCGAAGCGTAAAAAAAAAATTGGATTTATCTTTTCCGTTTTGATCATTTTTAGTCTTTAAAGAAAAACTCGGGCACGGCTGGTCGTGCGAAGACGGGAGACGGTATGCGACGAGCGCGCGCGAGTATAAATAAAGTACGCGATCGAATCGCGTATTCGCAATTTGTAACGATTACGCCGGTTCACGATTCGCGTTGTCGGCAAGAAGGGGTTTCGGACGGACAATAAAGAGCGAGAGAGAGAGAGAGAGAGTGAGTGAGTGAGAGTGAGCGAGAGAAAACGAGAAACGCGCACGTTTTAATTTACTCGGAGTCGGAGTCGGACGCGCGCGCACGTCAGATAAATTTCGTTCGATTGCGTTACCGCGCGCGCATACTGGTTTTTCTCTCTTATTGTCGCGCCTCGTACAACTCGTGTCCTCGTGCGGCGGCGAGTATGGCCGTTTTTATTTTTTTTTTGTTTTTTAACCTTAACAAAGAACGGACCGTACGCCAGCACGCACGCGCACGCACGCGCGAGTATATATACACGTGTACTCGTGTCGTCGTCGCCGCGGAACGGTCGCGGTTTTTTATTTCTTCTTCTCCGTTTATAATATATATATATGCGTGTGTCCGCTCGTAGAGGTTAGTGGTCATTACACGTGCCGACTCGAATTTCGCACACGTTTTTACGTCCGCACCACGTGGAAAATCTACCGACGCGCGTGTGCTGACCGTCCGCAATCGTTTCCCCGTCTCCGATCTCCGGAAACCCCGCCGTGCACGAGTCATACGTCCACCGTGCTTGTCGTACTACTTCGTACATGTATAAGGTTTTCGCCCGCGAACCGACACGAATCACTCGACCGCACGAGATCAAAACGAATATTTTAAAACCCCGCGAGTGATGCATCCATCGAATCCGTTTTTAAAAAAGAAAACCGGTCGACCCAAGCAATCGATTCACAAAATTAATAATATAGGGTTTTTTTTTTTTTTGAAACGACCAATTGGGTATCGCATGATAATTACGCGTGCATTTATGTGATGGCGGCTAGCCCAAGTAATCAGATATGTTTTCTTCGCGCGTACCGTACTGTTTAAACGGTTTGTATGTCGCGCGGCATCATACGTGCCGATACGAAACGGACGGAGTTTACGTGATTCAGCGGACAACTCGACGACTCGAATCGGCCGGGGACAGTCCGTGTTATAGAAACATTGTATCATTAGACGACGCGAAAGACTTTATTTTCGATTTCGTTTATTTACTCAAATTATCCTAAATATATGTACCCTGTGGTAATAATCAACAAATTATATTTAAGAAATCGATCATTGTTTTTTATCCGCAAAGTTTTCTGCTCACGTCGAGGGCAGAAAAAATCTCGTCTGGAATTCCCGGGAAACCTGACGCTTTAAATCGTATCCGCCGTGGTCGCGGGACGCTTTTCTACCGGCTTAAGAATTTCGTCCTTGTCCTTAAACCATCGTCGGTGAACTACGGACGAGGAATGCCGAATTCACTCGCGATGTCGTTCTTGCGTTTCGCTCCTCTTCGAACTTCGGCAATAGTTTTTGATGTTATCGCCGACAGTTAGTGACGTCAAAGTGCGTTTCTCCGTGTCTTGACCTCACGAAACCACAAGCCGAACCGAACAATCGCTGTTCCGACGTACTGATCATATTTCGACCGAAACATAAATTCAATAATAACGTACAGTTAGATAAAACGTTCACTGAAAATATCGGCCGTCAATCTATTAATACCGCAGACCATACCGGAATACAACACCGTACGTCGTGCGCACCGGCGATTCTCGGCGACATATCGCTCACTCCTTTCAACAACGTCATATCTCAAAAAACTTGATTTTTAAGGAGAGTGATTTTAAACTTTGAAAGTAGAATAAAATTGTCTAAAATAAATACTAATCTACCAATTGAAATTTTAAATATACCGGCTTTTTTCCCCAATTCAAAGAAGAATTACGCATAAAAACTTAAAGTTAGATTTTTGATTTATGAGATTTTTGAGGTATGACGTTATTGAAAGGAGTGAGCGATATGTCGAACGTCATGAGTCGACTCAAATCGAGTCGGGGTATATCAAATTATATAAGAAATGTATCTCACGAAGCCTGTTTTGTGCGTGAAATGCAGGGGCCAAGACAATCCTACGAGTCATCGAGAATTCGACTTACCGACGTTCGAGACGTCCGCGTCGTCCGCGAGGTTCCGCTGTATTTCAATCTGTTGTCCGGCGAACGTGAACGACTCCCGCGAATGACTTTCGGTAATCTTACGACAACGCGAATGAACGTTCAACGAATACCACCGCTACAGGCGATAACAAACTACGATGTTTTATAACCAAAATATTTATCGATAACAAGACCAAACAATTGTTCGTCCGAACGCTACGGAATAGTATTGCACGCATGAATGTACAACAAGTAGCCCGCCGGTAAACGACAAACACCGTTCTTTATTTGGAAGGAGACGACGATTCGTGAACGATTGTTGTTACTTATTATCGTCGTGTTATCATACCGATAAAACGATAACGAACAACGGACAAACACGTCGTTCATATTCGTCCGTCGAGGTGATTCTTCAACCGTGAAATGAGAAAAAAGTCACTGGGGCTCAAGTCGGGTTCGGGGGACACGGGAATACTTTCGGTCGCCAACGACTGATCAGTTGAAATCTCGCGCAGGTTTTCTTTCCTCGTCTCCAAATGACTGGCCGAAATCCGATGAACGCCGTCGCGAGTTGATCCCCCCCCCCCCCCGACTGTTCTCCGATCGTTCCGACCGTCGACTGACGATCGGATCGGACAACATCCCGGAGACCGTGACTAGGCTTTCGTCATTACTAGCAGCCGAACGCCCTCCACCGCAATGTTCATCCGCAATCGACTCTCTGCTTTCTGCACACGCCTTAAGCCACCTGAAAACCCGGGCCCTCGAATGAACGCAGTCGCCATGCGCTCGCTGAAGCTGTCGAAAAGTTTCCGTCGCACTGTGTCCAAACGTGAAGCGAGAACGGACAGCACACACCGTCGGACACAATCGTTACGGACCGACGCGCGATCTGAAACTCGTACTTCGAAATCCAGTGCTCGAGTCGGAAAAATAAAATAAAACGGTGGAGCCCAAATGAAATATTCCGTATCGCAAAACCGTGGGTAACACGTAAACCTGATTTCTAAGCGCATTCGTTTTTTCCCCCCCCCCAGTTAAAAACATGTCTCTATAACAGTTTTGAACGGAACAGTGTTCTATTTTTTTCATTTTGTATAAACAACCAATTTTGAAACCCTTGAAAATAATTACGATCGTAACAGACACGTAAAACTCGTCGCCCGCCAAAGTCCCGAAATACCACGTCCCAAAGTCAATAGAGCGTACAATAATTTAACCGTAAAAATAAATAAATAAATTCTGAAAATAATCGACGAATAATCGTACGAACAATGTTCTGTGATAAGCGATATCACGAGCTGATATCAGATCGCCATTGTCGAGTAGGCGTACGCGCGATACAGCGACAATGAAAAATACGAAAAACGAATAATATCGAATATACAATTTGTTCGTTTGAAAACCGTAGTGAAGGGATATTTTTTGTTGTTTTTTTACAAAACGTAGTAGACGGGAGCCGCCTCCCGAACCGAACCGAACGCCCGAAAGCCCGTCGGAACCTAACCGTGCTTGTCGGAGATCGCGTCTCGTCACGGTCCCGTCCGCGTCGCACGGCAGGTAAACGGGTTTTTTTCGAGGGGGCGTGACGACGTTCGGAAACAAAACAAAAAGCTACCTTTTAACGTCCGCGCCACCCGCCGGGCAGCCACTCAACGAGATCCCTTTGAAGTCCGGTCGTCCGACAAACGGCTTCCAGCTGAGACGCCGGTAACCCTTTTGCTCGTTGTGTTGTGTTTTTTTTTTTTTTCAAATATTTCACGTCGCCCCGCGCACAAAAGCGCACACGTCACGACGACGACAATAGCGACAGAGACGAGACAGATTGCGTCGGATCGGTCTCCCCTCGTGCTGCTGCGCGCGCGCCGTTGTCGTCGTGGTCCCGCGAGCTGGATAATTTTTCGTTTTCGTTTTCGCCCCGAAAACACCCCGGCAATCGCGTCGTACAGATCCGACGCGGCGAATAATACGAACTCATTATTTCCCGTCCGTACGTGAATAACAATAAACACACGATACATGCGCGCACGTGGTCCGAACATTTTTCGCCTAATCAACGGATTCACTGTCGACAATCCGTTTTGTTTTTTATCTGATCGGGACGTTATGGAATTCAAACGTAACCATATACGTGCGTACGTAGATATATATTTTTTTTTATTTCGATATTCTCATGTTACACGCGCTCCGACCGGTTCGTCGTTAAAGGCGCCTCGCGCAAAGCCCCGCACCGCTCCGGGCGGCGTACAGATACCGACAATTACAACGACCGATCGCTATCTGTTTCTTCTTCCTGTTTTTAAACGCGACGCGCCGAAATACACATTCACGAGGACGGCGATAGACACCCGCTATGTTCAGAAACGTTTTTCACGTTTCGCGCACGGCCCACAGACAGGACGTTATTATTATTGTTCGTAAAATCAATCGATTTCTGCATTGAACGTTTCTACAAAACGTCAGCATACTACGCAGCGAGACATAAAACAAAATATCGGATTTACCGAGTTTGCGTGCACGGATTCTTTCGGACCGTGAAACCCATCGCGGACCGTTGTTTTATAGCACGCTGTTCTCGATCGGACTCGCTCCGCTCCGAATAACATAATTCACGGTTCCCCGTATACCGTGTTCGTACGTTGGCGGCTCCGAGTTCTGAAAATGAAATCGCCCGACAACACCCCTAGCCACTACACACATGGCGGTGAAATTAACGACGACGTCCCATTTCACGTGATGAATGTCATCGTTGTTGCTAGATTTAATTTGCCCGTCGGTCGTACAAACAAAAGTTTTTAAAAATCAACGCTTTCGCCTTTTCGCCGCGTGGAAATGTATTTAATTAATTTTTTACAGACACCGTCGTCATCATCGTTGTTATTGTTAGGCTTTTTACGTTAGGTTTACGCGTACCTAGATTAAACCGTTTGTCAATGGCAATCGTCGTTGTGTCTACATTATTTTACACTCTGTCAATGAGGTACATCGAGATTGGCGATCCCCAGGACCGTATCTGACAGGGGAGGGGGGGTCTACGGGGTCTGAACCCATCCCCCCCCGAGATTTTTGGCATAAATAATGATATATTCTATCATAACGATCATCAAATGAACCACAGAACAAATACTTATTTAATAAACAAATGTTAAAATATAAATTCAGTATAATAAAGACTAAAAAAAATCTAGATACGGCCTTGGCAATTCCTATACTGGTCTGCCCGCCGTATATTCGGCTGCATTTCATACGTTATTACGTCTGTGTTACATATATGTCGTATCTTACAAATTACCAGTAGTGTTTTGCATTCGTTTTTAAAATTATCAATCGTTTTCGATATACGTACGATCACCAATAAACGTGATAAATGAAAATGATTCGGCGCCAAATGAAATTCTTGTAATAAGACTGTTCGTAACGTGTTATGTCATCGTCCAATGACATAATTCTCCCTATTCATAAAAAATAAAATTGATTTTAAACCGGTAAAACTCCACAAACAGTCGATAAAAAAAACACCCATAAATAGCAAGCTACTCAGCAAGTCTAAATCTAATCGTTTCGTATAAACGAATAAGTTACTGACGTACTGACTACTCTACTTTCATCGTTGTACAAAATGCTTAGCGAAACAACCAATGATGCATATTGCCCAAGCGGTTTTAGACAATTTCCATCGAAAGCCGTTGTACGAAACAACGGATTATCCACACTGCGATAACGTGCACGTTATAACGTTTCGATCGAAAACAATTAACGAAATCTGATAAATACTTAGCGAGTGAATTGCGCAAACGAACAATACCGTTTTAAAGTTTACCGAATCATTAATCTCCGTTTTATGTTGACTACTTACGGTGTATGTATTACGTTTTGTACGCACTTTTCAATAACGTTTTTATAACTGTTCAAAACGGATATTACATGTTCATCCGTGTTGCGCGTCTCTCAAAACAAATTTGAATTCACATTGAACCGGATAGATTTTCCGGTCTGATACTAATCGTACTCATATGAGTCGTACGCGATCAGCTGGATAATTATGTATACTGTTATGATACTATGTTATAAACATATACAAACACACGTGTACGTAATTACTATCAATATATTATACACGGTAACAGCCGTGTCGAGCACGTATACGCATAACAAAATGGAACAAATATGAGATGGAAACGCGTGCAAGTAAAATGTATATAACCGACGATTGGTTAAAAACAAAAAAAAAAAAACAAAAATGAATGTAAACCACGGGTACACAGTGTGAATGGTGGAAACTGAATACGTAATGATTGCAATGACTTATTCGTATGCACACAGTCAGTAAAGAAAGGAAATCGTTGTTTACCCTACTTAACTCTATACACAATTCGTAAAATTAGTACAAACAGGCGTTTACTTTATTATTCAAACTCGCATTATGTCATTGTGTGGTTAATGCGTCTACGAAATGAGCTCGAACGTTTTCCTCTCACGAATAAATGAAACGTGTCGAATGAAAACACGTCATACTAAACACGAACGCCGTCAGTGTTTTAGATTTTTAGGTATTACGGCGACGCGTTCCTTATTTGTTCGGCGTGGCCGCAACACGCGGTTAGCCGTTCCGAACGAAACGAGTGTTCCTTGAGTTCAAACGAGTTAGGTTTCCCGACCTTTTCGCCTCGCGGCACACTAATCCCAACCTACATTTGGTCACGGCTCACTTGACAATCACTTATGCACATAGTAACCGATAAGATGAGAATCGATTGGTATCGTCGTGAGCGCGTGGCGATATGTGCGATTTGTATGATAATCCTTTGAACTGCCGTTTCACTAAAAACACAATAATAATGGGAAATAACGAACGAAAATAATTTTTTTTTTTTTCACTTTATTTCAAGAATTCAGAATAACACGAAATTCTACGCGTTTGTTAACGATGTTATCACGATAGTTCGCGCAGAACCGCATATATCGTTTAATTCTTTAGACCGTTTTCTAGAAAGCGTCGAATAGCCCGAGTTACTGAAAAAACCCGCGAACATAATGGGAGATTTTATACACACGGTACTGTAACGAATCACAAGACCGCCGTCACAGGAACGATTTTTAAACGGTCAACAAGCCTTTAGAAATCGAAACCGAACCCTGTTCAATTCGGCATTTTGTTGTAATGCAAAGCGTACGTGAAAGACGACCGAAACCTAACCACTCGGGAAATTGCGTTTGCAGAGTCCCTGTGTGCCACACGCGTCTACTCGACCAACGCCGCGCACTGTTCGACATTTTGAATACGGTTTCGTAACAATTCGAGTCGACGAGCCGATACGAGTTTGGGACGGGTTCCCGTCCGCCGAAATCCACTTCCGCGTGCCGATTGCGTCGAGAACGGCCTCGAACGTCGTTCGCACGTTTTTTTCGAACGTTTCCGCGTGGCAGTCGTCGATCGGTCACAGTCCTCGTTTCGAACGATCCGGTCGAGCGCGGAAAAGAACAAATAAAAATTGTTTTGCAACGAGCGCGCTGCGAACGGACATCCGCTTGCTGGTCGTGGGAAACCGATTCCTTAAAACGGTTCATCTGTTTTAAACACGAGACGTTGTCGTCGTCACACGACGCACGAGCTTATGCGATTCGATATCGTTCGCTTATTTCATTTGAACCGTATGGCCGAAATGACGTGTTTTTTTTTCGAACAACGTGAATTTCTCACATCGTTATAAACGCAGCGTAGTGTAATTGGCGACGTCGCGCCGATTCTCGCGGTCGATAGCGTTCGTCACATTGTTCGGGTCTTGTTTCGCGTGAACGTTTCCGTTTGTCGCCTGTGTAGAAAATGACCGGGTCGCAGCGGTCGCCGTACCGACGGACAAAGAAAACCAAAAACACAAAAAACACGTTTCACGTCGTGTCTCCTCGCGATGTTTTCCGAGTGTTATCATCTCGCCAATCTCAGTACAATCTTCCAGTGTTTCGACCCGAAATCGAACACTGAATTGGACAGTTCAAGTCAGCTGATGCGGTCGGGACTGCTGCGAGTCCGCTGAAAATTAATCGGCGATTCAAAGGCGAACAGAAACGATCAAAACGATAATCACAAAAAAGGAAAAAAACGCGTTTATTGCGTGTACGACTTATGTGGCACAACGTGTATAACAGACTATAAATACAGTCTCGCAGGTGGCCTCAGATTTTCATCCAGACTATCTGTTTTGATATGACGGATGGCAGGGAGTCGGCCGCCAATGTCGTTATTGTATTTTGAAAACAGAACGAACCGTTGACGTTCTCATCGGTTACGCGAAAGACCCCATAGACCAGCGTTTCCAAAAACTTTTTTATCCGTGGAACCGTTTTTGACGTCCACTTTTGTCGTGGGACCCTTACTTTTTTTTTTAGCTTTTTAGCTTTTTTTTTAGGATTATTCGCAATAAAAATTATAGTTATTTCACATTATCGCACTCGAACACAACGCGCGGTATCGCAACACACGGTAGACTGTCGTGTTGAAAGTAAACCGTTAACAGTACTAGTTATCCTATTATCGTTATCGACGGTCGTTTCTCGGTTCACGCTATCGCACACGGTCATAACCAATTAGTATTTTTTATCAACGACGTTAAATATTATCACTGTACGCTGTATAAGCACTATAAATACGCAATAGATTATGAAAGTATAGTCACTGTACACATATACATTATTATTTAATATACGAACATAATTTTTTTTTCAACATTTTGAAAAAAATTACTTAAGCCTCGCGGAACTCAGTTTAAGGAACGCTGCCGTAGACTATCAAAACGACGTTCGCGAATTGCACGTACCTAACAATAATTATTGTTTTTATCATGGAATATTGACAAACGCGAACCATAGACTTGTGTTATACATTGTACTTTCCGCGTTATCATCCGCACATTTCTTCGCTTTCTATACACCATACCCAGTCAGCGTTATGATCGAATGAATCATTCGTTTTTATTTTAAACTATTTTATTTTCAATGAAGTTTAATGTATTTGTCAGTATCTGAAAACGTCGTTTTCATTGTCATTTTACCGTTTTGGGAACGTCGGCGACGCGTGTACGTATTCGATTACTTTTCTAACATGGCTATATAGACGTGAATTATAGATTAGACGCGTTAGAGAAAACAGGCTGATATGAATTTAAACAAAGATATTTTGGGTCTGTAGGAAGTTCCTTCGATAAGTGAAGTCCGGCAAAGTACTGTTTAAAAAAAAAAAACGCTTTAATAGTATAATAATATGAATAAAAACAAACTAAATACTATACGAATCGATATTTTCGTTGTATCGGACAAACATTTTTCCGCGGGCCGCTACCGAGACCTAGCACAGGCCTGCTCTCACCGTCTGACGAATCGTCGGATTCGTTCCAATATTAAAAATCGCGTACAAAAAAGAACGTATCGGGCCGACGTCCGAATGAATTAACAACAATAATAACAATAATGATTAAAATAAGATTAAAAATTAAAAACGTTTCCCGTTATCGATAACGTGTCTCCTCGCTTCGTCCGCGAGTCTTTGGCGCGTATTTCACTCGGTTTCGTCTTCGGCGTCTGTCGGTCCGCCTCGCGAGAGACGGGCGGACGGACGGAGAGATCACAAAGGGTCCGTCGCGAGACCCGTCCAGACGATAATACCTCACGTTATTATCATTGTGATCGTTATTGTTACGCGTTGGTCGCGGCCGTTGTCGTCGGACGCGCGGCAAGCGCTTTCCCGCCTTCGCGTACAACGACGACCGCGTGCCACAAGACGAATTACACCTCCTGCGGTTTACGGCCCGGACGCGGCACGCACGTCCATTCACACGCCGACTGATCTCGCACGCCAGCCGCCTCCGTCGTCGTCGTCGTCGTCCTTCTCCTCCGTTCGTACTGTTATCCCTTTTTATTGTTATTATTATTGTTTATTTTTTTTTTTTTTTTGCGGTATGTTTTTTTTTCATAACCTATTAATATCACGGGTTTGACACAATACACTGCACGTCGTCGCGGGACGTTCTTTTATCATTTTTCGTTTTGGTTCTCGAACGACCGTCAACACGGTCGGGTTTTAAACGTTCCGACCCCCGGGGGGGGGGGGGGGACTCGTTCGTGTTACACGCGTCCGCGTCGATACTTTCAACCGGTCGTTTCCGTTATGATTCCGATACTCTCGAGCACACGCCACCACGTTTTGATCATCCTACGCGGTTTACGCGCTGCGAGTGGTTTTGAACGTTTTAATCCGTTCCAACCGACTGCTTAACTGTTCCCCGGACAGTGGCGTGAAGTCGAAAGTGTACTAAAAATACATTAGGCGATTCGGAGTTGTGTTTTTGACCGATTACATACTAGTTCAGTTATTACTTGTAAATTTTCAATATTTATTTTATTTTATTTGTACGTATTCGATTATTTAGCAACGATTTTCCGGGGCGGGGGGAGGTTAGGTTAGGTTGGATACGCCACTGATCCCGGACTGTTTAGGTAAACGTTTTCGGTGTATTTCGGTGAACGAGTTCTTACCGAAACAATAATGTCCATTGCGCTGTGTAGATTTCGGCTAAAGATTTTCAAGTTTAACGTTCTAAAATCGATCGCTGACTCGTAAATTGAAATTCACGTTTTCGCGGTTATTACCGACGAGTTTTTTTTTTTTTTAGTTTTAGTTTTTAACGATATGAAAGTTATAAAATGTAAATCGAACGCATTACACGGTCGATTACAGTTCGTCTCTGCTTGTGGACACGTTTCGTTTTTATCGCGCAACGCTATTTACAATATCACTGTACCGAATAGAAGTCAAAGGAAAGGATATAAGTAAAAACAGGTACCGAATTATGATTCGATTTCGGCCTAGGAAGATGTTGTTAAGACACGTACGATTTCACGCGCGAATATCGTATTTAAAAAAGCAATCTGTTACAATGGATTCGATAAGAATCCGGACAACGATTTGAACATTACACGTGCTCACGCATCGAACGTCCACGCTTTCCTTCGGACGACTTTGTCTGAACTTTATTGACTAGGGCTCTCGGTTCCGATACGCGTGTATTAAAATCACCCGTTCGTTTAAGGTCCAGAAATTTTTATAACATTTTTTTTTTTTTTTTTTGAAAATTTAGGAAAATTTTCGTGGTGTTCTTATATTGAGTTAATGTGGTTAATTAACATCAACTGATCAATACTCTTAATACACATCAATATTTTTTATTGGAAAAAAAAAGGCTTCGTATAATAAAATGAATATTATTATATACGAGTATATATATGATTTCTTTACGGACAACAGCGAGGAGAGCACATGTCTCTGGTGTCCCACCTTTAGATCCACCGATGTTCATGGTGCACGTGTATCTTCACTATTACACGTACTTTAACACCGTTTGAAAAAAAAAAAAACCGTTTTTGTTCTGTAACGCTTTCCAACGTTTTGTCCGAACCGCCGTTTTAAACGATCAATATCCGTCCTCACGGATTTCTTGCCGGGTCCCGCGGCGAACATCGGATTCGTCGATAAGGCGCGGCGTCGTGATAGTCGCTTCGTCGTGCAACACGTAACACGTGAGGACACGCGCGGCCGCCTCGAGCCCTCAGCAACGGATTTCGAAGGCCGGCGTGTCAACGCGAATGCGAATAATGGCTTGTTTGTCACGTACGCGAAAATACAAAAAAAAAAAAACAAAACAAAAACAAATAAATAAATAAAAAAAAAGAGAGAGAAAAAAACGAAATTGTTTGAAGGGCGCGTCGCGAAAACAAACGGATACCTCACACGACGAGTGTGAATTTTCGTCGCGTTTTCGTGCCCGTCCGTCACACGACACGTATATATATATAAATAAATAAACAAACAAACAAACAAACAAACAAATATATGTACATATGGGATTGCAACACGTGGGCGAAACCTGTTCTCGTACCACGGGGCCGGTGGCGTTTTCACCGGTTGTACGACGTCAGACGGTACCGGAACGCGCGGAGAGGCCGAAGACGTTTATCCGTGTGGCGCGGTGACGGGCTTGAGACCGACTGCGGAGTGTTTCGACATTTCGATATGTAAAATGGCCAAAAAATAAACAGACAAATCAACGGTATTATACCGATGGACAAAATGAATTTCGTGTCCCCGCTGTCGCTGCAGACCTGGTGGGTGTTCACGATACGGACCCGGGGTGGACAACGAAAATGGGTTCTCGAACGGGTGTTTGTCAATGTCATAAATCGAATAGTGTGATTCGTAATCAATTTTTATATTCGAGGATCGATCAGACAAAAAGAGAAAAACTTTAAATTAAACAAAAATAATAAAAAGACGAAAGCGGGTCGCGATCGACCTGTTGGCCATCCCTGCGTTGATTTATCGAATAATACGTATTGCGGTTTTGAAGACTTCGAATTGACAACAAAATTTTGCGCCTAAACGTTACAATAAAAATGTATAGATACAAACAATGAAAATAGATAGCTGCACAGGTTAACAACTAGACAATTATAAATGTGCTCTCTGTAATCCTGATGTGAGCTGTCGCGGTAACAATAGTGATTATATACTAACTGTGCCGGCCGTGACCGCACGTTGGAAAACGATCGATAACCAATTCAATTAAATTCGATCCATTAAGTTGATGGCCATTGTGATAAATAGCCTAATAGTTGATCGTCAAAATGTTATAAAAAAAAAAAAAATTAAGCAAAACAGTTCATTATATGCGAATACATGTGTGCGACGTACAAATTTCGTCTTTGATAAAGGTTAAAAAATAATATTTCCGTCGTACTCTGCCATTGACCTGTCCGCCCATTAGCGACTATAAGATTATTTTCTCGACCGCTTCGCTCACTGTTCGTTTGTCCGATGAAAATAAACATTTTTCACAAAAACCTATAAAAAATAGCGGGGTCCGCGCTCTCGACGGAGTGTAAATATAGTTATTTTGTTGTTTTCACTATTCGCTTTCGTTTTCGCTCGGGCTCGAACCATTAACAATATTCCAAAACCAGCGTGACAGTTACCGAGCTCGGGGGGTCACCCGTGAAATTATTTTTTTCCCAACCTCTTGGTCACGTGATCGTGTCGTGGCTTTTTACCCGAGCGAAAAGTTTGAATTGTATACGGACCGCAGTGTCGATCCCGCGCGCTCAAACGATTATAAACCGACGTGACCACAATTAGACTTTCCTGACATTGTTTTCAGATGTATCCACGTGTGTATTACAGGAAAAGCGCACACACTGACAGACGCTTACACGCTGATTCACACCGTTGCCCCGCACGAAAAATGGCATTATTACGTGCAATGGCAACAAGAGCTGTTTAGAATAGCCGACGAAGACCACATAAAGGAGGAAAAAGCGTATTTACGACAAGCACTGCAAAACAACGAACATCACCGGGGCACTGAGGAGAGCGGAAAGAAGAAAAAACACAATTATAAAAAGAAATAAAAAATACACACGTGGATACATCTGAAAACAACGTCAGGAAATCAAAAGCTTTAACACGTTCATAGAAAATAAGACTAACGGAAAAACGCGAGTCGCCTAATTTTTACGGGCCGTATTCGGTAATTTTTGCAATCGCGGTCGACCGCGTCCGTTTAAGAATCACGAACACGTCCGTCAGAACAGCGTACACGGACCGAGCCCAAAACAAACCATACGTCGGTTCACTACGACTTACGAGCGTCCGGTGAACTGAAAACATTTGCGCGTGTAAACGTACATTGTCGACGCATGCCGATATGCAACGTGTTAACTCGTAGCGCTCACGTGAAGCGCGTCCGGACGAAGGCGAAACGTTTCCGTATCCATTGCCGTAACGTGTGTTAGATTCGGACGAACGTGTCATTGCGTGCTGACGTTTTGTCTAGGCGTTTCACATCGTCCAGACAAAAACCAAAATATACCAAACGAAATTCGTTCTATAAACATTAATATCAAACGTTATTCTTATGTGGGGGAGGGAACGTTAAACATCGTCACTCGACATTATTTTACGGAGCGTTGATATTTTTAAATCGACTCGTCGACTCCACGACCCGGCAGATAGACCGTAAAATTGTAGGTTATGCGTATTCTCGCGATATTTAAACGAAAACGTATCAATAACGAAAAAGCGTAAAAAAAAAATCACACGAAAATCGCTCGTCCGAAGCCCGGGGCAACCGACGTCCTTGACAAGTTTCGCTTGCCTCATACGCTGTTTGTCGCTAGTCCGTCTCTCGCGTAAGTAGCTGCGCAACTGTTTTCGCCTTCGTTTCCCCCCCGTCGGCATATCTGTTCGATTGTTATTTATTATTATTATTATTATTTTCACTCGAGGGGCCGCCACGCCACAAGTAAAACGTATTCAACGCTCCGGAGATCCGGCGTTGCTCTCCGTAACTCGGCCGCGGCAGTTCGTAAGCCGGTAGTTGTCCGTTCAGCTTTGTGAAAACACATATATCCGTATCTCAGAATAATTTTAATGATGAATACTTGGTCGGACGGAATATCGATTTTACCCGATTCCATAGCCGATCTCATAAACCAAACAAATAAACGATTTAGGGTTAATTTTCGCAGTCGGTATTTCAGGAGATCGTCCGGCAGGTGCAAAGCAGACACGTCGACGGATTTCGGACATTAAAATCGTACTTGATTCACACCTTCAAAACGCGGAGGTGCGCAATTCACACGAGTAGATACGAGTGTTGCGGCCCCTCTTCAACACGACGTTTCGCGGCGCGTTCGAACGTCGTCGGCAACCCCCGTACTCGAAACGTTGTTTTTTGTTTGTTTTGCCGATCGCGTCGCGGGTTTCGGCGCGCGCTACGTACTCGAACGCATCCAGTTGTTTAACGGACCCTCGAGTGCAGTGGTCAAACACATCATCCGTATGATTGATCTGTCGGCGTCGGTCGTGAATTCGATTTCGTCGACAGCACGTCTCGCCCGTCGCCGCGAAATAATCGTCAATGAGTCGCGCAGTTAGGTTAGGTTTAAGGGGCGAAAGAAAATAGCGGAGGGTGCCCTCCGAAGATAATAGTCAACGGAACAGTCGCGTTCTCGATACGTTTCTGTAAACGGTGTAGGTATTCGAGAGAGTATCATCACTGCCGTCCGTCACGTTTGCCGATAATCCGAGCGTGGAAATTGTGGTGACGAGTAATAGCTAATAACGTGTGGTCTATCCTAATCCAACCGTCCCGTGACCGTAGCGTACCTGGTTCGTTCTGGGTTGGATTCGTACGGGCTGGGTTTTCGCCAAGGTCGTAAAGCCCTCTGGCAAACCACGTCCGCGAGCGCGCATCGACGTGCAAATGCGGTACGAGAGATCGGAACCCTCGGTCTTGTACGGCGCTACGCCGGTCGGCGTTGCCCATACGCCGGGAACGTCTTCCTGTGTCGGTCCTTGAAAAGCTTCACCGAGCTAACATGAGGACCGTCGCTTGTACCCCTCGCTGCAGAGGGACAAATCCGGGAGCAGAATCTTACTGTCCTAATCCAACGAATGATACGAGATCCGTGGATAGGTGATTTATAGGCCGACCGGCGATCGCGTTCGCGGACTGGCAAATAGGCCATAATCGGTGACTGGCGATAACGTCAAATACATTATTTCGTCAATAAAACAATATTGTTTTATACTTCGTCGACTGTGGAAAAGCGAACGCCGTCCACCGGGTCCCTAGGTACGCTCAAATATTCGAAAAAAAAAAATAGAATGGGCACTCAGTCCCCCTGCGTCCCTACTCCACTCAATTCAACCACTGGAGTCACGTGAAATACGATCGTCGTCATATAACGTATAACGGTTAAATTGTTATGGTCGGTGTTTATTAAGGACGACTAAGTTTAGACGATTTTAACGGATGAAAAGTTTCGAAACCGTCCTAAGATATCGTAAGATATCCACTGCTGTCGTAGTTACATTTTCGGCGACATATATTTACCGACTTTCGGTTTTTATTCCATATCTCAAATAATATCGAAAACAGTTCAATACACGTATGTGTTTTTGAAAACTTTTCGACACAAACATATTCCATCTGAAAGTTCGAACGATAACGGTTTTCGTTCAGTGAATTCGTTCATTGAATAGCGTTTACGGTATTCTACTCGCGGTATCGTACGTCCGCCATTTTTTATTAAGGTCTTAAAACCGTTCGTTTGTAATTTACACGCAGCCACGTACAATATTTTTTAGTCGGCAACTAGGAATAGTTTTTTTTTTTTTAATTCTTTTTATCTTTACACGTTACACGCAGAGGCGAATTCGGCAAATGTCGACGTGGCCCTGCGATTTAGTATTAGTTTTTTTTAAATATTTCTCCTCTCGAATAAATCCAGTCTAAAGCACTGTATCTCACGAATACCACTCGTGATCCCGACAAGTTTTATTTTCTATCAAAAAACGCATCTGAACATAACACTTTCATCAGAACGTATTTAAAAAGTTACGGACCATATATCATTTGAAACGCACGATTTATCTCTCTCTCTCGAAAACACACGGTTGAATGAATGAATGAATGGTTCCTAGATGTTCCGGAAATCGTGATTTCGATCGTTTTTATCGGATTCGACTCAGAACGCAACAACGACAATTAAATGCTCGTCGTTCACTAGGGATTTTGATTGATTATTAACTATTCGGTTGTACGTAAATTTGAAGTAATGAAATAACGTATCGTAAAGGCAACCGTGAGCCTGTGACCGAAAACTGGAAAATGATTGGCGACCTACTAACGCGTCACGTATGTATTTCCGTTATTCTGTAGTTGTCCTTTAAATCATAACGCGCTCGTCCTTATGGTTTGAACAAAATGAGAATTTCGGAGCATACGGCGGCCGACTCTTGAATCCGACAAAGACTATATAAAACATACGGTATTGGACGGGGGAAGGGTTTATTGTTTTTTGTGCGCCGCAGAGAATAAAAACATTACGATAATATCTACAGAATCGTATGTGTTTTCCGCAGTAATAACCGCGTGTACGTACGTGTATTTATAGTGCGGCCACCTGTGCGTTTTCATGGATCCGATAAATAAACACGTGCACAACACTTAAATCGACGTGTCGTAATTTATCGAGTGCTGCTCTCCGTGGAACCGTCCGTCGTGATTAATTTCGTGTTATCGGATGTATTTAAATCACGCGCGAGCACAAACGAACGGATAACCGGAATAATGGCACGACGCCCGAACGCGAAACGACTATTATTATTTTTTATTTTTTTTTTATTTTTTTTAGTACTTTTGAGGGAGCGCGGACGTACACGTGGTTTTTCGCGTGTCCAGGAGACCTTTTGGGGCCAAGTTTTAGTGCGCTTTTTACTTAACGCCCGTCTTCACCGTCGGAAAAATCCTCGTTATTTTTCAAATCAACACTTCGGTATGGACTCGATAAATTCATTGTGATCCTGTCGCTGTCGATATTCAACTTATCGCTATGCATTTTGTAATAGGTTTTTTTATATTGTATTTTATCGTTGACAGTCGTCGTCACCGTCACTCCAAGAACACCGAAAACGCGTGTCTGTCCTATTTCAATATTTAATCGGAGTTTAATCTGATATTTGAAAGACGAAACATTCCAACACGCAACACAACGTGCCGATTCGAAGCCGAACTCGATCACTAGTGCATGTATCATTAACGTTTTTCTTACGTTCCATTCGAAAATTTATCATCGGTGCTCACCATCCTTCGTTCTCCATTCGATTTCGAGACGCCCCTTAGCCGAGCGAGGTTACCCCCCAGCCCCACCTCCACTCATCCCCTCTAGACAACGTCGACAACGCGTGTGTCGCACGAGTCCGTTTCCATATTATTCCACGACATAATTCGCGACGGTTTGGTTTTTTCTTCGTTTGAATTTAATGTCCGATTCGATAATGGCGCTGTTTGTAACGTGTTCAGGGCGACCGGTGGACTTGACGAGGTGTGCACGGCTCGCGGGCCATGATGTGTTTTAAGTTTTTGTTTTGTTGCCGTCAACGCGCACCAACTAAATACGTACTTATCCGGGGCGTTCGTTTATGCGCACGGCGTTTGCGTTCGACGAGGCGTTTTTCCGTTTATGTGTGGTATGGTTTGAAATATTTCATCAAGCCGCGAATCGCCAACAAGGCGTCGATAACGTTTTCGCGCGACGTTTTGGCGGCTTCCAATGTCAAAAAAAAAACAATTTTTTTTTTTATTTACTGTTTTACGTATACGTAACGCCGCGATCGTCATCGTCTTTATGCTCGTGTTTTGCCTCTTCCGTGCCGCGGGCCCCGTCGACCGACAACTCACGACGCACAGTTATTGCAACCCAGCGATTTCATTTTATGATTTTATCGGTTCTGGTTTCGGTTAGGTTCTTAAAAAAAAAAAATTTCGATTCCTGTTTCCAGTTAAAACCGATACTTACCGGTTCTTAAAATTATAGAAATTAAGATTAATTTATACTATGAAAGTAATTATCAAATGTTTAATAATTTGTTTAGCCGTATTCAGCTTACGAGTAATAAATAGTACCAATTATTACTTAGCCTGACAGATCATTATACATTTTCGTACTTTTTTGAGAAATGAATAAGACTTTTACACAATCACTTGTGAGAATATTTTTCTAAAATTTTTCTTATCGTCCATCAATGTTGATAATTTGATTTTGAATATTTTAGATTCTAAAGTTTCACAATAATGTGTTATTTTATTTTTTTTTTTTTATGTCTATACCAAAAAATGTATTTAAAAGATTGCTTAGGGGTAATGCGATTCATTTAGGGATGAAAAATTCATTCTAGATTTTATTATTATTATAATTTATGACACCCGCGAAATGAAATCTGAGAATTTTAAAACAGTCTGAAAATATCGAGTTGAACCAACAGATCGAAATTAATCGTCAACAAATCTGAGCAATTTCAAACTCGAGAACCGTTAGGAAGCCAAAAGAACCGAAAATTTCAATTCATAATTTCATACGGTTCTGGAATCGGGTACAATTCGGTATGGAATATGAAATATAGCAATCCGATATCGGTTTCGGTTCTTGTGATATCCTCAGGAACCGGTTTTTTTGCGTTCGGTTCCAGTCCCTGTTGTAGTCCTTCGAAAACCGTACGAGTTTTCGGCCACACGGCTGCCTTTTTAACGTTTCAGCGCTGTTTTATGGTAATCGCACGTGAAGGCGCGTTTCCCCTCACCTCCCCCCCCCCTAATCTAACCTAACCAAACTTTCTTTCGAAAACGCGTTTAGAATACCCCCGTCGCGTTCAGTATTCTCCCGTATGGAAATATCTCTGGTGAGACGCGTCTGACGGGACGCAACAGATACGACCTCGGAATCGTCGGCGGGATAGTTGGACGTACCGCGGCAACATAAAGACGATCGGACGCGACCACTTACCGTGTTCGTGTAGTGTCGAAAACCGTATGACTTCCGATTGCGGCGTTTACGATCAGCGCGTACGGTTTGAACACTCGTCGCGCCGTTTAAACGACTGATCGTAGGATTCTTGTAGGACTTGTCTGGCGAAATAGTCGAACGGCGTTTCACAATCTGACGTTTTTCTAGTCTCTTTGCGAAACGCACAGGTTGAGCAGAATGCTCTTGTCGGACGGGGGAGGGGTGAGGGTTTCACACCGAACGAGTGTTCGAACGCGACAGTTCGAGTTCCGTCTGAGACGCCTCATTTCGATTAAAAACACCGTGCCGAACCAACGCGCCGTGCACAGAGACTCACTTTTTGCGCGTAATCGAAAAAATCAAACTCCATTTTTCTTGTCCGTCGGTCGCTGTCGATCTATCGGCGATTCAAAGGCGAACACAAATAATCAAAACGATAATTATTGAAAAAAAAAAAAATGACGCGTTTATTATGTACGTATACAACTTACGGATTAATATTATTTTGTTTCCCGTCTCTCTCTGTCTAACAACGAATGTTCTGATATTAAAAATTATGTACAACGCCGAAGATTTATAATGATAACGTACAAACAACATGGTTCACGGCGGACAAAACAATAATCGAATACGATTCCATGGAAAACGAAACGATACAGGTATCCCGGACGGCAAAAACGTATATTGGGCGAGGGACGGCGTTTTTCTTAATAAAAAAAAAAAAAAAAAAATAATAAAAAACGTACACACACTCGTTTCGTTGAGATCAACTGCGCAGGCAGTCGTCGCGGTCGTCCGTCGCGGTCGCAGCGGTAGTGGCGGTCGGGCACGTGGCCACGGCCGGGCCGTGACCGGGCGACAGGTTGTGCGTGAGGCTGTGCCGGCGGAGGTCGCAGTTCCGGCGGAACACTTTGCTGCACGTCGGACAGTTGTACGGTTTGATGTCGGTGTGCGTCAACAGGTGCGTCTTCAGGTTGGACCGCTGGTTGAAGCTCCGGCTGCACACCGGACACTTGTGCGGGGACTCTTCCAGGTGCAGGATCTTGTGCACGGCCAGCGTGCGCGACTGGCAGAACCCCTTGCCGCACTCCAGACACTTGAACGGTTTCTCCTTGGAGTGTATGTACCTGCGGACACAACGGAACGCGGTGAACGCCGCGAAACAACAACGTATGCTCCCCCCCACCATCGCACAAAAAATGTTTTCGTTTTTTTCCCCAGTGGTCGTCTGCTTGTTCGATTTCAACGTTATATTATACTTTAACAGACACCGGCTAAAGCGAAATAAAAATCTAATACCGACAAATTTTAATTTTGATTTTTAAAAAAACAAAAAACACTCAAACGGGATTTATTAATACAACTATACGCATTGTGTATCGACGTGGGCGCAGAGGAATTCCAAAATGTACGCAGACACTATTTACGTAACAAAACAGGCGAAGAAAGATTCGACGGATGAACGTTGTTAATAAACGTATTGTAGAAGTCAACTGTGAAGACGTTCCTAACACAATGGCTAAGACTTCGCGAAAATTAGATTTAGTCCTGTGAACTGTCGTTATATCAATGTTTATATTATTGAAAAAGAAAAAGGTATTGTAAGCATAAATAGTTTTCCATAATAAACATTCGTATATTGGTCAGAAGTTCTAGTTTTCAACAATCGATTTTCAAAAACGCCCTCCAATACTTTACGAACGTAACGCACAATGTTTTATACAGGAAACAACGTATCCGTACTACACTCGCGAAAATCGAAACCCAGTTCGTCTGCGACAAGTCTCCCAAACCTTTATTTGCGATCGCCATATCGATTGTCGAAAACCGACGATCTGATCACAAGCACCTATTAAATATTTACGTCTGGCCTAACCTAACCTAACCTTTTTCCAAACCCTTTGTCGGTTAAAACATTTCTGACGTAACTGTTGGAAAAATAAAAAATAAAAAAAACCATCCAACACAGAAATAAAACGAATAAAGACCAGGGAAATGTTTCTGCCGTTCAGTTCGGTTATATCTGCGTCGGTTTTTTTCTTCTTTTGTTATCGACGTGGCCCGTCCGTACACACACACACACATATATACACATAAAACATTCGTGTACGTTTGACCTGCAGCGACTATCCGAACGAACTCGCCGACACGTTTCGCGTGATAACAACAGCCGCCCACTGCTCGTGTACAAATAACGTTCGTTTCGCTATTCACCGCCGACAGCTCGACCTAATATCATGAGCACGTGATATATTCGGTACGAAACGCGTGGCGCGCGTACCGAACCCCGTGCCCGGGCACGTGGAATCGGCTGACCCGATTTGCGGTGGCCGCGCGACACTACGGTCGTTTGCGTACTGCGCTCTCGTTCTGGGCCGGCGACCATCTCAAACGTGGAAGACGAACAGGACGGTCACGGGACCAGGATAAAACTGCAGACGACACACGAGCACACGAGCACACAAGACGTCTAGAAAATCGTCAGAAGTACGTTGGTCCGCGACCGACAAACGGTTCCGTCCGTCATCACGTATGTTCTGAACGTCTCCGGAATGACGTCGAATACGCTCAATCTCACATATAAACACGTAGACACGCGACCCAGGACGAACGAAACAAATCACTGAGCGACTATTAAACGGATGCACTGGCCGTATATAATTTCGAGAAAAAAATTCGGAAGAACAAAAGAAGAAACGGGAAAACTTGACCGTACTGTAAACCTTCGTTTACTAGCCAGTGCCGGCTGTTTAATGGCGTTTCGGAATTGATTAGTGAACGAGAAACTCAAGTACCCGTGGCGAATTTCCGAACAGAACACAAGAAAAAAATTATAACACTATACATTTGTAGTTCGTGATCGTATTGCAGTTCGGCTTCAGTCGTACGCCAGTTGTACTGCGGATCAGATAACTCTGGTTAAATATAGAAACGGGGAAAACATAATAGAAATGTTATGGACTCCGTCATTGCGTTATACTCGTTGTTACTCGTTTTCGATGTTCGGTGTTCGCTGTTTTAATATCAACTGGAATTACGATGCGTTTGTCGAGTCGGTATACAAGTATTGAATCGAAAAGAGAGAGAAAAAAAACCAACGAGGATTTTTCTGACTTTTTTGTCGGCCGAACGTCCCGGATCCGGCGCATGTCGACGCGATGTTGTCCCGCAGTGGAAATGGCTTTTCCTTTCGTGTCGTTAAGTCGGAGAAAACGTATCGCAAGGTTAGGTTCGTGCGGAATTCACGCGTGTGCGCATGCAAACGAATTGCAGTTACGATCCGTCCAGACGCGGTTCAATGGGTCAGACACACCACGGGCGTGCGCGCATGACGGCATTTCAAGATTCGGTATCACACGTGATTTTTTATAAAAAAAGTCTCTTTAATTTTATATTCCAATAACGTTATTGCCGGAGGGCCCCCATTATCATCATATTCACGCCTACGAGAAAACGTATGAGCGTCTTAGGTTAGGACCTGTCGTCGTGCCGTAAACGTTTCGGTCGTAACGCGAGAAATATCGCCATAGGACGATGTCGACGGCAAAATTAAACTTTGGGGGGAAAAAAAAAAGCCATTGTAAATTTTACATTTCAATGACGAGTGCGAATTCCCGTGCAGATTTTCTGATCGCGTATTGTTGTCCGAAGTCACGCGATACGGACGTTCGTGGCGGCGGCGGCGGCGGCGGAAATTGTGCGAACCGTTCGCCGGTGTACGTCATACAGTACGTATTTATTTCGCGCGCGCCCGCGGCGACTGGAGGCGCGCGCGTTCTCACATTTCCGATAAAACACGACGGTTAAAAAAAATTAAAATTAAAAGAAAAAAAAACCGTCCGAAACAAAGCGTCCGTGCGAATAATGAAACGATATCGTGAATGTATATATGATGTTTCGTCTCGTCCGGTGTTAATTGGATGTTGGCGCGGCGACGAAGGGCGGAAAGGTGCGGCCGCGGTATGCGTGGTATACCCGTATTGTTTGCCAGCGCGTCTATGAGTTATGGCCGTCACCACCGTCAGGCAATGGTATCCCGTGTAGACTTCAAGGCGATCGTAGATCGCAATCGCCCGACGTATCGTACCGCGACTCGGAGGCGATCGAATAATGTGTTTTCGAATAAAACAACTCGTGTGTGTGCGCGTGTGTGTACGTCTCTGGTATCGTGTTCGTTCGAGAGTGTTTCGATCGCCATGTAAAGCGGCGGCGACTCGAAAAGCGGGTCAACAATATCGTAAAATATAACCTTTTTTTTTTTAAAAACATTTACGTTCGATTGGATTCGGCTCGCGAACAACGAACAAACCGTCGGGTCCATTCTCCTTTCGTACGTCATTCGATTTCCGACACGACCGAGAGCGTTGAACGCACGTGAACGACGAAAAGTGCACTGCTACTGTTCGTGCCTGTCCCCCGGACGTTCTCGGCGGTCGAGTCGGGAAGGTGCTCGCCAAATTGGTCGCGTCCTCCTCGTTACGGTTTTGTGAACGGCGCAGGCACTAGAAAAGCTCGTCACTGCCGTCCGTCACGTTTGCCTACAGTTCGAGCGCGAACCTCGAGTTCAGTGAATGACATGAAATACGAGTACGGGTGATTCAAACCCGACCGACAGTCCCGTCCGCGGACTGACAAGTACAGCGGCGAAACCCATGGGCCGCGATCGACGTCTGCCGGCACATCGCCGGTGACTGGCGATAACGTCAAACACATTATTGCCGTCGGTATTGCAATATCACTTTTATATTTCGTCGGCCGTGGAAAAGCGAATACCGTCCCCCCCCCCCGCGTTTAAAAAAAAATATTAATTAAAAAATTAGTAGAGATACGCTCAAATGTTCGAAAAAATAGAATGGGAACTCAGTCCCCCTGCGTTCTTCCACTCACCCACCACTCCCCAATCAATCCACTGCTGGCACTTACGACCGGCTATGGTCCCCCGCCGCCTTCGACGCATTATCGTGTTGTTACGTCATAGTAAATTTCAACCGTAGTCGTTATTTCACTTAACCGAATTCATCGTTGAATCTTTAGATAATCTAAATTTCGTTATTCGTTAAGCTCTTCTCCTTTTGTTTCTGCTGACTCTTATCTCGTACTTCATGTTCGCTCGATCCTTCTCTCGCTCTCTCTCTCTCTATCTATCTATCTCTCCAGTGTTGGTCATACTGTTAACTGCTTGTTATGTCTAGGCGACGAAATCGCGGACCTTCTCGCCTCATCTCGTGCTTGTTTTATTCCCTCTCCAGTTAAAGTTCCTAACTCTGACTTTTCACCAGCCCTCAAGGCCTTTAGGCGATGGAAATCGTAAATGGCTAAACCTAACTCTATCCTTTGCTGCTTCTTTTCGCATTGTTCGCTCTTCCGTTCCATTTCTCGCAAAACCATTGTTTCCTTTTCTCGTCTACGTTTTGGTCACAATCGTCTCCCGGCCCACTCCTACTATTCATCCTTGAATGTTCACGATGGATCTTTTGCATGCAATTCCTCTCACCTTCTCTTCAACTGTCCGGTCTTTTCCCATAAACGTCTCATTCTTATAAAGTACAATACCGTGACTCGGTAGAAGAGATTTATTTGCGTATACCCTTCGCTGTTGCCAATGCAATTTCTACTAAAGCTGAACGTTTTATTTTGCTGGCCATTGCGTGCCACAATATACGTGGTGTATTGAAATCGCGAACACGACTAAATACGAACAGGACGACTTTACGCGACACGAACTAGAAACATATTTATCGTCGACGCGATAACATTTCAACGCAATACACTGAAAAACCCAAAAAAGTGATTTTGAAATATATTGCGTATAATACAAAACAGTCACGAGTTATCAAACGTATTTCGGAACATTTCAACGACTGGACGGATAAGTTACAGTATAATTGTTTGACGGTGTATACAATGGGTAATAGTGACATGATTATAATTTACACGTGTAGACTTTTATCCCGCGATTATTCTACATTTACGATCAAAATGATTAGAATCAAAAGTTAAAATGCCATAAAAGTGTCCGTTATCTAGAGGTTTTTACGTATAAATGTCCGCCATTCGAAGACGTCCGTCGAGGGAGGTTTCGCTGTATAGTGTTTATTTTTTTTTCGTAGCTCATGGTAATTTCTTTTAGTCGTGTCAACTATATACACGTGTATTATCATTACGACTGTGAAATCGAAACATTATACCGGAATAAAAAGAGTATAAAATAAATCACGAGTCACGTTATGTTTCGCGTTCGTTTTTTACGCGATCGATCGTTTTCAACGTGAACGAATGACGAACTGTATCGTTTGTGACACCAAACGCGATTCCTGGCGGCGAGATGCCCGACAGTTCGCGATTTGACTTCATGGGCCGCCAACACAGCGCGCGTGTACGAACCGATTCGGTCGTCCGTCGTACACGAATTTCCCGCTTTTGCGTTCGAAAACGATTGCGAACAAACGGCGACGGCGACTTGTTCACGGCGGAGACACCCCGACCGACAGCACGTTTTTTTTTCGCACGAACCGATTGCATTTTGAAATCCCGAAAAATCTCATTCGTGTTAAACAGGTCGACAACGGAAAATAACGCCATATGATTTTTATAAATATCGTGAAATATTGCATTGTCGGGAGTTGTCAGTTGTCACCTAAAAAAAAAACGAAAAACGAAAAAAACGAACAAAAAGAAAAAAAGACCCGAACCGGTTCCACTTAGTATTTTACTTATTTTTTATTTTTATTTTTTTTTTATCTTCGGTAAACTAGTCTTGACAAATCCAGTCGTTTGCGCTTGTAACGCGTTTATAATTTATAACACATCTCTGTTTCTCCAACACCTTGTCACGAACACTCCGCGCCGTGACTTTTTGGTCAACCCGAAACGCGGACCCAGGAGAATTATGTCGGTCGAAAAAACAAAACAAATTAATAGCCGACGGCTTACAACAGCGTGCGTTCGTTTTATTTTTCCGTTCTCTTTTCATGCGCTCGCGGCCATTTCGACGACAACGATTTTTACCACAAAATGAAAAACGCCGTTCCTTCCCCGAGATGCCGATCCCGGCTGGTCGTGTTATCGTCTTAGACGGACGCGAACGCAAGCGTTGTGATTCGCGCGAGATCCGGAATCGATCCGTTAACGATCCGCCGAGTTCGGTGCACAACGATCGCGATGACAGACGCCAACGGACGCGGCGTATTACCCAACCCTAAACTGAGCTGGGGCACGACAATAACGTCGACTCTGTATCTACTCTATTCATATCGTGAATTAGGGTGATTCGAAAATTCCAAACCACGTCGTAGTGTTTTCGTTTGACCTTAATATTGTAGTACCTACATCAATAATCGCACGATTTATCACAAAGTCAGAAAGTATTTCTGAATTGACTTAAACCAATTTTAAACGTCAAATAAATATCATTTTGCTGGATTTTTTCCGTATCTGTTGATTTTTTTTTAAATGTCGGGTTCAAATTATATGCGGTCAGTTTTTAATAAGACTGATGAATGTGCTTTAATTGAAAACACTGAGCGTATAAACAATGAAAACTAAAGTTTTTTTAACAATCGTACGTCTAAAAAGTTTGTACATATTGGTCCGTGAAGTTCCGTCGTGTAATCGTATATATACGTATATATATATAAACGTATGTACCGGATACCTGTTTAATAACCAGTGGTCGAAATGGTTGGGGGGGGGGAGTAATACGGGGGGATGGCATCCCTCCACTTATTTTCTTCAAAATAATACATCCCCTTTATAGTTATATACAAAGATTATCGATCTACATTGGTGTTTTTCATAAAAATTGTATTTTTCACGATGATTTTTTAAAATTAACAAAGAATTCAATGATGTTTATTTATTAATTTAATTTTTTTTTTATATGAAACAAGTATTTTTACTAAATACGAATACATTAATTCGAGTGATTGAGTTATTTATAGACTCGCTCTATGGTACTGCCCGATGACGGTAAACTATAACGTGAGTCGTGACCAAAACCATAAATATTCAATTTATAACGTTATGACTCATCATTTATAAATAATTCTGATAACGTATTTTTTCATTCGTTTTTTTTTTTTAGTACGTTTATGAAGGCATTTCGTTACTTTTATTAGTATTTGATTTTGCCAAGATATTAAATAGGTAGTTTATTTATTTACGAGGATACTACGAGTATTCAGTGTATCGTGATACGTTGCCAACTAAATCGAACTCAAGTGCAAATAATATTACCACTTCAGAATAAATACGTAAGGCATCCGTCCATTTGTTTTGAGCCACTTCGATCACTGTCGATAACACAAAAAACTAATGATATTTGGTCGTCAAAAAAAGGGAACCGAAGTAATTCATTTTTCTATACGTCCGTGAACGTTCAGAGCTGAACGACGGTTCGGTCGTCTCGGAAATTTCTAAAAATTCGTCACCGGATCTAGAGAAAAATCAAATTCACTGCCTGCGAACTTTCAAACGTGTACATATCATGTATCCTTTGTATCCCGCGTATCTCGGACCGGAGATTTGAATCGTTCTCAACATGAGTGTCAGCTACGTGCGTCCGTTTCTCGTCGTGTCTGGGTCGTCGGTCGGTAGTCGTGCGATGGGTGGAACGCCCCCCCCCCCCCTCTTTTGGGATTGAGAAAACATAGTTTTCCCGGATGGAATATTAGAACTGTTGACCATTTTTTTTTTATGTTTTTCCGGGTCTAGTCGCCCCCCCCCCCCTCCCTTGATTGATCTCCGCTGTTTTATAGATAATTTATTATCAAGGATTGTATCGATAATTATTATCGTCATTGATTATTTCCAAAACAACACACTAAATTGAATTCAAAATGAGAATTATAATATAAAAAAAAAAAAAAAATCACTTAATTTTTATGTATTTATTTATTTTCTGTATGGGAGAGGGGGTAGAGGGGCCTTCTCTCTGCACATCGAGATAGGTGCATTAAACTTTTCGAATCGCCACCCGCCCGTTGATTGAGCCTCAGATACGCGCCGACTTACAGTCACACGTATATACTCGTCACGCGCCAGTCCGTCATACGTACGTCCCGAAAGCGTTGTGATAAACGGTCGCACAAATCGAACTACCACGACGTCTGCTGCGCCCTAGACCGGTAACCTTAGGTTACCGCACCCCCGTCCGGACAGATTGTGACCGTAACCCGGCGCCTGCGAAAACGACCGTTCGTTTCGGACGAGCGAGCGTCGCGGTCGTCGTGGCAGACTTCCAAACGCGGCCCGCGAGAAACAAAATAATCGTAATAATAAAAACCACGCACGCGATTCGGTATGTGTTTTCCCGTCCTCCGTCGTGAGCAATAACGATAACGATAATGATAATAACGACGACGACGACAACGTGCGTGCGTGCGCGTACGATCGTAAATGTACGACGCGCACGCGCAAGCCGGTTTGATCGGCCCGGCGACGGTGTTTTATCGACGGGCGTGCGTTACTCTCCTCCGCGACGACGACGTGTGACGTGTTTCACCGCCGCCGCCAACGCGACTTTTTCGTTCGTTTCCCCTTCTCGTCCGTTCCGCGGGCACGTGACCGAAAACGTTCGCCCGTCCGCCGAGACATCTCCTACTCTCGCCCGCCCGCTCGCCGTCCGTGACAAATTTATTGCGTGCTCGCGCCACACATTCGTTTTTAGTGTCCAATAAAAACGCTAACCTAACGACGGACGTTAAAATAATAATAATAATAATAATAATAATAATTTAACATATATATAATAGTATAAGTGCACGACGTGTGCGAGCGGCGCGCGCGTCTCGTCGTCGGTTCTAATTTTCCGGAGACTGGTTTTTTTTTTTTTTTTTTTTTTTTTTTGACCCGCGCGTACTACATTTTATCGTCCACCGAACTCGGCTGCTTTTTTTTGTTTTTTCACTTATCGCGTTCACGTGTTATCGTCACGTCATTGCTGTTGTTTATAATAGACCTGTATAACACCCACCTGTAGGCGTTTAGAGTTTCGTGAGATTTCATTTCCCTCCCCCCATAGGCGTGCGCACGGGGAGGGGCAGGGTGGGCAACTGCCCCTCCTGCGGGCTAAAGTTTTCTTCCAAATATAGTTTTAAAAAAACATTATAATATAATTTTATATTTTTATATAATGAATAATATGTAAACATAGAGTGCGCGGTGCACGACGATTTTGTATAGTCCAACTTCAAGCAAACCACAAGCGATACCGCGGTTATAACGAGTGTTTATAGATAAGCGGCAACACTTTTCTGCCCCCCCCCTGCCAGCAAGGTCTGCGCACGCCTATGCCCCCCCCCCCGTTTTAATCCCGCTAGTTTTCCCGAAACGTTTTTAATCGCGTAATTAAAAGACGCTCGACACTAGGGGAACACCGTGAACATCAGATTTTTTTTGTCCGTGGAATATGAGCCATAGCCAGTTATGGACTCTGTCAAGGAATCCAGGCATTCCGGAAAAACCGAATGTAGTTGTAATTGTAAGAAAAAAAAACCTTAGACAAAAGGATGCAAGGTTCGAACCGATTGCATTAGAAAAAGTCACCTGCCGGACGGAGAACGCAATTGATTACACGATGGATAATAGCTGCCTGATATGTACCGACGACGTACGGTACTCCTTGGTGACGCCAAATAAAACGTTACCCAAAACCTCGTCCGCTTAATGACAGCTGGTGAACAAACGGGGCTTTCGGTTAACCAAAAAAAGACAAATTCCGTGTTTTTCTTTTCTGGGGGAATGCGAAAAGCGACATTGACAAGAACGACTTAAGGCAAGTTACTGTTTTTAAATATTCGGGCGTTAATTTAAATAATAAAACTTGTGCGCATGAAGAAATGTAATTATACCTAAAATCTGCCAACACACTACGACATGACCGCGTCGTTAAGATCTAAGCGGTTATCCAGAAAAACTGAAGAAATGTTGTGCACGAGCTCCGGCTGCAATAGAGGGGTCGCGATCGTACTAAACTTCTTGTTTTCGAAGGGGGAAAAATTTTTGGAAAGATTTATCGTTCGGTTTCAAAATGACATCCAGAAATAATTGGAGAGGAAGTCGAAAAATGATGAACTATAACGATTGCGTACCGAAGGAAGTCTAGTACGGTTTGAGAAAAGTTCGAGTTTGGCTTGGACTGGACATGCGTGTAGAACAAACGGGAGATACGGCGGTACTTGTAACCCGAACAGAATCGAAAAAGACCACGCGACCGACCGTAATAACAGAGATGTAGGGTTCGAAGTCAAAAAATATCTAATGGAAGTGCAACCGGACTGGAGCGGGAATATGGATTTGGCTTATTCGAGAGAATAGTGATGCAAACTTTGGTGTAGAAGCAGACAGACTTAACGGATCGTGAAGTTTTTATGAAATTATAAAACAAAAATTATTAGGTACGCTTATATCCGTGTACCGACGTTTTTAATACCTTAAAGAGCCATTGAAGTCGGTTTATTTGTCGTGTTTTGTATCAGATTCGTACCCATTAGCTTTTTTTCGATTATTCAAAACCGTACACAATATTACACATTAATTTTGAGCTGAATCAATATGGTTTACGCTTTTCGTATAAACGAGTCACGGAGTTCGTTTTGCGGAATGATAAAAGTCTACTTTCACTCAGACTAACCGAGATATATATATATACATCGTGTTTATATCTTCGAATCGAATCAGTCGACCGGCCGACATTTCGGTAACCCTACGGTTTGTCCGTAAACATTCGTTTCGGCCGGTGTTTTGCCAAACGCGTCCGTCCCTCGTACGTACCCTGGGACGGGTACGTGTCAGCCGAGAGTTTCCGAACGAAATCGGTTGACGGCAATTGGTTTCCGGTCGACACTCGCGGTAGGTATCGACCACGGTCGATGGTTTCATTCGGTCCGTTCGTCCGAGGTCAACTGCCTCCGTTCGGAACGGTTTTCGCCGCGGAACACGAGGATAGGTTAGGTCAGCCGAGCCGAGCCGGGCCGCGGCGTATTAGACTCGTGACGAAATCCAAACCGCCGAACGGAATAACGTGATCGCCGGGCCGATTACGCGTGTAACGCACGCAGATATGCCGTGTTATGCCGTATGCAAATCGGAACACTGCGGCAATACGGTTGCCCACGCGGTTGAACGGAGTGTTTACGATCGACCAGTCGATTATGAATACGAACGGATTGAATGCCGCGCGTGAAGTACGTGTACGATTTTTTTCTGGTTTTCGTTTTTTAAATTTCGTCTCGAGTGCCTCTACCCTCTCCGCCGCCCGCCCCGGGAACCGTTTACGAGAAAATAACGATCCGAGAAAACGTCGCGTTCGGCACCGATTTCGACCGCGGTCCGTAACGTATACGCGCGCGTCTTCCCCAAACCGTTTTAAAAACGACGATTATACTGTACCCGTGGGTTCGTGTGAATTACATATTGTTATCAGTTTCACGCCGTTAGAATGTTTTGTAGTTTTCGACTCCCTACACCCCCCTCCCGCCCCACACACCCCAGTAATTATGGGTTATTAAACGTTTGGAATACGAATGAAAATCACGACTACGCGATATTGTCTGGGTTATCGTATTTTAGTTTCACGGTTTGATAGAACCTATATTATTAAGAAGATGTCACGTGCACACGGAGCACCAATTGTTCTTTGACATTTTGAAAAGAACCCAGAACACGGTCGTACAGCATTATGGTTGTTAAATATTAAGGAACCGAATACTGGATCGAAACAGACGAACGCTTCACTTGTTTGACAACAGAGGCCTCTTCACCAATGTTTCATGATTCAAACGTATATTGGTTATTTTTTATGTAGATGCGGAAAACCGTAGCTTCGCTCTGTTCCAATAAATGCATATTCGTTAACTATCGTGAAAAACGATTTTACGACATGAATTCAAGTTGTCAAATGTTCTGTCGGTTAAGAAATATTATATATTTATTGGACGCCGTTACAGCACGCCAACAAAACATTATACGGCCAATATTCCCAGCCGTTTAAATTCTTTTCATCATCTTAACCGTTGGTTAAAAAGAAAAAAAATATATATATATAGTTCTATGTTTAGAGAGAAGTTACGAACGCGATGTTCACCCAATATTCGTTCATTGATATATTTGTATTTTCGTTGATGAAACTAGAAAATTGTATATAAAAAACCCGGCGTTTTCTCGCGTTTTCCTCTCGAAACGATTACGATACAGAGCCTCGATAAAAGAACGGAATGTTACACTACAAACAAAGATTGTTCGCGTATACCGCGACGACGCCGTTCGCAAGCGCGGGTTTCGGGTTAGGTGCGATGTCGCGGTTCGGTCAACGGCTCCAAAACAAGAACAACTAAATGAATGAAAAGCTTAAAAACGAAATCAAATGGAAACCTCGTCCGGCCCGACACGGTTGTTTTGCTTTTTCTCTAAACATTTATTACGCCGCGCGTAAAAGTACAATCGTTTCGGGGTCGGTCTTAAGGCAAAACACCTGAGCGACTTGCGCTGGTGCTGTTCGACACTCGTTCTCACTTCACATCTACACGCGACAACGCGAACGCGTTCCGGACGGAACCTTTTGTCGCCGAGTCCTATCTAGATAACCTAACTCGCCCGGGGTGTCCGTCGCGTATGTCCGAGCTACGGGAAACCCGTTGTCGTCTCCCGTTCTCCGGCGTTACACTTCGTTACGGTCGGTCCCGGTATCGCTCGGTATCGTGAACGGTATCGAAACCTAACGCGACAACCAAAACAAAAGCGGTTCCCCGACCGGCGGCCCCGAACGTTTTTGGTCCGGTTTCGGTCACCGGTATCCTGTGCGTGGCAGACCCCGTTGCGCGCGGTGTACGAAAAACGATTGGCGCGGAACGCGAACAGACTGAACATTCGTTATCGTCATTATTACGTCTGAACGTCCGACCGTCGTGGACCGATAAGAACGGATATCGGCGTCGACGATTTTGTTATTGCCGATGGACGATGACGGATGACGGGGACGGGGGTGTGGTTGGGGGGGGTGACCGTCGATACAAAAACCGCGGCTAAGACCTGCGCGCGCGTTTGAAGCGAACGAACCCGATCGTCGACGGACCCGTTCACGTTAAGGTAACTGACCGGTAACTCATTCGAGACGACGACGAAATGTGTGTTTACCTGTGGTCTCTGAGGTGGTCCTGTCGGCGGAACGCCTTGTTGCAAATGTCGCACGAGTACGGCCGCTCGTCCGTGTGGGTGCGCTCGTGTATGAGCAGGTTGTACGACTTGGTGAAGTGTCTGTTGCAAAACCGGCAGATGAACTGTTTCTTGGGCCTGGGCGCGGGCGACGGTCCGTCTGCGTTGTCGCGGCGCCGCAGCAACACGGCGACGGGCCCGACGTCCGCGGCTACGGCCGACGAGTGTCCGCCGGCGTCCGCAGCCGCGGTGACGGCGGCCGCGGCCTTCAACGACGCGGACAGCCTGTTGGCCCGGGGAGACAGCCCGGACAGCTCCTTGGCGAACGCGGGCAGACGGCCGGGCCTGGCCGCGTCCGACGTCCCGTGGTCACCGTGGTCGTGGTCGTGGTCGTGGTCGTGGTCGTGGTCGTCGCCGCGGTCGCCGTCCGGCACGTGTTGCTGCACGGCCGCGGGCTGACGGGGCACCACGGTCAGCCGCTGCAGCGTGATGTACGACTCGAGCGCGTGCAGGTTTAGGGCCGCGGCCACCGGCGAGTCGGGCGGCAGCAGCGCGGCCTGTTGCAGGGACGACACGAACGTGGTCTGCAGCGACAGCGCGACGTTCTGCAGCGACCTCTGCAGCAGCTGTCCCACGTCGTCCTTGTCCGGCCCGGGGCCTGCGTCCAGCCGGCGGCGGTGTTGTTGACGGTGCCGGTGGTGGTGCACGGCCGGCGACAAGTTCATCGCGTCCGGCGGCGTAGGGCGTACGGCGGCGGGTGGGTGGGGGGGCAGGGCCGGCGGGGTAGGGTTGGCCAGCGGGGCCGAGGGTGTTTTGGTCCGGCGCCGAGCGCGTTTTCTCGGCCGTCGGCGCGCACACGCACACGCACACGCACACGCGCACACGCACACGCACACGCACGCTCACACGCTCACGCGCAGGGCGATGGCGAAATAACGTGCGACGTGCACACACGCTGCAATGGTGCCGGCCGTCGTCGGTGACTGCGGTCCGCCGCGACTGCCGTGCGGACGGCTCCGTTCCCCACCGCGCACGCATCATACACACACGCGCGCGCACACGCCGCCGCCGCCGCCGCCGCCGCCAGTTCGGTTCGGTTCGGGTTTCTCGTCTTCGTCGTCGTCGTCGCGCGTCTCCCTCCCGACCGACCGACCGACCGACCGCCTCTACGACGTGACCGCCCGACAAAACGACACGATACAAATAAATACGCTCCGGCGCTTTTCCCGTGTCGTCCCTCCCGGTGGCTTCGAACCGTTTTCGAGTACGCGCGGCGTTTTCAGGCGTTTAAGTCCGACGCGTCTTCCCCACACACCCACACGCACACGCACAGTCTGAATCACGAAACGAAAGCTAAGATGACTCTACTAAGAGGACACTCGCGCAACCGACTCCGGCCCGCCGTCCGCGCTGTTCACGTTTAGACCGTCGGTTCGTCAACGGTTTTTCTTGTGATAACTACCCAAACGAAACATTTTGCGTACGCACAATACACCGGCCCGGGACGATAATATTTCGCCCGTTCGTTATCGGCATCGCGAGTCTCTCCGCGTGCACACTGTCCAACGCCCCATTGTTCTTTTAAATGTTAATTTTTCACCCCCCCGTCGTATTTCAATGCCGAACCAAATGCAAACAACCTATTCCGTGTACCGGACCGGCCGGTGATAAATTGCAAAGTCAACCGTTGAAACGTAATTGAATCGGTCGTTTCAAAAACGACATTGGTCAAGTATGTTTTATATTAACTTTATGAATATAACTGAAAAAAAAATAAATAAATAGACGTGAGTGCAAAAGAAAATGAATTTCAGGAGGACGATGCTATTGTTCTTCAGTTATAGCGACGACTCTTGGTTTACCTATGGTGAACCAATGGCCGAAGTGGCTCAAAATAAGTGGATGGATGCTTACGTTTTTGTTCTGAAGTCGCAATATTATTTGTACTCGAGTTTGATTTGGTCTTTGTGGTACAGCGAGGACATCTCAAGATCAGATCAGCTCTTATTTCAATGTTGGTCATAACGGATTTGATAACTCGTTTGATAAGGCGGCAGCAACGCCATCGGATTCGTCGATTGAATTTTCAAATCGAAAAATATTATCAAATATAATTCAGAAGGCGTGCGTGAATGGCCAAAAGACTCAGCTATGAAATACTCGAAAGATCTCGACGGATTTATACTCAGAACCGACAGCGTTTTAAACATCAAACTAATAGTTTTAAATCCCCATTGTAACGTATATAATATCACCGTTGTATTCTCATTTCGTTTTTTTTTTTTAAATATGCATTTATGAAATCAGAATGAAAATTTTCAAATCAGCCTGTACAGTATCCCAGCGTTAAGGAAGTCATTTCGATGCAGTTGAATAAAGTTAGAATAAATTCAATGACGCGAACTAGTGGGACGAGGTACATAGGACCTAACGGTAACATTTTTATTTCATTCTTTAATTTTCCACGGACGGCATATGGCTCTAACGCGTTTGTAATAAGGAATGAATCGCAATAATCGTCAAAGCCGTCCAAATTACTTTATCTGATACATTAAAGACGATGAACACGCGATAGTGGATTTCGTGACAAATTTCATCGCGAACATCAGTCCGATTAGAATTCAATTTATCAGTTCAATTCTTCGCGTCCCGAACATCGGCTGTACATCGGTCATCTCGTGTCATCGTGTTCTTCAAATCATAATTGATTTGGGCAGCTGTTTTCGAGACAACGTTCCTAGACGAATCCACGGGAAATCATTGTTCACGAGACCGAGTCTTGATCAATAATTTTTTTTTTATCTTATCGTTTTACTAACGACTGATCGTTCGTTTCTGTAACGACTTACGAAACCGGCACCGGCCACTGGATATGCTGCATAGTTATCGAAAGCGCGCCAAACTCGTGCGATACACTTACGACGGTCGTTATACAATCAGGTTTTTAGGACGTCACGGCGGGGTTCGTTTTTTACGGACTGTAGTGTTTTTCGATCGCGTTCGAATAATAATAACGATATTATTATTATTATTTCGTTCGGTTCTCCGCGAGCGTTTCTATATTTCTACATTGTTTATAAACATTCGGCCCGTTTCGTATACACTCGTACGTATATAATTGCCGGTTATAGTATTGTTGTGTACGGTAGAATCGCCGACGTGCCCGTTCCCATAGCGTACAACGACGGGGGTCGTCTTCCTCGTCCTCGGCATCATCGTCATCGTCATCGTCGTCATCGTCATCATCACGACGGTCGTTACGTGCCCACCCCTTGCGTATACACGCGCACAGGTATATGTTCGTACGGTTTTTGATATTGACAGGTGTATTCTTTTGTGTAACCCGTCGTCGGGTATGCCCCTCCGGCGTCTTCGACGTCCGTTTCGGTCGATTAATTTTGGCGTATCACGCGTAGGCACGCATACATATACACATACATACATATACATATATAAATGTGTGCGAGTGTGCGTGTACGTGTACGTTTAACGTCTACAAACGGTGTGTGCGCGGAAGACCCGAATTCGCGGTCGAGACCCGCCGTCGTGTGTTATTACCGTCGTTACCGACGCACGCGAACGTTTACGGCCGGCCGTGATTGTATCATTAGGACGGAACGGTCGCGCTCGTCTCGTACCGTTATCGGGCTGCGGTTATGGTTAGGTTAGGTTAGCCCCGTGTAACGGTCAGCTCGAATTCCACTTTCTGTCCGGAAACTGACCGCGTCCGTCCAGTCGCGTCGAGTCTCCGTCATCGGGCATTCCATCGAAGCGTCCTTCTCGTCCTGTGGACGCTTACACATTCCCAGACGTCACTTGCTACTTTTTTTAATTTTTTCCCATTCAACTAAGTTTTTCTTGGTTCCCGCTGCCCCTGCTCTCGGCCGATCAAGTGTTCACGTTCGGCGGCTCGTAATACATGCTCCGTCTTTCTCGTTCCGTAATCAGACGTACTACGGCCACGTGCCCGTATAGCGGGCGCCTTGAATCGTGATTACGTTCGATTTCAGTTATCGTCGTCCTGCGTACATCTAGGGTCGCCATGCCACCCATGGTGTGAAGTTTATGTACGTCTGTTGGTCTGAGGCATCATGCAGGACTCGCTATAACAATATTTTTCGCATGTGCCGATGCTTTCCAAACTGGGCATGCGGATTCGGCGGCCGAGGAGGTTCAGTATTGCTGATCTATTGACTTTGGCTCGAGTGTTCTCGCAGTGTTTCTTGAAAAAGTTAGTGAAATGAATTCGGATTGCGATAATTTTTTTTCATTCGGTAAACCGCGTTAAAACGATATCGCATTAGCGTTCGAATCGATTGTAAACGTTGTGGCAGTTGTTGTTGACGAATCGAGAGACGAATGTTCGTACAATAAGCGAACGGACGGTGCATAGATCTATACATTAGATCTACGACGTCGCCGTGTTCAGCTGTTCCGAGGAACCGCCCGTCCGGTTGTACGGCGCGTGTGGTCGTCGACGTACCGAAAGAAAGCCATCGCCGTGTAGTCGGGACGGTAGACGTGTAGGTCGCGGAGAAAAGTCGATAATATATATATGTATATTTATATTTATAGTCTATACGAATGTATATATATACTTATATGGAATGATCACGCTGGTTTTGTTCGCGTCCGCGATACATACAAGAACTGCTGGATCGATTTTTTGTGAAATGTTCATCGTTTGTTTACTTGTCACCTCCGAATGGACGTTAGGCTATGGTCTCGTGTTTCTACTGTTTTATCATTGTCGTCATCGGACGGAAAGAAAAGAAAAAAACTCGAAAATCGTGATTTCAACACGTCGGTGTCCGTGACAAATAATTTTGGCGATAAACACCCAGCGTCCCGGGAAAAATCACTTTTCCATTATGTTTTTCAAACGTTTATTTATAGTCATCATTTATATGGTTGTACGTCAGGCAGAGTCGACGTCGTATCGAACGAAATCGTTATCGTGTAACAATTCGAACGTTCGTACGTGACGGTGCAGAACGATTTCTCGTAATCACATCACATATAAATTTTATTTTTTTTTTGTGTCCGCTATTATATTCGTACACGATTTCGCACAATTTTCGCACATTCTTCACATATCATCATCCAATTACATAATCCGGGCAATGGTTTTTAAAATATTTTTTTAATTCGTCGATTTTCAAATTATTACAATTAATTTAAAACACTTTAATTGTTTGAATACGCGTACAATCAATACTATTATATGACAATACAAAATATAGTATAACAATACTGTTTTTTCGCAATTGAATCATAAAAGAAAATCTGTTATCGTTAAAGCGATTTCATACTAGTCAATTACAATTCGAGTTTTTTTAGCGGTTCCAATGTAATTAGTGATTTCAAGTTTGAAATATTTGATACAAGTTATTGTTCAAGCACGTTACTATAAATGTAAAATTTGAAAATTCTCGAGAATGGTTATTTAGTCGGATTTTTTTTTTTGCATAACTCATTGAAGTATTTTTGGCGAATTCTATTATTTTCACATGAAACGAAATTAAATTTTGAATTACCTGTTGGTCGTTATGTTAAAAATTTACCATGCTGAATCGTATGATACTATTTGGCAACTTAAATGATATCTTATGCGGAAAAATGACTATTCTTAGTTATTATTTTTTTAATGCGGAATTGTGTTGTAACCGAACGAAATGACATTCAATCTCCTAATAACATTTACTACTAGCGAAGCCGATTCGTATTAGATAATTATCATTATTATTATTATCGTTGTACCATTTGAAAGTTGATGGGATGATGTACATTCGCATTCCTTTGCGATTCAATCGTTATTGAGGCTTAGCCGTTACCACTCACCTAACACATTGTTCATTAGGCCAAACGGAAAACTTTTAAACGAAATCATAAGTAGTGTTTTAATATGTTTTTAAATGATAACCGTGTCAACCGATAATTTAAAAACGTATCACATGAATATCTACACTCAATGGGTGTTCATGTTCTGACATAAAAACCATAGTATTTAAAACACGGTCATCAACAGTGCGGGTTTGTTAAATAATAGCTAACTCCGTGACGAAGTGTTACAGATCATGCACATATTGTATGTTTTGTATATTACCAGTTTGTTATATTGTCACGCTGTGAAAGTTTATTCAAAGTTTGATCGTCTTTCACGTCGATTTGTCTGATTTTATTCTTAAAAAATAATAATTATTCGTAATTAACAATACACCGTCGTTAATGACGTAATAAAATTGTGTGTATGATAATCATATAAATTGAGTTATAAAATACGAGTATCACCCGAAGGTAGAAGTCTGAAGATATACCGACTGATAAAATCGACTGTTTGTTGGTTAAATTACATACCGTAAACGAGTAGAAATAATATTAATTTGCGGTTATTATTAACGATATAAAACTAACGATAACAGCGCGTATGCGAGTATGTAATTAAAAGTGACTGAAAAATAAACCTCCTCCAAAGTATAGATGTAGTTTTTGTGCTACATCATCAGTCGTTATATAAAACTATTTTAAACGCACCTTATGGAATTTCAGTGTACTATCAAATTACCTGTAATAACAATAAATACTGTGTTGTAATCAATTATTAAAAATTAATCGTTTGAGTCTAATATATGTTTACGTCAAATTAACATTCAATTAAAACATTTCCGTTGCGTGTAATGTCTATATCTGCCGAATTGTCCACGATATATTTAGTCCTCTATTAAAACACCCAACACATGGAAATGTCAATCGAATAAACAAATCGAAGTTCGTAAGACTTGTAGTTGACAAGCTGTGTAGAAAATTATCTGTTTTTAATAATTTTTTTATAAGTCGATTTATCTAAATTTTGGATTATTTGTAGTAAAATATGTTTATAGAAAATGTTTAGGTTCAAAATAATCAAATTTAATTTTGTCAAAACCGGATGTGTCGTAGTTATTTTTTTTTTTCAGAAATTTTTACTCAAGAAAAATGTACTGGTAAAAACGAAAAACGTATCTGCGTTGAATCTAAACATTGCATAACTTTAATTCATTATTTAATTACATTGTGCAATATCTCTTGTAATTATTTTTATCAGCCCGTGAAGCTTGTTGATGTTGACCAATATCATTATTTCGAAAGTTTACAACTTGGTCGGGACAGTTTCAAAATGTTGAAAGTTCGAAGGTCGGCTATGGATAACTAAATTATTACAAAGACTCGATTTATGTACTTTTTTCTAATTTTATTATAGACAGAGCCCAGGACATCGTGAGTGGACTTCAAGAATTTAGCCCGTTCTTTCAGTAGATTGGAAAATTTCACATTGACATTGATCTATGTTTAAATCCGATAGATCGACTTTATGACCCTTATATATTTATATTGTTTTGTTAGCGTCGTGTACAACATAGCGTAGATAAATATACAGTACACTAGAAATAACGAGAAATTTAGCTGTTTCGAGGTAAATATTCTTGGATTTCGCGAGACAGTAGTGCAGAATAAGCATTGCGCTATCTGAAAACCCGAACTTTAGATGCCTTCAAGAAAAAACTCGCCTTCGTAACGCACATCCATATGATTCCGATTGTGTGTGCCTTTCCATTTCAAACACTTATAATTTCCTCTGAAAATCTCTTTCACGATCACCATGAATTAAATGGATTGCAAGGTGAAACGAAATTCGCAAGGACAGATAAGACTTTCGCGTCACTAGACATACAGTTGACGAAATATTTCCATAGCCTCCTCGAAATTATATATCATGTTTTAATATGTTAATTTATACATTTACGACTGCTGCTGATCGTTTTTTTTTTTTTTTTTGTAATTAAGTTTTATGAGAGCAAATTATTAAAAAAAAAAACAAGTAATGATAATTCAGTATTAACACATTATATTAAAACTTTGTAATATTCATATGTATAGACGAGAACTTCGACGCGGTTTGAAATCGCTTCGACGTCCCGACAGTGTTCGTAATCTTTATAAATATACGTAGCCAAGGAATGACGGGGAACTCGTCGTAGAAATACGATCATTTATATCGTACCTTCGTGTTTAAAACTGATTCATTATTGTTTTTAATTTAAAGTTTGAAACGTAGAGTTCCGTGCACAGATTGGCTTGTTCTAAACGTTAACAATAATCGACCGTTGTAACGATTATTTACTTGTTTAAAAAAGAAAAACGACAATTACTTATTTCACATTTTTTATATATCGTTAGCGGCATGGCTCATTTGATGTTATTATCATCATTATTAATAATTTTTTTTTTTTTTTTTACGGTTACCCGAGGAGGGCTACGGTTTTTTACGGGTTGTTGGTGTGTTTTAGCGGTTCGTGGACGCAAGTCAATACGTACGAGACCGCGTGAGGACGGATCCGTCGAGAAACACACGGATGGGTGTTTCGCGCACGGCGTGCGTGCGTCCGTCCGTTTATTGTTTCGACGCGCAGGCAGGTGAATCGCGCGGAGTCCGTACCTGCGGAGTCCGTACCTTGCGGACAACGGCGTTCTCAACAGGAACCTCGGGATCGTACGGCGCTTAATGATCGACGCAGTGCCCAGTTGTTGACGGGCCAGAGACGGGTGCGCGTCCAATCGTTCCGATCACCTGCGCGGACGCACAAGCACCGCGGACTCGTACATACGTTCCTGTGCCGGCGAGCCATCTTGTCCGTCTCTCGTACGTTACGGTACGTTCGCCAGGGACGCAGCTGCACGTTTGGTCGGGGGCGGCAGGACTTCGTTTTCAACTCGACCAACGATTCAGTCTGCTAATCCCGATAGGCTTGTAACTGCAACACGAAACAATATTTAAGGTTTGCTGGCATATGGAAACGAAAATTGTTATACACGACGTTTCTCACGACCTCGCGTTTCGGGAAGAATTCGTTGCGTTGTGATTAAATTATTATTATACAACGTTTTTTATGATTAAAAAAACGATTACATTTGGAGTACAGTCGAATTTACAGTGTGCCGTTGTGATAGGGCGACGTTTGTAATTTAGCTCAGGGCGGCAAAATGACGTTGAGACGATCCGCTACCAAAACGGTCGGATCGCTCGGTGGCGAATACCGATTTTATTCAACGGTCGCCAACCGGTGGTGAGGTCATTGGACGCGGGATTTTTCTTCGTTTTTTAATCTAAAGGGTTCTGACGTATGGACGTACCGATATGGAATACGTAAATACAAAAAAATAAACGAACAGAAAATGTAAATTTTCAAAGTGATAATTGTTTTGATTATTGAAGAGAAAAACCCGTACGCGCGTAAAAACTCCGAGAGGGAAGAAACGAGAAATAAAAAATAAAATATAAATCAATGTTTTCCATGTCGACGAAACCTCCGGAGGGAGTGTCCCACGCTCGTGCACGGAGACAACAATATAACATATTTAACGTATCTTTTTCCTTTATATGCATGTATGTATATATGTAGGTATGTAAAAGAAACGAAAACAACAAGACACGAGGAAAATGGAAAACAAATGTAAATAATGTGCCGGCCTAATAATATTAATGAAAATTACTCACCGTCATGCTCGGCGTTCCCACCCGTCGGTGAGTACCGCCGCGGGGACGTGACGCGAAGCTACTCCACGAGTTAAACATGACGTTTAATAAAAAAATAGAAAAAATTCGAAAATCACCAGTGGCGCGGTAACCAGTGTCCACCGCGAAGACGGGAGAAGAAGAGACGTACAGTTTTTTATCTTTTCGAATGAGGCCGATGATACGTTAACACGACGTTTCGATTGGTACGATAACACGGACGTACGCCGGCCGACCGGTGACCGGCGGAGGTGGGGGCGCGGTTCAGCTATCTCGGTGTTCCCGTGACCGTGGCACGGCGCAGGCTTCGGTAATTAATTGGTTTTATTTTCGTTCGATTTGGACGTCACGACGTAACGAATTTCGACCGTTTTCGTCCAGCGTCGTTCCAGTATTTGCTACGACGACACGGAGAACGCGATTTTATCTCCCGCCGCATGTGAGGCGCGAAGCGTAATTCGTTTCTTGCAAACCGGAGGAAACGTCTGTTCGGTTCGGTTCGGTACGTGATTGGCGTTAGGTTCACCTAACCAAGGGCGCAAATCGATCATGGCCGAAGACGTGGTTCACCAAGTTGACCAATAATTCGTTCGGGAAAACAGGCGTTTTACACGATTTCAGATCTTTCAAACAAGATTTCTCGCAGCACTCTACACAGAATGGTATCCAACTTCTGCGTGATAACACTGCTGCACGCACAAACACTTACATTTTACACTTACATTTTGCAAGTAACGAGGAACAAGAATGAACGGAGTAAATCAATGACTAAAAACGCTGGCGGCGCAATTTTTTTAGTGAGGGTGTCGAAAGTAATTTAAATGTCAATAACACTGTTTTATGCAACTGATTGTTGTTTTTAATAAAATATTTTCCCCTTTGCAGGTCGATTTGGAACTAGCCCTCGTAGGTCACACGTTACAGTTTAGTCCATATAGCCGTCCGAGTCGACGGTACGCGTTCATCATAGTTCGGATGTATTTCTCGTCGTGTCCGCCCGTTTCGGAAGTTCGAATGATGTTGCGCCGCGGACGAGACAGTGTTTTACGAACCGCCTTTAAGGGGCCGCAACACTCATATTTATATAGACCTTCCGCACTTCCGTGTTTTGAAGGTGTTAATTGAGTACGATTTTAATGTTCGAAACATAAATGAATTCGTTGATGTGTCTGCTTTGCGTCTGCCGGATGATTTCCTGAAATACTGATTGCAAAATTAACTATTAATTATTTAAGTGTTTTGTTTTATACATTTTCAACGGCTATAAAATCATCCGACCAATGCGTAGCTCAACATCTCCTCTTTGATTTTTATCCTGAAGTATTCATCACCAAAACTATTCCAAGAGGCATATTGAAGGAAGTACGGACACACGTTCTCACAAAATTGAACAACTACAGGCTTGCCGAGAGCAACGCCATCTCCGGAGCGTTGAACTCGTTTTACTTGTGATGTGGCGGCCCCTTTTAAATCCAACATTGAATCGAGGTCGTGGATTCGACGTTTCACTTGGGAAACGTATTTTCCGAACGGTGCCGACAAGCACCGGTCGTCTCCGCTCGTCCGGTGGCCGTGGAATATCGTTCGTCGTTTGCACACTCGGCGTTTTAACACAAAATAAACAGAAGGGAAACACAGGACTTATCAAAAAACAGTCCGCCATGTCTTAAAATTAACAGTGATGCCAGTAATCAGATATTTCCCTTTTTTTATGTTTTCTGTGGTTTGTAAGTGCACTGTTATTTGTATAATCATTTGTTATTAATGTTAACTGTGTATGTAATTTGTTTTTGACTAATTACTGAAGTATGTTTAAACTAAAAACATTAAATAAAGATTCTAGAACTGCTTAGCACAATTTCTAACCCCACTACACTTAAAACCAATACGCTCAACTTACTTATTTGTAATTTGTATTGTAATCTGCTACGCGTGATTTTTGTCTGGTTGATCGACTTAAGCTGGTATCAACTACACGATGATGATTACAAAAAAATTTCCTTTTCATAAATTTTGTTATTTAATAGATGGTGAAAAGACGAATTAAAAAAAAAAAATCAGTCTTACTGTTTGATTGTAGTGACTTTTGAAATTTTGCTGAATGAACAATGCTGCACGATATAAAGAAAAAAGGGAATTTCCCAATACGTGGCAGCACGTTTGATTTCTAGACATGGCGGACACGTTTTTATCATCTCCCATAAGCGCCCATGTTAAATGAAATTAGTTTCCCTTCCGTTTATTCCGTGGACATAATGTGCACGGGGATTAGGAGTGGTCCGCCGAGACGGTGTTGTTGAATCGGGTCGACCGGTCGTCCAAGGTCTCCGTTTCGAGACGACCGACGAAATGTAATGGAATATAACGACACGCGACGTTTCGTAAAACGATTATCGGTACGAATAATAATCCCGCGTGCCGGCGGTGGCTACCAACAGTCGTGTGCGTTGTACACACACACACACACGTATATATTATATATAAATAGGATCGGTGTCCAGTAGGTGTGGCTCACGTCAAAATAATAATAATAATATCGTGATATCGTATTAAACCCGGTGTCGACACCCAGATGTATTTATTTCGAAACGACGGACGGCGTTCTATCGGACGAATTTTCGCCGTTCGGATGCTGCTGCGCCCCGTGGTTAACGGTCAGTTTTACTATTCACGGTATTAACCCGAGTTCGGTTGAACCCGGTTCATCAACTGATCCTAGTTTAACCCTATCTTCGGTATTACAATCACGGGGTCACTGTATGATAACAGTGAATACGATTAATGATTTGTGTCGATTTCGTTTTTATTTATTCCTACGTTTCATTTCATTTAAAAAAGTTATTCGATTCGTTTATTTAGTAACTATAAAATGGTGTCTGAACATTTAACTGGAGATGGAGATTTCAAAGGGATTGGCATTACTCATAGCTTTTATATAAGAACTCCAAATTATCGTTTATCACCACGTAACAAGTGTCCGTTATCAACATTAACGAACAGCCAATCAAATCGCAGATCGTCATTGAACTCGGTCTAACTCACTGTGGACCGAGTAAACTTCAGATTGTAGTAGATTCGGTGAATTACGTGACACGCATTTTTCGATTTGAATCAGGTTAAACCATTATCGTAATGCTGACCCTAAGAGTCTCGGTCGACACGCGAAATCCGCGATTCTTTTTTATTTTTCACTGGTTTTCACTAGTTTTACTAGTTGGGGGGCCCCCAACAGTTTGCGACACACGCGCGTTCCGTTCCGTCGTTACCGGTCGTACGCGAGCGCGTACGTGTATTTTTTATTATTATTTTTTTTTGTTTTGTTTGTCTCACGAACTATCGCGACGTGCATCTCACGCCCACGCCGATATTTCGGCCGTACCGAATTCGCGCGGCGTATACCTTCTCCACGTTGACCGCGCCGAACGTTGTTGTGTATCCCTCCGATCGTAAATATCAACTTTTTGAAATGTCTTTGGAAGTCTTTCGAAACCGTAACCGACTTTTTAACGCGGGGACCATATCAGTTCGGGGTTGACCGGTTTTGTTTGTTTGGAAATTTCAGAAACTAACTTATATTCTAACTTTATTACTTTTTTTGATTAAAGTAACTGAACTTAAGCTAATCGAAACAAATGACTAACTTGCGCAGCTTTGGCGATGCGGCATAGCGTGCACGTCGGCAAGTCTCACGGACCTCATGAATAACGGTACGGAAATCTCGAAATTATTCCGTCACTGCACCACTGCCTGTTTCCCCCGTCGTTATGTACTCACGTCACGTCTGAGAATTTACATCGCAAATGCGCTGCACTCCCTTCGGAGGGTCAAGGTAGATCAAAGGTTCACGGACTTTTGAAGTCCGCCACGCCTACTTTCATACTATTACGTGCAGTCCCTTCTATGTTTCGCGATTGTAATGTACACATATCATATCCCCAGCCTGTTGAACTTCAATGTTACATTATGATCTATTCATTTCTGTAGTTATTGTAAATACGGGGTTTAAAAATCGACTTTTCGTTTCATCGTTTATAATTGCATCGACTGACGGGAAGGGTCGCACTCGGGACGGTGCCAATACGATTCTCAATAAAATAACACGTATATTGTCGTACAGCGTGTTCACCGACGTTTGGTCGTTCGCCTTTATTTTCCTACAAATTTTCACGCTTCCCCCTAAAATCTTAAGGTCACGACACACACGTATATTGTGTGTCGGTACGTGTGGCGTATTATATATATATATATATGTATTTATTGCGCAATATAATAAACGTACAATAGTCAATCTAGCTCAATATCCGTCCTAATAGAAATGGGCGATAATAAAACTTTAAGAAGATGTGGTTACAATTATAGGATTATTACGATTACACCGTATTTGGTTGGTATCAACCCACGAATGAGAGAAGCGTCGGTTAAAAAAAAAACCAAAAACGGAAAGAGGAATTTATCAAAAGGAAAAAAGTGCGGTGGATTTTAAAGTGGAGCTCTTGAAAAACACGAAAGCCCGTCGACGATTTTACCGGTTTTTCGCAACCGCCTTACGTTTCGGGAAAAATCGAAAATCGTGTGCCACAAAGTGCCGACTACGTGGATACAATCCGTGCCACCGGAACGTAACGCTACATCATAAAAATAAGTGTTGGCAATCGGGAATCCAAAAGTACTACAACCGTCTCGAACGGCGCATGCGACTACGCGAGCGTACGACGCACCACGTTTACGACCGACTCGTAAGCAGTGCTCGAATTGGAAAATATAAGGTGGTGGAGCACAATTGGAAATTTGAAAACAACGTTCCAAAATGAAATATTCTATATCGAAAATACCCCCTCCCCCACAGTTTACCGCTGGATGTGTAGCCTAATGTCTAACCGTAATCTTATTTTTTTTCCCCCAATTACAGAAAGAGCTTATATTCAATTTTTAATAGAACAGCATTCAACGATATCTTTATATAAATAACCCCGTCTAATTCAAGTAAGAATAATAATATGCAGGAATCAATGAGATGATAATATGCTATCACAACTTATAAAAACAATTATAAATGTATTCACGCTATACAAGGATACATCGGCACGCTCGGGTCCCTTGAATATTTCTAAAATGAAAAACTGTGCAAGATAATTTTAATTATTGGCAACGGATAAACGTCGATTAGATTTTTTCATTCGTGGTTACTTTTGTTTAATAGGGTTTTCAATGAATTCAAAAAGTATATATTTTTTTAACTGTACATTTTAATTTTAAAAATAAAAAAATAAAAATTATCTTAATCGTATAAATCGTATAGGAATCCCTCCCGGTGTATGTAATATATTGTATGTGATATTTAATGTGCGAATAATATTCCGTGATAAAGCGATAAACAAGATAAATAAATGGTCATTATCAAGTAGACGCTCGATATAGCAACCACGTATGTTAATGATAATAAAAATATATCAAAAAAAAAAACTAATATCAAACGTACAATTTTTAGACGATTTTCTTTTCTTTTTCTTTTTTTTGCCCACGGCGCCCAGGTACACCGGTTATAAGCGGTCCTCCGCGTTCCTCCGAAAACCGTGATAAACGGGACGCTAATTTCGTTTTGTCTAAACGCAGTAGACGACGAGCTCTCCTCCCCAAACGCGAGCACCGCACGTACGGCCGCCGACGGCGACGGCGAACAATACGGTTCACGAGACGCGAGACGTCCGAATCGATTGTACGCGGCTACGGAAATGATAATAACGAACAAGAAACACCGACCGCGCGCGCGTTAAGGTCGATTCACACACCGCGGGACGTCAAAATAGTCCGGCTGATGTCGTTCGCACTGCAGTTCGATTCGGCGGGCGACGCGCCGAATACTCGTAATGTCCCCGGGAACGAGCGAACTCAGTCCGTTTCAATATCTCGGTGACGTGTCGGCGACGAAACGCGCTAAAAACACGACGAGAGAAAAATGCGCTATCGGAATTGTTCGTGACCGTCCATCGGGCAAGTCTAAAAAACAACCCGATCGCCAGGGCTATCGCGTCCGTGTTTAGATTTCCTTATCTAGGCGGTCCCCGTCCGGACGAGATAAAAAGTCGTTGCACTCTCGTGAGACTAACGAAAAGAAAAATCATCGTGAAAACGAGCGCAGTTTTCACGGGAAACACCCACGTACGTGCTGTTTCGGACGTGACGAGCGGAAGGATCGGACGGATCTCGACCACGTACGTCACGCCAGCCCCCCCATATTGGAAATTTATATTTTTTTTTCATAGATATTTAGTATGGAATTTGTATGAATTTGTATGACCATTTACAGAATTTGTATGTGATTATTTTAACCAGAATAACTAAAAAACATTTGGGGGGCTGGCGTGACGAACCTATACTAATATAATAATGAATTGAACACATTTCATACATACATAACACTAACCTAACCTAACCTAACCTATTAGATTGCCGTCAAAAATTAAATACAATAGTGCACAGTGAGATATTATGTATACTATATTGTTAAATTGAAAACAAGAAGAATATTATTACACAATAAGAAAAACAAAATTAAGTATATACGAGTTGTTAAAATATAGTTTTATAATATACTAATAAAGGATGGCTGCAAGTGTGTTAGTACGATAACTCCCAAGTGTTTTTTTAATATTCAATAATATTTCATTTTAACCCTTAAACCACAAGTTATCTAAAAAATATAGTTAGTGTTATGTATGTATGAAATGTGTTCAATTCATTATTATATTAGTATAGGTTCGTCACGCCAGCCCCCCAAATGTTTTTTAGTTATTCTGGTTAAAATAATCACATACGAATTCTGTAAATGGTCATACAAATTCATACAAATTCCATACTAAATATCTGTGCAAAAAAAATACCGAATTTCAAAAATGGGGGGGCTGGCGTGACGTACGTATCTCGACCGCGTGCACGTAGACCCGATCGATCCCGACGCGATTTTTTTTCTTCTATGGTTGTTTAGCACGAAACGTCGTATTTATCTGCGCCGTTCGTCATTTCAATTGTGGCGAAGCAACGACTGTCGCGGACCGCAATCGACCTAACCGTCCGGGACGACCGGAACCGCGTTCGAGATTCACGGGACGCCACGGGCCCGGCCGGCGCGGGACGGCATCTCGTGCCGTTCATTGTCCCGCGACGGCGTCCGCGCGCGCATCATTTATTCACGTCGCGCCGCCGTCAGATCGTATCGCGCGACGTATTTAAACGTGTTATTACGTCGTCGTACGGCCGCGACGACGTGGCCAAATATTAATAACGTCGGCGGCGGCGGCGGCGGCGGCGCATTCCGACGGACGGCACGGCAACACGGGATCGGTCGCGGTCATTGTGAACCGGAGTTCTCGTCTCAACACACTCGGCCCGGACACCGTGTGCCCGGTCGAAACGTACGAATTACAACGACACACCCCCCCGGCCCGTGCGTCGCATTCGTCGACGGGTTTTTCGTTTGTTTTAAACGTTATCGTCGTCGTCATTGATGAACGGACGTTCGGCAGAGAGAACTGAAAGAACGAGAGCCAACGTTGACAGTCCGACGGCAAAGATCATCGGTTTTTGCGTTTTGGAACACACCCGTCGTGTCGGAACGTGTATCTATATATATATTGCACTTAATCGTCGAGTAGTATACAAATCGCGAAATCAAATTCGATACGGTAAATATTGTATTACGAAGTATATCGGATCATAGAATAAGAAACAGACATTTTAGGTCAATTTAGATTTTCAAATTTTCGATGATGGTTCGGTCGATTCAATCGTTGGACATCAACATGAGATATAGCATGATTTTTTTTTTTTTGCAACACTGTGAGTTGGAACGAAAGCACACTAGTCTGTGAGTTGCGACGCGAAGGTTCACAAACGATTGGGGTATAGAGTTTTGAATTTCGAAATATTCCAAGTGGGGGTGTCGGCGTTTGACCATCCGGGACAAACATTTCAAGGGAGTCGGTGCCAGAGAAATGGGAAAATTTCAGCCTAAAATCCGTCGGGACGTTTTTGAATTTTTTATCATCATTTGTATCGCTACTGCACAACTGTTTTTTTGCATTTTTTTCGATTTACTCAGAACCGCGAGGAAGCCGGTGGATGGTACTAGCGCCATTGTAGCCACTCTAGTTACGCCTATAGGCGTTATGCATTCGTCACGGGCACGACAAACTAATCGGACGGTGTACGTCGAGCACGCACGTCGGTGTGTAATTGAATACGGGCAATCGTTTAATGGACGGTGTCGACGGTGAAACGAGGTTAATAACGATATTATTATTATTATTATTATTATAAAATACGTACTCGTTACTGGAACAATAGCCTCGGAGGGAAACAAGTCCGTACGGTCGAATCTCGCCTTTTATTTATTTATTTATTTTATAACTAAATCGTACAGATCACGGTCTGAGATTTTAATCGTTACTACTCCGTGTTGAACATTGGAAAAAAATCGGTCGATTTTCGCACCGAGAAAAACACATACGAACGCCATACGAATCGCGTCATCCACTTGTATTTCTGACATTTAAACGCGAGCTAACGCCTATCAAAAGAGTGTCGACGAGAAATTCCGATTTTACAAGTGCCAGATTTTTACGCGAAAATAAACCGTTGTCGATTATTTTTAAAAATTTTTTTTTATCACGAGAAAAAGAACGACGGGACGGACGCTCACAGAATCGCCGTTACGCGGACGTGCCGACTCGCGTTATTGAATTCAGACGTTTTTTCTATGGGGGGGCACCATGAAAGGTGGAATTAATACAATACAAATTCACCAACTTTACTATATTTATATTTATATATATATATGTATAAAAACTAAAATATAATTGTACTTGGTAATTTAGCTTATAACTTAAGCTTATAAAAACATATCATCATTTAATATTTAAAAAATGTATTGATTATATAAAGCGTATTTTTGTTGTTGTATCTATGACCTCCTCGTCGTACTCAGTTGGTGGACCTTCATCATCTTCTATACTTATTTCCATACGGCATCGGAGAATATCTTGTCCTATTCGGTTGTCACAATTCTGTTCATTGCACTGAATGACCTCTCCACGATATTTGTGATGAACAAATAAACCAATAAACAATACTATTGTGACAATAATTATTATTGTCATATTAGTCTTTATCAAAGGTAACGTACTTTGTAGCGGCACGGATCGATACAAACACAATATTCCGTTTTATATTGTGCCGATATCGAATTGGATTTCCAATTATATCATATTATCATTGGCGGGTTGTGTAAAAAATTGTTTATTATTTAATTAGTTATTAATTTACCAACATTTAACAGGAGGGGGGGACAAACTACTGCCCTCCTCCCTGATGTATACCTGGATTCAACGCTGCGTTCACGTACGCACGGGAAGAGCGAACCATTTCGAATGTTCGAAAAACGAAAAACGAAAAACAAACAGCTCGCGTACGCCGTGTTCGACGTTCAACGTTATTACACTGGGAAAAAAAAAAGAAGAAGATAGTTCTGGGTAACCGAATCACGGTAATCACGACAGTGGAAAGTAGCTGGTTCAGGGACAGCAATGATTTTTGGTTAAAAATACAAATCGATTCTGGTTGTTCGTAAGTTAAGCCCGACGACTTGCGCACGCCGTACGGTCGTGTTTGGAAAGAAGGAATTTTGCGTGAAAAATAAGACAAATGATAACTCGTGACGAATGCACTCAAATAAAATGAACAGTACTGAGCAGTTCACGCCATAAATAATATGTGTGTATAAAAACAAGTTGAATATTCGGAACTTATAAGATACAAAATTACCAGCGACCGGTGAGGCGTCGAGACGTCACACCAATAAAGACCACGCGGACGGACCCCGATCAGTGACCACGTACCGGACGCGGGAACTGGCCTGACCACGATGCGACCACTTCAACGGTCGGGGCGGGAGAGCTGTATTGAGTGTCTCCGAAAATACTCTTACGTGGACGGTGCCCACGGGTAGGGTTATGTTCGGAGGTCCGCGTGAACGATTAATGTCGGTCGTTAGAGCTAAACTTGGTTTGGTAACGCTTACGCGAATGACGCCAAAACAGTTTTGCGAACAATGTTACAGAATATACTTGAACGGCTACAGTGAAAAAACAGTTAGGTCGAATAAATCGTCGTTGTGCATACATTTCCAACAATATTGAAATCGATCACAACGAGAAATTAAGCGACCGAATAACCGAACTTTATTGCTGTTTTGACGTACTCGTCCACCGACACGATTGAATTAACGTCGCGTCTAAAGTATTATATTTGGGAATACGGCAGTTACGGTTGAATTTTCGTTATTATTCGTACGATTGCCAATACATTTCATTTGGTATTTACAACGAAAAACGAATCGACCAGAACGGACCGCGATACGCACGACGAAACGTTTGAGATTATCCGTATCGAATGCTGCGGTTTATATTGGCGTTTCACGGTCGTAACGGCCGTTCTCGACCGTTTCGACGGATCGGTTTTGCCGGTGACCCAACAGCGGTTTTGTTCGGCGCGACGTGTCGAGAACCGTTTCGTTTCGGCGCGACGTCCGGCCGCGAGAGTGTTTGATTACCCGAAACACACGTGTTTGTTAGTATCAGAGGCGCGCGCGCCCACCCGAACCGCGGCGCGGGTGTGTTATGACGATTTGTACGAGCGCCCGAGGACCGCGTGAACGCGTGTTCATTGTCGATCGTTCTACACACGCGGTCCGGCCGACCGACAAAGGACTTCGTGTGATAATAATAATCACGTCAAACACGATATTCGGTCGTCTGGACGCTATAATTGTAATCGGAGACACCCGTCGGCCGTGGACGGTTGGCTTATCGGACGTTTTTTTTTGCGTATTTCGACCGTCGAATTCCGACGGCGACATTTTTACCACGACGGCATGTGTTTTAATTTTGGAATTCACCTGTGTATCCGAGTGGAATACTTCACATTCTCCGCTGGTGCGCGAAACAACGTGTCGAAATCAATAAGAAAACCCGTTTTTTTTTACAATATCGGTATACAACACCGCAAATACATTATAAAGTTTATTGTATTTTATAAGTAGTCGTAAAAATTAATTACCGCACAATGGGATTTATAATGATTTGCAATTGTTTTTGTCAGGTCATTGTACTTATCAATATACTATTACAATATGTTTTCATTCGACACATAGCACAGCCGAAAAAACACGTTCAATGTGAGTTAAAACTTTTAATCAGCTGCATTAATATTGGTTTGAACGAATTTCGGTGGATATGTTTTTCAATCACTTGTTTCAAGTCATTTATTTCCCATTGTAGATTAATTTTTAACACAAAACGTTTACAAATATTGTCATATTATATTTCGCCGTTATTCCATTTTGCCGTCAGGCATTCCATTTGGTCTCAAGTGATTATGTATGGTTATGACCAGAAACGTGCTCATGAATTTCGAATGGATAGGGGGAAGAGGGTTAAAATGTTTTTTATTATTTTCCATATTATGTGATATGTCTTGTTGTTATGAAATAAGTCAAATGCATCTTTCAGAAGCCTGATGAAGAATCTATGAAGCCTTTTTCATAATATGTAATTTAAAACCATGATAGTGACATCTAACATAATATAAAATTGATAATTATAGTTAAATAATTATACTTGAATACTGATTTAAATAGGAATCAATACAAATATGATCTAATAACCTTTGGTATGTTATGGTTAGGCTATTAGCATAGTAAATCATTTGTGATTAAAATTATTATTATCAAATAATACACGACTGATAAGAAAAAAAAATTATGTTTTCAGAATCGCCTGATATCAGATATGAGATCTAGAATACAGTCAATTACATAAAAAACAATATATTTGCAAAAGTCAATGGGGTGGAGGGGGGGTTGAACCCCCTAAGCCCTCCCCTTCCTTGAGCACGCCCTTGATTATGATAGCATTGTGTTTATTATGTTTATGATATGGACACATTCTGATGTACACATTAAAAACGATTAATTATTTTAAAAACGAACACAAAACATGACTTATAATTTTTTGAATATAAGAAATTTCGTATATATTTTTCATAACTGATATTTTTTTATAAACTTTTATTTTTCACGTTTATTAACATATATTCCAATTTAATTTAGCAGTTATAATAATAATAATAATACTTATTATTATTTATGAAATACAGAGATAGTATAAATTCGGCGAAATTCTAATAGGACACAAATACGATTATGTATATATGTATATACGAATATTTATACAATGGCGCCTTTTGGCTTGGACGACGGGGCAACCCCTACTTAAAATTGAACGAAAGGAAACATTGTAATTTTATTTTTAAATGAATGAGTAACTTAATTGTTTATTCAAGTATTGTTTACTGTGGTATACGATTTCTTGTCAATTGATCTGTGAAGGAAAGTGGAGAATAGACCTTCTTTGGAGGAAAATTGAATAGGATTTCGGGAGGAAAATTTGTATGGCCTATCCGCCTGTGTCATAATCATTCGAAGAAAAATTCACGTTTCCGCTGCATTGCTACGTATATTATTAATAGGTATAGATACTTCTAGGATTTGTGTATTTTCCGGTATTCACTTTTTGTAGTATATCTTAACGAATTCTGTCTTCTTTCCGTTCGCGATGAGCACGTCATAATAAAATAACATGATTTTGTTCGACCCGATTTTGTTAAAAAAAAAAAAAAATTGTGAAAGAAAGGCAGAAGGATACGACGGTGCGCCAAAGGTCGTGACGGTCGCCGAAGTCGAGGATAGCGTTGCGAGACGTCCAACCGGCGGCGAAGCAGCAACAACAAGCTGTCCTCGCGGTGGACAAGACCCTCCAAAGTAGAAGCGACGGTCGCAGAATCCGATTCCAGTGATTTAGTCCGTCTTCGACATTGTCCCGGGACGATAAAACGAACAAGCGGCCTGTTTACCACGGGAAGCAGTGGCGGCGCTAGAGGGGGGCAAGGTAGGGCAAGCACCCTACCCGAATTTGGTTTTGCCCCACCTTTGCCCTACCCGTTGAAGAACAAACGAAAATTTAAATTTCAAGTATTTATGTATTTGCTGTGTTTCATATGTTTCGCTGTGTAACTTGTCGTATTTTTTTTATGTACATTCGTTTAGACAATACACCACAGAATACACCACCATTTAATTTGATTTCGGAATTGATTATATTTTATCAGAAAACACTAATAATACAGTATTTTCCATGTATTTTTTCAATAATTTATATTACACCCGTATAGACGTGGTTTTACTAAATTCCACGATCAATTTGCCATGATCTTGCCCCCCCTAGAAAAAATGTCTGGTGCCGCCACTAACGGGAAGGCACCCGTTTCGACTACGAACTCGGATTTACAAACGATCCATATTTATAATCCCGAAAAGCAAGTAACGGACATTTTTCTTTTTATTGCTTTGTCGCTAACCTGTAAGTTTATTAAATGTTTTTTAAATATTAAGGACGCACGTTTTGATTCTGGAATCGAAGTTATTTGCGATGTATGTACTCACGAATTTAATATGTTCGTATAGTGCCATCGTTGTGTTTGAATTCGGCGCGTCCGATATTTGAACACGACCCACAACTGAGCGTCGCGTGTACGACTCGTACAACAGTGACATCAATGTAGTTTTTGTGCATAATGTTTTGAGCCGCGCCGGCAGATTCGTTCGATTTTCTGTCGCCGCGGCACGTACGCGTCGATGGTGTTTTTCGAAAAACCGTAGCCGCTTTGCACCAACTTATCATATACCGTTGCGTTCGGGTATGTCGAACAGGGACGTAATTATGGGGATAGACCCTCTCCCCTCCACCCCCTCCCCACAATACGCTGTATTTATGTAATCATTTTACCGCGCGTTATTTTTACAGCACAAAATTTTTTTACCACGCGTTTTAAAAGTTTTTACCGACACGTTAACGTTATTTACAGCCGGGGGTTTCGAAAACATAACGTCGCTTCGATAATTCGTTGATCCATCGAAAGTATTCGGAAACGGGAACACCCATGGATGACGAGAATCGGGAAACGAAATGGCCGCGCGTTAATTTTACAGCGCGTGTGTTGTAACTGATTTATTTCAATTTCACACTGTGCCCGGGAATGCGGTCACGTGTTATTTTTATCGCGCCGTGAAGTCATGATGCACGTACTTTTTTTACACGATAACACGAACGTGTGATAAAATAGAATACATTTTTCGTGCAACCATTCACTTTTACACTTTTTCCATTAAACCACTGTAGAATTATTTGCTACTCACGCTCTTGTAACTTGTTACGAAAAATAGAATCCAAAAAAAAAAAAACCCTAAAGCTAATAACGTAAGTATTTAAATGTTAATCAAAATACGTGCTGTACGATATCGTGTTCAATTCAACTATACTTGCGTACACGTGTATTATATAAGTTTTATTTTTATATCCTCAATAACATTCTCGGTCACGTCGCCGATGTCGAGAACAGTTTCCCGTCAATTCGAACGGTTCGCGTCCTCGAAATACGACATGCACTTTTCATTGATGTCGCGTATTCTGCGTGCGAACTCTTCGCGAGCACACCGTCTTGGCGCGTAATCGCTTTTCAGCTGCCTACTGCGATTATTGCACGACGCGTCTTTTTCCCGTATTTTCTTCTCTACGTGGTCCTTTCCGGCATTCGAACAGCTTGGCCCGCGGGCGCGGGCAGACACCCGTTCCCTATCGGGTTCTTCGCGTTTCGCCCGGTTCTCGGGACAAACGTTTTCGGTTATTTTGCCGGCGGCGTTCTCCTCGATGCCGTCCGACTGCGCTGCGGCATATTTCCCAGGATCCGAATCTGGTGCGCAGGTACAAACGCACGTGACCGCGGTCTTTGCCGGCCGTCCGCCGTCGTGTTCTTTTCGTTCGCACAGAATGCGCTCGATTTCTCTTAGGAGACGAGAAATACGTTCTAGTTTATCTTGTATCTCTTCCATCGCGTCCATACCGAAAGTCAGCCGCCGGTTACAAAACGGGGATACTCAAGTCCAGGTTTTCGTGTCGACGTGTTGTTATTTTATTTTTTTTAATTTTATTCAGATAAGTACGACGTGTCTTAATTTTTTAACGAAATCAATAATAACTTTTAGGTTTTAACAATTTTTTTCCTCGAATTTCATATTTTCGTTTATTTACTACAACATCCAATGTTAATTGTTTTGTGATTAGCCACACACATGTATATATATACTTTGATTTGGAAATTACGGACTTTGGCGGGGGAAAATATATTTGTAATACGAGAGGACCATTGATAATAATTTGGGAAAATAATACAAAAGTGGTTGGAAACGTCGAAACTTTTACGAGAAAAAAAAACCCGTACTGTTAGGACAATACAACACGTGCACAATAATACACCCACCTATAGGTTTCTTAAATGTCTACGACAAAATTATGGTGTTTGGAAACGCACGGAACACGTATTGTTAGCGTTTGTAAAATAACGGGACGTGACAAATCTATGGGAACGGCCATGCGCGCAATTCTCGTCGTAAACAATAAACGATGTAAACAAACGCGCGGCAAGCTATTGTCGGGTCTTATGGCTCTGGAAATCGCCCGGGAAATGAACGAAAACCAGCGGCAGATCATGGCGTGGGGCCGGAACTCGGCGGAGGCGTCGGGCGACGGGCCGGTGAACGGGACGAGCATAACGTGGAGAAGCATTCTGCGGGCGCGAACTTTAGCGTACGGCCACGGGGCAGGCGACATCGGCGTCACGCGCATCGTCTGGGTCCGCGCGAGACGCGACTGAACGGATGTCGGCACGTAGAAAAACGTAGTGCCGGACGACCGACCGTCGACCGAGACACACTACAAATACCGCACGTGTACAAACTGACGGTTATAGAAATACAATTGCACGTGTTTATGTACGTGCGTGTGTGTTTTTTGTTTTGCGTTCAAATAACACTAGAGATTCCGACGGATATTTTTCGATTTAGAGGCGTACATATAACCTACGCTGGTGTAGGGAGAAGACGTTTTCGTTTCGGTCTAGTAAACTAGACTTTTAACAATAACTCGAGATGATATAACAAAAGATATTGAAACTTCGAAACCTCTAAAAAATAAATATATATAAATATATTTTTAGGCAACAGATATATTGTACACGCGTATGGCGTACGTAAAAAACGTCTACAAAATATCACCCACCTAATAGATTTCTTAGATTTCTATGACGAAATTATAGTGTTTATAGAGGTTTAAGGAGTGCATCGAACACTTATTGATGGCTCGTAAACAACGTTAATATAATAAAATGGACGTGACTTTTATTTGTTCTATACGGCCCACAGAATAAATACAATATTATAGCAGGTTTATCGTAAAACCGTAAAACACAATAAAATCGTAAACTCGATTGCTTTGATTGGTTTAGTTTTATTCGGATGATAATATGTATATGGTGTTTATATGTATATACGCACTTACGTATTAGTAACTTAACTTTACTTGCAATTATGTACGTGACACACGACGACCACTTCAATAAAAAAATAAATAAATAAAAAATACCAAAAAACGCGTAGGTATAACATAATATAGTACCTGTTTACTTTACACGAAAATAATATTGCGACTCATTCGGGCCGAGTAGAATTTACAGGAATCGTAAAAGTCTTCAACATCGCAATACGATTGTCCGTTACATGACGAGATTTCAGGAACATGTCGCAGGTGTGCAAGCGTAACAATATTTTGATAAAAATTTGATGTGTTCGTACGCGGACATTTTATTACGAAAATCCACTACAGAATGATACACCATTAACGAAAAATTCAATAGTCGTCCTAGCGTTCTACTTAAAATTAAAAACGCTAACATGCAAATAATGTTTAGTCGGTATACACTGCGCACGTTATCGCGACGAAGTAAACATTATTCAGTTAAGAGATCGATAGGATCGATAAATACAATACGCGTCTTGTTACGGTTGTTACGTATTGCGAGATAAAAATTGTACAATTGATAAGAAAATAATAAAATATGTAATAGTGCATAACAACACCGCGTGCTATATTATATCAAGTGGGACAAACACAGGAAAAAATTTTAGGGGGGTTATGAAAAAACATCACTACAAGTAAATAATATTCATCCAAATTTGAAAGTTTTATTAATGATTAACGATATTTAAGATTTTTTGAATATAGTTGAAGTAACGTACGTTTAAAATTTGAAAATATGTTTTACCGAATATAATATAAAGTTACATATTTCGAGTTTCTATAACCATTAGTTTCGAAATCACGAAGAAATAACGATAATCGTTTTCGATGAAATTACGTTTATACCATTTTTATGTAATTTTTCTGTAGTTTTTGAATTTTTTTCTAGACACTTTTGAGAAAATCGAAAAATGACCTCTCTAAAGTACCGACTAGATGCTATTTGCTATCGGAAATAAGATGTGACTGTAACGATCGAAACACTCCTTCCGGTAGAATTTTGATATCATAAAATTAATGGATTAAACTCGAATTATGATTTGCAGTTGATTGTGACTCAACGAGTTTTCGCTTTTTTATTGGTAAACTACCCACGGACAATTCATCAGGATCAAAATTTGAAGTCTTTGGAACGATGATTGTATTTTTCGGTTTAAAGAACTTTAAAATCGAACGCGAACTGATTTTAACGAAACCGTCCGAACGTGTATGATCCACAATAGTTGAAGGTGTTAAATAATACACAGTTCAATGATTCACACGTGTATTATGTCGTAGATCGCAATGGTACAACAACGATTAAATACGATGTGTCCGTGATGGAATAAGCGAGTTGTACATAAAGTGAATAATATTTAATAACAGGTAACAAATTTGTCGGAAAATTCCAAGTTTCCCACGATAATAGTTAATACGTAAACAATAATAAACGTTCGATGGTCGCGTTACTTTCACGTAAAGTAATTTTAAAACGACGTACATATTCTATACGTCATCCTAAATTTTGGGTAGGGGTGGGGCGGGTTAATCCCCAAAAACCCCCTTCCTGCGTTCGCCACTGGCTGGGGCATTTGTCTCGCAGCCCGTAAAGCACTAGGCGTTAATAGGCGTTTTTAAAACGGTTCGTTGGTGACCTCAATGACAAAATATGATCAATATTTACCGGTGATCGCACACGATCTGGCCCGTCGCGTCATGATCGCGAACACTTTGTTCAGCGTTGCGCCGGTGATCGCGCGTTGTCGCGGTCGACCCGTCCTTTGAGAGCACCCCGGAGAACGAAGTCGGGACGGTGTCGAAAAATCAGGTGGCCTGGACGGCCGTAGGTGTGTGGCCGAAATGATTCGGTCGTCGAGAAACGTTCGCGAAAATTCTATACGCTCGCGCTCCGTCTTTGCCGGAACCAAATGAACCTTTCGACTTCATCCAACGTGGCAATCAATTGCATTAAAATATCTCGATGCGCTTTTTTCGTGATGAGTGTACCTTCGATTGTCGAGCCCGACCTATGTAACCGGGGAATCGCGTCACGATTCTCTGAACGGGGCTCTTGTTCCGCGCCAAACGATTCGGAAACTTGGTCGCAAACATTTCACGCGTTTTTTTTTATAAGAGACATGCCGAAAACAATGATCGATGATTAAGGCGCGTTCTTCATTTGAGTACATCAATTTTTTTTTTTTTTGGAAAATTTGTTCATTCACTCATAACTCACGAACACATGACAATAATTCAAGTTATCACGTTTTGTTTTTACCGAGTTATCATTAACACTTTATACTAGCCAACAACGCAACCGGTTCCACACAAATTATTTTTCTAGCTTTTGAAATACTGTGTTGTTTTAGGGTTGCAATATAAATGTGTAAGCGGCGCACCCTAGAATAATATGAAATTCCGATTTATACAATAAAGATAATTTTTACTTTTTATTATTAAAACTGAAATGTACCGTTAATATATATATATATATTATTTTTTTGATATTGAAAATCATAAAACAAAAGTAACCACAAAATTGTTTATGAAAAATCCAATCGACGTTTATCTGTTGCCAATATTTCTATTACTTCGTCAATTGTGGCGGTCACATCTCCATGTACGAGTACATTGAGTGTAGCTAGCTAGTCCGTCCAACTTGTTTTCAGAAGCCGGTTATTTTAAATGTTCACAAAAACTATTTGTGCGAAAAATAAAATTTCGCATTGTCGTCGTCGCATCTACAAAACAATTATTTCATGTACCTAATACGCGTTCGAAGTTCTTATCGATCGATAAACTTGACCCATTGTCACCAGCGTTATTCGATATATAAACTATATTATTTGTATGCATTTTTCTGTCTTTGGATCTCAGTAGTTATAAACCGTTTAAAAATGTCTACCACGATTAATACTATTACTCGCATTAACGGTGGGTCCGGATCTCAAGTCCACACACCCCCCCTTGGGTGCGCCACCGGTGTACGTAAAGTACACTGAACATAGTGTAGTCTATTCGAGTAAACTTTGATGTGTAGATTTAAAAAAAAAAAAAAACAGTATTCTCATTTCATATCCGAGACTTCTTCGGGACTTTGGCAATGCGATGCGATCGGCTCACGATCGGATCGGACGTTTTCGCGCGTCCATTGCCGCCCGCCGTTACGCACGCGAACGCGTTCAATTTTGTTTCTCCGCGTATTCGTCCGATCGCGTCGTTCGGCAGACACGTCCGTACGGTAAAATAATTTCGTAAAAAATCCAGCCGATCGCCATTACCGTGTTTGCACAGGATCGGTTCGACGTGTCGTCTCGCGTCCGGGGACGGGGGGGAGCGGGGGGGGGGAGGGCAAACACGCGGCGGCGCTGCGCGGCCCGTGGGAACTGTCGTCGACGAGACGAAAATTAACACGTTTTCGCCGTCTGAATAATAAACAACACCGTTTTACGATATGTCCTCGGTAAATATTGATTTCCAGTTGGCCGCGGCGTCGGGCAAACGACTGATGATTATCACAGGTCGGCCTCCACCGCGGCATCACAAGAGACGCTTTTCCGCCGTGTTACCTAACCTACCTACCTGCGCACACGTTGTTTGGTGTTTTTTTTTCGTTTCGTTTCTTTTTTTGTTTATACTTTTCGTCTGTACGGGTCACAACCGTTATACCGTTGAAACCGGGTTTCACCGCTGTTGAGAACGGCGATGTACGACGTCGGTATAGTTTTATATACGTACGTATTAGCATTATTGGAACGGCGTTTTTTTCACAACAACGCTGGAAAATATCGCGGCGACGAAACCGGCGACAGCACTCGCCGGGTCCCTTGTCCGTCGCACGGCGGTAAGACGAAATGCGCCCGTCGCGTGGGATCTGATGGAAATCGACAAAGATAAAACAATAAATTGAAATGTAGAAATGGAAGATCCGAACGATCACGCGATACTTCGGCATGAAAAATCGATAAAAAAAAAGCGAAAAAAAAACCGATTAGGTAACGACTTAGGTACTGGCCGGTATAGGGACTCGAATAATAATAAAAATAACATGGTAAGAACCGTGTGCTGTTTGACTGGACGACGACGGCGTTGGAACGTCGATGGTGATAGCGGTGATGCAACAGAATGTACGGAAAACCGACGGTGACGATAACGAGAAAAAGGTAACGGTAACCACGGTAAAAAACAAAAACAAAAAAAAAAACCGACGAACGACGGTAGCGATTAAAAATTTTATTAGGTGCATCGGGTCCTAACGCTCCGATAACGAACTAAGGTCGATGAAATCACTTCCGACCCCCGATAATTGGCGAACAGACGTCCGAACACTCGTTATTATGACCGTATGAGCTGGCCAAGGGTCGAACACAACTTATATCGTGCTAGTTCCTGCTGGCGATGAAACCCGGCGCATTCGCGAGGAATGTTGGATTTATTTATTTGGCGTGTCTACCGGAAGGGTCGGTCGACATTCGAGATACTTACAAGAAAATTCCGGGTGATCCACGAAAATTACGTTTTTGGCGTTTTAGAATACACACGAGCGCGAAAAGCACAAATTTTTCACCGTTTCCCTGTTGACGAATCCATGATGAAATGGATCGTAATCTTCTGTGAACGGGTTTAGATTAAGGTTAAGGCTTTGAGTCCTGTTGCAGTATTCGCTTTAATTTCTTTTACATCTTGAAATCGTTGTCATTTATGGGCAGGTTTTAGCCTGGGGAAAAGAAAAAAAAATCACACGGGGCCAGATCAGGAGAATAGGGAGGACGCGGGACCACGGATACTTTTTTATTCGACCAAAAATTCACGAATTGACAGCGCTGAATGTGCCGGCACATTATCGTGGTGAAGAAACCAGATTCTTGTTCGTCATTTTTTACGAATCTTCTCTCGTAAGCGTATTAACACGTCTTTATAAAGAATACCCGAACGACTGTCCAATGGGGTACGAATTCATGATAAACAATATCTTAAATATAAAAAAAAAAAAAATGCTGTCTTGACACAGCGAGCACTTTTTGGCCGAGGAAAAAATTTAGTTTTTCACTGAGACGACTGAACCTTCGTTTTCGGGTCGTACCCATAAACCCGTCTGGTCACCTGTGATAATGTTTTTTTTTACGAATATAACAGGATCAGCAAAGCGTGCCGAAAGCGGCTCGACTTAACCATGCGTAAAATTGAACCCAGTTAAAATAGCGAATGCGGATTTTGTTTAAAACGTTCACCAGCACGCGGTTAGCGTATCGGATCGTAATGACATCATTGTCCCGGTACATTTTGAACGTTGCGCGTCGTCATGACTCGTTTCGGCTTTTTCACTCGGCGGCGGCGGCGGCGGCGACGGGCGAAATGTTATTACGAGTTATCACGCGCGCACCGAACGACACGGACGTGATAACGTGACGACGTGCGCCCGACAACAACGGCGGCGGCGGCGGCGGTCGTGCCAAACTGGTCTCGCGCACGTTCGCCGCGTAACAACGCTCGTACGTGAACGCTCGTGTCTAACGGGTTTAACCTAACCTAACCTACCCGGCACGCGCGACGACCGCATTCCGACCGGGACCACGCGCGTGTAAATTCGTACGGTCGGCGGGCACGACGGGGACGTTTTCCCCACAACACACAACGTAACTGGATACCCCGCGAGTGGCCGCGAGTCGCTGCGATTTCGGGCGTCCGGTCACCTCGGGTCGCGATTCCAGTTCGGTTCGCGGCCGTCGGCGAAATATTTTTTTTCTCGTGCTCACGGCGCGGACGGGTTCGCGCTGTCGCGATGTCACGCTCGCGGAAAATCGGCAAAACCGATAATAACGGCCATGCACGATTTTCACGCGGGGCGGTGGCGGGACGGGACGGGACGGGACGGGACGGTCGATAGTGGCGGCAAAATACCGTTGAATTGCAGTAAAAACGGTAGAAGAACAGTACGCGTTAATGGCTACTATATTTTTACACAACTAAAATATGTTTCTTTTAAAATGAATGTAAAGTACATTTCGCTCACTCCTTTCAATAACGTCATATCTCAAAAATCGGCTATTTTTAGTTATGCCCATATTTAGAATGTCCCTAAAAGTAGTGTTTCCGAGTGAAACCGTCATATCTTGAACTCAATATTAAGCCGTTAGATGGCTTAAGTGTCGTTTTTGTATTATTAAATTTGTCAGTATTGTTTTTTCAAGAGTGTCATAATTCAGTATGTTTTTTTGCCGTTACCAGGAGAGATCTCAATAGTTTATTGCAAAAGTGTATTATTTTGTTAGTAAACGGTATTGCACTAAAGGTAAGTACACTTTTTATTTTTAATATTATATCAAAAACGTACTGTTTAGTTTTATGTCAGAATTGTAAGGAAAACGAAAAGCGGTCTTATATGGTTTATATATCGATTTATGACGTTCTTGCACTGTAATAGTGAGACATCGATTGTACTATAATGCAACATTTTGAGATACTCCAAACACCATCACTGAAATTTTGAACAAGAACGTCTCAAATCAAGAGTTACTTATTAAACTTTAAGTTTTTATGCGTAATTCTTCTTTAAATTGGGAAAAAAAGCCGGTATTATCTTTAAAGTATGTCATATATATTTAAAATTTCAATTGGTAGATTAGTATTTATTTTAGACAATTTTATTCTACTTTCAAAGTTTAAAATCACTCTCCTTAAAAATCAAGTTTTTTGAGATATGACGTTGTTGAAAGGAGTGAGCGACTTGTGTTCCCGACAATGCAAAATGTTCGCGGTAATACGGCTACGAACGTACCGCTCGAATATATCGGTTCGACATATTCAGATTGTCGTCGTTCGGAAGTCATCGTATTTTTAATTGACCGAATACCCCTCCTATTCATAATATCCACAAACGATTTGCGTGTAATCAATAGCCGCCGTTTAATTACCTAATCGCAAAATCGTAGCATTATGAATAGGAGTGTTTCGCTATCTATTACGTCTACGTACCGGCGGCGAAAACACTTTGCGATATTTACGGCGTTAAAGTATTTTCGTCAGCGTTTCGTGCGGAAAAGGATGGACGGTTGATGATTATCGGCTCGGTGGTGTGAACGATTCGTTTACACGTACGCGAGACGGTCGAAATCCGATACGGAGGTTTTGTTATGTTTTCGTTTTCGTTTTTTTTTTTCGTAGCGAGTCGAAATAATAATAATAATAATAATACGTCCGTATCCGATTCGGTGACTTTTTTTTATTGTTGTTGTTGTTAAATGATGTTGTCGTGGAACGATTCAGTGACCATCAACCACACCGCGAACCCATTACGAAAACGGTGACCGTCCGCGTGGTTCGCACGACATCTGGACGTGGGAAAGCTTCTACTGAGTGTCGACTCAAGTTCTTTTCAAGTCGCGGGTTCACGTCGCGGATAGAACGTCGATCGATCGCTGAACTTAAACGCGGAGTCCGGTATCTCAAACGTAATCGGACAAGACGTTCGCCGTCCTGAAATGTAAAACATGTGCAGCGACAATCAAATCGTTCGCAAATATTTACGTCGATCAACAGATCTGAGACGAAAAACACGGACAACCGATTGTCGCGTGTATAAGTTCGTTTTTTTTTTTTTTTTGTGATTACGCGTTGGACGCGCGACAACTTTTTGTAGATTTTCGATTTCGCATTGCGTTGAACAAACGCCCGAAGACGTCACCATTGCTGGACTTCATTCTCAATCGACATTTAAGTAGTTGACTGTAATTTTTATGTATACATTCGACCGTTTACGGTGTGACTTCTTGTAAAATCTCAACAACAAATACGAAACTTAGGCCGTAAGCGAATGCAAAGCGAAACTTGTTTTGTTACACTTGTTTTCAATAATTCGGTAAAAAATACATTCAACACTAAAATGTTACTGTGAAAATGCATTTAAAGTAAAATAAAAACACTAACAATCTTAGATAACCAATTTGATTCGCACAGAAACCGCATTCACATACACAAAAAATATTTCTTTTCGTCGTTATTGTTTTATTGGTCATCGCATAAAGATTCGTAATCGTGTACAACATCGGAAACAACGGAGATCGGTTTAGAAATACAATGTCAGAATTTAAAAACCCCGAACTCTAGTTACCCAAACTACTCCAAAAATCCTGGCCAGGATTTCATAACGTATTCACTAATGAATAAAACATCGTCTGCTGAACTCGGCACGTACGCTGACGACACGGCGATTGTGGCTTCCAACGAAGATCCGGCTATGGTTTCTGATGTGATTGAAAAACGTCTTAACGTAATTCACGACGGAAAATCGAAATAAACGAATTCAAGTACTCCTACACGACAAAAAAAAAAACATGCTCCCAAGTTTCAACGAACAACATTCCAATCCCCATCTGCTCAGAAGTAAAATACCTCCTAGGCGTCATATCCGATGATAAACTGACCTGGAATCCCCGTCTAAAAGATAAACGAAAATCCCTTGATGTCCGTCTTCGTCTCCCGAGGCCCCAAAATGGGTACACCCAACGGCATCCAACTACGTACGGGGGGACCCGTTGACCGTTCGGACGTCCGAACAGTTCAAGCGTTTCGGTCTGATGGCGAAGATCTCGAGATTCAACACGATAAATCTGATCGCCGAAAACACGTTCCCGGCCAGATCGCGTATCGATCCGCCGGCCGCTATTTCCCCGACTACGGGACGCGTAGACCTACGTTATACGCGACGAGCTTCACAAAAACCGTCGTCGTTTAGCGGACGCTAAAAACCGATTCGCCCGGGGGATTTTTTTTTTCAACCTTACGTTACCGAGCGCGCGCGCGCGGATTAATTTTACGTCGCGACCGCGGCGACGGACGCAATTATTCACGGGGCCGCGGCGTTGTCTAAATATTGAGATCGCGTGTTGGGGAAATAAAAAAGTGGATAAAACACGTCGCGCCGTCACGATATGATATTGTGCGCACACGCGCGCGCGCATAAATGCATAAATAAATACGATCGCCGGCGTCGCGAATTTAACGGACGGGGCGAGGGGGGCGGGCGGAGTGGAGACGACGACAACGACGACAACTACGAAAACGACGTTCTTCGCGTTTTTTTTGTTTGTTTGTTTGTATTTTATTGGCCGCCGTCACGCGCGCGGCGGTACGTTTCCCGATATATCATAACGCGCACACGATCTCGTCGTACCTACACGTTAACGATACACATATATTATCACTGCTCCGCGTGCGTGTCGTACACGTGTAACAAACGTAATAATAATAATAATGATAATGTTTTGTTGGCGCGCAAGGCTACCGGAAAGGGCCACGCGGGACGCCGTCGCCGCCGCCGCCGCTCCCGATGGGTTTATCGTCCTACGACGACGACGACGACGACGACCACCGCACACGGACGAGGCGTGCACGTAGGTTTGCCGGTCGACACGCGAAGTCCTACCGATCCGCGAAGCGCACGACCGTCGAATAAATCAATCGGGTTAGGTTCGCATTCCGATTCACGACGTCGGCGCGAATCGCTTTTGCTTCGGTCCGTTCCCCAGTGCCGGACGGGCCGACGTCGATTTCGGTCCGGAAATCTACCACATCCGTTTTTCGCATCTATTCCCAATACAAATTCGTATGCCGTCGACGGTCGTGTTCGTTCATCCGGATTTTCGTTGACCGGCGCACGGTTTTTCTAACGTTTTTCCATTTTCCTGTTCGATCGCCGGATTCCCGGCCGGTCGGGCACGTAAATTAAGGATGACGGCAGTAACCAACAGTCAATATACGAATTGAACCTCGGATTAAATATTGTTTCTCGTCTACAATTATTGTATAAGAACGGCAAAATGTATCGTTTTTCTACCCGTATCGCGTTACAGCGTAACTCACAGCCGCGGCTAGCCGATTGATTCGTCGTTGCAATCATCCGCTTGGTTGCGATCTAAGTTTATCTGTGCGCGTACTCGAAGCATAACCGCGTGTGCTTCGTTGTATCGGCTGTTCGTCTTATTGTCATTTCAAAAACATGATGCGTGTTTACCATTTACCGGATAACTCGTAATCTACAGCCGAGTGTATTCGAAAATTTGTAATTTATTAAACCGTACACCGCCGTTGATGTTTGTGGAACGGGTAGAAAGATCAACTCTTGGTCGACACGAACAACCGCGTCCCGTCCGAAGGTTTGGAGTGACAGTTTATCGTTTCGAACACGACACCGCATATTTAACTGATCGGCTATGATCGGTTTGGATCACCACTACGTAGTCGTCGTGAAATAGATATTTCAGTCGGATGATATGATCAAAATATAATTTAAAAAAAAAATATCGACTCGATATCACGATTGTAAATAATATATTTATGTACGTGTCATACACATTTACGTTAATATATATTTTGAGATTATATTCGTTAACAACCTAACCGCCCGCCTGCTTTGTATCATATCATACAACATAATTGCACAACTCCTCCCCTCCCCGCAAAAAAAAAGAAGTACCTGATTACGTGCCTGCCGGTGGCGAGAGAACCCCGAACGGTGTTCGCGACGTTAGATGTTTTCACTACAATGCGATTTCCGCTTTGTGATTTCGGTTGGCGCTTGCGACCTAGAGACCGGAAATATGTGCTCGGACGAACAGCGTGTTTCGAATCGAGTATCGACACAGACTCGGATTGAATCGTGTCAATACTAACAACGCGTGTGCCTAGGAGACCGTAAGCTGCCCCGCCGTATGTCACATGATATTTTTCGGTTCTCGAGACTTATTCGTACGTTTCCGACGTATCCGTCCGGTAACATTCTAAACTCGAATCCGCTGTCCCGACGACGTTCTGTAATTAATAGGTTATAACTGTCCGACAGACGTATTGAAAACGATAATAAATAACGGTTCCCTTAAACCCCGGTGTTATTCGAATATCCGAAACGGTGTACAAATAACTTCGTTTCGACGCCGGTCCGCGTGCTAATATACATATATATATATATATATAGATCTCATGATGTAATTTCTCTCGGTTTCAACAACTCTAGTAATATATACCCGCTGTGCATTTTTTTTATTTTGTTTTCCTACGAAACTGACGATAAAACGTTTCACGTTACTCGTTTAGCTCTGTCAAATCGTTTTATAATTTCCATATCGTCGTACATATATATGTATATTATTTACCTACTCTTGTTAGTGTTCGTATATATATGTATACATGTATGTGCACACGTTTTAACCAATTTATAATATTATAATTTATATTTTTACTCTCGGCCGCCGCCGCCGCCGCCGCGGTAATATAATAAACCTTTTTAAGTTATTGCTTAAAAATAATATTATACACATTAATATATTTTCCCGTAGATTACAAAATAATAAACCAGTTTAACATCTATCCAGTCTTTAAACGTGATCCGTGACGTTACGCGCGCTCAAAGTCATTTATCGTTATAGCTCGGTAACATTAATATTAGGTGTAACGGACCTTACAATTATATTATTATTATTATTATTATTATCGTCGTCGCCGTCGCGTGTGATATTTGTGCTTGAAAAGCGACCGCTGTGGCGTGCGCAGTGGCTATTTCGCGTTCAGGCATTTCTCGATATATAAATCATCCGCCACGTTTAATATCGTGTGACGAAAAATACGAATCTGAAAATCGTACGTCGAACTCGTTGTACGGTCGATTTTTTTTATTCCAACAAAAAGGCCCGTTAATCTCGATTTCGCCTGGGGTGCGAGAAACAGACGACCGTCGACCGTCCGGACCGCGGACCTAACCAACCCCCCCCCCAGCAGAACGAACCGTTTAATCGTCGAGGTATGCCCGGACACGCCGACAAAGGACCGCCGGCGCGAGAACAAGAAAACGTTTTTTTCGTGTCCCCGTCGAGAAAACATCGTGCACAGACGTCCGTAGACAGGGGCTTATTGGTTCTGTTAAACGCCCGCGTCCCTCGCGTCTTCGCCGCCGCCGCCGCCAAGACGGTCTACGGACCGTTCGCAGCATACACAGTAGCAGGGCGTGTCCACGAAGGGTCCGTGCAGAAACCGCGCGCGCCCGAAGAGACCCCCCGTGGTCGCCCGGCTACGCGCTCCCCGCTGATTCTCCAATTAGGTATTTTTTTTATTTTTTTGTTCTCTTCTCGTCCGTCGGGCGACCGCCGATGTGACGAGGTGGAGTGGGCACGGGGAAACGAGAGAAAATAGTAAGCGACCTCTTCGATAATTGGCAACGCGCGCGTACGGCGCGGTTATAACCCCCCCAACAAGGTAACGTCGGTAGTGTTACCACGATACGTACGCCGCGCGGTCTCCGTCGGTCGTGCGGCCCATTAATCATACAAGCCAACGTCTCGTTCCTCCACACCGCCCGTCCCACCAGCAACACGTTTTTTTCTTTTTTTTAATGTCCTCCCGCCGGCCGCACCGCGGAGTCGCACGTTCGGGCACCGTTAACATCCGACGCGGAAAAAAAACCCCGTCCGACGGTGGTGGCGCCCGAAAACCGTGAGTCCCGGGCTAACCGACCGACCGGCGTTCGTGAACGGTAGGCGAGTGAGTCACGGTTATGGAGAGGACGTGCGCGCCAAAATAAAATAAACGAAAAAACGAGATACGAATCACGCACTTGTAAACACGTACCGTTCCGTTCGGCTTTTTTCGTTTTCAACACGTCTTTTTTACGTGAGAAACGAAACGGCGGTTTCACATTGTTCACGTCGAAGAAGAATTCTAATCCGATAATCGATAAAACGGTCGATCGTTTTATTTGTCCGGTCATCCCAAAAACTGAACGGTTTGCGTTGAAAACGACCACGTAGTTGTCGATACACGTATACGCAATATTTTTTGTGATTTTCGGGTTTATAGTGTCGAGTATAAGACAGTCACAAGTCCTCGAGCATGTTCTAGTTTTGACTGAACAGAAATTTGAAAATCTTGCGTCAATAAATTTATTACGAGAGTGTTTCCATATCCTACAAAAAAATTAAATTATATTTGATTTTTTTTTTCAACCATAAAGTTCCATATATACGGTCCGTCGTTTTATTGATAACATTGGATTACTTTATCGAAATCAGAGACTGGAACCTTCATGATTTTATCGGTTCTGGTTTCGGGTAAAAAACAATTTCGATTCCGGTTCGGGAATATTGTGAATTTCGGTTCCAGTTCCGGTTCCGGTTAGTATCGGTACTAACCGGTTCTTAAAATTATAGAAATTAGAATTAAAAAGTGAAAATTTATCAATTATACTGTGGTGTATTTATCAAATGTTTAATAATTTGTTTGGCAATCTTCAGCGCTTACAAGTAATAGTACCAATTTAACTTAGCCTGCCGATCATTATACATTTTCGTACTTTTTTGAGAAATTTATAAGATTTTTACACAATCACTTGTGAGAATATTTTTCTAATATTCTTTATATCGTCCATTAATGTTTGATGTTTGATTTTGAATATTTTAGATTCTGAGATTGGCGAGGAATGTATAAGTTTTACAATAATGTGTTATTTTTATTTTTTTATGCCTATATAAAAAATTGTATTTATAGGATTGATCCAATCATCTAGAAGCAATGCGGGGGTTTTCGATGAAAATTCATTCTAGATTTTATTATTATTAAAGTTTATGACACCCACGAAATGAAATCTGAGAATTTTAAAACAGTTTGAAAATATCGAGTTGAACCAACAGATAGAAATTAGTCGTCAAAAAACCTAGGTAATTTCAAACTTGAGAACCGTTAGAAACCAAAAGAACCGAAAATTTTAATTTATAACTTTATACGGTTGTGGTTCCGGTACAGGTCCTATGGAATATCAAATATAAGTTCCGTTTCTTGAAATAACCTCAGTAATCGGTTCTTTTGGGTTCGGTTTCAGTCTCTGCTCCACACACGACGGTTTCAACATGAGTTTTCAATGTATTTATTAATTGTTTGATTTTCACACGTTCACCGCCGTTATATAACCAGTGGCGCCAAATACGAGGTTCAGGTGTGGTCGTGACCAGACTATAATTTAGAGGTGATGGTGGTGGTGACGTATATAATTTCATATAATTTATACACGTGATTTTTTTTTAAAAAAAGTTCAAAACTAATTTTTTGCTTATTTCCCTTTTTTGAAGTGGTTCTCGTTGATGGAAAATTGTACACAAATGACCTTTTCTTTTTCTCTCCAATTTTTGTTTTCCCTGACCCTGAATTGAATTGGGCGGTGGTTGAAGTAGGCATTGCAATTTGACCAGACCGTTAAAAAACGAACTCGGCGCCAATGCCGAGAACAATCAGCAAAACACCTAAAGCCGCGTCCACACTATGCCGAATGGTGTCGATCGGCACGGTCGAACAGCTGTGTACGTGCCGAAGCATGTTGCTCGACTTTTCAGCTACACGACTGATGTTATCACATCGCTTGATCGACTACAAGAATTGATAAAAAACGCCAAATATTCATTCTGTTCGTTTTGTTTTGCCGAGTGCATTTAGTTGGTTTTTAGTGTTATTGATTTTGGTCATAACGAATCGGAGTGCCGAACAAAAACAATTTCGTTAATTGATACTGATTCGAAATACAAAAATAGAAATCAAATCGCGGTTTCTTTCGGCATTGAAAAACTTGAGGTAGAAAGAAAGATAAATGATTTGCAAAGCCAGTTTCAGCTAAGGAAAAGAAAATTGAGGACGAGTCGCGAAAAACTGCAATGTCTTCTGAATCACTCGTTTTAAAGTTAAGCCGTATTATAAATACTAGGTGTTTGAATTGACTTTTTACCGGTGTGTGTCGGTCGACTAGTCCGCTATGAACCCAGCCGTTCATATCGAGGTTACGCGGACAGGTTGAAAGTCGACCGTGTCGATCGACACGGTGCGGACACGGCTTTACAGTTACGGTATTGTTACCGTGCATTACGCGCGCGGGTATAAATAAAAAGGTACGGACGGTCTCGGACCGCGTGCCTGCACATACACGCGCACACTTTTATATATATATATGTATATATAATATACGGACACAATGGGACCACTAATTTCCGATTGTTCTGATAAGCGATCGACGGACGGGCGTACACAACACGTGGCGAGAACAGCGGGTCGGCGGCGGCCGACCGGCACGAAAAGACGGGAAGAAAAGGGAACGGAAACGATGACGAATACGACGGGAGGCGGGTTGTGGCGGTGGGGAGGAACACTCGTACGTCGGACGGGTTCACGATTTTTTTTAACCCCTGTTACACGCCGCGCGCGCGTAATTAATCTTACGCGGTGTCGGTAGTGGAATTTCTCGATTTTTCGTCGTATTATTATTATTATTATTATTTTTTCTTTAGTTTTTGGTTTTTCGTCGGTCACGGCAAGTGCGTCCAACAAGTGCCGATAACATCGTTCTCGCGGGATCGTCGTGTGTGTGTGTGTGTGTATAACGATTATAAATAGGTCGTACGATATGAACGCGCGTACGTGTCGGGACGACAAATTGTCGTTTTCGTTCGAACTCGTCTCGGAAAAGAGAACTCCAGACCGTATTCAATCGATCATATGTACGACGACTGTTAGCGCGCGTACACGTACAATATGTTAAACGGTCGACGGTGGTGGTGGTGGTGGGGGGGTGGGAAACGAACACGTTACGATTTTAATATTCATTATTCCCGTACATTACGTTCGGAAGACATTAATCGCGTAACAAATATCGATATAATACACGGTGGTTAACTGCGTTGAAGTCGTCGTCGTTGTGCGCACAGGCGCGTTAATTTACATCGCGTGTTCCGTCAACATCCGAGATGAACATCCGATAAAAGATACAAACGAAAACATAATCGAAATCGGACGTTCGTACACACCGCGATATGGGAATCCCATAACGGAAGAACCGTCGTACGAAACGGGCGCGACCACATATACTCGCGTATACAAGACCGTATTTAAGGTTAGTTCAAACCTCCCCCCTTCGCCAGTCCGAATCTTTTTAATAGTCGTAATAAATTGAATTTATCAGTCTAAATTTTTAAGATGGAGACACACTATTTACACGTCACATGGTAACCCGCATTTAGACACAATTTTATCGTACACAACACGATCTAGTATTTAAATCTAGTAGTTGAAAATATATGATTCGGTTTTAAACCCTCCCCTCCCCACCGAAAATTTGTTCCTAATACGGTCTTGCTCGTATATGCATCACGTTACAAAACGTCGTGTACTCGTGTTATGCAAACGTTTCGTGGTGGGAAAATAGATTCAGACCGATGATTTTGAAATTCTGTCGTTTGACACTTTAAATCGTATCCGACCGCGACAACACGGAAAACGGATTCGGTGTTTCTTGTGATTTGGGTTTACCGAATCGTACGAACCGTATCGCGCGTCAAAAAACACACGTAACACGGTAAAAAATATCTTATATTTTCCGGTAAACTTGGTATTTGATTTATATATCATGACGATTTGTGTACTCACAGACTGTTGACAAATAATGATTTCAAATCGTGAACGTTTGTTAATTAGCTCATGCTTTTGTAGCTTTTTTTGTAGCTGGCGTTTCGTAACCGGCAACTCAAAACATTGACCATTTAAAACGATGTAGTCGTCCTGATGTTTTGATATAGTTATAGTTTTTTCGTTCTGTACATATCCTCACCGACGTTAAATAGAAAAATATCTTGGTCTGATTCTTGACGGAAGACTTACATGCCCCCCCCCCCACCCACATTCACTCCAGAAAACTAACCGTAAATCAGCGCCTCAGAGCCGTCCAACCGCTATTCAACAAATATGCAAAAACTAACATACATTCTAAACTTATAAATCTTATAAATAATATAAATCTTTCGTTAAACCTATGTGATCGCAAAAGACACCAACCCTCCGTACGTCTCTAACGAAACAATACATGTGTCGATGTAAAAGCTCCAACGGAAAACTTCAGCCGCTCATAAAACATCTCTCCTCCCTCGGCTCTACCTGGAAAACCGTCCTCGACGCCTGAAAAGACCTTCTCCGTTATAGCTCATTCACATACCGTTGTTGGATGCTTGTAAATATAAATAAATAAATAAAAAACCAGAATTATATCAACTCATAGGTATTAAACAATTGAATATTAATGTCTAAAAAAAAAAAATTTTTAAAAAATTGCTTCTTCTCAAGCCGCTCGTGCGGTTTTGTTTAATTTCGATCTGATGCGTATCACAAAATGACCGGATCGAGAACGCATCGTCACGGCGAGCTTGGACGAGAGCAGCGACAAGTCGTATTTTTTTTTGTACGTCCACCGAATGATCCGAAACGGCGCGGTTAACCGTCGCGGTCGCGGTATCCGATGGCCGTCCGCCGGCGCAGACCCATAAATTACCGTATTCATTTATGACGTTTTCCAATTATTCGGGTCGTCGGTCGCCGGCCCGAGGCCGCCGCGACTCACCGCGCGATCGTGTGCGTGCATCTGTACGCTGTGCGCCGCATATATTGTTTTTATTTTCGTGTTGTTTTTTCTCCTCCTCCTCCTCCTCCTCTACTTCTACTTCTTCTTCTTCTTCTTCTTCTTCTTCTTCGTCTTCTCCTTCTCCTTCTCCTCCTTCTTATTCTTCTGCTTCTTCATCGTTTTAATCGTATATCTGTTCGAAAACCCGTGATTTATCACGAGACTCCGGTACACATTGTTTCCCCGCAACGTTATCTACACGGGCGAATACGCGCGTCCCGTACGCGTTTTGATTCTCCAGCCTCCGGGCGTGTACGGTACGAACGCCATAAGTCAATCGAGTCGGAGGAACGGAGAAAAAAAAAAGAAATATGAAATAAAATTATTATTATTATTATTATAACGAAAGGGAGATTAATATGACACATTGGCATCCGTATGGAAACTCGTCATTCCCACGATCTACTACGAAATATATCGTATTTACGTACATCGTCGTGTAGGTAAATCGTTATTATTATAATACACGTTCCAGTGGAATTTCAAAAACGGTCGTAGCGTGAAAATAATTATAATAACATTATGATATATTATATGTGTATGTGTGTGTTTGTGTACACACGAGTCTGTTTTCCCGAAAACGTTACACTCGTACAAATCCAATAGTACGTAATAACGTTATCGTATCGAAGCGCTCACCCCTTATCCCTTCCTTCCCGCCCGATAAGTTTTTAATCGCCTCGGACTCCAATCTCTTAACATCAACCGTTTCAATTCGCATTTATCGTCCCCCCCCCTATGCACTTCGCATCAAAAATATAACTATTTTGCCTTTGTCAATCTGATTTTGATATTCGGTTCTTTTGGATGCCCAGTCGTGTGGGGATTCGCGGCAACGAGATAGCTGATACCATAGCCTGATCTTCCACAAATCTAATCAGTCCTTCCTTTTCTTTAACCCCTTGGTCCGATTTTACTCCGATCCCACGATGTCGTGTCTTTAATCATTGGTCTTCCTATTGGAATAATTTGCCTGCACATTTCGCCTCTGGTTTTACATCTATTGTCCCTAATATCGCTATTAATATTCGGCGTGAAAATGTTTCTCTGTCTAGATATTCATTACCTTTTACCCTCTCACGCTTACAAGTCAAACCCAAATGGTTCCCCTTTTTTCACGCTGCATTCGAAAGAGAGTGTTTGTGATCCATCCCATATCTTTTTCGATTGCCTACCTCACTATCCACAAAACGTTTTGATTTAATTAATTCTTCGAATTCCTTGAACATTCCCTTTAATCTCTCTGCCATACTAAATCCTAATTCTGAACAGGTTATCAACCGTATTATTTCGTTTATCCAGTAGGCTGGTTTTTTTTATTTAAATCCTAATTTGTTTTACAACTATTTATTACCATAGTCGGACTGTTTTGTTTATTTATTATTTGTTGAAATATACAAATCGTTAGCTTACACGCGCACGTAAAAAACTGTACCCCCGCTACCCGACCCTTAGATTAGTTGATAGTCAATGTCCCCCATATTTTGATCAGACTAGTATGGGTTTTTAAATGAAAATTTGAAGATTGACAAATGAGTGAAAAAAATTATCATCACTATTTTTTTATTTGCACATTAACTTTTTGGTGACCCCCTCTTCTCCTTCCCCCTCCCCCTCTCCCCTCTGCTGTAACCTAGTTCATTCTGTTTTGGTTGAGGGCCTTTTGGAAAAATCGCGGACGGAGTTTTTTTTTTTTTTGAAGCCATTCCGACACTGTTTATTACTATCTTTTTCTGTTATTTTATTTTTTGTTGTGTGTATATATTATAATTGTCGAGCTAAATAGTTTTTCTAGAAGCTGATGAACCCCCCCCCCGTTGTCGTATTCATTCCAAATCTGGCGGCGACGATCGCGGTTTGTACACGCCGTACAAAACAACCGTGTAACGCACAAAATAATATCGAAAACGACAACAGCACGCGATAACGTTGTCCGTATGAACGTTCCGGGGGGGGGGAGGCGGCCGTAATAAAAAAACTTCGCGTGATTATCGTATAGAGCGCGCGGCCTCGTCCGCGGTTGTTAAAAAAAAGTCCGAAAACGGCAGTTGCGGACGCGCCCGTGCGATACGAGATACGCGCGTTGTAATGTTGAAAACGACGTTTTGGAGAACAGCCTCCGGGCCGCGCACCACGGAACGTAAAAGCATAAAAAAAACCGTAATAAATAAGAACTCGCCGGAGACGTTTAAAACAAACAGCACGTGCACTCATGTGAACGCACGGTCGGTTACGGGTACTCGTGAGAGAATTTCGCGGCGAATACATACCTGGTAACGCGTATCACACTAATGAACGTGCGCCCCGCCGCGGTGTTTAATGATCAGCCGTATACGTATATATATAAATACGTACCTGTGTGTGTGTACGTGTAGGACGCACGATACGTTTACGGAGAGAGCCCCTTTAAAAAAGTCAGCTACCGCCGCCACCGCGAAGCCCTTTTCGTTTTCACCCGTACCCGTGTGCGTGCGACGATGATCCGTTTAAATATCCAATGAATATTTTAAAGAATAGACGACAAGAACACGAGGGGGCGAAGGCGAAGAAAAATAAAAAAAAAAAATGTTAAATCACGTTGGAATGTTGATTAAAACGCATAATAATAATAATAATATCTCGTGCGCGTGCGTGCGCGCGTGTTATATTGTGTTATCGGAGTGTTGTGCCGTACGCGCGCAATTATGACAGCATTATTAACAAGCGTCTACAGAATTAATGATGACTAATTTTTTTTTTATTTAATTTTTTTTTTCTTTCGCCTTCACTCCGCCGACCACTTGCCCGCCATTCGGATAACTAATGGTCTCGGGATCGGACGCGTAAACGCGATCCGACACGATAACAATAACGATAATAACGATATTGTCGGCCTAGCGACATTGTCGGTTGTCAACGCGCGCGGATACGCGAAACATACGTATACGTCACGATAACGGTTGCCGATAATGAAAACGTCGGTCGGCCGAGGGTCTGCCAGAAACGTGCCTTACATTTCGCACTGCGCATGTGCAACGCGCAGGCGCGGATCCAGAACTTATTTACGGGGGGGGGGGCCATCTTAATCAAAACAACTTTAATCCTCATTTTGTCGCATCGAATAACAAGAAATATTTTCCAAAACGTTTTATTGGAAATCGTTTGCGATACACCGAAAAATGTCATTTTAAATTGTCTTTCTATAGTATCATAGATAAGAGTTAGAATTATAAAACGATACTAATAAAAAAATTTAACAAGAGTCTACGGAGGGGGGGGGCGATCGCCCCTTGGCCCCCCCCTTCTTGGATCCGCGCCTGGCAACGCGCGACCGTAAGATGCGCGGCCACGATGGACTTTACGAACAAAAACCGTATTCGGCGTGGAAACGATTACGTTTCAAACTGATTACGGAAATCGTAAAATGGAAACGATTCAGCCCACAAAGTGAAACGACAATACGGAAATAAATATTATCCTCTTTGATTCCGGTGCAACTCGATAATCATCCCGTTACGCGTGAACGACAGTACAGTATAGCGATTTGTTGGCCGAGGTCTATTGTCTATTAGCCACTCAAGATCGTAAACCGGCCGGATCCCGTGTCGTCTGACGACCACCAGCACCGAGCCAAAGGCACGACCCGGTTTCCCGAGTGAGGTCCCGCGTAGCCAACTGGGTTTTCAGTTGACGTTGGTGAGCCGACCCGGGGTTGAAAACCCACGCCACTGTTCTGGCCCCCGGCCAGCGCGGATCCAAGGGGGGGGGCCAAGAGGCGATCGCCCCCCCCCCCGTAGACCCTTGTTAAATTTTTTTATTAGTATCGTTTTATAATTCTAACTCTTATCTATGATACTATAGAAAGACAATTTAAAATGAAATTTTTCGGTGTATCGCAAACGATTTCCAATAAAACGTTTTGGAAAATATTTTATTATTCGTTGTGACAAAATGAGAATTAAAGTTGTTTTGATTAAGATGGCCCCCCCCCCGTAAATAATTTCTGGATCCGCGCCTGCTCCCCGGTCGGCTGGAGGCGGGCCAAACACGAGAATGACAGCGAGACGGACAAAACGGTCTTCTCGCTTTGTGTACGTTTTGTTACGATAAGCCGAGGTTTAACTATGCGTAGCAGTAACGCAACACTAATCGTTGTGGCGAACGAAAGAGACGAACGAAACGCACGAAACGTTTGGACGTTGCCGCCGATTTTCGGGAACATTTCGATCGCCGGATCGATCGCGCGTCGACGTGCATCGAAATTGCGTGCGCGACGAACGCGTCCTGTCGGAATCGACGGTACACCCGACGCATCTATTATACGCCACGTCCGTCTGAACTCCTTCCTGTAGCGGTTTTCAGACCCTTCATGACGGAGTCCCTCAATCTTGTTCTAGGTCTGCCTAGAGGTCTCTCACCTATCGTTTCCGCTACCAGCACTCGTTTAATAATTCGGTCATCTGCCCTCCACGCGTGCCCTAGCCATTCGAGTCTTTTACTTCATTAGAGCATTTGTTATTATGTTATTTCATCCGTGTTATTATCGGCCATGGGTAACTGGTGTACAGGGTTTTCTTTGATTCGTAGGATAGATTTATTTATTTTTTTGATTTAAATAGATTTAATAGACTGTAGTAGCATTTATTAGCGATTGTCAATGTGTTTGTTATTTCTTCATGCACGACATTAGTAACCATTTATGTTTACTCCGAGGCACTTGAATCGATCAACTTTCTCAAATGCGAAATTGTCCACGTTTAAATTTGAGTCGTCCGTCCCTGTTCGCGATACGCGCACATACTTGCACATACCTTGCTCGACTCCGACGATTTTCGGGTGGTCTGTTTGAGATCATCATCCCCCGAGCTTCCCGCAACGACCGCGTCGTCGGCCAACACGCTAGTAATGACTCGGATGAAAACTGAGGTTCATTTTTCGATCCTCCGTGTTTGCTTTGCTGTATGGACAGTAGAGACGTACTCGTATGTACGGCCGCGGGCCGCGGCTTGAATTGTCGTCAGGCCGTAATAACCATAATGCAATGGTAGTTATCGATTGCCGCGATAACGTATTACATGAAAACAGCGGTCGATCCCACGCGAACATTAACGTGTGATATGATATGATATTCGCGTAGTACACCGACCGTCGTCCGTGTTTTATACGCGTTAATCGTCACGACCGTTCAAGTCGCCGCCGTCTCGTTTTTTACGCCCGAAAACCCGTATAAAATACTACCGCGTCATATTATGTATATATGTGTGTGCGTGTGTGTGTGTGTGTGTGTGTGTGTGTGTACGTATATAAACGGCACGTATTTCCATCTCGTCCCGAGGACCACCCTGGTTAAATTTAATTAACAATGTCGTCGTAAATACGGTATATGCCGCGTGTTCCGGGCGAGACAGACGCAGGCAGAGAAAAACTAAAACTAAAAAAAAAAAAAAAATGTTACGATTTGTCTCGCGACGTCCGCGGACGGGGTCGGTCGTATATTTTTTATATTTTTGTTTTTACTCGTGACCGACGACGACGACGACGACGAACGGCCCCGCCGACGGATCGAAACACGCCGAAATCCACATAGGACCGTGATCATTATATTAGCACCAGTTTCGGGTGACACGTTTATTGGACCGAGAGAGGCTCCTGCTCTACGGTCGACGTCCCCCGGCGCGTTCAAACTAATAACGTTATTTTAACGAGACATGCGCTACCAAAACGCGCGCGCGCGCGAGGATCCGAAGAAACTTTATTATTATTATTATTATTATTTGATATTTTACAACACGGGTCTGCATTACAATAAACATGCCATAAAATCGTATAATATGTGTATATACACACGCGTGTAGAATATAATAATACGGCGTGCGGATGCCCAAATTGCGTTTTATTGAATGCCACCGCCGCGCCGACCAGAAGTCGTTTTTCTACATTGTCCCCGGGACGTTTTGTCCTTTTCTAACTTTTTTTTCTCCTCCTCTCCTTCTTCTTCTTCTTCTCTTCTTCTTCTTCTTCTTCTTCCCGTTTCTTACTTAATACGTATACCGACGATTTACGATTATTGTGTTCGTTTTGGGTTTTCAACAACCCGATATCATAAAATATCATAACTTTTACGATTTATATTTTGTGCTGTATAAATATAATACGGTTGTGCATGTATCGCGCGTGTCCGGCGTACAATAACCGAACCGAACGGATGACATTCAATACAATATCATATACGTATACGCCGTGTCCGTATAACTCGTGTTACTGTATATGTATATAGTGTAATTATTGTTTTTCTAAGGAATATGTTCGATATAAGTGTACGTTTATAAGGATGTCATAAATACATACATGTATATGTGTGTGTGTATATGTATTATGTCGTTATACATTTTTACGTTCTTATTTTTACGATAACAATCGCATTATATATTTTCTCCTATAAAAAAATATTAATGTTCTTTTTTATCTATATATATATATATAGATGTTATTATTATTATTTTTTTTATTTTTTAGTCCTTGCTCAACATTTTAAATCTTGTGTATAGAAAATACATTAAATCGTGGTCTATCCGTACAGACCTGTACAATAACACATTTATTTTCGTTACCGAGAATCGTCCGAGAGGTGCCGGCGACCGCAGATTTGTGGCGTAAAAACGTCGTATAAACCATTGAGTTTTCTGGTGGATCGCGTTTTATGTTTTCGCTGTCGGTCCGATGTTTATTGCGTTAAAAAAAAACGAACGAACGAACGTTAACCGAGAAAAACACGGTTTTTTACAAAACAAAACGAATTCGCGTGAGCAATAACTGTATTATAATATATTATACGAGTACACGTTATGGCGCGACGTGCGTGTTATATTAACGCGTGGCGTGGTGAATTTATTACGTGGTTACGAAATAATACGGTGTTGTACGCGCGTGTACTTCGCGTCGAAACGAAACCGTGAAACGATAACCGCGCGGATTCTTCTTTGAAAACCGCTTGCCTCGATTTCGTTTCGACGGGACATTCAAATCGACCGTCGGCGATTTCGTCGTTTTTATGTCCGTTGACGTTTTTCAACCGCTCTCGATCGTTTTTTTTTTTTTTTTTTGAAATTTTTAAACCGTAAATTTCGATTGTTTTCGTTTTGCGCAGAACTACGATCTGAACAGTAAACAGTTCGGATTGGTATCGATCCGATTCAATGTGTTTTACACTCAGAACTTGTAACAGACCATTTTTTTTTTCCCCGATAGAAATAATCACCGTTTTACACCCTGCAAATTGCTACGTGTATAAATTGATCCGGATCAAACAAACGTTCTAAACACGCGTACGGAAGACCGGAAATCCGACCGGCTTTTTAAACGTGAACACAATTTTAGGCTTCGAGTTCACCGCGTCACGACGTCGCGTTAAGAGGCGGCCACACCAAAAAATAAAAATAAAACGACGCTTCAGAGATGGCGTTGCCCTCGGCAAGTCGGTAGTTTTTCGATTTCGTGAGAACGTGCGTCCGTACTTCCTTCAGTATGCCGTTTCGAACGGTTTCGTCGACGAACGCTTCAGAATAAAATACATACGAAACATCGATTCCGCTCGAAAAATGCGTAACACCGAAAAACCCGTTATGATCGTCGGTCGATTTTTCGATCGGGAGACGCAAGGCCAAGACACGTCGGCGAGTTCGTTTACGTTTCGGACATTTATGATCGCACTTAGGGTGACCGCACGCTGGTAAAGCAAAATTGACTGAAGAAATTTAAGTCATATTTAGTCGTTTTGCTTTTAGTCATAATAAAGCATTATTGTTATCGCACACTAGATAAAACATAATTAGTCAAATCAAAGTAAATCAAGTAGTCGTGAAAATGTCGTCCGACGAGGAGGACGTTGCTATTCCTATTTGATGGTTTCTTTTAAGAGAAATCGAACAAGAAGAAAATAAAAAAAAAACCTTATACTTAAATAATAATATAAATATAATATAATACACTATACTACTTAAAAATGACAACGAAAAAATCAAATAAATGTTTTTCAATTCAAAATTACGTATTTCAGTATAATTATCTACCTTTATATTGTAGACAATTAAATTTTTTAGCATAAATAAATAATATTTGTCATAATTTTGATGTAATTGTCCAGCGACCGCTCGACAACGACTAATGAAAATAGCGCACGTTCTATTTCAATAAAACAATATTAGTCATGACCGAAGACAAAACTGTTTTGTTTCGACTACGCTTTATCGGTGTGCGTGTTTTCCATAAAATATAAACGTTTTATTCTTGATCGGTCATGATAAAGCGACTTAAGCTTTACCGGTGCGCGGTCGCCATTAATCGACGCGTACGAAAACGGCAGGAGTGGACGTGTGCGTCGCGCCGCGGTATCCCTTGGTACCGCCGGTTGGTCGGTTCGGTAGAACGCTACGCGGCTCGGGCGGTCGTGATTATCGTTCGCGCGCGCATACAAAACGTATAACGTCCGCGACCGCGTGTGCTCGGTGCGGATTTATCGGACGGACTTCGACGACGTTCGAAATAAAACACCGAGTATTTACAACGTCTGGCGACGGCCGACCGGAATGAATCGATGAGCTTCCGACGGGGATTTATGGCCGGCCCGCGACGGCGTCCCTCGCATTCGTGCGCGCGCGTTGTTTTGTTTTTTCGTATGCACGTCTATATATATATATATATATATATTACCGTGTACACGTGCGCGTTTAATGCGCCCGCTGACGCAGACAAGCTTTGCATACAATTGATATTCGTATGATTTATTCCGTACAAGCGATAATATAGGAATGTTTCCCCCCGGCCCCGGCCCCACCACGATCCCCGGTGTCGCTCGTCTTTTCTCGTCCCGTCCCGTCCCGTCCGTATTCACATTCATATTATTTGTTGTCGTCGTCGTCGGCGGCGGCGGCGGCGGTTTCGCGTGGGCGTCAGACGCGAATACGAGGAGCAACAACCTCGAAAAAAAAAAAAAAACGGACGCGCTCGTATTTCGAGAACGGCATGCGAAACGCGCGTGATTCGCAAAATAAAATAATACTGTAACGCGCGCGCCATTATAAATATATATATACACGTATAAATATTATCATGTCACCGTTGGCGTGCACGGGACACCGATGCATTGTGCGCTCGTTCTCCGTCCGTCCGCTTCGTCGCCGCGAGCATTGCAAGTAGTACCGAATAGCGTTTCGGCGCGTCCGGTCCGAAACCGGATGACGAAACGACCGCCGCGCGAAATCGCACGAACAGATAATATAATCGTCCAGAACGTTACTTGAAAACCGTGCGAAAGCATTTGAAACATTCGCGTTCGAACAATGCGCGTACAATACATATGTGTAATCACAGTAGGTTTAATCATAGGTTATGTTAGACATTCGCTATAGCCGTTTTCTAATTTTTATACAATAGTACATACCGACGGTATTGTAACGTTTTCGTGACCCATCATAAAACGTATTCTATGTTCAAAAAAAAAAAAAATACGGTCAATATAAAAAAATTTCTCACGCGAAACGAATATTCCTTTGAACGTTTGATATGTTTAGTTTAAACAGTAATCACAACCAGTATCAGTGGCGTATTTAGGAGTTGGATAGGGGGGAAATTACTCCGGGCATCACGTTTTTTGGAGACAGCAATTTTTTAAGAGTTTTGGTTGAATAATATTACTATTCGTTTTTGAAATAATTGATATTCCGTGTTTTATTTCACAGTTAACGCCCTGTACATATCCTATCAATGAATTGTGTGTTATTATTTTATAGTTATGAACATTGTAAACATTCGAAATAAACATTTACAAACATTAGCATAATATTGATTTATATAATTTATTTATTGTTACTTTTACATAAAATATTAATATATGTCTTAAAAGGGAAGGGGTTTTGTACGTCTCGGAATATTGCTCGGTAAATCATTTTTATTTTTTACATGCGGTAAGGAAGTCATATGGGTGGGGGGGGGACAACAACAGATAAATGTGTACCTAGGGCAAAAATACGACACTGGTATATTGATACAGTGATTTACTAACATTTGTATACAGCGTCTGTTACGAAAAGACGAAGAAAATTACAAAAGGAATTCGAAATAAAAGTTTCGAAATTGAATACGTGCGTTACTACAGTATGCCATCCGAACTTATTGTCGGAATAAAGCAACTTGTAGATTATGAATTTCACAACATCCGAAATAACGCGTTGGCCGTCTGTGAAGTGCACGGGTCACGCCATGAAATAATACCGTTTGTTCGCTTTAAATTTGATTGTTTACTGCAAACGAAATTTGATTAATTGCCACGGTCAATGAGTTGGATTTTTATTATTCTCACGCGCACATTTACACTATAAATAAATGAATGACCGTGTACACCAGCCATTCGCCGTGTTAATAGTACACACTGTTGGTGCGAACGAGTGATAATATTTTATACGGTAACGACGTTATTAAAGTGTCTATATGTGTATTACTAAAAAACGCGTTTCCACACCTCGACAGCAATAATTTCATATCATACATATATATATATAAATATAGCGATAAAACATAACGATATTCATGTTTGTACGTCGAACGATTCCAAATCGAATGTTGATAAATAATAAGATGTGTCAAACGTGCTCAAACAAGTTGCAATAAGTTAAAACGGAATGGCCGAAAAAATTAATGTTCGTATATGTTTTGATAGTATTGAAATCCGAACGAATAATAGCATCAATAACATATTTGGTTTTTAATCATATTATACATATATATACATTTACTGATATAATTCAAATAAAATAATGATATACCAACGTCGTTGTATAACTGTTTATAAAAATTGTCGCTGCCGTGTAAACAGTGAAATCAAAACATCCAAATCGTATAAATTATTATCGAATAAATAATTCAGAAAAAAAAACGAACGGGAGTTTCGATTGCATTTATGTAAAAAAAATTATGAACGAATACGGATGAAATAATGTACAGGAATCGGTTATACTGTGCAACCGTAATAATATGTCAAGCGAGTTCGTACGAATAATTCGCGAGTAAAGGCTTTTGGAATTTTATTTATTTTTTTAAATTTTGTTGTATAGTGTCGATATGACATAACGTGCGGCATAACAACACTATATCGTTCGTTGGCATATCACATTTTTCTTTTTTAAAGTTTAATCGCCGAGATAAATAAAACAATATTGTGACGCGGACCCGGTGGATAAAACCGACGTCATCCACCGCCACCCATTACCGTATTGCTTACTACGTGCTTCGCGTTCGCTTTCGTCAATTCGGCTTAACAATAAACGGGTTGAATTGAATTATCGATTGGGTTTGACTCTTGTAATGTTTGTGATATTAATGTTTTTTATTTTTTTTATTGTATGCGTTAGTTTTAAAATGGTTATCGTTCAGTCTGTCGTTCGGTGTTATGATAGGCACAGCAAAGAACGTCAATCAAAACTCTTCAAACAGTTGAACAGTGTTTAATAATGTGAATAGGATTATTAATGTTTTTATTTATATAGCACATAATGTCGAAATTTACGCGTTTACGACAGGAACTCCTTGGATTTCCATCCGAAAAACCAGAGTTGCTACGGGGACGTGTAGTTATGATGAAAATTGTCATTGAAGTAAACGGAATTCAAGAGTATTTCAACGCTTTTCCCGAGTATTCACAAGGTTGTCGGCTAAATGTCGTATACTAAAAAGTAGAGTAACACGATTTCAGTATGCACCGTATACTTTTAATTTTACTTTTCAACATTTTAGTTTTCGTGTTCACCGTTATGAAATGTCGATTTCGTATACCTCGCATATAACGTATATAGTATAATTATTATCTCGCGAAAAGTTTTATTTTTCGACTATGATCGTCAACATCGTTCATTATTATTTTGACGTCGATCCTCACGAAAGTATCATTAAGTTTCTAACTCTTTACTCAGTCATATTGTGCAATTGACTTTGCACGACATCTGATTTAAAACATGTTCTCTCTGGAGAGAGTAACAGCAAATCGTATGGATGTAGTTAGCATCGAAGAAGTAAATGTTAAGGTCGACAAACCGCATCCATTCATGTGGAGTTTTGTCGTTTCTCGGTTTCGATCACCGACACCATAAAGAAAAACAATGTCGGCTTCGCTAGATTATGATTTCGTATCGCGCCACTCGATAGACGTTAATTTGACATGTTCGAAATGAGAATAGTTTTTTGAAAACCGATAACATTTTCAATCGTTTTCTATACATTTACTAATAAACACACGAGATTCGTCGTCAGGTCGACAATTATTATCAATCGTGGAAATATTTCCTGTAAACGCCGTTTAAAAAGGATGATTTTTTATAAATTTCCATCGGTGTTGTATTTTTTTTTAAATTTTCAATAAACCGTTTTCTTCGTCGTACACAACACGTGGTACGCCGATCGGATCAACAACAATAACGACATGATACGACAACGGGAATCGCGAGATCGAATACGATCTCGGCCGCCCCTCGGCATATCAAACGTTTTATCGTGACGTGTATTAGGGGGTAAAACAGAAACCGAAACGGCGTTTCCGGATAACGTCCGTAGATAACGCGGAATCTAACCTAACGCGTGAACGATCCGGTCCGGGAGGGCGTACGGACGACCCGCTGTTCCCCGCGGACGAGATATGGAAAACGACGCGTACAGATCGTTTGTTGTTCCATTATCTCGCCGGGCGGCGGGCGCGTGATCTTACGACGGTCAACGCGGCACGGCAGCAGCCCCGTATCGCGGACGGAGTCGCGTTCGAAAAATCATTTACCGAACGAGACCAACTAGATGTTAATAACGCTTTGGCGCGCCCGGGGGCGTGTTCGGCCCGGGAGAGATATTGTACGCCGTACGATATAATATGTAGGGCACGCGTTCGCTCTCGATAGCGGACCATCTGGCCGACGTACGTTCACACACGCACGCGCGCACACATATATATATTTACATCGTTTTTTCGTGTGTACCCACGCGGACCGTCGAAATTACAGTGATTTGTTACACGTAATACGGCCGCACGATAATGACATTCCGATACGATCGCGTGCCTGTCGGCCGTAATACGCGAGCACGCGCCCGCGCACGCCGACGACGATAATTAATAATAATAATAACAACAACAATAATAATACGCGCCGGCGCGTGTGCGCGCGTAACGCGGTTGCGCTCCGGTAACCGCCTCAGCCCCGAGGTTAGGACCGGACAGACGTACATGACGTACGTATCGTCGCCGCCGCCTCGGTCCGATTATTACCGCGATCGCCTGTGTGTCTTGCCGGACGACGATTTTCTCCGGTGGACTTTTCCGCGTGGGCGAAAACAACGAAACCTACGCGTGTTAATGAACGAAACCGGTACGTCGCGCTTTTCAATTCTTCGGAGGGAATGTTTACGCGTCGTCAACAGACCTTTGAATATCGTAATCTAAACACGTCACTTCCCGGCGAATATGATACTGTACACGCGTTGTTTTTACGACAAATGCACAATTTTACTCGCATTGATTCAATTATTTCATAAAAATGAAATATTGAGTTCGGCTGGTGCGCTTTGTGAACGAATTATTAATATTTTTATATTTCTATCTTCTCGTCAAAGACCGAGGACGGTCGAAAGTACGCGTGAAAAAAACCCCCGAGAGAATTCGCATTAAACATTTGACTCGCGACGGAGCGCGGGAAATATTTCGAAAATCCCGAACAGATATACTTAGGAGATTGTTCACGACAGCCAAATTACGAAAACCGTAAGAGATAAAACAAAAACATTTAGAAATACCAGTGGCCCGCCATTCGTTACGACGGGTCAAATAATCGGTGGAATCGGCACATTCGAAAATACTGTAACGCTCATAACCCTACACAAATTAGAAAATGTTTTCTATCGTAAAGTGTTGACGCCAATTAAACGTTAAATTTCCAACGCGACGATTCGATCACGACGGAGATCGTATAATTGGGAAGCCATTTAAGTTTGGGAACGGCAACTCCGGCGATATGAAATATAAATACTTTCTGTCGTCGTTGAGTTGCCGTCGTCGAGTGGAGACGTTTCTCCGACCGATCGTCCGCTGTCGTCCGCGATCTAATATTGCCATATGTTTTTATTTTTTGTATTCTTATACATGTCATTGTTTCTTTTTGGTAGGCGCTAATCGCTAACCGTTGTATTCAGTAGGCTCGAATAGCTTAAATTTACTGTTTTCATTTATTCAAGGCTCTAATAGCCAAATTATTGTAATAAAACTAGTGGTTTATTCGTGTAATTATTCATATAAAGATAGGTAGGCGGCTGGCCAGTCTGTGCTCCGTATTTGCGTAAGTTATTATTATTATTATTATTATTATTTTGTATATTTTTTTATATCATTTGTGAATTTTATTATTTATATTATTGTTGATAAATTGGGGTGATTTTTATATAGCTATATTCTTTCTCATAATTGATTATTAGTTGTTAAGAAATTATTTATCTGTTTATTTATTTATTTATGATATAATTGTTATTTTGATTCATTTAAAATAAATCACTGGACCAAGAAGGTCATATATATACTTATTGTTATTACACGCGAATTCTATTGGGTGTCCGGAAAGCGCGTAATATTATTTTATGCTCCCGGCCCGAACATAAAGCAAAGAATCGCTGAGACTAGGTACTTTTTTCTCCAAAATAATATATATTATTCGAGTAATTATCACCAGGTGTACGAGTGGGTAATAGGCACCATAGAATATTGAAATAAAAGAGTATAACCAATTGTACGAAAAATAATATATTCTGCGTCATTATCCCTTCGACGCCGTTGCAGTCGCCCACGACGTCATTCGTCAACAATTGCCGCAAGCACAATTACTGCACTGGACTCCATATCGATTTATTTTTATGGATTTAATAACGACGGGCCTGCGCGTTTCTTTGGATTATCTATTCACGAAGTCCTAAGTCGCCTCCTCCTCTTTTACATTTGAGTTTGCTTTGTCTTATAATTAAATAAACCGGACGTTATATTTATTACTACGCTTAATGTATTCGGGAATGCTAATTTCCTCCTATTGATTGTATTTAAAACTGTTTTGCCTTTCTAGTTTCTTTTGGAATGACTGATTCATTTGTGACCCGGCAAATCCAGACGAAAAATACAGAAACACGTTTGGTTGCATTTATAACAATTACTATGTTAGTGTTTCGGCATTTTTTTTTCTTACGTGCAAATCGAGCAAATTATTTAAAAATTATCCGTCGTTCGATTGACGACGATCACACGGCGTGTCGAATAGACAATTATGCTACAGCCGCGCGCTGTGGGACCACTGTGGGTATACGTCGCAGCTGTATAGAGCGCGAAACAGGGAACAATGTATTATTTATGATTTTCTAAAAATTATTAATAATTGCAACTATTTGCATGGATCTAACGAAATATATTAGAATAATTTTTAATGACTTAAATGGCGTAAACAGAAAAAAATCATAAACCCGATGATTATATATGTGTACAATGTCCAGTAGTCTATTAGAAAATGTCTCGGCATTTCGTTTGATTTTAATACAGATCAAAAAATACAGTAGATAAAATAAAATCTTTTAAACAAACAGTATGAACTGTAAAATAATTAATCAGATTTAATGTACACATTTGTTTTTAGTTTTGAGATTAAGTACTGTTTTTTTTTTTGGAAAAATTCTTTAAGTTGTACTTATTGTAAATGTATATAATATAAATATATGATTATATATTTAAGTATATATTGCAGTCTTTGTAAGTTTGTTTAAAAGTAAAGTCAACTAAGAAAAGTAATTTGATCATTCGATTAATATTTAACTTTTCTATCGATGAGATATTTATGACTGCATTCGATTTCAAGTAATTTTTCATAATTCGGACCGGTTTTTTCAATAAGTTTATTTATAAAACGTTTAAAGTATCAATAATTACCTAATTGCATATGGAATAAAAATTATCATACCCAATACCACATCAATATGAGAATTTGTATTTCAATAAAATGTTAAATTGTAAATTTCCCAAGTATTAAACATAGTTTTAAGTTACTTGCAGATTTGTAAAGAATAAGCTTTTTCTTCTAATTGCATAATATGAAATATATTCAGATTCATAAATGAATTAGAAAATTAGAAAAATGAGAGTTTATTTTGATCTTTTTTAAATTATATCTATTTCAACTTCAAAGACCTTTTAATAGTATTTTTTATCGATAAATGTATGTATATTATTTGTCATAATTGTGGATTAAAACAATTAAAGTGTATTATTTTATTTTTTTAGCTAAATAGTAGGTAATATAATATATGTTTTTTTTTATTATTCACTTATGTTTTAAAATTATTTTATAACATTAAAATTAATAAATTACATATCAATAGTAATAAAACAAAAAAAGTACATTGTTAATGACGTTTTCATGAATTTTTTATGATTTTTCTATAAGATTTATTTGAGAACTATATCAGCGATTTAATGTGTTTTTACAGATTAATAAAGTCAAACTTTCTAAAATTGTTAAAACCTCTTGAAGTAATGTATTAATCGAAATACAAATAATCAATTCAAATGAATATCCTAAAGATGGGCTATAATAATAAATCGTTACGCTGAAGAAAACTACTAACTTCGTTTACAGTACGCTGAAAAGTGACTAGATTTCTTTTAACCAACTCGAACGTTATTTAATTCAGGAGAACACTGGACGTCGCCATCGGCGGTTAAATTAAAATATATATATGTATATACTACAAGTATTTACAACCATTCATATGTAGTTTATTTTGTTTTAAAACGAGATAATAATATCCAAACAATAAGTATACAACGGTTTTTTTAAAAAAACATTAGCATCGTTAATCGCCCCGTTTAAATTACGTCAAATACTGCACACGTCTACGATAAACACTGATTTATAATAAGCGTAACCTATTTGCTCGTAAGTTTAAGATGAATTAGATATTACTGTGGATTATGATGTTTCCATGGAGTTATGATAATTTTGGAACTCGATGATTTATCGCTTGAAATCACAACACACCCACATTTTATTTCAAGGATCTTTTCATATTTTAACGTACATATATTTATAAATTTATTTTGTTGTGGGTCGTCGTTGTAATAGTTCGAAAAAACATAGATCACAGCAATGTACGTTATGTCTACGTGCTTTATACCTGTTCAGCAATTAAATATTATTTTTAACGTCCGTCCGTTCGAAGCCAATAAACTATAATATATGCATATAAGCGTCGTTTATTGTCGGGCGTTTTTCACGAGATTATATTATCACAGAAGCACGTCTCGGTTCGGCGCTGCTACATTTACGATATCGTTAAATCATAATTGTACTGTATATCGACTCGGACGACTTATCGACTCACGTTTACGTTATTACGTCGGCAGACGAGTTTGTACCTTCACGCGGACTCCGTATACGCTTGCACGCGCAAATTGTGAACTTACACGACGTACGTGTGAGTATGCGAATAAAATACGTACGATCAGTAAGTAAGCGGTGCGCGCGTAATGGGATTGTCTGCCATGTTACATTATTATACAGAGCAGCTGCGGCCGCTCGACAAAATATCTGAACGTTATACATAATATTATAGACTCAAGCCGGACGAACCGATTAAACTTGGCACACGTAAAAAAAAAAACGAACATCATAAGACGTCTGATGTCCAGACGAATTTCCATGCATCAGGCGTCACCTACCGTTTCGGTACGGTATTCCGGAGGAGTGAATGCGCTCTACGAGTGCACGACGCGAAAAAGCACTACAATTTGAAAAAAACCACTTTTCGCAAATTTCGCATGAGTATCCCACCGGGGTTCTCGACGTTTTTCGGATCTAAAACAAATAGAGTACCGACCACTCTATACGGGAACTCTTTGAAATGCTCGCCTCATAGTTACAGTACACGTGTCGTATGGCGTGTGCACTGTACACTCTCGTCTCCTGACACTTTCACTATCACTGTCGCTGTCACAATATCCATTTCCTCTGTCCTCCGCGTACAAATCTATTTCTCGTACTTACGACAATCAGTGATGCGTAACACGTACATCTCCGAATCGATCCGCTCTCACGACGCTGGACGTATCCGGAGATATACTGTACAGCGTAGGACATTCATCCCGGCGAACTCTACGCAAAACGTTTTTCAACATCTCGGGAAGTTAAACCACACACACACACGACTGTGAATAACGAGTGTCGCAACACGAACCCGCGTGTAATACCGTCGTCGGGCCAAGGCCGAACACCATGAGAGAACCCCGGCGGTCTGCGAATCGGCGAGTGCATTTGAAATATCAGCCAAACACAATGGTAATTAGAAGGTCGTGTATTATCGAGTGGTCAACGAAAATGGTTGTCATTCTACGTCCATTCCACGCTCAGCGCGTAATCTTTAACGTCTCGATCTATCAGTTAGTGGCGTTCGTCGCACAGCCGTAACCGTTGTCCGATGGTTCATTCCACTGTACCCGTCCCTTTTCACTCTCTTATCAACAATACACCCGGTTCGCCGTCGCGTCGTTTATTTAATTTCACTAATAATACTATAACGCTGTCGTTAAACTACATCTCTATTCGTTATTTAATAGTCTCGTCTTACGCTTCTTTATATTTTACCCGCTTTTATTATTTTTTCTATTATACTACATCATCATTATTATTATTATTATTATTATTATATAGATATATATATAACTACTATCAGGACAAACGCGAACGACAAGCGGAACGACATCGATTCATATTAAATAACAGCCATAAACGATGCAACGAACCGTATAATACAATATATATATACGACAGTATGCTCGGTCGTGGCGATATTGCGGCAATGAGATCGGATAAAACGCGTGTAGGATAAGAGATGAACGCGATATTAACACACTATAGGTGTGCCGATTTATGTTCAAAATTATTTTCGCACGTAGATAACATACTGAATTCCTTAATATCGATTATATTGGAACGTACGTGTATGTTATCTGTAGCGGTACGTGCGCACACGTATTATTTCATTTCATATAGTATATGGTCGTATTATAATCGTAAATCTGTTTTGCCTCGCGTCGTTTATGTTCTATTAACAGGTTTCGACGGATTTAATATAATTAATTTTATTAATGTCAGCCTATTCATTTTAAAACGTTAATAACTACTCCTTTCTTCTCTGTTGACTACCTGCTGATCGGTTAAATCAAATTTATATTGTTAAATCTCTAAGGAATTTCTCTTTCGTGTGTTTGTTATACGGAGATCGCCGCGTACGCACACGTATTACTTATTACGTATAAGGTAATGCACGAAATAAATAAATAACAATAATAATAAAGTAGACACTAATTTACACATTTATTAATTACTAGTAGTAATTGTATACATATATATATATATATAGATATATACATTTATGTCTTCTTTGTCTTGTAAACCACTCTATGAAAATGTATTGAATTTAATGCTTTAGGAATGTTCAAAGCTATTTTGATAGGTGTCGATTAGAGAGCTCCTAATTGGAAAAATTCGATTAGGCTTTGGTTATTCGATCGTTTAAAGTTAAATGTTACGAGCATAAAACAACAGCGTTTCTTTTACCGTTTCAATATGCATTTTAAAGAACACCGAGCAAGGTTCAGTCTCTCATTATTGTATTATGCGCTCGTATATAAATAAAAATGCGTTACGGATCGATGTTGCAATGTATATACACGTCATAAACGATTATTATTTACGCGATAACTTATACAGGAAACGTATTATTAATCATACTATATATATATACCTACAGATCAGTACAGCAATAGTCTCTTGGATAAATCGTTATTGATAAAATACGTCTTAACAAATGAATATTTTAACTGCGGTACTAGGTGACGTTTCGTAAAACAATTTTGTCACCTAGTGGATGCCATCTATAACAGTTGGCGATAATTTCTTTTTCGTTGCCATGTTTAACATTAGTTTTATAAATTATTAATAAATTTAAGTAAAAATGAAAAAAACGTACGAAATTTGTATTATATTTATATTTCTAAATGTACGTAAAGATGCACAAAACATGAGAAATAGGTTCGCTTAAATTAAAAATTTCTTTTCCCTTATTGTCTTAACAATATTTTATTCTTTCCGGTGTAACATTACTATATTGATTTGTTGTACGAAATCAACACATTTGCGATGCATTTTGCAAATAAATGAGCAAACATCAATAAAATTTTTTTTTAAATGATCCTAATTCAAAACGCTGTTTATATACGCTCTTAAGTATGTTATTTTAATTTTATGCATGTGTATTTGCATTTATACCGGCTCGGGGCACGACATGCGTTTAACCACGAGGCCAAAAAAAAAAAAAAAAAATGATAGCGATAATAACAATAAAATGAGTGCTTCAGTCGTATAGTCCACTGCAGTGAATATTATATAATATACATATTATATGTGTGTATAACGACATGTATATACGACGTTATGTAGGGTACGACGACCGTGTTGAAAACGGAACGCGACGAATAGTCATCAACTGTGTAATGAGTTAGGACATCGTGTTATTTATTTATTTTTATTATTATTGTATGTATTGTTTTTTTTTACTGGTATTTAGATCCCAACGTCGGACGTCCATAAAATGCGCGAAGAAGCGAATATGATTTTATGGTGCAGTGCACAAGGGTGATGGATGAGGGGAAGGGAAAAAATAAATGCATACATATATAGATACACCCTGCGTCGAGGTTTGACCATTGTCCATCACCATTATTATCATTATCATTATTATTACTATTATTATTATTATTATTATTATTATTATTATTATTATTATTATCATTATTATTATTTATTTTTTTTATTATTCGGAACGTCGCTCCCCACGTTCGTTTTCCTCTTACGGCTTATTATCATTATGTTATACACTATTACCGTCGTCGTTAATGGTGCGCAATGTCTCCTCCCGAGTTCGTCTTCGGCAGCGCTATAATATCGTCGCGAGTGTACAGGTGGTCTATAGACCAGCGTGGACGAGACCCCCGCCGATCGCGCGGTTTGATTGACTAGATGTCATTAATTTTTATTTTTTATAACGATTCGAGAACGAGATCGAAAGAAAGAGAGAAAACTGTCTCGAATGCGCCCAGCGGACGCGATTAAACGTGGCAATAAAACCAAAAAAAGAGTTCGGCATCGTATAATTATTAGATAATATATTATATGGGCGTCGTGACGTAGCATGTCATCGCTGTATGTATTTATATACATGTAGTTACGCGCACTTTACTGCGAAAATGCACTCGTATGTTTCAATAAGTGCACGCGGTCGCGAGTAATTAAAAGTAAACAATAATGATAATAATAAAACACACGCAACGTCGTCTGGTCGTATTGCACGTGACGATAACATACACGTCGTGAACCCTGTTCGTACAACACGAGGTCGTTAAGGAAAGACGAAAATTTTTATTATACGACCGTTTTTTTTTTTTTTTATTGTTTTCTTTAAACGGAGAAATCGTATCAACGCAAATGATTATTGCAAACGTCGGACATTCGCACGAGATTCTTTCTTTATATTATATCTTTTGCTTTAATTGTGGTGGAGGCGTAGGTGGGACGGAGTATCTCTTTTTTTTTTTAAATACGTACCCCTTCTAATTTGTCTAAATGGCACGCCAAGAACGCTGTAGTCACCACAACTCTTCTTATTTCTTTCTAATTCAAGCACTGTATATATTTAAATGATAAAAATTTTAGTCTTTGGAATATTTATTGAATTCGATGGAAATATAACATAAATCGAAATAAGAAATACATTCGTCTGCTACTGGATAGAATCTCATTCAGGACTAGATCGGACGAAAACAATCATACCATATATTATAATAACCAGGGCTAGGATTTTAATGCGATAAAAAATGGTAAAATATGCATTTGATTAATTAAAAATATGCAACAAAAAATGTGAAAAAATATGACACTATTGGACTTGAAATTACTTATTTGCTACAACTGGTAGGTCACATATAGTACAAAATAATGTTGAGGGGGTGGACAACACAATTAAAGATTAAGTTAGTTTTGTATACTTACATGTTCGCTTCACGGGTTCTTTTCGCATTTTTCCCTCGTGTATTTTTTAATTCACTATCGCAACAGTATTTCATTTTCAATCAATTTATACATGCAAATGAATTCAGACATTTTTGCCATTAAGCAAAATAAATAAATAACCAATATCTTCTTATATTCACTTCGGTCAGAAACCCAAATTCCAAATAAGATGTATCATTAATCGTTTCTATCGCGATATTATGTACGTTCGATTAGAAAAAATACTATTTATCTCGCATCTGCGTTTTTATTATTATATGGTTAGGGCTTCATCAAATTTATCGTTATTAAAATGCAAAAAATATTCATGCAACATATATGTATATTAAAATGGCGTATACAATACATTCAATTACAGCAATCATTCATGCAAATTAAAGTAAACGAAATATTGATCATTTAAAAATTATCTTATTTACTCTTGTTGGCTTGACACAAATTTATTTCTAAACTATTTATATAGTAGTTAAATAATAAATATAAATATTTATAGTTTGTCTTTTTTTTTTTTGCATTTATTTATTTATTTATACTTCATAAATGTTTCATATTATTTTAAATATGAATTTTATTTTAATAATGCATACAGATTTGATAACTGATTAAATCGTTATAAAATGTCAAAAATGTACAAAAGCGGATATAGTTATTAACAATATAACTCACTCAAAGTCGCACGTAACGATTTTAACACGACCGCGCAAAACTAACTAAGTTAGTTCGGTAGCCTAAAATGTAACACTATGTTGAGCGTTGCACGCGATCACGGCGTGTACACCGCTCCGTACACTATATCGTGGTCAACGGACAGTTCGCCACATCCGAGGAAATAAATACACGTATGATTTTTTTTTATTTAAGTTGGCGTTTATGTTTCAATAAATCTGGCAATAATATTCGTTCGCGAAAACACTACAGAAAACCTATACGGATATTTAACGGCTTGAATATTATCGTTTATCTATATACGTGCAGATGTCAAAAAAAAAAAAAAAAAAAAAAAAACAAAATTACAAAAATTACGACGTAGTTAATATTTATCGCATTATTATGTGGTTTAAATTTACGCGCGTTACGATTGCAAGTTAAACGCGTGTGTGTAATAATATAATATCGTTTTTTTTTTGTTTTTTTGTTCCTATCGGTAGTAACTAGTGGTCTGCAGATACGCTTATAAAATCTCAGCTGGAGACGCGAACGAGAAAAAAAAAATTCGCGCGCTCACCGATGTCGCGTGAATAGGTTTTCGATTTGAGTCGTTAAATTTATTCGGCACGATAAAACCGCGACCCGGCGACGAAACATTCGCTCCGGATCTGTGTACGAGTGCTATTGCCGTCGGGCGCTTTGTTAGAACGCACAACATAGATTTTCTATGACGGCACACAGAATACACTTACCACATACCATATTATATAATGTGGCTCCGTACACACGGACATAATTAATAGCATAACAATTACGATCGGGTCAAAAAACGTTGTTATTCGTATTATTGATATGCGCTTCTCTAATTTATGTATGTGAAATGGACGTATACAGATTTCTTTGCATTGTTTACGCGGTAGAACCTCGATTATAGTTTTAAGGAAAAAACACGTTTTTGTATTCGTAATTATTACATATCAGTTTTATGTATACATATATGTTACTATGATAAAATAAAACAATTTGAAAAAAAATCAGTTATTTTGGTTTGTTTATAAGAATCACGGGCTGTTTTCATGAGCACGTTTTTTTTTATTTTTCATAATAGCATTTAGACTTGACTGATCAGTTTCGCCTTGTTTCTTGAACCAGTCAATACATTTGGTGAACACGCCATGCGGATGACTTGTGCACGACGACGGCTCATCTTCTACAATGGTACTTTCATCGATTTCATATTCTTTTTCTGTGACGTTTGTCGACATTTTCGTCATCACTTAATAGTTCGTAATCTCCGTCTAAACGATCCGTGTCCAACCGGTCTTTGATCGAAACGTGTTCAACATCTTCAACACCGTGTATCGTCGAAACCATATTTTCCGTATGAATAATCGTCCTCTTGAACAATGTCATCTTCGTCGTGTTCGTGAACGTTAGTTTTTCTGTGACAATAGTAATTTATTCCGACATCGCTGTAGTGTTCGAACCGGAACACTGTCCGACGTTCTTCGGCTACAATGAAAACAGCATCTGTTCCAGTAAGTTTATAGTAAGTTGCAACAGTACGCGATAACGCTAAGACGATGGGCGACGTAAAACGGAAGTTGACGGATGAGAGAGTTTTTACCGTGATTAACTACCCGCGCAGTAATGATAACAGGCCTGGTACACTCACATTTTTAGTGATTTTCGAATTCTTGAAATCGGTTTCATTGAATTGGTGATCATTACATTGAAGTATACATATTGTGCGCGGGGCGCAACAGGACTGACTGACAAATATTACGGCATCGGTTCCGGACAATATTTGTTATCGTTTTTTATTTTTTAAATATATACATATATTTATTATAATAATCGACTGGTATCTGCTTATATATATATTTTTTTTACTAATATTAAATCAGCAAAATGTATGCAACACACATATTATACTATTAATTAGCTCGTGTGATGATGAGGACCCCTGGCTGAGATATAGATATTTTTTAAAGAATTGAATTAAAAGTTTTTTATAAATTATTTTTTATTTTTTGTTGTTTTAAAATACGATTATATACAAAGATAGCTAAATTATCAAGTAGGCTATTCAATGTTATTTTCATAATTATAACAAAAATCAAATTCCAACTATTGTACAGTTCAAGTGCTCCATTAAATTTATTATTTTATTTTCTGTTTAGATTATTGAAATTTCGTACTTTATTTATTAATACTATTAATACAGTAAAATAAAGTTTAACTATTTCTAAATTCCAATACTTTTTTAAAATATCTACACATGTAAGTTGTTGGTAATTTCTACTAACTCTTAAGTTATTCACAAAAGTATAAACGAAAACAATGTTTATTTCATTCATAAACTTCAGAACGTAAATCGATTTATAAAGTAGACTGTAGTGTAAATATAAGTTTTCATCTTTTTTTTTTTTAAATAATACTTTCAATTAATAAACTATACTAATTTCCGTCTAATAATAACACGTTATAGTCTTAATTTTCCGTCGAGTTAATATAAATGAATGTTGGCCGATAACATTTACCAAGCCCACATTTTCCCCGTTTGTCATATTCAGTATTGTCAAGAAAAATCTTTAGGAAATTAGACGTGGAAAACGTGAATCTAAACTGCGATCCACCAAAATATACGTATACGCTCGTATAAATAAAAACTCATGTGTACTTGAACACATACTTTACAGTTGATATGCCGATAGATATTTCGTAATCGTTGTGGAACGAGTACTCTGTACTCAATAATACGCGTATTGTATACATCGGTCTAATTCATCAGTTAAACCGAAAAACATCGGAAATACATATAATAATCATTGTCGTTATTATGATTATTATTGTTTTCGGGTCAGCCGTTTTTATGTAGCTCTCGTTTTTCATAAGTATACGGCAACACGCACACACACACACACACACACACACACACACACACACATATATATATATAAACTTGTCAGTTTTTCGTCTTTCCCACGAAACATCACGTAAACAACCCGTTCTCGCGGGGTTCGGGTTCGACATACCGAGGATGCTACGTGAAGACATTCGGAAGCCAATTACAGACCTTGACCTATTATTACACATTGTCTACACATACATGCCAATTCGAATATCGGGTTATAATCGTGTGAAGTATCCGTACGATATTTTTCCGAACGGTAATTTCAGTAACCCGCTATAAACACACACACACACACACACATATATATATACCCCAAGTATAGGTCTCGCTTGAATATAGAAATTATTGTATTGTTGTTTTCCCTTTTTTTTTTTTGATTCTATATATATATACATACGTACGCTAAATTACTTTTGGTGGTTAATATACGGTTTAAGATAATTGGAAATTAAATCGAATAACTGATCCGTATTGTTCGTTATTTTGTATTATTGGGAATTCACACACGACATCGCGTTAACTTGAATTTTAAAGGAACATATAAAATATAAATCCTTTACAAACATCGAAGTTAATAAAAACGACCAATGGTCACGCGGAAAGTACATAACGGATCAGGATCGAATATAGTCTTTAATGATTTCTATAACTGAAATACAAAAAAGAAGAAAATATATAAATAGAATATCAGAAATCTGCGAAATTCTTTCGATAAAATATACTTAAATCTTAAAGATGACTTTGCAGGAAAATAACGAGAAACCTTTGCTTGTTTAATACATCTAGGATTTAAGAACAAGTCCGTTATAGTCATATAATTATATATATATACAAGTTAATGATTTATTTGTAAAACTAATGATTCAATAATGTAACTGACAACTAGACAACATATGTAATAAAGAATAATAAAAGTAAAAATTTGTTTATTTTAGACCAAAGGAATATCAGGAAAATTAGACCAAACGAAACAGATAATACGATTGTAACGGTACGCAAAATAAATAATTTGTCGGGGAAAATATTACGCCATTCTCTTTTTACATAATGTCTCTTTCCGAAAACCGTCATTTTTATTGCGTACATTTGCTTTTAAATATTTTCAAAAGGTCCTGTGCACGTATAAGTCCGAAAAAACGTTCAGCTCTCGTTGACCTCTGAACGCATTTAATGTTCGTTGTTAATGTAGCCGTCGGAAAATCGTTAAGTGGAATATTGAACGTATAAAGAAACGAGCTTGTTTGTTCGCGTTCTCGTCGTGTATTTTACATTGTATGAAATATATCCGCACAAACCGTACGCGTAATATGTGAAAAATAAACATTTCGGGCAGATGTGCGCGCGTGTGTGTACGTACGATCCGGTACGGTTTATTTTTTAAGCACGTAATTTTCCACTCGAACGCCTTTTACACTCAAACGGATTTGGTGAAAAAAAAAAAAAGGAAAGAAAGAAAGAATGAAAGAAAGAAAAAAAGCGCGTTAACGCGGACCACTTAACCTCGCGTCCGTCCGTCCGTTCAGCTGTCTCCGCGGCGACAATCGTCGTCTTTCGCATACCGGCCGTACCACCCACGTTTTGATGTGCACACCTATTTAGTGGGCATGTTCGGTATAAACGTCCGCGACGCCCGTGATCGAGTAATTATCCGCCGTCGGGATAACGTTGACACACGACCCGGACGGTCTTCAACAATTAGCCACAACGGCACTAGGATAATGTCGATTACAGAAGATAACCTCGAATACGTCGAATGTCAAAAGGCTTGAAAAATCTATAATGTCATAAAACGAAATTATGATTTTCCTCTGACAAATGTATTTATTTGATCGGTATAAAAGTATATACCTATGTGAATCCTAATGTTGAAAAACAAAATACTTTCTTTGTTTATAAATAAATATAAAATTAAAAAAACGTCCGTTTATGATTGTTTCTTGTTATTTTTAATATATCCTATGTATTTTGTTTATTAATTTCGTATATTTTTATATGACCTGATGATGACTCGCAGTCTAAACTAGTTGTTACTCGTTTAAACATTTATCAAATACTCTAGGCATATTTTCTTTATGTATATATATATATATTGTTTTTATAAAATATACTAATTTTATTATCCATACTACTATCACTATTATTATTATTTCTATTTTATTTAGCTTTCAATTGAATACGAATAATCCCGTCGCTTATCACAACTTGTTATTACATATGTAATAATAATGATAACGCTTCGATTCGTGAACACGTGGCTATAATTGATAGTATCAACGTTGTCCGAGCGCTTGTGGACACCCGAATCATGTCTATGATAATCGTCATAGCTAGCGAACGGATTTTATTGTAATTACATATTTTTATTAGATCGAGATATTTTTAATCTGATAAAAAATGTGCACGATTTAGATCATTCTAATTGAAATTAGCCTGATTTGACATTACATATTTTTTTACACGTTTCAGTATAATTACATGAATTGTACATATTTCGTAAATTTATGCATATTTGGTACATGTTCAACATATTTCGTGATAATTATTTACATTTCAACGGTATTTCTTAAGAATATCTTTAATAATATTATTCATTATTCATTAGGTACGAGTAATTTATTTTATACAACAAACAAGAAAATTACATGATATTTTGGCGTTATCGAAACTATTTCTGTTATCGCGTCATCGTGTACTGTAATGTGACTATTGTGGATAGAGGTGATGCCGGACGATGTAAATATACAATAAAACTTGACAATCGTTGTTCGCAGTGTTCGTAGTCACATTTAGTCTCGTGCACGTGTAGTCTCCAAAATGCCGAAAGTCGATTAAAACGAAAGCCAATTATTATTTAAACGGAGTTTCCTAATGTAATTTTTTTTTTTTTTGTAATTTTCAATAATAATACATTATTTTTTTCTGTTTTTTAATATATACACTTACGTGTATACGCATACGTTTGATTATTTTCTTTTTTTTTTTCATTACAATAAAGTCCGTTGCCCAGTCATAACAAACATCATCCAAACGCGCGTCGACATTACCGGTGACGTTTGATTACGGATACCAACACGCTGATTAATACGACCGCTCGTTCGCACGGTTTATTACGTTCGTGACCGTTTCGATAGATTCCATTAAGGAAATGTCCGTTGGACATCCGCAGCCGGCCCCATACTCGCGGAATCACCGCCGATCATATTATTATTATTATTATTATTAAAAACTGTACATACGCGTGTGTACGCGTACACGCAATCGGTTTCGCGTTTCTCCCGTACCGCCGTTCGAGGAGGATTTATGGATTTAAACCGAAACGCCGTACGATATTATTATTATTATTATTTGCGGCAATAATTCACGCGGCGTGTACATTATACACGCGCGTATGGGCATATCCATCTGGTCGTAATTACGATTCGTGCGCCCAGCGGATGCCGATAATTCTTAAAAAGGGGAAAAGAATAGTGAAAAAAAAAATCCGCGCGCACCTTCCGACGTGGCCGATCGCCGGGGTCTGTGGCGCGCGAGCGTTTCACGTGATTCAAGAGACGTCCGTTCGCGAGAAAAAGTCCGTGAAACGTGTTCGTGAAATAAAAACGCGATGCGGACGTCTGCGCGCACGTTGTAATTATAAACGTTTTTTTTTTTCCCTTTCTTCGGTCGATAACCGTTAATTATTATTGGACGCGATCCGTCGTCGTCATAATTATTACACTGCGGACACGCGCGGGAAGGAACCGAAAAAAAGGAAGGTTTCATTAGAGACCCAGACGATCGAAAGAAATTTTTTTTTAAGGGATTTCTGGACAATAAAAACGCCCTGCTTGTGTTGCGCGCCGACCGACCGACCGATATATATATATATACTCGTTGTTATACTCGACCGCGCACTGCACAACAATGTTGGTATAACCAGAAAACCGTTTTGAACCGTTTTAACCGGCGTGTTTCATTGTCGGTCTTCTAATATATATATATATGATACATTATGTACGAATAAAATAAATACTGTATGATAGAATATTACGACAGACGTTGTTATTAAAAAAAAAAAAAAGGTTGCTCCTCGAAAACAATTAATTGCGTAAAACAAACGATAATTATACTTTAAGAAATAAAAATCGCGTTCCGATTAAAATGTTGCGATACAATATCAAATACCAGAGTGGGATTGGGTATTGGTGTGAAAGATGTTTTTTATTTCATTTTTTTTATAACCCGTCTTCAACTCCACAGGTACCGGAGTGTTGCGTTTCAAATAATATATCGTCGTAGCAATTTATTGTTTGTACGTATATCATTTACGTTTACCGTAACATTTTGTTAGATTCGTATCTAATATTTTTGAATCGTCGAACAATAAGACTGATCAGCCTTTTTCGCACATAATTGTCATTTAATTGACTTGCCTTGTAAAATCGTGACCGCACACAGACACAATCCATTTACACACGCATACGCGTAAATACTCTTACTACGTCATGTACACATGCGTTTTATCGCGTTCAACAAGTTTATTTACGGGCGAAACGTATCGTTTGATCGTACACATATTTCAATACAGACACGCCGTTAGTAGTGTACGTCGGTCAGTGACATCGGTTCGCCGCGACCCGGTTGCATTTTACCGGATTGGCGCGGAAATGATTTGCGATTGCTCCGTCCACAGCTTCGATTCGAAAAATATTCAACGGGATATCGCGTTTACGTTTTACGTGAATTTGCTAGCCGCGGCGAGATCGACGTCACGTCATTGAAAAACCGGAACGAAATCAAATATATACATACTGATATCGCATCGTCGTATTGATATTATCGTATTGATCGAGTATATTCACATACGGAGTTCGAATTACAATACATTTTCACGTTTTCACGGTTCGTATTCGTACAGACAAGTAAAACGCATTTAATGTAAATTCCTTTTTTTCTTTCTTTTTTTCGTGTTTGTCTCGGTGTGGCGTGTTTTCTTCCACAAAATTAATGGTTTTATTTCGTATTAAAGAATATCATTACGGAGTCACGCGTTTTTCACAGAATATTATGATTTATGGGACGTGTGTAGTTTTCGTGTTTTTAACTCATGACTACCTCATACGTGTACGTGTACAAAAACGTCTGATTCCACTAATAACAACAATCAACTGGTTGTATGTACACTGGTATAATGTGTTATTAATTAACGTTAAAACGAATTTATGCCGTATGAATATACATTTGAAAAAATATCGCAACATGTACACTGTAAGATATTCGTGTTGTATTTTTCGGTGTATGTTTATATAAGCGATTGTAAGTCCGTAGCGTTGCGTAGCAAAAGATCTCGCGAATACAAAATTAATGAATTTCGAAAAATTAAACCATATACGTTCATAATATATAATTCATCCACGATTTTCATAGAACTATACGTGTTATGAATTTTTTTGGATTTTATTGACTGTACGGGTAGTAACACCGTGTACGACTGTTTATTCCCAAACGGGAGATTTACGTTATCAAACGAAAACATTCAATAGCCGAATCTAATCACAGAATTACGTTTACACGTGACACGCAAAATCGTCAGTTCTTTAATTACATAGTGTATAACTCCAGTCGTCCCGACGCGGTTTCGTCCGGGAGGAGTCGGTTTCTTCGATGTCGATATTAAATGTATGCAACAATAGCATAAAAGCATAAATCGTATACTTTTATCCGTTGCTGTACACGGTTTGTATTAGTGTCAACAAAAAGAAAGGATAACGTAATAACGATAAGATTTTACGAAACAAACGCGTCTTTTATAACCGTTGTGAAGGATACACAATATATTATTTAAAAAAAAAGAAAAAAAAGAAGGTTTGGTCGTCGGTATGCGTGTCGATAATGACAAATAAATAAGAGGAAAAAACAGTATAAATAACGATGATGTATCAATCGTAAAACGTTTACTAATTTATGGACGAAGACGAGTATGAAGATGAATAACTCTTCGGTAGGGAACCTTATTTATTTCGGCACCTCAACCGCACTCGCACGACTATAGCCGTTTTCTCAGAACAATAAAGATAACGATATGAGATTTTATTGTGTAGGAAAAAAATACGTTTAAAAAAATACGATACGGCTGTGGCGGTGTCCGTCAGGTACGTCCTAATCTGAAATCGTACGGTGTTATTAGATTTCGACTGGGTTTTTCGTATGGAATGGGTTTATCTTTACACGCGTCGTACTTTTCAACAGCAAATCGTAACTAGTTGGTACTTTATTGAAAACGATTTTCTGTTCACTCGCCTGGGCAACGCTTTTCCATATTGGAAAAATAAAATTCACATTCAGTCGGGTCCAAATATAATTTTGACGGACACGGAATTCGAGTCTTTTTCCGTTTTGGCGAATTTTGAGCAAGCGATAATCTTTTTCACCACTGTTCGAAATTTTCGAAAAAAAAAAAAACCTGTCGATATGAATTTATTTATTAAATAAGGTAGGTGATAGTGCGATCTGTCGCCTATCTTATTTAATTTGTGTGTAGAAGAAGCGTCGAAAGAAATGAGGGAAGAGAATACTGGAGGAATAAAGATAGGCGGAATGTCTGTACGAATACCACGTTTTGCCGATGGTATTGCGGCAATTGCAAAAAACGAAGAAGACCATCAACCAACATGTCGAAGAAAATTAACGACACGCTAAAAGAGAATATCGCGTGAAGAACAAAATCAACGGAAAACTAAAGTACTTATATGTGTGGCAAACAGCGGATACACGCAAACATATTGTTCGATGGCAAAATGTTAGAGACAGTTCAGAATTTCACTTACCTGGACAGCAAAACCACAAACGCGACGGAAATAGCAATACAGACACAATAGGCAGGAAACCTTTTTCACCGCGAACGCAGTAAGCACGGTGGCGGAGACGTGGACCACGCCGAAGGACGGAAAATCCAAAACAGAAGCGTTCGAAGTTTGGTCGTGGACGGGAAAAGCAAGGTACCGGATAACCCGGAAATCAATGTGGAACACGCTAAGAACGAGAAGAGAAACGTGGGGTGGACGCTTAATGAGAATTAGTCGTCGGATAACCACGGCGATAGAAGGAGAAAGAGACGGTAGGACGCCAGGACGCTTTTCGTCGAGCGGGTGATGGCAGACCTAGGGTCAGTTCTCCATACTTTTGATAAAAGAAATAATTTCAATTTTTTTTTTTTTTTTTGAGGTTACATACCACCACACAAAATTATAAAATGATACAAATATAAATTTAGTGCTGATAAATGTACAACTCTGCATTAAATATGTGAAATAATGTATGTTGTTAATGTATTCGAGTATTTGATGTGTAACGGTTTTTAACGGTCATTACAGTAGTAAAATGTTTTATTATACCAATAATATTTCATATGTTCATGTAATATAAGTTTTTAAATTTTTTATGATTTAAAATTTTGTTTAAAGTGAATTTCCATTTGGTCAATACTGTAATATTGTATTGTCTATGCAATATTACCATTTATAATAATCATTATTTTATAGTTCTAATTGTAGAAAAAGTCAAACATTTATTGTTATTTTCCACTAATTAAAGGTTAGTAAATTTATTAATGAACATTTGGAACGTGGGATTTTAATTATCTATGTCGGTATTTCTACATCCGCGAAAATCGGTTATCAAATTTTTCTCTTATCAAAAGTACGGAGAACTGACCCTATCCCGGCAGACGTCGGGATCGAAACATACAGGGAGCGTAAGGGAACGGTAAAGCGACGGAGACGAATCGGAAAGAAACGTCGGTCGTATGATAAACCCGAAAACATATACGTATAGATTATTGGTTTAGCGGCGAAATATTATTGGAATTCGATCGTCCGACCGGGGGCATGCACATATATATGCAAGGCCGGATCCGTGGGGGGGGGGAAGTCGGGGATTTCTCCCGGGCGTATAATTTTCGAAGGCGTATTTTTAAGGTTTAAGGTCATCTCCTGAAATGGGCGTAAGTTTTTCATTTTCCCCGGGTGTTAAAAAGTTAAGATCCGGCCCTGTATATATATATATACGTTCGAATTCACGATAAACCGTACCGGGTCCGCCATTTTTCACCGCGTCTATTGTTACGGCACTTCCACACTTCCCTACACGCGCCGAGTGACCGAGTACGCACACGACACGACAACGCTGCCGTTCTTTTCTTTTCTTGTTTTCGAATAGAATTATAATGTTTCTATTTTTTTTTGTTCCCTCCCCACCGTGACACAATGGCCGCGACGGGCCGAGCGTGTCTAAACGCGCGTACGTCACGTGGCCGCCGAGGCCGGAACGGGGTCGTCGAGTACACTTTCAAATCGTTCGTTCCGTCCGTGCCGTTCGATCTCGTCGAAAAACCTAACGCGTATTTTGCTGCGCGAACATCCGCCTCCCCGTCATTCACGCCATCGCGCCCCGAGGCGTCGACCGAAACCATCGCCGTCGACGAGAATCGCGTGGACGTCCGGCGCGTCGATATTGTTCGTTCGTTTTCGTTTCCCACGTCGTGCACGCGCGGAAAACGGCTGAGAATCGTCGAAAACGAACGCTCGCCGCTCGAGATGAGGTAAAAACCGTTCTCAAAAAAAAAAAATGTTCGGTGATAACCGATCGACTTTTGCGCGTGACCTGCCCCCCCCCCCCGCACGTCCGATTCGATTTTCGGCAAAAGAAACAAACTGATCTAAAACCGGTCGTTTCGACTCTCGAAGCGATTGTCACCATAACGATTTCGAACGGACCGTCTAACGATTCGCCTATTCAATTTTACGATAGAACGCGAATTTCTTCGTCGACCACGAAAAATACATCAGCTCCGCGTTTCGTTTTTCATCACTAAATCCATTTGAACGTCGGCGCGTCCCCGACGTTTGTGTTTTAAACCGGTGATTTCTCGGCGGCTGTTATATACAGGGCTTTATATAGAACGTATATTATCTTTTGTCGTTAGAGGTCCGATATAATATCGACCTTTGTGTTCATACGATTGTAAATTTGTCGTGTGCCGCTGATGTCGCGTTCGAGTCGTCGCACGGATCGGTCCACCGGTCCGGACGAAATATTACACGCAACACAGTCCACTATTTACGTATAATAAAAAATAGAGTTATTTTTTTTTTTTTTGTAATACAACTGTCGACCGTTCTCGGACTTTCTGCCGATCGACGTAATCGATTGCCGCTAAATCAAGATGTCTGCTCAGTACCATTCCGTAGAACAAGGAAATGACGTAAGTACGCCGTAATTCAATGACCGTGAACGAGTTTTTCGTCACGGCCGCAGACGCGATTGTGTTTTCTACATACGTTTTATGGATATATATATATATATATTTAGACGTGTTGTTTCGTGTCGTTTATTTTAAATTTTGAACTGGTACGTTGTGGCGGTGAATTAAACATAATTATTACGGAACTAAAATGCTAAAACGTTTCGGGCGAGTACAGTGTTGTTGAAAATATTTAAAAAAAAAAAGAAAAGTAATATAATAACACGCGTTTGTTCTACATAAGAAAAGAACAATAGGTTTGATGGCGTGAGCTGTTTGTTCTTTGCCGACACGATAAGCGGGAGAACGTGCGGGTTGAACGACGACTGCGAAGACGAAAAGCCAAAACCGTGTACGTTATGGGTTCCATTCAAAAGTAGATTCTTTTTTAGGTTTTTTTAGTATATTTTAGGACGAAATTCGTTGGAAAGACGTTCGTTTATTGATTAAAAAAATTAAACCGAAAATCCCGTGCGATTTCGTGCACGACGCCAGGGGCGATATTGCGTACTATACTGTAGACGTTTGTGATAATGTTATTATTTTTCCAAGTTTCAAGAAGAAGAAAAAAATTAAAATAATATGAATTAAAAAATAATGTTATTTAACGTTTGCCGGCGGTAACGTCAGCTGTCGTCTCGACGTGGAAACGTGCAGCCGGTTTTTACGCGCGTATTTTATAGTTTATACGTTTCAAATCAATGTTATTCGACCGAGTGTGCTATAACTAGTTGTGCAACCAATATCGTGTGCAGGAATTTCTCAAGCCGGGTCCCATAATTGGTAGGTTAATAAAAAATTCTTCTTCGGCATACCGGTCCCCGTCGCTGCCATCGCGAAACCTCCTCTCCGTTTCGCTCTGTCGTATGCCTCGTCAAAAGTCGAGTTTTCTTTTATATTTCCTAAATCCCGATTGTCTCGTTAACCGATATTTCTTTCACTACTCGCCCAATCCGCTCTACAAACGTGTCCGGACCGTTCTAGACGTTGAACAAAACACGAATAACCTTGTGACGTCCGGATCAAAGAAAAATAACATTAGATAAAGCCGCGTTAACTGTGCGCCAACCTCCGCTGTCGCCGGTCGGCGTACATTCGTCATCGTATTAATTAAAATATCATGCAAATGTATGGGCCTTATTCAAAAAGAAACGCTCTTCTCCTCTCGTCTTCGTGGTGGACTTTTAGTTCCACGGCCATTTGTGATTTTTGTAGTTTTGCATTTACCTTTTTAAACGACACGTCCCCGAAGCGACGTGTAATTGTGACTAATATTAGGCCGGTACATGATTTGTTTTTTCTTCCCTCGTGTTTTGTTTTTTGCTTGTTTTTGTTCGTTGTCGTGTCCAAAATGTAATATAATTGTCTCCGTCCACGAGCGTGGACACTCCGGTATATATATATCGTTTTTTCTCTCGCAGAGTTTTTATGTCTGTGCGCGGGCTTTTCTTTCGTTTTGGAAAATTTGCACGTATAGTTATTTGTATCTCGTCGAACAAAACGGCACTCGCCACCGCGGATCGGCTCGGCGTAATAGAAACACTGCTGGAAAGTTGAGAAACCGTTTTGACGCGTGAAAACGAAACGACGGCAAAATCGGACAGAGCGTATGCAGCGAGGCCCGAGGTCGAAAAAACGCACGGGAAATCTCGGCGGATCTGACTTCCCCGCGGACGTCCGGAACGACGTGGTCTGCTCGTGTTCGTTTTCCTCGCCGACTCCGAGGACCGGCTCGTAAACACGCGCGCACGACGTCGTCCCGGACGTTCCGAGCGGCGCGCGTCCGAGATTCCATAACCGGTGTGTTCTCGCGTCCGTCCGTCCGTCCGTCCGTCAAGGTGGTTCCCATGGCGCGCGCGTAACGCCGCCCCGTCAACGACGAAAACGGGTAGGCGCGGCCGCGGTTTTAATAACACACGCCACCGCGGTTTCCCACCGCCGCCCCGCGTACGTTTTTTCCCCGCTCGTCGTTTCCATTCTTCCGTTCGCCGCCCCCTCGCCACTCACAGTTTTTCCCTCGTCGTCGTCGTCGTCGTCGTGTACATTACGCCGCACGCACGTATCGCACCTTATAATTACGCGGTCGCCGTCTTCGTCGTCGTCGTCGTAAAAAACAAAAACAAAACGAACGCGCACGCGCGCGCCTACAGACTCTCTTACGGTTCTCACGCCCAGGCGCCTACGTCGTTACGGCAAATAAACGGTATACAACACGTCGTGTACGTACCGAGCGCACGAAGTTCTCATACGCACACACACAGCCTTCGCGACTCGTACGTCGTTTATACGTTCGTCCGGGTTTTTGTTTTTGTTTTCGGTGTTCGAAACAACACGTTACAGCCGGTTGGGTTGCGTTAGTTGGCTCGAGTGCGGAACGAAACATCCCGGTTTGAACCGGGTTCAGAGTTTGAACCTAGTTTACCCGGTCCGCAGATTTCAAGCGACTTGATCGGTTGTTCGTCAATGTCGATAACGGGACACTTGGTTACGCCGTGACCAACGATAATCATGGAGTCGTCGTGTAAAAAGTAATGCCGACTCTCATGTTCTCGACGAGAGTCTTGTGCGCCGGACGGGTGCCAAAAACGGTGACGATAAACGTCGAACTAACCTAACCTTCTCGAGAAATTTCCGAGCGTCGTGCTCGGCAAGAGGAAGATTTGTTGTAACCCTATTGTTACAGGTGATAAGACGCGGGTTCATCACCATCACACCTGAAACACGTGTTCGACAAGAGATTTGATGATGACGGCGAGATGAAGGAAAAAGTCAACAACCGGCCAAGGGAAACGGGGGCAGTTTTCCACGAGGCGGACGTATTAAAACGACTAAACAAATATAGACAGCGATTAAAACAACAAAAGAAAGAAAAGCTTATCGTTTAAACTTTTTAAAATAAAAACGTTTAAATAAATGACGTTTCGACTTTTATAAACGTTGAGACACTGCTTTCCGGTGCGATACACTGAACGCAATAACGACCAATCGTAAATAAAAATATGTTTTTTACGATATAAAAAATACGATAAACTTCTCCGGTTGAAACATTTGCCCGTTAAAAAAAAACCACAACATTAAATAATGCGACCTGCTAACCCCCTGCAGGTTACATACACTAAAGTGTCGGTTTTTAAGAACGTAGACCGTTCTGTTCGGTCTGACTTCATCAGCCTGTTTCCTAGGTGTCCGATTTTTCGATCGAATGTTTCGATTCGTTTCCCTCGTTGGCCCGACGGAACCAACGTTATTTCATTTTTAGTTTTAACAAAAAATAATTACACCGTTTCCGAATTCCTTGAAACCGTTTTCAAATAAAACGTTTATTTTCGCGATAATTTATGGTATTATAGTTTCGAGGGTTTATAGTAAAACACGTCGAATTTCATCCTTTTCCTGGTCGAAATTCCATTCGTTTCTCGCGCGAATATCACGCGGCGTATGACGTTAAAAAACCGTCCAGTATTCATTTTACGCGTTTTCTTTTTTTTTTACGATCTACGGTCAAACCACTACCGTGTGGCACGTCAAAACGCGCGTTTATGTGTTGTTAGTATTTTTTTGCGTCGATTGTCGCGCGCGGCTATACGCATAACGATGACGATGACGATGATGATAATGATAATGATAATAAATAATATATATTGCGAGGGGGTGGACGCGGTGCTCGTGGCGCCGGTCGGCCGTCGTCGTTTTGATTGTAGTAAAAACGCCTTCGTCCGCGCGCGCGTTCTCGGCTGACGTTTTATTTTCCTTCTATTTTATTTATTATTAATTTTTATTTTTTTATTTTTTGCGCCCGAAACATAACGCACGGCTTATTACAACGACGCAATAACCTAACCTTACCGTTCGTATGTATATATATATTTATATTTTTTTTTTAAAAAAGGTTTTATTTTTTATCGTTTCGCGCGTAACGAATAATACGTAACTGCCCCAGCTACTTGCGCCTAACCGCCCGTGGTCGGCGATAGGCGTTCCGCGAAATACAATTAAAACGCACGCGAAAAAGAGAAACATTCTCGCGTTCTCGACGCACGATCTTATACCGCATTACCGCGTCGTTCGGTGCGGTTACTCACGTTTACAATCCGTTTGTCGGCTATCTCGGTGGAATTAAACTCTCGTGATTTGCACCGGGGCGTGTGTGAATTGCGTGATTGGCGGCGGCGGCGATTTGATATGGATCGCGTGTACGTTTCTACGGGACGATGATGATACGAACAGTGGTTGAATTGGCGGTGTGGGTTGGGGGGACCGAGTACCGCTTCCGGGTTTTTTTTTCAAATATTTGAGCGTACCTCTACTATTTTTTTTTTTTTTTTAAATAAGAACGCGAGGAGACGGTATTCGCTTTTCCACAAATATAAATGTAATACCGTTACGTCGACGAAATAACGACGTTCAATGTTACCGTCGTCAGTCGCCGTGATTTGCCAGCGGACGTCGATTATGGGTTTCCCCGCCGTATTCGTAAGTCCCCGCAAACGCGACTGTCGGTCGGGTTTGAATTACCTGCACTCGTTTTTTGTCAATATCGTTCTTTCAAACTATTAGGTAAACGTGACGGATGAACTTTTCCAGTACCTACAACGTTTATAAAAACTGATCGACGACGCGACTACGTTTATGACCCAATTCAACCGCTGGACACGAATGCCGGTCAACGTCGAAAATTTCACGGCGTACACGGCAACCAGACCGAACTGTGGAACGAGTACTGTACAGGTACCCCGGTGGTGGACGAAACCGTGAATCGCAATGCGTATTCGACAATCGACAATGCAGTGGCGCGAGTCCAGAAATAGATTAAAAATAGATTTTCGTAACTCCTGCGTTTGTTGGTAAGCGGAAATCGCGTTCAAGAAAAAACAACCATGTTGATATCGTTAACAATCGAATAATAAGACGATTGACCGATTACGTTTTGAACATTATTTTTCAATAATCGTAGGCACGAAATCACGCGCGAGTGTTTAAAAGAAAAAAACAATCTACGTAATACGTAATAACCAGTCTGTAATTAACATTTATATTATTCATAATTATTACATCTTTTCTAATGTAGTAGCCAACAAATATTTATATTTATATAATAAATTATTATGAAAAAATTTGGGTTTTTTTAACGTTCAAATAGCGATAGAAATAAAACTAATATTTACTGTAAAGTCGTGTGTAAAAACTAGAAATAAATAAAAAAAAATTCGGTTTTATACTAAAACCATTAATAAAAACTATGTGTACCCAGTAAAAACGCGTTCTTACGAACGCCCTTGGGTAGTTGTTACCAGTCATAACTGATCTCGGATATTTACTGTAACGTAGATAAAATCTCACGCTGGTTCTCCTCGAATGGTTGATGGGTATGCATCTTAATGTACGAGAATGCTATTTGCTGCGTGCACTAGTAACGAAAACCAAACCGCGTGTATTTTGTGTTATTTCGTACTACTTAATGTGTATGCAAAATGGTCGTGAAATGACCAAAAACGGAAATTTATACGTTTTGCTGGTGTCTGATCACGAGAATAAGAAAGAGAGAGACGGAACGTGAGTGGGAGAGTGAGAGAAAACGCGTTTATTCGTTTTTTTTTTTTTTTTTATTGAATATTATCCTACAAACTGTCTTCATTATAAATGTTTCCTCTAACCTTGACGATCACAATGCCGCCGGTGCCGCCGGTTATTTTAATTTACGAAGTCTGTAGTATAACTCGCGTTATATGGAGATACGTACGTTTGAATCGATTTTGATAATATTTCGTTTTTTATTCAGTTTTTACAATCCTTTTGTTCTAAAATGTATTAAACTGTAAAAAGTACATTGAAAACCCGTACTTACAGCCACACCAGTAAAACGAACAACTTAATTGTACAGTTAATGAATTATTTTATTAGCTAATATCCAACTCTATTACTATTAATGATGATGTATGACGACCAAATGCAATCAAACTTGAAAATAAAACACATATTTTTAGACGTTTGATTAATTCATTAAAAATAATATTGTACTTTATAGACTTCAGTAAGCGTTAATACATATACATATATACATATACTACGCAAATATTTTGATACGGAATAACATTATTAAGCTGAACAATACATCAATTATTATTTTGAAAAAAAAAAAAAAAAAATTATAACCTTACGAGTCGAAAACCGCATGAGAATATAAAATTAACTGTGTACTAACCATATGGACACATGACATTTCTATCGCATTATTTATCGGTACCTACCTACACGTGCGACATTAAACCAAAAACTAAAAAATGAGGTCAAACATTACAAAAGAACGTGAATTTTTTTTAGTTCACGTGACGCACAGTAAATTGAAAACAATGCATTAATAACAACACTACAGTGTTACGGTATGCCGTGATTTTCGGCAACAGAACATAATAATGAAAATTAGCGCTTTTACAGATTTATTGCAACTCGTAACCACGGATTAACATTTGTCTTTTTTTTTATTACTTTGCTATTTTAGTGCCCGACGAACTATATATACATACGTCACAAGCGTAATAAAACTCCCATAAATGACGAACGACTAGAATATAAAATATACCTATTCGGGAACAGTCGGTTACATGAAATCCCCAATATGTATACAATATAAAATTATTATAACAATTATTGGCGAATTCAAACGCAAAGCGATAGAAATAACAACTTATATCGCATTCGCGCACGTGATATCGCACCGAATACTGTACGAATAAATAATTTCAATACAACTGTTGTGAATATTCTAAAATCAATAAATTCATCAATACGTGTAATATTCTTCGCCTTGTTTCGATAAAATCGGTAACGAGGATCCATATCCCCGTCTGATACTCTTTTATGTTTAGATATATTTAATATATCTAGTTTATTTCACGAAACATGACAAACTATCAGTTTTACAATTTGAATTGAGTCGACCGTAATAAATAATAATATTATCAATACTGTGTAATTACGTTTTACAGGCATTTATCAAATTTAGATAATCGTTTATAGATTGGTACTGACATTCACTCATATAAATCAGTATGTTGACAACAGTCGTCGCCGTCCGTTATAATTCTAAGTTTTCATTTTTACAGTTTGATAGATTTTTTCACGCGAGTTAAAATGTTCGTATTTTGTTTGTTGAATCAATAATAAATATTTCTGTAGAATACGTAAAAAAGTCTAAGGGGAAAGATTTAGTAGCGCATTTAGGATATGTTTTCGAAAAAGATTACACAAAAAAAAAAGAAAAAACTTTTTGGAAATGTATAAAATATAATACTAGTAAGTGCCGTGGACGGTGTACACACTAAAAATAATGTGATTGTTTTTCGTAAAAATATCCATAATTACACACCGAATCCAATACATATAGATGTTAGAAAATACATATCAAAAATTAAAGATACAACAACTAATCAATATGAATTAACTCCACATCAAATAGTTTCTCAAATGTCAAGTTCGTCGCAAGCCGATATCTGCCGCTTTTCCTTCAATTCCAGCAATGAGTAAAACAATTCAAATAATTAGACATCGGACAAATACACTTCCGGCATATCCAACAGCATTATCAAAATTAATTCTTTTTGAACTATATACTGTCACAATGAATAATGAACCATTTCTTTTATACGATAGTGGTGCTGACGATAATAATAGAATTTCATTATTATCAACGGAAATTTTTTTTTTAATATTAGCATCCAAACATTGTCGTTGGTTTATTGGTGACACATTTAAATCATCCCCACAACTGTTCACTCAACTTATTTTTATACGTGTTATTTTCAAAGATTAAATATTTGAATAGGTGTAAGTAAGTATTAAGATTATGAGTATATACAATGCCGGATTTAGAAATGTGAAGGCCCCGGACCCATCTTTAGTGGTGGCTCAGCTTTTCAATTACATATTTTTGGTATTAGTACTCTACAAGTGCATTTCATGTATAATGTATATATTATATTATAGTTTACTTCAAAATAATATTTTATTCAAAAGTAAGGTTGAACACATTTAATTATGTCGAATAATAAACTAAAAATATAATTAACTATGCTCCAACTATATTAAATAATATTTAATTTATTTTAAAATTACAATGAGCATACACATACTGTTCTTAAATAATGTAAATCGTTATGATTATATTGGTACTCTTCTAGATTTCGTCACCATAATTTTTTTAACTATATACAAGTGATATTTTGATTCGAATACTGTGATTTTAATTTGTATTAAAAATGATAATTTTTGTTGCAATGTGTTTGATATCGGGATGTAAAAAACATCTTGTTATGCGGAGGCCTCAGTTTTGTGGTGGGACCTCCTGTCCTCTACCCGAAAAAATCCGAGCCTCAGTATATGTGTAAGTAGTAAATTTTCGGCTATTTCGCCTCATTTACTGTTAATGTTTATAAAATGTAGTCACTGAACAGGTCTATAAATCTATCAATCTCCCCAACTAACTAATTGGGCAATAGTTAATATCATCAAATACTATTTTGGCGCATACAATGAAGCTAATAAATCTATTTTTACGAAATAACAAAACACGCAATCGTATAAGGCTATAAGGAGGAATAAACTTCAAGTAATGTATTGCAAAATATATTTTTATAACGACAATTGAATTTATTAACGTATAAAATGCTTGACAAATAGATTTAAATTTGAATTTGATTACACGTAAATTTATCATTGGATGGGAGTATGCGTTTCTTTCCAGATATATTTTCATTATTATTATTATTATTACGTGTGCGAGCGTCGTGTGTGGCGGTCGAGGCTGCGCGGCATGTGTAATCGCGACACGTTCGACCGACGACGTGCGACAATAATAATAATAATAATAATAAAAATCTCGTCCGTGAAATAGGCGAAACATATTACCGTAATGTCTAAATGTTATGTCATACGAAACGACGGATGTGGTCTGATTATTTCAAATGATAATGCGTTTTACAACAACAAAATAACTATTTATATTATGTTTTGTTCAGTGCTTGAAAATGAGGAGGGGGGTGCAAGGGGACGGAGCTCTTTTACTACATTTAAAAAAAATTAGCATCTCTTTACAACGATTTTCAAAGGAACGCGGGGAAGTGCTTACAACCGGTATACGTGAGGACCATAGATAAAAAATCACGTATATATCAAATTGTATATTTGATATTACTATTTTTAATATTTTTATTATTATCAATACGTTATTGCTATATCAACAATACCTACTTAATAATGACAACGTCGTTAATCGGCGGATCAATTTAAAAATTTTATTTTGTTAGTGCTCGTCGTGTGCCGATGTATCCCTGTATAGCGTGAATACATCATAATTTGTGATATCATATATTATCATGGAATTGATTTTTACATATTATTATTCTTACTTAAATTTAAACGGGTTTACTAGTTGTTTGTTTACATAAAATCTTGTAGAATACTATTCAATTAAAAACTGTATAGAGACATTTTTTTAATTGAAAAAATAAGAATATGGTTAAAAATTAGGTTATATATCAGTGGTAAACTGGGAGGTGTGGGTTTTGTGATATAGGATATTTTATTTGGAACGCTATTTTTAAATTTCCAATTGAACTGGTTTGGTTTAGAAACCGTCTTCCGCAGAATAAAGTTACGACTAATCGCGTAATCCGTTTGACCGCGAGTGTTATGCTTTACTCACTCATAAATTCAGTGTTGTTGGAAGGTATTTAAATATTTATAAGCATTGAATACTCTATTAAATAATTTTATTTTCAAATATTGAATAGAGTTAATTTTAAATTCTGCAATTTATTACTATTGTATACAATTTTTGAGTAGGTCCTTTTTTTAAAAAAAAAATTAGAGGTTATAAATAATATTGCTTACATAACCTAACTGTCGATTGATATAGAAAATCATCGTCGTATTAATCTGAAATTTGCTAATTACTCTTCGCATGTTATATCAAGCTATCTTAAATGTAATCACAAGTATAGTAAAACTTCGCTGATCACCAACAACTATGATCGTGGTGAATGTTGGTTGGACAAAAATTAAGTTTTGCAAAACTAATGAAAAATTGTATATATTAGTAACTGGAAAGAATTTGAAATACTTGTCAAAACTATTAGACTATTGAACTACTAGACTCAAAGACTTTGACTCGACAAGTATCTGAGTAATGTTTTAAATACATTTTGTGTAGTATTTTAAATGGTTTTAAATAATGTTTCTTACATCATCGTCGATAATATATCACTCGTAAACGAATGTGATCGATCGTCTCGTAGAATTATACAGTTATGGTGATGCTGCAGATATAATATTACACGGTTTTGCGTTTCGGCTGTAAAAACGGTCTATCGCGGAACGTTTGTGGCCGTCCTCTTGACAACAGTTTTGGACAGTCCCCAACACGCCACAATTGATGGAAGACCGAAATAAAAAAAGATCGTGACGATCAATAACTTTGATTGCGACATCCTTACTGGTCTGATAACTGTATAAACGTGGTTCATAAAAAAATATTCCAGACAATTTTCAGTTATACCATAACTCTTCACGTCTACACATTCGAAGACGTTTCTTTTCTTTTAATTTTTAAAATAAACAGTGTTTATTATTTAGCACTGACACGGATTAAAATTTTATTAAACGTACTCGATACTCAGTGTATTTAAAAACTAATGGTCGCGGTTCGTACGGAAAACTCATAGGCGGCGCGCGAAGAAAATTATTTTTATAATTTTTAAAATTCTCAACTAAAGCGTGGTTTGTAAATTTCGTAAACGTCCGAGTTCGGGCGTTATAATCGAGCGAGCGGGACGAATCGCGAACCAACCACGTCGGGAAAAAGCCGAACGAGACCGGTTGTGACGTATAGACGTTCGCCGGATAGGGTGGTCGCAGTCAGTTTTAATGACAAACACGACGACACGTTAATATAATAGACGCGGCCGAGGCGTGCCGGACACGGAAAAGTGATTTTTTTAAAAAAAAATTTTTTTTTTTCGTCGTTTTATTTTATCGCCGTACGTAATATACGAGCTACGCGTACGTGTTTTATCGGCTGTCGTGACGCCGGGGACGGCGTGGCAGGCGGTTTCCGTCGGTCGTAGGGTGCCGACCGCGTGTAACGTATATATTATTGTCACCTGCGTCTGCGCCTGTGTGGGCCCGTTATCTCCGCCACGGCTCCCGGTCCATAAATCCCCCGAGCCACGTCTCCATTATATCACACGTATCCGCGTCGTACTCGCACATAAATACGCGCGCGTAACCGTTCGTCCCGTTCGTTTTGTCGATGTGCGCCCAAACGGACGCGTCCGGACAATAATGATAAACCGCGCGTTGTTCGTTCCGGCGACGGGTTCTCGGTGATGACGATCCCGTCCGATCGCACCTTTTTTTATACGCGCTGTGCGCGTGCGGCCCGTGTGTGTGTACGCCGCGCCCGTCGAAAGACGAAAACCGTTTTGGGCCCGTCGCGGTTTTCCGCGTAATCGACGTGCGTAAAAAAAACACGCCGCGCAGTGGGAGGAATCAAACTTCCAGCCGGTCAAAAACAGAAAATTTTGGTATCGTAATCATTTAATATTTGTTCCCAGTTATCTAACGATTACACATATATCCCGATATGCGATAATCATTAACTATTAAACCGACAAAAGTAGATACGGTTCATAAAGTTTATGAACGTGTATTCTACGTTTTAGTCTGTCGTCATTTTATATAAATAAGTAAAGTTGTTTACATTGTTTTTTAAGAATGTTAGTTTTGTATTAACTTAAAAAATGTATTTTCAAATTAAATATAAATAAAACAGACTAAATATCATTGTTTTATATTTTTGACCGGCTAAAAGTTTGATTCCTCCCACTGTGCGCCGTCCGTGTGTAACGGGAAACGACTCACCACCGACAATTATCGTTTAAAATGGTTTCAACGGTCCGGACCGCACGTGCATTTGAAACGACAACTGTCCGGTTTTTACAGCGCCCCGTCACCGATGGTCAACGATTTGCGTACGACTCGCAATTTCGCTCCTTTGCGTTCGCTCCGTTGACGCGGCGGATGTCACCGACAAGACCGTATCTGCGGGGGGCCCGTGGGGTCTGGTCATTCATTTCAATATTATACGAGACGTTCAATCGTTTTTTGCATAAAAAATAAATCACTAACATCATGACGATCGGCAAACGAACCACAGAACAAATACTTATTTAATAAACAAATGTTAAAACATAAGTTCGGTATAGTAAAGACTGAAAAGTTAGAAAATATATTATGGACCCTCCTCACCCGACCCCCGAAAAAAATCTAGATACGGCCTTGGTCACCGGTGTCGACAGTGTCTGCAGTAAAATCACGAAGACGTTGTACGTGTTATTAGCATTTCACAAAACGACTCTGGACAATCAATAAATTAATACTTGCATTTTACATAGTATGTAGCCAATAGCCCCATGTAGGTAAATATTATACAACAGGTAGGTATAGATAGTAAACAAGTGTTGGACACTTAGAATGTTTTCATATACCGTCTAATGGAAGAAAATTATGAGCTAAAAAAAAAAAAATGCATAAAGCGGATGAAATTGTTTGTAGTCTCCCCTGTATATTATAAAAAACCCGACTACAAAAAAAGGCCGGGCACGCTAAATTTAATGACTATGAAAATTTAGCTAAGAATCTAAGTGCAAAAATTATGGAAACTTTGGAAAAATAAATGAAAAACGAAGTGGAAATGAAATTATTTTAAATGAAAAAAAAAGTTTGAAGTTGATACGTGCCTTGTTATTATCGACAAATTGAATCACGAACTTTGCAGAAGAATAAATGCTTATAGTTGGTTTTTTCTCAATATAAATTTTTGGTTAACTTTAAAACTGACATTGAACCAGACGTTGATTCATTAAATAATTGTATTGATTTTTACTAAAACGATTTCGATGAAAACAGAAATATCTCATTTTCATTATTATATCAAAACAGTTTCCTTAGATATTGGACAATTGTGGTACTATAGCAAAACTGCTTTACGAACGAAACCTTATTGTTGTTTTTCCAAATGTATATATTGCATTGAGATTATATCTGACAATACCTTTAACTGATTGTGAAGCAGAACGTTCGTTTTCAAAGTTGGCTCTTATTAAAAACCGTCTAAGGTCAGTGCAGATTGAAAATAGGTTGAACGCGTGTCTATTGGGAACGACAAATGTGAACAAACTCTCGTTCGACGATGTTTTGCACAGTTTTGCATCAAGCGAAGCCAGAAAAAAATGTTTTACATAAACTAATAGTTTGCTTTATTAGTATTAGTATTATTATTGTTTATTTTAATGTTATAATTAAAATTGATTGTTTAATACATTATATTTGTGACGTACTTAATTTCTGACGTGATAATATTATTATTAAAATAATAATAATAATATCAAGTTCAGATCTCAATGGGTTTTTAATTGATTTAAAGTCCTAAATTGCGTCACTAAACGTACGAGTCAGCCCGGGGCCACTTATTTCGTTGATCCGGCTCTGGCGTTCGCGAGCCGAACACACGAACTCCAAACCGATTCGGTCGATCGTCGCGGGCGAGATAAACACGGTTTCGAATAAAAATATCCAACAACGTGTGTGTGTGTAGGCACACACGTTATATAATAATAAACGACAACGATCTCCACCGACACGGTGTCGCCGCCGCCATCGCACAGGTGGTCGTCCCCCGACGACGCGACGTGGACGCACACATTGTGCCCGGTACGGACACTTGCAGACTGCCGCAGACGTCGCGTCGTATCGGAAACCTCGGAAACGTTTAACGACGTCGTGATGTCGTTATTATCGCCATCGTTATTATTATTACGTTATTCGGAACGGACGCACCACGCGCGTCTCGTACGACAAAAACCGTCGTGTACGGTGTCGCGCGGCCACGAGCACTTAACCGGACAAAGCACGGAAACACGGCCGCAACGCCGACAACACGTCGTCCACACCCACGGACTCGGTTCGCCGGGACGTACATTACGTCTAATCGATCGGAGCACACTCGTGCCGCGTATCGTACGCGCACGATAACGTCACGCCGGGTGACCGGGTAAGGTTAGTCGTCTTTCGCGTTACGTCGTTCGATCGTTTTTTTTTTCTTCTTCTTCTTTTTTTCACGCTTATCCGCCGAACGCCCGTTATCACGCCGTTTCCGAAACGTCGATTGTATCGTTATCGTCGTCACGTGTAAAACGTACGAATCCGTCTATCGCATTAAGTGTAGCTTTTTGTTTGAGTACGACATTGATTATTGATTTTCGTCGTTTTGCGTCGACGTGAAACGAACACGGATAATAAGTGTTTTCGATAAGACCGCGAGACTTGCGTCAAGCAACCGTTCCGTTTAAATAATGATTGTGTCGACGAACCGACGAACGTTCCTGTGTTAGCAATTACGATTACGTCGATACTTATCAGTTTTAAAACACGAGAATACGTTCGTGAAACCCGTACCGTCTCCTATGGTGCCGTCCTGTAGGACGGTTGCAAATTATCGTCTTTGTCTCGGCGTGTTAACTGTTTCGGATCGATTTGTATATCGATCTCGTAACCAGCAGTCGGCCAACGACGTTTTTTCAAGGAGTATTGTATAGGCAAATCTTCACAACGCCCGTCGATTCGTCCGCGTTGGATTCGTACGGGCTGGGTTTCGCTATGGCGGTTAAGCTCTCTGGAAAAACCACGCCCGTGGATGCGCATCGTCGTATAAATTCGGTACGAGCTCTCGGAGAACTCGGTCTTGGTCGGCGCCTCGCCTGCCTCGACCGTTGAGTAGCACCACGTGCTAATTGAACGTTCGAGGTAAGTACCCTGACCGTTTTGGTCGGGAAGAAAGTCTGGTACTGGATGAACATTACAGACTCGTATTCCAACAGTGACCGATAATCACTTCGAAACCGATCTGTGCACGATGAAAGGAACGTCATGTTATTACGGTCGAGTGACGAACAAGGAATATTGAACACAACCGGACGAACAATCCGTTAAACGTTTATCTCGAGTTAAAAAAAATTGCCACATATTGTACACACTACCATTGAAGTTGTCAGCAGTGTTACATTCTAATATTTGTATACACTTTCGATTGCAGACATATGTGGCCATGACGTAATTTGCGTTTTGTTTTAGATTCGACGACCGGAGCAAAAATAAAAACGTAAAAAAATATATAATTAACAATTCGTAAAACGTGTTGTAATTGCCCCGTTAGCGGAACAATAACCGTGAACAATTCGTGATTCGTCTTTACACGCCGTCGCGATATCGAATCGACCGACATTACGGTCATCGGGAACAGAAACTGGCGCGATCCCGTCGCAGGTTAGGTCGGTCAAGTATCAGTTGACAGATCCATGTCGTTCGGGTCCACGACGTCGACCGATTCGTAGTCCGGGGGAACGTTGTCAAAAGACATGCGTGTACATGAGTACTCACGCGTCTCTGATCACTATCACATTGACGTAGATGTGCTATGGGGCACACCTACCCTCCGGTGTCGTAACCACGCCGGTATGGCGACAAAGGGCACACAGAGATGTTTTCCGAGACCGTGGTACCGGTTAATCGCCGGTTGGACATTTCCGCCACTTTCTTTTTTGTACAGTCAGCGCTTCCACTGTTTTCAATCGCGTGTATTAGGTAACTGGTCAACCTTAATCACGAGTTCGCTGTCGACCCCAAGCCGCAAGCCTGTGATCAGTCCCATTTCGGCGAGCACGATCACGCAGCCTAGGTCCCCAACAGTTACCCAAAGTAAAACGTATTCAACGCACCAGAGATGGCGTCGCTCTCGACGGCGAAATCGGCTTTGTGAAAACATATATATCCGCGATTCCCACGGTATGCCTCTTAGAATAACTTTGATGAGAAACGCTTCAGTACAAAAATCATTGGCCGGATGATTTTACGAAACAACGATTTCGCTCGAGCCGTCGGAAAACGTGTAAAACCCAAAAAAAACTTAAATAATCGACGGCTAATTTTTCATTTCATTTTCGTCGATTTCAGGAAATCGTCCGGTAGACGCAAAGTAGACACATTTAAGATCGCGCTTGATCGGCCACCTTCGAAAAGGTGTAATTGCGGAACGTCTATGACGTCGCAGATATAAACGCGAGCGTGGCGGCCCGTCAAGAAGCGACCGACGTCATTTCAACGTCATTTCATACCGGGTAGCGTCACGCGGTTTGTTCACAACGACGCGTGATAATAATACGTGATAATAATATTATTACGAACACGCGTCCGGGGTGTGTGTGTGTGTGTGTGTGAAATCTCGTACGGACAACGGACACCCTCCCTCCCCCTCCAACCCCCACGAAGGGCGTTGTGTGCGACCATTAACCGCCGCCGATCATTACCGGTTAAGCGCGCGGTATCCCCGTGAACGCGGTCCCACACAGGTGCGGTACATCATAAACACGACCTATATATAATACCATGGGAGAGTCCCGCGGGCACGGACGGCTAACGATCGCGCACGCGCGTCCGCGTATCGACGGACGGCCGTTCCGTGTACACGACTTCGGCTGCGGCGGCGGCGGCAACAAGTGGCGTGCCGTGGATTTCTCAGCAGTCGCGGGGGCAGCGTCTCGCACGCCACCCTCTCGCCCACACGTCGTGACCCCGGCCCGAGTGCCCGGGGGCCGACCGTTTCATGTACACGCGCTCGCGCTCGGGAACACTATGGGAACGGAACGATTTCTCCGTCTCGCGCGCGTCCTCCTCCTCCTCCGCCGCCGCCGCCGCCGAGTCGTCCGAATGCAACACGCGTACGTATCAGGTCCGGTCGTTTTTCGTCGTTCCGCCGCGCCGACTCCGGTAACACGCGGTTTACGACCGTCGCCGTATAATTATCAGATACGTACGGAAACGATAATGAAAATACGCACACGGACGACGAATATTTCTCGGCGTTTACATACGCGCGTTTATAATCGTTCCCGTACGCCGTGAACTCGTTTGGTTCGGACGGACATCGTTCTTTCGTTTTTGTTTTTTCGTTGTCCGGAGCCGGATTTTCGAATGGACGTTCGAGTCGGCCACCACGAATCGTCCTTTCGAACGTCAACTGATTTATTCAATGTTTTCAGACGGCGTGTTTCGACTTTATTGTACAGCGCTGTTGTAACGGTTTTGTACTCGCCGTTCCGGTGGATCTGTGGCTCGTGATTTTCTAGTGTTTATGCCGGGAGTGTTGTTGAAGAAAAAAAACTATGGTCTACGGCTGCCTATCAATTTTTCGGAAACGGACGAAGACCGCGATAACGATCGAGCGTTCGCTACGCGTACTCAACCGGCACGAAACGCATTGTCTGTTTCGGTGCGTCGGGGGGAGGGGGGGGACCCACGCGATTCATTCCGTCGGGGGGCCGCCGCCGTGCCCAAACCCCTAACCTGCCGTGGCCGTTCCGTATGCCCCTCGCTCGAACTCGCCAACCTCGGCTGGCCACGGAAGTCCTCCACGTCTCGGTAAGACTTAAACCGAAAACTTAATAAACAAACAAGGAATACGCGAAACGCCCGTGCCAGCCGCGTACGACCGCGGTCGCGGTATCCGCCCGACGCGTCCCGGCGTAGGCAACTAACATCGCACCGACCGCACCACCCGTTCCGGTTCGCCGCGCGCCAGGCATTTCGACGACAAATCGAACACCCCCCCCCCCCCACCCCATTCGGTCGGAAATCGGTACGGAAATCCCGTAAATCAGAGCGGCTCGACGTTCGGAACACAGTGTTTTGCGCCCTGACCGACGACGTTATCGTGATGACGCGACAGCGTCGGGTCCCCGCGTGCAGGCGGAACAAAGCGAATAAAAGAACAGAAAGGAAATACAACCGGATCAGAGTTTGTGTACATTTTTGCGAAACCGGCATCCAGAAGAACGCCATCTCCGAACGTGAACGTTTCGTTACGTTGTATTTGAGAATACATTGCGGTATGGCGGTTAGTAGCAGGGCCGTAGCACGAACAAATGTTTAAAAAATCATTTATTTTCAACTACCAGATTCAAATACTAGATTATGTTGTGTACGATGAAATCGTGTCTAAATGCGTGTAAACAGTGTGTCTCCCACCATAAAAATTTAGTTTAATAAATGGATTATAACTATTAAAAAGATTCGGCGGAGTGTGAGGGGTTGGACCCCCCCCCAAAAAAACCACCCCTCAAATTCGGCCTTGGCGGTTACCACCAACCGTTCGGCGGAGAGATCGTTTTCGTGTCTAAATAGGATCGAAGCGTATTTGCGTTCTTCTCTACTACGCCCTGCCGTACATTGAATCGGAATTAGCGTCAGCAATCGACTAATCGAAAGAACTTTCAGACCTTAAAAGTCGAAAGAATTTTTTTTTAACAACGTAACTACTATTTAACTATTCGTGTTTTTGCTGTTTTATGGCCAGTAACGGTTAATACGTTTTCAAACAATAACGTCTATTAACAGTACATTTCTTTATGTATTTTGATCGGTTTGGAAAAAATTCGCATCAAAACGAAGGCGCGGCCAATTACTTAATTAATCCGCCGCTGGTCCGTGAGATCGAGTTCCGTGTTCGAATGTACTCGAATAACAAAACGCGTGTACAATAATTCATTGTCAGACGGTTCGCTGTGAATTCTTTTTCCCGAAAAAATCGATAACCTTCGAAGCCTTTTTTTTGACCTGTTGTTTCCGTGACGATCGTTTACGTTTTGATCTACGTTTTTACGACACAGACGAACAACAATATGGTGGTCGTGCGCGTTTTACGGCCGAGTGAACCAAACGGGCTGGCACCACAACGGATCGTTAACGGGTCAAACGAAATGACTTCATTAAATTCGGACGCCGACAGCGACGATAAAAAATATATATACGATCTACGATTTCATGGATTTGAAATTAAAATACCGCTAATGGACAATATTTAACGAAGATAATAATAGTTGACCGTAAATTTCCCGCATCACAAAATACGCCTGACCTTTTTTTTAATTAATTTATATATGTAGCTTTTATTAACACACCAGATTATTTTTTTTATAAGCTATTTTATACTTTGAATAAATATTAACTTTAGAAATTTTAAACTTCGTATATTAACAGGTTTTTTTAGTAATTAAATTTTAGTTAAATCGCTTTGTTGTTGTTTTTTTTTTTTTGAAGTTCGCTGATGTTATTTTCGTTAAAAGTACTTTCGTGGACGCATAATGTATAAAATCGTATTATCTTGCGAGACCGTCAAAAGGACCGTAGGGAAATAAACCGTAAAAATCGTTACGCGAGTTTAATGTCGTTTCAGATCGTACTCGAAAAGAAACACTACTCACGTAACCGTTTTCTGGTATTTATTTAAAATTTAAACGGAGCGAAATGGTTTTTCACTCGGAATCAGGTTAGGTGATAAACGTACAGTCGACGACGTCAAACACGGAACAACGTGTGGCGCGAAAAAAAAAATGGGGGGGGGAGAGAGAAAAAACCGTGCCCGGTTCGTTAACGGATTTTCACGTCCGACGTGCACAACAATGCGGATTGTGATTACGGTGCCATTATTGGTTCGACAACGGATCATTGTTCTAACCGTAACCGTAACCGTAACCGACGAGGCCCGCGGCAAACGATAAACGGTCCCCCGAGCGTTTTCGCCGACACGACGGCAACACGTTTCGCGACGCTCTCCGCGGCCAAAACGTATTGTAGTCGACTCCGAAACGTTTTGGCCGCGTCGCGGTCGTTACGTTTGCCGGTTTAAATGTAAAACAAAAAATAAAATCCAGTACCTACTTTTAGATTCGCGTATTGAGTTTTCGTTGCCTACATTGCGGGAGTGTCGAATTACGCCATCGCTATCATACAATTGTATTGTTCTGAATAATTAGATTTTATTTCAGGTAGACGTGTTCCACATCGGTTCTACGCGTACGAGTGATATTTATGGTCCACGAAATATCTTACAAATCATACCGAGTGAAACGCTTAAAGAGCATGATTGTTCAACAATCGTTTTGAACAATAGGTTTTAAACTAAATCTGCTGCTATGAGAACGTCAAGAAAAACGATTTTTTTTTTTATAACCGGAATCAAGCCGTGAACCCAGCACCTTTTAACTTTACAGTCACCTACAACCGTTTTCGCGAGTAATACGTTTTTCGACGCTCTCCGCGGCCAAAACGTATTGTAGTCGACTCCGAAACGTTTTGGGCGCGTCGCGGTCGTTACGGTTGCCGTTTGTCGAATAACACCGTCGAAACACGAACGTCGACGTTCGTCAAGACGTGTTCGAAACGCACTGAAATCAATTATGTAAATTTTCGGTTTTTATAACTCGTCAATTACGAACGTTTGTGAATCGAAACGGGCCGCGTCGAGCCGGGTTCAAAAACGCGTGAATGCCGGCGACGTACCGTGACGATTGTTTCGATTTCGTAAACAGGACGCGCCAGCGGGGATTTGTCGACGCCGGCTAATCGTAACGACATGTTTTGAACGCGTTAGGTTAGGTTAGGGCACTTCTCGTTACGAGTCCACTAGGTTTCGCGCATTTGCCGTTGCATCGGAAAGGTTCTCGTGGCGAGGGACGCTGAGAGTCATCCGCGCGGAGATTTAGCTGTTCTCGCGACAGTATCGGCGAAACTAACACTGACGACTCAACACGGGTCTACTCGTCCGTTCACAAATAGTTTCGATAACTTCACATCAGAGAATCCCCTTTTCTTTAGCGACCGCTCGCCGCGGCGGCCCCGCTTTTGTTCTTGGTTTTCATTCGCTTGTCCCGCTAAACAACCGACATACAACGACAACAACACCACTACTGCGTCCACGGCGAAAGCTTGCTTCTTGGGGGTGTCGACAGCCGTCGACAACGGGACAGTAGCGTGCCACACAAAAAGTACTCCGCGCTCTTTCGATTTGTCGCAGCAATAAATTCGTCAACCGCATCGTTGCGATCGGGGAATCCCCGAGCTGGGTCCCGAGCGTCCTACGCTCGGTCCGGAAGCGTTGAGAGGACGGCACTAGCTCGTCAGAAAATGAAGTTATTCGTTTGTATGCGATTCGTTTAGATATTATACTTCATGCATAAAGCTAATAAAGTATACGTTTCATTGTACAGGCTGAAATTTTAACTTGTTCTCTTGACGAACTCCTCCCTTGAGATCACATTTGAAGTTTTGAGGGTCGTCAGGTCGGTAAGGAGCGCAATTTCTTCCTTCGTTTTTCTATTCCGTGGCTGTGCGAAGCTCCTCGTCCGGATGTAGGTGTCCAGGTTAGGTTAGGTTATTTTTCTGGGTGCGTGTGCCCAATGTTGTGAAGAATCACGAATATCGAGAACAACAGGCGTACCCACCTAGTACACGCTACCCGAACCGCCCGGACCCAGATAGTGCTCATTACCAGTAATCCCCTTATCACCGGACCCGCTTCGGATGCGGCCGTTGCGATTTCTCGTGGCGCGTACCGTTACGGAGACGCGGCAATACGCCCGCTGCGGGTCTGCGTATCCGGAATACGTGATCGTCCGAAAGGTGTTCAATCGAAATATTGTCAAAACGTTATTTTCGTGTTCGGACATACCGATGTATTCGGAGCAGACGCGTTATGAATGGAAATCACGATTGGAAACCGTCGGACAAACGGTGAAAAACAAATGCCGCTTGAAATGAACAAACGACCGTCGAGTGCTTTGTTTTTCAGCGCGCGTGTGATCGGACTCTCGGCGAAGAGACTCGAGATGTTCTCCAGGCGGTTTGGTGTCGCGTTACTGATTTATGCCGCGGCCGCGATCGTCTATTACGGACACGCGACAATTACATTCGTGTTAGGCGCGCGACACACAGACCCGGCGAGTGCCGGTAGTTAACCGTTCAGCGTGGCAACTTGAACGATCGCGTTCACCGTAGACGTTATCGATTCGATCGAAACGCCAAAAGAATCTACGTTCCCGAGAATGCACACGAGTGTCGTTGGATTCATATTCTTTCTTCCGGTCTGACGGCCGCGTGGATGTGTATCTCCGATCGGTTCAACACGAAGACGCGGTGGAGTGTGTTCCAACAGATTTTCGTGCGTGATTTTATTTATTTTATTATTTAAACGCGTATACGCTCGTGAAACGCGACGTTATAACCAATAAATTGTTAACGCGTTGGGCGGGCGACGACGATGCCGTTTCCGACGATAAGAAATTCCTATGGAAAAATTATAATAATATATTCAAACGATAAAAAAAAAAAACGAAAAACGAAAAAAACACCGTGTTTTTTCCACGGCTGTTCGTTTGTTTATTATTTTTATTTTTACTTATTTTTTTTTTTAGTTTTTAACGTGCCGTACTCTCCGTCACAGTATTCGAGTAATTTACATCAATGTCGGCGGCACGCACGACGTCGTATTTCGCCATTTTCCGTCATGCTCGTCCGCCAAATCACGTTGTGCGGCGTACGATTCTTCGGGTCTGTTTCTTCATTATGTCGCTCTCGTTTATCCTTCGGGACCACAACATGCTCTAAATCGTATTGACGATTGCGTTCATTCATTCACGTGTATATATATATATATATATATATATACGCGGTGACCTCGTACTGAGGACAACGGCAACGTCAAACTGTATATTTCCGCATGATGCCTACAACGGCATGCAGCGCCGGGTGTGTGCGTTTGGTGTTCGTCGTCTTGTCTTCACCTCGCTTTCCACCACGGATTATTGATTTCAGTTTAACATACCTGGATGTTTATGAGCTGTCACGGTCAAAGTGCCGAATCAATTACTTTACAGCACAACTATCAAACGTTCGATTTCCGAAGCTGAAATGTAGCATTGTACGTATTGTTGTAGTCAAATGCACGAGTTACGATTGTTATCGACTTGGATGCAATGACGGCATTACAAGTTAAAACGTAGTACCTACTCAGATTCGTGTATTAAGTTTTCGATGCCTACGTCGTAGGAGTGTCGAATTACGCCATCGATATATACAATCACATTATTCAGAGTAATTAGATTTTATTTCATCAGTTCTACGCGTACGAGTGATATTTATGGTTCACAAAATATTTTACAAATCATACCGAGTGAAACGCTTAAAGAGCATGATACAATAATCGTTTTGAACAATAGATTTTACACTAAATCTGCTGCTTTGAGAACGTCAAGAAAAACAATTTTTTTATAACCGGAATCAACTCATGAACCCAGCACATAGTTGAACCTTTTAACTTTACAGTTACCTACAACCGATACGGGTTTAAAAAACCGGTAAAATAATATTTCAATATTATTTTTCAATTTAAAGAATATATTATTTTACGTTATATATGGGCACCGAGGTCTAAACGTAAAAGAAGACGAATTTCCGCCGGCGAGATTATCATTTCAATATAAAAAATACGTAACGTTTTGTATAACTTATAATGCATGGTTTAAACGGTAAAAATCGTCAACATTTCGACCGGAAAGCAGAACCCGCGTAATGGTACTGCCTTAATAATAGTGTTTTGTAATGCACACGTTCAACATTATGCTTACCTGCCTTAACGTGTTCGATAGTATAGTATGCCATCTACCGGTAAACTGTTACCTACCAAAAAGTATTTGATAATATCTGACATACCAGGTAATGTGCTTCTGTAAATGTAAAATCGTCTGTGCCGCCCAGTTGTTGGTAGTTAATGAATCGGTGTTAGGAACAAACACATTCCGTCAATCAGACACATCGACTGTAATGATTTAAATACTATCGGGCAATTAACACCCTGTACATAACCCTATAATGAATCGCATGTTATTATTTTTTTAGTCATAAACATTGTAAACATTAAAGATAAACGTTTACGAACATTCCCATAATATTGATTTATATAATTTATTTATTACTCTTACATAAAATATTAATATATGTCTTAAATGGGAAGAGGTTGTGTATGTTTCAGAAAATTTGTTTTTTTTTTAATGCAGTAAGGAGGTCAGAAGGAGGGGGGGGAGCAACAAATAAATGTGTACCTAGGACAACGAAATTCTAAGTGCAACACTGGTTATGTTTGGGAAAACGAATTTTTAGATTTTACACGTACGTTACTTCAACTATATTCGAAAAATCTAAAGAATCTACATTCATCAAATAAAACTTTCAAATTCGGACGAATATTATTTACTCGTATTGATATTTTTTTCAAACCACCCCACCCCCTCGAAAATTTTTTCCTGCGTTCGCCCGTGACGTACTGTACGGTTTTCGGCCGGGCGCGTAATCTCACGAGACCATCGGCCGCCGCCGCCGCCGCCGCCGTACACAAATCACACGCGTCCGGCGGGTCGTGTACGGGTTACGGTGGTATATAATAACGCGAACGGCGGACGTAACCGCTCTAACCGATCCAACCGCTCTGGAAAGCCGTTTACAGTATATAAATGTATATGTATACACAAACGGTATGTACCGGTACACACACAACGTGCACGCGCCGCCGACCGCGGTGATTTACCGTGAGAAGAACTCGCGACGACGACCCACCGCCAGATATTTCTCTCTCCGCTCGCGCTCCCGGCGTTTCATAAATAACAATATCGATCCGACCGGCCGGGCAAATTATAATAAACACACACGCGCGCATATCGTATACGGTATTTATGTATACACACACACACACAACGTATATCACGTTTATCTCACGTATATCTCACGTAAAATGTAAAACGCGGCCTGCACGTGTGATTCGTCTTCTCTTCGTCGCAGGGCCGCCGTTCCCGTTTTTCAGGAGGGTGTGCAAAAATGTAATATGTAACACAAAACATTAGACAAGAACAATTCTTTCCGATAGTCTTCTAGGACACGCGGTGGTCGAATCGGGAGGAGGGGGGACGCAGGGGGACCGAGTACTCCTGTCTAATTTTTCAAAAGCTTCGAGCGTACCTCTGTTATTTTTTTTTTTGTTTTTAAATAGGAACGCGGGGGACGGTATTCGCTTTTTCACAGCCGACGAAATAACACGTTTAACATTACCGGCAGTCACCATGATGTGCCAATGGGTTTTCTCACTAGTTGTCGGGGCCATCGGCCTACAAATTTACCTACACTCGTATTTTACACTATTCGTTGGATTAAGATAAACTTCGCGTTGTTAGTTATTACCTTGTTTTCCACGCTCAAATTATTGGCGAATTCGACAGACGGCAATGATGAACTTTTCGAGTACCTACACCGTTTATAAAAATGTATTGAGGACGCAACTATTTTGAAAGCCTTCAGAGTACCCCTACTGTTTTGTTCCCCGATTCGATCACCATTAAGATTGAAGTCCTGAAATCCAAGGTATTAAATGAGGCCTAAGCCAAATACACGAACGTATGTTGTACGAGCCCACACCCTGCTACCCCTCCACTCGAATGGCACCCTTGTTTCGACGCACCCCGTACGCGTTTCTACGCACGTTAGGTGTACATTACACAACAGTGACACGACCAGGGGGGTGGACCTATTTCTAAAGTGGAAAATTGTGTAAGATAATTTTAATTATTCGCAACAGATAACCGTCGATTAGATTTTTCACGATCAATTTCGTGGTTTCTTTTGTTTTATGGTTTTCAATATCAATGAAGTATAAATTTTTTTTTCTATAATAAAAATTAAAAAGTATCTTTAATGTATAAATCGGGTTTTAATATTATTCTAGGACCTCCCTTTGAAAAAATGCTGGGCGCGTTGCTGTTACACAATGTTCTCATCGGCCGTCGGGCCGTCCTCGCTACCGAACGGCAGGTTACTCATATTTTTCATCTCGACTCAGTACAAGTCACTCGAACGAAACTCGGCTTTTTAACTGGATTTCGACTCGTAGCGAAAACGTGTCGCACATTTTATGACAATTCATAACAATGACGTCGTCGACTTGCTCGTGCGTGTATAATTTGACACGTAGTATACGAATTACTGTAGTAACGAAAACTTTTACATTGTTATAAATATCCCTTTTTTTTTTTTAGACATTCGGAGACGCGCATGGTCTCCTCCTAGTGCCATCCAACTGTTTCCACTATTTTACCCCTATCCTTTGTCTCAAGAATTACTATTCGTCCGTCGTCTTCTCCTCGGTGATTTACTCGAGAGCTCAAAGACCTCGTGTTCATCAAAGCCCGTGCGGACGCCGAGTATAAATCTTCTCGGACTGTATCTGATTACCGTTATTTCTCTCTCTCTCACTCTGTGTCGTGCCCGTTATAAATATTGTTCTGGACAATGTTACCGTCATTCTGAGTCTTCTCTGTTGCGAAACCCTCGTACGCTCTGTCCGCAAAGACCGTTCCTATTCTTATATTTCCAATAATGTACCGTCACTCAAGGCCACGCGAGTTCTTCGCCTCGTCAGCCAGCTAATCTTTACTTCATCAGTCTACTCACACAACCTTCCGACTCCGATTTTCCTACCTCCCGTCTAAATCATCTTTCCCTCCCTTGTGTCCTCACAAGAGAGAACAAAACGTGTGACGGAACTCGAAATTTCGTAAAATTTGTTTTGGACAGCACGGAAATAAAACGCATGACGCGTGCGCGCGCGATTTTATTTTAAATACCACGCGTACCGCTGTATAAGACATATACAAACATGCGATTTTCCAAATCGTTCGAAAGTCAGAAATTGATTGAAATATTTCAAAGAACAATATCATATGTTATGTGTTGTTATGTATTGGCCATCGTAAACCTAATAAAACGTACTCGTTCGCATGTAACGTGTTGATTTCGTCAATATCGTTGTTTTTTTTATAAAAAAAAAAAAAAAATTGTATTCTTAAACACACGAGTATATTAAATTACATTTAAAAACCCCGTAATAATATTACTGACGCCCGTCGTAGGTAGGTAACCTATACATATAATTGTTGTTTATTATAGTAGTACGTAATGTAGAAAAGGGGCAAAAAGACTTCTGTACGGATTAAATTGCAGAGAAACATACACGTGCGTGTTGCCATACACAAAAGGTCTTATTGCATTGCAAACCCTAGGGGAAAAAAAAATGATACGAACATTATTATTATTATTTTTTTTTATAGTCTCGTTTAAGTATAGTCTTCGAGAACGTATTAATGATCTGCCGGTTCCATCGGACGGAACGGTGAAACACAAAAAAAAAAAATAATAACAATTAAGAAAATTACACGGGACAACCCCGCGCCGATTGAATCCGGCTCGTCGGACGGGACCGCCGCCTACCGTTTTCGCACACGTCGCGCCCGTTTCGATTACCTGCGCCCGTTTCGTCTTCCGCGCTCGCCGCTAACCTCCGCCAGTGTTTTTCGCACGTAAACGTGATGTTCGCCCGTGAAGATGGAACTTTTACCGGTTTCCTGAAGCAGCACATCCGACGCGTAGGGGGGTCGTAACGGTTCGATTGATGCGGCCACGCGTGTCTGCCGGACGTTTTGTTTAGTCACGGTGAATCGTTAAGACGAATCGGTGAGCTTTTCAGAACAACGTCGCCACGAGCATGCGTCGGGGACTTATGGAAGTTTACGGTTAACGACGTGATCGGTCGACACAGCGCGTTACAAAGCGGGTCGGGTCGTCCGACGGCAACGCCCCGTAGTTTAACGTTCCGGTTAACGCCGGAAGGCCACGGCCATCGTTGCCGGTGAGCATTGCGACGCCCAAAACGAACCGAGGAGAAACATTCAAAACCGTCGAAAGGGGATGTCGAGCCTCCCTCCTTCAACGCTGCGCGGATTTCTCAGCAACCGCTCACTTCGTTTGGATGGGAAATCATCAACCCTTGTTCATCCGATCTGGCGCCGTAGGATTTTCGTCCGTTCGTTGAAGGAGTTTCTGGACGGAGAACGTCGTTCCAACCAACACGAGGTCAAGCAGACGGCGGACAAGTGGCCGAAGGGGTCTACGACACGGGCGTATAAAACCGTGTCCCTCGACTACGAAAATGCATCGAACTCGAAGGCGATTGTGTTTTGAAAAATAGTTCATTATATCTGTGACGTTTTTCGATTTCACACGAATGTCGTGACCTCACTCTCTGGACGAGCCTCGTAGTATAATTTTGTTGAGGGTTTTGAATTGGTATAAAAATCTCGAAAAACAGCGTTTGGGATGGATTTATATTTCAGCCCCCTCACACCCCCCCCCCACCCGAATCTCGAACGCTATTCGCGCCAATGCGATGTTTGTTTTGTGACTTGGTTCCCGGACGGCAATCGGTCCAAACAAAATAACGGACGTACGCAGTGATATTTTGGCCCGCGCGTGTTGTTTTGTGTACACACGCAGCGAGGGGTTGTTCGGATTTCATTCGACATGATTGACGATTGTAGATGGTACACGGACGTACTTTTCTCGATATCGATTGTAATTTGTTAACAACGTCAATGTGTCATCGCACACACCAGTGACAAACGCAGAGATTAACCTCATCCCCCCCCCCTCTGAAATTTAGGATGATGTATAAAATATGTACGACCCATGAAAATTTGTTATTATTTACGTATTTACGTATTGACTAACGTATTGGAAATATTTGTTATCTGTTAATGAATATTATTCAATTTGTGTACGACACGTTTAGTTCATTACGGACACATCGTATTTAATCGTTGTTGAATCGTTGCGATCTACGACATAATATACGTGCGAATTATTGAACTGTGTACTATATAATCATTACACCTTCAACTATTGTCCATATTCAACCATTCGTCATTGCACTGTCTCCATATATATTATCTTGAAAACCAAGAAGAACGGGAAATCGAGCAGTCGCCAACGGATTCGATAATGTAATGCAGAATAGGCATTGCGCGGTCCGGAAACCCGGGCTTTAGACAAGCTTCTTGTCCAGACGCTTTGTGCCGTTTGAAGGGGATGGAGGAGGGTGGCTGAGCGAAGGCAGACACGTCACGACACGCTCGACTGTCCAGGTTATGCGTACGAACACTAACCTAACGAGACGCGGACACCTAAACCAGAGACGGGAAATATGGACCGTTGAAGTGATCCGATTCATTCAGATCAGGACAACAAGAAGATCCGGTTCGAAGACCCGTTCGCGATCCGATTGTTTATTTCGAGCGTTTTCAAATGTCGTGGTTCCCGAAACGGTTCGCGTCTGTGGCCCGGAGTTCGGACGGATGGGTCACCAAATACACGACGAAGTAATCACACAACACGGGACAACCGTTCGTGTTACAATACAAATCTGAATATCAGTCTAGTCGACGAGAACTTTTCGCCGCACGAACGGATCCCCGCGGACGGCCGGCGCGCCAGGTCGGGTTGGGCGCAGAAGCGAGAAAACCTTCCCTCGTCTCCGGGTCCCGGGCGTCGGCCAACGTCCGCCGCGCGACCCGTACCCGCGAGACGGTTCAAAGGGGTTGCTGCCGAGCGCCGGCCGCGGGCTCGCCCCCCACACCCCCCGAAACGGTCTAATTGGCGGTTAGGTAACGGGGAGGTTGGCGCCGTCGGCTCGGCCCCGAGGGTGTCTCTCGGTCGTAGGTCGCGTACGTGCCCGCGTAGTATTGTATTTTTTTTTCGTCCGCGCGAACCAGCTATTATATACGCGTACGCTTGAAAGTCCCTCTACGCGTACCCATACACGTATACACGCATCCAACGTCTTTGGCGGCGGCGTCGTGTAATATAACGTCCGTCTGGATCGACGCCCACGTGGTAAACGGGGACGCTTTCTCACGGGACGCGCAACGTCTAATTTCACGGGACTTTATTAAACGAGACGCTGGCGCACGGAACGCCCTCGCTATTTATATGTATACGTTACGTTACGTTATACGCGCGAGACGAGCCGCCTCCGTCTCGTCGAACGTGAAAACGTTTCTCTCGTGGACACCTGTAATTAACAGCACTCGCGGTAAAGACGACTTGATACGGGCGAAACGCGCGTAAACGTGCCCGCTCCCCCACCCCCCTACGTGTCGCGTAATATGGGACGCCGGGGACCTGCCGCCAGTGGCGTGGCGAACCTTTTAAAGACGAGGAGCGGTCTGTTTTCCCCCAACACCTCTATGAAAACGACAAATGAGTGGATAACATCGTGTTTTAAAATGCTTTCCGGCTTTTGTTTTCGATCTTCTAAACTCTGACCGACATTTTTCACTATGAAGTCGAGCAACAATCTGTTCATAACCGTCATCGGCTGTGGTCGAATGGATGGAAACACACGTTTCGGCGCACGAGGTCACGAGGTTCGATGCGTCAGGAAAAAATTATCCGTCCCGTCTCCATCTTCGAACCCCATAATAATGCCAAAGGGACAACCTCTGAGCACATTAGACTTTGGGGAATAAGAGGACGTGAAACCGCTGATGATGATTCATAGTCGTCATCCACCGACCACCACCACACCGCCCAATGTTAGCTCCGGGATTACTCTTTCGCAGCGGCCGTTCGCATTTCCGTCCGCTTACTGATCCCGTTTTGCAATGTACCGCCGACCCGACAACGCGTTACGACATACCTGTCTACGTCGACTGGCCGTCGCGTCCGGTGGCGCACAGACATTGAAAATAAGTGTTTCTTCTACGTTGGCGTTCCACTTCCCGTCTGTACACGACGCTTGTCCGGAAAATGACGCGCGCCGGTGGTGCCCAAGGGTTGAATTGAGGGGGAGGGGGACGCAGAAGGACCGAGTACCCCTTTCTATTTTTTTAAAAGATTTGAGCGTACCTCTACTATTTTTTTTTTTTTTTTTTAAAGGAACGCGGGGGACGGTATCGGCGATTCTAATCCAGGCGCATATGACTTCTATATGTATTTAAAATAGAATAATCGACCAAACGACATGTGCACGGTGAGCGCTGTGAATGAGAACATTGAAAACGTACGAAAATGATGCAGAAGACTTTCACACGGAAGTGTACGGATGAACAAAGAAGACGGTCAATTCGGACGAGAATTGTAGGAAAAGTCGAGGATACCGCGTGTCAAGGTCGACTAACAGGAAACTTGTATTTTTGTTCACGGACATTTCGAAGCCATAGATTTTGAACGAATCGGTGTCGGAAAGTTTGTGCCAGTTAAGTCAACGTGTGATAGTTTCCCGAGAATTTTTTGAGCGTTATGCTTAAAAACAGGAAAATTTTTATTATTTCACACCCGAAACGAAAAGACGGTCCCTCGAGTGGCGACATTCACCAAAGAAACACAAGTTCAAGCAGACACAGTTAGCAAGAAAAATTATGGCCATGGTTTTTTGACGTCGAAAAAACTTTTTTCGTGAAACAAATGGAGCGATAAAATCATACTCGAAACGCTTATCTTAAGAAAATACGACTCGAAAGAGTTAATATTAATATCTAAATGATCTAAAGAAAATTAAAGCACTAGAAAATACGTCGTCGTCCAAATATAAGACGATAAAAATTATATTGAGAATTCGTGTATAAGTTTAAGAAAAAATAATTCATTTTAAAATCGAATATTTTAACATATTTATGCAAGTCAATTTTTCAGTACTTTTAGTAAAAATGCATTCTCTAAATGACCCCCTTTTACGTATCGTTTTGTGTCCGAGTTAATTTAAAAAATCAATATGGTTTACACTGATTTAGGAGTTCACCTACTTGTTAAATTCTGAAGTCGATTGCCCCAAAATATTATCAGGCGTTCTCTTCGAACGTAACAGTTCGTAATGCGACTCGAACGCTTAATATACGCGTTTTCGCGTAAAACTCTAAATACTATTAACCATCAGTCTTTTTGGAACTTGGACGATTGTATGATGTCGTGTGGAATTTAGTAAATGGATACCTTTGATTTCTATATATATATATTATGATTGTGATAACTCTATGTCTTTAGAAATGGATTGAGCCGGATATCAATAAATCGACCTCATAAAAGTGTTTCTTTCACACACATCCATTCCGAGCTTTCACAGCTCATTCCGATCAAATATTGTTCATTTAATTTTTTGAAAAAAATATTGTCAGTGACCGATTTTCTGTTCGAGCTCGGACGGTTAAACGGTGCCGGATCGGGTATGTTTTTTAACAGGCATCCGTGTGTATGTTCGTCGTCTATTATTGCAAAGTCATTAATTTTTATTATTTTATACACGCATTCGTCGTCGGTATCCACTCGTTTTCAATACGACACTTCACCACGGACAACGAAAAATATTATTGAACTCATAGGAACTCATACCGAATCGTGTGACTTGAGTCATACAAATATTTTAGTGACAGTACACGGATGGAGAAATTTTGGAAAGGAATTGCATATGAATTAAATCAAACCGGTGAGTTTTAGGATAAATAAAAACTAACATACAAGCAGCAGACTTGTATATTAAAAATCCGAACGGACCCAGATCGGATGTGTTTGAAAGGACCTTTAATCTCGAGACATTATTTTTATTTAAAAGTCGTCGGCTTGAAACGAATCGATTAAAAGTAAATCGTCGATATTCCAGCGTCAGGCAAAAACCTCCCTCAGGATAGGATACCGACGATAGGTTCACATTTTCGTCGGGAAACATTTTATTTGACGTTCTAATTACAACGGTGTTATAATTGAAAACGTGTAAAAACATACGAGCACTGTAAATCAAAATACCGTTGAAGTGTTTGCTGTATTTAGAGTGTGTCGTTCGCTTCAATTTAACACGATATTCATGTACAACAATTTATTGTTAACAGTTCGCGGGCGTTCAAATTACGTCTAAGACGTTTCCAAATCATCCGCAGCGGACTGCAGTCGTATAATATAATATAATTATATCATCTAATGTGTTGTGATATCGAATATTGAGTGGTCGACACGTGGCGTTTAATTTAAACGATAAATCTCATTTATTACACTGCCCGAGCGTGTGCACACAGAATACGTTATCTGTTATATATATACAGTCGCATCGTTATACGCGTGATCCGTCAAACAAGACAAACATCCCGGCGACTCGAGAGCATAGGTACTTAAGATACTCAAGACAATGTTATAATTACCTCGACGTTTTCGAAAATAACGATCTACGTACAACAATATAATAATGATTCGATAAATCAGCGCGCGATACGTCCCTGAGATAGATTAAAATCGTAACCGTAATGAAATTATAGTCTTATCAGTTTTTTAATATCTCTTTTTCTTCGCGCTAATCTATAGAAAACTGTATAACATACACGTGTGTGTATATATATATTTTTTTTTTTTTCGTAAATTATAGCACTCGTGTTTGTAGACGTGGGCGTGAAAAGGTCGGCTATTCCCTTTGTGTATAATGCCACGTGTATATATATATATATATCGTATATAGGGATTTTACGAGGAGGCGTTTTATACCGTACCGGTGCTCGGATATTAATGATACACAGCCCACGCCGTTGACGCGGCAAATGTCCTGAGAAATAATGATAACAATGATACAGCACACACACACGGACGGTGGTGCATCAAGACCAGGGCGTGTGCTGGGTCGTGATTTGCATACGGTTTTGAAGTGTTGACCCGCGAGCGTCGAATATCCGTATGTCGTTCAAACTGAACGAATTTACGAGAAACGTCAAAAACACCTACCGTTTTACTGGAAATCCAAAAAAAAAAACGCGAATTTCACATTGGTTCTTACCGGTATTGGTGTGTTGGTAAAAGAAAAATCCAAGAAGGGTTTACGCACGTTTTTAAACGTTTAAAACGAACATAACCTCGGTGAGACATTTACATTTTTACATACCCTCAAACTAGCAATCCTGTATAAAACCAACATTATATTTAACGCTATAAAACTGTCGTGTTCAGCTGTAATACATTTTTACATTTGTTATGGTCGTTGGGGCATACGAAATGCACAACTTTTGTTTTTCACATAGAACTTCCCCTGTTCGGACAATCGGTTTCTTTTCATATATTTCAACGGTAAAATCATTTTTCTAAGTTAAAAAATGACTATGTAATCTAACCAACTGACCCGGCGCAATGCTTCGCTGTCGCTAGATTTCGGTGTGCATTTATATTTATAAACTGTGAAAAGTTTGACATCAATTATTGTACTTGGTTAAAATCATATATTTACATATAGGTACATAAGTCATTTTTTTTTTTTACGTTATTTATTATTATTATTAGCCGTCCCCGCGCACAGTTGCCGTTGCCCGTAAAAAATGCCACCACTCGTACGATTCAAATTTTGTTCGATTCGTTATTTGATACCCGGCGTAGTGATGATTATCATGATAATTTAGATTTTTAACACATTAAAAACACACGACGTAGCACATTTATTTGTACCGAGGACTAATACTCCGCTTTGTATTAAAATATAACAAAACAACGTACCAAAAGAATAATTTGAAACGAACAAACTTGACGAATAACAGTGTACCTATCACACGGTCAAAGTATTGTAAACAACGAATTAAACATCCGGCCGATAAAATACCGTACGGAAAATGGAGAATCCCGTATCAAACAATACGTGAATATTCCGAAAAAACAGACAACGCAGGAAAAGTGTTGTGTTTGTTACGTCTTGTTATCGTGCGACAATTACGTACAACGTTATCACGCGAAACCCCGCAATTTATGATATCACGCGTCTAATTTATTTTTATTCGATGTTCTACATACGTAAATATACGGTTTATTTCCGTGAACAATTAATGCGTTACGCCTAATACGTAAACTCAAATGAGTCACTTCATAATTTTCTTCTTTTTAACATAAATAACGTTGTTGTGGCTTCAATATAAAAGCTTTTTAGATCTTTTAAATGACCGACACAAATTGTTGTGGTACATTGTTTTCAATTATGTCCAACCATTCGGTCGACGCTTCCCCCCCCCCCCTCCCGGGTAATTTTGTGAGTTTGTACTGAAAACTTATTTTTAACAAAATAAAATCTAATCTATATTTGATACGGACAAAGTTAATTTGAAAAGTTAATTTGACGATTAAAATTAAAAAAAAAAATCAATTTTGTGAGAAAATTTTACTTATTATTATTAATTCGTGTACTACTGAACCGGTCGACAGACAACAATAACAGTTAGTACAACAAGTGAGGTTTACCTACATTTACCGTATGTGACTAGGTCTTTGGTTTCTTGATGCTTAACTTTTTTCGACACCGGCATGGACGAAAAGAAGTTTGTTAGCTCGTCGTGCACGCGTACGTTTTTCACTTTTCCACACTTCGAGTTGAGACGCGTAACAAAATTCGTGTTCTGGCGAAACGCTGTAGGTACCTCGGTATCGGCGACCGGTCGATTTTATCACGCGTACAAACGGCCGACGAATTATGTCGCTCGCGAATTTATACACACAGAGAGAGAGAGAGACCGGGAAATCAATAATATTTGTCGCTCGCCCCATCAAATTAATTGTTGTCGACGAGACGAAATAATCGTTAAGGCCCCCGTGCAGATAACCGACGATCGCCAGCACGCGATCAAAACGAAACACACGTCTATTTACGGAATAGAATTTACGCGATGGAATATCGTGTTACGTTAGTTGAACGTACACAGGCGTATTATGTGTTGATCAACATTTAATTTCAACATTTGAATAATGAAAACAATTGACCGCGTGCATCACTGGACGGGTAATATCGTTATGGAAATTCAATGCCAATTCAATAATCCTAGATCGTTTTGTGGCGACGAAAAACTAACTGGCGTGGGCACAGGACAATCGTAATATTTTCATTTTTTTTTTTTCAAAGATATACGTAAGAACTGGAAAACAGGGATCTGAGTGCCACGCTCCACCCACCGTTGGTTGTGAACACGTGTTTTTGTTTGTTCGCGTTTTTCATCGCGTCGTGAATTAAGCCTTTTATTTCGTTAAAATAAAGAAAAAAAGAAATCGAGTTACTTGAAAATCCGTTCGTAAATGTTAAAACGCGACAGGTACGCGGATTGACATTTCACACAGAATTATTAACGCGTGAATGGCCGAGATCGTCTCGAGTAACGAATGTATTTTGATTTTGATTTCATAATAAATTACTATGTTTTATACGATTTTTACCATTTTCTGTAAAAATATTTAGGAATGACTTAAGGCGATTTTTTGTTTTTGTTTTGTAAAAAGGCGTAATTGACACGTACCAGTGGCGCAACCCAACCCCCCCCCCATCCCCATGGTAAGGTAGGACCCCCCCCTTGTGTGTTTCTTAAGTGGAAAATTGTGCAAGGTTATTGTAATTATCGACAGCAGATAAACGTAACTTAGACCCCCTTCGAGCCGCCGCTGGCGACGACAAAACGTTTTCGCGTGTTTCGGGTCGGTCGCGGGCAGGACCAGGTTTAGGGGGTGGGGGGGGGATCGTTTCGGTCGACAAATTTGAAAACGTTGACATCTAAACGATCAATAAAACCAATGACATCCCGTCACGGAGAAAAAAAATGGATTGCGTTCGATTACGTTGATAACGATTTTGATCGACAATAGTCTAACACGGACACCGATGTCTTGTTGACAAACGTGCCGGCAAAAAAGTTTGTTTTAATTGTGTTAACCCCTTCGTCGGGGCGCGTGATGTATTGTCACACGTTTAGGTCCACGATTGTGTAGACCATTTTAGTTTACGATTGACTCAATTGATTTTTGATATTTTTGATCCGTTCGAATTGAGAACCTACAAGTACTGGAATATTCGAAAATACCTGTATATATATTTTTGAAAAAAAAACACAATTACTCGTCAGTAGTGAAATTTTGGTTATTTCTATTTTTGGAACTACTTATCCAATTTCAGTCCAATCGGTCTTTGGATATTTTCAATTGACGCGTTTACGAAAGACAGGAAACAAAAATAAAATTCATATTTATACGTTCTTGGAAGTTATCGTCGGACAAAAATAGATATTGTTTCAATAAAGAAAAATGATGAAGTGTACGGGTTTCCGCCAGTATTGTTCTTCGTAATAATATCCTGTTGTACACGAAATGCCATAATATTGATATTATTACGAGCGGTCTAAAAATATAATTATTGCTGGAAAAATCGATGACCATAAAAATGTACCGTCATAATAGTGTTGTCTGCAGAGGAGTGAACGGAACAATTACTAACAATTAGTTTGTACGTTTATTTTCATTTACGAAATATTACATATTACATTTACTAAATTTACATAAAAAGAATTCGATGAATCAATACAATCGTAGGCTCCGCGCAGACGTTATTTTCAAATATTATGATGCGCACAATATAAACCCCGAACAGAAAATCTGTACGCTCGTTTTTAAACGTTTCGTACGTTTTATGTTAACAAAACGTATACGAGCCGGTCTACAGCTGTTTGGCCCCACGCGCCAAAAAAAAAAAAAATTAAAAATTAAACCACACGCGTTCAGATTGATAATCGGATACACGGAAATTTTTATGTTCTTAACATTTGCGAGTGTTTATTAAAACGGTCGTTTAAAATCGGAAATTCCTTAGACCAGTGGTTCCCAACCTTTTGGACACTACGGACCACTTGGATGACTTTCAAATACGTCACGGACCACCATCATTCATAGACATTATTTTTTCTCATAAATAAGAATCAATTTTTTCACAGATATTAGAATTTAGGTAACGATTGCCGGTACGTAATATTTGTAACACGCCCGAAGGAAAATCGAAACGTTTTAAAATTTTACACGTATGCCTCGCTGAGGTTGGGAACCGCTGCCATAGACCGACACGGTACGTTGGTCGATCGCGACGGTCGGTCACCGATTTCCGCGTGCTATTCGAACGCACGAATTTCGGTCGGCAGCGAATCACGGTCTCGTAACAACCCGTCCCGCCTTGCAAGAACAAAACAAACCATGTGCATCGCCGTGAACCCGGCCGTGGGAAACGCGCGTACAGGTCAGAAAACGCCGCGCGCGAGACCGACCGGGTTAGGTTGCTCCGGCCGCGTCCGACGCCCAGCAACAACGATAACGATAAATACGTTAGGTCATTCGGGTCGTCCGGCGTGCCGTCAAAACACCACGGTCTTCCGTTTGCCGTCGCGTCCACACCGCCGTAATACTACTGCACTGTTCATACGGTGTTTTACGACGACCGTGACGGAGGATTTATGTCGGCCCGAGGCGACGGATCCGCTGGTCGTCGTTTGAGGTTAGGTTTTTCCGGTCGGGTGGAAGTTTCTCACGCCGACAAAGTTCCGTGACCGACCGCCGTTATCGTTATCCGGCGAACTACGTCTTGGCGCGTTCGCAACTTTCGTTTTTATCTCGTCCGGCCGTGTTGTGCAAACGGTATCATTATTACGCAGGGCCCCGGGGGGGAGAACATGTTATCGATTTGAATTAGAAAAATTAAATCAGTCGCGCCGTCCCGGCCACGCCGCGTCTTTTGTGCGTGCACTGGTTTTCGTTTCATAAGGTCGCGGCGGGCCACGTTGGTTACCTTGTGTTTCAGACTTATTCTTGGGCAACTAAATAAATTGTTTTTTTTTCGTTTTTTTTGAGGTGTTTAAACGGCAAGCTATTTTATTCGATGTCTGTTTAAATTGGCGGTATAATCCCTTTTAAATGACGATTCATTTTCAGTGACAGTCACGGCTATAGATAACCATATCCGTGGAAACAACTTATATATATATAGAACAGCTGTTGTAGATTTATAATTTTTCGGTTTTTGTACCGAGAGCGTATTAAAAAAAATTGTTCCCTGCGGGCCGCGTTGCCGTGTGCCCAATATTTTTAGGTACCTTTTGTAAGAATAAAAAATGAAATGTTAGAATTCATATTGAAACTATTACAAACACTAATATACAACGAGGCCGCGGATTTATTTACAGTGTCGTAGTTGAAAAACTCACGTGCGGTGCCTGCGCGCGCGTATTGTCTTCGACCGCGATTTTTTGTTTAATTTCATAAAACGTTATGTTTACTGCGGACGTATATTACGTATATATTAAAAACGATTGAAAAAAAAATTGAACGCGAAACGTGACTTGTAATTCGTTGGACACAAGCTACTGACGTCGAATATTTGTTGATATTCGTTTCGTTGGTACATGTCCATTCACATTAACAATTAATAATTCAATGTATGCGCAACGGCAATATAAATTGGCCGGGACGGTATGGCGACGAAACGGGAACAAAACCGTGAGTAAGCGTACTGGGCGGACGTAAAACGATGGCCGGGAGATCCGGATTTGTCTCCGGTTTGACAGCGGTCGACATTTCCTAAACGGCATTCTCTTAAATCGTTTAATTCCGTGTCGCGAGCAAATACCGTGTAAAATGCGAAAACAATGAATCCGGTCGACTGATTTGACTGCGTTAGTACCGCTGGCCCACCGGTTGTTGTGGTGACCTTCTCGGTTGAGCCGATTGGGTCGGTCGTCTCAACACTGTCGAACGGTTAGAGCCGTTTAGACAGAGTTTAAAAATTTGATAGAATGGGTTCGTTCGAATGCATCAATTCCGTTAAAAGTAATATAAATGGTTTTTAGAGTCGAATATAAAACAAAGAAAAAAAAATACCACTGTTTATAGACTTGCTCGTTTAAATTGCTTCGATCGACTGCCGGCGTCGACGGTTAGGTTAGTCGTCGTACAAAATGATTACATATTATAATAAACAGGGGTCCTTAACAGGCGTATTGTTTTCGATGTTGTTATTACGACAAAAAAAAAAAAAAAAAAAAATGAATACTCAAGATGGTCCGAAGCAAACGTACAAGTGGCACCGAGAAATATAAACCGCTTTTTACTCTATTGTTTTGAAACCACGTGTCGGTTTGACATTCATCCGTCACGTAAGATAGTAAACAAAATACAAATATAAAAAATTAAAGGTTACACAGAAATTATACGATATGTATAATAGTTTAGGATTTTCTCCCAACGCATTTTTATTATGTTTTCACTGTTTTTGTTTATTGTTCGTTTCGGTTTTCAGTTTCACTAAATATTAGGAAAAACTTCAAAAAACAAAACAAAAACGATATGATCAAACGTACCAACTGTTTTACTAATAATGGTAGTACCCATGACTCGTGACTTTGTCGACACAGGCGAAATTGTTATATTATACAGACGACTTCGGAAACAAAATCGAATGGTCACGTACTCCGAAGATAGGTTCGGTAGGTGTTTGGTCAATAAATCAGAAGAACTAAAAACTTTGTTTGTCTTTCGTACTCGTTGTAAACCGTTACGTCATATTTTTCCGAGTGACCTACACGTTTGTTTTAGGATATGTCATCGCTGAATACAAATAATTAAATTTCGCACGTTGCGTTTTGTACATTTTGGACGTCTTTAGCTTGCTAGCCGCAACGTACGCCGTGTTTTCGAGGCATTTTTATTTAATCTGTGTTAATTTGTGTTGACTTTTAAAATTATCGATAACGACCGAGTGTTTTATTTCGATAGAGTGCGTAAACGACAATCTACAATGAATAGCATAGCGTAACGTTTAAACCGTCGAGACAATCGGACCGTAATCGTGTTTGATTGCGTTCGCTGTGGTCAATTCGTTTGATATTGAAACTAATAATGATACGGTTGTTTTTGTAAAACCTCAAAAACAATACGTTTGCCGCGGGTTATTTTATTACTTATTTTTTAGACCGTTAGATAAATAACGAACCTTATTCTGCGACAACAGTATGAATCGGCACACTAAACTCGACGGAATCGATCCATTGTGTTTTTTAGTCCCCCTCCCAGGAATTTTAGTTTCTTTAAATTATAAAAGTATCTTATAGCAATTTATCGATACGTTGTTTATAGCTATTTCAATATATTGTTATTATTTTGATAATATTATTTTTAGCGTAAATAATTTTTGTCCCCAAATGTATACAATGAAATTTCAACATTTCCAAATCTTTTCAAATTTTTAAACTCGGCGCTAACCATGCCAATATCTTCAGCATCGTGTGAACGATCATTTCGCACAATGCGAAGAATCGAAACATATACAAGATCAACTGTGATCCAGGATAGATTTTCGTCTCTTGCCATTTTAAATATCGAAAGAAATGTATCTAATGACGTTCAGTGTAAATATATTTTAGACATATATATATACTCTAAACAAAACAAACGTTTACAAATCTATAAGTTTGAAAATAATTGAATATTTATCGATTAAATAGTTATGAATTAAATATTATAATTTATGGTACGTACCTACAGAATTTATTGTTTTTTTTAGTTGTTCGTGTAAAAACATAATATGTATATGGGGGTTACAAATATTTCGATGACACTATTTAAATATTTTTAGTGGAAGGGGCTACAGACCCCCCCCATCCCTAAAAAAAAATATGTCATCGCCCTACGCCTATGGGGTTAAGTAAAATATATAGCGAATTGAATTGTTGTTCCGTTACAAACTGCGGACCGACAGCGTTGACATTTCCACACGGACAATACCGTTATGAAAAACGCTATCGAAATCCGAAAACGTACTAGAAAAACATTAGATGATTAGGTGCACTATTTTTGACGCGTACCGTCACGCCGCACCGACCGATTTCGAATTTAATCCGAACGGGTGACGAGGAACAGTTTTTCTTATCTGAAAACGATTTTGTCCGATGATCAACGATAACGACGAACGACGCGCACACTAATTCAGTTATCACTTGTAAACGTTCAATACGTTTTGAATTTTATTTGCACGTATTCGATGTTAATCCGATTCGTTTGACTATCTAGCGACGCATGCGCACGAGTTATATAATCATAATCATAGTAGTGTTGGTGTATGCGTACACACGGAATAATCGTGTGCGCGTAGTTATTACCATATTTTCGTTCTAAAACGAAACGGTTTGACGAGTGAAAAATGTCTATTACCCACGTGGGGGCATACATTTACGGAATCGGTTTGTATACGATTTCGGTATAATGTGTTATCGAGCGCGCACGTACACCCGTGTACGTTTGCCCGGCGGCCAGATAACACAATACGTTCACACACACGTCGTATTCGTTAATGCCTACGCGGTGCAATATGAATAATGAAATATTTGTAAATGGTCCGTGTGCCGCGAGCGAACCCCACTAGACTGACTCGTCGCTATTGACATTTTCACGTGATTTTTTTTTAAAAAATAAAAATCATAGTCGTTTTGAAAACGCGTTCGATGTGTTCTCGACGGACGATGCTTTTACGGGCAGAAAAAAATTATCGTGTAAGCACAACGGATACGGGATCACGGGCGTGTCTGTCACGCACGGGCACCACCTGCAAATTTCACTGTATGCTGTTTGTTGTCAGTTATTTGCGGTTCCTGTTATTTGTTAAACATTAATACATCGACGATTATTCTTCAACGTTTTTATCTCTATATTTTTTTTTTTTTTATCACTATTATCAGAGAACAATTATTAGCAATACATAACATACAAACATTTGTAATTAGTTGTTTTGTACTTTTAACATCTTGACTGTTATCTATGGATAATTGATAATATGACTACTAGTCAGATTGTCCCGAGGTACTAATTTTAAGTGTCAGTAGGTACTGTGAATACCATATAATATTAGTTCTTTACGGTATAACGACAAACAACAGATTGTTCACCGTTGATAATAATAAATATGCTCATGAAAATTGATAAATAACGAAATAGACGTGCGAATAAACCTAAAAGATGTTTGTTGTGTATTTGTGCCTGTTTGATAATTTTAAAATTGATTTTCTGATAAACGTAACAAATGAATAATAGAAACACAATTCACGACTTCTTTGTAAAGAAATCATTAAGTCCTAGTTCCAATAGTGGTAAGAAAATTAGATTAGAATCATAATACGAATTAGTAAAATTTGTAATTGTAAAAATAATTATTAGTAAAAATTAATATTTAATAAGTATTTCTAAAAACCTTTGTAGTTATATAGTTAATATCTATTCAATCGTTTAACTTATAAACATTTTAGCACTTTTTCCGTTCATCTTTATAAAATTAATACCGTTTAAATTCTGGTAAAAAAAAAAAAAAAAGGAAAAAGAAAACGTTAATAACTATTTGTATTATAATTTATAAGGTAATAATCATTTTTTTCGAAAATTGAGGGTCGTATTTTATTTCCCTTTTGGTTATCTAATGTCACATTTGTATATTTATCTTGTTGCGCGACCGGCTAAAAAGGTCTGGACACGCCTATGGATGGGATAACTACAATGTATTCGAAATTAAATTAACCGTGTGTACGTGCGCAAAGAAAAATCGTGCTCTCCGCTCTTAAAAATGTCATTGCGGTCGTATTATTAAATCATATTCTTTTACGAACAAAGCGTTCTCTCCGACGTGCACAAATAATTCCAATTAGTGAATTTCACGTACGAGTGTGCACGACAATTGATTACCGCGAGACACGTACCACCACATCATACCAGATACTTTTCGGACGACGATTTTGTTCTTATCGTTTTCGATATTCGTCTCGCGTAATATGACGTCGTCACACTCGTGTGTGCCGAGATCTGCTAGATCCTTGAAACCCGCAACGGTTTTCCTCGAAAAATGATCAACAGTCGAAAAAAATGAATTCTAATACTTAGGCTCTAACAATTTGTCTATTCATCGATCCGGACGAATGTCAACAACGTGCGCCCTTCGAACATTCGCGATTTTTCAAGGTAAATGATATTCGTTCTGACAAGCGTCCATAGCCAATTCGTCTGGTAATTTACTCTTGCACCTTGAAAACCCGACGATCGCATTTGCGTGCGTATTTGTGTTTTCCGTATAGCTCGGCCACACACAATAACCATTAAGTATTATTATTATAATAATGTGTCTATTGTAATTATACTTTCCTTTCCTTTTTTTTTTTTTAATTGAAATTATTATCAACGATAGACTTTTAATTGTTTTCGTCTAGCTATTTTAGTGAAGAATTTTTTTTTTCAAATTTCTACGCGTCATTTTAAAACACGTTCGAAAATATTCTTTGCGCCCAGAGTGCATTGAACTCATTGATTAAATATCATAAAAAATAATAACAAAATATTTAAGTAAGTAGCTGATAATTCGAACGGTTCGACGAACAGTAACGACAAGTGGTTGTTGTTAATTAAATATTTTTTTTTTTTTTGAAGCAACGACGTTTTGCCGTGTTCGACGGTAAAATGATATATTTGAAAAATACGCGCGTGCCAGTTTACAAGGTTTGACATAAAAACGCGTTAACTTGTTATCCGTTTTCGAAAACACAAATCGCACAGCTTATGTACACGACAGTCTATTTATGAAAACCGTGCTGGTTTTGGGTGTCCAAGCGATTCACTTGTTATTCACGGTTGTATATTTTTGTCGTCAGATCCGAAAATATAGCATGTCGACGCCGGCCGTTATTACGAAAATAATTCAATTATTATCTGTCTGCGAAATACGTTTTCCACACGTATCATTAATCTAAATCACACACTTAATCGTTCGTGTGATTGATTAAAATACGAATACATAAACCGTCTGACCTTTTTGGCTGCGTTCATTTGCTTCGAAAATCATAACGTTTCAACAGAGATAAACCGAAACATATAATATGATATAATAATGCCACCAAATACAATCACTACCGATTTACAAACACGTAATGACAGTACACACGTAAAACGTTAATATAGGAATGCACTTATCAGGGGCGTTCCGAGACGGCCATTTTTTTTTTGGTGGGGGGGAGGAGGGTATCAGTTTGAAAATTGTCGACTACGCGAAAAGACATGAAAAAAATGTAGTAATAGGTGTGTACGAGTAAAATATTACCACAAAACCAATTTGGATGATAACATAGTAGTTCATTAAAATTGTATTATTATTATAAAACCAAAAAACAAATTTATATCTACTCATACGATTCCTAATTAGATGGGTAACCTGTAGCTTACATTTTCACTCGCCGACGTTTGAGAGACACCATTCGTTTACGATTTCCCGAATATTTATCAACATCTCGAGCTGAAAATAGTACTAGATAAGGAATCTAGTCTCTTGTCGCGCATTGTCGTACGTCAGTGATTATAAACTGATTTTAAGCGAACACGAGAACGTTCACTGGATGCACTTGACACTGGGTGATGTCAGAATCGGCTAAACAACACGGAATGCTCGTGGTATAACATTTCTCGACGCGTTCCTAATTCCGGTCGCGTCTAGAACGTTTGCGCGTTGTCGCGGTATTTCGAGAACCATCCGGATCATTCTAAACCGTACCCAACAGCGGTGTTATCACGGATTAGATTTACAGTCGCTGTAAAGTATAGACGACTGATAAGTGAATAGTAATAAGTATATCCAGCGTTCGAATTGGGGTGGTGGAGAGGGGTGCGCAGGGGTTCGCAGAGCTCTCCTATTATTTTTTGTTTTGTTTTTTGCGCACTCCAATAACTTTTCTTTTACTGGAACGGGGGGACGGTAGAAAGTACGTCCGACTTAATTTGTCTTAAAATGTACATTTAATTTTTGTCGGTTTTACAATTTTAAATATTTCTTAATCAAAATTTGTTTATAGTTTGTTTATATGATAATATCATACGGCGCTTGTTCTGTGCCTAGTGCAGCAGTGCACAGATATGTACAATAAATCGTGGTACGTACTCTGTGGTCTAGTGTGCTCGCTGAACGTAATGTTATCAGTTTCGGTTATCACTGTTATGGTTTTCACATATCATTTATCGTTGTTTTTGAATTTGTTGAGAAAATTGGGTGAACATCAATTGATATTCACTCGCATGGATTATATTTGGAATTTATATGTATGCAGCTGAAATGTGATTTTCGTTTTTAATTAGTCTTGTCTTGTGGGTGGACGGCGTGGTACAAACCCACGGGTTTGTTTTAGATAATTTTGCACTTGGAACGCAGTTTTTAAATCGTTGGGTTGAGCTCCTCTACTTATTTTTTCCGAGCACTGAGTAAATATCTACTCTACGTCTACATAACTAGTTTATAATAATAATAATAATAATACTACTATAAACACTACCTAACCTACAACCGTTGACCAGCGACGACGATTTTATAAATGAGAAAAGAGTGACAATTTGCCGACTGTATCGATTTTTCATTGATCGATTACCAAACTTTTTCGAGCAGACATTTTGCATCGTGATTATCATGACCCGGTAGTCACGGGACTTGCGGACACCGCGGGGCATCATGCGAAATGTATGTTTACACGCGTAAACATACCGACGTGTACAAACCACTACGGTACGACGTGACACCCGTCGATGAAGTGATGTTGAGCGATAAGCTGCTGAAACCGTAGCGAACCACTCGATGTTATCTCCGCCGCACCGAAAAAACAACGAACTACGTTGCAAACCCCTTCGAATCGTCGATGTTACGGTGACAACGATATGCCGGCACTGGTCATTTCGTCCAAATATCAAATCGACAAACACCTGTCCGTTCGCGGATAAAAATTCAAACACCGACCGTCGGCGGGTCCGGTTGCGGGAAAACGGCTCGGCGCTAGGTCTAAAAAAAGTCACGACGACAACAAACACGAGAAGAAACATTTTTTTTTTTTTTTTCGTTTCTCCCCCATCCCACCGCCACGGTCGTATTTACCGCTTTGGACGGAAATTATCGGACTCTCGCAGGGCGTGAGATAAACGCGCGCGGCGTGAAGCGCGCGTACGCCTGTGGGGGAGAGAGTGACTAATTCGATTTCGTCCGGTGCGTCGTACGGCGAGAACGAAATTACACGCGGCCAACTCGAGAGCAAAACACGTACGCGCACAGGAAGACGACGAGAAATGACCGTACCGCGCGGCGCGTGGGAAAAAGGGACCCGTCGGTCGGACTCTACGTGAACCCGGAACGGCGACCGATCCTTTTCGGTCGCCGTGCACAAAAGGACCTGCGCGCAGCGGTGCACGTCTCTGGTCGTCGCGTTCGTCACGTTTTTTTTGTCGTCTTGCTCTTTTCTCGCCGTTCCTTTTCCCGGACGCGTCGTATTGTTTGACCACATTTCCCTGTCGCCGGTCCCCGAAACAAATCGAGAAACACAAACACGCGGCGTCGCGTCCTCGCGGGGGGGATCCCATTACTCGTGTACGGCGACGCCCCCGCGCACCGTCACAACAACCGTGAACGTCGTCGACGGGTTTTTTTTCCGGGTTTTTTTTTTTCCCCCGCATCCGAGACTGAGAGTCTCGTCGGTTTTACGACCGCGTAAAAAAAAATCGACTTTTTTATTTTACCCCCTCCGTACACGCGTACAGGTTTACGAGCGCGTCGAACAATAATAAAACAGCAGTTTCGCTTTTGGCCGAACGGTAAACAGTGTCGTTGTCGCGGGCGAAACAAAAAAAAATAAACGACATTGACAAAACAGTATATACATTGCGACGGGCACGACAGACGACGTGTATGGTTTTCGTTTTCTTTCCGTTAACGTACGTCGTCGCACTCGGGCAAGACGAAAACACGTACACACAATATATATAGATACAAGAGTTTTTTTATAAGAGCGTAGAAATAACGGTGAAAATGAGTTTTTACCGTTCCACGAAAACGAGTGGAAAAAAATCGATACGCTCGTTTCCCCGAGGCTGTTTCACGGGTCGTCGACAACAAAAAAACAAACAAACAAAATCCTACGTTATTTTGCGTGTCCTTAAACGAACCGTGTCGTCGTTTCGACTGTCGACGGATAAATCGTTCCGACCGTACGCGCAATACTTCGCGATAACGACGACGACAACAACAACAAAAAATATATACTTTTAGACTTTCACCGCGAGTCTCACGCTAACGTGGTTTTCCGTCAGTTCGTAAACGCACGGACGGACAGCACGCGAAAGTCCGCGAAACGTCGAAGGCAAAACGAATTCGGTTCATCGATCGGTTTGGACAGCGTTCGCTTTTGTTTTCATTTGTACGGGTGAATTCAATTTGAACGATTTCATGATGTAGGAATCAGAGCCGGCGATGGGAGCGGTGGGGGGTTGGAGGGAGCGCTAAACTCTGAGAAATCTTTTATGCTAAAAATAATTTCACAGTACAATCGAGCGTGGAAAAATGTCGCGGTTGCGGGGCGTGTACTGAAATCGCCTCGGGCGCCAGAAGAGCTGGCCCACTGGCCCTGAGTAGGAGTATGAGTTTGACCGCGCGACGTCGAACCGTGTGATCGTAACGCAGAGCCACGTGACGCGGAACGGGTGGTTGGTGGTCTAGCTGCCGACACTCGCCCAAACGGTCGTAGGGTTGATAATTAGAAGGTTGATAAGCAAGTTTTGGTGTACGAGTTGGCGTTTATTGATCAAAAAGATGTATGGTGAGAAAAAAAAACGAGCGCGTCGTGTCGCTTGTATGCGGGCCGTTGGCTGTAAAAAAACTTAACGGCGATACGAAGAACAGAGATCGGTCCGGCTCCACTTCCCCGCCGTCACTCCCGTCACTGGTTAAGGTGGCGGGAGGGTGAAGGCGATCCGACACCGTTACGCCGTCTGGGTGGTGGTTAGGATAGAAAAAGAAAGACGCGGCCGAAGACAGTGCTGGTATAGTCAATATACGTGCAATACCGCGAGACCGCGTCACACGGACCAAGAGTCGAACGCGGTATCGACGCGGCAGCACGTGTATAAACGTTGCACAGCTCGACGGCCAAAACTAAACGGGAGTTGTCGCGTAATCCGGTAACCGTTGTAACGACGAGTCACAAGACGTCGTGTACTACTACTTTGGCGGGGCGAGAGAAGTGCTGATTAAGGGTTTTTGGGGCTTGACTTACGTAACCAGACGGTACGAAGGTGTGTGAATGAAACGACGAGTAAGTTGTCGAACACCAGACGACGACGAGTAAAGAGTCCTCGAGTCAGGTCGAACATCTGACACCGTCCAGTGGAGAGACCACCAGAGGACCTCAACTATCACCTCGCTTAAAAGACCCTCAGCGTTTGGTAGTATTTAAAATACAATCGCATTAATTTATTTGTTTCTTTACATAAGGTAACCCTTAAGTCCATAATAATAATTATCGCGAGGTCGAGTCCTCGAGTCCACTTACACCGTCCCGTTACATTTTTACGTCGTCCGTTTGGACGCGGGACGAGCCGTCGAGCGCGGTCGGAACGATCGGGTTCGCCGGAACGCACGTCGACTGTCCACGAGCGTCGCAAAGCTAAAGAAACACGCCCGCTCGACACACGGTTAGGCCAATACGTCCCGGTTAACCGTAGTTCGCAAACTGAAAACTATTCGACGACTTACCGAACGCCGGACGTCGAGATCAGGGCCGGCGCGAGCGAATGCCGAGCGATGGGCTGTCTCGAATGAGTGAAACTGCCGACTTTTCGACACTGTTAATAGCCCGAATAGGTATTTAATACGATGATACGGATTTGCCTTTTTTTTCCTTCACACCGAATTGACGAATGTTGTTCATTACGATCAAACTTGCCGACTTATATTTGATGAACAAAATGGGAGGGAACCCCCGCCCACACCCTCCCTTTGCGCCGGCCCCGGTCAAGGTTGGACTGAAAAAACTCGCGTGACAAATGGTCACGATTCTTTCAAAAGAGCTGATGTATTGGAAGAGAAATGTGATTTAGTTTTGGTGTGTCAGTACTCGTATGCCATTCCGGGTCATGAGAGCAAATGTTTAAAGGATATTTTCACTGATAACGTCCCAGTGGACCAAAGAACGCATATCGTGTTCGAGTGAAAACCGTAATGTAAATTTAATTTCAAAACGACTTGTTCGGAATTGTTTCTACTGGAAACAGGTAAAAAAAAAAAAAAATATAATATTTCAAATACAAATTCAAAAGAAACGGTAAAATAACCGTATTGGTTTTAAATTCTATATATTATTAATGTTTTATTATATATACATAGTGTTTGAAATAACAAATAGTTAATAACAAAAGATAAAAAAAAAAGAAAAGGTCGTTGAAATTATAATCCCGGGTACAGTACTCGAACTTTTATGGCGACCCTAGAATAAAAACGATAAAACGCGCACGCCTATTGTCGAATATTCCGTTTTCTAAGTATGCCGCGCGGCACTTTGTAGGCGTATCGTGTGCGGCTCGTGTGTTCAGAATCGAATCGAATCGACAATACGTGTGCGCGTGTGTGCACGACGACGTAAAAATGTCGCCTTACAGACTCGTGTTTCCGAGTGTACAACGCGATCGTGTGTGTGTGTGTGAGATCGAACGGTTGAAATCCGTCTCAAACGCCGCTCGCATTGTACACGTCATATATACGTGTGTGTGTGTCCTACCTGCGCATTACCTGTACGTACGTACGTATGTGTTTATGAATATACGTGCGCGCGTGTGTACGTAACGCGTATATTGTCTTCGGAGCCGTCTCCCTTTCATGTTCGCCGCGCCACAAACAACACCACCACGCCGTCCGCGTCTCGTCAAACACCGTACCGGAAAACAAAAAAAATTATTCTGTGATCCACGTAATCGTGTTATCGCGTAGACAAAACGTGTATATACGATTATATTTGCCGTATCGAACGGCGTGCGCGCGCGCGTCGATAATATTTTTACGGTCCCGTCGTGTCGCGGACGTCGCCCGGACCCAACGGCGGATTGCTGAAAAACGCGCGTTAAAAAACACGCACCGCCGTCTGTAAAACAACGATTTTCCAAATCGGTCGGGTTCGGCGATGCGTTTCGTCGGTTCCGTCCGAGAGGCCAGCCGATCGACGCGAAGAACGCTGTCCAAAGAGAAATGTTTATTGACTTTTTTCTACGCCCGAATATTGTATCGCGGCGTATCGACCGGACTGCGTTCCGAGACGATTTCGACGTCGTTACGTGCACACGCTCGCGTACTTATAATCGACTGTATTTTAAATTGCTTTAATTGCTCTCGTATCATCGAGCTACTAAAATGATGTAACGTATGATTTCATCATAATCGTCGATTATTTTTATTTACTTTTTTTTTTTTTTTACTTTTTTTCCTCGTGTAATCTTTCTATTTTTTTTCGCCCTTTCTTTTTGTCGTTGAATTTATTTGTTTATATAAAGTTTTTTTTTTTTATAAGATAGATGAACTAAAGAAAAATAAATAAATAAATGAACGCAATCTGTATGTTCTATACTATGGAAGCATTCAGATTTTTTTTTGAAACCATATCATCTATTGATAGGAATAATTCTACGACGCAGTTTTCAATACGAAGAAATATAACATTTGTTTTTCTAGAGTCCATTCAGCAGGTGTTCTTTCTTCATAACTTCGTTCGGTTCTAATGAACTACGTACAACAGACGAGACGCCAAGTAGTCATAATTCACCGCTCGTACGTCGACTCCGTCCGTAATGGAAATCATTTCATATCGGGATTCGCTCGGTGTAGATTATCATAGATATAACTTTTCGTTATTAAAATAAAGTCGAAAACTCTCGAAGATTCCGGATATTCGTGTACATTCCTGATCGTTGTTTAAAACGTTAGGGGGACATATATTGCCAAGACCACTACTACGCGAAGACTCGTATTAACCACATATGTCGAACCGCACATGGTATGATATTTCTTTTGGTAATCTTTCGACTGCTCGGCCGATTCTCGTGATATATAACGCGTGAAAAACATACGGAACGGAAATCTTAAAAATATACAAAAACCCCACCGACATTGCGGTTTGGAGTTTCTTCAAACGAAAAAAAAAACAGTCGAACAAATGGACGTTGTTCAGATGTTTTTTTTTTTTATTATTATTTTAAAATATGAATGATTTACAACCTGTACAAAAATGTTTACGCACAATAAGTAAATGATAGGTAACAAAGGAAGTGAGCGGGGAAGTGGTGGCCCAGTGTTGGAACCCCGGATGAAAATTTGTTAAGGGGAGAGTAGGTGCCTACGCCAGTTCTTTTTCAGGCGTCTGGGTGGGTCATCTGGAATTCTCTTGGAAGCGAGGTTATTGATAACTGGATTTGAGTGATTAGTAAACCCATTTTTGTAAGTAAGAATGGCGGTGAGTGTGGTTAATGTTGGAATGCAAAGGTATTTATGGAGCGAGTAATTTTAAATGTACCATGGAGCTGAAGTTGGCAGAGGCCCATAAGTTCTATACCGTAATACCAGACGGGTCGTAAAAGCGCTGTGTAAATCGTTCGTTTTGTTTTTGTGGAGAGTTTGGAACGGAACAGGGGTCCGAGTAAATGGAGTCGTTGGTTAAGTGTTTGGCGCTTGGCTTTGTGGTGGGCACGTTCGCCAAGAATTAGTCCTAGGCATTTTGTTTGGGTGGCGATAGAGATTTGTACGATGTCGACGTAGGTCGCAGGACATTCAATAGGACGTAGGGTGATCTGGATTGATTTGGATGGGTTGACTCGAATTATCCGGTTGTTCAAACGTTTTGCTCAGTAACACAACACGTATCCGTTACAATAGATCGTTGATCACGCGCTACGCGATGTACGAATCCCCAAATACGGTTTCGTGACGGACGCGTCACTACGAACAGACCATTTAGCGCAGGGACGACACAAAAGAAAAACACGAAATACGGTATGAAAACGTGCGCACACAGATCGGTCCCTGGCTCGTGTTCGGGCCACCACGACGAGACCCTCACACATATCATGTTGTTTTTTTTACTCGCGCGTATAAATCCCCGGTCGACGTTCTCCGAGTACAAGTATAATAGCCGCAGCTGCGCCAGCTTATTATTTTTTTTCACCTCTGCCCGCGACCGTCGGGCAAAACGATAATCATCCATCGCCTACCGGAGCACCGCGCACAAATTATACCTTGTGTATAATTGCCCGCGAGTACTGCCATTAGAATTACAATCGTTTATTATTATTATTATTATTATTTCATACGCGTGTTACGTCGACGACGAGGTTGTGTGTTTATGCGCGTCGACATTTCTTTCGGAACACGACGCACATACCCTCATAGCACCGGGAGTCCCGGAAATAAACCGAGAGTGTGCCAACAGTCTCCTATATAACAGTCACCAAATAGTGTACTCGAGACTTTTATTGGGAACTTTTGAGAATAATTCTATAATATAGTAGTGAAAATAAATAGAGTAAAAAGGATAAGCAAAAAAATTAAAAAATAAAGAAATAAAAAAGTTAATACTCGTAAATAAAAAAAATAATACATATTTAAATAAATAAATACATATATGTATACTTAAATATACAAAAAACCAATGAGTATTACGTTGATTGAAGAAAACAGAAAGAAAATATAAAAGTTGTTGTATATGTGTGTTTATTGTTACAGGTTTTGACAAAACGTCATCAGGTTTATACAAATAAAATACAACAATTGAGGAATAAATTAAAAGTAAAATTAAAAAGAAAATATTGCCTAGAGAAATAAGACAGAAATTACATAGATAATATTATGAATATTACAATAAGCCTATAAAAAACTAATAATTCTATATTAGGAGTCCTATAGAGCGACGTTGGGCCTATCCGATTGTAGTTGTGTAATGTAACTGATGTAATATTAGTTTTGTTGCAATTCTGAAAAGTTTTTGTGCTTTCAGCTTTCCACATTATTGGACATTTCGACTATGGTTTGTGACCGTGTACTGTAAATAATAATATTGTCCTGCTGGCATTCCCGAGTTACTCCTAACGAGAGGATTGAAACGCGGCCATAAGGAGTTTATGAGGAAACTCCCGGGACTCCTTTCGGGAGTCTTGGGGATCCCTCACAGAACTCTCCTGTTCTTTGGGGGTAGTATGACTTAAAATCGATTCATTTAGACTCACGCTACAGCAAAAGTATTTAAGTATCAGCGTGATTGACCGTCTCATCCACCATACCCCGTTGAACAATTCAATAAGTACGCCGGTGGGCCGTCAGAAATTCGCGTGACGCTATCTCGCAGCACTTAAGCGGCTCTCACACCGGAGCAATAGGCGACCTACCTAGCAACTAGCAATATTCAATAGACAATACGTATTGCCACTAGCACACTCAAACAGAAGCAACACAGCAGCAACCATGTCGTCATCTGACGAGGACGACGATGACGTTTTCGTATTCTGGTGGGATTTACGAAGGAAAATAAAAATTAAAAAAAAAAAAAAAAACGAAAATATTATAATACAAACCCAGCGTTTAAACAGAATGTGAAATATAGTGCAAACGCACATGCAGTTGAACTTGAACTTCATCGTGTGCAGTTCAAAAGCTGTTATAGAACGAGCCCAGATAATTTTCAAAAACTCGTCGAACTACTCGTAATCCTTGCCTTTTCAGTCACGTTTCTTTTACTGTGATCATCCCGGGCGAAGTCATGGATATTGTTCAACGCGTTCTACAAATGTTACGTTTAACGCGGATTCGTCACACATTTTTCAAACTCAATCAAAGAGAAACCCAGTTAAAAATTACACACGAAAAATGTGCCATGTCACGAAAACATTGCTCAAACACTGGCGTCAAATTACCGACCGGCAACGTGCATGTTTGCCACGAGCTTGCAACAGGCAACATCACATGGCTTCGGTGTGAGGATATTCATAATGTTATTGCTAGTCGCCCGTTGCCTATTGCTCCGGCGTTGAGGAGAGCCGCCTTACGCGTTAGCGGCACTCTGATACACATACATCTTTGCCCGCGTTTGTTCGCGATCATCTCGGCTGGGTGTACCAGTGGCGCCGAAACCTTAAAATTAAGGCAGGGCAAACTTATTTCGATTAATCGATTTTAGTTGAACAATTGGAATTGTTCCAACCAAATTTAGAATGAACCAGGTTACGGCGGAAGGAGTTGAGGGGAGGGTTTCACCAAAAAGTTAATAAGCAAATAAAAAAAAGAGATGATAATTTTTTTCACTAATTTCCCAATCTTCATATTATCATTAAAAAATACAGCCCCCCTTTATCTCGGGACATACTAGTTTGATCACAATAGGGAGGGGGGGCTTGACTACCAACTAATCCGAGGGTCGTGTAGCGCGGTACAATTTGTCAACCCATTCTCTTACGTGCGCGTGTAAGCTAACGATTTGTATATTTCAACAAATAATAATAATTATTACTTCATTTTTTTAAAATCAGGATTGACGGGTGTAAAAAAATCCACTCCCCCCCCCCTATAAAGACCATAATTTGACCGCGGACTAGCGGTCCGGGCCAGTCTGAGCCTTCGCAGGGGCGGTCGAGAAAGGCCATGCCCTCCCACCCGCTATTTTATTTAATATTTGTTTAAAATTGCGATATAATTCCTTTTAAACGTCAACTAATTTTCAGTGTTTATTTTTTTTTTACGTGTGATAAAATATAATCGATTATTATTTCTACTGATCCCGCTCGAAACAATCACGGCTAAACAGCTGTTGTAGTAACACGCGATAGTTTTTATTCTCGACTCCGTGATTTATAATTTTTTAGTTTTTATACTGAGAGTATATTACAAAAAAAAAACAAACAAAATTTAGCTTTACATGTTTTGACGGACGGCCTTCACGCGATATAGCGAACGGCGTCGTATTATATAAATCGTGAAAACACCGGTAGCAGCGTCCGTAACACAGGTAACACAGCGCGTGTGTGTGCGAGACTAGTAAATCACGCGACGGACGACGTTACAGGTATGTATCTAATTAAGGACCCGGCCCTCCTCGTATATACGTACATATCGCTGCGGCGGCTACCGTGTTCGGCTCGAGGATATTACATGTATATATATATATACACGTGTGTGTGTGTAAAAGGTACGTACCGAATGGCGGGGCGAGTAGTGTGTGGCGTACACGCGTGAGGAGCACGTGGTACACGTCGTCGTCGTGCCCGGTGGACCACCTGCTCGTTCCGTTCGTTCGCCATCCGTTCGGTCCGTCGACGGAAAACCGGACGGTGGACCCGGTGGCCGGTTCGTTTTACTCGGGAAAAATGCCCCAGACGAAAATCCCCGTCAAACGTAACGCTCGAGAACACGTTTGTTACCGGCAGAACGTAACTTCACGGTGTGGACAAAAAAAACAACACCCCACGGACGTGATCGAATCCGTCGGCCGATCGGACCGGACCGTGTTTGTTGTTGTGTGCAATTCTTCACCGCGCGCGCGCGCAATAAAATATAAATGTGAATCCGCCGGAACCCGATGGAATTATTAAATAGGTAGCAATTGGATAAATAACAGAGTGCACTCATCGTGTTGTACACGCGCGTATAATAATAATAATAATAATATATATTTTTTTCTTTTTCACATACGATCGGTACACGAGTTTCTTCGCGAAAAACGTCTTTGGTAAAAACAGTTGTACAATAATACTACAAAACGATAAACAAAAAACGGTATTCGACGGGGTCGTTGCCGAAAAAAAAAAAAAAAACATTTGCGTCTACGGTCACCGGTTCGGACGACAACGACAAAACCATGCGTACGAACAGGTTAGGTTAGGACGTACACGATGTGCGTGGGGGGGCGCGGCAAACGTTTTCTTTCCAACACGCGCGCAATTGCAGCACGACAACGATAAGGGCGCGAAGACGAAACGGCCCGACACCGAGTCGGCGGAGATATAAACGGAGGACACCCCCCGCATCTTAATGGTTTGCGCGTGTGCGGCGTGGTCAAAAAAAAAAAAAAAACGCGTACGAAAAACGACACGAGACGAGACGTGAAAAAAAAACAAAAAGCCCGTTGTGTGTGTGTGTGTTGTAAACGGAGGCGCGTGCGCGCTAGCGCTTGAGATCAAAAATTCGACGGCGGCTATGGGGTTGACGGGAGGGAGTGAGGGAGGGACGACGTCGTCGTACGCAATACAAACAAACACAACGACAAACGTTCACAGGTTCAGTATGGTGTTGATGGAGAAGTCCGTGATCGTTTTCGGCTTGCGGACGTCGGCCGCGTCCGCGCGCCGGTGACGCTGATGGTGACGGTGATGGTTTTGCGGCGACGCGGTCGTCGCGTCCAGGCACACGGAATTCCGGTTGCTCCGATGACTGGACAACGTCCTGGACTGGCAGAACCCTTTGCCGCACACCGGACACCTGAACGGTTTCTCCTTGACGTGTATGTACCTGTGCGCAACGGGAAACCACGCGGTTCGCGTATTTATTACCGTGCGGTTAAACGAACCGCCGACCGACGATACACGTCGCGGCAGCCCGGCAACAAAGTTGACAACAAACTAACGAACCCGAACACTTTGCCGGTTTCTCGGCCGTGTCCAACGTATTCCTCCGCCACCGACGTTAGCCGATTTACTGTCCGAAATTTAAACCAAGTTTCATGTATATAAATATTTCTCGATTATTGAAATTTTCGGTCATGTCACTTTTCTCGTCGGGGTGCGAGACGCGGTGGCGTACTTTAGACGCTTTTCATTATTATGCTCAAAGCGCGTGTTTTATTTTTTTAAATCATACAATTTGTTTTCCACATTACAATCGTGTGGACCGTTCGTTCTCGGCCACAGACTTTCGACATAACCTATCGGCATATAAACACCATGATTTGAACTAATGATTGGCTACGATCAACATCGGGACGTTGTTATCAATAACTATTTTATCGACGTTCTCAAACCGTAAGACAGGCGACAGCTGATGTTATCCATTACCGTCATTTAACATTAAGTCGCCGTTATCAATTGCTGTCGGACTGATTTAATATTTTTCCCCCCCCCCCCCCAAAAAAAAAAAAGTTTCACGGGTACGTCACTGCCGATACAGACAGAAATCAGCAGATAAAAACGATAACACGATTAACAGGAGGGGGGGGAGTGGGAGTTCGATGAAACTACGACTTACGCTACTTGTAACTAAAGCCGGGTTTACGCCAGGACGGTACTAAGGCAAGTCACCACCAAAGCAAGTTGCTACATTACGTCGCGTAGAACAAGTGTCCGTACAGTCCCACAGTACGGTGAAATTTTACTAATAATTTTGTTGTTTTACATTTTAAACGGGCAAAACAAAAAAGCAAAGGAAATCGTTGTCGAAACGTTGCTCGACAATCATTGGTCAGGAATTATGATCGGATTCGACACACGGTGGTCAGTAACTGGACTTGTACCAGAAAATGAATCAAACCAATCGCACGAGACAATGTGTGCTACAACTATGTTTCCAAGTTCACGCGATTAGAGTTTCATCAACACCAATACGAGCTGAGAGAAGCTGTTCCGGCCAAAATAAAAGTACAACTTATTCACCTACTTGGCTTACAGTCTTAGGAACATGCAACGGTCGTTTCGAGTCGGCCCAAAGCGGCGGCATAGAAATTTAGCCCCGAAGTTCACTCGTAACCACTGTTCTTACAAAAGTTCCGCCGGGGTTGTTTTCTAGGGTTACTCGACCGAAACGCTAACTGAAACCGGCCATGGAACCAGTGGCGGCACCAGACATTTTTTCTAGGGGGGGCAACATCATGGACTTTAGTGAAAACCCGTCTACATGGGTGTAATATAAATTATTGAAATACATGAAAAATACTGTATTATTAGCGTTTTCTGAGCAAATATAATCAATTTTAAAATCAAATTAAATGGTGGTGCATTATCTACACGAATGCACATAAAAAAAAAATACGACGAGTTACACAGCGAAACATATGAAACACAGCAAATGCATAAATACTTGAAATTTAAATTTTCCGTTTGTTCTTCAACAGGTAGGGCAAAGGTGGGGCAAATCCGATTTTGGGTAGGGCGCTTGCCCTACCTTGCCCCCCCCCTCTAGCGCCGCCACTGCACGGAGCTACGACTAAACGACACGTGCACGCACGTCAAGCGAACGAACATTAGCGATCTGCTTCGGTGACCGGGCTGAGTGTACAATACGACCGCCCCACCCCCTTCCCCGCCGGTGTTGTAACTGAAATACGTCGTCACGACTATTCCGTAGACAATAATTCACAAAGACGGTCAGGCTATTTCCGTCGCGGAAAAGTCCCCGTACATAAATAATGGTCAACAAAAACCGGTGTGGTCGGTCGGCGAAAACGGAAATAACGTCGTACGGTGCCCGTTTAAAAATATCGAATCCGCTCGCACCGCCGTGTACTAATAAAAGCGGTACCGGCGACCGGATTTCGTCGTTAATGTTCACCTGTGATCCCTGAGGTGGTCCTGTCTGCGGAACGCCTTGCCGCACACGTCGCACGGGTACGGCCGTTCGTCCGTGTGCGTGCGCTCGTGTATGAGCAGGTTGTACGACTTGCTGAACTCGCGCTGGCAGTACGTGCAGATGTAACGTTTCTTCGGACGCGGCGACGGCGACGGCCGCTGCTGCTGCGGCGACTTTTTGACGGGACGGCCGACGGCCGCGGACGGGCCGGCGACGGCGCCGCGCGCCCTGTACCGGGCCGCCGCCCTGTTCGCGTGGTAATAGTTGACCAGCACGTTGCGCCACTGGTCGGGATGCCGCCAGAACGTGGCCGGGTTCAGCCACGCGGTGAGCGCGGCCGCGCTGCAGGAGGCCATCGCGGCCGCCGCCGCCGCCGCCGACGACGGCTGCGGCCGAGGCGGCGGCGGCGGCGGCGTGTCCGGCCGTTCCACGTCCACGATCGTTTCTTCGTCCGACTTGCCAGACGACGAGAAGGACGACGACGAGGACGCCACAGCGGTCACGTCGTACTGACGTCTGGACACCAAATTCATGTCTGCGGAGAAAACAAACGGCATGTAAAATCGCGAAACGTACGACAAAAAAAAAAAAAAACCGACGGCCGTGCTACTAACCTAACCGAGCGCACAGTAAATCCGGTTCACCTACCTGAACGAGAGGGATCCGTCGACAACAATAACCGGAACGGAAAATCGCACGGCGGAAAAAAAAAACCGAGACGAAAAAACCCGGAGACAAAAAAAACAAAACAAAACAAAAAGCGCGTCGCGGACGGTGCGTGCGTGTCTCGTGCGCGTCGTCGACGACCCGTTTGCGACGCGGTACACGCAACTGGAGCAACGGTGGCCGCGACGGTGGCGGGCGAGAGCGACGGCCGCCGTCGCGCGCGTGTCGACGCGGGCCACTCCCCGCCGCGGCGGTAGGCGGCGACACCCGTCCGCCATTGGCTGGTGCGGCGGCGTTGACGTTTTACCCGCCGCGGCTCCTCTACCGTCAAATCCCGGCGGGGTCGCACACAAAACACTCGCTGCCGTCGCTTCCGCCGCCGCCGCCGCCGCCGCCGCCGCCGCCGCCGCCGTTGCTTCTGATGCCGCCGTACGGGCCTCGAGGGTTCGAGCGCGGCCACACACGTACTTGCGCGCGCGCCCGCTCTCCCCGTCGATCGATTCGACGCGATACACGGCAGCCTTTCCGTCGTACGCCAGTGACGTCATTTCAGTTTTTGAAATCGGGGGGGCGGCCAATTTAACGAAATTTAAATAATAATGGAAATTCATTATTTTCTCAGCTTAAATCGTTAATGACTTAAGTAAGTATTACCTGAGATTCGAGTCCCGAAGTTGCTCTTATATTATAAATGTTATAAATGTTTTGTGAACAGCTCCGAGCAGCTTGTTCGAGTATGATTTTTTCTTTCTCTCTTTCGTCTTGGCTCTCGTACCGGCTTTCGATTTTTTTCACTTTTACTTTTAGTTTTTACGCTTTTTACGTACAACACAACAAAAAAAAGCGAAACAAAAAATACCAAATGCTCTCAAACGGCCCAAACAATAAACTCGGAAACCACCATGGATCAATATACTTTGAATTGAGGTTAATAATTTACCCGCTGCCTTTAATGATAAACCATTACCATGTTAATTGAAAAAGCACATAACCGCGGTAAGGTGTAACCACGATTTAAGACCTTATAATCGTGGTTTCAACCATACTTTTGATAAAGTTTAACCGATATTATTTTATTTTACATTCACCGTTTGCACAATTCGTTTTAGAACATCGACTAAATAATACCATGTGTTTTATTCAATAGAATAACTTTATACCAATTTAGTATTTACGTACAAACACGAATCATATCGGCGGCCCGTAACCAGTTCGAAACCGGCCAGCCGACAATGAGGAGGGGTGGGCAAATGCCTACCACTGCCTACCACTGCGTTCCGTCCGTAGACCGATGACGGAACGGAACGGTCACGTACGGAAGATAGTCCTCTTTCAGACCGGACGCTTTGTGGCCGGCCACTCGCAACCTCGCGCAATGAGACACGATTAGTGTTTTGTAAGTAACGTTTAAAAATAAAATAGCATTAAACCACGGAGACAGAAGAAGTTTTGTTACTAGTTTATTGTTTAGTTAAAAAATAAATCAAAAATATTAATAATAATCCTGAGACGCTTCCGTCGGTTGTATCCAATTGCTGCGTCGGGACAAGTGATTTTCGTACCCGTTTCCACGATCTCATCAAATACGAGTCTAAATTTTTTTAAAACCGTTTTCGCATGTAGAGTAAATCTTTTTTTGAACTACATAAAAAAAAAAAATGACACGAACAAAGAAGACACGGACGTGTACCGAAAAATCTGCGCATGCATGAATATGATACGGAGAGAAATGTACGAGGTAAGACGTAAAACATAAGTGAAAAACATTATTATGCGATCGGTGTTTAGGAAACACAAGATTTTACGAATTCAGATTAGGAACAATCCAATAAATACATATATATATATATAGAAAGTCCACAAAACAATGTCAATTGTGATTAATTTAATTAAAGTTTTATATTTTGGATAAAACCCACAAATATATCATAAATATTATATTTATATCACAGATAATGTACTGATTTTATTACATAACCGTATGACCATAGGTATAAATTCATATATCAATTTAATATTTTTGTCGATTTTAAGTTAATGAATCGCCCAGTTGTTATATACAAACACGGATCAAGGAGGGTGGGAGGGGGGAGGGCTGAGAGTGCCCGGGCCCAGACGAATGTCCATGTAAAATTTCAAGTCAATCGATGGAAACGGTTCCCGAGAAAATTTCGTCGCAAAGATAAATCGACAATCGATAAACAATACGTTTCGGATCGAATTTTTAGCCGTACATCGTACATTGATGTGATAAACGTGTTCGTTTTTGGCCGCGTGTCCGTCAGAAATTTGCCGATGACGTCACACAGTTGACACGGTCACATCGTGTAGCCGGTATCACTTACGAGTCCCCCGGCCACTGCCCACGCGAGACATACGAATATTGTTTGCTCACGTGTACACTTATTCGTGTCGTTCTCTACAAACAGGACGCGCAAATACCGTGAACCGCGTTCGCGGTTGTCCGTCAGAATAAAATCGACTGCCGATCGATAAAATCGATTTGGGATCCGACCGTAAGGAACACGGATACGACCGTAATCGGTCCGATTTCGGGGACCAAACCATTTGTTACGAGAACCGCCGAAAGTACGGTCAAGCGAGAGTGTACTTCAGTCTCTTCGCACTGGAAATCGAAAACCAAATCCGATTCGTCGTGAACCACCCCAACGTCGACTGGGGTAACGGCTATCAGCCGACAGAGAAAATCCGCAGTTTTTCAAATACGACAATTATCTGTCGGTTTAAAAAATGATTATTATTTTCAACACGCGATGTGCGGTGGTTTCGTTTTGCCCGTCGGCGGACGAATCGTTTTATTGACAAACGGACAATCGGTATTAACACGTTCGGTTGTTGGGACGGGTTTCCAGTCAAAATCGGAAATCTGAAAACGCGACCGTATGTTGTATATTTTTAGAACGTAGGTACGCACTTGGGGCCTGCGAACGTTTTCCGAGGGAGATATCCGCCCTGTTCATTTTCAACTACTAATAAATAGCCAGTAGTAGGTGGTCGTACAATTCGAAACGAGCATATAAATATCGCCCCACAAGCGTGTAACTATTTGCATAAAACCTATCGGCTCTCGTTGTCACCACTCGCCTTGGACCTCAGCCCAAGCCACAATTGTTTGATTTCCATCGTCCTCTTTCCGTGAAAAAATCTCTCGTCCGTATTCGGAACGCGGAGACAATATATATATATATTTACTTGTATTTTAACGTGTTACAGCGTGCAAACAATTAATGTAAATCCAATGGTCGAATATCAAAAAAGGGTTTTTCGTACGAAATATAAATAATTATGTGTTATACAGTGATGTATATAGAATTTTGTTGCCCCCTCCCCTAACCTCTTCACTGAATGTAAAAAAAAATGCTTTACCGAGCAATTTTCTGAGATAAACACAACCCCTTCCCTTTTAAGACATATGTTAATATTTTATGTAAAAATAATATTAAATAAATTATATAAATCAATATTGTGTTAATGTTTATAAATGTTTATTTTTAATGTTTACAATGTTTATAACTATAAAATAATAACATACAATTCACTAATGCCGTTAATGCCCGATAATATTTATTTTCTAAACTGTGAAATAAAACATCGAATATCAAATATTTCAAAAACAAGTAGTGATATTATTCAAACGAAACCCTTAAAAATTTTGTGTCCCCCCCCCCATAAATACGCCACTGGTGTTATACAATTTGTATGTACAGGTGTTGCGGTGATGTGGACGGGAAGCGAATGAATCTGAATTCGCGTCGACGGATTCACTTTTTTAAATCGTGTATAGGATTTTTTAATTTTCATAGACTTCGTGATAAACGCCGTCGCACAACTCGTAATATTTTTAATATCAGTGTGCACGACGACGTGTATACAACGCGAGCAGACGCGTACCATTATGATTTACCCAATTTAATACGAATAATACGATTGCATCGGAAATGTCATAATTATTCGACGTATTTCTAATCGTACACAAACAGTAGACCTCTTTTTAGATACAAACGATCATAATGGTATATAATAGACCGCATGCCTATTTCGAATAATCACGTATAATGATATATCAATTAAAACATTTTCCGTTTTTTATTTAAACCGTTTTATTATTATTATTTTTTTTTTTTTTGGCGCTTTGTACATGTTATCGTTACGCTGTTTATGTATTGTATTCAAACAAAACATATCGATTCGACGACACATTTTGTTAACATAAACAAAGCTTTGAAATATGATATCTGTATATTATACGTCGTTAATGCAGTATTATGACACGTCATTTTATGAGTCAATGTTTCAATTCATTGCATATAGAATCCCAACAAAAATCTAGAAAACGTTTGTAACTATTATTTTTGATTTGAATTTTTGAAATGATAAAAACAAGCCGACATTGTCTGTCCTATACCTGTGCTTTATTTAATAGTCATGACATTAAATTCATGAAATAATTATTAAAAATAATAATTTGGCAGTTATTTCGTCGATAACGTCTAATCATATATTTGAATATTGTAATGTTCTTTATCTGTTGTAAATAGTACGATAATAATTATACACAATCGAATCAAACACTCTTATATAATATAGATTTCCTAATAGATTTCATTATATTTATATCGCAATATACTTATCAAATAGTAAATACAACACGGTTGTTACGTCTGAACAGACCAATTCGATTTCAATAAGCCCATATGTTCCTAATTTTCAATATATTCAGATATACGGTTTCAAAATATTATTAATAATCAGTGGAATAAAATAATAAATTAATACATAACAAATATTATTGTTGGCGTTATTGACGTAGTACATGCGTATTTATATGATAAGATTTAAATATGTCGAAGTGGAAGACGTCTTTTCAAGACGAAATCAAAATCTAACGAAATCAAAATCGATAATTCCGAATTCTTTCGAAGTACTTACGAATGGTTGTAATTTTAAACGTTATATTTAACTCGTGTTTTCATTAATGTTACAGTGTACACGTAGAATACAAATCGCAAGCATTCAAAAAAAAAAAAAATTGTTGATTAACTATAAATATATGTATATATATATATATAAAGACAAAAGGAAATCCCATTATGACAGTACAACAATGTGGTATTGTAATGTTCATAATACCTTACCTGCCTATAAATATATGACTACGAGGTGTATAGAGTTGAGATATTAGCGCAATTTAGAGCGGTAATTACGTCAGGCTGCGTCCTCCTACTATTACAATATATGTATATCTATATTGTACCGGCTGTACACGATATAAATATAACGTTGTGTTTTACCTTTTGAATTATTCGACTGTTCGTCTTCGTGCTAATAATAATAATGATGAGAACGGAGGAAAATATACATTGTAAACAAATTGCACCGCGTCCGCCGAGCGCGGAATATAAGAGAAAGCAAATATAACGTAACAACATCCAAAAACCGCGTACGTATACTGTACTGTAAGTATTTAGTGGTAATGTTTGACGTCCGCGCCGCACGTACGACAACGGTAAATACAAATATAATAAAGACCGTCGCTTCTAAAATATAAAAATATACCTATCTAGAATACACGCTTGTCTATATTTTGAATGACCTTAACAAAACGGATTCGTTTGTAAATAACATATACATATTGAGAGAGAGAGAGAGAACCGAAGGTTAGCGGAGTTCGATGTCGGCAAACCGTTTACGTTTCGATTTCCGGCGATTCCGCCACCTTAACGTTTATGTAGGACAGTTATATCCTATAATACGTACAACAACGTATATAGCAATGCGGTCATGTTGTGGGCGTGTGGTTAATAAAATAATAGTTGTATTGAATTGATTGTTGTTTTTAAAAACAACGCGCGGTTTCACATTCGAGGAAATTAACGTACCATCAGGTACGCCGTGACAATAAGTATCACGAGAAAATTGTGCGTTATAAAGTAGATGCAGAATGGAACGTTCTTGTGTTTTATTCACGACTTTTTATTTTTTTTTTCCGGCGATATCGCAGTTTAATAATAACGTTTGAACAGACACGAGATAACGGAAATCGACAAACGGTAATAACTATAATTAAACGGAATAAAGAAAATGTATACATTTACATTCGCCTCGTTGATACTCGAATGTGTAGACGTTAAGTCAGCAAAGCGAGGTCAAAACCGCGAAACCAAAAAACCGAGCTCGAAAACAGCGATAATACTTTAACGACTTATGAGAGGTTCAAATATATTGGTTTAATGAAATTGATGAATTATCTAAAAGGTTTCGTAACTAATGATCATTCCTGTTACTATAACTATTCCAGATTCATATTTAGAACTAAATTGTATCAAAACAATTTGTTTGGTATTACTAAAAAGGAACAAACAGAAATAAAATCGGAACAACGCGTAGTGGACGAAACCCCTACCTCGAAAAGAAAAAAACAAAAGGAAGACGATGTTAAAAATTTAAAAAAAAAATATATTGCCGATTATTTAGCATTGCAAGTACATTATGCGTGATAAGAGTGTGTGTTGAAAAAACAAAAAACTGTTTGACATAAAATATATTTTGTGAAATGCACAAAGTATAAAGAATAGTAAAAGACAAAATTCGTAGCTGTTGTTATTATCGTTCGCTATTTCGGTCTCACGGTTGAAATCGACGTTGGAAAAAGACACGACATCCGAGGGGACAGAGAGAGTGAGAGAGAGAGACTCTACGTCTAAAATCGGCGTGTAGGGAAGTTAGGTTAGACGTGGTTTTGCCCACGTTTAACCTGTAGATCGCGCAGAGAGCGGGGCGGAAAGCAATGAAAGAAATACGAGAACGCGAACGTCGCGACAACAATTGTACAATGGTAACGAAAAACCAGACGTGTGTTATTACATCAGACGTTTTTGTATACAAAACATAGTAGGACGCGTTTGTTTTCCGTGCTTTTCACGGACTTACCTATTATCCGTATCATTATTATTATTATTATTATTATGACGGTCTGTACACAACGTTATGGTAAAAAAGCGCGCATTGTGTGCGTCTACGTGTACGGACCGTTCCGTCGCCTACGACCGACTATCGGCCGCCGACGTTACGATCGTTCCCATTGTCTACACACACGGGACACGCGCCCGCGCGCGCGACCGTTTGTTTTACGGCGTACGTTTGTGGTTCGTGTGCGGCGTGCACGGCCTCGTTTCAAAATAACAATACCGGCTCTAGGCGCGTTCTGGACGGGGTTCGCTGGGGGGGGGGGTGAGGGGGAGTTTAATTACACGCTTTGGATGAGATGACACCGCGCGGAGGCGTACAGCACCCCGTTCGGACCAGAGAGACCACGTCGCGCGCGCGCGCGCGCACACACACACACACCGAGGGATGATTTTTATTGTGTTATTTTCCACCCCCGCTCGCGCCCTCGTAAGACAATCGCGTCGCGCACGGTGTCGGCCGGGTTTACGCCGCGTCTCCGGACGGCCAATGGGCGCCGCGCCGCCGAGAACCCACCCTCGCCGCCGGCCGCTCCGCTTTCAACCCTTGTCGGCGGCGGCGGCGGCGCGAACGTCAGTCCACCGCCAGCCGTCGACGTCCGCGCACACGCCCCCGCGACCGCTCTCCCGGAAACGTATCGTCCGCGACAACGACGCAGGTTCAGGTAAGAATCGTTCACTTAACTTAACGAATCTTCATTGTCGCGTCTCCTTTTTTCCCTTTTTTCATCGTGCCAAAAACAATCGGCTTTGTCACGTTAGCAACTCATTGCGGACGTTTAAACATAAAAAACGACGTCGTAACGATTCAATCGTAATGGTTTTTCTTTTTTCTCTTTTCATACACTACGAGTAACGTTAATCAATACATACAATAGTAAACACTCATTGTCATAGGTGCGTTGCAAATAGTCTCGCACGATTGAAATGTGCTGTTTTCTTATAACGATTTTGGTGTTCCCCCATCCATCCCCATCACCCCTCCATTTATATTGGACGTGTGCGAAGTGCGAAAACACTCGCGATACCGATTGTTTTCACGCGGAATCGATTTTATACGCGATATTAATAATCGAAACGAAAACGGTCGATAAAATAAAACGCTTTCCGTTACGATACGTGCACACGTTCAACAGTTTAACGCGTTTTATCGTTCCTCGATAAGAACGTTTTAATAATGATAGGTGTATAATAGCATAATATGCGGTTAAAAGTCAGCGCTTTACCTCCCCTGTACGAATCGACGCGTAATAATCGAATCCGAGTAAATATACGTTTCGTATATACGTGAACCGTGCGTACCCTATAATACAACACGTAATGTGGCGTATGTTACGTGCACTCGGGGGTCTGCGATGTACGTGAAATTCACAGTTACCCGCCTCGGATGGGACGCGCGTACCCGATAATCAAATATTAAACCGTACCCCTCAAAAAAAAAAAACAAAAAACAAAAAACAACCCTATACGTGCATGTATATATATTCTATTCCTCCCGGTGTTTTCCGAAACCGTTCGTGACGGTCGTCGTTCGGGGGTACGTGGCCAAGAACGTGGCGTCGTGACCGTGTCGTTTGTAATCCAACGTGCCCGTGATGACAGGTCGTGTGCAATTCGAACGGACGAGGAAATCATTTCTCGCACGTGGCCATGATGACCGCCGGCGAGTCGTTCGAGTTCGCCGCCCGGTTCGGCGGCGGCGCGGGCCGCGCGAACGGTCTGCTGGACGGTTTCCCGTCACTGTACGTGGACGCGGTCTGGGCGCGGTTCCGCCAGCATCCCAGCGCGTTCTCTTGCGGCCGCGGCGGCGGCGGTGGCGACTGTCTCGGCGGGCCGGCCGGCCGGATGGAGAGCTACGTGCGGGCCGTGGCCCTGTCCGCCGACGTCCAGAAGCAGATGACCGCCATGGCCGCGGTCGGCCACGGTCGTCCGGGACCGACGGGCACCGCGGCGGGCGGCAAGCCCAAGAAACGTTACATATGCACGTACTGCGACCGGGAGTTCAGCAAGTCGTACAACCTGCTCATACACGTCCGGACGCACACGGACGAACGGCCGTACCCGTGCGACGTGTGCGGCAAGGCGTTCCGCAGACAGGACCACCTCAGGGATCACAAGTGAGTCGTCGTAGCCGTCTATTTTCGTTTGCTGTTTTCGTTGACGTTCCCCCCGGGGTGACCGTTCCTAACCTGATTAAAATATATTAGCACAGTTTTTGTGCACCCGATTTTCATATTACAACCCAGCCACTTTATTCGTTTTGATTTTCTCGGTCCACTTTTGTTTGTATTTTCGCAGCTCCGCTCACGCTGCTGCGTTGAATGACGACGTATTTTCGTTTGTATGCAAAAAATAATCTACGAGTTATTCACAATCCGACAGATTTACGTTTGGTATTACATATGGTATGCCATTTATTTACTTATGAGTTGTAAACATTATCGGGAATCTATGTAACACGAATCTCAATTTTGGTTAGGTGCGACGTACACCTTGCGCGTCCAGCTGTTAGCCTCGGGGATAGTATAAACGTATTGATTTCTATAGAGAAATCTATTTAGTCCACATCTCACAAAAAAAAAAAAAAAATACAAATTAATTCCATGGAAATGACATTTTAAACACGAACGACACCGCGTCCAAGGACGTATGGATCGCGCGACGGATTCACATTGTGTCTTCGAGACGTGCTTCGCGGGAATGGTTGGGAGGGAGGGAGGAACGAGGGAGGACGGTGACCGAGACGTACGATTTTCCCGGGCGTTCTCGACATTCGTCGGTAGAAGTCCGCGCAGACAACTGAACATAGCGTTTCCGATAATGGCAGGTACGTGCACATGAAGGACAAACCGTTCTCTTGTGAATCTTGCGGCAAGGGATTCTGTCAGATGCGCACGCTGATCAGCCACCGGAAGAACGCGCAGTGCCAGTGGTACCAGTACCAAAGGCACCAGGTGATGGCCACGCAGATTTCCGTCGCCGCCGCGGCCCACGCCGCCGTCGCCGCCGCCGCCGCCCCCGTCGTCGTCGTGCCAGCGGCAGCGGACACGGCGCAGAACGTAAACCTGACCGATTTCAGTATCAAAACGCTATTGGGAATCAACGACGACCAATAGTCACGTCAGCCGTTAAAGGTACATTGTCCGGCGCTGAGTGTATATAAATTGACAATCGACGATTTTATTTTTTCCCCGTGCGAAATGAACTGAAGTTCTCGGACATTTTTTTTTTTTTTATATATCACACCGATGTTTTGTTTATTATCTTATGTAAACGTAAGCGTATTATTATTATTATTATTATTATTTATTTTTATTTTTTTTTGCTAATAAATGTAACATACACTGACATTTGAGTTGGAAGTTTTGATTTGCCGGAAAATAAAAATCACCTAACCGCCGCGGCGGGGACGTTTTCGCGCGTCATAACACAATGTAATAAAAAAACACTGCCGGTCACCAGCACGTTTAATGGTCATGTTTTCTGCCGCGACGTTAACGTCGTCTCGCGTGTTAACAACACGTCGTCGTCTCGACACGCGTAGTCGACCGCTTCTGCCGAAAAGCACGTACCACCGGCGGTTGAATTGGCCGCGTCGGCCGAGTGCCCATATTATTTTTTTCAAATATCTCTACTATTCTTTTAGAATTATATCCAGTACAGCGTTCGTGTACGCAAAACAAACCGGCAGTCCGAAAACTGCAACCGGCAACGGGTCGCGGTCTACGCATCGTATTTGGCGTTGGTCGTCGGATAAGTGAAATAATTCCATTGCGTTCGCCTCGTGTTGTTATGAAATCATCGTCGCATAAAAAAAAAAAAAAACACTGAAAAACAAAAACGATTATCACGTAAAATAGAAAACCGCGGTCGTATGCGCACGATGTCCGGCACTATCTTCAAAAACGTATCGAACCGACACGCACAAAATAAATTGTTTTACAAACATATAAAAACTTATATTAAAATCATCGCGAACGCCAATATACAACGTGGAGGGCACGCGGGGCACTTGTAGTATCGAGTTATTATGCGTTGCGTGTTTACGGGCCACAGTACCGTAACCCAGTTCGTTATGTTCCGGTTAGCGGTGGGGTTTGGTGGCGGACGGGGATTTTCGAAGCCAGCCCGAACATTTCGTACGACGGGTACACGCGCGCCACGTGATTGTCATGACGACGCGCGCGTGTAGGCCACCGATCACGCGCGTTCGGGTTATCGCGCCGGGCGTTTTACGACGATTACGACGGAGTTTCATCGTCGACGTCGCAGTAGGCCGACGATATATAATGGCGACGACGGCCGGCCGGTCCGTCATTGGGCTTACTGGTCCGCGCGTCGAGGTTATCGCGGACGGGGTCGCCGACGTTCTCCCCGTCCCGTTCCCCTCTCGCACGTCGAACGTGAACGGGTTTTTTCAACGTAGATAAAAAAAAAAACACCCGACCAACACGATAACAAAAAACACGGACCGGCCGTTTAATTGTCGCGCGTCCATCATCGTCCGTAACAACGTCGTAACGTCTGTCTGCGCGTCATTGTCCGCGCAGCGGCGGCAGACGACGACGACGTCGTTCGTCACGGCGGCTCGCGACAAATCGTCGCAGTAACGTTCCCCCGGACACCGATGCGCGTGTAATTTATTTACGACCGTAAACACCCCCGCGACGCACGTGGCCCGCGGACGTGCCGGGACGGCGCACGATTAACGAAAACGGAAGAAAGAAACCGTCACGGTGTACGTTCCTCGTCCGCACAATGCCCGTGTCCAAACCCTTTTTAAACGGTTTGGTGTTTTTTTTCATTTTTCTTCGTGCCCGTGACCCCGTTCTCGTAGATACAGTCGTTTGGTCCGGTTCGCGTTTGTCTATTTCGTGTGCGCGCGCGCGCGAAACGAACGACGCGGATAACGATTGTGCAACACGCGCGGTTTTTATTCTTACGTCACGACGATTATCCGGGTCCGGTGGTCGGATCGGGGGGGAAAAATGGCAGCGGCGCACCGAAGGCTCACGGCACAGTCGCGTCCTCGATACGTTTTTGTGAACGCGGTGTAGGCGGAACTCGAATCATTCCATCACTGTCGTCTGTGTCACGTCCGCCAATAATTCGAGCAATAACTAACGACGTGGACTGCATCTGAATCCAACGGTGTGATTTAAAATACGAGTGTAGGTAATTTGTAGGCCGATAGCCTCGCGCTCGCGGACCGACAAACCCATAGGCCATAATCGGCGTCTGCATCGTGGTGTACTTGTATATGTCGTCGACTGTGGAAAAGCGAATACCGTCCCCCGCGTTCCTCTTTAAAAAATAAAAAACAGTAGAGATAAACATTCGAAAAAAATAGAAGGGGTACTCGGCCCTTCGGCGTGTCCCTTCCCCCAACCCAACCCCACTGCGCACGTTTACGAATACGTACGGCCGACTCAGTGCACGTCTGTTGATAATCGAACGAAAACACGTCATATTATTTATCGTATTGAAACGAGGCTACAAAAAAAAAAGAAAAATATTCAGTTCAGTCACACACATCCGATCCCGACGTACATACAGCGTACGGTAAGCGCTTCTGCACGAGCACACGATCGGGGTCGTTGAGCCAAATGAATGATTTTTGCCGGGCCGTCCGGCAGCGTCCGCCCTCCCGTGAATATCACCCCATTCAACCAACGGCCGCCGCGCTGGTCGACCGGTGTACGACGCGGTCTTCCGAACGACACTTCCACTTTCGTCTGGTGTCGAACGCGCCGTCGCCGTCACGGAACCGCCATCGCCACCCGGTACGACGTAACGTACACGCCGCCGTGGACGCGGGTCTGTGTTCGTTGAATGGACTCGGCCCGTCAGGTACGTCAGCGTCACCCGGAAGTATCAACTTTGGCCAGCGTTGAGATGCCACGTTTGGAATGGTCTGCCGGCCGGACGTGGAAAATCCGACGGACTCCGGTCGGTGGCGTATTTAGGTGGGGGGGGGGGGGCAGCAAATTGTTAAGGGTTTCGTTTTGAATAATATCACTACTTGTTTTTGAAATATTTGATATTCGATGTTTTATTTCACAGTTTGGAAAATAAATATTATCGGGCATTAACGCCTTGTACATATCCTTTAATGAACTGTATGTTATTATTTTTTAGTTATAGACATTGTAAACATTAAAAATAAACATTTATAAACATTATTGATTTATATAATTTATTTATTATTACTTTTACATAAGATTTTAATACATGTTTTAAAAGGAAAGGGGTTTTGTATGTCTCAGAAAATTGTTTGGTAAAGCATTTTTCTTTTTTTATATGCAGTAAGGAGGTCAGTGGGGGACGGGGGACTACAACAAATAAATGTGTACCTAGGGTGACAAAATTAGAAATACACCACTGATTTCGGTTCGCGCCAACATTTTGCGTCAGCGTTCCTGTACCAACAGAGGGATATGCCTCGGACTCTAAAACAAAGCGGCGTTGAAACGTGCAATTCATTAATCGCATTGGTCGCGTTCGTCAAAAATTACGAAAAAAAATAACGACGTTAGGTTAGCAACTATGTTGTTTCAAACGTGTGCTACTTTGCGTTTGTAAAACCGCCGAGAACGTTGTGAATATGCGAATGGAAAAAACGCCTTCAAACTATTTATTGGAGACGGAGAGAAGATGACCATCGAGCATATTCTAAAATATAAAATCATACGTTTTGAACAATTTTCATTTTGATTTAATAAGTGACGATAACATTAACAACGTATTATATCGCGTGTACATAGACAAGATACCTTGTACAATAAACAAATCAGATGTGGATTCAGATTTATATTACGGTTTTGGCGAATATTGCACATTAAAAAATAAAGTGTGCGTGTTCAAGAATAACTATATATATATATAAATACCAAATAGTAAACTTAAAACTAATACTGATTACAAATATTTAAAAAATAAAAAAACATACATTGTTATTAAATCTAAATTACAAAATGTAGTCGTCTATTGGATTTTTCAAACACATCAATCACATCTTCAGAGCGATTTTAATATCACGATAAGCAAAGAATAAAGACAGTCCATTCAATCGATCTTCCGATATCCTTGATCTCGCCCACGTTTTCATTCGCCGTAGAGATAAAAAATTACGTTCTGCTGATACAGTGGTCGCTGGTAATGTTACAAGTATATTTAACTCGGAATTTTTTTCCCGAGTAAAGCACATCCTACGGGGGGAGAGACGGTCGCCCCCTTCGCCCCAACACCCCCTGTCGCCGAATCCGCGCCTGAAACAAGTAGTAATAGCAGCGCGATCAACGTTTCGCACACACTCGCGGCGTTCGCTTCAATTCAAACCCAACAATACGGAATCGGATTGTGTAATGTCGACACGTTTTTAACGTGGCGGTCGAATTCTTTGAATGGATTTGATTTCGTCCGTTGCCGGGCCAACACGTCGACCGTAAAACGCATGACAATAGATTGACGACGAATCGCGAAACAACAAAATAGACGCGGCGCGCGGGAGACATGTTGTATTATTATTATTATTATTGTTATCATTATTATACATAATCTGGTACTATTTATTACACACGGTCCTTAACGACCGCGTGTGCGGAAGAACGGCCGACGCGCGGTGGGCACACACACACACACACACACACACACACACACACGTATATCGCACACTTCGGTTTGAAGAACGTCTTCACGACGGCCGACCCCGTTAGGACGTTACAGCGAAACGAGTCGATTATAATGGAAACGTTTTCCCACGCCCACGCGGTAATATCTTATTTTTCCTTTTCTTTTCTTCCTAGTCCGTCCAGCATACGTCTGTCTGCCGTTCGTATTACACGCCGCTCGCACGACGTGCCACTATAAACACCGCAGTAATAACAACCATTATCATCATTATTAGTTATTGCTTATAACGTCTTGTGTATCGCGTTCTTGTCGCGCCCACCGCCCGTTTTATTATAACGTATATATATATATATATATATTTTTTTTTATTTTAAATACACACGCGTCGTCTTCGTATTATCATAATTTATGTGGTGCCGCGGATCCGTTCGGACGGACGGGAACCGATCGCAAAATGCATATATGTTATTGTACTGACGTCGGAGTTGTACAGTTGATACCCAGAGACAGTGGCGTGCTCAGGGGGGGGGAGGTTAGGGGTTATACCCCCCCCTCCATTGTCTATTTCGCTGATCTACAGAAAACAACTTATTAGTTATAAGAGCTGTTTTAGAGTCGTTACTTAATACTTTGTATTAGTTAATGGTAAAAAAGTACAAAAGCTAGACGGTTGAAATTCCGTTTGGAATAAGCAATCTACTTTCCATGTACTTTATTTTATTTTTAAATATGCAATATATTTTTTTCAATTTAATGGTGTTATGTTAATTGAACAACTTGGTATTAGCGTGTTATAATTTAAATTCATTTTGGTTATAGAAAATCTACAAATGTACCCAATTATGAGCTAGAAACGATTATGGAAACAGCTTGAAACATAACGTTTGAGTTTTTGGTATTACCATGACAATTCATTAAAATGTATTATTACTATTTACTTATAACATCCCCCCCATTGAAAATTCCTGGGCACGCCACTGCCCAGAAATATCTGTTTCCGAGTTTTTGCGTAAACTCACAAAAAAAAAAAAAAATGAAAATTTTACGGATATACGCGGATATTCGCCAGTCGATCGATCGAAGTTTATTGAATCATAGGTTTTTTCCTCGTACCAGAACGGCGAGATCAAATTTCAACCAAAGCCACCACCACTACACAATACGTCCACGCACCAAACGTCGCGTACAACAATCCTGTTCATAAATTCTAACCCGTCGATCATTCGTGTCGGTGCCGACGGTTACGTTGTCTAGTCGCGGACAATTATTTAATCAACGAGCGGGCGACGACGGGACGGCTACTACTCCCGGCACGGTCACGTCGGTTCGCCAAATCCGTCAGCTGCTGTGCATTGCGGGGGACGAGAGCGAAGAACACGACCGGCTGACGGTAAGACGTCCAACGAAAGAAAGACAAAAACAAATCGATTCGATACGTTTAACGAAAAAAACACGTAGTTGGTCGGTGATTGTTGTTCACGCGGTAACGATTTTCGCGGCCCGTCCACCCGGAACTCGTGACGCGCACGGCCGGGGCGACGACGGGGTTATCGAGTTAGCCGCGCGTAACGCGAAATCGTTCTCGTGCACGGCGTGCCGTATTCGCCCGCGGGGCTCGTCTTGCGACCCGGCCGAAAGCGCGGCAACGGAAAACCGCGCGTGTACGTGTAATGTTATGCGAACGTTTCCCCGCCCGGCGAACGTTTTTTGACTTTGCACATCAAAGCGAAACGCCCCCCGGAGACGGTCCCGTCGCTTATCGTCGCGCCGATCCGGCCTCCGCCCGATTTACTTTGCGGGTACGTCGCGCCGCGGGTCCCCTCGGGGCGGACCACGCGGAAATCCATTACCCCCCCTCCCCATCATCCCCCGTCCCCCTCCCACCACCGGCGGTGGCGCGGGCAACAAAACGGGTGTTTCGTCGTCGCGTTCCCTTCAGCATATGCGCCGCCAACAGATAGTTTACGTTCCCGCCACGTCGTTTCGGTTTTTGAACGGGGCGGGGTGGTGGGGGCTGGGGCTGGGGCTGGGCAAACGAGAAAGACGACAACCACCTAACCTAACTTACGTTTAGCTATGCACGATTTCCAGTATAGAGAAATGACATAAAAACGGCGCACACGTTGTACATGACGATTTTTTTTTTTTTTGAACCGAAATGTTAGAAGAACCTCGATGAAGACTTTTCCACTCGAGTTTGTCCCTGTTTGCACCGATGTGCATTATGCGAACATGTATTTTCGGTGTTTATGCTTTTTACGTGCAAAAAAACGAAACAAAAAATACCAAACGTGATCGGCTCTCAAACGGCCCAAACAATAAACGCGGAAACCACCATGGAATATGTACTTTGAATTAACGTTAATAATTTACACACTGCCTTTAATGATAACCATAACCGAAAAGCGGTGAAACCACGATCTGAAACCTCATAATCGTCGTTTTAATCGTACTTTCGATAAAGTTTACAAATACGCGAATACGAGCGCACAACACTGTATTACCATATCTAACGAAAAAATTCGCGTTCAACACTAATGGTAATATTAATTAAAATTATTAAATATGGCATCGTCTATGAAACCATTTGAAATATAGTTGAGAAGTATTTTTCACGACACCATATACGGATGTGTGTGCATCGTGTATTTTCTACTTTTAATCATATTTTTAATGTGATCGGTTTTCGTTTCGTTTGTTTGTATTTAGTAAATATAATGACGATGAATATAATACGTCGTCATTGTTGTATTCTGCGTTTGTCGTATGACATATTGTGTTCGTTTGATGAGTATAATTGATCCATTGTCGTGTAATCGTCTAGAAAGTTATAACGAGATTTTCGCGATTATTATTATTATTATTTTTTAATATCATTGAAAATTATACAAATACATTACACGATGATTGTTTAAGTCATGATATCTATTCGTGTGATTTTTAACAATTATAACTGTAATTATCATATACAGCGAAACCACGCCAGCGTGGATATAATACGAATATCAATTTAGTATGCGATGTTGTGTAGAGCAGTGTTACTCAACATTTGTGTTGTGGCGACACACTGTTAAAATATTTCATACTTTGCGACACACAATAAAAAAATAAGTATAATGGGTAATATTTAATATTTAATTTTAGTCGGTAATGTAAACATAAAAATACTAAAGAAGAAATATAACATCAAAAAGCTTTTAATATTTTAATGAAAAATTTGAGACTGATATTTCTAACATAATATATTCATACGTGGCGAAATTTTCGTCAAGGCGACTCTTAAACTCCTCTTCGACGTTAATTATTCCTTCCCTTTTTTCATTTTTTACTTCGTTCAATGCAGAATTTGTCGTTCCAGATAATTTTTTACAACAACACAATTGATTAAATATTTTTGAATTTATAATAAATCTAATAAATGCTATTTTTTGAGCTTTCCCACTAATATCTGATTGATTCATACACTTGTATTTTAAATAATTCTTCACTTTTTATAACTTCAATAACCTGCTCCTCAATATCCTCTGATGTATTTATAATCCTTCGACCAATTGTACTATCACATAATGTTATTTTAATTATTTCTTTTTCTGAATTGAAAAATCCATTGTAAAACGGTGTTCTAGCTTATTGGGCACCACCGATTCGTTTGACAATTTATTGTCACAAATAATACAGAAACGAATAGGACGGTGTTCGTCACCGACCCAAAAAAATCCTATTTTTAAATAATCTTCGTTGTAGTATACTTGGCCACACATTCGGACTTATCCGGCGACACACTGATTGAGAAACACCGGTGTTCGAGTGTTGCGGTATTGTACAGTCAAACGCAAGTGGAAACTAGATTCTTCAGTATTGGTAAATTTGTTTTACAGCGGCCAAATTGAATAGATAAAAAAAAAAAAAAACCATCGCGTAATAATTAATAAACATCGTGTCCGCGTGTATTAAGCGAGTGTGTTTTATTTAAAACACTCAAAACAATAACCGAATTCTGTGGATTGGGACGCAACCGATTATTACATACCGGTTTAAAACGATCGTAATTGATATTAAACGTCTACTCGTATTCGACGGACCGAAACGTTTATAGCAACACTTACGGAAAGATATCGAACTATTATTCGATTATTTTAAAATGTCAAAAAAATTAAAATTACGATATCGTTCGCCCGCGGTAAATCGTATTCTCGGAACGCAGGCGATTGCTCCGTTCAAATCTCAGTGCACTCGTACGGCTTCAGGACGAAACGTCCACGTCATTTAAACATAATACACCGCGTGCAGATAAACAGCGGCTAATCACAATAAATGACACCGTAAATTATTGTGTTATTTGTGTGCTCCGATTTTATCTGGCTCGTTTTTCGCTCGATATCTCGCGGTGAAACGCGAGCGCGTAGTCGGACCGCGTCGAGAGGCCCGTAACGCTAACGTCTTCCCGGTCTCCAAAGATACGATTGCAACGGGTTGTGGCGTTCGTGTGTAACAATGGGGCCGGTTCCGTTTAAGTCCAATGACCGATGTCCGGCGTCGAACAATTACAGTTGTCCTCGGACGCACCAAGCAACGGGTATGGCAGATTCGATGGGATGTTTCGTCGTTACCGGCAACACCGTCAACCGACACACGATTTACTGTAAGTAGGAAACTCGGTGAATTTCATGTTGCGTTGGTCACGACACGGGAAACTTATTGACTCTACTACCGGTCTGATTCAAATGACTCGCGAAACGGAAATCCCCGTTTTTAGAACGCGAAATAATTAAATTAAAGAATTCATAATAAACCAATAACGACGCGACTGTTGTACTGTATATATCGTAAATGCAATATCTATTTTATAATTAAGTACTGTAAATTATATTATCGATATATATATAATATAATTATTATTCTTCCGATAACTAGTTAAGATTATGCCGCGCCAACCTTAGCATATATAATATATATGATCTATAAGCGGCGTCAGGTTTACCTACAAGCAGAACAAACGGATAAAATTGTAACGGTAAAATTTTAGGCGCGGCAAATTTTCCGTAAAATAAAGATAATATAATAGAAATAAAACGATCAGATCAAAGTTTGTTTACATTTTTTCGAAACCAGTAAGTGTAGAAGAACTATTTCCGAATGTGTGCATTGCTTTAAGAATACATTCCCGTATGGCGGTTACCAACTGTTCGGCGGAGAGATCGTTTTCGTGTCTCAAAAGGATCAAAACGTATTTGCGATCTTCTATAGGTGAGAATCGGTTGAATTCTCTACTAGCCTTACTGCGCATTGAATCAGAATTAGCGTCAGCAATCGACTTTCAGTACTTAATTGAAGAATTTTCAAATCATAAAAGTCGAAAGAAACTTTTTTTGATAATGTAACTATTTAACTATTCGTGTTTTGATGTTTTATGGCTAGTTACGTTTTATATATTTTTAAACGATAAATTTAATTAACAATTAACATTTCTTTATGTATTTTGATCGGTTTAAAAAAAAGTAAAAAACAAAATCTTATGAAAACGAAGGGGCGGCCAATTTCCTTTTGCTTGCAGGCGGCAAATTACTTGATCCGCCGCTGATCTATAATGTTACCGTTGATCGATCCAAATCTATCGGCATGATTTGAGGCATTACAGTTACATACATATTTACGCAATAACATTATTATATACTACCGCGTGTGTTGTATTATTGTGTTCACCGTATAACAATATATGTTCTATGGTGCGCGATTTCATGTTTAAAACGGTATTATTGTGACATTTTAAGCGTTCCGTGTTACAGAAAAAATAAACGTTATCATTTTAATGTAAATAGTAGTTTTAATAATTTCGTACCTACGCACTATTTGTCCGAACAGGTCCAAGTGATCGAACGCACTGTCGTTTTTTATTTCATTTTCAATAAAAAAAAAAATTTCATAATCAATAATTAAGATCTAAAGACAAAATATCGAATAGGATTTTGCATCGCTCCGACACTGTGTTTTCAGATTTATATTCGATGATGTCTTGTAACTAAAATCACATTTCTTATCAATAAATAAATCCACAAATTGTTTAGTTTAAATGTCATGTCCATTACAAAAGAATTCATATCGCATGTTTTAATTTGTTTTTTTTTTATAGTCTCATAAGTATATCATACGGATTGGCCTTACCTGTATATAAAAAAACAATATTTTGAAATGCATCTGAACGAAATGTTATTTGAAATGAGTGAGATAATTTTTCTTATTTGTTCGTTATATGTACGTCATCTCGTAATATTACAATTCTGTTGTGATTTTCACATCGGCAATTTACGAAGGCAATATATTGCATCCGGAACGATTAGATTTTTAATAATAGACTACAAAATATAATTATTAATTATAATTTAAACGTCTTTAAAAAATAACAATAAAGAATATTGCACTATTATACTTGAAAACAACTTATTTTCGAAACTTATTATCAGAATTGGTTTAGAACAATATTATTGTACTCCTTATATGTTGAAAATACAATCAATACATAATTTTCGCGATAATTAATTACAATTGCTCGTAATACCTAATAACGAAAAAAATTAAAAAAATAAAAAGTAACAATAAGTTCATCGCGATACACTATACTAATTTACGGAAACATAAATATTAAATAATAATTAATAATCTTATCACACGTTTCTTACCACGTATTATTGTTGTAATTAATTACCGCGCAATAACACGACATTTTTTTTCAGAAATTATTACGACACGCAAGAGAAAATACCTACTAATGAGATGTATTTAAAGATCAAAAAAGTGGCAACGCGCATTAAAAACAAAACTGAACTGTCGTCTTACTTGTCGAAATTCGCCGACAACCACTACATTAACCGTATGAAACATCCAACATTATAAACGTTTTATAATTATGTTTAAATTATACCATATAATATTATAATGTATCTATACAGTCATGTTTTAAACACACACACACACATACACACGCATACACACCTACACGCGCACACACACACACACACACATACACACACAGGACAACATATGTTTATTTTTAGCTTTCTAACCATAAGAAATAATATTTACATTTTATACCGTTTACCTATAATATTATTGATTTATTCGGCCTGATTATAATACGTGTTTTACAATTTTAAAGTATATATTATTTAACTTGTAATGTATGATATTATTAAAAACGATTAAATTTTTAAAAATGAATTTTTCTTTCTTTAAAATATATACATGACCAACTCGTATATTATATATTTATATATATGTATCAGTATTGGATTTAAGAGTTAAATGTCAACCACCAAATTTTATTGCGAAGGACCGCAGTATTTTGATTTTAATAAAATTATATGCTTATTAAACATAGTTAAAAGTACAATCTATATAAATTCGTTCATTGTACAAAAAAAAAAAATAAATAAATACATGTAAGAATAATATTTTCGAAATCCTATGTGACATATAAATAACAGAAATGTAATTTTTGTCATTTTTAAGGTTTACAAAATGATTGAAACATTTTTGTAATTTAAAAAAAAAAGTTTGTAAATTTACGCACAAACGTATTACACAAATATTTATTTCAGACAAAATTATTTAACATTAGAAACTTTAAAAACGCCCATTTCGAAAAAACAATACAAAACTTTGTAAAACCACGTGCTCTGTATTAAACTTATTTACTATAAACAATAATTGTCATTATGCTATACATAAAGGAATTGAATATTAAAACGAAAACGTTTTTAAAAATTTATCTTAATAATAATTACTGCGTTCGTGGCCAAAGAACGAAACGGAGGTCACATCGACATTTGCCGACTAAATGTCATATATTTATACGAGCTATATATATAACGAGCCTAGTTAATATCCGTATACCTATTAACAATGTTATTATGAGTATACACAATAATCAAATATTCATTATTTCATAATTATTTAAGACATTAAAAAAATATATAAATTAGTTTCAAGTTTGCGTACGTAATATTTTAATATGAATAAAACTATGGTTTAAAATGTTTTTTGTAGGTACTAAAATGTGTATAGACAATAAATGCATTTATTAGGAGAAAAAAATATGTTATGAAACTCAAAAAAAATTTATAATAAAAACACGTGATGTGAAAATTTCATTTTATAAAAATCATTTATTCGGTGATAATACTGTACTGATAAGTTATCCGAGCCACAGGAGAACGTTCATTTTCAAAAATACGACGTATTAAAATTAATTACAAAATATTACTGGACAAATCAGACTTAACGGTCTGTCAGCGTTAAATATTTACAGGGACATAACAATAACTGCAGATGAAATTATCAACGAGATGGAAAAAACTTCAAACAAAAGATTGCAATTGCATTTATGAAATAATACATTTATTGTTGTTTAATATTAATTAATCTTATAAGTTGTTAATAACAAATCAAGAAGTAAAACATGTTATATATTTTCTATGTACAAATATACTATTACACTTTCTACCATAATACTGCACGGGGTTCTACAAAATTCCCCTATTTAGGAGATTATTATAAGCACTCCCCCTCTCCCCCCCGAAAAAAAATTTCGTGTGCGCCACTGGTACAAACATAAAATAATCGAATAAATGTATTTCGATAATAACTCTCACTTCGTACAATATCTATATACCGGATTTTACACAGACCGCCGCGAGTACGGCGTAACACATACGTATATCATGCACCTGATTGCATGTGCATAACGTAAAGTGTCAAAATGAGCACGCGATAATATCATATTGAACGCACGAAACAGATCTCGCGTGTGGTGTTGATGGCGGTGGTCGCGCGTTCGTCGTTCAACGACACTCGTATCGTTGACGTACACGAGGCGGCGTTAATTGCGCTCGACCGTGTGGCGTATGTATTTATTCAAAACGTGTCTCCTATTCAAAACGATCAAAAAACGGTCGGGGGTGTGTGCGAGTGGTGTCGTTATCGTAACGTCACACGTCCTAATATTAAAGGTACTCAGCGTGCACACCTAACACATTTCGACGAAGTCATTCCCTCCGTGTGATATATTATATAGGGTACGAAATACTTCACACGAAATGTCGACAGATATTGTTTCCGTTTTACGAGTGATATTTAGGGCGCTGTTTTGTGGTCACGTCGATTTCGTATCAATGAACTATTCCCGAGAAATCATTACGTATTTAACAATCGTCAATGCTTTTTTTCACTACTCATTAGTCGAAACGCGGTGTTATTTTACGTGTCTAGCAAATACGGTGTATTTTATGTTAGTATTTTATTGTGTAAGAATAATATTTCAACTCCCAAGTTAACCTAGTGTTTATACCGTATTCAATCATTTTTATTGATAATTCTAAACATATTTTACACCCTTGCACTAACTTTAAACTAAACTTTAAACTTACAAGTTTATGCTTTTATCGATTTTCTGTTTAGCTCATATTTGGACTATAATTTACTCTATATATTTAGATTATCGCAAAGCGGGCGACGGAGTAGGCGATTATTTGGTAGTTTTATTTATTGTTATGATAAATAAATTTATATTATTTTATCTTGATATCGGTTTATGTTTGATAACCCATGAGTAAGTTAAACGTGTTTTCATACAATACATATTTATTTTTTTGAAAATATGAACATGATTTATCATTAATACATGCATATTATTAATATTTCGTATTTATGTAATAGATTACAGACATGAGACGTTAATCACAGTAACAGTCTATAATTTAAAACGATACGGAGTTGTATTTTGCAAACAGTACTTATATGTATTATGATGTAACTACATACGAAATTAACGATAAAACATTCGTGTTACTTAAAAATATTTGTAAAAATAAAAAATGAATAAAATGCAATATATTTTTTATATTTATCATTTATATACTTGGAAAAAGCTAGTAAAGCTTTTATTCAATTTTTATTGTATTTTATTAAAAAAACATGCCTGCTTGAATTGGGAGGATGGGCGGAGTACCTCTTCTTTTCAAACATTTTTTTTAATGTACCCCCTTTTAATTTGTATAATGGGACGCCAAGAACGTTAAAGTCCCCTATAAGTCAATACGACATTTAACTTTTCAGGAACGTACATTTTATTTACTTTTTTGCATCAGTCTTGTAATTTGTTCCCGATTCACCGTGTACTACAGAATAATTTTATTAAAAAAAATTATTTAGCTTTTGCCTTGAGGCGTTATATATATTAGCTCAGCAATTACAATTTTTATTTTACTAATGTAACTTTTATGTAACAAGGAGAAATCGATGAAAACAAAACAACAATAAAAATTTAAAAAAAAAGAAAATTTTAAACTCGGAAACCCGATTTATGAAAAAACACAAGTATGAGAAAAATAACTGTGGTGTTGGAGGGGGGGGGGAGAAACAGTTCAATATCGCTTTTATATTCTCAACAATTCCAATTTCCCTGAGGGAGGAAAACAGTCTTCGTCTATCTGTGGTCGAGCCAGGACAGTCCGGAAGGACGTGTGTTGCATCACATATTGCTTCACGAAAGTGTCGTGTACAACGGGGAGAAGAGTTAAGCCCCCATAATGAAAGGCATGTGCGGGTAGTAAATTATGGCCGGTTCTGAGCCTACAAAACGCGATTATTTGTGTTCTAGATAAATCAAGATTAGACAACCAATGCCTCCTAAGAAAAGGCGATATTTTTTTATGAACCACAGAATATATGGAAATAACAGAATACATAAATAGTTTTTTATTGTTAAACTTTTTTGTTATGTTTCGCGAAAAATGTTATTTGATATTTATATACATATTTAGTGGACCGTCAAACGGCTGTCGTGTTGTAATACATATATATCGTAGTGGGGGGATATCATCCCTCTACTTATTATAATTTACATTTTTCATCCCTCTACTTGTTTTGTACAAAATAATACATCACCTTATAACCATATACAGAGATTATCGATTTATATCGGTGTTTTTCGTGAAAATTGTATTTTTTTTACGATGATTTTTTAATTCGTTTTACAAGAATACAATGTCGTTTATTAAGGTTTATTAATGATTTTTATCTCATTTAAATTGGACCACTTGACGTCTAAATCTAATGAACCTAACGTAATTTCTTGTAACTTCATGTTGATAAGAAAAATTCTGGTGATTGAGTTATTTATTGGCTTGCTCTATGGTATTGCTCGATGATGGTAAACTATATATCGTGAGTCGCGACCAAAACAATAAACACACAATTTATAACGTTATGACGTTATCACTTATGAATAATTCTGATAACGTGTTTGTTCTTTCGTTATTTTTCAGTACGTTCATTAATGCGTTTTGTTACTTTTATTGGTATTCAATTTACCGAGATATCGAATAGGTGATTTATTTACGAGGACATTATATATATATATATATACACACACGCGCGCGCGCGCACGCACGTAAATCCGTACATTATTATACACACAATGTACGTGTAGAAAACGTCGTTCGATCAAGTACGGTCGCACGCGAGAAGTGGCCACCTCGTCACGTGGTCCTCATCGCCGGTCATTATATCGCAGGCGTGATAAATATACCGTGCGCGTGCATACAGAGGTACTTACCGGCCGGGGCGCTGAGGGTTCGCGATTTACGACACCGTTTACGACGCACGCGCGGACGCATTAATATCCGCGCGTGAAAACCAGCACCGTTCAAATCCGATGCGACAAAACGCGCGGGTGGTGGGTGGCGTTGCCGAGAACGTTACCGACGCGTCCGACGCCCCGAGGAGGAGGTGGTGAAGAACAAGAAGAACAAGAACAAGAAGTAGAAGGAGAAGTTAAAGATTTGGGGAAAGGAGGCGGAAGGATAAGGCGGCCGACGCGGTGTCAACGTGCACGAAAAACCGCCCTCCGAGGCGAGGCGTCGAGAAAATAAATCGATGCGCGCGCGTCGCGTGTGTCCGGACGCGGATAAACAAACAACGACCGGTCGTGTATTTTTTTTTCCTTTTTCGTGTTTTCGTTTTTCTTCCTTTCACGACACTCGAACGCGTCGTTTCGCATCGACTGGCCGACCTAAATGTTTATTCTACTAATAAACGCACCGATGTAATTATTGTCAACATCGCATCGGTCTATTTCTCAATGGTACATAAATATCGATTTTATTTATTTATTTGTTTATTTGTCGTTCCACTTCAGCTGATTATATACGTATACAAACTCATCACAAATATAGGGATGTTTAGTTTCGTTACAAACTAAACGAAATTCATCTGCGTGAAATTCGCCCGTAATTGTTCGATCCTAGCGCGTGTCTCAACGGAGTCGACGTTTCGGTCATCTTTCTCGTCCCCCCTCCGCCTCCCCCTCCCCCCGTATATTACGAAAAGTGTTGCAATCTATATATAAAAGATCAAACAACAAAAGTTGCCGAAAATTAAACCATTAAGAGTATTAATGATGTATTAAAAATATTTTACGTGTTTATTTTGACATGAAGTCATGAACCTCATTGAAATTTTTTTCTGGCTACAGTCTCGCGGACAAATTGAGTATTTCGCATTACTCGTACAAAACCATTTAATTATTTGACCGAAACCATACGTAACCGTTATATGTTCTACTATCTGTGTTCAATTTTTTTGAAACGATTAATGAATTTATGTATTTTTAATTTTATTTATTTATCATGTCACATACATATTTTTGAATATTGAAAACAGTGCAATCCGTCTTTTGTAATAGTAATATTATTAATTCGACAACGAGCGATTTGATCGCTAAAAACAAAACTAACTTTTTATACGAATCCATTTAGATTGCAATATATTGTATACCACAAAACATAATATACATATTAAATAGAAATGATATTATATTAAAATACGTGCGGCATAAGTAATCAACAAAATATTGATTTAACAATATAACAATATGACATAACAGCATATTGATCAAACGATTTACGAGTATATTTACTATGGGAATATTATACGCTCTGTTTTATCTGTTGGCTTCGAAAACTCTTAAATTATTATCCTCACGATAATATAAACATTATAGTGACTTTTTTGTAAACCAATTCCACTGGAAACACACCCAATGCTTAAATGTTGCCACCTCGAGGGTCCTTCCGTAGTAAACAGTATAGTGCATTATATCTCCTACTCGCGCGTATGAGAAACAAATTACCACAAGAAACTAACGAAAAAATTCAAAAGCGAAATCAAATGGAAATCGTACCGATAGAAAGTGTTTTGGTGTTTTTTTTATTATACATGTGTTGTATAGTCAAACGTGTCAGTTATTCAGCAATGAAAATACGACGTAAACAATAGTTAAAAGATTGAAACTTTCGTCATAAAATTGTTCCGTGTGAGAAATAAACGAAGAGCCTACAACCGTGTAAAATATAAAGAACTAAATTGTAACACAAAATAAATGATAAATTTATTTGTGATGGTATAGAGCAAAGTAACTTTTTTGATAACGAATATTTAATAGTTTTTTTGTTTGTATCGGGCGCATTCAACAGTAATAAAAGTATAACATAAAATATAGTTCGATGAAACAACTAAAACAAAATAAACTAAAAATATAGTTAAACAAAATAAATAAAATATAATATAATCTGATATGATGTTTAATTGTTTTATAAGACGTCATTGGTGATTTTATATTGTTTCGGCCCAGATACGGCCTATGTTAATTTCTGCGTTTGTACCTTTTTGGAAGTGTTCTGGAGTGCAGGTGTGGGAGCAAGCTGTACATGTGATGATGAATTGCATTGTCTGTTCTTCTCTGCATAGGTACAGGGTGTCTGCACTTTCTAGCAGCTCCCATTTCTTTAGATTATCTTTCGTTCGTTGTATTCTTGTCCCGAGTTGGTTTAGTGTGCGCCAAACCGGCCACGCTTGATTGTGACCCGGCGGGAGTGACTCGTTTGGCACCCAGCTGGAGGTACAGCTTATCTGATTTCTCCGTCTGGTCGTTCTTTCTTCTTCAAGGTGTGTTGACGTAATAGCTTTTGTATGGTGCATAAAACTTTTCTTGGACTTAAGGCGAGAGAGTTAAATAGTTTTGCCATACATGGGATGTCGTTTGTCTGATGTTAATTTCGTTTTTTTCCCAATCTGCGTATGTAGACCTTATTATTGGTGAGAGAGCTATTCCCGAAAGTATATATAACTGTATGTAGGTTAGGTTCAACCGGTGCATTTTTTCGTGTGTAATGACCTGCTCCATACTTGGTTAGCATATTCTCCCGCTGGGAAGCATAAGGCTAACGCCGTAGTTCTTAAGACGCGAGGGTTACAATCCCATGTGGAGTTGCTGAGCTTCCGCAGTATGCCATTTCTCATTATTTTTTAATCTGTAGGCAAGTGAGCGATCTAATGTTACCCCGAGACTTTTTGGACGTTGTGTGTTTGTTAGTTTCATTTCATCCCAATAAATGTTAAGAGTTCGGCTGGCATATCGATTCCTCAGGTGAAAAGCACAGACTTGTGTTTTACCTGGGTTGGGTTTTAGGTGGTTGCGTAGTAGGATAAAAAAACCCGATTCTGGAACAATAGCCGGTGCCGGTGCCGGCTATTGTTCCATAATCGGTATTTTTATCCTACTTTGCGTCTATATTACTTTTCCAAAACGTCCAAGGTAGCCACTAAATTTATCTCTACAATTTCAAATTTTTCATATTGTACTACGATTGCTGTGTCATCTGCGTAAATGCAGTGTTTTACGTCACTATCTACGTATCGGATATTGGTTGATCATTTATGTAAATGTTGAACATAGTAGAAGTTAGCACACTGTCTTGACAATATTTAGTAGTGTATCGGTAAATAAATTCGAGTGTATACGCATATTTTTGAACATTTAATTATCAAAAATTATCCTTAATCCGTTCGAAAAATAAATGTAACTAAGGTACAATATTTTTATTTTTTATAATATCGATCTGCAATCCTATATGAAATCAAAATCATGAATCTACATAATACTATTATCTCGTTATCATTATTATATCGTATTTATTATTATCACGATGAGCCGAAATAGACAACACTTTGTGTACTTATGTAAATATATACAAACAACAAACCTATTAAAATATTTGTTAAAACAATTGTTTTACATGTAATATGTTAGATAGATAAATTGATGTTTGTTGACACATGTTTTTTTACAGACATTAAAAAATGAAACTTCTTTTAGACAAAAAGATATCTATAGAATTATTAAAAGTCAACATGTATACATTTTTTATTTATTAAGCTGTTCAGAGCACTTGGTGAATTTTAAATAGATCGTCCAAACGGCACAATCAAAGCATAGGTTAGATATATATATTCTTTGTTTAAAGTTCATTTAACTTTACTATCATAAATAGTCTTTGATCTGAAAGGTTAAAAAATATCTCAAATGGTTTAAATAAATGACTACGATCTGTTTCTTATAATAGATAATACTGTTTTTTACTTATTAAATATATTTAAGATGGATCTTTTTTTTTTTTTAAACGTTAGTTTGATCATTATTATTGTACTGTACTAGAAGTTATTGACCTGTTTCAATGGTATATATATGTACGTTTATTATGTTTAGTTTTTTTACCCATATGTAATTATAATTTCAATAATGTCATAATCGATGAATAGTAAGAGTAAATAAAATAAAAAAAATCAATCAATTAATTAATTTTGGAGCTAATATGATTAATAAAAAAAGCTACATAAGAAATATGGCTTTGTTCGATAAAGTGAAAAATGTTTCAATTATAATTTAATTTGATTGTGTGACGTACGTAGTATAAAAAAGAAAATTCATATGTGTACTTATACTAATACGTAAATATTAATACACTTCAATACCATTTTATTAATCGTATACGCATAATTTTATAAAATGTTGTTCACTTTATAAAATTAAAAATCGGTTACAAGAACAATATTTCGCGAAGAAAACTTAAAAACAATTTCAATCGATTTAATCAACTTCTAAAACAAATTGTATAAAACAATTCTATATTTGTTTACTTCATTTTATAATACTCATTGGCTTTGGTTATATATAATAACTGTTGTAAAACCACAGTTGTAATGGAAACGTTAATATTACGAATACATAGAAAAAAAGACAAATTTTCTATGTCAGATTTTTTTTAAAAAAAAAATTGTAAATTAAATAAAGAATGTATATTGTATGATTGTCTACGTTTCAAATACGAGAACTGAACGAAATATCTTTGAACACAAAATGTATTTCCGAGTATATTAGTGTTACAATAAGTACAATAGTTTTTTTCATAAGAGGATGCCACGCGAGAATTTGACGTCTCCGTCTATATAACGGGCAGTATAGAAAAATTACTTCTTAAATTACTTTGGTTTAGGTTAAATCCAGGGTTTGTACACCCGTCGGACGATATTTGACAAAACACCTACGAGGTGCACTCGGAAATATTCTCGTTTTCAATTATGGAAATAAGAGTTTCAACTCTGAACGATTTAAGTTCTACGTGATATAATCTCGCTAGAATACCCGTTAGATAGACGGAGACGACAAATGTGATTGTGGTGTTTTCAAAAAAAAAAAAAAAAATTGAAACATTTTTCTAAAAGCTTCACGTTGTTTGCGTTTTTATAATAAGGAGTCGGCGCTGGTCCATCAACGAAGTCGATGTATGAAAACCGTTCGAACTACAATAATTAAAAAACGGTTGTATCCGTACCGAGTATATTATTATTATTTTTTATTTACGCCCGCCCGAACCAAGTAAAACGTGAAAAAAGAAAAATACGCGTATTATGATAAACACTGTTTACAAACGCACACACCGTATTCGGATGGGACGGTACGACCGAACGTCGTTTACGTTATGTAATGTATTGTGTAAACGTACAACAACGTTGAAGCGAGACGATAATGACGATAACAATAATAACGTGGCGTGGACGAAGGAAAAAAAAAAACCCCCGATCGCGTACGTCTATTATGCGTACGACGTCTGTCGTCCCCGCGGCGGGACCGAGCGCACATCATCCTTGAACCAAATATGTCGTACGCCCGATAAAAAGGGATCGTGTCCGGTCGCGCGCACGACCTACGCCCTTGAGTTCGGAAATCGTTTATTTACACCGTCGATCGTCGTACAATATTATTATTATTATTATTATTATTATAGCGACGGATCACTTTCGTTTGAAGGCCTCCCCGCCCGCCATCCCCCCCCCCACCCCCACAGTTCTCGTACATCGAGCCGACGTAGTGTTTTCGCTGGTTCGTACAATGAGCGCGTCCGTATTTATATGTCGCGCGTGATTTGTGTGCGCGACATATATGGGGGTCAGTAGAACAAATCCAAGGTCGGATTCAGTCCCGAAACGCCGTACCACACGACGCGCGCCGTCGGTGTTCGTTGCGCAGTCGTACGCAGCGGAGGATTTTCAAAAATCAGCAGTGATTTTCTGAGAGGGGGGGTCTAAAAAAAGAATATAAAAAAATTAGTGTTTTAGTATTTTTGGTACTGGAATATGGATCACTACAGAGTATCTGGGGGGGGGGAGGTGGTCCAATATCTCTAGACCGACCCCCCCCCTCCGTAAATCCGGCTGGAATTGGTAAATCGGGTGCCGGAAACAAAAGATAGTAGGTAAGTTGAGTCCCGGTAAAAAACAAAAGAAAAGTATCATTTAAAGTTAAACTGTCGATATTAGAGGTTTTTAACTCTATGAAAATAAGTTTTGATGGCAGCGCCGATATCTCCTTTACCGCTTTCCTCTTGAGATTATTACTTAATTTTTGACGGTTAATGTCTTGTTCTTTGGGTTTATCGTGATTGTTACCATTAAAAATCACAGTATATCATCGTTTTGAACGGTTTAAAAAAAAACACATGTACTTTTGCAGCAGGTCTGTACACCAATCATTCAACATTTTATGAAACCTAAATTTATAACCGTCTTTTAAAATCACAGTTTTGTTTTTTTCGCTAGCCATTACTTCCATTTTCAAACTATTTTACACTATTATATATTATTCCACGTCACTACACGGTCATTCTACACGTACTACACTGAGTAGGAAATAGAGACTTCAAAATCACAAATATAATAATTTCCACTGTACCCGTGTTCACTAACCAAGTTTCTGTACTTTCCAGTTGATAATACACACACACACACACACACACACACACACACACACACATCATATAATGATATAGAAATAAATAGTTAGTAAGGTAGGCAGGTGGTCGGGACCCAACTTACCTACTATCTTTTTTTTTCCCGGGACTTAATTTACCGCTTTCAAAATGTACCCAAATTATCGCGGACCCAATTTACCTAGCACCAAACCGTCACTAGTCGTACACGTGTACGCGTTGTAAACACGCGTATTGATATCCTCCCCACCTCCCCACATGCCTCCTCACACATCGATACTCGATAGAAACCGCAATCGCCTAGATACTAGGAGAGACCGGGCGACCAGGCAACTTCAGTCGTCGGTTATCCCACGACCAACCCCCACGTATTGATATTAAATTTGTTAAAAGTAACGAATTTTTTTTTTAATTTTAGTTTTATATTTACGATCCGAGTAAAATGGTAGAAATCAACAGATTCAGACAAAACAAACATTGAAAATCATTACGTTTCCGAACGGTTAATCGTTTTCGAATGATTGAAACTTTAAATAATTAAACTTAAGACCATTGAATTATTATTAAGTTTAATGTTTTTACAATACTAAAATCGTTTAGGTACACTACACCCATTTTGTATTGCATATTTTTAAATTAATTTTATTTCCCAACGTTTTAAAATTCGATTTTATAATAATGATAAAAAATATGATGTCTTCGTTGCTACTCTAGACATCTAAACCCTACTAGACATCACGAAATACTCAATATAAAAATATTTACATACTAATAATAAATAATACATAATATTAATAAAAAATATTTCATATACGTGTACGAAAAACTGAAATACTGAATTGTGCCGTCGAAATCGTGTGGTGATACTAATTCGGTATGCCACGTGTGAAGATAGCCGGCAACCAGTGCTTGAATTGGAAAATATAAAGTAGTGGAGCTCAATTGGAAATTTAAAAATAGCGTTCCAAATGAAATATTCTATATCAAAACATCGCGGGTATCCCACACCCACCGGTTTACCACTAATATATAACCTAATTTCTAACCGTATTCTTGTTTTTTCAATTAAAACAATTTCTCTATACAATTTTTAATAGAATAAATAGTATTCTACAACATTTTATATTAATAAACAGTTAATGAACTCATTTAAATTTAAGTAAGAATAATAATACGTAAAAATCAATTGTACGATAATATATGCTATCGTAAAAATTATGATGTATTCACGCTGTACAGGGAACGTCGGCATACGATGATCACTAATAAAATAACATTTTCAAAACGGTTCGCCAATCAACGACGTTGTTTATCGACAATTCGTGCTGCGACAGGTATACGGTTTTATAGTATATATCTGCGGGTAAATCTAAAAATTATTATCAAATAATATATGAATAATATTCAGTGACAAGTGATTTACAAGATGACAAATTACAATAACATATTAATAATAATAAAAATATTAAAAACAATGCTATCAAACACACGATTTGTCCATGATTTTTTATGTACGGTCCCCGGGTATACCGGTTATAAAGCGTTCCATCGCGTTCCTTTGAAAATCGTGGTAAAGGGACGCTAATTTTTTTTTAAATGTTGTGGAGGAGATCCGTCCTCCGGCGTACCAAACCCCCCCCCCCCTCCCCCCTCCCCCCACACTCACCACGATTTCGGATTCGAACACTGCCGGCAACTGAAGTCGCCTGGTCGATCGCCCATTCTCTACTAGTGTCTAGGCGATTACAGTTTTCTTTCGAGTGTCCCCGTGTGAGGAGGGGCCGCACACGTTTTGACGACCGAAACGGATTTTATACGACTTGCCGCTGTTGACTTTCGTTTAGCGCGTCCGACGCACGTCGTACCGTGTTATGTGCGCGTGCCACGTCCGGCGTCTCCCGATATTGATCATTATTGACCAATCGTAAACGTTGTCTGATCAAGTCACACCGCGCGCGCGCACATTAATCAATCGGGATGAGTGAAGAAGCGGCTGCGTGTGTACGTGTACACATATTATATTGCGCTATCCGTCCGACGGTTTATTGTCTTAATCGATGACGTGCCCGAGGTCCAGATTAAAAACAAACACGGGCCCGAGGGCTACTTTATTACCTCCGGCCATAAAAACCGGCCCCCAAGTCACGACGACAGGTTCCTCTCCGCAAATATACACGTTATATGTATGTATATGTGCGCGTGTAATGTGTATAAAAACCGTTACTTGATTCTGTCCCTGCAGCACGTTCGTACGACGTACACACTCGTATATGTATATATACGCACATATTCGGTGTATAGGACGACCGTAAAAGTTTTCATACGACGGACCCGAAACGTCTGCACCAATAACGGCGATTTATACCGAAACGAAAACGTTGTAACGTTCCAGAATAAGTTGGTTCCCACAATATTTATTGTAAAAGGTTTCTCACTGCCAGTCGTGGATGGAGACGATATTTTGGTGTAAATATGTGTCTGATGTTATTTTGGGGAGATATATATATTCAACGCCTAATTCCCGACCATCGTCGCCACCTCTCCGCCGTCACCGCATAACTAAATACAGATATTTTAGGCAAGAAGTCGTACAATTTTAATTACTGGCGAATTATCTAATATAGCCGATAGGTATTATAATTTCTTTGTCTCGGCCCACTCCCTTACCGGTCGCCAACGGGTGTATTTTGTCTGTTTCCCGTGTTTTTCGATTTTGTCATTCTTTTGTGTTCAATTGTTATTTCTTGTAATGCCTAATACTAACATGGAGTAAATCCAGGGAATCGTCCCCGCGGCGGAGGTCCGCCTGCGGAGGGAGAGACAGTCGTGGTCGTAGGGATTCTTCGACCACGAGGTGAGTAGAGGAACCTTATATACATATATCCTTTTGTGTTGGTACTTGGCCGGTACAATTATTACAATTATTATTATTATTATTATTATTATTATTATATTCAGTGTTTGATCATTATTCCTCAACTATATTATTTCTTCTTACAAAACAATATTATATATGGTAATTGTCTTTCCGACGCCTATGAGTGTTCGGAAAGCCCCTCGCGAGGTTAGCAATAGTATACTACGTTTGTGATTTTTTTCCTATTGTTAATCGTTCGTGAGTTATATGGATGTATATTTTTGAATTATTATTATTATTGTTTTTGTATTATTTTATTATTTTATTATTACCCACTTTATCAAGGAAGGTTTTTAATGCCGGACTATATGTCCATGCTTTTCCCTCCGTTAACGTAAATTTTTTTCATTTTCTATCAAATATAACACATTAATTTATCTAACTCTAATTCTCTTGTATTTTATGTTATTTCCTATTTCCGTAGTTTTTTTTTTTAAATCCATGTACTCCGGTCCCACGGACTTCGGTACATGGTTGACGACCCTTCCAAATCCAAAACACCATGGAGGGTAGTCACTCGGCGCTCGGCCGCGAGAGAGCGAGCGAGACGTCGCAACGTAACACGCAGTCGTGATTTCTCGACTCGGCAAGGTTAGAATCTGAAATCGGGATATTTTACCATATGACATTTAAGTTTTCGTTTAAACACGTGTTATACACGAGTAGTAGAAGTAACCCCGAGGCATTGGCCACTCTCGAGCAGAACATATTCACACCGGAAATATAAAGACGTGTTCGGAACGCATCGACCGTGTAAATTATTGTACATTTGAACAAAACTGCTTTCTGGAAGTCTGCTATTTTTGCGAGCATGCACAGTGGGGAACATTGAAAAGACGATTGCAACATTGGGGTTTACACGTACGTATTTTATGCCCGGAGGCAGATCGCCGGGCGTCGACGCGTGGTTTTCTCGACCACGAGCGAAACGAATGTATTGGTTTCGGGACGATTTTGTTCCGCATTTTACTGCCGTAATTTCAAACTGAATATAATGTCCAGCCCAATATGATGTTTTATCAATACGGTCGATCATTTCAGACATGCCTCAAATGTAACACAAGTAAAACCTAACTGTCAATAACTGAAATACCTATTGCAGCGGTTATAACTAATGAATTTCGATTGCGATGATAAAAATTAAAAAACTGACTTAAATATTTTCTGAACGGTGTGACGTTACAATGAATTTTAATTTTTTTAAACTTTTTCAAATGAATACGTCCGTTTGCTGGATATTTGAGTTTCATAGCAAATGAGTAAATAATATACGGTGAAATCTCTGAATAGCGGACACTCTCAGTCACCGAAATTTTGTCCGTTATTCGGAGGAGTCCGTTATTCAGAGGGGGTAAATTTTTGATATTCATAAAGCGTAAATTTGTAAAAGAAAAACACATGTTTTAGGTTAAATTAAATAATTTATTATGTTTGTACAATGTTATAATTTATTGCAAATTATTACATTTTACATTTTTACAAATTATTTTTTTAATTACTTTTGTGAGAAAAAATCGGTGAGCTATGTCTGTTCATAATTACACCGTCTCTGTGCAATCTCATTAGTAATATAAAAGCTAACTATAAGGTTCACCGTTTTTAATGTATGTGGTACATTCGGACCAGGCCTAATTGTCCCTGTATGGCGATGTATATATATATTTTTTACATTGAAAATACTTGTGGTTCAAGTAGCAACGTTTGGATGAATAACATAACGTGACAATATATTAAAACGCAACTAAAAATAGTGTGGTTTTTTAATAATCCTTCCCAAGAAAAAGAAAATCTGGCCACGGCATGAGTAGTACCTCATCAACATGAAAGTTTAACGATTCCGGATGAACATGTTAATTTTGAAAAAAATAAAAAACATACTTGAACGTTTATACGCATTATGCTTCGTGTCTAACATGTATCTAGGCAACGGATATCTCTTGTTGTTATTGTTACTTATCGTATAACACACGCGCATCCGGATGTTACGTATATATATATATATTATTATTATTATTATTATTATTATTATTAATAATAATAATAAAATAATTGTAACATACAGAACCTTAGTACGCGTGTCTGCGTATACGCAGTCATGTTTAATGCATTACACGGACTCTATAAACGTCATTACGGTGGAATCGGAAAGTGCCAACACGACAATTGTAATTTTCCCACTCTCAGTCAATCTTTCGTTTTATATATATATAAAAAAAAAACAGAATTTTTTACAAACGTTTAGTATATTCATAAAAATACTACTATAAACAAACGGATACTTGTATTCAAACGGTTTTTATCATACAATCGCTATTAACAATTAACGATTAGAATTAGTTATACACTGATGCACAACTCTTATAAAATTCAAACTCAAAATGCTATTCGAGTATTTATAGTATAAATACTAATCGTGAACAATAAACTAATTCACTTAAAATGTCCAAAATCACGTAATACAACATGACAAGTATGCAGCGTGCCTAAATATCTAACGATTTCTTCCCCACGACCATTATCGATGGAAAAAAATATCATATAATAATAAACAATTCGTACGAAAATATACACAATGTGTATTACACATGCAATGGCACTACGGCCCGGTCGTCTGTAATCTAGGCGATAATCTCGATATGACAAACTTATAATATTTTTTTTTTATCATGTTTGTGCATTTCTATTTTGTGGCGTTAATGAACAAACATACACGGCATAAAATGTGAATAATTGAAGTACAAAAAAGAAAAGTATATACGTTTCATATATCGTATGTTTGTTCCTTGAAAATTTGGTGCTTAGACCATAAAATTGGCAACTGCCTTTTCCTCCTTGCCCCACGTTAAGCGTGGCGGTGATTATTTATGTATATCACTAAAAACCGGTCAACAGGTACTTAGTAACGAATCTCGCGTTGTTATTGTTACTTATTATCACATAACGTGGGATTTAACGATTTTGGTTTTCGATTTTTAGTTTAACAAACGATTCCGTATATCAGTATCGAATATTCGTATATGGGTTTAAAACAATATTTTCATACTTGCGTTTAATATATTTTTTAATCCATATAAACTTATAAGTATATATAAGTGATTTTTTTATTGAACCATTAGAAAAAACTATTAGATTCGACAATTATACAAATCACAATAATAAACAAAGTACAATTAGATTAAATTATAAAACTAGACTATTTGAAGAAGGAAATTATAGAAAGAATGGCGGGAATAGACGGAGAAGAGAAGATTGATTGGGAATTTTAAATTAATTTTGAGTGTGTTGAGAAGTAAGAAGATGGCTTGACGTTGAGGGAGTAGAGAATGGCAACTAAAATTTAAATCAGAGGTGTCGCAAATAGCTTTGGAGTTATGAAGAGGGCAAAGAGGGGAGTCATTTGACAATAGTTTATAAGCATGGAAAGGAAGAGATATATATGTTATATATTATTAAATATTGTGACCTCATATGTACGTAAGAGCAATATGGTCGATACGACGTTATGCAACAGGTTGTAATGATAATATAGTATACTTAATGTTGAATAATTATTGTTGAAGTATAAATAAAACCTGAGTGATATTTCACAGTAACTATATTTAGTAATAGTACTATATACAGAGTGATTTTATTATCAAGGACAAAACATTATCGTTTAAGAGTACATTTCTATGTAGAAGTATTCGAATGTTTATCCAGTCTGATTTCATATCGGAAATTCATTATAAATTCTCTTTTTTTTTTTATCGAAATGGTATTAAATTTGAGTTGAATAAAAAATAACACTTTTAAATTCAAATTTCTTTAGAAATCTTACAGATGGAACATCATAAGTTTGTAAACATATATGTTAAAAGTTGTCAGAGTTGTAGTTTTAGATGAGTTACTATTATAGATGTTTTTTAAATATATTGATAGTTAGTGTATAATTAGTGAAAATCAGAAATATATGGGAAGAAATTTGAAATTGATATGATACATCAGGTTTAATATTTTTTAAAAATTGTTATTGTATATACACGATCTTTAAAAAAAAATTTACAATAAGCATATAAGGTAATTAGGTATATTTTTTTATAACATGAATGGCTAGGTATAGGTAGTCACTCAGCAGTGGCATTTATTGTCAAATTACTGGTTTGTATTAAATCAAGTTTCTACACCAATTACGCTTTAACCTCTTGGGGGACTACCTGGAATAGAGTTAGAGAGGTTTAAATTAAAGAATTTTTAACGAGAGGTCGGTAAAAGCGTTCCTTTTTCACTATCAAAGTTAAAAATGTCTTTTTGTAGGTAATTTAGTACGTAATTATATTAGTCGTTTGTAATGAACACGATTGCAAATTCCGAATGACTATTTATAAGGAGTAATCAACGTTATTGAATTAGTTTGTACCATGAACATTAAACCTGTGAACATCATAAAATGTCGTAGATACAAACGTCCCCCTACCGCTCGCCAATATCACTGGAAATAACTGAGCACGTTGCCGACTGAAATACATTTAATATATAAAAAATGAATAATATTGTATTATATAATGTTATATAATGTAGTAGTATATGTCAGTGTCTAAAATTTTTGTGTTTTGCTACTGCACACACAATATTTTCTTTATTATATCCCCTCCAAAAAATTACTATAAATATTAATTGAATTAAATATGAGCATATATTACGAGCATGAACCTATATTAATAAAAGTTCCGGGAGTTACCGCAATTTTTTTTACTGACTTCACAAAATTCAACTATGAAATTATAATATGTAAATAAATGTTAGATATTGAAAATAATGAAAATACTTGGCTAAAAATGTACTGCACATTTGTCCATTTGTTATTATACATTCGGTATTTGTTACTGTACATAATTATAGGCACTGTTATGTTTTGAACGAAATGAACTCGACATTTTGTTAACGGCAATTTTTGTTTGTTTTTCTTTTCAAATGTATTTTTAAATACGATTTGACGCACGTTTTTCTAGAAAGGAGATACTCTCATCGTGACGGCGGTGAACAAGATTCGCCATGTCATCATTCAAAGTATATTGGCCGAGGAAAATGAAATAATAAAAGCGTGAGATTACAAATGTTATTTGACATTTAATTTAGCATATGTATGATTTAGTACGTTAAACATAATTAATACGAATTATAATAAAAATAAAAAACGGCGTGCTACAGGTGCTCTGTATGTCGGCTTAAGTGGGGCATATAAATACAGATTTTATAGTTTATTATTTTTTTGTATTCAAATAGAATCATTGTAATCGGAATATATTTTAGAGCGTTGCAACTAGGTTATCTTAATGGATATGACGAAACATAAACATTTTGATACAAATACAATTTTAAACGCTTATAACATTTTTCGAATAAATCGAATATAAATATGAATTTTGAAATTCATTTAGAGAAAAACATCCGTTAATCTTGTACTCAGTTATCAGCTACTTAATACACAAATGGCACCTGTATGCATTTAAAAATAAAATATTTTTTCTTTTTATTCAAAATATAAACTTTAAACGCTAAAAAAAATAATTTTTTAAAATTTTAAGTAATGTTTCAAAAAAAACTCGACAGAGCGTGTAATAAGATTTCAGATTTTCGGTCCTAAAGTTTACATTTTTAAAATTATAAAATTTTCAGTTTACTCAATTTAGCCTGTTATTGATAAAAATGATTTGAAAATGTTATTAATCTTTTTATATTATTTTATTTGTATTTAGTTTTTTGATTTACAAATTAAAAAATGCCTGACTATCGACTTAAGAAATATTTTTATAAATATTATTACAAAATAAACAATATAATTATAATTGTAACTCTATATTGAGTAAATATATTCTCTCGATTCTGAGCGACGGCACTAGTTTATCGATAAATATGATAATTATTGTTGAAATATTATATACATACTCGCATGTCTGAGATTGTATTACTTTTTAAGCTTTAAAAAAAAACGATAATTGTCTTTCTTTTTGGCAATTCTCCGGTTGTTTTTAATATTAAATCGATAAAAACTAAAGTTTAATCGAACAATACAGCGCATACATTATTTCCTGTATTATATCATATGTATACAACAGTGTTGATGACAGTTTACAGTTATAGTCATTGTCGTCGTCAGGTTCCGAACATAATTATCTGTGTACGATATATGACCAATGTATGAGTGATTGAATATAAAAATATATATGTTGCGCTAAAAGTCGAAACGATTATACCGTATATTATGAATTTTTTTTCCATTGTTTTTCCCGTAGAAATTCAAAAATGAAAAACGGTGAGATGAGAGGATGGCCAGTAAAATTCTTCTGGTTCGTAAATTAATAAGACGACGAGACGGCGGTTAGATTATGTTGCAATCGGATTCTCGTATATAAGAAGACGAACGATTTTTACATCGGTGACGTTTCAAATGTATACGACCGTTCTTCGTATTGCTCGTAATTTTATTCATTTCCGGAACTTTCGCGTCCACGGCCGCAATGAACTCTTTCGTTTTCATCACAGGCGCCGTCGAGTAGTACACCGTTGTTGCATCGCCCACGTCCGCCACTTTAAGTACTTTCGAGAGTCCTTCAGAATTATGTAATATCCCGCGAAAATCTATAAAAAGAATCGCATAAACGATCATGGCTGTAACAAAAGTCAACGTTTCCTTAATCGCTATATTATTATGAGTAGGTGTGTTGCGAAATGTTAAAGAAAAAAAAATCATGAGAAAGATTTGACCCATACACCCGCCTCCAATGCTCCGGTATCCGACCCTGATTCGCGTGTGTCGATTACTCGTCGCCTTGCTATTCGAAAATTAACTCTGTGCTTTCTCGCGAAAAACCACGCCGGGCTGGTGGTGTCGAACGATCGAATGAAATGTGCAGTTTTAATATTATCGTTTAGTTCAAAATGTGTCTCCCTTCTAAGAGACATTACTAATAAAAGTGTGCGTTTAACAATACATGTTCAATTCATTACGATAACGGTTTGAATTATGTAGATGATTTCATAATTATTATTGTTATATAAATCGTGCGTACGAATTTCAAGATATGAAAATGTACGTTTAAATTTTCATTGTCGTGTTACAAAAAAAAAAAAAAAAAGCGCCATATAATGTACCGAATATAACACGTTTTCCGAAAATAACATTATAAATGTCTGCAGATTATAAAATGTATCATTGAAATAATATACAATCATATGTATGCGGTGAGCGTCTCTACCTACGCGAAATTAGTAAATTATAAATATTATCCAAAATCAATTGTTTATATAGCTACTAACATTATACAATAATATATAAATCGGGACAACCGACTTCCCATTGGTCACGGACGACGATAGGTTAGGGATATTTAATCGGGAAAAATCACAATACTTACGAACGTCTACAGAGGTACGCATGGAAAATTGAATACATTTACATGGAAATATCCAATCACACGCACGATCAACGAGACATATACGGTTAAATTACAGGTACGTAAATATGTAGACGACTGTAAAATTAATAATATAACAAATGCGATTTGTTCGGACTGAATAATAATGCATTTACAAAGCGCATAATAATAACGCGTGTAATCAGAAGTTGCGAGACGTTCGCCAATTGCTGTTTGAGTCACGAAATTCGTGCCGTATTGACGCATATTTTCACGTTTCGTAATGATTAAACGCCATTTTCCCCTCCCAAACAGCCATACGTTTTTTTTTTTTTTAAACAGCCATCCTCCTCATATCCTATGTTAATAATAATTTACTACTATATAGTATTCATTTTGTCTTCAAGTATTTGGACCGTTATTATCTTTTCTTTTTTGACCCGTATTTTTTTTTTTTAATACGAAAATAACGTATAGACGTGCGTTTGGAAAACGCCGTATCAACAAGTAAAACGTATATATTCGAGGTTTTTTTTTGGCGTTTCGAGTACGATTCTTTCACATTAATTTTATACAATTTAATCGTCGTGTATCATTACCATCGCACGGTGGAAAGTTTATGATTAGATACGCAGTGAGTTGTATACGACTGTGCCTGTAACTAATATTATAGAGCTAATATGCACGATAATACGAATAGAGCGCAAAACGTTAAAAACTCCAAAAACAGAGATAATATATCAAGAATGTAAGTTACAAAAAAAACAACAAATTATACTCGCTAAAAATTATAAAATAAAATAAATTTTAAAAAGCATTTAGTGAGGAGTATACAATTATATATCTTGAAATTTAATATAAACATTTCAAGTAAAGTTTATTTCTTCAAATAATTAGACATTTATTATTATTATTATTATTATTAAATACGCTGAACGAACGGTTGCAATGGAAACTGTAGTCCTAGTTGTTTATTTAAGTGTAACTAATGAATAATGTTAAAAATTATGGACGATCATGGATGCCATGTTAAATGTTTCGAAGTATGCTCCGAAAATCACGATAAGCTAAATTCTAAACCAAAAATAAGCAAAAAAGACAATAATGACTCCTCCTTACTGGTGAATCTGCGGTTACCGTGACTCTTCCATTCGAAAACTGTGTCGTAGTCGTTGCTGAGGTCTCCGGTACATTTGCCCTCGACGTTAGACTTGGATTCGCTGACCACGCCGCAATCGTTGTCTTTGTCGAACGTCACCGACGAATTGTTGTCTTTTTCCGAATCCATAACGTCTTTGTATTTTTGGCTCCTGTCGGCGGAGATCACCGCTGCTGCAGCTAAGGAATAGTCATTGCTCGTACTAAGAACCAACGATAGTCGTACAACCGTTAGTGGAAAACCAGCTACAATTTAATGTACTTATGGAAAAAACGATCGACTACAATTATCTACGTTAAGAAGTTAAATGAGTTTACGAGGATTTCCAAGTTTTAATCTGCAGATCGTTGAGGTATTAATATTTCCGTCCTGCTCCGTGTCGATATACAGCTCCACTTGTCTGGTTTTTACAACTGAAAGAGTTCAGTCCTGGATTTTTTCTATTTAACTATTATTTTACTTACTCTCAATTTAAATTTCTCAGTCTTCTTCTTGGTTTCTAGGTCTTGTTGACCGTCATTTGATTGTCTCCTCACTCAAGTCGTTAATGTTATTCACACGGTACGTCCGAATCGTTTTCGAGTCTTTTCACATAATTTGTAACTAACAAACATAACTTCGATATTATGGAACACAATTCATTATGCTATTATACAGGTGTCAGTTTTGCCAGAGGAACTCGTTAAAATAGAAATAGCGTGTTACTCCGAATCATTAAATATACTCCTCGAAAACATGACAGCACCGATATAGCTTTACGTTAATTACGTTAATTGTAAAAATATTAATTAATTATAAGTTAATAATTAAAATAATCTAACGATAATTACGTTAGAACATTTCTTGGCCAGAACCTAAGGGTGATCAGCTGGTGGCTTCTATTGTAAAATTTTCATTTGGAATGAACAATTTAATGTGTCTGGCCAATATGATGATGTGATGATGTGACAACTTTGATTTCCAATGTATGGCGGCTTAGATAAACCGGGGTATGGAAATATGAAAGTGATTGGATTGCCATAAAACGACATGCAAATGTCCTCAATCCAATGATAATAAATAATCCGACATATACGCGGCTATCAAATGTAACTTCAGCTCTTCATACAACAACAGTCTCATAACCTCAACATTATCCTCCGTCTGGTCAAGAAGGGGCCATTAAACCTTCAAATTAACATAATCAATATTGGGGTCCACAGCAGCCTCCTTTCGACAACGGACCACTACATTTCGAAAGAGGTGGCGTGGTTACGCAAAATGGGATGTTCTAGAGGTGGTAATAACGACTCTCACCGGAGCAAAATGAACCGGAATAATCAACATAGAGATAATACAGGAGGTCCTTATAGGTGAAGAGGTGATCATCTGGGTAATGGGAGGGTGGAGGGCGGTTGCTTATGCAAATATTTTGCAAAACAAGGTTTCTATGAAACTTCGAACTGTGCATTTTTACATTCTAAAAGTCAATATACACTCGAATATAGGTTTTTATTATTGTTAAAATGATTTTATTATTTACTTATTAAATATTTATGTATATATTTATATATACAAATATTTTTTTTACGATCAAGTAAGACTAAATATAACTGTGAGGATCTGTAACGAGTAAATGTCCCACCCATTCTCTTTGTTTTTAACTTTAATTAACTGTTATTGAATTTGAAATTATCAATAAGTCGTATAATTACGTGCGTTTCATAAAAAATGATGAAAAAAGACCTGTCAAATACATGTGTATTGTTTATACGTATAAACAGGTATATTGTATTATTATTTTTAGGTGTAGTTCATAATTAATCATTTGATGGCTATATTTTTATAGTGTAAAATATTATTTGTTTTTAATATAAACTCACCAATTTAAACAGAAAAATACATTTTATTTTGTTTTTATATTGTATTTTTATATTTTTATATTTTTATATTTTTATTTTGTTATTAAATATATATAAGATGCTTTATTACTGAGCAACTTTTTTGCATTGGTAAATATTTAATCACCGAAATTCTTCCTAAATACATTTCGAGTATTTGTTTATTGTGTTATATATATTAGACGTACAAAGAATATATTTTTGAGTCTATACTTCATTGCTCATCGTTTTTCATTTCGTCCATATGAAAATATTTTCAATCCGCACATCGATGATAAATGAAATCGATTATTATCTCTAGACACAAATGATCATACTATACTGTAAAGTATTATTATGTAAATTACTATGATATTATACATAATGTTTATAATATTCACAAATCAATGCACAAATCATGTGAAGGAGTTTTTTATGTGACTTAAGTACTCGACGCTAAAATATGAAGTGGTGGGCACCGGTCGTAAGGTAAATAATAAATACAAATTTGGACAGTTTGAATTAACCGCATAATAAACATTTTTGTCAATACATATATCAAAATGCGTAATTACATACCACATTGTAACTATAAGTTAGTCGCTGTCTGTTTAGGGATTTCAGATAAACGAATATCAAATATCCAATTGAGATCTGTGTATTCCCCGTACAAATATGAATATAAGATTTAAAGTATTTTGAAAAAATTTCTTAAGATTATACATTTAACATTTTTTTTTTAAAAACAATTTTTTCTTTAACGTAAAAATAAGACTATTAAAAAACTAACGAAATCCAGTTAAATATTGTTTATACGCCCAGTCATTCGAAAATCAAATATAATGTTTTGTTTATAATTATTTAAAAATAAATAATTTAAACAATTTGAAATTGCCAATAATTGTATTTATATATACACAATACAATAAAATGTCAAAATATTTTAATCGATTTTAAACTACAATATTACAATTATAACACAATTAATTATACATTTCTTAAAAGAAAAACCAATTTTTATGCAAACAATGTGCATACGATACGTTTTATGATTTAATTATACTACACATTTAATATACATTATTACATTTTTTTATTGTTATCGTTATTCTTAAAAATATTAAAAATTATAATATTATAATAATATTGTATTGTATAATAACGCGATAATATTATTCTGCAATTCGTCACATTTTGTTTGTTACGAGTACTTAGGCGACGGGTAACTCTCTCGCTTCACATTTTTTGTGTGGCGATACTTTTCATTTTAGACATCGCTATAAAACGTATTCTACGCTGAGACATTTTAAATCGTATATTAGAAAAATAAAAATATATATATAATAAAATAAATAAATATATATATATATATAAACCAATGAATATTATGTTGATTAAAGAAAAAAATAAATATAAAAGTTGTTGTTTATGTGTGTTTATTACTACCGGCTTCGATAAACTGTCATCAGGTTTAATACATATAAAATATAACACCAGAGGAATAAATTAAAAGTAAAATTATTTAGAAAAATTTGTATAGAGAAGTTAGATAGAAATTACATAGAGAATATTATTAATATTACAATAAAATGACATGGAGTTAGAAGAAAATATTATATTATAATAATATATCAAAAAGCAAAGAAAATGTATATATAATGAAAGCAACTATGGGTGTGATTTTTAAAATTATCTAATAAATATTGATACATATTTTAGAATGTTATTTTTAAAATCTGTTTGTATATTTAAGATATTTTTAAATTATTATGTTTAATTTCTTTATAAATATGTAATTTTTCCAAAACAGAACCGATATAAATATCATGTTGAATATTTAAAATTTCTAAATCTTTGTTTATATTAAAGTAATAAAATGGTTATTTTCTAAAACATGTTTTGCAAAATTTGAATTTGTATTAGTTTTTTTAAATCTTATTTCAGAAATATGTTATTTAAATCTGATATAAAAATTTCTATTCGTTTTACTAACATTAAACTTATTACAACTACATTTAAATTTATAAATACTAGAAAAATTACATTTATTAAAATTATTATTTGAAAATTGTTTTATTTATAATTTATTTGCTTGATTAAATTATTATTAGTATTAAAATCCATTTTAATATTATTTACATTATTATTTAAAAATGTTGCGATCTTTTCTGATAATAAATTTTGATATTTCATACTACAATAATTAATTACATTATTTATTTGCTTGGCTTTTTAAGGTTTTTTAAAATTATTTTATATATTCTATTGCTTGTTTTTAAACTATATTTATTTCTAAGTGCGATATCATATATAATATTAAGTTCATGTTTATAATTATATTAATTTAAAGGAAAGCGCTCAAGTCTATAAAAAGTTGAGGTAAAAAATGTAATTTTTTGTGAAAAAGGATGATCGGAAACATAAGGAATAATAGAATAAGTTAGTGTAGGTTTTCTGTAAATATTAAATTCAAATTTATAATTAACTAAAATAACCGTTAATTAATCTTCTTGTTTAATTATATTTCTAGGAAAAATTGAATATATTCATTAATTTTATTTAAACTATTAACTATTATTTCTGCTTGTCTATTTGTACATCTGAATAAAATGAATGTGTCGTCTACATATTGGAAATAGTCTTTAATAAATGGACTATATAATTTGTTGGAAAGAATACTATTTGTTTTATAATCTATCAAGTATAATTCCGAAAAAGTGTTAGGTTAGGTTAAGTAAACGTAAACGTCAGCTTATTTTCTATATTTTTAATAATATTATTTTGTTTCACAATTATTTTATTTTGTTTCATTATATTATGTAATTTATTTTTATAATTTTTATTGCAGTTTTCTATCAAATTAAATCTAGTTTGATTCTTATTACGGTATTGGATATTGTTTAAAACAGATTCACAATGTATTAACTGTTGTTTTATTTAATTGTAATTCATAAATTGAAATGTATTATACTTATTTCCTTTATGTAATACATTTGTTTCTGCTTTGTTGAAAAATATTGATGTTAAATTTATAATACATGGTTGAAATGTATGATTATGTTGTATATTAAATGTGTTATGTGTTTTCCTAACCAAAATATTATTTTTTTCATTAAGTCTGTTCCATTTTCAATATATATTAGATAATATTAATATCACACCTTAGTTGCTTTCATTATATACACAATTTCTTTGCTTTTTGATATATTATTATAATATAATTTTTTCTTTTTTTCTTCTAAATCCATGTTTTTCTATTGTCATATTCATAAAATTCTCTATGTAATTTCTATCCAACTTCTCTATGCAATTTTTTCTAAATAATTTTACTTTTAATTTTTTTCTTTGTTGTATTTTATATGTATTAAGTATGCATATACATATATATATATATTTTTATTTAAGAGTATTAACTTATAATTTTTATTTTATTTCTATTCGTTAGTTTTTTTTTACATATCCTTTTACTCTTTATTTATTTTCTCTTTTTTTTATACTTTATTACGTAAGTTAATTTTTTATTATAATAAATATATAAAATATTATCATTTGTTAACGTAAATTCCCAATAATTAACGTACAAAACTTATTATATAAGCTATAGAATGAAATTAAGGATATCCGCAGAGAATTAACATTTTTATGGAATTTTTCGTAATATTTTTTAATAATAATAATATATTAAACTTTAGTATTCATTTAATGTGTAGGCATGTTTATAATTCAAATATGTCGTGAAATATGAAATCTGACATTTCAAATTTCTACAAGTCCAACTAATACAAGGACCATTTTTACACGTGAACAATAATAAATAGGTCTTAAACATGTGTAAGAGGCATACACGCCTTTCCATTCGGATGACAGATATGGAAAAAATAATATTTCATACATGGCACTAACGATCGCTTACGACCACACAAATTTCTAGTGGGATTGATTACTAGGCAGTATATCGAACACGTTAGATTACATGATAATCCCATCCCCCCCCCCTCACGACCACAAGAAAATTTTTATGGAAGAATTAATTTCTTATGATATGTATATTTTTAGTCAATATATCGGAAAACTAAAATAAAACCCCTCCAAAATTCAGGTCTAATTACGCCATTGGTAATGATAAAAACAACAACAAATATTCACTCAAAAATTGTAGGAAACAAATACTTGTTTGATTTTTTTTTGTAAAATGTAATGTAGAATACTTTTTAATATTTTGGTTATTCATTATACCAAAATAATAATAATAATAATAATTTAAATACTACATAAATGATATATATTATTTTCCAAATAAATCATTTTGAACATAATTTAATGATTTATGGTAGTTTTTCTGCACTTTCAATGTCGTCCAATTGTCAATAATTATAATTATATTATTACGTTATAATTGCTTTTCCAACCAAATTTTTGATTTGTATACATTATAGTATTATGTACGAGTAAATCATCAGTTACCATACACGATAAAACGTCAAACGCTTTCACAATTTTTTCTTATTAAACGTCTGTATAAGTTGAGCATGTGCGGAAACAATTTAAAAATCTTAACGATACGATTCCTATAAAAAATTACTCTAAATTAAAAAAGAATCCCTTGACATATTATTGACGACCTCGTGTGTACGACTGCAATTGTATTGCGATATCATCTATCGTCCACGAGATAGCGTCTTACTAGAATGAGTTCGGACAACTTGTGTTACATTATTACCGTCGAAATACAATTTTATGTTTTACAATGTTTGTAAATTACTTATTGTGTAATTATCAGTGTTTGACTTGGGGGGGGGGGGGGGGTGAGAGAGATGGATGACGGAGTACTTTTATTAAACTAATTTTTTACCTTCTAATTTTTCTAAATGGAACGCCGAGAAGGCCGTAGCTCCCCACAATTCAATAAGACATTTAATTCTTCAGGAAGGCAATATTTGTTTTACAATTTTACATCCTTTTTCTATTATTCCAATTCAAGCATTGTATACTTATACATACATTATATATTTATTTAACTCGTTGATTCTCTGCACTTTTGTATAATATAATATAATTGTATTCGATTTTCAAAGTAATCAAATTGTTGACGCTTATATCATTTATTCCGATGTCATAATTTGACATTTTATGTCTTTGCTTTGGCACACAATCGAAAAAAACGTTACCGCTTCGCATCACGAAATTATAGTTGCTACCCAACCAAGTGTGTAGGTGTAGGTGTGTGTGTGTGTGTTCGTGTGTGTGTGGGTGTGTGGGTATAGGTGTGGGTGTGGGTGTGTGTGTGTGTGTGTGGGTGAGTGAGTATGTGTGTGGGTGTGTGTGTGTGTGTGGGATGTGGTGGTGGGAAGTAAAGACATAGAATGTCCCAATGTGTTGCAGACTCGTATGCATTATATTATAGTTTATCACAAAATGTATTATAGCCTTTTCTCCAATACCTGTACCTACTCTTGTGACTTGTATATTATTGCACTATAGTACGTGTATGAATGTCTCCATGTGAATTTGTAAGACTGTCGACCGCCGCACGTGAAATAAAATAAACATTTAACATTTGCTAAAATAAATAGCATTTAATCATAATATTCATATCCCATACAGTCCACTAATAACTAGTGATGAGCATAATCGAGTGAAAATAATCGAGTTATTCGATTATTGAGAATAATAATCGATTATGTAACCGAGGGATTTTTCACTCGAATTATAGTAACTCGAATTATGTCCGTGAAGTTGGCCCCCTACTTTGTCCAATCGACTTCAAACACGTGCCAATATTTTGCAACTTATTTGTAACAATTTGCAACGAAGGTTTCAAAATTTGAAACTCATTACTTTTTAAGTTATCGCAATTTTTCATTAGGGGGGCCAACTTCACGTAACCTTCCCACTTGGTCCGATCGACTTCAAACGTGTGTTAATATTTTGCAACTCATTTGTAACAATTTGCAACTCAATATTCAGGGGGCAATAAACATATTTGGGGGGGGGGGGTTGCCAGCTCCCCCACTTGGTCCGATCAACTTCAAACATGTGCCAATATTTTGCAACTCATTTGTAACAATTTGCAACGAAGGTTTCGGAATTTGCAACTCGATATTCAGGGGGCAGTCAACATTCTTGTAATGGAGAGCCGGCTAATAGTCCTATTAGGTAGTTTATTGATATACATTTATACAATTACACATCTAATATTTTTTATTTGCTACGGTATATAACAATTCCCCTTGAAGATAACCGAATCGTTTTACACAAATTTTATTTATATTTATTGTTTTGTAAAACCATGTTTTTGTGATTTTTAATTTTTTTATTTATGTGTTGTGACTAATTCTTCAATGGGTTGCCCTCTTCCCTCCTAGGTTGGAAGTAATACGTATATTATATTATTTTAAGTATTTGTGAATTATTAAGCTTAAAGACAAGATGCGAAGATAATATATAAATTACAAATTAAATAAATAAATTAGTATAAGTTTTAATGTTGATATGTATCTAGGATTATATCTACTATAATAATGATTTTGAGTATATGTAAACATTTTTATGACTTGTGTAGTTGTGTTTTCCGCAAGTTATATTATTTACTTGTATTTATCTTAATATGTTTTATAATAATTATTACTAAAATATTATTACAATATAATACAAAATTATTTTTGTATCGATCGACAACGTTTATTGCACATAAATGATTGTTACGTGTTTTCATTTATACATGAATAACATACATTCGTTAATGAAATCTTCGTTGCAAATTGTTACAAATGAATTGCAAAATATTGGCACATGTTTGAAGTCGATTGGACCACGTGTGGGGGGGGGGCTACGTGAAGTTGGCCCTCTAAAAGAAAAATTGCGATAACTTAAAAAGTATTGAGTTGCAAATGTTGAAACCTTTGTTGCAAATTATTACAAATGAGTTGTAAAATATTGGCATATGTTTGAAGTCGATCGGACTAAGTGGAGGGGCTGGCAGCCCCCCCCCCCCCAAATATATTTATTGCCACCTGAATATTGAGTTGCAAATTTTGAAACCTTCGTTGCAAATTGTTACAAATAAGTTGCAAAATATTGGCACGTGTTTGAAATCGATTGGACAAAGTAGGGAGGCCAATTTAACGGACGTATTCGAATTATTATAATATACTATATTTATATATAATATAAATTACTACGAAATATTATTTTGTATCCATAGTACAAAACTCTGAACATAAATAATAATTATTATCGTTGTGCAAGTCATTGTTTTATTATTTTTAGACAACGCTTTTCTATGCAAACAAAATACTGTAGTGAACTGGATCGGTATAATTTTAGTTTTACAATAAGCGTCATATTGTCATGTGAGTATATATTATAAACATATTGTCTAATTTTATAAATATATACACTCATATACTTTATGCATCATATACAAGTATAATTTTTTTTTTCGTGTCAGGCACACCATTATGTAGGTACAATCTCTAACAAAGCATACATATAAAACCAAAAAATGCAAATATAAATATAACATAAACAAACAAATAGATAAAATAAAAAAACAACTTAAATATAAAAATAAAAATAATTCAAAGTCAATAAATGGTAACTAACTGTCGTTTTCTGGTTCATATGGTTTCAGCCCAAAAACTAGCTACGTCTTTAGCGTTGTCATTTGCATTTATAACATCATCTTATGTGCAAGAGTAAGGACAGATTGGGCATTGCATAATATGTTTCATTGACTGTTCCATCCCACATTCACAAGTTGTAGATGTTCCTTCAAGTAGTCCCCAATTCTTCATATTATCCTTAGTGCGTCCAACTCCTGTTATCATTCGGTTTAATGTTCTCCAGATGGGCCATTCTAATTGATTACCTGATGATAACGCTTCACTGTGGACCCATTTTTTGTCTCTTATTTGGTTTGTCCATTGCATAACTCTTTCCTGTTCCTTAGTTGTTGTTAAGCATTTCGTCTTTTTTAGGAAACTATTTCTCGATTTTAGCAGGAAATTATTTGCTTTAGTTCCATGCATTGGATGTCAGTAGTGTAATAAAGGGAATTCTGGGCCATAGAGAAACCAATAGCATTTGCAGGTGCTATACCTTTAACACGGCCGCCCAAACGGCCGTTGAAGGTGCTTTATCTTTAACACGGCCGCCCACTGTCGCCGCTGCAGGCGGTAAACCTTATTCGACCCTGGTACCTCAATACTCTTTCATCACTGTATTTAACCCTTATGGAAATTTATTTCACTTTCACACACATATTATAAGAATTTCACTAATTCACATAAATATATCAATTTAAAAAAAAATTTAATGACTTTATATATAATATAGTAAAAAATTCCTTTATTATGTAGATCGTTAAATAATAATATATACACTACATTCTCATAGAATGAGTCATACGATAGGGTTGTCGAGACCTGCATAATATGTTTTGTTAGTAATTGTATATGCTAAAACGGCATTGTCCCATTGTCAGTAACGTCTTAACGTTCAAGCAGTACGGTTGTTATTTACATCGCGTTGCAATTGTGTTCTCTCTTTGATATACTCGTATATGTATCGCCGTTTCTGCGCATGCGTACATTAAATAATAAAAATCATTCATTTACTAACTAAATCGGCTTTGCCCCATTGTCAGTAACGTCTTCACTTCCATACAGTACAGTCGTTATTTGTATCGCAATACAATTGTGCTCTCTCTTTAATTAATCTATTCGTTTGGGTCTCATCGTTTTGTCCCCACGTGTGCATTAATTTTTTTATTGTATTTATAATTATTACAACTTTCTATCATAACATTCTGAAAAAATGTTTATTTGCACGGTATGTAATAAAGTATTTACAGCCAAACGTAGTTTAGTAAGACACACTAAAGCTCACGACAAGAACAAATTCCCATACAATGTGTGCTATAAAGTTAAGTATACACGGAAGGAATACCTAACCAATCATACGAAAAAAATTCAAAGTATCTTAATTATTTTTTTGTATGTTAATCATTATACATATTTATTATTTATTTTAACAGATAACAATGTTAATTTACCAGTAAAACAACAAAACACAGATTTGGAGGTATCTACAAATAATTCAAAAACCAAAAATTCGTCGGTCGACAACAATAGTAATATTTTCAAACATATGATGCTAACCGAAAAAAATCATAGTTATAACGATAAGATTGTATAAATATCTATTTAATTAAATCAACGTATATTGTATATTATGTTTAACATTATTTTTTTAGTATAAACATTATATACCGATATAATGTCTTCGTTACTATACTATACTATATCTTTATATTAAATTAATTTTTTTTTCATCGTTATATTATAGATATTTTCGATTCACGTAAACGGGAAAACGAGAATTCTGCTTGTGCAATTAAATTAAAAAAGGATCGAATGGAATTGGTAAAAACACCGGGTTTTATAGAAATCGCATCATCACATCATCGTAAAGTCGTTTGGTACTATGCAAAGAATATCAATAATTTATGTAGTTATCGTGCATTTTTCAACTCCGTAAAGAACGATTTAATTAAAATATTACATAAAAGCACAATTGTTCGTCCTATTAAATACAACTTGAAACTGGAAAGTAGCTACAATATACCAAACGTTGAAAATTCTGCCGAGAATAGAGCATTTAAAACATCGGCAAAAGAAGTCTTCGTAGATTCATTGAAAAATTAATAGAAAACGACTTTATGATTCTCTTTTCTGAAGAAGATACTTATATGAGCAGAGGTAGCGGGTTTTCTCTGCAGAAAATCGACGGATTATTGTTGGCCGTATGTCGGTATATACCTATGAGCGGATCGTCATATATTTCTTTGCCATTTGATATTCAAAATAAAAAAGCAGTTATCAACCCACAAAATAAAGATCAACACTGCTTTAAGTGGGCTATACTGTCAAAACATATTGTAGGAGATCACAAGTACCGTGTAGACGAAAATTATTTAGTACATGAAAACAAATATGATTTTTCTGGATATAACTTTTCCGACACCTATTCATGAAATAAAAATATTCGAAAAAAATAATCTGAACATTTCAGTGAACGTGTATGGGCTGAAAAAAGAAAAAGAAAATAAAATTGTAAAAAATACCGTATACCCGCTTAAAGTTGCTGATGAGGAGAAAAAAGAACATTTCGATCTACTTTTAATTGACGATAAGAAAAACACACATTATACATACATTTCTAAATTTTCAAGACTCGTACGAAGTCGAAAGACGTCCCATCATGATAAAGTTTATTTTTGTAAACGGTGCTTTACGAGTTTCGATAATCAACCGAAAAAATTTAAATTGCGTGGTCAAGCTGCCCTCGAGGAGCATACGAAAGTTTGCGGAGCTCATAAACCCATACAGCCCGTATTACCTGAAGAAGGAGAAACACTCCAATTTGAGGCTTGGTCGAAAGCACAAAAATTTTATGTTACAGCAAAATAATGTCCGAGACAGGATCCGATGAACATGCTGATAATTAGTTCATTTTTTCATTTTTTAGGGAATTTGTTCTTGTCGTGAGCTTTAGTGTGTTTTACTAAACTACGTTTGGCTGTAAATACTTTATTACATACCGTGCAAATAAACATTTTTTCAGAATGTTATGATAGAAAGTTGTAATAATTATAAATACAATAAAAAAATTAATGCACACGTGGGGACAAAACGATGAGACCCAAACGAATAGATTAATTAAAGAGAGAGCATAATTGTATTGCGATACAAATAACGACTGTACTGTATGGAAGTGAAGACGTTACTGACAATGGGACAAAGCCGTTTTAGCATATACAATTACTAACAAAACATATTATGCAGGTCTCGACCGGTTGCTACAGGTCTCGACAACCCTATCGTATGACTCATTCTATGAGAATGTAGTGTATATATTATTATTTAACGATCTACATAATAAAGGAATTTTTTACTATATTATATATAAAGTCATTAAATTTTTTTTTAAATTGATATATTTATGTGAATTAGTGAAATTCTTATAATATGTGTGTGAAAGTGAAATAAATTTCCATAATATATCGATAGACAGCTGTGAATAATATTTTTAGGTGAAGATACAGTTTATTATATAGTACTAATAATAATCCAATATATAATAATTATACGTATTATATGTAGTAATTATATTGATTAAAATAATATATATGGGTTAAATTAATTCTGTGATTTGAAAGGCGACTTAAAGAGTTTACAAACTGGTATAGTACCAGGGGTGAATGTGAATTTGGTTGTTTTCAAGAATATATTCTACACGATATTCGATAACTATATACTTTCTATATTATAAAGGACACACCTGTTATACATATGTCGATAAATATTATGCGGGTCTGTACAGATTTGTACAACCCTAACGTATGACTCATATTATTAGAATGTAGTTCATGAACACTACTTTATTTACACGAGGGGGATTATTATTATTTATTGATGTATATGACAAAGAATTTTTTTTTTACTAATGAATTAATGAGTCATTAAAAATTTAAGAAATGAACATATTTATGTGAATTAGTAAATCCTCTACAATATATTGATAAAACATATATTATATTGTATGAATAATGTTTTTATTTAGGCGAAAATAGAGTGTGTAATATAGTACTATTAATAATGAGATATTTTAAAATCATTATTATAATATATATTATGTGCGTGAAATGCATGCGACCATACGTGTATGTACATGCGATAAAATACAATGGGGGGCTCAATAGTGAAGACCGTTTGATTGTTATCAATCGTAATCAATCGCGAATCAGACTTAACCAATCGAGATCAATCGTAATTAATCGCGAATCAGGTTTAATCAATCTCGTATAATCATTAAATATGACATGGAAGGGTGGGGGAGTATAGAAATATGTAAGGATTAAATACAGTGATGAAAGAGTATTGAGGTACCAGGGTCGAATAAGGTTTACCGCCTGCAGCGGCGACAGTGGGCGGCCGTGTTAAAGATAAAGCACCTTCAACGGCCGTTTGGGCGGCCGTGTTAAAGGTATAGCACCTGCAGGTGCTATTGGTTTCCCTATGGCCCAGAATTCCCTTTATTACACTACTGATGTCTATTGTCTTTCGTCATTTTAGTCCTTTCCCAATCTGCTTGTACTGCCCTCCTAATTGCCGGTGGTGCAATTCCAGCTAGTACATATACTTCTTCAACTTTAGAGTCTCTTAGACAGCCAGACTAACCAGTCGGCACGTTTCATTTAGTGTGACATCGATTTGTTTTGAATGGTTATATCTCCCCCATACTGGTGATGCGTATTCGGCTGTTGATAAGCATAGAGCCATTGCAGTAAGTAGGATAAAAATAGCGGGTCCGGCACCGGAGCTGGAGCCGGAGTCGGAGCCGGAACTATCCTTTTACATGGCTGCCCATTCCGATGCCGGAGTTGGAGCCGGAGGTATCATTTTACATGGCCGCCCATTCCGGTGACGTAGTCGGAGCTGGAGCTATCCTTTTACATGGCCGCCCATTGAGGTGGAGTTGCCGGAGTCGGAGCCGGAGCCGGAGCCGGAGCTATCCTTGTACATGGCCGCCGACCGATCAAAACCACCTCCACCTCATGGCCACCACCGTCACTTGTTCTAAAACTTCCACCTCTTTACCCTCCTCCTCTCTACCGCCAATACATCGATTGGATGGGATCGCTGTCATGTTAAATACTTAACAATGATACCTCTTAACACTATTTTTTTGACATTTTGTCTTTACTTTGGCATATTAAAATAAAAAATATTTTTCATAATTTAAGTTTTTAATTTAAACAAAAAAATGATTATCGCATACGAGTCCGCGTTAAGTGAGACATTTTATGTCTTATGTGTGAAAATTTTTTTTTAAAATTCAAATTTAAATTTTTTCAAAACTGAAACAATGGTTGCCAATTGACAAAAGTCAATTACAAAAATTGACGAGTCGATAACCTGGCTAGGCGGTGTTGGTGTGACGTACTTGTATACTACTTTATTTGAATCAGTCATCATTGTAAAAATAATTGAACACTTTGTAGACGTGTTTATCACTCGGAGAATAGCGTGAGGCTAATTGTCAACCGAATAGTGAAAATGTATATTACTGTAATAATGAACAATTATTTTTCCACGAACCGATACTCCCCTCCTACTATTCGTATAGCATTAAATATATTTCGTGTACAATCGTTAAGTATTTACTTCTAATAATTATACTTCCTACATAAGAAACAACATAAATGTATGTGTTAACACTCATAATTACATGTTAATGACAATTTCGATACTCATAACGATTCCCCGTATTTTACGTATAACATTAAATGTACATTATATATAAACACGTTGATAATTACTCATTAACACACACACGCACACACGTATGCATACAGAGATATTCGCATTGAAATATAATTTTTTTAAATAATTTATATTTTAACATGTATATGTATGTACTTGTAACTACATGGGAAGGGGTTATCGGTACAGAGGTGCTAGATGCCGATAGGGTTAAAACCGTGTTATAGTATAGTGATAGCGTTTAGGTTGGTGATAAAAAAATAGTGTTAAGAAGTATCATTGTTAAGTATTGAACATGACGGCGATCCCATCCCATCGATGTATTGGCGGTAAAGAGGAGGAGGGTAAAGAGGTGGAAGTTTTAGAACAAGTGACGGCGGTGGCCGCCAGGTGGAGGTGGTTTTGATCGGTCGGCGGCCAAGTAAAAGGATAGCACCGGCTCCGACTCCGGCACCTCCACCTCAATGGGCGGCCATGTAAAAGGATAATTCCGGCTCCGACTCCGGCACCTCCACCTCAATGGGCGGCCATGTAAAAGGATAGCTCCGGCTTCGACTCCGGCTCCGGCTCCGGTATCTCCACCTCAATGGGCGGCCATGTAAAATGATAGCTCTGGCTCCGACTCCGGCTCCGGCTCCGGCACCAGAATGGCGGCCATGTAAAAGGATAGCTCCGGCTTCGGCTCCGGGGCCAGAACCGCTATTTTTATCCTACTGCAGTAATTCTTAATGTGTGTAGCTGGGCTCCCCAGCAGCTCCCCATTAGTTTTCGTAATAATCCGTTTTGTGACGCTATTTTTTTGACATTTTATGTCCATACTTTGGCACATTAAAATAAAACATTTCCGGCGTCGATTACCGTTATCGTTAGATTCATATCGGAAAACGATCGGGAGTATACTGCCAGCATTTTACCAAGATCAGAAGAGTCGTTTCGACGTACGGGAGTCGGACCGAACTTTCAAATTTCGATAAACCAAATCCGCGTGTAGTCGTTCTTCACTCCCGGCATCGTCGGTTTCTGTTTTGAACACTTCTTTGACGGTCCAGAGACGCCATCGACCTTCACTCTAAAATGATTAACGCATACGAGTCCGCGTTAAGTGAGACATTTTATGTCTTATGTGTGAAATTTTTTTTTTCAAATTCAAATTTAAGTTTTTTCAAAACTGAAACAATGGTTGCCATGGAAACAAACCATAAGGGAGATTTAGGTTTTTTTTTCTGTAACGCTTTTTCGTGACAGTCCCCAGTGGGTATCTTAATTTAGGTAACGCTTTTCGTGGACACTTTTTGGTGGCTACTTTTTCGTGACGGTTTTTCATTTTAATGTGCCAAAGTAAAGACATAAAATGTCTAAACCGTCACGAAAAAGTGTCCACCAAAAAGTGTTCACGAAAAGCATTACCTAAATTAAGATACCCACTGGGGACTGTCACGAAAAAGCGTTACAGAAAAAAAAAACCTAAATCTCCCTTATGGTTTGTTTCCACGGCAACCATTACTTCCATGTGAACCATTGTTTCGGTTTTGAAAAAATTTAAATTTGAATTTGAAAAAAAGATTTTCACACATAAGACATGTCTCACTTAATGCGGACTCGTATGCGTTCTTTAACTTTTCGCAGTGAGATCGGTATGTTAAGGCCTTGTCCAGAGTTACTCCTAAATATTTGGCATTTTGGGCATTATCGAGTTCTATGCCGTCCCAGATTACGTTTAATTTGCGGTTTGCTTCCCTGTTCCTCAGATGGAAGTAGCATATTTGGGTTTTCGCTGGGTTTGGTCGTAAGTGATTTTTATGGTAATAAGTACCAAGCTCTTTAAGTGTTGTTGTTAACTTTTTTTTCAATGTTTCAAAACTTGTGTATTGCACTGCAATAGCGGTATCGTCAGCATATATATTATGGTTTATTAATTGGTCTTTTAATATTGGTTGGTGGTTGGTATATATATTAAACATTGTTGGTGCTAATACACTGCCTTGCAGCAGACCATTTTTAGATTTTCTCCATCTGCTGTTTTTTTCGTTATGACTTACAAAGAATCTCCTATTACTTAGTAAAGCTTCTACTAATTTTACGAAACGGAAATCGTGTGTGATTTTATATAACTTGTATGTCATGATCCTATGATTAATTGTGTCATAGGCAGCTGTTAGATCTGTAAAACTACACCTGTGATTTTCTTTGCTTCATAACCGTTTTCTATTGTTTGTGTTAAGTTGAGAATTTGTCCTGTACACGATTTGCCAGGTCGAAATCCCGCCTGTTGTGGTATTAATTTTTCATCCATTTTTAGTCTATTGAATAAAACTCTTTCGAAAATGTTGTACGTATTACACAACAATGATATCGGTCTAAAATGTTTCGGGTGTGTAAGGTTTTTTCCCGGTTTTGGGAGAGTAATTATTTTGGTTTTCTTCCAAATCTTAGGTATTTTTGTGTTATTCGAATATTATTGAAGAGGTTAAGTATCCATGTTTTTGTTATTTGTCCAAAATGATGAATTTCTTTGTGAATATAACATCTAGGCCCACTGCTTTACGATCTTTCATATTTCCTATTGCGTTTTCCAGTTCTTCACTGGTAATTGAAATACTGAGTTCTTCTGTTTCGTTTAACTCTATCCCTTTAAATTTTATATTCGTCTCGTTTCACGTCTGTTTTACTTGTCTTCCCATTTTCTATCAATTGACTAGCAATTTGATCAGCTGTTATTTTTTATGACGTTTTAGTCTGAATAGGGTCGTTATTAAGTCGTTTAATCATACTCCATGCTTTTCTACTACTATGTCTCATATCTGCTCCTTTAATCATGTCTCTCCATTTATTTTGTTTGACATCTGAGATAGCCCTGGATAACATTTCTCCTTCTCTAATGGTTGCACTATCAAAAGGGTTATTCTCGTAAAGTCTCATACTTTCTTAGTTGTTTTTCCAGTTCCTGTGTTAGGCCCGGTATGTGATATTCTTTGCAACCTCTCGGGATATGTATTCTTGCAGATGTTTTTACATGCTTAGTGAGGAGTTCATAGTTAACTGGTTTTGGATCAATACTAATCATCTTTTCATCTAGAGTCTTTGCGAAATCTTTCCAGTTTGCCTTTTAAAAATTAAATCTTCGTCTGAAAGGCACCATTTTAGGATGTATTGCAGCCATTTTTTTACATATGATGGCTCTATGTTTAGTATTAGGGATTGGCTGTCCGATTTCCTTTGTGCATAAGTGACTTATAGTATCACTTGCGAAAATAAGATCAGGATTATAACCTCTTTTCCATCTTCCACTGTTGAAGGATGCCGGTAATTTTGGGTCATGAATTAAGGATAAATTTTTCCCTTCAGCCCATTCTTCTACCTTTTGTTCATCCTCGTTCATATTTCCGTAACCCCAGCTCGGACTGTGACTGTTGAAATCACCAATTACTACTCTGATCTTCTGTTGTACATCTTGATTAAATATCGTGATTGGATTAAATTTTGTATTTGGAGGTTTAAATATTGATGAAAATAAAATGGTTTCCAAATCAGTCGTTAATATTTCCATGCCCCCTGCTCCGTGAATTTATTTAATAGCTATCGTGTTCTTTACAAACATGGCACTTCCATATTTTTTGTGGTGAATGATGTTGGCGAACTTCATTCCATCAATCTTATGGGTGTTCATATTTTGATCTTTGTGCGTTTCTTGCACAGAACGTCACATTGAGCATCTTTACACAATTGTGCTAGTAAAGTTTCTTTTTCTTGTGATATACCTTCAATATTTATCGAAGCTATCGTCATGGTTGGCCCTGATAAGGGCCGTTTATTGTTCATCATTTTTTATATTTTATATGTTTAAGTAGTATACTATGAGAATGCACAAGAAGATAACAAGACAAGTGTGCGTGCCTGTGTTTGGAAAAATTAGCCGTTAAAAACCTTTGCTCGGGTACACCACGTAGAGGTTTTTTCCTTGTACCCGACAAGTATAATAAATTATATTTAAATTTGAATATATTTTATAAAGTAACCACTATAATTTTAATATCCTTATAAATTAATATTCGTTAATTTGTACTTCAAGCGTATACATTCAACACTGAACAGTTGATATTAAATATCTATTTTGTGAATAAACTTGATTTATTTTTAAAAGTTTAAAAATGAGACCTGATAGTAAACAACCAAAAGCAGATTAACACCTAAAAATCTAGACTACAAATATATACTTTTTTTTAATAGTAATTATAATTTATTTTAATAATTTAAATTGTTAGATTTATTAATAATTATTATTTTATATGTATAGAATAATTTTAATATTTCTATAATGTAAAATTTACAAAATGTTGCTTGTATAAGTAACAATTAAACAAATAATAGATATAAAACAAAACAAATTCAACAGCAACACAAAATTAATATAAATAATAACAAGGATAGCGGTGATTAGTACGCACATGACAATAACTACAAAATTTAGCGATTCGTGCCCACAAAAATAATAATCTATATATATAAAAATGAATTGGTGTCTGTATGTTATCGATGCCTGGCCAAACCGCTGGATGGATTTTGATAGGGTTTTTTCCTACGTATTCAGCGTGGACCCGGGATGGTTTTTGTCTCTTAAAAGTTTTCAAAACCCAACTCCTTAAAGGTTTCAAAACCCGAAACCGGTAAACCGGTGGTTCTTCGCAACTACGAGTTGTTTACCTTTCGCCGTAATTAAGGGTGTAACGTCAGATGGTTACCAAGGGCAACTGTCATATGTTTTTTATAAAAATTCTGGCGTGGTTTTTTATTAGTTTGTCAGTAGAAAATACAATACGAAAATACGCCTTGCATATGTGTAGGTAGTTTGCGTGTAGTAGCAATGGTAATGTAGCCTTTATCGACCTTTATCGTCAATGTTTTAGCGTCGTATATGAGAATTACATGCCAATTTTCAAAATCCAAGGGCAAATTTATCATTGTGCTTCTACCTCTGTCAGATTCTGATTACAAATTTCTCTACTATATCATAGACAGTTATGTCCCCTCTAAACGAAAATTGATTTGCCGATCTACATCTGTAGCATGAACGCTAAAGTCCTTTCGAGGTTCCGAAACAATCGAGCAACAAGCATCACGATTGGAAACCAACCGAGATCGAACTGCTCAAGCCCGCTTGACTTATACCATTGACCAACGGAGAGCAAGTTTGACTCTAGGAAGAGAACACTATGATCGATCCAGACGGACGCTGCACGTTGAATTGAATCTTGCTGCTTTCTATTACTATGCGGTATATGTTTACAGTCGCCATCGAAGTGTCGTCATTGGAAAAATGGACAAGTTATGCGAATCTTGCCGTGCATTGAAATTCAAAAACGAAATTCCAGAAATGTGCTGCGCAGGTGGAAAAGTGAAATTGCAAAAATTGCTTATTGTAATCTTCTTGATATCTCTACTTTTAATTGATTGTCTTGAATTAAGAGAACGCCCAAGTATTTAAATTGTGGTGCTCTGTAGAAGATGTGTCCTTCCACTTCCACACTTTCTCCATGTTGATACATCTTATCCCTTGTTCTGAGTTTCATATATTCCGTCTTTTCGTCATTTCATATATTCCGTCATTCATTATGAGACCGACTTTACTCGCAGCATCCATTAATTTCTTACATTGTTTTTCATTATCTTCATGTTGTCTCTTATGATGGCAAATGCCATGCAAATGCCAGCAGGCTTATCTTTGACTGACCTAATGTTAAACCTTCTGATTTGTCCATATCTCTAACTACTTTTTCCAGTAGTAGTTTATAAATAATCGGAGAGATAGCGTCCCCTTTTCTCAAACCAGTGGTTACTTTAAACGATTGAGATGTGGACAAGAACTTGCAATTTTAATTTTTACCTCAGAATTTTCCATGCTGGCTTTAATGAGGTTAATTAGTTTTTTAGGGAAATTAAACTTTTTTAATATATTAAATAAGCTCGGCATATGTATAAAGTCGTATGCTTTCTTAAAGTCAACAAACAATGTATATATCTCCTTGTCGTACTCCCACATTTTGTGGAATACTTGTTTTATAATAAAGATTTGGTTTGTGGTTAACGTGTTCAATTTAAATCCACCTTATTAGTCTCCCAAGGTGCCTTTAGAGATTGGTTTTGTATATCTGATATAGTTTCTTCATCCAAACTCTTTAGAGTTTCATCCTGGATCCTATCTTCACCTGGAGTTTTACGACTTTTTAACCTCTTAATTTGTTGTGCTATCTCAATTATAGATAGTGGGGGGTATAAGGGGAGTTTCTATAACGTAAAGATATTTAATATAGTAGTGAAAATAAAAGAAAAAACAAATAAAGAGCACAGATTAGATGAATACAGATGGATCACTCGGCCCGAGAACAAAAGAATTGCAAATACGCTTTTCTGATTGGTTCCTCCTCAAATCAATGTAGGCGCATATGATAACATAAATTATAGTGATGATATTATACAATATTATTGTACAACTTCTTTATTATTTTAAATATAATAATAATGATTATCATATGCCAGTAAAAATTTAATGCAGATTAAGTACATATTTGTTTCCAACTAATATATGAATGAAATTCAATTGAATTATAATTCAAAACGGAAAATGGCTTTATTTAAAAAAAATGCCATGTTCGATTAACTAATTTACACCAAGTATAGACTTATTTGTCTACATGAATTCCTAACAAATGAACTTGACCACAAATTCAATAGAAAGAAATATTACTAACTATTGTTCTAATCCAGCTTCTAATATTAAAGGGTAAAATTTAAGTAAGAAAACAGCAACAATTTTCTTAATATGTATCGTTATTTTTTTTTTTTAAAGTGGTAGACTTTTTTGATAGCTATATATATTCTTATATTAATTTGTTTAATTAATTTCTGTATTTTTTACATACATTTTTCTTTATTTATATATATATATTTTAATAATGAAATTTAAGTAGTACCTAATTTATTTAATAGTTTGAAAATTCTTTCAATTTTTCTACAGATTTTTACTTAACTGATAAGTGTTTCTTATACTATTTATGTGTCTTCATTTGACAAATATTTTTTAAATGTTTGTTTTTCAACTAATGTAAGGATGAAATAATTACACGGATTAGATGAATATTATACGTTTTATTATAGTAAATTATAATCTAGTGATCTGAACACGGTTGCTGGTTGGCTGCAAATTTCTTTCGTTGTTCGTGTACACTTTTGGCGCACATAGTAAATCAAATAATGAGTTTGAAAATCTGTAATTAGGAATAATCTTTTAATAACACATACAGTTTATTCAACCATATAGTACCAACATTTAACTTACAATCATATAAAACATACCAAACACAAATAGTTTGTTTCTTTAACAGTTTACTTCATTCATTTAGTCCATCTCAATATGATTGTTCCGAAATTATAAATAATTTAAAACATAAAAAAATATATTTTCAGTAGTGCTGAAAAGGACTGTTTTAAAAGCCCTGAAAAGAACTGTTTTAAAAGAAGCCCTGAAAAGAACTGTTTAAAAAGAAGTCCTAAAAAGGACTGTTTAAAAAAATGGCTAAACGTTTAGTTCTGAAAAAAGCAGCTCAGAAATTAGTCAAGGTAATTCACAAGTATAATATTAATATAATTAATTGACCCTGTATTAAATTATATAGAGAATAGAGATTACAGTATAAAGTATAGGCAAATTTAGAATAAATTATTTGACAAAATTATGTGAATATTGAGTTCCTAAAACTAACATTTTTATATTTATTACAGATGTTGTAAAATAACTAATTTTCTATTTTTTAATTTTTTATTTGATAAAAGATTTTTATTTAAGAATTTAATTGACGAATAAATCCTAAAACGAATAAAAAATGAAAGTAAATAATTTTTATTAAATTGAGGACATGGATGTTCGTATACTACATTGATCATACATTGCTTAAGTTTTTGACCTACACTTTGCTCAACAGACAACTTGGGAAAATATTGTACGAACAACGTTTCTAATTTATAAATATAATTATAAAATTCTTCATAAGGCATTGTTAAATTACCAAAAGTTGATTTCTCATGATTTACATAAGCTTTAAAATAACATTATAAAAAGGAATGATCTAATTTTTTTTGAATTTCTATACCTATAACCCTGTTTATTTTTATTTTTTAAATTAAGGTGATTTCTGACAATTATAAATAAACCAGGAGATAAGTACTTTTCGCTTAACTCTACATAATTTTCTATAGTGTCGTTATTGGCTAATCTTTTACTTAAATTTAAAACAGATTTTTTTAAACGATTAATTTCCTTCACATTATACTGATTTATTACCGACATTTTTTTCTTTCGTGGAGTGTTTGCCGACAAGTACCCTGGCGTTTGATTACTTGAATCACTTGAATTAACGGGTGATGTAGTTAGATTAGGTGATAGGTTAGTGTTGATGTTTTCAACACTCACTACATCGAATGAAGAATTGCTGCCTACACTAGCACAACTGATGTAAGAAGTTGACACATTAGTTACAAGATCCTCTTCAACATCAACTACAAATTAAACATTTTTTTTTTTTTCATTTTTATATATATATATATATATGTAAGAAATGATTTTAATTATATTACTTGCATGTCATATCTAATATAACTTTTTTACTTACAATTGAACAATGTAGGGATTGCATTGAATACAAGCCTACATTTTGTTGTGGAATTCAAAAACATTTTATCTTCAAAATGCTTTTCACAGATCCTGTAACTAATGTTTGATTTTGAAATACTGTTTGCCAAGTGTTCTGAGTGGCAGTTCTTCATCCAAATCTCACGTCGCTCAATTTCTTTTGGGTATCCAAAGAAACTTAAATTCTGAATACTGCTAGAACTGGTACAACACTTAACGGAGCACCGTTTATTTTTGTTAAAGGCTTTGTTTAACAAGAAAATAAAAAATTTTATTTTATTACTTGAATAATCAAGAGGATCAAACAAAAGAGCAGTACAAGCGTACTCGAAATCACAATTCACAATTCATTTTATGTAAACAAAAAACACCAACCGGTTATTTTACAGTAGCAATGTGTAAATTTTAGGTAAATATATTATACTATTGTGCGGTAACACTGATTTGAGGGGGAACCAATCACACAATATTTTTTGTTTACATCGCGAGTGATCCATCTGTATTCATCTAATCTGTGTAAAGAGTAAAAAAGAAGAGAAATAAAAGAATTAACGAATAGAAATAAAATAAAAATTGTAAGTTAATACTTGAATATAAAAAAAATATATGTATATATTTAAACAAATATATATCAATATATATACACACATATATATCAATATATATATACACACATACATATATGTATAGTTAACCCATTAGCGCCCAGCATTAATATATGGCAACGGTTATCGAGTCTATTTATAACTTGTTTTTCCGAATATTGTTTGTGTTTGAATTAATACGGTGCATGTAAATTGATGGGAAATTACGTCTAGTTTACGATTATGTGAGTGGATTCACTTTATCGTTTACTGTTTTCTCGTAAACACGTTTTGATTTTCACGAATTTTGCGGCCAAGGAAAAAATGGATCTTCGTTTCGAGTAAGTACATTTTAACATATGTAAATTAATTTTTTTGGTATGATATATTTGATAATAAGACATTCTAAGAACTATTTCATAATAGTTTGAAAAGATTTTGATAATATAAGAAATAGTTGTGCTCATCTAAATCTTGGTGTTGCCATATGGCAACGCTAGGCGTTTCTATGCATATAAAATTTTATATCACTTTTTCACTTTGAAAGACATGGTCTTTCACTTTCTGATGCAATGGACATTTTATTAAATGATGATGAGATCGAGGGTGATATTTTTATTGAACCACCTTATCCTAGCGTTGATACTGATTAAAATTCGGGTGATTAAAACGGGAGTGGGTAAGATAATATAGTAGTAGATAATTTTCGAATGTAGTAAATATATACTGCTTATTTATAGTTTAGTTGATAATCTCTCATTGCGACAACTGACGGCAAATGCTGAAATTCGACTTGGAAACAAAGAAAGAATAAAAGGTAACTTTTGTAACGAAGTAGTTCAACCAACAGAAACATCTTCTACGCCAAGATTTAGTCATAGTTCTCTTTCAGTTGAATCATTGGTTTTTACATCTGAAAAACATCTTAAGTGGTTGAAGGCTAGTCAAAAATCAAAACGAACACCTCGTTGGGAAAAGGGGGCAGATTTTGACATGGAAAGACCCGTTCCATTTCCTGAACCAGATTACTCTAAGTATAAAAGTATGTCCGCTACCGACATTTTCGAAAAGTTTGTTGATACCGAAATTATTGAACATTTATTGATAGAAACTAGACGGTATGCATTATTTTTAAACTCCCCAATCCAAATATTTCAGCAGAAGAAATTCTTTGTTTTATAGCGATCTTATATGTTAGTGGGTATAATAATTTATCGTCAAAAAGACATTATTGGGATTCAAAAAATGACATGAAAAATTTACGTGTGTGAAGTTGGCCCACCCACTTCAAGGTGTAAACTTCAAACCTACACTAATATTTTGCGAGTTTTTTGCGAGAATTTGCGAGTCCATTTTCAGAATTTGCGAGTCAGTCATTATCGAGTAAAAAACAAAAGTACCGAAGGGTGGGCCAACTTCACGTAGCCCACCCACTTTGTCCTAGAACTTCACAATTAGTATCAAACGAAAGCTTTTAATTTGCGAGAATTTGCGAGTCCATTTTCAGAATTTGCGAGTAACCCCTTCAACCAGCAAACCCATTTTTCAACCGTGAAGTTAGCCCACCCACTTTGTCCAAGGACTTCGCAATTTGTATCAAACAAAATCTTTTAATTTGCGAGAATTTACGAGTTAGTCATTACCGAGTATAAACGAAAACCCAAATGGTGGGCTAATTTCACGTGCCCCATCCACTTTGTCCTAGAATTTCAAAATTTGTATATATGTTAAAAACATTATGTATTCTTAATGAATATGCGTATTTTTAATGTTTAATCTGACTTCCAGTTTAATGAAATATTTATTATTGAATTATTGTATTATTATTATTATTATGATTTTTAAATAAAGTATTTAATAAAAAATTATATCGAAAATAATTGGGTAAACTTAGTCAAATTGGCACTGTAATTTAAAAAAATATGTGCATATATTATACATGCACAATTCAAAACATTTTCTTTCTTTTATTACGAACGTAATTTTTATTCATTTTTTTATACAACGTTATATTTTGGAAATAATATACTATTATATTATAAGAAGTTATGTAAAACCCACGTGTATTAACGTTTACCATTGATTCCACGTCGACGCCGCCGTCTTCCCGCCATCGGATATCTATTATTAGCCAGGGTTTTTTCGAATATAATAAATTGATCAGCGGTCACGACTCGCAAAGAGAATTGTGTTATGCTATGACTTGGGCATTGATGTTGTATGGATAGTATATTATTATATTTTGTTATTTTATTATTTTGTTTAAATTTTTAATTTATACTTTGTCATTCGTGTATATTATATTCATCGTATATGTGTTATATTTGCATTGTTAGTGTACTCAAATCCGAACATTTAAACGAGTTTTACCAATAAATGACTTCAAACCATTGATTTATAATCAATGTTTCAAACAAATAACAAAAAAAGATAATATAAAACATCAAAACAATTTAATAAACATATTTTCATTGAATTTGACATTTTTAATATATCGATAAAAATTCATGAAATACTAAAAACATTAATGAAGAAGTAATTAAAACACATTTTATAAATATTTTTATTTATATATGGTGCTATTTAGATGTTACTTTGGGTTTTTTATTACAGGTTTACACTTGTAGCTACCATTGATTTTGTATCTGGCAATCATTATGTAACCTACATTTACAGAGCTCTTAAAAATATATGGGAGCTTCATAACGATCTGGCTAAAAAATTACTATAGTACAAAATGAAAGTGTTGTATTAAATCCTCATATGCTAATATATGCACAAATATAACACAGTATTACATTAAAATTATTTTGATATATATTATGAATTAACATATTTTAATTTAGCAATTTGTAACATTTTTTCTTTTAATTGTCTTTATATATATATATATATATATAATATATATATATATATGTATATTTATAAATACAATTATAATTGAATATGGATAATAATAAAAAAGGAACAATATAAAATATTTTTCAGGATTATAAATATTTGTGGATACTATAATAATGAATTAAAAATTTTAAGCATCTTTAACCATTTGTTACAATTAATACATTTTTAAAGTGAAGAAGTAATATTATCTATATTTATTGTATTTTAATAAATAAAAAGAGTTCTTTATATATCAAACAAAGATAGTTTGTTTTTATATTTAAATGTTTAAAAATGTACGTATACCCTTAATATATTAGAATTCTATACTGATATCGATTAATGAGATATGGGAAAACCATAACCATTCATGCATAATTATATATGGGAAAAAAATCTATCTCTAAGAATTAAAAAGTATCAACATGAGAAGGTCAACATAATATATATAGCTCGTTACGGATTTATTGAAGAATCCAAATTGATATTTTATAGTTTCATATATATAAATTTGCATACTGCACGAATTATACGGATTGACACAATGAAATGAAAAGTGAGGTGTTAAAACAATGGTTCATTCAATTTTTAAATGACATTAAAGAAATTCGATAAATGTTGAGGACAATGCGAATTTCTATAGTTACGAATATTTTGGTATAAGTTTCTTGAATTCTAGGACAATATAGTGAAGTTAGCCCACCATTTGGGTTTTCGTTTTTACTCGGTAATGATTTACTCGTAAATTCTTGCAAATTAAAAGCTTTTGTTTGATACAAATTGTGAAGTTCTAGGACAAAGTGGGTGGGCTAACTTTACGGTTGAAAAATGGGTTTGCTGGTTGAAGGGGTTACTCGCAAATTCTGAAAATGGACTCGCAAATTCTCGCAAATTATAAACTTTCGTTTGATACTAATTGTGAAGTTCTAAGACAAAGTGGGTGGACCAACTTCACGGTTGAAAAATTGGTTTGCTGAGTGGAGGGGTGACTTGTAAATTCTGAAAATGAACTCGCAAATTCTCGCAAATTAAAAGCATTCGTTTCATACTAATTTCGAAGTTCTAGGACAAAGTGGGTGGGCCAACTTCACGGTCGAAAAATGGGTTTGCTGGGTGGAGGGGTGACTCGCAAATTCTGAAAATGGACTCGCAAATTCTCGCAAATTAAAAGCTTTCGTTTGATACAAATTTTGAAATTCTAGGACAAAGTGGGTGGGCTACGTGAAGTTGGCCCACCCTTCGGTACTTTTGTTTTTTACTCGGTAATGACTGACTCGCAAATTCTGAAAATGGACTCGCAAATTCTCGCAAAAAACTCGCAAAATATTAGTGTAGGTTTGAAGTTTACACCTTGAAGTCGGTGGGCCAACTTCACATACGTGAAAAATTTAGCGGTATCTGAGTCAATGAGACGAAACAGGTTTTTGCAGATTTGTCGATTTTTACATTTTGCTAATAACATCGATATAAATCAAAATGATAAAGCATGGAAAATACATCCAGTTATGGAAATGCTAAAAAAAAATGCATTGAAAATTTTATTCCCGAACAACATCTCATTTACGATGAAAGTATGGTTAAATATTTTGGGCGACATAGTTGTAAGCAATTTATACGCGGAAAATCTATTAGATTTGGTTACAAGGTGTGGTGTCTAAACACAAAAGATGGATATTTGGTAAACTTTGAACTTTATCAAGGTAAAAGTCCAAATGCCAACACTGTCTACGAAGAGTTATTTGATAAAGCTGCAAGTCCATTATTAGTTCTTATAGATGAAATTCCGGAAAAAACGAGGTTTCTAAATTATTCTTTTTACATGGATAATTTATTTTCCGGTAAAAATCTCCTCTCATTTTTAAAATATTGTGGATATTCAGCAATAGGAACAATTCGTGAAAATAGAATCCCAAAAAACTGTCCTTTATCAAATAAAAAAACGTTTATAAAAATGAACGCGGATACTTTGAAACGGCTATGGATAAAAATGATGATCTTTTGTACGTTCGATGGATAGATAATGCCGTAGTGACAATGATCTCATCTTCGTGTGGTACTAAAGAAATAAGCCAAGTTAAAAGATTTTTTCAGAAAAAAAAGCAAATATTTTGGTTCAAAGACCAAACTTAATTACAAAGTACAACACATATATGGGAGGTACTGATCAGATGGATCAAAATCTTGGATGTTACCGTATAGGATTTCGTAGCAAAAAATGGTATTGGCCTCTAGTGACATGGATGTTTGATGTAGCTATGCAAAATAGTTGGATTATATACAATAAAACAGGGAGACCATAAATATCTTAACTGGAATTTAGAAGAGAGGTAATAAATGTTTAATTAGAAAAATACAAAAACACTCCAACAGGATCAGGACGCATATCAAAATCATTTTGTTTATCAGACTTTCGTATATCAGATACATTACGGTTTGATAAAATTGATTATTTCGTACAAAACACAGAAGAAAAAAAAAGGAGATGTGCATGAAAAATTTTCGAATTGTAATAGTTATAAGAAAAAAATAATTATATAATACAAATGTATCAAAAAACAAAGAAATTTGGTATATAATGAAAGTAAATATGGTGAGATATAATTATTACTTAATATATATTGATATAGAATGTTATTTTTGCAATCTGTTTGTATACTTAGAATATTTTTAAATTTATTGTGTTTAATTTCTTTATAAATGTGTAATTCTTTCAAAACGGAATTGATATAAATATTATGTTGTATATTTAAAATGTCTATGTCATTATCTATATTAAAAATAATAAGATTATTATTTTCTAAAACATGTTTTGCAAAATTTGAATTTGGATTAGATTTTTTCAATCTTATTTCAGAGTTGTGTTCTTTATATCTTTTATTCAAATTTCTATTCGTTTTAACAACATAAAACTTATTACAACTACATTTAAGTTCGTTAATACCACAAAAATTTAATTTATTGAAATTATTATTTGAAAATTGTTTTGTTTTATAATTTATTTGTTTGATTAAATTATTATTAGTATTGAATGTGAATTTAATATTATTTACATTATTATTTAAAATGTTTGTGATGTTTTCTGATAATAAATTTTGATATTTCATTATACAATAATTAACTACATTATTTATTTGTTTAGGCTTTTTTATGTCTTCTTTAGTTGTTTTATATATTATATTGATTGTGTTTAAATTATTTTTATTTTTAAGTACGATATCATATATAATATTAAGGTCATGTTTATAATTATATTCATTTAAAGGTAAGCGCTCAAGTCTATAAAAAATTGAGTTAAAAAATGCAATTTTTGCTTGCGCTCATCTACGATTGTAGGTCAATCGATCGCGCCCGAAAAACGTTCGTACAATATTTATTTTTCTTATTTTTTATGTCTTTGAAAAATGGAATGAATGTCTGATAAATTACATCCAACGATGGATTTAACAGGATAAGATGGAGTGACATTTGATTTACACCCTTTAAAGGTACAATCAGGTATGTGTTTTTCTTGACGGCCGGGATGACCGGAAGGTGACGATGTATTTTTCTTATTTATATATATAAATAGTTAATATTTATGGTTATATATCTTCTCTTCTTCTTATATAAAAGAATTTAGTTTCCGTATGTTTATGTCCTTAAAACTCAAAATATAGTTGATAGATTGACTTGAAATTTTTACACAACGTTGCCTTTACTATATATGAGAATGTTTTTATATACATTTTATCTCGAAGTTTCATGGAAATTGGAAATTTCAAGCGTTTCGTGAGGTTAAAATAAATACAATTATATCTAGCAAATGACTATATACAGTGCTTATTCAATGGGGGGGGGGGGGGTGCGAGCAGGTATTTTTTATTATATATTTCTTAGTTTTGTACGTTTCACACTAAATAATAAATAATAGTCTGTAAAAAAGAATAATTTTTTTTTTTTTATATTATTTGAAAAATATTTCGTGTTTTTTATCATTATTGTGAAATAGTAATAATTTATATTTCCTTCTTTTAGTTCGTTTTATTGTTATGTCGGAATAGAATTGAATTCAATCGTGTATTTTTTTGCATGACGCGTACCTATATTTGCAAATATAATAATATAATAATAATAATTAATTATTATGTTTCACTCACGTTCGAACATAGGCCGCCATTCTCGACATGCAATCACAGAACGTCAAAGAAGATCAAACCCCATTGATATAGAATGTTTAGACGATAATGAACGTTTTAAAGTCAAAAATACTCAAAGGCGAGTAGTAAAATTGGCAGATCAGGGGAATGAAAAACTTGTAGTTTTACGAATAGAAACGAGAAGAAGAAGAGGAGTACATCCGTTTCAACAACGCCAAGAAGTAGATCAACAGAGAAGTTGAAATATCTGAATGATGGGGCTTCATATCACCAAATTGCTTTTTCATACAAACCGGATAATCAATACAATACTATATGTAAATTTGTTCGAATCAGAAAAATGGATAATGTTTATTCGCACTGCAGAGCAATGAAATTTAAAGGAGAAGCCCTGAGAATGTGCTGCGTGAGCGGAAAAGTAAAGCTACCTGTTTGATCCGCATTTATCCGACTTTTCGTATCGGTCAACCGACCATACGATACTCCGGTAATCGGATCGAACCTTCTCGAACATTCGAGAAAGATCGGTGGGCATCCCCACTCGTCGCCGATAAGCTGATATGACCACGTCGAAACGTACGACATACGCCGCTACGAGTGTGTCGGCTCTCGTCCGTTCGATGACGTAGACTGTTTTGTTGTATGCTCGAGCGTCCGCTCTTTTTCGGGTTGCCGTGATATTTGCGCGACTCCGAATTCTTTTGCATGTGAACCGTGTTCACTGCGACCCGCGTTCGCGTCGGTTTAATTTGTCAAACGTGCCGTTCCGATTCATGGGTGTGGCGAACGCCTCCGTTTGGTATACGCGCGATTGCTCCGAGCGCCATTTCTGATACTCGCGTGTGTCGTTTTCGCGTTTGCGGATATTCGGGTGCATGCGAGAGTTGCGTTGCTCTCGTATTCGGTCACCATTCATTGTGTCGTGCCATTCGTCCGTTAGTGCGACATACAGTTACATGGATTGTCGGATGCGATATCGCTCCGCCGTTGGCGACGAACGTTAGTCGGGATTCGTGCCGTCACATTCACACTCGAGTCCAACGCGACGAACTCACGTTTCATCATTGTGGCTCCACTGTGTCCGTCTTCAGATCATTATATAGACGGTACCAACCGATACCCGGCGATCACTGGTGATATCAGTCATTTTTGCGTTTTTACGTGTGTTTATCAACAATTATATTTAAGTCGCATTGTGCGTCTCCTTCATTTGGGTTATTACACGTTTTGTTGTATATTGACGTCTTTCCTTTTTATTTTGTGTATTATTTACGAGGTCACCTTATCCCATACCCTAGACGCGAGTCGAAGCGGCCAACTGCCATACTCGTAAGAGCCGTTACGGCGCACACACTACCTGTACTTGTACAGCCAAAAGAACCAATGAAAAATTTGTTAAATGAAATTATTGGTGAATCAAGACAGTTTCTCAAAACATTAGAAAATTCAATTCCTGATTTCAGCTGACTTCATTTGGCGCTAACGTTATAGCGGAGAATTTTATGCTGACATTTAAAATTCAGGGACAAATTTACCAGAAAGCTGGTTAAAACAGTATATGCAAATAGTTGAGTAGAATTGATATAATACACAATTCAAGTTTTCATTGATTATTATTTATTTAAATTAATATAATAGGAAAATTAATAAACAAATTATTGAATATATTATTCAAACCTATTTAACAACAAATTGTTATATATTATTCGAACATATTTTATGTTAACATAATTTTTAAATAATTCAATAATAATTTGTATTTAAGTGAATACATAAAACAATAATAAACTCAAAAATAGTAAAAATTTGGAAATGATGTTGGTAGTGTAGACCAGGGATTGGCAACCCGCGGCCCGCGTAGCAATTTTGTGGCCCGCGTGTAAAATTTACAATTAGTACAAAAATATTGTACACAGTATATTCGTTGATAAAAACTGGTATTTCATACAAGAATTTTATTATATAATTTTATTTGGAAAACTCATTAAATATAAAATTGATTTTATACTGCTTAAACTAATTTGGATTATTCGTTTATTCGCCTAATATAATAATAGACATTATGTATAAAAACAATGTACACATTATCTACGTTTCGTTTAACGTACATCGTACAAAACAAAATATGACTTAATATTACTGAATCGATTTTAAAGTAAGGCGTAATCATCTCAGTTTGGTGTGTGTTATTTTAATACGTAGTGCTATAGCTATTAAACGAAAAATTAACGATGAGCATCGTACTTTCAAAATGATTGAACCGAACTTTTCTTTTTATTGAGCGTAGTGGTAAGTTATTATGTTTGTATTATAATAAAATTATAACCGTTATGAAAGAGTACAACGTCAGGTGACACTATGAAATTGAACATAAAGAAAAATTAAAAAAATTAACAGGCGATTAAGAAAAAATAAAATAAAACAGTTATTAACATTTCTAAGTAGCAAAATATTTTCAAATTCCAAAATATACATAACGAATCGTCTGTACGATCAAGTTATGTAGTTGTAGAAATGTTAGCAAAAAACAATCGTCCATTCACTGACACTGAATTTTTAAAGGAATGCATGTTAGTTACAGTAAATGAAGCATGTCCAGAAAAAATAAAACAATTTGAAGAAATCAGTCTTTCGACTCGAACGTGTGTGAAACAAACTGTGGAATTGGGAAATAATTTGTTTTTGCAATTACAAGATAATATTATACCGTCATATGACTGTTTTTCAATAGCAATCGATGAGAGCACAGATATATTTGACACAAGTCAACTTTTAATATTCATACGCGACATAGATAAGGGGTTTAATATTTTTGAAGAGTTAGCAGATATATGTAGTATAAAAGGCACTACAACGGGAAAAGATATATTCAAAAATATCACAAACTCATTTGAAAAATTAGGGCTTCTGTTAAAAATATGAATAAGTATTACTACTGATGGAGGAAAAAATATGAGTGGCATAAATAAAGGTATTGTAGGAAGAATCAAGATGAAAATGATTGATAATAAAATTGAAATGCTCATGGTTTTTCGTTATATCATACATAAAGAATCACTATGTTGCAAAGTCTTGACTTGGAAACATGTCATAAATACAGTTGTATTAACCATAAACTATATATGAAAAAATGTATTGGCACATCGATAATTCTAACAGTTTTTAGGTGAAATTGAAGCTGCAAATATGAATATTGAATATTGAATATGGTGATATCATGTATTTGACGGAAGTTCGTTCGTTAAGTAGGGGAAAGACTAAAATGTTTTTTTATCCTCAGGGAGGAAATAAATATATTTATAAATGAAAAAGAAAAAACTCCAATTAACTGATAAAAATTGGATACTCGATCTTGCTTTTTTAACTGACATTACCATATTTTTAAATGAATTAAATGTAAAATTATAAGGAAAAAACTACTTTCAGATATGTACTCTGATATTAAAGCATTTTCAATGAAATTAAACATGTTGTATAGCCATATCGACGAAAAAAAATCGGATCATTTTGTTTGTTGTAAAAAAGCCATGGAGACATTTCAACAATGTAACTGGGAAGAAATAAAAGTAAAATTTTTAAATATCATAGAAAAGTAACAAAATGAATTTACATCCAGATTTTCAGATTTGTATTCCATTGATTCAAAAATAAAGTTACTACAGAACCCATTTATAATTGATATTGATGACGCTGAAAGTTGTTTACTACTGAAACTTATTGTGTTGCAAAGTGATGAAAGTCTTAAAACTGCCTTCCATGATGCTCATAACTTAATACAGTTTTATTCGAGTCTCTATGACTTAAAATTTAGCAAAGTTAAATATTTTGCTTATAAAATGTTGATCGTGTTTGGAAGTACGTTTATTTGAGAATAAACTTTTTCACTAATGAAATATCGAAAAAGCAAATATAATTCACGATTAAAACATGATCACTTAAATGCTGTTTTAAGAATTTCTACATCGAAAATAAAACATAATATCAATAAATTGTTTGATGCTATTCAAACCCAAAAATCACATAAACTATTACTTTGTATTTATTTTTATAATATTATATAATTTTGACGTGTTATTATAATTCTAACTTTGTTTCTAGATACCTCGCTAAATTAATAAACCAAACAGTAATAAACATAAATAAATTAAATTTTATATAACTATAAATTTTTGTTTAAAAAAAAATAAGATATATTCAAATTGTGGCCCGTAAAGAAAATTATATTTATTTTGTGGACCTTGACACTAAAAAGGTTGCCGACCCCTTTCTATAGACTATCATCATCATTATATTTTCCAAATGGTCAATATTATTCTGTATCTCAAACTTTCTATAAAATTGTAATATGGATAATAAAAATTATAGTATAATACATTTGCTAAAGTAATTATTATAGTGCAAATAATAGAGACAAATAAAATATAAAGTTGTACAAAATGATTTAGAGAAAATGAAAAATGAATAATCATATTAAAATATAATATTTACTAACTTATATTTATAAGAGTATATGTAAAATTTAAAACGAAACAAAGTGAAATTAATTATTACAAAATAGATAAGATGCTATGAACTATCATTTTATGGCCATAAAATTAAGATAGAACTTTCAAATAAGAAATATATTGTATCATAGCGTAATAAATATTTTAAAATTTTTATTTTAAATGTAACACAATTATTATTTTTCTATTCATGGTAATTTGCGTTACGCCGGCAATTTAGATTTGAGATATTTCCGGTATTCGTGTTGACATTCTAATTAAATACATAATGATATTTTATTATTTCAATTTAAAATGATAATATTAGTTTTATACAAACTACAAAAACAGTAAAATACAATTAATTTAAAATGTTTTCTTTAGTTTAAGTTAGTGATTCTCGTCCAGGATGTAGAGAACGTCAATTAGAGGTGCATTCATTCATAGTTTTCATTAATAATAAAAGTGTGCTTTATAACTTTTGACTATTTAAAACCAAAGATAAAAGTATGGAATATAGAGCGTAGGGTGCTCCTGGATTTTTATAAAATACCTAAGGGTGCTGTGAATAAAAAAATGTTGAAAACAACTTTTCTAAGTACAATATATTATACACATATAAAAATATTCATACGAAAAATGCATAAACCAAACTACAATAAATATTACTATTTGTTTCGTTAACTGATAAAACCCAACAAGTTTACGGCAAAACAGATCAGATATTATACGAGTATTAAACATATCAATGATTTAGAGGGTATAAAATAATGTAGGAGAAAACTGTAAAAAAATAGTACGATAATTTTACAACTATACTAGTTTATAATTACACTATAATCTTCTTCCTATATACTCGTACATACAACTTATGATTTTTTTAAAAAATTTGTAATCATTTATTTCATTAATATATATTCCATTCATGTTTTTTCTTTTAAATTTTATATTTTATATATTATAAAATAAAATAATAAGTAGCCATAGTGTTATATGTTATATATGTTATATCCTTATACATATCTAATTTCCAAATCAGATTGTATTTATACGTTATAATAAGAGATTTTATTTATTATTTATAAGTATTATTTTTTATTAAAATATATAACCATAAATATATTAATTAAAAGCTCTATTGAAATATATTAGTAATATCTATAAAATACTTGAGCTAAGATTTTTTTTGCTATAGAAACGAATAAAATAAGAAAAGTTTCAATATTCTCATACTTATATTTTATTCATGTAGAAAAATTAAAAATTAAATGGATTCATATCGATTATTACTAATAATATTATAGTGTACTACTAGATTTTAAACACAGCAAAGAATATATTGGGTATAATATATATATATATAACAAACAATATGTGAATATATATATATTTATTTATCTTTGTATTATTACATTTTGTAAATATATTTAAAAAAATACATTTATAATTAATTTAATTATAATAAATTTAAAATTATAAATATCTTATCTGGAGAATATCTAAGAGATATCCTCATATCTTATGAGGAATATAAACATAAGATAAGAACAACTGTAATAATATTATAATGTATTATTCTTTATTTTAACAATCCTAATTGGATTTTTTTTTAAATATATGAAGCAAAAAAAAGAATGTTTCTTGTTTTATTAAATTTGTTTTTAAAGTTATTCAACATAATATTAGTTACAATGTTCAAACAAACAATATGTATATATATATATTTAAATGTTTACATTTTTGTAGATTTCACAAATATTCTTATCAAATACAAATTGAATCCAGTCATAACATATGGTTTACATTTCGTAGAGACAAATTAAAAATAGTCAAATAATAAATGTAAAATTCAAGACATAGCTAATGTTTAAAAATTACCTTGGTTGTAGAGTCCTTTAACTTTAGAAATGAATAAAATACAAAATATAAAGAACAATGTTCTAATGTACATATAGCCTTGTTAAAAAGTATATAGTATATAGTCTAGTTGAAAAATTGAAAATTAAATGAAATGTTTTCCAACGTATTACGGTGTGATATTTGATTTTAATCTTATCGCAATGTTTTATGATATTAATATTCATAGTTATTAAATATTGTTTTTTCTCATCACTCTAAGAGTAAATAAGTTAACTCTTTATTTTTAAACTAATCCTATTTAGTTAAAAAAAAAATTACGTAAAAATAAAATGTATGAAGTTAATTACTTTATTAGAAAAGTAACATGAAAAAAATTTAAAATTGCAATGATTTCTTTAGGAATATAAATTTAAAATATGAATTCATTTAGTTAAATTGTGGTGTTTCTTTTATTTTCATAATTTAAGATAGAAAATTTTAACATTTTTTTTTTTAACTGGTAAAGTAGAGTTATTCAAATAGTTATAAATTAAGTTAAATATGAAATGTGTCTTTGCTATTTTTTAAAAAAAAGTTTATAGACCAAATTTAAAATTGAAATTATTTAATGAGGAATATAAATATGAGATAAGAACTTCTGTAGTTATATTATGATGTTAGTACCGTAGCGACAGCTGTTCGATACATACATGCACTATCGCTCCGCGCTTATCGTATCAATTAAAATTAATGAGTACTAAGTTACACTCTATATCTCAACTTAATTTTAACTTTTTAAAAAAACTAAAATAACGTCACATTTTATATAATCTTTCGTGTATATATTAATTTAAAAAATATAAATCTACACAATGTACGTTTTCACCGCCGCATCGGCCGTTGGCTGTAACCTGCACACTAACAAGTCAGTTACAATCAATGCCAAAAATAAAACGAAAAAATGCTAATCACCGCTGACTATCGCGAAACCAATTAAACACATGACGGGAGAAGTAACTCCGACTTATTTTTCAGATAATGATATGGACTGGCAAAACATTGAAATAAACAAACGCATTAGGTCACCTAAAAATATTATAATTGTATAGACTTTGTATAATGCACCCAGGTTTTTTTTATTATTGATTATTTCATTTTCTCCCTTCTAATCCCTATAAATTTAAATGATTAATGTAAAATAGAATTTAAGTTTATCATAATATTTACAGTCTATTTCCATACTATTTTCATAACTGCCTTTTTATTTATAATTCCTTTACCGGCCTTAAGCGAACGCTTGGCATAATCATCTCGCTCCAACATATAATTACCGAGTTTTGTTTGACGTGAACACTAATGTTATTACCCTCTCACCTAGAAATTCCCAGAGATAATATTAATTCCAAAACCGAAAAACCCACGAAAAGTAACCTCATACTGTCCTAAAAGTTCACTTCCAACTTTATTCAATATATGTGAAACAATTCTTTTAAAAAGGCTTACTTCATTGGCAACTGAAGCAAAAATTATCTCAGATACAAAATGTTGCTTAAGACCAAATCATTCAACCATCCATAAACTATATAGAGTAGTTGACACTATATTCTCGGCACTAGAGAATGATTTCCTCATTTAGAGGAAAAACAATACTGTGCTACCATCATCTTGAACGTATCAAAAGCGTTTGATAGGGTCTAGTCCGCGACGATTTAATAATCAAACTAAAAAAAATGCTGTCGGCGTCTTACTTTCTACTATTAAAATCATATCTGAGCGATCTTTCATTCTGCGCCAGAACTCTAGTTAACTACTTCAATATCTTAGCCGTAGTTCACCAAAGAAGCGATATTTTTCCCTTACCTTATTACGTATTCACTCATGACATTCCTAAATCATCATTTACTAATCTCGGCACCTACGCTGATGACACGACAACTGTGGCTTCCAATGAAGATCCAGTTATAATTTTTAGTATGATACAAAGACCCCCCTAATATAATTCACCTCTAGATAAAGCGCTGGAAAATCAAAATAAACGAATCTAAGTACTCCTACATAACACGTTAAAAAAAACATGCTCTCAAGTTAAAATAGACGACATTTCAAATCTCATCTGCTGAAGTACTTAGAATAAATATTAGACGAAATACTAACTAGGAAACTCCAACTAAAAGATAAACGAAAAGTTCTTAATGCTCGTCTTTATCTTCTAATGCCCTCTTTATATATATAAACTAGTTGAATACCCGTGCTTTGCAAGGGGCAAATGTAGATTTCTACATTTATATTTCTGCCACTGATGATTTTTAAATTTCCGCGTGATATTTGGGAAAACGTTTTGAATTAATTCGTGCTTGGTAGATGTCATCTACAAAAGTTTGTTAGCAATGTAATACATTGTGTAGAATAGTCAATTGCCAACTTCCCATTCTCAATATCCAGTAATTGTTTTGCAAAACATTAGGCGAATGCATCATTTTGTAGTTGAACACGCATATTGGTTTTCAAAGTCAATTTGATGACATGTCACCACATAACTCAAGATTTGAGACATGCATTAAGTTCATCAGCGGGTGTTGAACGTGATATCACTGGCAGAGTTTGTCGAAAATCCTCTGACAATAGAATGAGTGTCTTCACCAAAAGGCTGTCTATTACCCATCAAATCTTGCAGTGTACGATGAAGGGCTTCTAAAGCTTTTTTGTTATTGATGCATTCAACATATGTACCCAAGTCATGGATTTCAAATTGTGTTTCACGTTGTAAATCACGATCATATGTGGTATTAGTAGGTTGGATCGGCGCACACATTTCTAATAGCACCAATCCTTTGTTAGCGATTGCCAAACATACATCCTCGGTCAAAAGCAACGCCTCATACACGTTTGGTGTGAATTACAAGTTGATATTTGTTGTTTGCAAACGACATAGGATGTCTTCACTCATGTCATCTTTGTATTTTTCCCAAAGATCTATTGGATTGGATGGGAAACACGTTGTCAATAATATCGCAAATAATGCACATATTTGCTGTGGTTGAGCAGTATTTGATGCACCAGAGAGTGCTGTGTCCCAGTGGGCATCATCCTCAAGAAGATTTAATTTTCGGCAAACTTTTCAATAGGTCGCACATACGTAGATGCATTTCCCACTCCAAAAACTGCCATATCGAATCCTTTATTAATATTTTTGCATATTTATTTTATCGATTTTACTGAATTGCAATACGCGACATTGATGTGTGCTTTGAACGTCATAGAGGGTAATGGTGAATATGGCACAACCCAACGATTATCGAATTCAATGTCATTGTTGCGCATGTTTAGAGTGATGAGTTTGCCGCCATCTTCAGTTGATCGTCGTTGATATTGGGGATATCAATCATTGCCAGTGATAGTTTCGGCGTGTAAGTCTCTTGGATAGCGTTTCATGCATTTTCCATCCTTCATGCATGGAGATTTGGTGTTGATCGCTTAATGTGAGTCATGAATCATGTTTTTGGTAACGACTTCGAATAAGCCTGGATCAATGTCGACGTCTGGTATTTCTGCTGAGATGACTGCATCAATTTTGTCTGGTATAATTCTATCAATCAACCAAATCAAAATGTGTACATGCGGCAATCCTCTTATCTGCCATTCAATGGAATACATCCAACAACGTGTCTCTCTAAAAACATGATACTTGTAAATGAAATCCATAAAAGATTTCAATTTTTGTTTGAACACATGTGCAATGATGTCATGGCGATCCGAAAATGATTGTCTAGACAACAGAAGTTTTCTTATTTCATCCAACGTAGGATTGCACTTGAATGTTATGAAAAAATCCGGATGGCCGTATGCGCGAATGTATGTCATTGCATCTTGTGCGTATTCATGCATATGTCGTGGGCTTCCTCTGACGACACTTCGATGGCAACTGTAATCATAAACTGCATCGTAATGGAACGCAACAAGATTCAATTCAACGTGCATCGTACCGTCTGGATCAATCATTGTGTTCTCTTCTTAAATTCAGACTTGCTCTCCGTTGGTCAATGGTATAAGTCGATCGGGTATGAGCAGTTTGTTCTCGGTCGGTTTCCAGTCGTGATACTCGCTGCTCTCTAGTTTCAATCGATCGGGCATGAGCAATTCGTTCTCGCATGATTTCTAATCGTGATGCTCGTTGCTCGGTTGTTTCGGAAGCTCGATTTCTGTTTGTGGGGCATAACTGTCGATGATATAGTGGAGAAATTTGTAATTATAATCTGACTGAGGTAGAATCACAATGATAAATTTGCCCTTGGATTTTGAAAGTTGGCATGTGATTCTCACGTATAACGCTAAAATGTTGACGATAAAGGTGGCTACATTACCATTGCTACTACACACAAACTACCTACACTTTTGCAAGGCGAAAAAACACTTATTACCCACGAAAATTGAGAAGTTGTATTTTCTAATCACAAACTAATAAAAAACCATGCCAGAAAAAATATGACGGTTGCCCTTGGTAACCTTCTGCTAAAAGTTGACGTCACACCCTTAGTTACGGCGAAATGTAAACAACTCGTAGTTGCGAAGGACTACCGGAAGCCGGACTATAAGTCATATAAAGAGTCGGGTTTTGCAAACTTTTAAGAGACAAAAACCATCCCGGGACCACGCTAAGTACGAAGGAAAAAACCCTATCAAAATCCATCCAGTGGTTTGGCCAGACATCGATAACATACAGACACCAATTCATTTATATATATATAGAAGATATATACATATTTAAACCGGCAATACTCCCGCGTTCCCTGATATTGCAATGGAGCTTTCAGAAAACGCGGACCGACATCGTTTTTATTTTTAATAAACTTAAATTTTTTCATTAGCGGGGGGGCAGTCCCCTACACAACCTTATCCTTACAAATGAACTATTTTTATCATGATCATCGGCACTCACGCGTTACCTCGATAGCACGTCGTCGACCGGATGGAACTACTCCTGTTTCCCTTTGCCTAGTGCGTTCCGTTTACTCTTTGTTCGACATGACCGCCTCCGTGAATCGGACAACCGCGTCCCACATCGTCGGAGACTCCAACATGTGAGAAACGAAGTCGATGGAACAAGATTTCGATCCGTTGTATAAGCACCACACGGTCACTCGAACGCTTTACAGCGGACAAGAATATGGTAGACGCTGTCTTCCTTATCACTGTTTGACCCTGGTATTCCGCAATTAGAAAATTCAGGCTAAGAGGCATGGCAGATCCGGTATAAATACCGGCTGAAACAACTGTGACCCATCAGCAGCTGAGTGTGGCGGAACGAGACTTGTCCTTGTGGCTTGTTAACCCACTGGCAGGGCCGTCCTGGGGGGGGGGGGGGGGTGGCACTCCCCCAATTTTTTGTATTATTTAAATAAAAGTTGGCAAAATGGACCAAACCAATAAAAGTCGGCAAAATGGACCAGTCCAAATTTAGTCGAATAAATAACGTGATTTTTAAAAATGGTTTTCGACATTATGATTTCAGTGGTCACTCGTCATACTAAATTTATTATAGTCGACAAAATTGGCAATAGTATATTGTCATAGTAACCATTTTGAGAAATTCGAATTTGTAAAATAGCTATAGTCTCACCTAAACGAACATTTTCAGTAAACGAGAATTAAATTTAAAAAAAAGCGCGTAAATTAATTAAAGTATATTGTAAACTACTGAGGCGAAACGGCCGCCAGAGTCGCGATAGTCACGGCCCAATTTTCGTGTTGCTGACTTAAAATAATTCTTAAATGAGCCAATTTAAACTCCGAGTTAAACCATTTTATGTAGGTAGTAGATATCATCATAAATCACAAATAATAACCATAATCTCAAGTGTAATATTATTATTATACTGTATAATATTATTTGTAATCTGAATCTAATTTTATCTGTGATTTTATTATACCTATTATCTACCCGCATCCATAGCATTCATTATTAAAGTCATATTTTGACTATTATACGACATCCTATTTAAATTATGAGTTTGTGTGTCATTTAGTCATCAATATTGTTCTTGTTTTGATGTGTGTGTTGTTTTTTTTTTTTTTTGTATTATATATTTTCATTTTTCGTACACAATATTAAGATGAATATTGCAAATACAATTAAAAACAAAAGAAAACGTGTGAAAGTTGAATGTTTAACTTGTGGATCCGTTTTTAACGATGATTACCGTAAAAAACACGAAACTAATGTCCACGATGGTAAACGCATTAAAGTTAAACATTTAGGTGCTCCAAAAAATCCATATGAGTTTACTTGCCGAAATGATGAAAAAGTACTTAACCATTTATTTTAATAAAACGTACAAGTATAAATAATAATCTATTGATATTTACATGTATATATATTTTAAGAAGGTATTTTCATAACGTTTTCTCATTAAATTTTTATTAAATTAATAACAGGTACTGTTCAAGATTAAAAACTTATTGTGTTGGTTGCATCAACGGTCAACGGTCGATCAGCGATCGCGTATTGATAGCATTGTTATTGTAAGTTATTATTACGTTTATAATTGGTATTACGCGGGAATCATCGTCGTCGTTTGTAAATTTAAATTTGTTCGTTTCAATCGACGTACGCGAGTGTGTCATTGTCAAGCTCGTATTCGTGTGGTATTCGTGCACGTGTTCCACCGTGGTGGTCGCGAAATATATCGTTTTTTTTTTCTTTAATATATGAATTATTTTTTGTATTTTTGTAGCGCGAATCGCGAAAATTTGTATTTAATTCCGAGCGTGCGCTAATCGTCGCAACCGTTGTAAATTAATATTATTTATTAAAGCGTGCAGCTTATTATACTTTGTTTTATCAATATCGTGTGCGTGAATTGCCACAATTACAATGTGATAATTATTCTGTAATTTATTATTTTGAGTTTTATTATTATTCATATTTCATTATTTTGTATTTTGTCAATTTGCATTTATTATTTTATATTCAGTAGAATATAGTCTTAGTTAGCGGCTAGCTAGTCTGCGCTTCATTACGTGTAAGTAAATTTGTATAAATATAAATTTTGTCAGTTTTTGAATGTTGATTACAATAATAATAGCCAACATTATATAGAACATAGTTGTTACACTTTTTTTCGTATATATATATATATTTTTTTTTTAAAGGTTAGAACGCTCGTTTGAGTCGTAAACATTACCCATTATAATTTATTCTATGTCGCTCACATATTAATAACTTATGCTACTGGCCGTAGATTTTATTGTTTGAGAAATATTTATACAGTCCACATAACGATCGGGTAAGCTGTCCATACGTCCGGTACAGCCTCCAATCCCCAACAGGTACCTTCCTTCAATACCGGAAATTTTTTTCACTTATTAAAGATTAATTTTTAATTAGAAATTGTCTATTCAAATTTACAAATTTCTAAACATTTTAAATATGTAGGTATTTAAATTAATTAAATTAAAATTTTTTTTTATGTTATTTTATAGACTTTAAAATCAAAGGTACAAGAGAATTCATTGTGTGAAGTTCAGATTAATTCCAGCCAGGTAGTAATTCTCAAATATTTATGGACAAAAATAGTTATTAATAAATAGTATATTCATGATGAATATCTGATTTATATTTTTTTATTTTATATTTGTTTAGCGCTTTGAAATATCTCAGCCTACTTTGGTTTCTGACAAAATAGTGCCTGTTCAAGTTAAGGATAACACCAATAATAGTGTCTTAAAAGAAAATGTGGATGTTGATCCAGATGAAACATCCTTGATATCATGTGCTGGTCAGTTGGAAAATCTCATTAATGACTTTAATTTATGTAGTGTAATATTAATTAAACTGAAAAATAAGACCTTTCCAAATCCACTTATTTTTCTTTTGGATAGTATTCAAGTCATAAGTATGATTAAGTCTAAAGCAAAACAATATTTAATTAATGCAAAGAATGTATTACAAAAATGTCAACAATTGAAAATAAAAATTATATATTTGATGATCTTATTAGTCATGATCCTGGAAAACGAGGCCCAGTTACGTCATCAGCTCAACAGCAATATTTAATTAATTTAGGACCATATCAACCTATACTTTCTAAATTTCCAGTCAATACAAGTATAAATAAGTTAAAGTAGAATAATTTTAATCCAAAATTGTATTGTGAATATCCTTTATTTGAATATAGTATAATTTCAAATTCCGCATATTGCTTTGCATTTACACTATTTCCAAATGGACCAGGAAGACAGTCATTAGCTTGGATAAGTGAAGGAGAGAACAAATGGCAAATGACTTGCGATGCAGTTATTTTATAGAAAATAATTTAAAAGTGTTTTAGATACACTTGTTAATTTGTCTAAAGATAATTTAAAAAGTTTTATAAGTAGCTTTAAACTTTATATTTGAAATATTTAAACAACCATTAAAAATGTCTAACTTATCGTTATTTAATATAGAAAATTTATTTTTGCTGTTTCCTCTTACATGTAATGGAAGAAAAATAACTGACTTTGATGCAGTAAAATCAGAAATTGAAATACTTCTTAACATGGCAAATACAGAAGATATTTCAGTTATCAAATCTTTTAATGATGTAATGAAAAAATCTGAATCAGTAAAACATATTTTACTATTGGCTAATTTATTATGCTGTTTGGCTTATACTGCACCAGTTACAGTTGCTTCTAATGAACGGATGTTTAGTAAACTTAAATTAATTAAAAACCATCTAAGATCTACTACAAGCGACAAACGATTAAATTCTATTGTGATATTAAGTACAGAAAAAGATATATTGGATAATTTAGGCGTTTTAAAAATTGCTAAACGCTGGACAACATTAAAACAATGTAGAATTAAAATTAAATTTTTTTTTTGTTATTTACACAAAAATTGTATGTTATTATTTATGCTATTTTCATATGTAGCTATAATTAATATGCTTATATTTAATAGTTATAATAATATTAATATATTAATGTGTATATATTTTTTTATTATAATACCTACATATTTTTTTCCGAGTTGGCGAATAATATACATTTAGTTCCTTCTGTGATGTGTCATATCATATCATGTATCATATCATATTGATGTATCAATAGAAAAACATTTTTTAGTCGGTAAATTTAGGAATTTAACAACCCCCCCAATATTTGTTGTTCGGGACGGCCCTGTCCACTGGTTAATGAGTAAAAGGGGTATCAGGACCCAAGTCCATCCGCGACCGCTGCCAGCCGGGGATTTCGAGTCCCGCACTCTCTGCGTCCATAGAACCATTGTCCAAGGGGAGTTGCTCTAACATTGCTCCAACTAAGGAAAGTCGCTAAACTTCCTAACATCCGATCAATTCAAGCCTTTCAATCCATCTGTCTTCGACTAGTTTCTAGTTTCCTCTGCACCTTGGTACTCGTATATTGCCCACAACAATATTATCAAAGATCTTAAATTCTAAATCTTGATCTGATTTCGAAAACATATTACACCAGATTTTATAGCAAACTCCAATCACAAAAGTAGATAAAAATGGGGAGTTCTGGATTTCCTCCCTCCCCTTAAAAGCTGCCCCTCCACTTTTTATTATCCATATTCTTATCAGTCTTCCCCTTATTTTTATCAGTGATACCTCTTATCAGTGATACTCCTTATCAATGATATGCCTTATAAGTGATACCAAACTATCTCTTATCAAAGATATCTTTTAGTAGTGTTAACAGATTATCTTTTATCAGTAATACCTCTTATTATTATCAATACGCTATATTCATGGCCACATGTGTTATCATATCACGAATATATACTCTCGGTTACTGCTTTCTTTTACTACCACAACCTCCTCCCACCAATACAAATACTAAATCTATACCTACCTTCTTTTCCCCTTTCCATGACACATATAAATCAATATATATTCTTTTAAAAATTATATTACAATACTTCGCACCACCTCCTTCCACATGCTTGTCACATTATAAAAATAATTGTTACAAATATACTACAACCACCACGCTTATTGATATCAAATACGTAATGTACCGTAATAATGGAAAAACTCATACAAGCTAAACACTATTATTATTAATCAAAAAAATATTTATATAATGTTTATCAAAGATATGTAAAACAAATAATTAAACAACTATAATTAGGTGATGAAATTTAAACGGTGTTTATCATATGACTCTGAATATACGTTATTAGTGTGTTTCTACATCTTAGTGTGTTCTAACGTAGTTTTATTTCAAATCATTTTAACTACGTTAAAAAAATGTTCAATTGCGATGTATGTAATAAAATGTTTACCATAAAAAGTTCTATGCTTAGACATCGTGTAATACACGACGGATCTAAATTTTCATGTAATCTTTGTTCCGAAATGTTTAGTCGAAGAAACAATTTAACCAGATACGTTCAGGAAAAACACGGTAAGTAAATATACTTTTTAGAGATGTATAATATAAATAATCGAGTGATATTTAAATATCATTATTTTACTAGGATGAAAAAAATATAGTGTGGGTTATAATTTGGCTATGGGAATTTAGAACGCTCAGTCGACAGGTGAATATTTATTTTACAATAATGTAACACAATTTAATATAATATATTACGATAGGTATTCAACCGTTATCGTCTACATCGAGTTTGTTGCCGCCACTATCACCGGTTATGAATATACGAGGGTCCACTGCGAATACGGGAAGAAAACGTCTTAATACGGTTTCTAAAGTAAAGCGAAAGCAGCCGCGTATAGATTTAACGAATAGTCCGGGCTTTGTCGAGATACATTCGTCATTTAATCGAACTGTTGTTTGGTATTATAGGAGAAATACCGAAAACATTACAAATTATAAATCGTTTTTGAATTTGATAAAGACTGAATTATACGATAAACTCAATTACTGTGCGAGTCTTCATCCGATAAAATATAATTTGAAATTGGAAGCCACGTACAATATACCCAATGTAGAATCGTCTCTTGAGAATAGAGCATTTAAAACATCGGCGAGAGAGGTTTTCTCCGTTTGTGATATTAACACGATGCTCGATGAGGATTTTTCAATACTTTTGTCCGAGAAAGACTCGTATACGGGGAAAGGTAAGCGGGTACACCTTAACGTACATCGATGGTTTGCTACTCGGTGTATATAAATACACTCCTTTGGGTGGGTCTTCGTATATTACGTTACCAAAAAGCATAACAGCAAAAATGGCCGTAATAAACCCACAGAACAATGATCAACAATGTTTCATATGGGCCATTCTAGCAAAACATGTCACAGGAATAAATAAAGTCCGTGTAGGAGAAAACTATACAATACATGGAATTAAATATAATTTTACGGGACTTACTTTTCCAATACCCTAGACGGAAATTGATCTATTCGAAGAACGGAACCCTGAAGTCTCAATTAATATTTACGGAGTAAAAAGTACAAAAAAAGATAAACGAGATATTGTATACCTCCTCAGAGTTGCCGACGAAGAAAAATCTGATCATTTTGATTTGTTATATATCACGGATAATGAAAAATCGCATTTTAAGTATATAGAAAATTGTTCACGACTCGCTCGAAGTCAGAAAACTCTACACAATGATCGTATATTTTTGTGTAAGCGATGTTTTACGAGCTTTGACAATAGACCAAAAAAATTTAAATTACACGGACAGGCCGCCCTCGATGAGCATAAACGTATTTGTGGTTCTCACAAACCAATATTGCCTATCATGCCCAATGAAGGTGAAACAGTAAAATTCGAGTCGTGGAGGAAAACTATACGACATCCGTTTGTGATATATTCCGATTTCGAGACATTTTGGTAAAGTCGATAAAACAAATGGGGATAAATACAGAGGCATTTCAAGATCATCAGTTGATGAGTTATGGGTTCCTAGTAAAAGCTAAAGATAATGTACCTATAGAGATGCTAGAAGAATTTGGTATACCAACCCAACCGATAAAATTCCGAGGATTGAAAGAGTCTGATAATGTAGCGCAATCATTTGTTTTAAACATTGCCGATATCGCTAATAAAATATATAATCTATTAAAAATAAACGTATCGATTATTATGAGCGATGAACAACGTAGAATACACGAAGAAAAAACCGAATGTGATTTGTGCAATTGTGGTTTCACAAACGAGAATAAAAAAGTGGCCGACATGATCATTTGTCCGGGAAATTTAGATTTACTCTGTGCAATACGTGTAATCTTAAATTACAAAAATCGAATTTCGTGCCATGCTTTATACATAATTTATCTAATTACGACGCACATTTTATCGTAACCGAGTTGGGGTTTGACACCAAATCCATTACTGTTATACCTAATAGCGAAGAAAATTATATATCTTTTTTGAAAAGGATACATTCCGACTTCTCTATAAGGTTTATCGATACGTTTCGGTCCATGTCGTCAAGTCTGTCAACGCTTGCTTCTAACATAGTAACACCAGATTTGTCAAAGTTTCGAGAAACAACAAAAGTATTCAACACCGAAGATTTGCCGCTGGTCACCCGAAAAGGCATTCATCCTTACGTTTATCTATTCGATTACACGGATAGTTGGGCTAGACTAGAGGAAACGCGTTTACCAACGAAAGATATGTTTTACAGTACACTCGGAGAAACGGATATAAACACAGAAGAATACGAACATGCGCTTAATGTCTGGGAGCACTTTAAGTGTCGATCATTGGGAGAATACTCGGATTTGTATCTGAAAATTGACACTCTTCTACTGGCCGATGTGTTCGAGAACTTCCGGGACATTTGTTTACAAACATACAATCTTGACCCGGTGTATTATTATACGACGCCCGGGTTTAGTTTCGATTATATGCTCAAATACACACAGATGAAACTGGAACTTTTAACTGACTACAACATGTTAATAATGATTGAAAAAGGTATTATATACATATATATATATATATATATATATTATTTATTATAAAAACTTATATTTAATAAATTATATTATAGGCATTCGAGGAGGACTAGTGCAGACCAGCATGCGGTATACAAAAGCAAATAATTATACTACACCAGACTTTGACGAAACCAAACCTAAATCGTGGTTAATATATCAAGACTGTACGTATTTTATATATTTCACAAGTATAAATATTTGAATTTAACTCATTTTCAGGTAATTACTTATACGGGTGGGCAATGTCACAGTATATGCCGTATGGTGGATTCAAGTGGATAGAACCTTCGCTTGATGACTTAAACACGTTAACGGATAAGTCGCCTATCGGACGTATAGACAAGGTCGATATAACATACCTGAATTGTTTGCATGACGATCACAGTGATCTACCGTTTTTTCCGTACAACGGTGTACCACCAGTTCAAAAGTTAAAAAACTCATGGCTACGTTGGAACGTAAAGAAAGGTATATCGTTCACTATAGGAATCTTCAACAAGCCATCAAGCACAGGCTGATTGTTGAAAAAGTAATTTATTTTAAATATTATTATAAAATTATTATTAATATTAAATATAAGGTGCATAGAGTTTTGCAATTCAAACAGTCGGCGTGGTTAGCTCAGTATATTAGCATGAATACAGATATGAGGAAGAAAGCTGTAAATAATTTCGAAAAGGATTTTTATAAATTGATGATCAATGCGGTATTTGGTATGAAACAATTATTATTATTGTTATCATTATTATTATTATTAATTATTATTATTTTAGGGAAAACAATGGAATCGGCGAGAAGGCGAATAGCTATGGAACTGGTGTCTTCCGAAAAAAGAATGCGAAAACTTATTAATCGTCCGACATTAAAATAATTTAGGCGAACGATTAATTAATATTTTCGTCATTGCATTAGTGACTTCGGTTCCTGTTTTCGATTTAAGCGGTATAGTCCACACAAATTTTGTAAAACAATCGATCACACATAGTATATACTTGAATCCTTTATTTTGTTTCGAATAATATATCATTTCAACCAAGTCAGCTTGCCATAAATCGTTTTTACCGTACACGTTGACCCTTCGTCTAACATAATTTTTTCTCGACGGTTTATGCAATTCAGACACTATTTCACGTTTAGACATTTGGTATTTGTTTTATTAAACCCGCTTCTAATAGTTCTTCGAAAATCGATAGAATTTCATTGGATACACCCGTATTACTCGTCGCTCGTGATGATAATAAAAGTCGTAATCTATCGACTAATTCGTTTGGATCATCCCAATACACTAAGTTATATTTCTGTAGTTTCACGGAAAGTCCACTCCCAAGGTCGGAAACAATTTTACAATAATTTCTGTATATTTATCACCACCTTTTTTAATCTTTGTTCCGTTTAAGTCAAATGTGCAGATGTTTGAATTAATATCTGTTTATAAGTTTCCAAGTCATTTTCGGTATAAACTGTAGAATGTTTATAAAATAATAAACGAACGAGTACGGGTGTTAACGGGTATGTCGTATCCTCAATAACTAATGTGTTTTGATAGAAGTTAATTTTTTATTACCTAGAGTAATAATTCCATTAAAATAATTTAATTTTGGACCGTAATTTTTGTCTAAATCATAAGATTGAAACCAACAGATTATTCTTTGTTGATCATCGTTTTCTTCATCAAAACTTTCAATAGAATTTAATTGCTCTATATTATTTTTATCTATATTCTGTGGTGAGGGTAATGGTTGTGGTGGTGTTGGAAATGTTATATTTGATATTTTGTTTAGTGGTTCGATTATTGGTTTACACGTTTTTGATACTAATTGTTGAACGTTAATTTCACCGGTTTTCAAAGCGTTATATTTTCGCCTTATACAACCTTTAGCTTTAACTATTTCGTTTAATATACTTTCCTCGTTCATGATTACGTGTCAAATGCGGACGGTATTTGTGAAACTCTGTCTTATATAACAACAAACGTATCAAAACCAAGTCGATAACGTCCGTTGTCGCGTTCGTTGTCTTTACAAATTACGACAAACGAAAACCGATCCCGATTCCAACATGTTGCGCAAAAAAGTTTAAACTCTATAAAACTCATATCACCGGAACAGTGTTTGTTATACACGTGTTTTAAATTTCTTTCGTCTTGTTTAAATAATACAATTAAATTCGCGTTATCACGTATTAACTGCTTGGGAACTTTCGAATAACTCTGTGCTAAATAAAATATGTCTACTTTTTGTGTCTTCCACGTGAAAAATAATCTTTAATAACACCTTGGTGTTCACCGATGACGTCATCTATTACAAACACAGAATTCGGTAAAACCTCTTCGGGGCGAATGACTTTATCGTTTTCGAAAAATGTAAATATATTAATACCGTCGATACCATCGATGATTTGTTTCAATAATTTATATTCTGGTTGATCCAAAGTTTTGGCATATATGTAAATGTTTTAGAATCTTAAACCGTTCTCATTAACAAGTAGAAAATAAATTAAATTTGTTTTTCCACAGCCAGAACTGCCTAATATTAGTGAGCGTACAGTATTTGGAAACAGTGGTCCGTGTCTTGATTTCACAATATCTTGTGTATCGATGTTATGAACGGGAAGTTTATGTTCCTGTTCAATAAAACGCATTTTAATATAAATATAGCGGTACTGTTATGAAATGTATCACACGATGGCCCGCGTTCGAAAGAATAACACGAATAAAGGCTCGGGGGTTGTAAACTCTCTTATAAATCATTTACCAGTGGAACTACATTTACCAGGCTATAGGTACGTAAATCATTAACTCACGATAAGTCTATATATATATATATAATATTATTTTAGATTTTGTGGTCCAGGCACTAAATTGCATGAGAGGTTGGCACGTGGTGACTGTGGAATAAACAGTTTAGACCAGCGGTCCTCACTAGGATTTTAGAAAAGGCCAAATGTAATTTTTGAAAATTACTTATGGGCCGCAAACGTTTTTAATGATAATAATTAAAAATATAAAAATTTACAACTGTTCACTAAATTTAGTGGAAAATAATAAAATGAGACAGAATATTTTGTTAGGAAAGAGTATTGTAGGAAAAAGTTCATGAATGATACAAATGTTTTTCTTGAACTTATAATTATAACTTTAGAATCAATTCATAGTTTATTTTATACAAATTATTCATATTATTAGCATAGTATATTAAATTATTAAATTGATATTGATATTATTTTATTTAGTTTTTCATTAATTTATTTGATTTAATGTTGTTTTGATGTTGATGGACGGGTACCTCTCTGTTTCTTTTATGATCTTGTTTATGTCTACGGGTGTTTTTGATGTTGACAACCGCAGTAAATTGTCCAAATGTACATCACTCAAACGATTTCTGTATTTGTTTTTTATAAATATTAACTTACTAAAAGCAGCTTCACATAAATATGTTGACCATGTATGGGATAAGTTTATCTTCTCCATGCAGATTAGTTTGAAGTATATTTAAACTTTGAGTTACATCTGCAAGGAATGCAAGTTTATACCAAAATGCTAATGATTTTATTTCAGGAAATTCAGCTTTTTGTTCGTGGATAAACAATTTAATTTCTTCACGAAGAGAAAAAAATCGTTCTAAGACTTTACCTTTGCTTAGCCATCGTACTTCAGTATGAAACATAATATCACTGTATTGGGAATTTAGTTCGGAAAGAAATTCTTCAAATTTTCTGTGATTTAAATCTCTGGCTCTGATAAAATTAACGATTTTAATTGTTTTATTCATGACAACGCTAAAATCGTTTGGAAATTTGCATGATAAATTTTCCTGATGAATAATACAATGAAAATTGATTAATTTTGGTTTTTCTATTTCATTCTTAATAAGAGTAATAAACCCAGAATTATTTCCAATCATTGAAGGACAACTGTCTGTACATATTGAAATTAACTTTTGCCAATCTATTTTATTTTTTTCAAAAAATGTAGAAATTATTTCAAAATAATCTTTTTGTTTGGTCTTTCATCGGTATGACTTTCAACAAATCTTCTTTAATAATATTATCTTTTGAACAAAATCTAACAAATAGTATTAATTGAGAAATAGAGCTAATATCTACTGACGAATCTATTGCTAAAGAAAAAAATCGGCACTCTATCAATTCGTTGATTACTGAATCGAATACTTGATTTCCAAGATGTTCGATCCTACGAGCACATGTAGTTTCAGATAATTGCAGATTTGAAATTTGATCACGTATTTCTTTAAAATTGGAAAAATTGCAAAACAGAGTATTTACAACTGTTTCCATGCAATTCTTTATTAGTTCAGATTTCGAAAATGGTTTTATGCTTTTGGCTAACAAATGTGTTACTTCATACGATGCTTTTGTTGCAAGTTCATTTTTATTAGTGAACCGTAACATGGATTGTTTTTCAGAAAAAAATCCTTTTTTTAATTCAATTAGTTTTTCTTCTCCTATTTTAGATAAGAGGGATAATTTTTAGAGAATTCAGTATGATGAGTTGTATAGTGACGATTAATATTATAACGTTTTGGAATACTTATGGTTTTACGACAAATTAAACAGAAAGCATCGTGTTTCTTACCAGAAATACAGAAAAATTCAATCTCCCAACTGTCCTGAAATATTCTGTGCTCATCTTCAATTTTACGTTTTGCCATCATAGAGAATTCAAATTAACAGCTTACTCACAGAATTAAATATTATGACGATAACACGTGATAAAATACAAACGGACAATAAGCGATAACGGATAAACTGTTCATACAAGACTACGCGGTGGAAATGAATAAACTCATAATCATAAGTACCTACTTATCTGTCCAACTGGTAATTCAATACAAGTTGAAAATAGAAAGATAAAATAAATAAAAATAATAAGATAAGATAATATGTGACAACAGTGCACGACATCATTTTATTATTATTTTATAACATATATATAGTAACAATAATAATTACAATTACAAAATAAATATTTCATTTTATACACTGTTTATAGAATTTTGGATTTTAGAATGTACAATTTAATTTTAATGCGGGCCGTACAAAATTTGTTAAAGGGCCGCGTAGTGGGGACCGCTGGTTTAGACGAATTAGCTCGAGAACACGATATAGCTTATGAAAATAGTAATTCGTTAGCCGATAGGCATAAAGCAGACAAGATTTTAGAAGATCCACCTTAGGAAGTATTTAAGTCGAAGAATTCGAGTCTTAAAGAAAAAGCCGCCTCTTGGCTGGTAACTACGGCTATGAAGACTAAACGCAAGACTGGTACCGGGTGTGGATTTAAATATGTGGTCAATGCTGCTAAGAACGCAATAAAAAATAAAATCGGCGAAAAAAATTTAACGAAATTGACGAAAATATGTGTTGCGGCAGCCAAAAATCGTTACGTAAAAATAAGAAAACAAAAACACCCAGGGTATCACCAATACCGAAAAAGGGTGGAGTGTTACCATTAATACCGATATTCGCGGGCTTGTCTGCACTAGGTGCACTTACGGGTGGTATTGCTAATGTAGTTAAAACCGTAAACGATATGAAATCTAATAAAAATACCCCTATTCATTTGGGTAAAGGTTTATACCTTGCACCGTATAAAGGCGATTCATATAAGATCGAGAAAGTTAATGGTTTGTATCTAACGCCGTATAGAGGAAATGGATTGGTAAAAAAACCAGAAAAAAGAACAAGTCAAAAAACTAATTTCTACGTTACCCAATAGAGCGTTATACGATTATGAGGTTATAAAGTATGCACACATGTTGAAAATATCTCATTTCATCGGAGTATTTTCAAGAGACAGGTTACCTATCCGCCCTAAACTTAAAGAAACAGCTGTGGTAAACTTAGATATTGAAGATGGTACGGGCACGCATTGGGTAGCGTATAAAAAAATCGGAAAATTAGTAGAATATTATGATAGTTTTGGAAACTTACCACCACCATTAGAACTACAAAATTATTTTAACGGGTGCGACATCAGTTATAATTATAAAAGACTACAGAAGTATAATACGACAAACTGTGGATACTTGTGTTTAAAATTTTTATCATGTACACGTTAACATTAAATGGAAATTCCTCAAATTTGTCCTGTGATTTTTTCCGCCTATAGAAGTCAGTAAAAACGCAAAGATTTGTCTTTTAAGTTTACAGACAAATAATTGTATCCCTAATATAAACGATGAATGTAATAAAATAGGGTTCGAACATGAATCGGGAAACAAAATAGTTAAAAATGTATATACGATACCTACGGGTTCGTACGAGTTAAGTAAATTGGAAGCGGTAATCAAACAAATTATATCAGATACAAAGATTACGTTTGAGTTGAATGCAAACAACAACACGTTGAAATGTGAAATGAAAAGTAACGGAATTATCGATTTTTCTATGGATAAATAGTATCGGAACAATTTTTGACTTTAGAACAGATAAAACATATGAGGCTAACGTACAACATCAGTCGGAGTCATTAGTAAATATGACAAAAACAAACTGTATATATATTGAATCAAATTTGGTGGTGGGATCATTCAACAACGGGAGACAGTGTCATATATTACACGAGTTTTATCCAAACGTACCGCCCGGATGTAAAATTATTGAAATTCCTAAATATTCGATGTCGTACTTTCTTAATTTTACAACAATTAATCAAATTAGCGTGGCTTTAAAAGATCAAAATGGAGGCCTAATCGATCTTGCGAGGAGAACCTGTTTCAATACGAATATTAATTTAAGACAATGGGACTGCAATTTTTTAATATAAAAAGAGTTGTACACAAGAAAACCGTCAGTAACGTGAAACATAATGGTGCGATAACAGGTGGGAAAAAAGATAGATTATTCATCAAGAAATTAACTAAAAACAATTTAAATTTTCTCCGTTTGATAATAGCTCTATAATGGACGATGGTTATTTAAATGTGACCGGTGATTATGTAGATGACTGCAGGATAACTCAAATCGAGTATTATTCATTTTTACCGTATTCAACATCGGCAATGTCTAATAACGACGAAGTATGTATCCCATTACATAACTTGGAATCGTATACTCTCCCATGCGATAATATGTCTATATCAAAGGAACGATTGACAAACCTGCTGGTTTGGTGGAATACGTTCGTTTCATAAACAATGGTTTGACATTTCTTTTTTCGAAATGAAATACGAAATAAACGGTGTTCAAATTCAAAAAGTTGTGAACCCTGGTATAACTTCAACATTAAAAGGCTATTGCTCATATAATAAAACGGATATTATCTCACGTTGCAATTCTGCTTGGGATGATGACTTTGATAATGCAAATCGAGATTTTATCGAATCAAACACGTTTAGTGGTTGTATTAGCCTTAAAGACGTGTTTGGTTTTTGTGAGGATTATAAACGTATATTAATTAACTGTAATCAGCAGCTTACTATGAACAGATCGTCGTTGGATATTAACGCTTTAAAATTATATAAAACCGATAATACTATCGAAACCGATATATCGAAATTAAAAGACGTTAAAGTAAACATTTCTAAAATATTATGGAGAATGCCTATGATTAAAATCAGTGATAGAGAAAAATTACTCTTTTAAAAGTGATAAATAGTCATAAATCCATTATGTGTGCATTCAGAACATGGGAACTATGTGAATACCCGGTTTTGCCTAAAAACACCACGCACTCATGGAAAGTAAAAACATCAAACAAATTAGAAAAACCGCGATATGTTATTATAAGATTTCAGACTAATAGAAAAAATAGTGCTGTATATTCCATGTCATATTTCAACGACTGCAAGATTAAAAATTTGAAAGTTTATTTGAATTCCGACGTTTTCCCCTACGAAGATTTTCAATGTGATTTCACAAAGAATAAAATTGCAACGTTGTACAGAGCATATGCGGAGTTTCAAAAATCATATTATGGTAACGATAATGTTACGCCTTTATTGAACAGAACCAATTTCAAAAAACTCGCTCCAATCATAATTGTCGATATGAGTAGACAAAACGACAATGTTAAGACATCCACCGTGGACCTAAGGACTTGAATTCGAGGCGTATGAAACGTTTGCAGAATGCCACATCAGCATATTGTTTAATCATACACAATCAAATTATAACTTACAACCCTTTCAACGGGGAAGTAAGGATTTAGTAAATAATTATTGTATAAACTATGAAACAATAAAAAAATTATTTTTTTTGAATAATAGTGTGTTTTTATTTTAATACATATTATGAAATTATTTAAAATTGGTAAATAATTCGCGTGTGGTTTTCCATTGAATTGGATAGTCCTCATAAATCCTTGGTGATGGTGGAGGCGATCCATGATATAGATTGAATCTTAATGGACCGTCGTTTTCATCAACAACTTGTGCCTCTGGTGATGATGGTGGTGAAATATATCCGAGTGTTGCGTCATACTTATTAAATATCTAATAAAAAGCAATTGGAATAAGTTTTATCTATTTTGTTAAAACCATCGTTAGACGGACAAAGATAATAAAATTAAAAAATATATTTATATAAAGTACCATTACCTTTGATCTCTTTACGTCATTCGTCATCACAGTTGATTGATAATTGTTCCGTAGCATATAATTTTATTTGGCTAACATAGTTGTAATCATACTTTGATATATTACGAATAATTAATTCATCATTGACGCCTTTAATGAAATTAATTATTTCTTCTTTAGTCGTAAGTTTTTCCTGGTTAATACGAGATTTCAAAAATGCTGATATTTGTTTAAATTGTTGTAGTATTATGGGACTAATGAAATTTGTCTTTCTCTCGGTTGTTTCGAAAGAACTCCATTCCAAATATTGTAATTTTATCAAGTCCTTTCGGTCGAGTAGTACACGACAACCGTCTTGAATTTTTGATTCCATAACAAGCGTGTTCTGACCACGATACACGATTATGGAAAATATACGATTTAATAAATCCGGTGAAATAACTATATGACGTGACGGTGTTATAATTTGAATCGAAGTATAAAATTGGTTTACCGGATCGATTCCAATGTGAATAAATTTACGTTCGGTAAAATCTATTACAAAAACGGTCGAGTCGATGAGCTGGCTAGGTGATGCTGGCACGACGTACTTGTATATTTGTTTCATATTTTAGTCGAATGATAGTAAAATAAAACTTTGTAAACGTGTTTGTTACTCGGAGAATAACGCGATACTAATGAATACTGTAGTTTTTTTATAATATTTATAGGAATCTAATAACATATACAGTCATTATATTTGTTAAACGTAGTTGAAACCGTTTGAAATACAATTTTGCAAATCGTACTTGGGAAAACATAGCAGTAGGTTTTCTGAATAATTGTTTTGATTCAACTTTAATCAATGTAATGATTGAGATGCTTCAACTAAATTTAGCAGTAAACGAGATTAAAATGATTAACGCATACGAGTCCGCGTTAAGTGAGACATTTTATGTCTTATGTGTGAAAATTTTTTTTTCAAATTCAAATTTAAATTTTTTCAAAACCGAAACAATGGTTGCCATGGAAACAAACCATAAGGGAGATTTAGGTTTTTTTTTCTGTAACGCTTTTTCGTGACAGTCCTCAGTGGGTATCTTAATTTAGGTAACGCTTTTCGTGGACACTTTTTGGTGGACACTTTTTCGTGACGGTTTTTTATTTTAATGTGCCAAAGTAAAGACATAAAATGTCAATAAAACTATGTTAAAACACACTAATAATGTATGTTCAGAGTCATATGACAAACGCTGTTTAAATTTCATCACCTAATTATAGTTGTTTAATTATTTGTTTTACAAATCTTTGATAAACATTATATAAATATTTTTTTGATTAATAATAATAGTGTTTAGCTCGTATGAGGTTTTCCATTGTTACGGTATATTACGTATCTGATATCAATAAGCGTGGTGGTTGTAGTATATTTGTAACAATTATTTTTATTATGTGACAAGCATGTGGAAGGAGGTGGTGCGAAATATTGTAATATAATTTTTAAAAGAATATATATTGATTTATATGTGTCATGGGAAGGGGAAAGGAGGGCAGGTGTAGATTTAGCATTTGTATTGGTGGGAGGAGGTTGTGGTAGTAAAAGAAAACAGTTACCGAGAGTATATTTCGTGATATGATAACACATGTGGCCTTGAATATAGCATATTGATAATAATAAGAGGTATCACTGATAGAAGATAATTTGTTAACACTACTAAAAGATATATTTGATAAGAGATAGTTTGGTATCACTGATAAGGTCTGTCATTGATAAGAAAAATCACAGATAAGAGTTATCTTTGATAAGAATATCATTGATAAAGGAGATCACTGATAAGGTCTATCATTGATAAGGAATATTACTGATAAGGTCTATCATTTATAAGGAGTAACACTGATAAGAGTTATCATTAATAAGGCATACAATTGATATGGAGTATCAATGATAAGAGTTGTCATTGATAAGAGTTATCACTGATAAAAAATAAGGGGAAAGCTGATAATATATTATTATTATTTTAACAATAAAATTGATTATAAATAAATTGAATATAATTGATAAAAAAGAAGAGGGGGCGGCTTTTAAGGGGAGGGAGGAGATCCAGAACTCCCCATTTTCAACTACTCACATATTAATTAACAAATCACTAAAGTATCTATTAACACACTTTCCGATAACTCATCTCGTAGACTTAAAAGAAGATTGAGACGTTCCGCTACTTCCGGTCGGATCGCTCGGTGGCGTGTACCTTTTAATGTAGGGTCGCCAACCGGTGGTGAGATCTTTGGACACGCACCGGATTTCATTACTGAATAAAAAATCGTTCAGGAAACATAAACAAATAAAAATAAATAAAGACGAAATAGAATTCAAAAAATATCATTTATTAACGTAATTACGGAGAAAAACTCGGGCTGGCGTAAAAACTCCGCGCGAAAAGAAATCACAAAAAAAACACAAAATAGAAAAATAGAAAATAGAACATAGAAAATGAAACTTATCGTTTTATTTTATCATATCCAAATAAAACCTCCGGAGGGAGTGTCCCACGCTCGTAGACGGGCACAACAAATTACAATTTTTCTCCCAATATTACGTTGATACAAAAATTCATTAGAAAAAAATCACATACACATCGAAAAAAAGAAAAAATACGTGTATCATGTAGAGTTCAATAAATAACAAAAAAAAAAAAAACATGCATAGAAAAATTATATAGGCCGAATATTAAATAACACTACTTACGCCCATGATGCTTTCACCCGTCGGCGAGCATCGCCGCGGGGACAGAAAAAGTGTCTACTCCATGGACATGGTAATTCTGTATAAAATTAAGAAAAGAAAAGCACTCCGGAGCAGAGGTGAAAAAGAACTGGGACTCTTTCTACGTTATTAAATTGGCCGAAATATTATATATTTTAACTAATGCCGATAATGACTGTACGCTGACCGTGTCAGCGGAGGTGGGCACACAGTTATCATGACCAGTCCGCGATCATGGCACGGTGCAGGCTTCATCTATGTGTATATTTAAATTTTCTTTTATTTGGACGTTACAGGATTGTATAGGGATATATATAGGTTATTATATATTATATAGGGACCTTCTTTTTTAGTATGTAAGTAACTAATATAAGGGCTGGGTATTACCACTGGGTAATTTCCCCAATTCATATTACCCATATCTTTTTGTATTTTTTTTTTTAACAAACCTATTTACTGTACAATTTTTGTGTACAGATTGTAGACTTAATAAACTTAATAGAGAAAATAAAAAAATTATGATGTATTATTTGTTAATTTATCAATTCAAAACTGATAAAATTATAAATCAATAAAATAAAAAAGGAAATATTTCTGGTTTTATTATTTTGTTAATAATGTTATTGAACGTAAAATTAGTTACAATGTTCAAACAAACAAATGTAAAAAAAATGTATTCTAATGGTTAAAATTTTGTAGATTACACCAATATTCTTATCAAACACAAAATAAATCTAATCATAATGTATGTTCTACATCTCATAGACACAAATTAGAAATAGGCAAAAAATAAGTGTAATTAGTGACGTTTCGATACATTCGTTTACTCGATAAATGGTATCGAAACAGTATCGAAAGCTTGGTATTGATATCGATATTATATCGAAAGAAAGTATTCGATACTATGAGTATCATTTGATATTTCCAAATTTAAAAAAAAGACAGGTAAAAAGAAGGAGAAGAAAACGTTTAATGGACAATACTATTAATATATACATATAATATGCATGATAATATCATAAAATAAATTAAAAATTATTGAAGTTCCCATTCTTTTTTGACAAACTACCCAGAAACACTAATTGGTCGAGGTATTTGAGAGACAGTCGGTTTCTCTTCTCCGTCATTATCCCACCAGTTTTAGAGAACAGCCGTTTTGACGGAACGGACATTGCAGGGCTTACTAAATATGTTCTAGCGAGTTTGTATAGTCCTGGGAAAACTGAACGCATGTCTTCCCATACTTCTAAAGGGTTGCCTTTTAAAGGGGTAACTTGGTTTTCCAGATAACGAGCAACCTCAGAGTTATCCGGAAGCTTGGATCTACGAATACTTCCCTTTCCATGGGCAAGTTCCTTGTGTTTCTTCCAAAAATCGAAGTCAGGTGTAGGGCTCGAATCGCTTGAATGGTTGTATGTAGTGCCTGCCTCATCTTGAATTTGAATGGCGAGCTTGATTTTAGCAAGTGCCTTATCAAGGCACTAGGGTCCTTAAAATGTAGGCTTTTAAACCTTGGGTTAAGGATTGTTGCTATAGCAAGTTTCGAGAACTGCTCGATCAACCCAAACCTTTTTATCAAAGCTTTAGATAAACTATCTTTCACGGCTTTACCATCTCGCTAGTTGCTTTTGAAGTATGAAGCAGTGACTCGAGGCAGCGAATCGTAGGTATTACCTTGGATATTGTAACATATTTTTCGGCTGACAACTCTGCTGTAACAAATTCAAACGGTTTTAGAATCGCCGTTATTTGTCGCAAATCCTCCAGTTCAAATCAAGTAGGCATCTCTGGGCTACCTATAGTGTCTAACAAAATTAAACTAACAAACTTCACCATATCCAGGAAGGTCTCCAGCATGTAAAATCTTGAATTCCACCTAATCTTGCAATCCAGTTTTAATTTTCGCATAGAACCCTCTAGGATGTTCTTTTCGGTCTGAAGAAATCGCAATTTATCGCTGTGGATAGTGCTATTTTATATGTACTTAACAATGTTTCTCACTTTTGATATTAGAACCTGGACAGTTGAGATATCTTTAATACTAAGCATTACAAGGTTAAGAGTATGTGCCAAATATGGAATTTGAATGTTGTCACGTAAGCGTTTGACAGCAGCCACGATATTTGCACCAATATCAGTGATGATATTCACTATTTTAGATTTTTCTATACCCCACGTTTCAAGAATATGCGTGATGACATCGCTTAGTTATTCTGCAGTGTGACGTGAATTTAAACATTTCGCTGTTAGGTCGACCGAAATCAATGATGAGTACTCTAAGAAATGCACTGTGATGCCAAGGAAACTTCTCTCCGCCATACATTCCGTCCACACATCCATTGTTAAGCTAACATGCTGTGCAGCACCGATCCTGTTTCTAAATCGTGCTGATAAAACGTCGTACTTCAGGTCAAGTTGTTTCTTTAAATAACTAAGAGAAGGAACCATGAATGAAGGAGCCATTTCATACATGATGCGTTTGAAGCCTTGGCCGTTTACGATATCAAAAGGGCGATTATTTTTACAAATAAAATATAATTAACAGTTGATCAAACGCCCATATTTGATTCCTCCTTTAGCATATGATAATGATCTGTTAAAGGCTTCTACGATTGGCATTTCAATTTTACGTTTTTCTACCTCGGGTTTAGGTTTGGGGTCATCCTCGTCATATTTCGAAAACGACGTCGATGGCCTGGAATCTACTTCCAATGCCGGACTCTCCATCTTCATCATCTTCTTTGGGGTTGGGGGAGGAGTATCCTCAGCGGAGAGATTTTTGAACACATTCGGATAGTTATTTTTCAAATGTTTTGATAAATTGGAAGTGTTTACCGCTGTATTTCACTTCTCTAAAACACTCCTTGCATTTGGCTATGCTACGATCTTTCTTTTGAAAAAAAGCCCATACCTTACTTTTAGGGGGAGACATTGTTTTAGAGTCGACAACACGAATCACCAGAAAATACTGATTGAGTTTTAACAAAAGTGTTCACTTTCAGTTTTAACAAAATCACAACACTTTTAGTTTTGACTACTTTTAATAACTACGACAAGAGCAACAGACAACTGTAACATAACAAATACCTTGGCTATGGGTAAACGATAACCTTCTTAACCTAGAATTGTAATGTGCGTACATTTTACGCATAGTTCATATTCAAAATGTGATCACATGGTTTGTATTGTTATCACTTTACAGTTCTAGATATGCTTTTATCAGTTAGTTCGGTCTATTTGTTGATAGGCGTTTTGTCGCATTTTACTTCCAGCTCTGTGCATGTTAAGATGTTAAGATTTACAAAAACATCATATGTAACTACTGTATATGGTGTACAATAAATTAACGTTACCATTCTAGGGTTAAGACGTTTCGATACTTCCGATACCGCTATAAATATCGATACCTAATGTTCAATTTTCGGTGGTACCTATTAGTATTTCCTTCGGTAAAAAGGATGGAATAAACTTTTTCCCCGAAAAAGTTATCCATCGACCCTTACGTTTCGATATCGTATATTCTTTACTGATATCACGATAATATCGATTCTCTGGTACCCGATACTAATATTTAAAGTATCGAAAGAAAAGTATCGATATCAGTAAATATCGGAAGTATCGAAACGTCACTAAGTGTAATATTCAAAACAAAGCTGTTAATTAAAACTTACTCGTAGTGTAGTTGTCTCTAGCTGTACAAATGTTATTATGAAGTGAAATGTTTAAATACACATATTATAATCTTATTGAAAAGTTTAAAATAAAATAAAATAATTAAAACAATTTATTGATTTTAGTAATTATAAAATAATGCAATTATTTTTAATTCTCTAAGAATGAACAAATTAAATCATTTTTTATTCAATCAAGATAAATTAATAAAAAAATATATAACTTAAGTTAAAAATAAAATGTGTGATATTAATTATTATTATTTAAAAAAAGTAATTTGACAATAATTAGAAATTGTTAAGATTTTTTTAGAAATATAAATTTAAAATATGAACTTATTTGGTTAAATTTTGGTGTTTTTTTTTTATTTTAATATTCCAAGACAGAAAATTGTACATTACTTTTTAATTAGTAAAGTAGAGTTATTAGAATTGTTAGAAGCTAAGTAAAAATAAAATTTATGTTTACTATTTTTTAAAAAAAAGTAACTTAGCCAAATTTAAAACTGCAATTTTCCAATATGGAATATTAATATAAGATAAGAACTACTGTAGTTATATTATGATGTAGTTTCTTTAAATTTAGTAATCCAAAATTGAAAATGTATAAATATATGAAGAAAAAAAAGGAAATGAACCCGCTATGTTCTTAATGTTATATAGCATAATATTAGTTACAATGTTATAATTAAGAATAAGTACAAGAAATAATGTATTTAAATGTTTAAATTTTTGTAGACTATACTAATATTCATATCAAACACAAAATGAAACCACATATAAAATATGTTCTACAATTCGACGGTACAAATTTAAAATACGCTTAGACTGAGTGTAATGTTTAAAACAAAACTGTTGTTTAAAAATTACCTGCTTTGAACGTTAATAAAACTATGCAAAGGAATTAAATATTATGAAGTACAATGCTCTAGTATAGGAATTAGAATTTTGTTGAAAAATTTAAAATTAAATGAAATTATTTCTATTGTATTACTGTATGGTATTAGATTTTAATCGCATCGCAGAATTTATTGGTTTTAATAGTTACAAAAAAAGTATTTCCTATGTCCAAGAATTAGTTAATTTGTTTTGAACAATCAAGTTGATTGAATAAAATAATATATAATTAATGTTAAAAATAAAATGTATGATTTATTGTAAATTTTGGTGAAAAAGTTACTTGTAAAAACATAAAATTACAAATATTTCTTTAGGAATATAAATTTAAAATATGAACACATTTGGTTAAATTATGGTGTTTTTCTTTATTTTCATATTCCAAGAAAGAAAATTTTAATATATTTTTTAACTGTTAAAGTGGAGTTATTAAAATAGTTATAAATTAAGTTAAAAAAGAAATGTATGTTGCTATTTAAAAAAAAAGTAAATTGACCAAATTTAAAATTGAAATTCCTAATGAGGAATATAAATATATGATAAGAACCCGTGTAGTTTTATTATGATGTAGAATTTTTTTATTTTACAATACAAAACTGAAAAATGTATATACAGAGTGGCTTTCTACTCGATGCATTAATTCCACCAGTGCATTTTATATTTAAAATGGATGAAAATTCCCAATCGTTTGACAGCAATTTCGGTTTTTGTGATTTTTCAGTACATCCCGACTTTTACCCAATAAATTCCTTGTAGCTCAAAAACTATTCATTACACGAAAACGTGATTATTACCATTGGAAAGAATATTAAATTTCCTTTTAGGCATTCATTAGAAAGTATGATATTGTTAGTTATTTGGCCCTGTGCACCTGCCCAAATATTAAAATTGTATCCAAAAAATATCCACCTACCAATCTCCCTCCTCTCTCCCAACCTTACCCTTTCACGATATTAGTCTCTTAATTTATCCCCAAAACTTTTAAACATAAAAAATGAATATATCGTTGGAAAGCTTAGTTATTAAAGAACATTATCTGAAAATTTACACGTCCTAATACGATGTGGTATAATAATTTTCCAACATTGAAATTTTCAAAAAATGTGGAAATTACAAATTTTTGATATTTAGGCAGGTGCACAGGGTCAAATAATTAACAATATCATACTTTGTAATGAAGACCTAAAAGGAAATTTAATATTCTTTCCTATGGTAATAATTACGTTTTCGTGTAATGAATAGTTTTTGAGCTACAAGGAATTTATTGGGTAAAAGTTGGGGTGTACTGAAAAATCACAAAAACCGAAATTGCTGTCAAACGATTGAGAATCAGACAATGATTTATATGAATTTTTTCATCCATTTTGAACATAGAATGCACTGGTGAAATTAATGCATCGAGTAGAAAGTCACCCTGTATACATGTGATGCAAAAAAGAGGAAATGTATCTAGTTTTCTTAATTTTTTGGACTACTTTACATTATATTAATTAAAATACCCTAACTAAGAAAATATATGAAAATTATGTATTCAAATACTTATATTTCTGTAGTTTACACCAATATGTATATCAAACACAAAATCAAACCACTTATAACATATGTTTTACATCTTGTAGACACATATTAAAAATATGCCCAAACTGAGTGTAATATTCAAGACAAAGCTATTGATTAAAATTTACCACTATTATTGTACGCGCTACCTATACAAAGGAATAAAATATTATAAAGTGCAATGTTCTGGTATACATATTATATTCTTACTTATTGTTCGCGCCACGTTTAAATTTAAAATTGAGCGCGCGCTTATCCGGTTGTCCGTCTCTTCACTTCCCTTTCCTTCCGGTCAATGGACAGCTGTATCAGCGAAACCATGTGGTCGTGTCGGCCACCGATTAGCCTCTCCGTAAACGTTAGATAGATAAGGTTACTCGTGTTTTTTTTGTTTTTGTTCTTTTTTCCGTTGACGCACGAATATTATACGCGTACGTTCAGTGTTGTTTTTTTTGTTAGTTTGTTTTTCCGTTCGCGAACGTTAATTATCATAATGTTATAGATCAACGTATCATAAAATAAAAAAACCTGCAGGTATTTCTATTGTTATTAGTTATTAAATTACGAACTAGTGTTGTGAATTATTATTATTATTTTAGTATTAGTTTGTTATTGTTTGTACTTTGGTCACATGGATGACATTAGTAGCACAGACTATATAAAAACAGATGGATCACTCGGGATGTAAACAAAAAATATGACGTTTATCACGCGACGAAATCAGTATGACCACAAATCAGGCATAAAATGTCGTAGTCCTTAATAAAAATAATGTCACACTGATTATCCAACTATTCGCGGACAATTTGATCCCTATTTAATAAATACCATTAAAATTCTTAAAACCAGGTACCTGAATTCTTTTAGGAAATTCTACAGGGCTCTTTTATTTATTATTAATTCTGTATTGATGTCATTTCACTTAAGCGTGTCTGATAACCTGTCTGTCATCAAAATTTCCTGAGTGTAGTGTCAAGTTTTTATTTAAAAAATGAATAGCCAAAAAACTGGAATGAAGTGCTCAGTTAGGTTTTGTCAAAGTAAAGGTAGTGATAGGAATAAAAGTTTTTCAAATACCCCAATGACGAGCGTCTTGCGACGTGGATAAATAAATGTAAGACTGGAGACCTAACCGAAGCACTCAATAAAAAAAATAGTTATAAAATTTGTCAGGAACATTTTGAAAATAAAATGTTTTTAAATGCTACAACCAAAAACAGAATAGTTTTCAATGCTATTCCAACAAAACTTAATGGTAAGTACTATTCAAATAATTTTAAATGTCATTCAATACAATTTTATTTTATATATAAATTAAAAAGATATCATAAATTAATTTTGATCTTAATAAACTAATTCTTGCTTTATTTGTAAATTTCAGATGAAATATTGTTTACGAGAAAAAAAGCAGAAGAACAATGTAAGGTACATGTAGAACTGACATCTGATGATGGTTTGAAAACTGCAACATAATTATATATATGTATAAACATTAAGTATTTTAATATAATATGCATCATTAACTGTATAACGTGTACTTGCTTTGTTGAACTTGATCATTGTAATATTGTAATAATAAATGTTAAAATATAAATACTAAATTGTAATTGTTTTATATTTATTTATAAATAAATATAATATAATCAAAATAAATATTCTGTTGTTTTATGATTATGATGACATATAGATAATAAGTATATACAATAATATTTTAAAATATCTGTACAGTAATTTATTTTTGCAAATGTTACTACATTGATAACGTCGCATCCAATCAGGACACCTTATTTTTCTGAACGATAAATTTTGACGGAGTGATCCATCTGTTTTCATATAGTCTGTGTTAGTAGTTTAAGTTATATTGTTCAGTAATTATTTAAAATTGACACACGGTTGTCTTGTTTTTATGAAATATTTACAGTCCATTAAAAGCAATCTCTAGTCTCGTGAATTATTATTCGAAGTTGAATTATTATTGTTATTATTATTATCGTTGTTATTATTATTCTTATTATTATTGCTGTTATTATTATTCGAATTGATTTATTTATTCTTTGTGCCGATATCGCATAATATGCTTGAAATTGTTATTTAACATAGTAGTTATAGGTGTTGTTTGTATTAATATAATATATTTGTGAGCCAAAGATCACGGTATTTCTTATTTTATTTAATCTTATCCACGCTCCCGTCTTATGATCACCGGATAGGCGTAATATCATTTCTCGCCCCCGGGATTAACACTTATAAAATAATGTCTTTTTAAATTAATTCTCCAAGAATGAACAAGTTAACTTTTATTTTTTACCAATTGTTCTCGCAAGTCAAATAATCGAATGTCCGCACGTTCGCGTCGAATGAAATGGCAAATTGTCCGTTTGGCCGCGTTGCAGGCGTAGAAACTTCGCGAACTTGCCTCCCTCCCTCCCTCTCGTCGTCTCTAAAACTCGACGTCTTTTCTGGTGTTGTGACGCCGCCGAAGTCGTTGTTGAGCTGCCGTTGGCGTGGCTTGACGTTGCAGCGTGTGCGTGTGTGTTACGCCGTTGCTGTGCCAACGTTCTACATCTTGTTCCGAGCCGTCTTGAAAACGTCGTCTTCGGTTGCCATCTGGCCCATGAACGTTATACCAATCAATCCGTCTACGTCGCCGAGAAGCTAGCAGACACGGTAACGTTTGGAGTTCCTTGTTGTCACAAGTGGTTACTACGGACATATTTATAGTCATACTTGTATTGATATTCGTCTAGGTAATAAGTAATTAGAAGTTATAGTGTTCACTTTATGTCAATTTCCGTGTACGTCTAACGTTATTTGTAAAATCGGAAAGCAGAGTCACCCGTCCTCGAACATATTATATTTTCCGTCGCTTGGCGGTAACACCAATCATGTTGTGTTAATAAAAACATTAAACATTCAGGTTAAAAATAAAATGTGTGATGTTAACTATTTTTTTTTAAAACTAGTAACTTGACAAAAATTAAAAATTGCTAAGGTTTTTTAATAATATTTAGTCATGACTAGAGGAACAAGAGATATCTCGGACCTAGTAGTAGAAAACTATACCTTCCAACAAGTGGAAAATTTCAAATATCTTGGGGCAAACATAAATCAATACAATAACATGCATAATGAAATTAAAATTAGGATATCAGCCGCTAATAAGGGTTACTACGCTTTGGAAAAATTGTTCAAGTCAAAGCTCCTCTCCAGACGATCAAAGGAACGCCTGTACTCTAGTTTCTTACGGCCAGTTTTAACATATGCATGTGAAACATGGTCGACTACTAAAGGAGATGAGGAAAAAATGGCTTGCTTCGAAAGAAGAGTTCTTAGAAGGATTTATGGACCTATACTAGAAAATGAAGTGTACAGAAGAACTAATGTAGAAGTACAACAAATTTATCAAAAACCCGGTATCAACGCGTACCTTATGAGTAAACGAATTGAGTGGGCAGGCCATGTATGGAGGTCAAATGGTATTCTAAAGAAAGCCCTGGAAGGAAAAATCAATGGAAAAAGACCTAGGGGTCGACCTAGACAGCGCTGGACAGACAGGGTTAAAGAAGATTTAAACAAGTGCGCTCAGGGTTTAACTTTAGAAGACAGTATTGACAGAGATAGTTGGAAAAAAGTAGTAGAGGCAGCGAAAGTCCTTCAAGGACAGTAAAAGCTCAAGAAGAAGAAGAAGGTTTTTTTAAAAATATAAGTTTAAAATAGTTCATATTTTGGTTCATTTGGTTTAATTTTGGTGTGTTTTTTTTATTTTAATATTCTAAGATAGAAAATTGTCAATTACTTTTTAATTAGTAACGTAGAGTTATTAAAATTGTTATAAACTAAGTAAAAATGAAATTAATGTTTGTTAATTACTTTATTAAAAAAAATATTATGATAAAAATTTTAAATTGTAATGATTTCTTTTGGAATATATCTTTGAAATGCTAACACGATGGGTTAAATTAAAGCGTTTTTCTTTATTTTCATATTTCAAGATAGACAATTTTAACATATTTTTTAAACTGTTAAATTAGAGTTATTAAAATAGTTATAAATTAAGTTAAAAATAAAATCTATGATTTCTATTCTTAAAAGAAAGTTAATTGGCCAAATTTGAAATTGAAATTATCTAATAAGAAATATGGTTGTAAGAAAAGAACTACTGTAGTTCTAATATGATGTATTATTATTTATTTTAACAATATAACACTGAATAATTTTTAAATATTTGAAGCAAAAACAGGAAATGTATATAGTTTCTTCTATTTTTTACGTAATTTTACATTATATTAATTAAAATGTCCTAACTAAGAAAATGTATGAAAAATTATGTATTCAAATACTTATATTTTTGTAGTCTCCACCAATATTCATAGGTTCACAAAAAGGAACCATTTATTAAATATGTACTAGACTTAAATTAAAAATAAGCTCAGAATAAGTGTAATATTTAAGATAAAGCTGCTGTATTAAAATTACCTAGAGATTTGTCCTTTAAAGCTTTACAAAGGAATACAATAATATGAAGTGCAATGTTCTAGTATGCATATAATACTCTTGTTAAAAAATTTAAAAATTATGAAATTATTTTTAGCTTATTACGGTGTGGTATTAGATTTTAATCTAATCGCAGAATTTATTGGTTTTAATAATTAAAAATAATATAATTTATTATAATTATTTAAGAAAAAACAAGTTAACTCTTTATTTTTTACCAATCATGTTGATTTAATAAAAGAAAATATAATTTAGGTTAAAAATAAAATGTACGATGTTAACTAGTTTATTAAGAATGTAACCTGATACAAATTTTAAATTACAAAGATTTCTTTAAGAATATAAGTTTAAAATACGAAATCATATGGTTCAATTACGGTGTTTTTCCTTATTTTCATATTCTATGGTAGAAAATGTTAACATATTCTTTAAACTGGCAAATGAGAATTATTAAAAATGTTTTATATTATGTTAAAAAAGAAAAGTAAATTTACTACTTTTTTTAAAAAAGTAACTTGACAAAAGTTAAAATTTAAATTATCTAATGAGGAATATAAATATATGATAAGAACCCGTGTAGTTTTATTATGATGTAGACATTTTTTATTTAACAATCCAAATCTGAAAAACTTATGAATAATTGACATAAAAAAGTAAATGATTCTAGTTTGTTTTGAATGTTTTTTAACGTAATATTATTTACTATATTCTAATTAAGAAAATGTAAAAAAATTAAATAATTATTTAAATGCTTAAATATTTGTAAATAACACCTATATTCCTACTAAACACAAAATAAAATCATTAATGAAATTAATTAATCATGTTGTTTAAAAATTACCTTCATCTTTGATTTGGCAAGCTTTATAAAGGAATTAATATCATGAAGTGCAATGTTTTAGTATACAAATTAAAATCTTGTTGTACAATTTAAAATTAAATGAAATAATTTCCAGTGTATTATGGTGTGGTATTAGATTTTAATCTTTTCGCAGAATTTATTGGTTCTAGTAGTTAGTAAATAAAGTAATTTTTTTTTAATGTCCAAGAATTAGTTAATTTTTTTAAACAATCAAATTAAGTTAATTAAAAAAAATACATAATTTCAGTAAAAATAAAATGTATGATATTAATTTTTTTTAAAAAAAAGTAGCGTGATAAACATTTAAAAATGCAAATACTTCTTTAGGAATATAAATGTAAAATTCTAACTCATTTGGTTAAATTATGGGGTTTATCTTTATTTTTATAATCCAAGACAGAAAATATTATGATATTTTTTTAACTGGTAAAGTAGAGTTATTAATATAGTTATAAATTAAGTTGAAAACGAAATGTGTTTGCTTTGTATTTTTAATTTAATAATCCAAAATTGAAAAATGTATAAATAAATGAAGTAAAAAAAGAAATGATTCTGGTTTTCTTATTTTATTTTTGATGTTTTTTAACATAATATTAGTTACAATGTTCTAACTAAGAAAATGTAAAAAAACATATATATTCAAATGCCTAAATATTTTTAGAATACACAAATATTCTTGTAAAAGAAAATATGAAACCCCTCATAATATATGTTCTATATCTCATATACACTTATGAAAAATAAGATCATATTAAGTGTAATATTCAAGGCAAAGCTGTTATTTAAAAATTACCTTTCTTGTACTTATCTAAGGCTTTACAAAAGAATACAATATTATGAAGTGCAGTAGTAAAAGTTTTAGTAGACATATTGTAATCATGTTGAAAAATTTAAAAGAAAATGAATTAATTTCCAGCGTATAATGGTGTGGTATTAGATTTTAATCTAATCACAGAATTTATTGGTTTTAGTAGTTATAAAATTATGCAATTTATTTATTTATCTTAATTCGCCAGAAATGAATAAGTCAAATCATTTTTTTTCACCAATCAAGTTAAGTTAATAAAAATATATATATTTTAAATTAAAAATAAAATCTATAATATTACCTATTTTTTTTTTTTTTTTTAAGTAACTCGACAAGAATTTAAAATTGCATAGCTATCTTTAGGAATATAAATTTAAAATACGAAATAATTTGGTTAAATTATGGTGTTTTTTTTATTTTCATATTCCAAGACAGAAAATTTTAACATGTATTTTTAACGGGTTAAGTAGAGTTATTAAAATAGTTATAAATTAAGTTAATATTGAAATATATGTATGATATTCGTAAAAAAAGGAAATTGATCAAATTTAAAATTTAAATTGAAAATAAGTACTACTGTAGTTTAATGTGATATATTATTATTATTTATTTTAACTCTCTAAAACTAAAAACATTATAAATATTTGAAGCAAAGAAAGGAAATGTATCTGGTTTTCTTATGATTTATTAAAGTTATTTAACATTATATTAGTTAAAGTGTTCCAACTAAGAATTGGTATATAAAGTTATGTATTAAAGTACTCATAATTATGTAGTTTGCAGCAATATTCATATCAAACACAAAATAAAACAACTTAGAACATATGTCCTACATCTTTAAGACTTAAATTAAAAATAGGCTCAAACTAAGTGTTATATTCAAGACAATGTTGTAGTTTAAAATTTACCAAATTCGTAGTTTTCTTTAGCTATAAAAGTTTAATACATATGTAAAAAGTGCAATGTTCTAGTATACATAATTAATGTATATTACAATGTGGTATTTGATTTTAATCGAATTGCATAATGTATTGATTTTAGTATTTATAAAATAATTAATATTTTTTAATTCTCCGAGAATAAACTAATTAACTTTTTTTTGAATTACGAAGTTGAGTTAAAAAAAAAAATTTAATTTTATAATAAAATGTATGATCTTAACTATTTTTAATAAAAGTAACCTGATCACTTTTAAACTTGCAAATAATTTTTTAGTAATATAAATTTAAAATATGAACTCATTTGGTTAAATTATGATTTGTTTTTCTTTATTTTAATATTCCAAGACAGAAAGTATTAACATGTTTTCTTAACGAGTAAAATATAGGTATTAAAATAGTTATAAATTAATTAAAAAACGCAATGTTTGCTATTATTAATAAAAAAGTAACTTGACCAAATTTAAAATTGTCTTGCTCCAATTAGAAATGTAAAAAAAAAGTTAATTTCTCACAATGTTTGTATTTTTGTGACATACTCTTATATTAATATCTAACAGTTCATAATGAATATTATGACACAGGTTTCAAAAACGTTTCGAACTCCATATACATTTTAAGACAATGATATAGGGCTCACAATTAGCAAATTTTAACCTTTTTTATTTTATCGATAAAAAATTAGAACATCAAGTATTGAACCAAATATAAAAATATTATAATATAAAATGGATATATTATGTACACTTATAATTATATTTATAACTTACCTGGTTTCAAGTCTTGATTAACCGTTCAAATTAATAAAATAAATTAAATCATAATAATGTATTTTATATATTTTTTTTATTTATCCAATACAGGCAAGTCAACTATTTTTTGTAACTTAGTACGTAAAGTAAATAAAAAATATGTATATGTTAATTAAAAATGACCTACATTTTATTTGCAATTTTTTGGAAAGTTTTACTTGATTATTTTTAAAGTTGCAATGATTTAATTAGAAATATAGTTTATTCTTATTACAATATTGTCGGGCTAACGACGATCGACCGATATTGGGGTCGAGTGCGTCCTCACACAATGAAATAATTATTCTTATGAAAATCTATACAATGTAACTATGCATCAGAGGAGTGGCCTAAAGTGATTAATGAAAAAGAGCCTTATATGATACAAATAAATATATGAATATAATTAATTGGTGAATAAACATATGAAAAAATGGTATATAAATACAATTAAATAGGCGAAATACGCATAAACAATTCGTATAAATACAATTAAATAGGTGTGATTGCCGCGTATAGACACAAATAAATAGCTGTAATTATCTCGCATGAACACAAAACATGAATAAGATGAACCACTCTATTGCTAAAAACGTGGTATTGCAACAAAGAAATTAAATGCAATCGATGCACACAAGTGGAGGCTTGTCGGCCTTCACATCTCAACACGGTCAGAAGACAAAAGAGAACTGGAATCGTCCGTCATTCGGGTTTAAAAAACGGCTCGGCCTTTAACATGAAGTAAAAAACGAAAAACGTGACGACGGCACGCGTACGCTGGGCGGTCAGCACACAACAGTTGAAGTTGTCGTCGACCGCACTGCAGTGAGACACGATACGTTAGTATCAGTGACCACTCGTACATTGCCATCAGCTTCTGGACCCACTACCCTTTTGATATGCATTTTCGCACATTTTACGGCAGCCCCCAGATCCCTCCAAAGTGTGGAGCGACTGGGGGATTGAATTTCCATTGACAAGGAATCCGTGAATGTAGCGTCTCTTACATTGCTGTGTCTTGAAACAATTTCTTTAACTGTCTCGCAGCACCGATATAATTGGTGCCGCAATCGGACTGGATCTGTACTGGAATCCCTCGACGTGCAACGAAACGATCCAACCAGGCCAAGAACGCTTCCGTGGACATATCTAATACTACTTCCAAGTGGATCGCCTTTGTGCATAAACAAACAAATACTGCGAGATAGGCCTTATGGATCTTTGCGTTTCGACGTCGACTTTCCTTAACGGGGAAAGGGTCGCCATAATCCATTCCTACATTAGTAAATGGATAACACGACCAGACTCTCGTCGGCGGTAGGTCTGCCATCATTGGCTGAGGGTTGACGGTCTTGTATCTGGTACACTGTATACACTTGAATATCGTCTGTCGTACCACGGCTCGACCTGAGACTATCCAAAAACGTCGGTGAATCAAAAATAATGTTAACCGAGTTCCGCCATGTAACGTATTAAGATGGTAATGGTGTATAATGAATTGGGTGAGATGAAGGAAGAAGCTATTGGATTTTTGCCACTCGATTGGTCACAAATATTTTAAATAATTTCTGTTCGACCGTAAGCCAAGCAAGTACAATTGTAGAGTCAGTCCATGCCCGCACTCGAGTGATTGTAATTTGATCCTGTAAGATGTGCAAGTAATGAGGCAAGAGGAGCGCAGCACACAGCTCCAACCTAGGTATTGTTAACGACAGATCGGTGTATGACGATTTTAACGGTGCAACCTTGGTCTTGCAATCCACAAAATAAACCTTCACGAAGCCCTGGTCATCGACAACACGTAGAAATACCGTAGCTGCGTAACCTTTTTGTAAGACGTCGGCAAAACCCACGAGCTGTATGTCTAGGCATTTATTCACTGAAATATAACGCGGTAATGACAATTGTGAAAGAGCATTGAGCTTGTTGACAAAACGTAACCAAACTGACGTCAATTCGGCTGGTAACGGAGCATTCCATTTTAGTCTTTTCACCCATAACCGCTGCATTAGGATTTTGGCCCAGAAAATCATTGGTCCCAAAGCGCCAAGTGGGTCATATAAACGTGCAATGGTTGATAAGACGGACCGTTTGGTAGGCTTGATATATTCTATTGCTGAGATACCCAAATGTATCTTGTGTAGTATTCCAATGCACCCCAACACTTTGACAGCTTGCTCCTTGTTAGGTTCCATCCACGGAGTTACAGCCAGCTCTTTCTTTGCAAGATTTGCCAAGATCTCTGGGCAATTACTGGCCCACTTCTTTAATTCAAAGCTACCTCGTTGCAATAACCCCTTAACTTGGCGCTGCATCTCCAGGATCCTATCTACGGTGTCGACACCGGCAAAAATGTCATCCACGTAGGTATCAGATACTAAGATGTTTTGGCAAGGGGAAATGCATAGCTATCCTCATGATCCAGCTGTCGCAAACACCGCAGTGCCAAGAACGGTGCCGCATTCACTCCGTAAGTGACAGTACACAATTCGTATTCACAGACCGCTTCGTTAGGTGAGCTACGCCTGAATATGTGTTGGTAAACACGATTTCGTTCATGGGTGCATATCTGGCGGTGCATCTTAGCTATATTAGCTGTAAATACAAAATTCTGTAAACGATTACGTAACAGGACGTCACTAATTTCAGTCTGAAATTTGGGTCCCGTTACTAAACAATCGTTCAATGAGGATCCTGCTGATGCTGAAGCAGAGGCATCAAAGACTACGCATATCTTTATACCCGTAGAGTCGCGTTTAACCACTGGATGGTGCGTAATTAAGTACTTGCTCACTTCGCGGCCACTTCCATATGGCCTAATGCAAGGTAATCATTCATAAAACTGTGATAAGCCTCAGATAATTCTTGGTCTCTAGCCAGCCGTCGTTCAAGATTATACAGGCGATTGATCGCTAAATGTTTAAAAGATCCCAGACTGACTGAATACGTCTTCATGGCTTTCGTTAGTGCCTGCGGTAGGGGAACATTCTATCGTCCGAAATGGCAGATTAACAGAGAAACGACTAGCACTGTCTCGCGTGACTGTTCTCACAAACCAGTCTTCACATTGTTTATCTTGAGTTGTAGGTGCTGCCATCTCTATGGGCTCTTCAACTGCCCAGAAACGCTGCATTACCTCTGCAATAGGTTGGAAGGCACTAACAGCCAATGATATTAGCGATGTTTGTGGAGTTTCCTTTAAGGCACCAATCACTACCCACCCCAGGTAGGTACTTATAACCGAGGGTAGCCCTTCTGTTTGTATAATGTCCGCCTTGGCATGCATAACAGCTAGATATAAATCACCTCCGATTAACATGTCCACTGGTGCTGGACGGTCGAACTGAGGATCGGCTAAAATTAAATGACGATACCGCTCTCGGACTTCAGTAGGCAGGACCTTGCTCGGCATTGGTGACATAATTTGAGGTAAAATAATAACATTGTTCGCCTTGAACTCAGGAAGATCCGATTGAGTAGGGAAAAAACTTCACTGAGTCTGACCTTTGATGTTAAAGATCGGTTGTTGTGAAAGTCCGGTTATTTCAGTGGAGCATTTCCGACGGGTAAGACCAAGTCGATTAACACACTCAGACGTCATGTGTGGATACTTGTGAGCCACAATCTAACACAGTTCTGACAGAACGTGTAACTCCCGTATTATCACAAATGCGAATTATAACGGTTCCCAGCACTACGGTGGTATCCGTGTGGACGGTCCCAGTAAAGTGGGAGACATTATCTGTCGGTGTCCATTCAGAGGTCTCCCTTCGTTGTCCGGCAACTATCTGAGAAGCGTCCGCTGTTAAATGCAATAAGGTGTTATGTTTATTTGAGCATATGCGACATGTAAACGAAGTCGGACATGAGTTGCTCATTTGTCCAGTATTTAAACAAATAAAACATAATTTATTCTTAGTAGCAAATTCACGGAGGACGCTTACTGACTTCTTTCGAAACGCAAAACATCTATATATTTCATGTGGACGCTCACATTATATATAATACATTTCGTATAAATACAATCTAATAGGAGACATACGCATAAACAATCCGTATAAATTCAGTTAAATAGGTGTGATTGCCGCGTATAGACGCAAATAAATACCTGTAATTATCTCGTTTGAATACAAAACAAGAATAAGATAAACCATTCTATTAACAAAAACGTGGTTTTGCAACAAAAAAATTAATACAATCGGTGCACACTCGTAAAAACTTGACAGCCTTTATATCTCGACACGGTTAGACGATAAAAGAGAATCGGGCATGAATACAATCGGATACATGAAGTAAGAAACGTAAAACGTGATGGATACTCGCGTACACTGGGCGATCAGAACACGACAGTTGAAGCTGTCGTCGACCGCACTGCAGCGAGCCACAATACGAACCGTTACTTACATATGAACGATAACCAAAAACCGCACCGGTGCGAAAACATGAATTCGAAATACGTTTGCAACGCGAACATACACAAATATTAATAATGAATAGCTCATTATATATGTGTCACTCCAATGTTTAAAGATGTTTCAGGATCTGTATAAATTTTAAGACAATGATATGGAGCACACAATTGACAAATATAAATTGTTTTTATTTTGTCCAGATAAGTCTGATGCGATATTAATTAGACCTCTTTTAAACGTTAAATTAAATCAAAAAGAACTCTCATATAAGTATTAATTATGGTATAAACTTACTTTCAAAAATGTTTTCTAAACCTAAACAGACAAAAAAAAATTAAATAAACTACTGCAGCAATATTTTATAAATATTTTGTTCTTGTGGAAAAATAAAAATAAATTTATGAATGTATATCAAGTTTATCTCTTAATTTTAAACAAAGCGATTAATGTGTTGATTATAATTGATATACTCTTATAATAAAGTGCTTTTCTTTATTTAAATATTTCATGAATAAACAAGTTAACTTAATATTTTGACGGTAGTGTTGAGTAAATTAAAAAGTATAGAATTTAAATTTAAAATCAAATATCTGTTGTTTGACTTTTTTATAAAATAAGTAATTTCACCAAATATATAACTGCAATGATCCAATTACATATATATTAAAATAAGTTACGGTTTTCCAATGACAATAATGTATTTATTATATTTTATGATAATTCTATAACGTAAACTAATATTAATAATTAACAGCTCTTAACATTTGTGTCGATACAAAGTTCAATGTGGTTTCGGCCTCCATTTTTATTTTAAGACAAATATTTGAAGCCCACATTAGACAAATATTAAATGTATTTTTTGTCCGTATAAGACTTGTGTAATAAAAATTAGATCCATTTAAAAAAATTAATTAAATCAAAAGTAACTGCTATGCAAGCTTTAGTTATCTTTTTAACTTACTATTTTCGGGTTCCAAAATCTCTATATAGACAAATATAAAATTAATAAATTGCAATAATATTTTATCAATATTTTTTGCACGCAGAGAAATAAAAAATGTAATATATTTATATTAATTGTTCTATAGTGTAATGTAACATGATTTTAAACAAAGCAAAGAATGTCTTAATTATAATATGTATGCTAGCAATATAATTTTTTTTCTTTATTTTAATATTTCAAGACTAAACAATTTAACATATTTTTTTTGGCTGGTTACGTTGAGTTAATAAAAAAAAAAATATATAATTTGAAATAAAACACTAATGTGTGTTGTTTGATATTCCTTTAAACATAAGTAGCTTGACTAAATTTAAAGATGCAATGACCCTACTAGGAATAAAATTATTTTCTAATTACAATATTCTTTTAACGTACACTAATATTAATAATGAACTGCTCATTATATATGTGTTGCTACAATGTTTAAAAAGGTTTCAGTGTCTTTATACATTTGAAGACAAAGATTTGGAGCCCGCAATAGATATATATATATAAACTGTTTTTATTTTATCCAGTTAAGATTGGTGCGACATACATTAAACCCATTTTAGAAATTAAATTAAATCAAAAGAGACTTCCAGTATACTTAAGTTATTTTTTCAACTTACCTGTTGGGGACATCAAAATAGCTATAGAGACGAAATAAATTAAATAAATTGCAATAATCTTTTATGAATATTTTATTCTTATAGAAAAATGAAAAAATTAATGAATGTATCTAGTGTATTATAATGTACTATTTGATTATAACAAAGTGATGAATGTATTTATTATAATTGGTATACTAGTAAATTTAAGTGTTTTTCTTTATTTTAATATTCAAAGGCTGAACTATTTAACGTATTTTTAAACTGGTAAGTTAGTCTTCTTCTTCTTCAGCTTCTCGTGTCTTCGAATCCGGTCCTCCATTCAATGACTACATCATTCCCCACTAAATCTTTCCATCTCAATCGCGGTCTCCTAAGTGGTATTTTTCCTATTGGTTTCTTTTCCATTACTATGTGTAAAAGTGGGTTTTGACTTCACCAGGTATATCCAACGCCTCAAAATCAGGAGCTATGCACGCTAGTGACGTTGGACGTGAGGAACGCATTTAATTCCGCACCTTGGGACCTCATAGACTCTTTTCTGAGAAGCCGTGGAGTACCTCGGTACCTCGCCAGGATCCTGAGGCCGTACATGGAGGACCGCACCCTCACGATGCGAACCTTGCATGGCCCATCCACCAGTAGCATTACTGGCGGAGTTCCACAGGGCTCGGTCCTAGGACCGACTCTGTGGAATGTTTTTTATGACGATTTGCTTCGCGTCGAGGTTCCTGAGGGTGTGCAGCTCTTAGGCTTCGCGGACGACATTGCGGTGCTAGCGGTCGCTCGCACAGCACAAGGGCTTGAAGCGGTGGTCAACCCAACATTGGCCACCATTGATGAATGGATGGTACACCATGGGCTAGAGCTGGCGCACTCCAAGACTGAGGCGATAATGTTTACTAAAAAGTAGGCGTTTTCTAATTCGGTCTTTAGCATTGGTGGGCACAGTATTAAGGTCAAAAGGGAAATTAGATATTTGGGCCTCACCTGGACTCCCATATTACTTTTACAAGTCAAATGAAAAGGGTTTCCGGCCAAGCATCCGCAATGGCGGTGGCACTAGGCCGACTGATGCCAAACCTGAGCGGGCCGTCACAGACGAAGAGGTCATTGCTAATGTCTGTGGTTAATAGCAAGATTCTTTACGCTGCACCAACGTGGGCGTGTAGAGCCACCAAGTTTAATACGAACACGGTCTCTATTACCCATGCACAACGGATAGCAGCCCTGTGGGTCATCAGAGCATACCGCACGGTGTCCACAGAAGCGACCTTGGTTCTAGCGAGTTCCCCACCCGAAGATCTCCTCGCATTGGAACGCGAAAAGATCAAGGAGAAAATGGAAGATTCAGAACGAGCAGAGTCGTCGGTCTCTATCCGCAACACAGAGCGCGACCAAACAATAAATAAATGGCAAGCCAGATAGAACAGCAGCGGTAAGGCCTCTTGGACCCGATCGATCCTCTCGAATTTGAGACGGTGGTTGAAGAGACCAGCCATGGATCTCTCCTTCCATCTGACGCAGGCGCTCACAGGACATGAGTGCTTTAGGCATTATCTACAACGTATGGGCCGGTCAGTCAGCTCGAGTTGCTTGTATTGCCAACACCCAGATGATACGGCTGAGCACACTCTTTTTGATTGCGCTCACTGGGGGCTCCAGAGGCAAGGCGTGAACGTGTATTTGGGTGGCAGGGACGTACGTCCTTCGGATATAGAGTACCTGCTGTGCGGACCACAGTATACGCCAGCGATCGGCGAAGAGCAGGCCTCCCACGCGATAGCGGCAGCTGCGGCCAAAACAGCCGCCCACGCCTTTCATCAAATGGTGAGGGATATCCTGTCCCGCAAGGAACAGGACGAAAGGGAGCGCGAATCGGAAGGAGTTGTCCAGGGTGAATAGTGCGGTGACATCAGCCCGTGAAGAGGTCATTGTACGAGGATGTCCAAGGCGGCGGGAGTGATCTCCGGTCTGGGAAAAGGGTTTTGGACGTGAATCAAGGCCGGCGGGTAACCAACCGGGCCATCAAGACAAAGATGAAGAGGGCTATGCCTTTAAATTGTAAACTAAATTGTAAAATACTGTAAGATCATGGAGACAGAACCCCTGGGTCGCTGTCACATGGTACAATTATGATGTTGTTGATTATTTCTTCAATAAACGATGGCAACAGTCGGCTGGCCGGAGGTGGGACAGAAATGTCACACCTTGGGGAAGCATTGCGCAAGTAGATTTCCCGCTGTTGCTGGTTATAACTGGAAAAAAAAAAAAAGGTTTATCCAACGCACTGTGCTCTTTGACTTCTGATTGTGTCTATTATACTTTGTCTCTGAGAGAGTTTCTTCAATTCATTATTTTTTCATACTTTCCACTCTCCAGTTTCCTCGTCGTTCACTGGTCTAAAATTCTTCATTAAGGATTAGGTTCTTTAAAACACCATTAATTTTCTTTTTTTCTTTTTTCTTAAGGGCCACGTTTCTGCACCATAAGTGATTGCCAGGCATAGCAGGGAAATATATAAATGTTTCTTCACTTCTCTTGAAAAAAGCCGCAATCCTAGTATGTTAGGAAATCCATAAAAGCATTTGTTTCTTGATAGAATTCTAGATTATATTTCTTTCTCAATCTCATTTTTTCTGTGATACCGAATTTAAGTATTTAAATTCTTTGACTTTGCTAAACTCATTGTCATCAAATTTTAAGGATGGAACCAGTTTCGCACTGTGTCGTCTTCCCATTACTATGTACTCTGTTTTAACTTCATTTACCTGTTGCCCAACTTTCTTCGTCATTTCCTTCAGTCTGATGAGTAATGATTTAAAATTATTGTGTGATTTGTCCATGAGTACCAAATAGCCCACAGCACATATGCCAGCACTGTCATGGAAGATTACTGGAGTTGAACTCACTCTTGAGATCTGATATCGATTTTTCTTATTACTTTCTTTAGCACTAATTTAAATAGAATCGGCGATATTGGTTCTCCCTGTCTCAGGCCAAATTTTACCGATATTGAATCTATTTCTACATTTACTATCGTGATCTTAACGAATGTCTCTATAATATTTATCTCAATCAGCTTTATTTTTTTTCGTGGGAAATTAAATTTCCTCAAATAATTGATCAAGATTACTCGGTGTATACTGTCATATGCTTTTTTGAAGACTATGAATAGGACATGAATCTCATTGTCGAATTCTAGTGTATATTGGAATAGCTTTCTGAGAATAAATATCTGATTTACTGTCGACCTTCCAGGTCTTAATCCTCCCTGATAATCACTAATAATTTGCTCTGCTTTTATTCTTAGCCTTGATAGAATGAAATTTGAATAAACTTTATATGCCATGCTTAGGAGAACTATTTCTCGGTAATCATAGCAATCTTGTTTATTTTCTTTCTTTTGAATTTAGTATATCACTGATTTTTTCTATTCTTCCAGTAATTTTTCGGTTGTCCAGATTCGTCAAATCAGTTTCCACACACTAAAAGTCATTTCTTCCTCTCCATTTTAAATAATATTTGCTTGGATTTTATCTCTCCTAGATGATCTATGGTTTTTAAAACTATTTATTTGACTTCTTATCTCTTCTAAAGTAAGTTCTGAGCAATCTCATTACCTCTAGTTTTCAAGTTAAAGTTGAGTACATCTTCGGGTTCTCCACAATTAAGCACACCTTTGAAATACTCCCCCAAATTTTTGGTTAACTCTTTGCTGGTAGTTATCAATAAACTATCGTGATTTCTTAGAAACTTTTCTTTTTTTTATGTGGCTGTCTTTGAGGTCGTGTACATGCATGTACATTAGACTGGTCTTTAGTTATAGTAGAGAAAAAAAATAGCTTTATATTTGATTCATAATCTTATTTTTTTCATTATAATATAAAAGTCATTTGGGTTAAACTTGATTGCCTATCCAAACCCCTTTCCCATGCCGCATGAGGGTTAAAAAATTGCTGAAGGATGCAGTTTTATGGTTTTTTAAATTTATCTTAAAACTGGTAGCACTTAGCGTGAAAATATATATAACCTTAATTAGGGAACTCAATATTGTCTATAAGAAATATTCTTATAATATTTTTCATATATCTATTATTTTTGAAAAAAAATAATTAAATATTTAATTTATTTGTCAAAATTGAATATTTCAATAGATATGACTCATAATAAAGTATATTTTTTGCAATAAATATAAAATACAAATTTTATTTTACAATGGTATAAATATTTTACTATTTGTTATTATTGCAGAAAAATGTCGCTTCTATATTTTTTTTTATGCGACCAAGATAAATATTTCTGTATTTTTGGATAACCTAGAAGAAGAAAAAAATTAATTATAAATTACAAAACAGTTCCAAGGTTCTAGTACTTGTAATAAAAATGGTTTCTGGTTTTGATTTCTAGTGAACTTGTCATTAAATTCCTATATTCGTTTTACATCACTCTCGGCAGTGTCATTGAAAATTTTTAAAGAATTAAATAGGTTCTTGGCTGATTAGTATGTGACATTATTACTCCATTCTATTGGGTTTATTCCCAAAAACTATGGATTCATATTAAATCTTTTAAGTAAATTTAATGATATTTTAATCCGAAAATTCGAGGGAAACTCTTTGTTCAAAAAATCATTGATGTTTTCCATCTTCAAATGAAATTTGTTCGGTCCAAACTCTTCTTCTATTGCTGATACACTTTTAAATTCAATTATTATTACAGCAGTTTTTTCCGAGTATCTAGAAAAATTCGTTCGCCAAATATGGACGATGCAATGTACTTTTCATCTAAGTACATTTTGACATTTCATTAAACATTTTGATAAACATGACTGCAAATTATTTTATCGCCATTTTTATATTCATGTAATTAACCTATGAGTATACATTATTTAAAGGGGTTTCAATAATTTTTCTAGCCATACACCGCGATTATATATATATATATATATATATATATATATATATTTTAATTAAAAAAGCACACATTTTTTTTTAAGGATTTTCTTTTACTTTATTTAATTTGAATTTAAATCGAAGCAAAAATATTTTTAAACAATAAATGCCTCTTGCCATCCATCAAGCCTGATGATTTGCTCCAGGTAAACGAATTTTAAATCCATCAGGTAGAGATACTCTAAGTGTTATAATAACTAGTTCGTTGAATTTTTTATAATCATTTCTGGGTTGATCTTCCGTGATTTGATTCACACAAAAGGATAATATGTTTTCACGTATTGGTAATAAAATGGTTTCTAATCTTTTCTCTATATTTCAAATAGATATATTTGCTTTGTTAAACTTTTTCTAATGGATTTTAAATCGCTTGAAAATTGCGATATCTGATCCCAATGACATATGCAATTTCGCTTCATATATTGTAGCCTGGAGGGTCAATTCAAAAATATGATGATGACATGCTAAATGAAAAATTTTTCTAACTAACCGCTGCTATAGCAGAATATAGGCTCCATTTAGCAGCCCAGTATTTATTTTTACAAAGCGCATGTTATAAAATAATATTTGCATACATTCTCTTTGTGATGGAAGTTTCTGCCCAAAATTCGATTATTTGAAGAACCAACCAAATAAATATATTGTCACTTCATTATTAATAAAATTATATATAATATAAAGAATAAACACAAAATAAACACTAAATTCAAATCTAATTTTACACAAATTAAAACAGCACACTATACAGTTAAGGCTATTGAACGCCGAATGAACATTGATAAAATGTTAACTAATTTAAATAGTAAATATAGCAGCAAATAGCAAATTCCAATTATTTAGTGATAGGTAGTAGATACCTATCAAACAGATAACCTGAAAAATTGTGGATAAGCTATCTACCATATGACATTAATCCTAAATTAAAAATATAAAGTTACCTAGTTTAAACGTTTTAATAGTGCCGTAAAATATTAATACAAAAATGGATAATAAAACTAGGAACTGAAAAACATTTAGAAATACGAGTGTCGTGTAGTCGTGTAGATACAATTCTTTCGTTTATTTGTAAACTACAGTTTATTGCATAAATTTGATTATAACAATATAACGCTTGATCCAATGAAATTGCTGCTTGTAAACACATTTTTATGATTTCATGCAAAATATTTTATCTTAACTTTAACTGTTCATGAATTACATAAATAATCATAAAATATCAATTTTGTTATATAAATTAAATATATAACATGTATGTATTTTTCTTAGAAAATAATAGATTTACAAAAAATATTGTAAGTATATTTTTTATAGAGAAGACTGAGTTCTACAATTATTGTTCTATATATTATTATGCTAAGTACTATTGATTTAAAAATAAATTCGAAAAATCACAAAACTACCTATTGAAGCAATTGTTCAACCCTTATGCGGCACGGGAAAGGGGTGAGACAAGGCTATCAAATTTAGTCCAAATTACTTTTATTATGTAATTAAAAAATGGGGGGGGGGTTCTAGATCAAAAATTTGAAAATAAAGATCAGCCTTAAGTACATATCTCTTATCCTATGTGTTTTATAGTTCAAATCCGCACTGTTGATTAAATTCTGGATGTGTTTCTTCTTTTTGCATTTTTAGATATTCTTTGTTTCTTATTGACGAGTTCTGAATTTTGCAGATTTTCTCGTTGTTCATATCGTTAAACCAATGTTGCCTAAGGATCTTTAGTTCTTTACTTAACCCCCAACTTGGAGAACCAGACTACCTCAATAAGTTCAGTTAAAGGTAGGGTTATTACAATGCACTATATTCTATTACGCGATGGGAGTTCCACTTTTCCGAAGTTAGGAAACTGGTAAGTTAAGTTAATCAAAAAGATTTTATTTAAGTTAAAAATATATTTAATGACAATTATATGCAACCAACAATAGACAATTATAAACTATTTTTATTTTGTCCAGATAAAACTGGTGTAAGAAATATTGTACCCATTTTAAAAATTAAATTAAATCAATAGGAATTATCATGTAAACTATTAGTTAAGTTTTAACTTACTCTCCCCGGTTTCTTTATTAGCTACAGAAAGAAAATCAATTAAATAAATTACAATAATCTTTTATAAATATTTTATTCTTGTAGAATAATAATAAAGTTAATGAATCTAGATAAATCAAGATTATTTTAACGTACGAATTGATTTTAATCAAAGCAATGAATGTAGTGATTATAATGTGGATTCTTGTATTATAAAGTGTTTTTCTTTAATTTTAATATTCCAAGATTAAACATCAATCTAAATATCACATTATGTTACTACACAGTGTATTTTAGAAAAATATTATTAAATTTTTTATTATTATTTATACGTTATACAAGTATATGTTGTTTATTAGTTCTTATGATTTCTTTTTTTAATTAAATAAGATATCTCAATATTAGCGTTGATTATTAAATAAAAGTTTTACATTTCATAATTTAATTTGTTTCTGTGTTGAGAAGTGTAGAAGATAATGATTAAAATATTAGACCAATATTGGAACTTGGGACTTATGTATTATATAGAAAAGAATAATTTACTTCTAACCAATTTTAATTTAAATAAAATTTTATGTAGATGAATTACAAATTTTAGGTTTTTGAATTTTATTTTCAATTATTCCATTCCCCGTTTTTTTCACAAAAATGCCACTGTATTGACATACAAATAAATAACTTACTTATTTCTTGAAGCGCATCTATTTAGTTAATTGAAATTAAAATATTTCACTTTCATATTAAAAAGAACAGTACGAGTAGTAATAATTTCAATTAATTTAGGAATATATGGAAATTTAAAGTATTCTTGATGTATAATTTATGATACAAATTGTCTCTTAAATATGAAACAAATTAAAATGATCAATGACCAATTTTTATAATATGCACATAAAATATTAAATAATTTGGACATTTACTATCATTCGATTTGTAAAATTATTAACGATATAACTATGCAAATGTAAGGTTTCCAATATTAACATAAATTAATAAATTGATTTTTTCTTCAAACTCACTATTGCATAGTGCTGTAACAATCAATATGTTCATTTATTCATAATATAATAAGAATTCAATTAATTAAGTTTTAATTTATAATGAATCATAATAATAATAATACATGATTTACTATATTGAAATAATAGTCGTTTTATTATATACATTATATATAAATTCAGTAATTCACATAATTAATGTGCATAATATATAGTCAGGGTGTATTATATGACATTTTATACAATAGTTTTTGTTAATGATTACGAAATAATACGAATGAATTTCAACAAAACAATTTTAAAAAAATGTTTCTTTAATTATCATAGTCATTTTTGTCTATAAAAACTTTAAATTATACAATTATACATGTGTAGTAAAACAAATAAAATCCAAAGAATAAATATAAACATAAACCTCTTTTATTATTATTTTGAATGCCTCTCGTGTAAGTGATTTATTTATGGGAAATTTGAATTCAACAATTATACGTGTGTAACGACAAGTAATCTTATTTTAATAATATATATATATATATATATATATATATATATATATATATATGTTAATGTTTATTATTCTAAAAATATTATTATTGAAATATAAATGTTGTTTTATTACTTTACTTACAAATGGCCAGTTCCTTAATTATCTTGTCAGTTGAATTAAATTGGCTGTTGCACCATTTACTTAGAGGATTATTCTGTTTATTATATTTTGCTATTCAAATCAGGATTTATTTACATGTAATTTTCACATAAGTCATATCTTTTATATAATATTTATATTTATTTATTACGTGTTAATAAGTTAAGAACTGAGCTAAATAATTTTAATTAAATTATCAAATAACGTATAACGTGTCGTATTACTATAGGTTCAATATTAACTTATTTGTAAATATATTTATTATTCATTAAATAAAAGTTATTTTTATGTGTTATTATTATTATTATTTTATCAATTAGGTTAATTTTGAATTTTAATTGTGAAAGATTTATTTTTCAAGATATTTCTTTTAAATATATTCAAATACGAAAGTTCTCAATACAAATTAAATAAGAAAGGACGAAGAAATTTAAAGATGTAAAATTTAACTTAAGTTAATTACCATAATTGTTTTATAATAAAACATTATAATGAAAACAAATATTAAAAATAATTATTTATTATCTAGATCCATTGTCATAAATATATTCACTAATTTATTGTCCAAATTATTAGGGTAAACAGTAAAAATTGGATTTTAATTAAATGGACTACAATTTTACCGATTTTTCACACTTTTCAGGTTGGTATTCTATATATTTCAGAAAAATTGTAACGTTCAATTTTAATGATAGCCCCTGTTGTCTATTTCAATGGTACGGTGGACATTATCACGAAGCCTGATAGTGGCGAAAAGGCGAAAACTTATTTTTAGTGTTTTCTCTACGTTTAGGTAGAGAACGATTTTTTCTGTCTGTTAGAGTTCGACTTTCGAGAAATACACGTCTATAATTTTTTTTGCGTTTTATTTCACCTGTTCCTCTCAAATTTAATATCATTTGTCCGGCCACAAGACAAACAGACGAATTTAAGTAGTCGTCCTTAATTTCGTACACCGGGGCGAAGATCGCCTATGGCGGTATTCAGCGGATGGATGTGTTCGCGCCTCTGTGCGAACACCGGGTGATATATGTAACATTGATTTGTTTTTTTTTTTGTGAATATGTATGTGACCGGTGCAACAAAGGAATAGACACCTCCTATATTTCTTTTATTTTAATCATTGTTCCCCCCAATAAGAAAAATCCCTTGGACTCCGGCTTACGAGCCTCGGTCATGGGTTGGCGACCCTCGTCTTAAAATGCGGAGCCGTCACACGAGCTGGACCAAGACGTTGCAAAATATTATGAAAACCAAAAAGCGTATAAATTAGAGTATCATTACCGTATGAAAAATTTGTTTCAAAAATTATGTAAATCGGAGCACTTACGCTATACTCATAATTGTTCACAAATTTAAAAAAAAATTAACATATCAAAGAAATACATTCCTGATTTTGTTTTAAATCTTTAAAAACATGACTAATATGCAAAATCTATTAGATGGTTTTCCTTTTTTGACAACCACTGGATAAAATTTACTTGTCAGAAATCAAGCATTGTTCATCTGCATTTTAAAATACTGTATATAAAATTTGCCTGTATTAATTTTTTACAAAATAATAATATCGGAGAATAAACGTTTACAACTATGGTGCTTCAGAAAATATAGGTCCACGAGATCCATTCATGATTTCCTTTTCTATCAAAGAATCAACGCTATGACCAAACGCGTTTTCAAAACTTCAAAAGTAAATTCTTGGCGCAATTTCTGTTCCACTCTTAACCAGTCCACCTCTCTTCACGATTTATGGTCCACTGCCAAGAAATTTAAAAATTGTGTCAACCATAAAACACCTTCCCTTAACGAGGAATGGTTCCCGTCATTTTGTGACAAGGTTTCACCTCCATACGTTCCATCTTGTCAAGAAGCATGTCCTTCTCCTCTTCCTATTCCAAACAACTTTGACCCCAGTTCACATATTCTCTCCGCTCCTTTCAGTCTTAGGGAGCTTTCTTTTGCTATTTCTTCACGTTCCTCTCTTGTTCCAGATCTTGATGGTATATCCGTCATTACTCTGCAAAACATTTCCAAAAAAGCTCTCGATCTTTTGTTGCGTATCCTTAACGACATATGGATTTCGGGCATTATCCCATATTCGTGGAAACAATTCCATGTTATTCCCATACCCAAACCTAACTCTTCTCCTACGGCTTTTAGACCTATTGCTTTATCGTCAGTTCTTTGTAAGGTAACTGAATACATAATAAAAATTCGTCTGGACTGGTTTTTAGAAAAAAACTGTCTCGTTCCTAATAATTTATTTGGCTTCCGTCATGGTATTGGTACCATTGAGTGTTTGTCATCATTTGTTGGCTCTGTTTACCAGTCTTTCTGCAAGAAAGAATTTCTTTCTGCAGCTTTTGTTGACGTTAAAGGTGCTTTCGATTCAGTACACATCCCTTCTCTCGTATCGTACCTTGCTTCATTACATATTCCCCACTCTCTGTGTAATTTTATTTCTTCGCTCTTCTCGCAGCGTTCCCTTACTTTTTCATCGCCTTCTGGTACTACTTTTATGAGTGTAACGCATAGAGGTCTTCCTCAAGGTAGTTGCTTGAGTCCTATACTTTTTAATATTTACATGTTTCCTATCTGCCATTCCTTACTCTCACCAAACTTTCAGATGCTTTTATATGCGGATGACATAGTCTTATTTTCCTCTAATAGGTCCTTAGAGACATCCGTTAATATATTAAACGACGCCTTGAGAAGTCTTTCTGTAGCTCTTTCCACATCGTTCTTTGACGCATCACCCGAAAAAAGTAATTTTATGATATTCACTCGTAGACAAATCAGAACAATTCCACATATTGTTTTAGATAGTCAAATTATTTATCCTTCTTCTTCCATCACCTATCTAGGCTTAAAACTCGATTCTAAGCTGAGATGGGTTCCACATTTTCAGTATCTCTGTGGTACGATTTCTCGTTGGTCCAATTTCCTTCGTTCCACCTCTGGTACGAACTGGGGTTCTCATCCATCCTGTCTTCTCAAAATTTTTAATTCTGTTGTTAAATCTAAGTCAGACTACGGTTCTTTCCTCTTTGCTTCTGCCTCCTTCACGCACCGTAAAAAACTCAATTCCATTATCAGCTCATGTCTTCGCACTATCATTGGTGGTGTCCATTCCTCTCCTTTAGTGAGTCTAGGAGTGGAATGTTCATGCCCTCCTATCGAACTCAGAAGCCGACGCCTTGCAGGAAAATTTCTGCTTAAAAATTTGTCTACACCTAATTCTTCTCTCTACCAGACATTCGCTTCCATAAAATCTTCTTGGACTTACGCCCCTAAAACCCTTCCTATTCTTGCTTCAGTCGCTTTTTCATTCTCGCCTCTACGTCCAATTATTTATCACTCCATTCTTCGACTACAACGATATGACACCCCATACCTTGCTCTTTCTTACACTTCTGACGTTACTATTTCCCCAAATTTTCTTGGTCATGCTCCAACAGATCTGCCTCGTCTTCCACAAACATTGGTTGAATCCTTGTTTAACAATTTTCTTCAATCCAATTTCCCTAATTCTCTTCCCGTCTTTACTGATGGCTCACTTTCCTCTAATTCAGCCGGGTTTTCGATTTTTTCCCCTAGACTCAATGTCTCTTTTGCTGACAAACTTCACGCTTTTTCCTCGTCTTTTACTGCTGAATGTTACGCCATCATAAGTGCCTTAGAATTCATCTCCTCATTAGAACATAATAATATTTTAATTGTAACTGACTCCCAATCTTGCCTCCTTGCTATTTCTTCAAATCCATTCAATTCTTCTTTATCCCCCCTTGTCCTTCTCATTAAATCTCTAATATACCGTCTCAGTTTAGCAAACAAACATGTACAATTTTTATGGGTACCTAGCCATGTAGGTATCTCAGGAAATGAACGAGCCGACTCCCTAGCATTTTCCACTAAAGATCTTACTCATTATTCTCCTCATAAAATTCCCGCTTCAGATCTTCTTTCAATTTATCACAAACTCCTTCACAAAGCATGGGAAGCCAAATGGCCCTCCCATCCAATTTTGCCTCTTGGCATAGATCAATCTGTCCCACCATCCCTCTCAAGCCATGGTTCCTAGGCTTGGATATTCCTAAGCAATTTATTCATTCCTTTTCCCGCCTTCGCATCGGACACAGCTTACTCCCCCACCACGCATTCCATCTTTCTTTAAATTCATCCCCCTTATGCCCACTACACCAAGAGGAGGCATTCTGTGATTTCAGCCATATCGTTTTTAATTGTCCTCCTCTCTCCTCGGACAGACACCAACTTTTCTTACGCTTGTCTTCTCTAGGTTTACCCTCTCCTAATCCATACCATATTCTCAACTTCCGTTCCCCTATCGTCATTTTTCTTATCGTTAATTTTATCCTTAATGCTGGCTTCTTAATTTAGTTCACTGTATATATTTTTTAAGCTTATATCTGTATATATTTAGCAGTTTCATTCTTTCTTTCTTTACAATTTACTAATTTACTATACTAATTTCCTAATAACTGCATTGCTGTAATGTTTTTTTTAAACAAAAGCAAAAAAAAAAAAAAAACTATGGTGTTCGATACTGATAACGAGTCATATGAATATTTGCTCCGACCCCCCCCCCCCCAACACCACCACCGAGCGATAAGGTAATAGTCCGTCTACGCCCGTCCGCACGAACGAGTGTGTTGCTGCACGTCCGCTGTTGTGTGTATGTAACAGTTCGTCGAAGTAAAATATAATTCGGTTATCGGTCTTCGTCAATTGTAATTCTTTGGTACGGCGACTCGCATTAACGTTCGCGTGTGTTAACGTTCAAACATTTTAACGAGGACTTCGTGGCTGTGGTTCACTGTACGATCGGACGTACGGAAGTCGCGATCATCATAGGCTGGACACGTGGGGCAGCCATAGATCGTCAACGGAATCGGTTTCGTTAAATGAGGTTATGGTTATAAGAGACAACACTACTCCTGCGGTTAACGGTAACCGTTAATGTGCGGTATCAGTGAGATTAATATTATTTGTTTGGTATTATTATTGCTTATTATCATGTGTTTTTGTTATTGTTATTATTATGATTATAATTATTAATTTGTTTGTTACTCGCGAAAAGCGCAAATATAGTATTATTAAAATGTACATTTATACAACGGTATTAATATTCTTTTCCTTTCTCAATTATATACAGTCCATTAAAGCCTATTAACATTTTTGGTCCAATCGGTCCGGATAGGATTAGTGTATATTTATGTGATTATTACATTTGATACGTTGTTAGTTATTATAATTTAGTTAAACTTAAGCAGTGGCGTGCTCAGGGGGGGGAGGTTAGGGGTTATATCCCCCTCCATTGTCTATTTTGCTGATCTACAGAAAACAACTTATTAGTTATAAGAGCTGTTTTAGAGTCATTACTTAATACATTGTATTAGTTAATGATAAAAAAGTACAAAAGTTAGGCGGTTGAAATTCCGTTTGGAATAAGCAATCTACTTCCCATGTATTTTGATTTTATTTTTAAACATGCAATACATTTTTTTCAATTTAATGGTGTTATGTTAATTGAACAACTTGGTATTAGTGTGTTATAATTTAAATTCATTTCGATTATAGAACAATCTACAAATGTACACAATTATGAGCTAGAAAACAGCTTGAAACATAAACGTTTGAGTTTTTGGTATTACCATGACAATTCATTAAAATGTATTATTACTATTTACTTATAACATCCCCCCCATTGAAAATTCCTGGGCACGCCACTGGACTTCCTTTAGTTTAGTATTATTATTTCAATTGTTTTCATTCGTCTTAGTCGTTAGTATGGGGCGCACAAAACGTCAATCTGATGCCGCGGCTAACGAACCGAGTATATTATTACGTGTGCGTGCATCGCGCGATATGGTATTACGATCGATTCGTAATTTAGAGTCGTTTGCGCAGGCGGCGCGAACGGATGTAGATAAACAATCAATGTTTAAAGCGTGATTTATTATGCTCGATAAATACGTAAATCAATTCGAAGCACATCAACAAGAAGTGTTGAATATTATGATTGACTCAGAATTAAAAGGCGAGTTTGATAATTTAGACATATTAATAACGGACGAGATGGAAGAATTATGTGGACGTATTCGAATGGTTGCCGAAATAATACAAGTTGCGTCGAGTGAAACGAAACAAATCTCATCTCAAGAGAGGTTGGTTCATATGGGGCCTACCATAGTGTTACCTAAAATAGAATTACCAAAGTTCGATGGGGACGTAGTTCAATGGTGCTCGTTTCGCGATATGTTTTCGTCATTGGTGCATAACAATCAGAATATTTCCGACATTGAGCGTTTTCATTTCTTAAAATCGTCTTTATCGGGTTCGGCTTTAGCGGTTGTTAAGTCTATTCCATTAACGATTATGGTATTGCCCCGCTTGGGAAGTTTTCGTTAACAGTGACTTCACAATCGGATAGTTTAAAATACATATATTGTAAATTTGATCATTTATCGCTGTTTTGTATTCAAACAGAAATCTGTCGCGGTCAGAAGGAAGTTTGTCAGTAACAACGGTGTGTGTTTCATTTGTTTAAAATTAGGACATCAAGAAAAGTCATGTCCGTCAACGTTTAGATGCCGAAATTGAGACGGCAAACACAACACACTGTTACATGTAGACAATGACAAACCAGTATCGTCCAGTAATATCAAGTGCCCGACGGACGAAGCGGAGTCAGTGGAAAATAAAACGGCGACCGCTGGCAGTCCGACTAAGTTCGCGGGTACTGCACGTACCGAAACCACTGTGGTTTTAGGTACGGCGAAGGTTCGTGTTCGAGACAGCTTAGGAGAATTACAAACCGTACGGGTTTTGTTGGATAGTGGTTCTCAAGTTTCAGCGATTACGTCAGAATGTGCTACTCGACTCGGATTAATACGTACTAAGAGTCGACTGGAGGTAACTGGACTTTCACAACAGCCAGTGTGTTACGTATCATATGTAGCATGATTTATATGGGTTCCCGGTTCGTCAGTGGGGACTGGTTGCTTCGTCGTCCGTCGCGCGTATGCGAAAAGTCGTCGTCGTTGCGTTTACGCCTTTGGTGGTACTTTGTCGTGTCCACTATTACGTATTTATTATAAACTATAATATTCCATTTTGGACAAATACGCGACCTCCATCACCACTCATCATCGTCATCGTTTTGGTACCACTTCATTGGAGTGTGTTGATGTCGAGCACAGATGCCCATTGTGATGTGAGTTATTTTAAGTTTCATTGTTGTATAGTATTAATAGATTGTCATATAATATTTGAATTGTTAATCTTTCGTGTTAATGTCTTTAATTATAAAGCATATCGATCTATGTTAGTTCGCTGTTTTTCAATAGAATTTATTTTACCCAACAATTATTGTTATTTGTTCTCTTTATTATTATTATTGTTTCCCTTTTATTTCTTATACATAATCTAATTTCCCGTAGCTATATTCCTTGCGATTGGGTAAGGATCTGGTATGAAACATTTGGTCCTTCGGGCCGGATAGACTATCCGGAATTGGTGAAACGAAAATAATAATAAATGTATTTATTTCGTTTTCGACTGCATTAGAACGAATAATAATTTGTTGTTGTTGTTTTTGTTAACGTCGTCGGCGCCGTCGTTTTCACTAATTAAATTTATCTATTGTCGTTTGTCGATAACGCTACGTATTAACGGTGATAATTAATATTTATTTGATTATTTCATTGTAATTATTGACGATTTCTTATGTGGGTCAATAACTTCAGTATTGCAGGGTGTAAACAATGATCGAACCTATTCATATGATTTCGCAATCAATACGAAAATACGTGCGTGTTTTCTGTTGATATATGACTGAATTATTATTGTAATACAAAGAATACAATTATTATTTAATTTTCTCTGGTACATTTGAAATCGTAAAAATATGGCTCTTAATTCGCAACTAAGCGAGGGCGATCAAGAACGAGTTGTACGGGCGCTCAAACGTAGTATAATAAAACGTGATAACGTCGCATCTCAATTTAATATTATTATGGAATTGGGTTCAAAAATAAAAGAAGACTCTTCATTAATGCCTCTCTTTGAAGTCCGTACACAGGATCTTCATTTTCTGCTGTCTAATTTTCATGTAGAACAAGATTCCGTTTTGGATCATTTAATATCATTAAATCGAGAATCCGAATTTACAGCAATACACGATCCTATTGAACGCAATATAATGGAACAATATTATCGTATTAAAGCGTTGATTACTGCGATGAATATAAATACTTCTAGCGTTAATAATTCTGCAATCAATAATTCAAATCAACATACTAACAATATACAATTACCAAAAATTCAATTGCCGTTATTCGATGGTGATTTGTTAAAGTGGTGCTCATATCGCGATACATTTATATCACTTGTACATACGAATCCAATGCTTTCTAATACCGACAAATTTCATTATTTAATTTCAACTGTATCGGGCACTGCTGCGCCGATTGTTAAAGCTGTACCACTCAGTGAAACGAATTATATTGTTGCATGGGATGCATTACAAGAGGCATACGATAACAAACGTTTATTGATAACCAATCATTTAGATATGATTTTCCGCGTTCCTGTGATGTCCACTGAAACATTAACGGGTTTAACACAATTTTTAAGCGTATTTCGGGAAAATATTTCTGCGATACGAGCTTTGGATGTGGAAAACTTGGCAGGTTTTTTGTTGTTTTATGTAGCGTCCCGCGTTTTATCGCCAACCACAAAATGAGTATTAGAAGCTGAACATCATGTAATTGAAATTCCTGATATAGATTTATTACTAAAATTTGTTCGGCGGAGCTGATACGATTTGGTCGGTATACTAGAAGATTATCTGTACAAGTTGGCCCATTATCACGTGAAGAATTAGATGAGGCATTGGAAATAATTATTCGAAGCACACAAATACGATATTTGTCTAATCTTTTTCATAGTCTTCAGATCAAGGATTCTAAAATTACACCGCGATCGATCGCTCAACTTGCCCCATTTCTCGATGAAAAGGGTATTATTCGCGTGGGTGGTCGTCTTCAAAATTCTAAAGCAATGTTTGATACACAATTTCCAATTTTGCTGCCAAAGTTATCTACATTCACCACATTACTTATCCGTCATTATCATTTAGTCTACCTCCACTCAGGAATGAGACAAATCTCTGCCTTATTATCTAGAAAATTTTGGGTAATATGTGGTCGATCTGCTATTCGACGTGTGATTTTCCAATGTGTCGTATGTGCCCGTTATCGGGCAGTAACTCCTCAACCATTGATGGGAAATTTGCCATCTTGCCGCGTAAATTCTTCTCGTCCATTTTCACAAATTGGTAATGATTTTGCTGGGCCGTTTGCTATAAAAGAGTCACGTCGAAAAAATACTAAATCCACAAAATGTTACCTCGTGGTTTATGTATGCATGGCAACAAAGGCTGTTCACCTTGAAATAGTTTCAGATTTAACTACTGATGCTTTTTTGGCTTCGTTGAATCGAGTAATTTCTCGTAGAGGTATTCCTAGCGATATTTATACGGATTGTGGTACTAACTTCAAAGGTGCTGATCGTCGATTACAACAGATTTTTATAGAACAACCTTCGCAAAATATGTACATAAATACGGTTCCATGCCGTTGGCACTTCAACCCCCTGGCAGCCCCTCATTTCGGAGGTCTATGGGAAGCCACAGTGAAATCGACTAAATTTCATTTGCGAAGAGTAATCGGTAATCAATTGCTTACTTTCGAGGAGTTAACAACGTCATCTACTCGTATTGAAGCTATCCTTAATTCACGCCCACTTACGGCATTGTCAACAGATCCCAACGATCTTCAACCTTTGACACCTGGTCACTTTCTTATTGGTCAACCATTAGTCGCTTTGCCAGAAAGGGACACAATAAATATTCCCCAAAATCGACTTCATCGTTGGGAACTTCTGCAACAACTACACCAAACCTTTTGGAAACGCTGGTCTAATGAGTACCTTACGTCACTACAAGCGAGGACTAAATGGACACGTCAACAACCAAATATTAAAGTGGGAAATTTGGTACTCATCAACACTCCAAATTTACCCCCTACGCAGTGGAAGTTGGGACGAATTGAAAAAACATCCCCAGGAGATGACGGAACGGTACGGGTTGTGACAATACGAACCATTGACGGTTCTATTACGCGCCCAGTCGTAAAAATAATTGTCCTACCTGTAGATATCTAGTACACAGTTTCCTTTTCAAAAATGCTCTTATCCAATAATTTTCTTTTCCTTATTTTGTTTTTTGTTTTTTGCTTTTGTATACTTATATGTTTAATATATTTTGAAAAAGTTTATTTTTTTATTTTTTTTATTTTGTATAAATACTCTTATGATACTTGTAAAATGGGCATCGCAAAGAGTCAGAATTCAACTTTAGTTTTTCAGTCATCATTGAAATCTTTGAAAGACGTCAACTTCAATGCTCAACCGTCGTCTTTCAAGGCGGGGTGATGTTACGTATCATATCTAACATGATTTATATGGGTTCCGGGTTCGTCAGTGGGGACTGGTTGCTTCGTCGTCCGTCGCGCGTATGCGAAAAGTCGTCGTCGTTGCGTTTACGCCTTTGGTGGTACATTGTCGTGTCCACTATTACGTATTTATTATAAACTATAATATTCCATTTTGGACAAATACGCGACCTCCATCACCACTCATCATCGTCATCGTTTTGGTACCACTTCATTGGAGTGTGTTGTTGTCGAGCACAGATGCCCATTGTGATGTGAGTTATTTTAAGTTTCATTGTTGTATAGTATTAATAGATTGTCATATAATATTTGAATTGTTAATCTTTCGTGTAAATGTATTTAATTATAAACCATATCGATCTATGTTAGTTTGCTGTTTTTCAATAGAATTTATTTAATGCAACAATTATTGTTATTTGTTCTATTTATTATTATTATTGTTTCCCTTTTATTTCTTATACATAATCTTATTTCCCGTAGCTATATTCCTTGCGATTGGGTAAGGATCTGGTACGAAACACAGTGAATAAAGTGAAAGGAGTCACTCAATGTCAATTCGTCCCTCTTCACGTGGAAAAGCCACAATTTTGTGCTTCGAGTGTCATTATTCTTGCACATATTACAAGACATTTGATGTTGGCCGATCCAGAATTTGATGTACCTGGGACGGTGAACATGTTGATAGGAAGTGACTTGTATCCACACCTGTTACCATCCAAGGTGGATGTTATACATAGTACGGGTCTACCGTCCACCATGAGCACTCATCTCGGATGGATCGTGGTAGGAGCACTGGAAGAATTACCAACAACACCCTTGGTCTCATTATCAGTAAGAGCAACACCAGAAATAGATGGATTGTTGCAGAAATTTTGGGCTGTAAAAGAACCAAATATACCTGATATACCAACAACAGAGGATGAACAGTGTGAGACATGGTTTCAAAGGTCAACTAGGAGAGACGTTTCCGGACGATTTTGTGTGTCTTTACCGTTTCGGTCGGCTATATGCGTTCAAACGGAGGCGACAACGATGCTGGAAGGGTTCACTCACGGAGGGAGCTCGACAGATTTAGGCTCATCTCGGTCTCTGGCCTTCAATCGTCTACACAACCTCGAGCGACGACTAGCCAAAGACTCGGATTTGTACGTCGCCTATCGTAATTTTATGGAAGAATATTTGACTTTGGGGCACATGCGACCTGCGTCAGTGCCGGGCAAATACTTTATACCACACCATGCCGTGGTGAAACGTAGGGAGAATGGGTTGAAGATTCAGGTTGTCTTTGACGCGTCGGCAAAATCCACGTCAGGAAGATCCTTGAATGATTGCTTGTGTACTGGCCCGAAACTACAGACTCAAATCAATGATGTATTACTTCGTAGCAGATTTTATAAGTACATTTTTGTCGCCGGCATCACGAAGATGTATCGACAAATCCGCGTACGTGAGGAAGACTGTGTATATCAACACATCCTATGGCGTAACTCTCCGAACGAGGAGGTCCAGGAGTACGAGTTGCAAACTGTCACGTATGGAGTGAACGCAGCTCCATTTCTTGCGTTACGGTGTCTACGTCAACTGGATAACGATGATGGTGCGAAATGTCCCCTAGCGAAGGGGTTGTTGATTTATAATACGTATGTTGACGACATAATTGCTGGCGCTGACAGTGCAGAAGACTTGCTGGTCATTCAGAGAGACCTTGTGCGCTTACTACGTCGAGGTAAGTTTGATCTGAAGAAGTGGGCAAGTAACTGTGATGCCATCTTGAAATGCGTACCGGTTGAGGATCAGGCATTAGAACCAACTTTCACTCCAACTGGTGATGCGGCGTTGAAAGTTTTGGGGGTACATTGGGACCCTATCATAGATGTCTTTGGCTATCACTCTAAGACTAACAAGATGTCGATTACTAAAAGGTCTGTGTTATCTACAATTACACAGCTGTACGATCCAATTGGTGCTCTAGGTCCAGTGTTGTTGTGGGCTAAAGGATTGATGCAGGAATTGTGGGTTTGAAAGAGTCGAATGGGATTCTCCATTACCAATCTCATTAATGATGAAGTGGCGTCAATTCTTGGAGTAGTTGCCATTGCTATCACAAGTGTCAGTACCTCGTCATATCGATATTCGCCAAGTGAAGGAAAGGCAGTTGATTGGTTTTGCGGATGCATCCCAACGAGGGTATGCCATAGTGTTTCTACGGACAGTTGATAATCTGGGGAAGTTCAATGTTCATTTCATCACGTGTAAAACTAAGATTGCACCTTTGAAATCATCCCAAACTGATACCACATTGACAATCTCTCGGCTAGAATAATGTGCGGCTTTACTGTTGGCTAAGCTTCTATCAAATCGTTTCAAACTACTGAAACACATAATTGCCATCGACAGAATACGAGCCTGGACAGATTTAACAGTTGCCCTTGCGTGGATTACTCAGGAGCAGACACAATTCAAAGTTTTCGAGACCAATCGGGTTTCCAAAATCCGGGAGTTGTTGCCCAACTGTGAGTGGGCACATGTGGGTACGACCAATAATCCGGCTGACCCTGCTTCTTCGAGGGATGCTACCTAAAGAATTGTTGGCATGTTCCAAGCATTTAGCAGGACCGGAATTCCTACGTCAGAATGACGTCCAGTGGCCTACAGTAGCGCCTGAGGAACTTACAATTTCAATGGAAAACTTACCGGAACTCAAGACTTCAGTACAACGTATATTGCTTGTTCACGAAAAGGAGGATCTATGGATAAAGCGTTTCTCTTCTCTGTCTCGAATGCAACGTGTAATCGGATATTGTATGCGTTTTGCCAATCGGGTGAGAAAGCGATCTACGTCGACGGGGCCTATTTCGCATGCAGAACATAATCAAGTCTTGCACAGGATCATCCACTATACTCAACGAATGTATTACTCCGATCTATATAAGCAAATAGGAAAATGCATGGACATTGTACCAGCTACCATGGCTCAGCTGGCTCCTTTTATAGATCAGACGGGGTTAATTCGTGTTGGAGGACGGTTGAGACAATACACATTGAACGACGGAGCGAAACACCCTATACTACTACCACAACGATGCCATCTCACGAATTTAATTATCAGGCATTACCATCAGTTATTATTGCATGGTGGAGCAGGACTAGTACTCTCAATGATAAACCGACGATATTGGATAATTTCGGGTCGAGCAGCTGCACGTCATGCAGTATATTCATGTGTGCCATGTTCAAAATATCGAGCAAGTAATCCTCAACCTTTCATGGCAGACCTACCTGCACCCCGAGTTATAGCGCATAGGCCGTTTTATAACGTGAGTATGGACTATGGAGGGCCTTTTGTCGTGAAGGAGAGTCATCGACGTGGAGCACGGACTCACAAGGCGTATCTAGCTCTCTTTATATGTATGGCAGTGAAAGCAGTCCATTTAGAAATTGTGACTGATATCTCAACTGAAACATTTCTCGTAGCCTTGGACCGCTTCACATCGCGCCGTGGTATTCCTGCCAATTTGTACACAGATTGTGGCACGAACTATGTCGGTGCCGCAAAGCAGATAAAGACGTTGCTTGACACGGATAATGTTCGTCAAGCTGTGTCTTCAAGGATTCGGTGCGAATGGCATTTTAATCCACCGGGTGCGCCACATTTTGGCGGCCTATGGGAGGCTGCCATTAAAAGTACAAAAACACACCTGAAGAAGGTCATAGGTGCACAAACATATACGTTTGAAGAGTTGACTACATTGGTTGTTAGAATAGAAGGCGTCTTGAACTCCCATCCGTTACAACCTCTGTCTAATGATCCGAACGATTTGGAGGCCTTGACTCCGGGACATTTTCTAATAGGCCAACTACTTTTAGCCATACCCGAAGATAATATAATAGATATTACAACTAATCGCTTAAGACGATGGCAACTTGTTCGACAAGCGTTCCAATCATTTTGGCGTCGCTGGAGCCACGAATATTTATACACTTTTCAGGGACGCAAGAAGTGGTTCAAGCAAACAGATAGCTTGGTTGTAGTAGATTTAGTCGTGATTCATTCGTCTAACCATGCACCGATTTCATGACAACTTGGGCGTATCACCGAAGTACATCCCGGTCCAGATAAAGTTGTCCGAGTAGTAACCATCCGAACGACCGACGGCTTGCTCAAACGACCGGTTGTAAAGCTTACTAAATTGCCCGTGTAAGCTGTTGCATGTACCAGAAAGGTGCGTTTTGGACGTACCATATTAAGTCCACTCCCTGATTTTTAAATTATTATTTCAATTTATTAGGCAATTATATTATTATTATTATGATGTAGTATATAAGGATGATATGTGATACCGTTGACTGCATTGGTAGGAGGGTATACGCAAGGTTTGAAAGTATGAGACTTTCAAAGGCGGGAGGATGTTCGGTACTAATAACGAGTCATATGAATACTCGATCCGACCTCCCCCCCCCCAACACCACCACCGAGCGATAAGGGAATAGTCCGTCTACGCCCGTCCGCGCGAACGAGTGTGTTGCTGACCGTCCGCCGATGTGTGTATGTAACAGTTCGTCGAAGTAAAATAAAATTCGGTTATCGGTCTTCGTCAATTGTAATTCTTTGGTACGGCGACTCGCATTAACGTTCGCGTGTGTTAACGTTCAAACATTTTAACGAGGACTTCGTGGCTATGCTTCACTGTAAGGACGGACGTACGAAAGTCGCGATCATCATAGGCTGGACACGTGGGGCAGTCATAGATCGTCAACGAAATCGGTTTCGTTAAATGAGGTTATGGTCATAAGAGACAAAACTACTCCTGCGGTTAACGGTAACCGTTAATGTGCGGTATCAGTGAGATTAATATTATTTGTTTGGTATTATTATTGTTTATTATCATGTGTTTTTGTTATTGTTAATATTATGACTATAATTATTAATTTGTTTGTTACTCGCGAAAAGCGCAAATATAGTATTATTAAAATTTACATTTATACAATAATAATATTAGTATTAATATTCTTTTCCTTTCTCAATTATATACAGTCCATTAAAGCCTATTAACATATGGAATATACAAATTTATGTACTCCAAAAAAAATTATCGACTAAAAATATTAGTTTATTAACTTATAACTTAATATATTCACCATCTACTCAATAGTATAATATTAATAATATGTTATACAAAATAATGAATTTATTATTTTGTAAGGTGCTTGATAATTTGAAAACCAAAACACAAACCTAGAGTAATGAAATCATACGTGAATATATGAATATAGGTATATTTTGAATTATTAAAAACGAAATTAATATCTATGAAATTTAAATACAAATTTGATCTAAGCATATTAATAAATGAATTGGCGGTAAATGGAAAATGCATTTTGCAATTTTGGAAAAAAATAGTAAGTAGTAAAAAAATGAGCACTTATTTAATTGGAAAATGAATCTGCCAATTTTATTATTGTTTAATAGCAACTGTGTTGTTTTATTTATTAATTTATTAATTAACTTTAATAAAAAATATACAACAAAACGTTATTACTGTGGTGAAAAGGCGTAAGGGGTTGAAATAATTAAACTTACGCCAAACACCAAATTTTGAAATAAATTTAAAAAAAATATAATAATTTACAAAGGTAAGAACAATGACACAATTTACACGAGTAAAGTTAAGACAAACTTAAAAACAACGGTCAAACTCTGTTTTGGAAATCCAATCTTGAGCCTTCGTTTTTGAGTTTCACTACGTTCCATATTTTACGTTTGGGTCGTCTTGTAATTCTCTCACGTATTATTCTATATTTGACCATTACTAGATTGAGATCGCTATTAATTTATGTTCCAGAGAGACTACGACTAGTTATTATTTAGTTTCTGAAGCGGCTCTTGATTAAGATATAGTCAATTTGGTAGTGCTTGGTATCTCCTGTTGCTACTTTGAAAATTGTGTTGGTAATTAGCAAATTGTTTTGTTTACAGAAACTCACTAATCTCTCATCTCTATTATTTCTTGTTCCTAAGCCGTGTTTGCCTATTGTTTGATTATCCTTTACGACTCTTACAACAACATTGAAATCATCCATAATAATTACATTATTACTGTTCTTTGAGCTATAGTTTCTATTGAACATCAATAGAATGTCTGTATGACGCGAGAATTAAAAACTGGAGTGAGGAGTGAAGAAAGCTGACAAATATAATATTGAAAGAAAAAAAGTAATAGTAAATATGATAAATTGATTTCAATAATATTTTGAAAACAAACACATTAATACATCGATTACAACTTAAGAGTAGAGTTGATATCAACAGTGTTAAATGGTAACGACTAATGGCAAAATAATATAAGAAATGATCTACACAAAAAAAAGACTCACAATGGTTGAATACACACCACCTGGATTACGCGACAAGATGATTGTCGTTCATTGTATATATTGACAAAACGATGACGACGATGACAAGAGAATTTGAATAGTTATATTTTTTGCTACAGCGTCAAAGAATACGCATAACAATTAAAATGGCGCTACGACCAATACAGGTATTACAATGCACGACAACGGTCACAGGAACACTATGACGCGACGAGACATTTTATCTACGGCGGCTGCGAAAACATCTTAATTGTGGATTTTCGTGCAATGCAATTAATCGTATTAAATATATTTGCTCGGCGTGAACAGCTATCCTGGGTTATCTCTAGAAGTTCCTCTATGGAGTCATACATTTATTCGATTTCATCGTCTTCACTATTCGATGTTGGGAAGTATATCTGGATAACTATCATGTTTACTGGGGGTGTTTTAAGTTTTATTAGCAGTAATTTGTCATTCATATGATAGGTGTTTCCTACTTGTTGACCCCATTCTTTGTTTAGTTGGATTTCAACTCCATTCTTCCCTTGTTTTTGTCCACTTGTATTCCAGATTCATCCTTCTCTTGTAGTATGATACTATGTATCATTCTATAATCATCGCTCCAAAAATTTACATTATCACCCTAACAAGTTTCATATTCAAAATATCAAGTCGCTTTAATTCCATTTGTTTGTTAAGTTTTATAAATCATCCCAATTTTAACAATGTTTTTACGTTCCATGTACCTATTTTAGTGGGAGTAATTTTGTTTGTGATTGTATTATTTCTAATAATGTCTTGTTTTTGATTATAGTTACGGCATGGATTTTGTTGGCTGACGACATGGAAAGCTATGCATTGACTTCTCCTGCTGAACTCCGGGTTCTGAATCCCATTATCTTGTTCTTTATCATTCCTATGATTAACCTTACTCGCTTCATTGTTACGAGAAGTAATGCAGTGGTTTCCCGTTGCCTTCTGCATAGCAGTTATATCTGTTATTTCTATGGAATGTTATTCAAGTATAGATTTATCTAAACTTGATACAAACAATGCCGTTTCCCATTGATTGGTCCATTTTGGTCGCTTCATCGCTGTGGATGACAGCATACGAGCCGATGATGACCGACTGCTGGTCAGGCGGGCGTCGGTCGGGCAATCCGAACGATTTACAGCTATCCTACCCAGCCGATAATAATAAAGCTAAAAGTGCTTCTTCTGCCAAGCAGAAGACCACTTAAGCAGGCAAGTCGCGTCAGCGCATAAAGTGGTCGAATGATATGAACGCATTCATTATGTGTACATACTACAAAGTCACGAAGCTGGAAACGAACATGGCCATGTACAGACTCGAAGTCTATACGGCATTCACACAACAATATCCAAATATACAAGTAACAGAACAAAGAATAGCAGACCAGCGACATACAATAGTCACACACAATTTCATACCACAGACAATACACGAAAATATAAAACGCCAAGTCGCATACGATCTCGCAAATACACAGCCACAGGATAACAAGATAACGCTCAAAATATAGACCAAAAAATACCTGACGTGCAAGAAACAACAACAGACACTATGGAAACGCCTCCATGTGACGTGGATCGTGAGCCTATTCACTTCTGTGATGAGATATGTCAGGAATCACTCACCTTGATAAGAAAAACAATGAAAGCCCACGTTTTGCAATATACCGGAATGGATCCAACAGAGACCAAACATAACCAAACCGAGAACATTGAAAAATCTGACACAAATATTAAAACACCATGATAAGCATATACTACCAAAATACATTCATACATGTTTACGCCAGAAGACACACATACACTTATATACTGCGCAGCCATCACAGCACTAACACACAATGGGTATACAATACGGCCACGAAATACCACAAGCCCTGAACACCATTCAATCACACCATCTTGGGAGCGAAGACTCAATTTTGATATAAAGAAATTTCGCCGTAACTTGGGGCGATTCATACAGTACACACATGGTAACAACTTAAGATAGTTACTTAAACATCTAAAGCCCATATTCACTAGATTAAAGACATACACAACGCATAAACAACACAACTATTATCTGGCAGAATATATTGACACGTTGAAACAAAAACTGGCTGCGAAAACGCAACGACTACGCAGATATAAGATGTGCACTCTACGCTAGTAAAACAACAAACAGTGCCAGTATAATGAAAAATTGTTCTACAGAAAGAATTTAAACACAACAAATGAAGAGAAAAATGGTATACCCACATAAGGAGATATGCAGCAATATTGGTCGTCTCTTTGGTCCAACCCCATCAAGCATAATTCCACAGGAAGTTGGATTATGGAGGAGCAAAGTAAACTTACAACGGTTGCACAGATGCCTTTTGCTTAAATCATAACTCATGATATTACACAAGCCATAGGAAAATCACATAATTGGAAAGCACCAGGCGTTGATGGCTTACAGAATTTCTTGTATAAAAGATTTAGCTGTCTCCACTCTGTACACATATCATACATAACCCGCAAGACACACCATGGTTCTTCATGCAAGGAATTAAATATATGAAACATAAGACATCAGACACTAAAAATCCTACACAAATAGACCCATAACATGGCTTCCGACTACATAGAAATTACTTACATTATGCATCACAGACAAGGTTTATGCTCACATAACACATAATAACATACTCGCAGAACCACAAAAAGGATACCGTAGACAACACATGGGACGCAAGGAATAGCTAACTTATTTAATAGCTACTTATAGATTCTGTTATTCTACAACAAGCATATAAAAAACGCAGACACTTACACATGGCATATATTGATTACAAACAAGCATTTGACAGTGTCCCTCATTCCTATTTGATACATATTCTACGGATATACAAAGTACACCCAATCTTGATATGCTTTTTAGAGACAATAATGGTGCACTGGCGAACAGTATTATGCTTGCACATAAATAACACAAAAATCAATACAGACGATTAAACATTAGACGAGGTATATTCTAGGAAGACTCCCTCAGCCCGCTATGGTTTTGTCTCATCATAAATCTGTTATCAAAAAGATTAAACAGCACACAATAAGGATACAAACTTACAAGGAACTATGAAACACATTAAATATCACACCTACCATATATGGATGATATAAAAATAAATTCAAGCACAGGCAAACATTTACAACTCCCGATAAATATCACAGAAATCTTCTCAAATGACATACACATGGAGTTTGGCCTGGAAAAGAGTAAAACGGTACACCTTGAAAAAGGCAAACTCAGAAAAAAAGGATTTGTTCTTGAAAATCACGAAGAAATCTCAGCCATGGAGGAAGGTAATTTATATAAGTATCTAGGGATCCAAGAAGCAAAACTTATCAAAAATAAATCTATAAAAGAAACATTCACAAAGAAGTATATCACACGAATAAAACAGATACTAATAACATGTTTACACGGACAACATACAACCAAAGCCATAAATACTTTTGCCATTCTCACACTTATATACACATTTGGGATTATACACTGGACACAAACAGAAATAGAAGCACTTCAAAGGAAAACACGAATACTATTAATGCAACACAATCAACACCATCCAAAATGAGCAGTTGAGAGGGTCACCTTATTACGCCGTGAGGGTGGTCATGGACTGATAGATGTACAAAATCTACACAGCAAACAGATAAATACACTTAGACAAATATCTCACAAAAAGCAACAATTATCAACGATGCACACAGCAATTGTACATGCAGATACGGAATATATACCACTTAATTTACATTCCACACGCAACAAAAGAAGCTGGCTTGTACTCGGAAGGAATTACATAGCAGACACCTACATGAGCTCAGCAAAATTGAGGTTGACAAAGAAGCGTCAAACGCCTGGCTGACCCGTGGCGATTTGTTCGGTGAGACTGATGGATTCATGATAGCAATACAAGACCAAGTTATAAACACGAAAAACTACAGAATGTACATACTTAAGGACGACACAGTGCACAGACACAATATGCCGATATTGCTATATAATACAAGAAACAATACAATATATCACATCAGGATGTAAAATGCTAGCTCAAACCGATTACTTACATAGACATAACCAAATAACAAACATCATACCTCAACTGCTTGCACTAAACCATAAACTCATACAGAAACAAACACCATATTACAAATATTTCCCACAAACAGTATATGAAAATTAAATTCACAAACTATATTATATCTGGTCTATCACAATAAAACGATCATCACACTAATAGATAAACAAAAAAAAATTACATACATGGTTGATATTGCAATATCAAACACGCATAACATTCACGAAACGTACACAAAGAAAATGTTTGCCACATTACTATTATCAGATATATATGAAAAAAATTATATTTATTATTAAACCCGTAAGTTAAGATAGTTCACAAGGATTACCTATGTATGATTAAATCAATGGGAAATAAATATTTTTTGGTATAAAATCAGAATATATTTCTTAAATATGAAAATATATACTTACATACAACTAAGGTGTTATCAAAAAATAAAACTAATGTTATAGTTAAATGAATTAAAAAAAGTTTAATCGGAGACGAAATCATTTTTTTTTTTGCTTAGTTAAATTGAATTTGAATAAATTTTATTTTTTGCACACAAGAATTGTTGAACGAATAATAGTAATGACTGCTTAGCACGATTTTTATATCATTTAAAATACAAAAAAATATTTGTTTAGGTGTAGCATACATAATAAATGCAGGTGTTCTTATTATTATTGATTTATATGAATAATTTCATGTAAATAATGAAATAGAAACGTACGGTAAAAGAACAAGAAGTACATTTAAATATTATTACAATTATTTTAAATATGCTGTTAGAATATTAAATATAAAACAATCATTAAAAAATAAACATAAAGAAATTATTACTGATCAAAATTCAATTTTAACATATGGGCAGAGGAAATAATACATATTCATATATTCATTATAGTAGCATACAATTAAAAATATACTTTAATTAATTATAAATTATTTTTAATTGATTATTAATGATAAAATATAAAAAAATATAAAAATGATGTAAGCTATACATATTAGTAAATACTATTTATAATGTTATTCCAGGTGATGAAACAAATCTAGATTTGAGCATAACCGACTTGAGTCAAAAATAACATTAGTTATGTTTGTACGTTTTAAATTTTAAAAAATCGAAATATACGTAAAATATGAATAAATATAATGTAAAGTTATAATGCGTTTTTTAATACATATGTTCATGAAATCGGCTTCGTGAATTGTAAATATGCTTACAGTGCTTTAATTTACACGTATACAAAAATCTAAATTTGTACGTTTTGCTTTGGAAACCGTAACTATATATTTATAAATGACTTCATTGTCTCAAAAATTAACACAATACAGATACAGTAATATAACAGAGACAGAGAATTAATTTTCATACAACTTATGTATTTAAAAATATATGTTATAACATAAGAATTATACGATTTATAAACATTAAAAAAAAATCAAAAAACTAATTTTATGGAATCGTCTATAACTCAACAAACTTCCCTTAATTATTAAAGATTTGGCTATAAATAATTAAATTATAATCAAAGATGAACTCTAAATTACGTAAAAAAAATGTATTTAATAAACCAAATTAATAGCAAAAAGACTTATAGATAATCGATATTTTTTGACTTGCGAAATGACGTCAATACATAACGAGGGAGATATCGAACGAGAATTTTAAAGAAATATAATTCCTTTAAACACATAATTTTACACCTTTCTTGTTTAAAAAACACATAAAAATGTTACTTTATTGGATACCGGCAATATTGTTAAGAATATCCATTGACAAAGATATAAGTTATTTCATGGTGGATTTTGTAAAAATGAACGATATAAATAAATGTTGAACTTTTGTTTCGTAAAACACCAGAATTAATATTTACATCTGCCTTAACAGTATCCGTACAGATCAAAATTAATTGATACTTAAAACAACTTCTGATTTGCATTAAAAAAATAAAAAATAGATTATTTCTATAAGAAATTGTAATGAAAACACGACTTGTATCTTATGGTATTCTAGAAATATCAAACTACTCCGTTAAAATAACTTTTAAGTCAATTATTTATCAGTAAACTAAGGATTTACTTGTGCGTTCTACGTATATTTCCTTGAATGTTATATAAGCTCTTTCATTTTTAATTTATTTTGTAAATTGTTTATAGTTAGTATGAGATAAAAAGACATTAAGATTTAATTTTATTGGTTAAATGTCATATAAATAAAAGTTTAATTACTCAGTGTTCAGAATTTATTGTTTTAATGTATTTTGACTACGTGTATTGTAAATTTGAGCGGTATAAAAACCTACACGTATAAAAAACCTAAATTTGTACGACTTGCTTTAGAATCATAAATATATATGTGTAAATAAATCCATTGTCTCCATTGTCAATTCAATCCATATACAGTAGAATAACAGCGACATCGAATTAAATTTTATTAATTTTATGTATTTAAAAATATACTTAAAATCAAAAGTGTGATACGAACTCACAACTTAGCACGTTAATATCAAAGAAACTAATAGGTCATTGATACTTTTTGGACTTGCGTAAATAACTCAATACATAATGAGCTATTATGTAGAACGGGGATTCTAATAAAAATTAATTTTTGAACACGTAATTCTACATGATGTTTGTTTGAAACAGAAATAAATATTGTACTATACTTGATATCGACAAAACTGGTATGAGTGTCCAATGACAAGAATATAGGTAATTGCTGTCCGGATTTGGAAAATATTTACGACTTAATTGAATATTTTTTTTTTTTTAATCTTTATTTTAAAACAAACAATCTGTAATTCAATTATTACAATAAGCATGTATGCGGATAAATATATATAATTTAACTTGAAACACTTGATAAAAACAGCCTTTTAATGACGACACTTTATAACGGGATTTGTTTAGTTATGACTACCATTTATAGGGCTAAGTCACGTCACCATGTTCTCTTAAGTCTACGAGGAGGATTTCCAGAAATGGAGTCAGAATTTAGCGCTGATATTAAGGGATTTGGATGGTTTGTTAAACAGGAACGGAACCGTTTATACAGGGCTTTTGCAGTTTCTTCTACTGTGCTTATTTTTAAGTCGGTATGAAGGGTGTGATTTGAGATATAGATTGGTGCATTTGTGATTATACGGAGAGTTATGGATTGAAAAGTTTGAATTTTGTAGATATTTGATTTTTTGGCTGCCCCCCATAGTTGGATGCCATATGTCCAAATGGGCATCAAAAGAGTTTTATAAAGGAGTATTTTAGTTTTTATACTGAGATTAGAATACTTACCGATTAGGTAATGAAGGGATTTCCGCCTCGAATTGAGAAGGATCCGTTTACTTTTAACATGATCTGCCCAGGTTAGGCGTTGATCTAGTAGTAAGCCTAAGTAGCGAGAGCTTGTGGATTTTGGAATATAATGATTAATTAAGGTGGAACAATTCCGTGTTTTAAGGTAAAAGTCAAATGTGTAGATTTATTGTGATTAATTTTATTTTCCATTTACTGTATCAGGAAGACATGAGATCTAAATGATTTTGTAGATTATAACCAGCAGTTATTGGACCTTCGTTTGATGAGTAGATTATTTTATCATCGGCAAAATCTGCAACGAAAGTATGTGGGGTCGTTGGCTGGTCTGCCGAGTATAGGTTGTACAAAATAGGAGATGATATGGCACCTTGGGGGACTCCCGTTGCAATTGGAGCTAGAGACGAAATTTCAAACCCTACTTTTGTTATAAAATAACGGTTTTCGTGGTATGATTTAAAAAATAAATAGTAAGGTGGGGGTAGGATTTTTTTTAATTTGTATAAAAGGCCGAGGTGCCAAGCTTTGTCAAACGCTTGGGCCACATCAAGAAGAACGTCTGAACAGTATTCTTTTCTTTCTAGAGAGTTAACTATTGAGTCTGTCAACCGGTGTATTTGATGGATAGTCGAGTGACCTTTACGGAAACCAAATTGGGTTTGTGGGATGATTGGTACATCATTTATTAAGGGTGATATACGCTTTAAAACTAATTTTTCACAAAGTTTCGCAAAGAGAGGCAGAAGACTAATTGGGCGATATGAAGAAGGGATGTCGGGTGGTTTCCTTGGTTTTAAGATTAAGATTATAACGGAGGTTTTCCATGATAGAGGAAAGTAAGAAAGCCTTAAAATAGAATTTAATATATGAGTAAGGTGAATAACTGCCTTTTTGAGAAGCTTTCGGGCTACTTCAGCCGTGATTAGGTCCAGTCCAGGAGATTTTTTGTGAGAGAATAACTTAATATGATGTTGAAGTTCGCTAGGTGTAAATGGTTTAGGGGCTAGGTAGAGCGGAAGAGGAGACATTAGAAAGTTTTCAACATACTCTTCAAATAAGTTGTTGACAATGTCATGATGTGGTTGGAAAACTTTAAGCAAGTGGTCTCGAAAGAGTTCTGACTTTTCTGCATCTGTTTTACACCAAGTATTATCCTCTTCTCTTAAGGGGCAATTAATGGGCTTTAGTTTTAAACAATTCTGAGTTGCCCTCCAAAGAGAACCATTTTTTAACGATAGAGAAGAAACCCAAGAACTAAAATTATCGTTCCTTAATTGGCTCAAGATACATTTAAGTGAAGATGCAAGATTATTAAATATTTTTTTATCAGATGGAAGTCTTGTTCGTTGCCAGAGAGCTCTAGCACGTCTTTTTTTTGCTATGAGCTCACGGACGTGAATAGGAAGGGGGGAAAAGTTTTCGCAAATAGGTGGTTTTTTAATAGTTGAGTTCCAAGCGGCTGATTGAATAATATCTGTAAAGTTTTGAACAGCTTCTTCTATGTCGTTTGGGCATTTAAGTCGAGTTTTCAGATTAACTTTTTGTTCAATGATTTCGCGGAAATTTTCCCAGTTCACGGAGCCATCTGTGAGACTAGCTTGGGTAGGCCGATGGAGAGGTTGAGCATCCAGGGATAGGAGAACTGAAGTGTGGTCTGAGCATGGTTCGAGTAAGTTTTTAATAATATTATGAAAGCTGGTGGGGATATTCATTACAAATATGTCTAATATATCAGGGCGTTTGCATATTGATGTTGGCCAATAGGTTGGTTCAGGGGGAGCTAGGACAGAATATTTTTTTAAGTTAATTAACTGAAATAAGGTGCGTCCTTTAGAATTTATGGTGTGGCAGCCCCAAGATTGACTTTTGGCGTTCAAGTCCCCTCCTACTATGAAATAGTGACCGATTGAGGTAAAAAAGTGTTCGTATTGTGTTAGCGTGATTTTATGTTTAGGTGGAAAGTAAGCTGCTGCGATGGTAATAGGTATATGGTTCAGTTTGATAGTTAAGATTGCAGCTTGTAGGTAGTATTCATGTATACTAGGACAGGAGGTGTATACGAGTGAAGATTTGATGATGATAGCAGCACCAGCGTGAGAAGTGTTGTCTGGGTGGTTTGAGGTAATAATTACACCGGGTATTGAAAATTTAGTGTGTGTTGTGAAGTGTGTTTCAGAAATCAGAGCTATATCTATTCTTTTTTCATTTAGTGTTGTGATGAGTTCATTCCTATGGTTAGATAAGCCGTTGGCATTTCACATGAGGATGGCTAAAGATTGAGAAGTAAAAGAGTTATTTGACATTTTGGTTTAAAAGACGGTCGAGAACTGTGGTGAGGAGAGAAAGTAATGGATTTTAATTCGTTAAGGAAGTTAAGGAGTGTATTGTCGTTTATAGGATTATTTGATGTTTGGGTTGAGTAATTGGAAGATGTAGCCTGTGCATATGACTTAGAAAGTTTTGAAGATGTATTAGTGTTGAGTGTTGGTTGTTGAGTGGCTTCACATTTGGAATTTTTAACATAATTAGTATTATTTACAACAACTTTATTAGTTGGATAGTTACTATTCTTATTTGAAGTGGGTTTACGAAGCTGTTGGAGATTTTTGTATGTTTGACAACCTTTGTAATTGGCGGGATGATCTCCCTTACAATGGACACATATGGCCGACAAGTCCCTGGTTTTAGCACAATGGGTAGATGGATGTTCTTCGCCACAGCGCACGCATCTTGGCGACTAGGAACAATATTTTTTTGAATGACCATAGTCCTGGCAGTTTAGACATTGTAATATATCTCTACGTTTATAAGGTTCTTCAACTTTTATTTTAGTGTGAAGAAGCGATGTCACACTGAATATTTCTGTATTGATTGTCGCAAGCTCAAGATTAACAAAAAATATTGGAAGATTATTTTTCGTGATTTTTTGAAGGACGATCGTAACTTGGCGCACCGAAAAACCTAATTCATCTATGGCAATTCCTATCCCGACAGTCGGTGTTGACGGGTGTAGGTTACGGACTACTACTCTGAACGCTTTATCTTCTAACCGTTGATAGGTATGGTATTGTGCGTTATTTTCTTTTAAAAAGTGAATTGTTTTGCGATAAAATTCAAGTTTGGCAGTTTGAATTTTTAAATTATTAGTGGATGATTTAAATACGATGTTTTCAGAACCGATCAAATTTACATGTTGATTACGAAAGCCGACAAAATATAGTACTCCGCGAATAAATATTAGTGGAGGTAATTTTATTTTAATAGGTTCATCTTCTTCATTGTTTATAATATTATTATTAGTAGGAAGTACGGGTGGTACAAATGTGTCATCATTCGTGGCCAGTAGAGAATAGCGATTGAACGCTATAAATAATGGTTTATTTTTCTTAGACTCTGGTGTGTCAGATTTCGGTGAAGAGAAAAGACGTTTGTGCTTATTTTTAGTTTTTGGAAATTCAAAATTTGATTTGTCCATTTCAACTGAAGAATTAAAAACATCACTTGACACTCTCTGTATACGCTCAGAGTGTAAGGTGCTTTGATTTCGGCTTGACAACTTATCTTTAGTTAATTTTGTTATATCAGATGGACAGAACGAGTTGTTGGGTATCATTGTGCGTGGCGAACCATGTATTCAAGAAATATCAAACTACTCTGATAAAATATTAATAATGTCAATTATTTATGAATAACATTAGGATTTATTTGTGTATTCTAAATATATGTTCTCAAAAATAAAACGAGTAAGTTAACAACCAGCTTTTTTTGTTTTTTTGTAAATTCATTATAGTGCCTATTATATAAACAAATTAATAGTTATACAAAATTATTTAGTTGATTAAATATCATATAAATGATAATATAATTACTCAATGTTCAGAATTTATTTTTTTTATGTATACAATCAACAAAACAAACAATTCATCAGCGAATAAAAATCAAAATTATTTGATTTAATTTGTCGTTTTGACTAATGTTATCTGTATCACTGATAATTCACTCGTGAAAAAACGGTTAAGGTTTAGTTACTACAAAAATTCTATAAATGAAGTGGAAAATAATTATATAATAACTTAGTTTTCATAAAATAGATATACTTTTCATGCTGTAACTAATGTATACATTTAAATTTTTTATTTATTAACTACGTGTATACTAAGTGGGCATATCTAGTCTCGTTGAAATTATCCATGAAACATGTACAAGAAAAAAAATGTCGTATTTTTATCAAAAGATTTGAGTCGAAAATAACATTAGGTATTTTTTAACTTTTAAAATTTAAAAAGTCGAAATGTACATGATATATGAATAATTTTATTGCGAAATTATAATGTGAGTAGGATAAAAATAGCGGTTCTGGCCCCGGTGCCGGTGCCGGAGTCGGTGCCGGTGCTATCCTTTTACATGGCCGCCCATTGCGGAGTCGGTGCCGGTGCCGGAGTCGGTGCCGGTGCTATCCTTTTACATGGCCGCCACCGACCCCGTACAAAAACCGTTATCACTATACTATAACACGGTTTTAACCCTATCAACATCTACCACCTCTGTGCCGATAACCTGATAACTTACAAGTACATATATATACTTGTTAAAATATAAATTATTTAAAAAAATTATATTTCATTACGAATATCTCTGTATGTATACGTACGTGGGTGTTAATGAGTAATTATTAGCGTGTTTATATATAACATATAATGTACATTTAATGTCATACGTAAAATACGGGAAATCGTTATGTGTATCGAAATTGTCATTACCGTGTAATTATGAGTGTTAACACATACAATTATGTTGTTTCTTATGTAGAAAGTATAATTATTAGAAATAAATGCTTAACGAGTGTACACGAAATATATTTAATGCTAAACGAATAATACGAGAAATCATTATGAGTATCGAAATTGTCATTAACATACTTATATAATATTGTTGATTATTAAAATGAAATTTACTAGGAATATATCACCATATATACATTAATTGTATTATTATAATATCGTATATAGAAACGAGTGTATATATTTAATATTATATGTGTTTTTCGTAAAAGATGAAAAATCGATTTATAGTATTTACCGAGAATGACATTACCCAGGAATTAATACGAGTATTAACACATATTAATACTATCATTAGTCCTATTTATTGTAAAATACGATTTCTGAAAAATGCTTGTTAATTGCTAATTTGTGCATATATAAGACGGGTTTGCCATTATTTTAAAATCAGTACGTTTTTAAATTTTATTGTATCAAGACCTACCCAGGCAGACTTGAGCAATTTTAATTTAAAACGTAATTTGTTCTCCGGCTTGTGTTTTTCTCCGCGCTTAGTGATTTTTTTTCTTGTGATCTACATTAATCGTGTTATATTTTATTTTTTTTTTAAATGTATACTTGTACGGTATGCAACAAAGTATTTTCTGCTAATCATAATATGTTGAGACATAAGAGAACTCAACATGATCTAAATCGTTATAAATTTACATGTAGTACATGTATGAAATCGTACGTCCGTAAACATGATCTCATTCGACATGAAAAATCTCATCGCGGTAATGTCGTGAAGATGCCTGCACAAATACCGGTAATTACACCTCAACCTGTTGCCGGTCCATCGAATCAATTCGACGTAGAATTAGCAACAACTGTACCCGCCAAATCAAACAAATCCGATACAGAATTATGGGGTGATGATGATAACTATATGGCATGTGTACAGGCACAAGAGGAATTTGAAAATCAAGGTAAGCAAATAAATTTAAAATAGCAAATTTTTATTTTTATTTTTATTTTTCTTCTTCTACAAATTATTCTATAATAAATTAAATCACTATATTAGTTTTTTCCTATTTTTATTTATATTATAGAATTAAATAATAAACAGAGAGCTAATGGTAAACAGAAAAAGGCTCGATTAGAATTGGTTGGAAATACTACCGGATTTGTTAAAATTAACTCAAATTTCAATAATATCATTATTCGACATTATAAAAAAAATTGTGATAATATCGCAAATCATTTAACATTTTTAAATTCTACTAAAATGGAAATAATCAATATTATCAAATCATCTGAACTACCGATTAAATTTAATTTAAAACTAGAAGCTACATATAATCGACCCAATATAGAATTATCATCCGAGAACAGAGCATTTAAGAACTCAGCTAGGACTATATACACAGATAGTGATTTTATTAAAATAATTGATGAAGAATTTTTAAAACTTTTAAATGAAGAAGAAAATTATATGGGGAAAGGTAGTGGATTTTCGCTTAAAACGATTGACGGTCTCCTATTTAGTGTATATCGTTATACACCCATGTTAGGTGTACCAAACAACAAATTTAAATAAGTAATTTTTTTTTTTTTTTAACATAAAATTTAATTTTATTATTTTTTAAATTCTTTTCTATAGTATTATTATTACTATTATTAATTTAAATAATTTTTTTTTTAAGCAATCGGAGAGGAATATAAAAATACGTTTGACTCAGAAACTTCATATTTAGAATTACCATCTGATATTTTAAATAAGAAAGCGGTTATCAACCCACAAATATACGATCCAAATACAATTACTGTAATTCCCAACAGCGAGGAAAAATTTATTTCTTTTTCTAAATACGTATCCAACAACTTTAATATTCGTTTTATTGATACATTTAAATTTATGGCTTCAAGTTTATCCATACTTGCTTCTAACTTAGTCACCAACGATTTTCGGAATTTCCGTGAAACAGCAAAAGTGTTTTCCGCCGCAGATATGGAGCTTGTTTCTCGTAAAGGTGTCTATCCTTATGAATACACCGATAGTTGGGGGAAGTTGGAAGAGACAAATTTGCCAGCAAAAAATGAATTTTATAGTACTTTGACGGAAACTAACATTGATAATAAGGATTATGAATTCGCTAACAAAGTATGGAAGCATTTTGATTGCAAAACACTTGGAGAATACAGCGATTTATATCTCAAAGTAGATGTTTTACTATTGACGGATGTTTTCGAAAATTTTCGTGACATTTGTATTAATACGTATGGTCTTGATCCAGCTTATTATTACACAGTACCAGGATTGAGCTTTGACGCCATGTTGAAACACACAAAAGTAAAATTAGAACTCCTGTCCGATTACGATATGGTGCTAATGATTGAAAAAGGTAAAATATATTTATATTTATATATTTTTATTCATTATCAAAATACATAATTAATAAATTATATTACAGGAATACGTGGTGGGTTGACACAGGCGAGTATGCGATACGCGAAGGCTAATAATAATAAAACACCAGACTTTGACGAAACCAAACCAAAATCTTGGTTAATATATCAAGACTGTAAGTAATATAATATTTTTTTTCTTTTTTTTTTCAAAAAAAATATTTTAATTTAACTAATTTTTAGGTAATAACTTATATGGATGGGCCATGTCGCAATATATGCCGTACGGTGGCTTTAAATGGGTTGAACCTACAATTAACGGGTTAAATTGTACATATAATTATGTACATATAATACATGTAATTATACATCACCTATAGGCCGCATGTACGAAGTGGATATTTCATATCCACGACACTTACATAAAAAACATAATGACTTACCATTTCTCCCAGAAAATAGTGTTCCACCTGGGTCAAAAATTAAAAAATTAATGGCTACTTTTAAAAAGAAATAACGATATGTAATACATTATCGTAACCTGCAGCAAGCTATCAAACATGGGTTAATAGTTGAAAAAGTAAGTATTATTTATTATTTATTATTATTATTATTATTATTATCTATTATTATAGGTGCATAGAGTCATAGAATTCAACCAATCACCGTGGCTTTCTAAATATATAACTGTCAATACAGAAAAGCGAAAAAATGTTAAAAATGATTTTGATAAAGATTTCTTTAAACTGATGAATAATGCAGTTTTTGGTATGTTATTATTAGTTAGTTTAATATAATTAATTTAATTAATATTATTTTTTATTTTAGGAAAAACTATGGAGTCAATGAGGAAAAGAATAAAAATGGAAATGGTTTCATGTGAACTAAGGTTACAGAAGTTAATAAATGAACCCATTTTTAAGCATTCTTCTTCATGTGGCAAAAATGTTGAGATTGTTTCTCTTGAAAACAAAATTGTCAATTTTTGTAAACCAATATATATCGGCTTTGCAGTTCTTGATATATCTAAAACATTAATGTTTGATTATCATTATAACCATATGAAGCGACATTATGATGAGTCGATTACTTTAATGTATACGGATACAGGTATAATAATATTAATTGTTTTATTTTTATATTGATATTAAATATGGTTTTTTAAATATAGATTCACTGGTATATCACGTTAAAACTGACAATTTTTATGCAGACTTGGCTAGTAATTCAAACTTACTTGCCAGAATGGATACTTCAAATCTCCCCCAAAATCACCCATGTTATATAAGTGAAAGGAAAAAGATACCTGGTTTTTTTTCTGATGAAACGGATGGGAAGACAATGTATGAATTTGTGGCACTTCGAGCCAAGTCATACGCATTTAATATTGAAGGGGTGGAGAAAATTAAGGCAAAGGGTATAAGAGGACACGTTGTCAAAAATCATATGACATTTAATAATCATAAACAGTGCCTGTTTAACGATGTGGAATTGGACCGTTATACAGAAAATATTTCTATTAGATCATTTAATCATCAAATTTCAACGATAAAAACAAAAAAGGTGACATATAATAATCATGATGATAAACGTTATATTCTAGAAGATGGAATTCATACATTAGCACACGGTCACTATATGATAGAGTGAGTTAAATTGAAAAATATTGTTTTAAAAACTATTTTACTTATTTGAATTTTATATTTCAGCGAAATAGTGACCGAGGTTGAAATCGACGAACTTGGCAATTGAGAGCAGTAAAATTTTTTTTTCTGTTATATTTGTGTATATATACTGTACTCGTATATTTATTTATTTTAACTTATTAATAATGTTTTATTACAAAACGATTTAAATATTATTTACAAACCATTTTCTTAATGCAAAAACTTTATAGAATGTACAATGTTTTGGGTTTAAATTCATGTGAAAAATACAACAAGGTAATCCGTCTTCAACGCATAATTGATCCAATCGCGGACATCCGAGTTCTTCAATGTTGTTAATACTTACATGTGGAATGAAGTTGTTGATAATTTTCTGTTTTTGTTCTCCTTTAACGTATATGTTCTCAAAGTTTAACGAATTTAATATTCTATCGATTTCCTCGTATTCGACATCGCCGTATTCCATTGAAAGGTCATGGTAGTGTTTTTCAAGCCATTTATTGGTCTTTTGACTCTTTGCGTCTTGTGTGTTGTTACAGTGTTTGAAAATCCAATGTTGTGTCGACCATGTATCAGTATCGATAACCGACATTTCTTTAATAAGGTATTTCGAATTTGTTCCAAGAACACATTGAATGTCTAATATAGCCGATGACATTGTACGTCCTGTCTTATCAACTACAGTATTAAAACTGAGTTCATTTACTATGCATATATTCAGTGCCGTAACTAGGCATTGGTGGGCGGTGGCCAAGAGTGTAGTTTAAAATGATAGCGCTGGGGGGGCGCAATTTTTATATTATATAAATACGAAAAATTATAATATTTTAAATAATATTAATATTAAAATTATTAAAAGGTATAATTTTACGGATATAGTCATTAAGTATTTAATATAGTGAAAACACGATTTTAGAAGTATATATAAAACTACTACATGTGAATAGTTGCAAGATGTATTTCAATCTTCTTTACTCTGTCTTTTATATCTATTACACAATTCTCAAGATATGATTCACTATTTATTTTGCTAGAGTTATAATTTTTAACATATTGTCCAATTATTTCTAAATGTTCTGTTACATTTTTATTAATGGCTTGTAATTTACTAAATTCAATATTAAAATTATTAGTTAAATTTTTTATATTTTCTTCGAGCTTAATAATAATATTTTTCTGTACATCTGATGTTTGATTATTAATCATTACATTAGATTTAAGTATTCTGTATGATTCCTGAATTTGAACAATATTTTTATTACCACGTTCACTTATCGAGTTGTTGAATATGTCCATGATGTATGGCTTCGTATACAATACTAGGATTATAATTTGAGATCACTAGCTTTTATCCAACTGTTATGTGATTTATCGAAACCTAGCCACTTTACAAGTATTTTATTGTCTTTTTTACGTATAATTTTTTTTCAACCAAATAATCATTGGGATAATATGTTTTAGATAATTCTTCACTATAAAAACACCCGGCAACAGGTCTCCCTGTATAATCTTCTAATTGATAAGTAGTGGGTAATGTTTTATTTATTTTTACAATTTTAAATATTTCTGTAGACCAGTTTGGCAAATATCATTTTGTAAATATTCCTTTCTGTGTACTAATACGGACTTTGTCATTTATTTTTAATTTAATTTTTCTATTTACGATATTACGTTGTTTGAATACAACTAATGACGGGTTTTGGTCGGCTTGCATAGGTGACATTCCGATAGTACTATGTATAGATTTATTATACTTGTCTATTAACATTGGTAATATAGAAATCCAATTATCCGAACCTCTGGCCGTAAACTCTCTAAACATTAACGATTTTAATGTGCGATTAAATCGTTCGACAATACACGCTTTCTTAGTACTATAAGTCGAATATTTCTTAATGTTATATTTATCCATTAACGTGATAAATGTTTTGTTGCAAAATTCTTTACCATTATCGAGTTGTAATAATCCAGGCGAACGGCTAATTAATATTGCAGACATTGCATTGGTGACTTCGGTACCTGTTTTGGATTTGAGCGGTATAGCCGTACGTCAGTACGATAACACGTGTAAAGAAAGGAATACGTTCAAAAGTCATTAAGAAATTAACTAAAAACAATTTAAATTTTCTCCGTTCAAAAAAGCTTTATAGTAATGGACGACAGCTATTTAAACGTGACCGGTGATTATATAGACGACTGCAGAATAACTCACATCGAGTATCACTCATTTTTACCATATTCAACATCGGCACTGTCCAATAACGATGAAATACGTTTCGCATTACACAACGTTGAATCATGTACTCTCCCATGTGAAAGTTATATCTATATCGAAGGAACAATTGACAAACCTGTAGGTTTGAATGAAAACGTTCGTTTCATAAACAATGGTTTGGCATTTGTTTTTCCGAAATGAAATACGAAATAAACGGTGTTCAAATTCAAAAACTTGTTAACCCCGGTATAACTTCGACATTAAAAGGTTATTGTTCATATAATAACACGGATATTGTGGCACGTTGTAACTCTGCTTGGGATGACGACTTTGATAATACAAATCATGATTTTATAGAATCAAACATGTTTAACGGTTGTATTAACCTAAAAGACTTGTTTGGATTTTGTGAAGATTATAAACGTATATTAATTAATTGTAATAAACAACTTACTATGAACAGATCATCGTTGGATATTAATGCTATTAAACTATTTAAAACCGATAATACCTTGGATACAAATACATCGAAACTAAAAGATGTTAAATTAAATGTTACTAAAATATTATGGAGAATGCCCATGGTTAAAGTTAGTGATAGAGAAAAAATTACATTTTTAAAAGTGATAAACAGCCATAAACCTATTACGTGTGCGTTTAGAACATGGGAACTATGTGAATACCCGGTTTTACCACAAAATACTACGCACTCGTGGAAAGTAAAAACTTCAAACAAGTTAGAAAAACCACGTTATGCAATAATAGGTTTTCAAACTAATAGGAAAAATAATAATAATAAACCGATATCGTATTTCGACCACTGCAAAATTAAAAATTTAAAAGTATATTTAAATTCCGACGTGTTTCCCTACGAAGATTTTCAATGTGATTTCACAAAGAATAAAATTGCTACATTATATAGAGCTTATACAGAGTTTCAAAAATCGTACTACGGTAATGATAATGTCACACCTTTACTGAACAGATCCAATTTCAAAAAATACGCTCCAATCATAGTTGTCGATATGAGTAGACAAAACGACAACGTCAAAACATCGACCGTTGACCTAAGGATTGAATTCGAGGCTAACGAGACGTTTGCAGATGCAACATCAGCATATTGTTTAATTATACATGACCAAATTATAACTTATAACCCCTTCAACGGGGAAGTAAGAATTTTGTAAAAAATTATTGTATGAATTAATGTTATGAGATAATAAAAAAAAAAATTTTTTTTTATAAATAATATAGTGTGTTTTTATTTTTAATACATAGCTTATAATAATATTTTGTACATTGAACTATTTAAAATTGGAAAACAATTCGCGTGAGGTTTTCCATTCAGATGACTGATAAAAGTTGGCGTAAGATGGTGGTGGCGAAGGCGACGGTATTTTATGTAAATTGAATATTGTTGGTCCATCATTTTCGTCCTCAGCTCGCATCTCTAACAATTTATATGGAGATGATGGCGGTGAAATTATTCTTAGTGGCCCGTCATACTGATCACACAGCTAACAAAAACAAATTGAATTTAGTTTCATATATTATAAGTACAATTATTTTATATTATCTTGGGTTCTTTCACTAAAGTAGTAAACGTATCCATTTCCTCATATTGTAACGGGGCACATTGACGACGGCAGGATACGAGGGGTATCCTGCCCACATAAAGGAGCGGAAGAGACGTGGAAGAAACACAAAATAGGACGGAGTGAAAAGATAGAAGGAGTGCGGTTCTTGGTCGTCAGAACGTGGGAGTGGCGACCAACCGGAGGGACGGATTCAAAACAAGAATCATATATAATCGAGGGGCGATCCAAGAAATTTAATCATATACGAATAGTTCGTCGCCGCATGTCCGTTCGTTCGTTCGCTCGCTCGTCGCTCGTTCATTCGCTACGCATTTCTAGTCAAGTTTTTTTTTTTTTTTTTTTTCCCTCTCGACCCAGTAAAGTCAAGTTGTCGCGGACGTTGTCTCAGCCGCATTGCCGCAACCTCTGACTTTCCAACTCTACTCTACTCCATATCACTGAGTTTTTTTTTTTTTTTTTTTCTCTCTTCTTCTTCATCGATCGCACCCAATCGTCGTCAGTGATCGTTCCTGCCAGAATAGTCACTCACCATAGCCGCATACAGGTTCCTCTGCAATGGCAAAGAAAAGACCTCGTAAGGACACCGGCGGTCGCCCTTCGCCGAAGAAGAAAGACAACCATACGGGTAGTATTACTTCTCCACCACCACCTATTCCAGTAACTTCTTCAAATAATTCATCTTCAGGCCTCTACGACACCGATTCAGAATCGCTGACATCCTCTTCGACCACCCGTTCTGTTCCAACACCACCGGTCTTGCCTACTCGAATTCCTCCGATTATAATGTTAGCTTCCGACTGGCGCCAGATAGCTCCCACAATTTTCCAAATTCCAGGCATCACCCCCGCAACTACCATCGCTAAAGCATCCGCCGACGGCAAAGTGTGGATCCGAACTGACACCCCTCTTCACTTCAGATCCATCCAAAAACAGCTCTCTACTCTCCATAAACCTTTTCATTCGTACAACCTCCCAGAAGATCAGAAGCTTAAAGTGGTCATCCGGGGCATTCCTTCGGACGTTACCACCGATGAGCTTAAATCCGAACTAGAAAACCGTGGTTACACGGTTGACTTAGTCAAACGCTTTGGTCCCCCATCTAAGCCTATGCCCATGTGTTTGGTTATTCTATCCAAAAATGCCACAGCTTCTGAGATTTTCGATATTACTCATATTTTCTACATGAATGTTTCAGTAGAAATATTCAAAAACTCCAGCCCAGCACAATGCTTCTCATGCCAAAGATTCGGCCATGGCTCCCTTAACTGCGGACATCCACCACGTTGTGTTAAATGCGCTGGTAACCACAATGCAAAAGAGTGCCAAAAAACTTTAGAGCAACTTCCATCTTGCTGCAATTGCGGAGGGGCCCATACTGCAAACTTTAGAGGCTGCCCCTACTACCAACATGTCCTATCTACTACCTCACCTAAACTCGCTCCCCTGGTTCCAACAACTCAAACCACTTTACCGGTACCCCCATCCCCTCAAACAGTCCCCAAACCCCTCACTACCCTCCAGAATAATATGTCCTACGCTAAGGCAACAAAAAACAATAACAGTCCTTCTTCTCCTTCACCACTCCCGAAAAACACAATGTGTATCAACTCCATACTTAACCTACTTCAAAACCTCCTGATAGCCATCTCCTCAGATCCAAATCCTAAAAACTTACTTCAAACTATAATTAACTCATTCATAACCCTCTTTTCTACCAACAATGACATCTAACAATACTTCATTAACTATACTCCACTGGAACTGTAACGGAATCTCAAACAAAACCAACGAACTTTACGTCTTAATTAAGAAACTAAACATAGACATTATCCTCTTAGGCGAAACTAAACTTGCTCCTAACAAACCATTAAAAATCCCCAACTACCATACCTACCGATCCGACAATCTTCCCCGACCTGGATCGATTGCACATGGCGGCACTGCGATACTTATCCATCGTAGAATCGTCCACCGTCATGTCCAAATCGACACCATCATGTATTCAACCTCTATAGAAATTTCTACCGACCAACACATAATACGCGTCTCAGCAGTCTACAAACCGCCAGGACATTCGCTCAACATCTCCGACATTGACAAACATACCAACGGCTGCGACTGGTATGTCATTGCGGGTGACCTCAATGCCAAACACCCTCTTTGGAACAGCCGCAATGTCAACACCGCAGGCACTGTACTCTACCACCACGTTCAACAATCCGAGTACTCCATCATGGCACCAGACACACCAACACACTTTCCAGCGATCCACAACCACAGACCAGACGTACTCGACATAGCCCTCGTAAAACTTCCTCAACAAATAATAGAAATCTCTAACTTAAACGATTTATCTTCAGACCACAACCCCATTCTTCTTCAGATCTCTAACTCACCCATTACATCCTTACCTCCCCCCACAACCCAAAGAATTAACTGGCTAAAATACACACAAACCCTCGACAACCTTTTTTCTTCTACAAACCTCCAGACTGACACAACATCAACAATTGACTTGGCAATCTCAACCCTGACTGACAAAATACAAACAGCCATACACACAAACTCACATACAAAATCCCACCAACCTCATCAGCGAGATATACCCGCTGATATTTCTTCAGAAATTTCCGCCAAAAACAGACTGCGCCGACTATGGCAGCGTTTCCGAGACCCTGCCATCAAACGTCAACTCAATCAACAAATTTCAAAAATCAAATGTATGCTTCAATCCCACAAACAAACTGAATGGGATAAATTTTTGTCCACCCTAGACCCGAACGACAACTCACTATTCAAACTGAATCGCTCTCTACTTAACAAAACCCCAGCTAGCAATCCCCTTTCAGGGCCAAATGGATTAGCGTACTCCTCACTCGATAAGGCAAAGATCTTCGCTAATACATTCGAGGCTCAATTTTCTCCAAATCCAGGGGTCAACCTGCCAGAGGTAAACGTCAGCGTTCAATCCATCAGACAGGCACCCATCTCAAATCACTTTTTTACAACTCCGGGCACCCTCAAAAACTTAATCACCCATCTTCCAAATCGTAAATCCCCAGGTATCGATAACATTTCCAACTCAGCAATCAAAAACTTACCACCTAGAGTAATTACTTTCCTCACCAACATAATCAACGGCTGCCTTCGACTTGCCTACTTCCCAACCGCTTGGAAACTAGGCCTTATCATACCCATTCCGAAAACCGGCCTAAATCAACACCTACCTTCGAACTATCGACCAATCACACTACTTTCATCACTCTCCAAGCTTTTCGAACGTATAATCCTTCACAAACTTCGCCCCGTAATCGGACCGAAATTACGTAACGAACAACACGCCTTCCGTGAACAGCACTCCACTACGCTTCAACTAGTTAACCTCACAGATCAACTCTCCATCAACGCCAACAACAAAGAAAAAACAGCTGCCATTTTCTTCGACGTAGAGAAGGCCTTCGACCGCGTATGGCACGAAGGACTCTTACACAAACTATTTCTACTAGACACTCCCATTCAACTCCTTAAAACCATAGATTCCTTCCTATCCTGCAGAACTTTCCGCGTTCGAATCGGCAACACTCTCTCCAATCCCAGACCCATACTAGCTGGAGTACCACAAGGATCCTGCCTTTCTCCACTACTTTACCTTGTCTATACGAACGATATCCCTACAAGACTAGACACCAGACTAGCGCTCTTTGCTGACGACACCATGTACTATTCTTCCAACAGAAACGCTCGTAGAGCAATCATTCATCTACAAAACCAAACAGACCTTACAGTACAATGGTTTAACAAATGGCGACTTCGACTTAACGAACGGAAAACAAAAGCGATCCTGTTCAACCACCGTAACACCATAGACGCCCAAAAAATTCTCATCAACGGCCACCCAATACCTTGGTCTTATTCGGTTAAATATTTGGGTGTCCACATTGACCAAAGCCTCTGTTTCAAAAACCACATAACAGCAACTATACTTAAAGCAACTAGAATCAGAGGCATGCTGCTTCCTGTACTTCACCCCAAGAGTCCCATACCGTCAAAAACGAAAATCCAACTCTACCAAATGTACATTAGATCTGTACTATCTTATGCTGGTCAGGCTTGGGCTCCACTGATCTCACCAACCAATTGGAAAAGACTGGAAGCTGTACAGTACAAAAACTTACGAACTATTTTATCAGCACCACTTTACGTAAACAACACAAACATACTTAACTCAACCAAACTCCCAACTATACAAAATCTTATCCGTAACTATACTAAAAATCTCTTCTTTAAAAACTCAATTTCCCACTACAAACACATCACAGAAATCGGACAACAAATAACCACCCCTATCATCAAAAAGAAACTCCGCCCAATCTCTTGGGCCAACTCATTCTAACCAAACAACCTAATAACATCCCTTCAACCATCTCCTACAACTTATAATGGGCAATGCCCGAAATAAGGTAATAGGTTAACGCCGTCCCATCGCAAAGCAAAGGAAGAAATTTAATCAGTTCATCCACAATCAAGACAGCAGTACTTCGACTCCAGCCGAACATTGCAGTCTTGACCAACGGAGAACCAAACACGCGCAGCAACAACATCTAACGACGTGAACGGAACATACCGCAGCCGAGTATTGACCAAGGACGTGGCGAAGAAGACCGGGCGAAACTCCACGCGGAAGTGCCATCGTCGTCCAGCCGCGACCCTCTATTTGGAGGTGTTTGCTCGTTCCTTCAACCTTGGCCATCTATTTGGGTGTGCCCTCGATTCCTATCCGTGACACTCTATTTGGAGTTGTTCTCGGTCATCCCGTGCTCGGCCATCTATTTGGGTGTGCTCTCACTTCCTATCCGTAACCCTCTACTTGGAGGCGTTTTCCTTATTCCATCATCCATCCAACTCCACGGGGTGTAGGCTTGGGCAGCCAGCGTATTTGCGCCACGGTTGATAGGGAACGGGGAACGCGTTAGGCAACGTAGTTGTGTATCTTGACCCCGCCGGATCCTCCTTATATCCGGCGTAAGCTTGTAAATATAGATTGTAGTTTAAGGTAATAGTTGTAAGTCATATTTTGTTATCGTAAGTTTTATATTGTAAGTTTTATTTTGTATATTATAATCTAATTATTGTAAATATAGCTCAAAGTGACGATGTGATTCCACAGTAATATTGTGTACATAATTTCAAACACGAAGGGTAGCGACGCGCACCACTTCAATATACACTCTTCAAGTCACTTTATGACTAGAAACAATAAAAAAAAAATTTAGTATAATGAAATATATTTATAAAGTAATATAGTACACCTTTAGCTCGTCATTTGCCAACACACTGATTGCTAGTTGTTCTACAGCAATTAATTTTATTTGACTGACATAGTTGCGCTTGTACTTTGAGATATTATTATTAATTAATTCGTCGTCAACGCTTTTGATGAAATTAGTTATTTCTTCTTTAGTCTTTAATTTTTCCGAGTTAATACAAGATTTTAAGTACGAAGACATTTGCTTAAATTGTCGAAAAACCAATGGAACAATTATCTTGGTTTTACGCACTATAGTCTCGTATATACTCCACTCTAAATATTGAATAGCCATCAGATCTTTTCCGCTAAGTAATACACAGCACCCGTCCTGGGTTTTTGATTCGATAACAAGCATATTCTCACCACGATAAATCATATTTGTTAGAATTACTTCATCGGTATTTAAAAATACCGTCTTCATTTTTTGAGGCGAATCCAATATATATTATAGAATATTCCCCATTAATGCGAATATACGTCTTAGAAAATCGGTATTTATGCTGATATATCTTGACGGTGTAATAATATGCGACATAACGTTAAATTGGTTTACTGGGTCGATTCCAACGTGTATAAATTTTCGTTCAGCAAAGTCAATTACAAAAATTGACGAGTCGAAAGGCTGGCTAGGCGGTGTTGGTGCGACGTACTTGTATACTACTTTATTTGAATCGGCCATCATTGTAAAAATAATTGAACACTTTGTAGACGTGTTTATCGTTCGGAGAATAGCACGAGACTAATTGTCAACCGAATAAAGAAAATGTATAATATTGTAATAATGAACAATTATTTTTCCACGAACCGATACCCCCCTCCTATTATTCGTTTAGCATTAAATATATTTCGTGTACACTCGTTAAGCATTTATTTCTAATAATTATACTTTCTACATAAGAAACAACATAATTGTATGTGTTAACACTCATAATTACACGGTAATGACAATTTCCATACACATAACGATTTCCCGTATTTTACGTATGACATTAAATGTACATTATATATTATATATAAACACGCTAATAATTACTCATTAACACCCACGTACGTATACATACAGAGATATTCGTAATGAAATATAATTTTTTTAAATAATTTATATTTTAACAAGTATATATATGTACTTGTAAGTTATCAGGTTATCGGCACAGAGGTGGTAGATGTTGATAGGGTTAAAACCGTGTTATAGTATAGTGATAACGGTTTTTGTACGGGGTCGGTGGCGACGGCAGCGGTGTCGTGAGGTGGAGGTGGTTTTGATCGGCCATCTGCGGTACGATGGCAAAGAGGAGGAGGCGGAGGGTAGCAGCGTCGGTGGCCGTGAGGTGGAGGTTGCGAAACCGGCACCGGAATGGGCGGCCATGTAAAAGGATAGCACCGGCACCGACTCCGGCACCGGCACTGACTCCGCAAAGGGCGGCCATGTAAAAGGATAGTACCGGAACCGACTCCGGCACCGACTCCGCACGGCTCCGCAATAGGCGGCCATGTAAAAGGATAGCACCGGCACCGACTCCGGCACCGGCACCGACTCCGCACGACTCTGCAATGGGCGGCCATGTAAAAGGATAGCACCGGCAACGACTCCGGCACCGACTCCGGCACCGGCACCGACTCCGCAATGGGCGGCCATGTAAAAGGATAGCACCGGCACCGACTCCGCACGGCTCCGCAATAGGCGGCCATGTAAAAGGATAGCACCGGCACCGACTCCGGCACCGGCACCGACTCCGCACGACTCCGTAATGGGCGGCTATGTAAAAGGATAGCACCCGCACCGACTCCGGCACCGACTCCGAATCCGCACGACTCCGCAATGGACGGCCATGTAAAAGGATAGCACCGGCACCGACTCCGGCACCGGGGCCAGAACCGCTATTTTTATCCTACTAATGTGTTTTGAAATACAACTGTTCATGAAACCGGCTACGTGTATTGTAAATTTGAGCGATATAAAAACCTACACGTATAAAAAACCTAAATTAGTACGACTTGCTTTAGAATCATAAATATATATGTGTTTTAAATCTATTGTCTCCATTGTTAATTCAATCTATATATAGTAGAATAACAACGACATCGAATTAAATTTTATTCATTTTATGTATTTAAAAATATACTTAAAATCAAAAGTGTGATACGAACTCACAACTTAGCACGTTAATATCAAAGAAACTAATAGGTCATTGATACTTTTTGGACTTGCGTAAATAACTCAATACATAATGAGCGATTATATAGAACGGGGATTCTAACAAAAATTAATTTTTGAACACTTAATTCTACATGATATTTGTTTGATACACAAATAAATATTGTACTATATTTGACATCGGCAATATTGGCAAGACTGTCCAATTACAAGAATATAGGTAATTGCTGTCTGGATTTGGAAAATATTTACGACTTAATTGAATATTGAATTTTTGTTTCGTACCTTACTAGATTACATTTTAATATCGGCCTTATCCCTATCCGGCCTGACCAAATAAATTAATACGTAAAACAGCTTCTGATTCGCATTAGAAATCTAAAGAAAAAAAAATATTTTTATTTCTATAAGACATTATTATTATTAAACGATGAGTATTTCCATGTATTGAAGAAATATCAAACTACTCTGATAAAATATTAATAATGTCAATTATTCATGAATAACATTAGGATTTATTTGTGTATTCTAAATATATGTTCATAAAAATAATATCGAGTAAGTTAGCAACCAGCATTTTTTTTTTTTTTGTAAATTCATTATAGTGCCTATTATATAAACAAATTAATAGTTATAAAAAATTATTTAGTTGATTAAATCATATAATAAATAATATATGATTACTCAATGTTCAGAGTTTATTTTTTTATGTATACAATCAACAAAACAAACAATTCATCAGCGAATAAAAATAAAATTATTTGATTTAATTTGTCGTCTTCACTAATGTTATCTGTATCACTGATTATTCACTCGTGAAAAAACGGTTAAGGTTTAGTTACTACAAAAATTCTATAAATGAAGTGGAAAATAATTAATATAATAACTTAGTTTTCATAAAATAGATATACTTTTCATGCTGTAACTAATGTATACATTTAAATTTTTTATTTATTAACTACTTATACTAAGTGGGCATATCTAGTCTCGTTGAAATTATCCATGAAACATGTACAAGAAAAAAAATGTCGTATTTTTATCAAACGATTTGAGTCGAAAATAACATTAGGTATTTTTTAACTTTTAAAATTTAAAAAGTCGAAATGTACATGATATATGAATAATTTTATTGCGAAATTATAATGTGTTTTGAAATACAAGTGTTCATGAAACCGGCTACGTGTATTGTAAATTTGAGCGGTATAAAAACCTACACGTATAAAAAAACCTAAATTTGTACGACTTGCTTTAGAATTATAAATATATATGTGTAAATAAATCCATTGTCTCTATTGTCAATTCAATCCATATACAGTAGAATAACAGCGACATCGAATTAAATTTTATTCATTTTATGTATTTAAAAATATACATAAAATTAGAAGTGTGATACGAACTCACAACTTAGCACGTTAAACGTCAATTAATTTCAATTTGAATTTATCGAAAAACTAATATTTTATTAGCTTCTATATTTCAACAATTTTCCCTGAATTTCAATGGAATTACCTATTTAAAATTATATTATATTTAATGATTACACCTAATTTTATCAAAATCAAATTCGTGATAATAAACACAACTTGAATATCAAAGAAACTAATAGGTCATTGATACTTTTTGGACTTGCGTAAATAACTCAATACATAATGAGCGATTATATAGAACGGGGATTCTAATAAAAATTAATTTTTGAACACTTAATTCTACATGATATTCGTTTGATACACAAATAAATATTGTACTATATTTGACATCGGCAATATTGGTAAGACTGTCCAATGACAAGAATATAAGTAATTGCTGTCCGGATTTGGAAAATATTTACGACTTAATTGAATATTGAATTTTTGTTTCGTACCTTACTAGATTACATTTTAATATCGGACTTATCCCTATCCGGCCTGACCAAATTAAATTAATACGTAAAACAGCTTCTGATTCGCATTAGAAATCTAAAGAAAAAAAAATATTTTATTTCCATAAGACATTATTATTATTAAACGATGAGTATTTCCATGTATTGAAGAAATATCAAACTACTCTGATAAAATATTAATAATGTCAATTATTCATGAATAACATTAGGATTTATTTGTGTATTCTAAATATATGTTCATAAAAATAAATCGAGTAAGTTAGCAACCAGCATTTTTTTGTTTTTTTGTAAATTCATTATAGTGCCTATTATATAAACAAATTAATAGTAATACAAAATTATTTAGTTGATTAAATATCATATAAATGATAATATAATTACTCAATGTTCAGAATTTATTTTTTTTATGTATACAATCAACAAAACAAACAATTCATCAGCGAATAAAAATCAAAATTATTTGATTTAATTTGTCGTTTTCACTAATGTTATCTGTATCACTGATAATTCACTCGTAAAAAAACGGTTAAGGTTTAGTTACTACAAAAATTCTATAAATGAAATGGAAAATAATTATATAATAACTTAGTTTTCATAAAATAGATATACTTTTCATGCTGTAACTAATGTATACAATTTAATTTTTTATTTATTAACTACGTGTATTCTAAGTGGGCATATCTAGTCTCGTTGAAATTATCCATGAAACATGTACAAGAAAAAAAATGTCGTATTTTTATCAAACGATTTGAGTCGAAAATAACATTAGGTATTTTTTAACTTTTAAAATTTAAAAAGTCTAAATGTACATGATATATGAATAATTTTATTGCGAAATTATAATGTGTTTTGAAATACAAGTGTTCATGAAACCGGCTACGTGTATTGTAAATTTGAGCGGTATAAAAACCTACACGTATAAAAAACCTAAATTTGTACGACTTGCTTTAGAATCATAAATATATATGTGTAAATAAATCCATTGTCTCTATTGTCAATTCAATCCATATACAGTAGAATAACAGCGACATCGAATTAAATTTTATTCATTTTATGTATTTAAAAATATACATAAAATTAGAAGTGTGATACGAACTCACAACTTAGCACGTTAAACGTCAATTAATTTAAATTTGAATTAATCGAAAAACTAATATTTTATTAGCTTGTATATTTCAACAATTTTCCCTGAATTTCAATGGAATTATCTATTTAAAATTATATTATATTTAATGATTACACCTAATTTTATCAAAATCAAATTCGTATAATAAAAAGAATTGATATCAAAGAAACTAATAGGTCATTGATACTTTTTGGACTTGCGTAAATAACTCAATACATAATGAGCGATTATATAGAACGGGGATTCTAGTAAAAATTAATTTTTGAACACTTAATTCTACATGATATTCGTTTGATACACAAATAAATATTGTACTATATTTGACATCGGCAATATTGGTAAGACTGTCCAATGACAAGAATATAAGTAATTGCTGTCCGGATTTGGAAAATATTTACGACTTAATTGAATATTGAATTTTTGTTTCGTACCATACTAGATTACATTCTAATATCGGTCTTATCCCTATCCGGCCTGACCAAATTAAATTAATACGTAAAACAGCTTCTGATTCGCATTAGAAATCTAAAGAAAAAAAAATATTTTATTTCCATAAGACATTATTATTATTAAACGATGAGTATTTCCATGTATTGAAGAAATATCAAAGTACTCTGATAAAATATTAATAATGTCAATTATTCATGAATAACATTAGGATTTATTTGTGTATTCTAAATATATGTTTATAAAAATAAATCGAGTAAGTTAGCAACCAGCATTTTTTTGTTTTTTTGTAAATTCATTATAGTGCCTATTATATAAACAAATTAATAGTTATACAAAATTATTTAGTTGATTAAATATCATATAAATGATAATATAATTACTCAATGTTCAGAGTTTATTTTTTTTATGTATACAATCAACAAAACAAACAATTCATCAGCGTATAAAAATTAAAATTATTTGATTTAATTTGTCGTTTTCACTAATGTTATCTGTATCACTGATAATTCACTCGTGAAAAAACGGTTAAGGTTTAGTTACTACAAAAATTCTATAAATGAAATGGAAAATAATTATATAATAACTTAGTTTTCATAAAATAGATATACTTTTCATGCTGTAACTAATGTATACATTTAAATTTCTTATTTATTAACTACTTGTATACTAAGTGGGCATATCTTGTCTCGTTGAAATTATCCATGAAATATGTACAAGAAAAAAAATGTCGTATTTTTATCAAACGATTTGAGTCGAAAATAACATTAGGTATTTTTTAACTTTTAAAATTTAAAAAGTCGAAATGTACATGATATATGAATAATTTTTTTGCGAAATTATAATGTGTTTTGAAATACAAGTGTTCATGAAACCGGCTACGTGTATTGTAAATTTGAGCGGTATAAAAACCTACACGTATAAAAAACCTAAATTTGTACGACTTGCTTTAGAATTATAAATATATATGTGTAAATAAATCCATTGTCTCTATTGTCAATTCAATCCATATACAGTAGAATAACAGCGACATCGAATTAAATTTTATTCATTTTATGTATTTAAAAATATACATAAAATTAGAAGTGTGATACGAACTCACAACTTAGCACGTTAAACGTCAATTAATTTCAATTTGAATTTATCGAAAAACTAATATTTTATTAGCTTCTATATTTCAACAATTTTCCCTGAATTTCAATGGAATTACCTATTTAAAATTATATTATATTTAATGATTACACCTAATTTTATCAAAATCAAATTCGTATAATAAAACAAATTGATATCAAAGAAACTAATAGGTCATTGATACTTTTTGGACTTGCGTAAATAACTCAATACATAATGAGCGATTATATAGAACGGGGATTCTAGTAAAAATTAATTTTTGAACACTTAATTCTACATGATATTCGTTTGATACACAAATAAATATTGTACTATTTTTGACATCGGCAATATTGGTAAGACTGTCCAATGACAAGAATATAAGTAATTGCTGTCCGGATTTGGAAAATATTTACGACTTAATTGAATATTGAATTTTTGTTTCGTACCATACTAGATTACATTCTAATATCGGTCTTATCCCTATCCGGCCTGACCAAATTAAATTAATACGTAAAACAGCTTCTGATTCGCATTAGAAATCTAAAGAAAAAAAAATATTTTATTTCCATAAGACATTATTATTATTAAACGATGAGTATTTCCATGTATTGAAGAAATATCAAACTACTCTGATAAAATATTAATAATGTCAATTATTCATGAATAACATTAGGATTTATTTGTGTATTCTAAATATATGTTCATAAAAATAAATCGAGTAAGTTAGCAACCAGCATTTTTTTGTTTTTTTGTAAATTCATTATAGTGCCTATTATATAAACAAATTAATAGTAATACAAAATTCTTTAGTTGATTAAATATCATATAAATGATAATATAATTACTCAATGTTCAGAATTTATTTTTTTTATGTATACAATCAACAAAACAAACAATTCATCAGCGAATAAAAATCAAAATTATTTGATTTAATTTGTCGTTTTCACTAATGTTATCTGTATCACTGATAATTCACTCGTAAAAAAACGGTTAAGGTTTAGTTACTACAAAAATTCTATAAATGAAATGGAAAATAATTATATAATAACTTAGTTTTCATAAAATAGATATACTTTTCATGCTGTAACTAATGTATTCAATTTAATTTTTTATTTATTAACTACGTGTATTCTAAGTGGGCATATCTAGTCTCGTTGAAATTATCCATGAAACATGTACAAGAAAAAAAATGTCGTATTTTTATCAAACGATTTGAGTCGAAAATAACATTAGGTATTTTTTAACTTTTAAAATTTAAAAAGTCTAAATTTACATGATATATGAATAATTTTATTGCGAAATTATAATGTGCTTTGAAATACAAGTGTTCATGAAACCGGCTACGTGTATTGTAAATTTGAGCGGTATAAAAACCTACACGTATAAAAAACCTAAATTTGTACGACTTGCTTTAGAATCATAAATATATATGTGTAAATAAATCCATTGTCTCTATTGTCAATTCAATCCATATACAGTAGAATAACAGCGACATCGAATTAAATTTTATTCATTTTATGTATTTAAAAATATACATAAAATTAGAAGTGTGATACGAACTCACAACTTAGCACGTTAAACGTCAATTAATTTCAATTTGAATTAATCAAAAAACTAATATTTTATTAGCTTCTATATTTCAACAATTTTCCCTGAATTTCAATGGAATTACCTATTTAAAATTATATTATATTTAATGATTACACCTAATTTTATCAAAATCAAATTCGTATAATAAAACAAATTGATATCAAAGAAACTAATAGGTCATTGATACTTTTTGGACTTGCGTAAATAACTCAATACATAATGAGCGATTATATAGAACGGGGATTCTAGTAAAAATTAATTTTTGAACACTTAATTCTACATGATATTCGTTTGATACACAAATAAATATTGTACTATATTTGACATCGGCAATATTGGTAAGACTGTCCAATGACAAGAATATAAGTAATTGCTGTCCGGATTTGGAAAATATTTACGACTTAATTGAATATTGAATTTTTGTTTCGTACCATACTAGATTACATTCTAATATCGGTCTTATCCCTATCCGGCCTGACCAAATTAAATTAATACGTAAAACAGCTTCTGATTCGCATTAGAAATCTAAAGAAAAAAAAATATTTTATTTCCATAAGACATTATTATTATTAAACGATGAGTATATCCATGTATTGAAGAAATATCAAAGTACTCTGATAAAATATTAATAATGTCAATTATTCATGAATAACATTAGGATTTATTTGTATATTCTAAATATATGTTTATAAAAATAAATCGAGTAAGTTAGCAACCAGCATTTTTTTGTTTTTTTGTAAATTCATTATAGTGCCTATTATATAAACAAATTAATAGTTATACAAAATTATTTAGTTGATTAAATATCATATAAATGATAATATAATTACTCAATGTTCAGAGTTTATTTTTTTTATGTATACAATCAACAAAACAAACAATTCATCAGCGAATAAAAATCAAAATAAAATTTTAAAATTATATTATATTTAATGATTACACCTAATTTTATCAAAATCAAATTCGTATAATAAAACAAATTGATATCAAAGAAACTAATAGGTCATTGATACTTTTTGGACTTGCGTAAATAACTCAATACATAATGAGCGATTATATAGAATGGGGATTCTAATAAAAATTAATTTTTGAACACTTAATTCTACATAATATTTGTTTGATACACAAATAAATATTGTACTATATTTGACATCGGCAATATTGGTATGAGTGTCCAATGACAAGAATATAGGTAATTGCTGTTCGGATTTGGAAAATATTTACGACTTAATTGAATATTGAATTTTGGTTTCGTACCTTACTAGATTACATTTTAATTTCGGCCTTATCCCTATCCGGCCTGACCAAAATAAATTAATACGTAAAACAGCTTCTGATTCGCATTAGAAATCTAAAGAAAAAAAAATATTTTATTTCTATAAGACATTATTATTATTAAACGATGAGTATTTCCATGTATTGAAGAAATATCAAACTACTCTGATAAAATATTAATAATGTCAATTATTCATGAATAACATTAGGATTAATTTGTGTATTCGAAAAATATGTTCTTAAAATTAAAACGAGTAAGTTAGCAACCAGCATTTTTTAGTTTTTTTGTAAATTCATTATAGTGCAAATAATTATATTATTAATATTATATTATATTATATAATATTATAATATTAATATTATACTATTATATAAACAAATTAATAGTAATACAAAATTATTTAGTTGATTAAATATCATATAAATGATAATATAATTACTCAATGTCCAGAATTTATTTTTTTTATGTATACAATCAACAAAAAAACAATTCATCAGCGAATAAAAATCAAAATTATTTGATTTAATTTGTCGTTTTCACTAATGTTATCTGTATCACTGATAATTCACTCGTGAAAAAACGGTTAAGGTTTAGTTACTACAAAAATTCTATAAATGAAATGGAAAATAATTATATAATAACTTAGTTTTCATAAAATAGATATACTTTTCATGCTGTAACTAATGTATACATTTAAATTTTTTATTTATTAACTACGTGTATACTAAGTGGGCATATCTAGTCTCGTTGAAATTATCCATGAAACATGTACAAGAAAAAAAATGTCGTATTTTTATCAAACGATTTGAGTCGAAAATAACATTATGTATTTTTTAACTTTTAAAATTTAAAAAGTCTAAATGTACATGATATATGAATAATTTTATTGCGAAATTATAATGTGTTTTGAAATACAAGTGTTCATGAAACCGGCTACGTGTATTGTAAATTTGAGCGGTATAAAAACCTACACGTATAAAAAACTTAAATTTGTACGACTTGCTTTAGAATCATAAATATATATGTGTAAATAAATCCTATGTCTCTATTGTCAATTCAATCCATATACAGTATAATAACAGCGACATCGAATTAAATTTTATTCATTTTATGTATTTAAAAATATACATAAAATTAGAAGTGTGATACGAACTCACAACTTAGCACGTTAAACGTCAATTAATTTCAATTTGAATTGATCGAAAAACTAATATTTTATTAGCTTCTATATTTCAACAATTTTCCCTGAATTTCAATGGAATTACCTATATAAAATTATATTATATTTAATGATTACACCTAATTTTATCAAAATCAAATTCGTATAATAAAACAAATTTATATCAAAGAAACTAATAGGTCATTGATACTTTTTGGACTTGCGTAAATAACTCAATACATAATGAGCGATTATATAGAACGGGGATTCTAATAAAAATTAATTTTTGAACACTTAATTCTACATGATATTTGTTTGATACACAAATAAATATTGTACTATATTTGACATCGGCAATATTGCTATGAGTGTCCAATGACAAGAATATAGATAATTGCTGTCTGGATTTGGAAAATATTTACGACTTAATTGAATATTGATTTTTTGTTTTGTACCTTACTAGATTACATTTTAATATCGGCCTTATCCCTATCCGGCCTGACCAAAATAAATTAATACGTAAAACAGCTTCTGATTCGCATTAGAAATCTAAAGAAAAAAAAATATTTTATTTCTATAAGACATTATTATTATTAAACGATGAGTATTTCCATGTATTGAAGAAATATCAAACTACTCTGATATAATATTAATAATGTCAATTATTTATGAATAACATTAGGATTTATTTGTGTATTCTAAATATATGTTCTTAAAAATAAAACGAGTAAGTTAGCAACCAGCATTTTTTTGTTTTTTTTGTAAATTCATTATAGTGCCAATTATATAAACAAATTAATAGTTATACAAAATTATTTAGTTGATTAAATATCATATAAATGATAATATAATTACTCAATGTTCAGAGTTTATTTTTTTTATGTATACAATCAACAAAACAAACAATTCATCAGCGAATAAAAATCATAATTTTTTGATTTAATTTGTCGTCTTCACTAATGTTATCTGTATCACTGATAATTCACTCGTGAAAAAACGGTTAAGGTTTAGTTACTACAAAAATTCTATAAATGAAATGGAAAATAATTATATAATAACTTAGTTTTCATAAAATAGATATACTTTTCATGCTGTAACTAATGTATACATTTAAATTTCTTATTTATTAACTACTTGTATACTAAGTGGGCATATCTTGTCTCGTTGAAATTATCCATGAAATATGTACAAGAAAAAAAATGTCGTATTTTTATCAAACGATTTGAGTCGAAAATAACATTAGGTATTTTTTAACTTTTAAAATTTAAAAAGTCTAAATGTACATGATATATGAATAATTTTATTGCGAAATTATAATGTGTTTTGAAATACAAGTGTTCATGAAACCGGCTACGTGTATTGTAAATTTGAGCGGTATAAAAACCTACACGTATAAAAAACCTAAATTTGTACGACTTGCTTTAGAATCATAAATATATATGTGTTTTAAATCCATTGTCTCCATTGTCAATTCAATCTATATACAGTAGAATAACAGCGACATCGAATTAAATTTTATTCATTTTATGTATTTAAAAATATACTTAAAATCAAAAGTGTGATACGAACTCACAACTTAGCACGTTAATATCAAAGAAACTAATAGGTCATTGATACTTTTTGGACTTGCGTAAATAACTCAATACATAATGAGCGATTATATAGAACGGGGATTCTAATAAAAATTAATTTTTGAACACTTAATTCTACATGATATTCGTTTGATACACAAATAAATATTGTACTATATTTGACATCGGCAATATTGGTAAGACTGTCCAATGACAAGAATATAGGTAATTGCTGTCCGGATTTGGAAAATATTTACAACTTAATTGAATATTGAATTTTTGTTTTGTACCTTACTAGATTACATTTTAATATCGGTCTTATCCCTATCCGGCCTGACCAAAATAAATTAATACGTAAAACAGCTTCTGATTCGCATTAGAAATCTAAAGAAAAAAACATATTTTATTTCTATAAGACATTATTATTATTCAACGATGAGTATTTCCGTCTATTCTGATAAAATATTAATAATTATAATTATTTATGAATAACCTTAGGATTTATTTGTGAGTAGTATATAATAGGGGTTTCTGGGCCACCGGTGCCGGTGCCGGTGCTATCTTATTAACGTGGGTTTGTAGTGACCGTTGGTGCTATCCTTTTACATGGCCGTCCGAGTGACCGCCGGTGCTATCCTTTTACATGGCCGCCCGAATGCCCACTGGTGCTATCCTTTTACATGGCCGCCGGAACGAAACCGCCGGTGCTATACTTTTTCATGGCCGCCGGAGTGATCCCGCCGCCGCCTCCGTCGCTGACTCCATTCAAACCTAACCCGGTATTTACCCCTTTAAAAATTTGCATAAATTTGCATATTTTAATTTTACATATACCACTTTACCGGTGCCGCTGCCGGTGCCGGTGAGGTCACCACTATTTGATTCTAAATTTGTATAAATTTGCATAAATAAAAATCGTCCTGTATAAATCATAATTAACATGACGTAGGTTCAGCAAACACATACATATAATATTTGTAATTTACATAATGATGCGTATATATAAGTATTATTACATAGTATACGCATGCTTATCATTCTTTTGACGATAATTCGCGTCACAGACCTTCTACCCCTCCCAATAATTTCATCAACACGATGTGACCGTACCTACACTATCCTTATATTAAAATATACACTTACACGTGTGTACTGTATGTGCGTATTGCACACTCTGATATACTTTTCTTTCTATTATTTGGAAAAGGTTTTTTTAATGCGTTAATCATTTTAATAATTTTTTCTTTGAAAAGTAAACAATACCATAACCAATGTGTTACGTAGACCTTATAGCATAACACACTCACACACACACACACACATACACACCTTCTATTATTATATACGAAGAAAAACTTTTTCGAATTCAGATGTCATAAATGTTTAGTTTCGTTCATATATATGTGATGGTCATACTAAATTCACCACACGCTGTACTTAATAATTTTTATTTACTTCACACATTCATTTATGTTAAAACATTATTAACTGTGAAGCTCAAAAAAAAGAATAACGTAAGTATTTAATATCTAATAAAATATTATGTGAAAAAAAAAATATATATATATATATTTCAACATTCGTTTTCATAGATGTCAAATACACCTTAATTTGAATGTTCTACATACTTTGATATTCTAAGTAATATAAATGTTGAATCACTATCTCAAGAGAGTTCAATCGAATCGAGTCTGCGTTACGGGTCTATAACCCATACCATAGGGTAATAATATTTAATATAATTTAAAAGCATTATTTTCAATATTCGTCTTATTATCATACAGACTGACTTTGATGATAGTGGATATTCTACTAATGGATATTCCTCATCACATGAACATATCAACTTCGAAGATATGATATTCATTTCACCGGTCATGTCTATTTCTCAACCATCGGTTTTTATACATAATTCTACGCCGAGGAATGAAGAAATTAATGTATTGATTTTCGGTGAATCCTTAAATAATCTAAGTCGCCATGCTGAACTTCGACAACAAAAATTTAACTGGAGCGATGATGGATATAATGAACTATTACTACAGTTTATGGATAGCTATGAAGGAGTAAATTAAAAATTATTAAAAATATGTAAGGATATTATTATTTTAATATATGATTTTTCTGCAGTTTATTATGTGTATTTAGTTTCGTATAAATCTACCCGAAACATTATTCGAAATAAAAAGGGACAATATGGTATATCTTTATTTATTTTATTTTCTTTATATGTTTATGCCATCTGTGAAATCTATACTTTTTCACCCTTTTGTATCCTTTAAAATATTAAATGGGTCCCAAAATAAGGTAAAATGACAATCTTATTATATACTATTTAACAATAAAACATGATAAATAAATGTTTAGTATCAATAGCTTTGATTTCTATAAAATCTGAAATATATAGTATAACGGTAGGCTCGTGTCTGCCACATGTTTACTCGGTCGGCAATAGTGTTTTCGACCTCATACCGTACAGTCATCATCGTATTAAATCCGAAAACATTTATTTGTCTATCCTGATCTCTTGATTTACATTGTTTAATAGTAGGATAGAATTGGCGGTTGAAAAACCGCCTCCGCCTCCGCCTCCGCCTCATTCACTCATCACCGCCGCCGGAGCCGCCGACCCCGTACAAAAACCGCCTCCTCCTCTTCCTCCCCCACACCACCACCCCGCCGGAGCCGCTGACCCCGAACTAAAACCGCCATTTTTATCCTACTAGTGCATGTGTGTGTGTGTGTGTGTGTGCATATAGAATATGTATTATATGTATACGTATAATGTCTCTATATAAACGTTTTAATTTGAAATCAGTTTGTTTCTACATGTTATTGTACCAAGATTGGAACATTTGAATTTTGATACTATCAGATAATCAGAGTTTAAAGATATATGTATGTGATACCGCGGTTCAAGTAGGTATTTGCGTATTGTATTTGCTAATCAATACAATATTATCTTATCAGGTTTCCTGCATGGTACTCGGTGGCCGGCGGCAATCGCCCGTCTTAACCAAAATACAAAAATTCCGTTTATTCAATAATGACACGGTTGACGGGGTGATACTAGTAATCGCCCGAAATGTGTATCGATTGCCAAGCAAACGGTATATTTTTTTCATTTTCGTGACGCGTGTGCATTTCATTTATTATTTTATTTATTCAATATTAATTTATTAATAGTGTCCCAGTATATCATATTATTAAAATATTGTTTTCAAAAATTAATAATTTTAAATCATTTTTGATTAACATGCATATATATGTATAATGATCGTGTGGGATAGCATATACAGCTAATATTTTATTATAATATGCGGTTTCTCGGCATATCTACATTATGATACTTTATCACACCTTAACAGTTGTAATTTGTGAATTGATGAACATTTCCTTGCTTTTGTTATAAGTTTTATGATTAAAACAAATAATTTTATCTTTGAAAATTGTGTTTTATTTTATAACATTTACAAAAATATATAAAAATACAGAATATTTACAAAATTATTCTATGAAATAGGAAAAAAATATATATAGTTATTTGCAACTAATTATCGGCATGTTCATTGGATTCTATCTTGGTCATTATTTGCTGTAACATATAATAAAAATTAGTTAATTAGTTTTAATCTATATGTTTAATTAACTCACTTAATTTTATAGTGTCCATGAGCTAAAGTGTGTATTTGATCTTCTAGAACATAACGTTTATCGTCATGCCTGTTATAAGTTAATTGTTTTGTTTCGATAGTCATAATGTGGTGTTTGAATGGCCTGATGGAAACGTTATCTGTATATTTGCTATAATCTTGGTCACCGAATAAACACTTTTTGTGATTTTCCAAGGTCATGTGGTTTTTAACTACATGGCCTCTGATGCCTTTAGCTTTGATCTGCTCTTTTCCTTCAATATTATATGCATACGATTTTGCTCTTAACGCGATAAATTCTGACATTATTTTTCCATCCGTCTCGTCTGAAAAAAGTCCCGGTATCTTTTTACGGTCCTGGATATGACATGGATGATTTTGTGGGAGATTTGAGGTGTCCATGCGACTCAGCAAGCTTGAATTTTCTTGCAGATCCTTATAAAAGTCTTCTGTCTGTATATAATATACCAGCGAATCTAAAATAAATAAATAAATAAATAAAATAATAAAAACATGTAAATAAATAATATAATATACCTGTGTCTGTGTACATTAATGTAATTAAGTCTTTATAATGACGTTTCATTACATTGTAATGGTAATCATACATTAACGTTTTTGAAACGTCTAACACTGCAAAACCGATATAAATTGGTTTATCAAATTTAATGATATTATTATTCATAGCTACGAGGGATAAGTTTTCATTATATGACATTGCGTATTTGAAAGTTGGTTTATTAATCAATTTTTGCAGCTTGGTATCTGAAGAAACTAATTCCATTTTCATACGTTTTCGTACATTTTCCATAGTTTTTCCTATAAATAATATATTATCTAAAATATTAATATTAATTATATTAATATTAAAATAATAACATACCAAATACTGCATTGTTCATTAACTTGAAAAAATCTTTTTCAAAATCGTTTTTTGCATTTTTCCTCATTTCGGTGTTGAGCGAAATATATTCGGAAAGCCATGGTGACTGTTTAAATTCTAATACTCTATGTACCTATAATATATAATAAAATTATTAATAATGCTATAACATTGTTTAAAATAAAATTTACTTTTTCAACTTTTAGTCCATTAGCAATAGCCTGTTTTAAACTTCGGTAATGCACGATATATCGCTCCTTCTTCTCTAACGTTGCCATTAGTTTTTGAATTTTTGATCTGGGTGGTATTCCGTTAGACGGGAGGAACGGCAAATCGTGTTTGTCATGAAGATGTTGTGGATATGAAATGTCTATCTCATACACTTTTCCTACGTCTGACGTTTCTGTTAATTCGTTAAGACCGTCGAGTGTCGGTTCGATCCACTTAAAACCACCGTATGGCATGTACTGCGACATGGCCCATCCGTATAAGTTATTACCTGAAAATAAGTTAAATTAAAATATTTTTTTTTTCAAAAAATAAATTATACATGTATATACTTACAATCTTGGTATATCAAATAAGAATTTGGTTTAGTGTTATCGTAATCAGCCATTTTTGGGTTATTCGCTTTCGCGTATCGCATACTTGCCTGTGTTAAGCCACCTCGAATACCTGTAAATTAGTTAATCAGATATAAATTATATAAGAAATTAAATAATATTACCTTTTTCCAGCATAAGCACTATATCATAATCTGTGAGGAGTTCCAATTTCACCTTTGTATGTTTAAGCATACAATCGAAACTAAACCCTGGTGCCGTATAATAATATGCCGGGTCTAGATTGTATGTGTTTAAACATAGGTGACGGAAATTTTCGAAAGTATCAGCCAACAACAAGACGTCCACTTTGAGATATAAATCTGAATATTCTCCTAAAGTCTTACATCCAAAGTGGTTCCAGACTTTTTCCGCGTGTTTGTAGTCGTCCTCGGAAATCTCTGTTTCTGTCAATGTACTATAAAAAGCATCCTTTGGCGGCAAACATATTTCTTCCAGACTATCCCAACTATCCGTATACTCGTATGGATATATACCTTTTCGTGTAACGAGTGGTAAATCCATAGAGTCAAAAACTTTGGCTGTTTCACGAAACTTGGATAAGTCTTTAGTAATAAGATTTGAGGCTAATGTTGATAAACTCGACGCCATAAAACGATACGTATCGATAAACCTTACTGTGAAGGTTGAGGTTACATATTTGTAAATAACTTGAGTATTTGCACCTTTATTTTCCATGCATTTTATAAGAAGAGCATACGAAAATTTGCGGAGCTCATAAACCCATACAGCCCGTATTACCTGAAGAAGGAGAAACACTCCAATTTGAGGCTTGGTCGAAAGCACAGAAACATCCAATAGTAATTTACGCAGATTTCGAAGCTCTTCTTATAAAATGCATGGAAAATAAAGGTGCAAATACTCAAGTTATTCACAAACATAACCCGATGAGTTATGGATTTTTGGTCAAACCTTCGAATGATATACCAAACGAGTTGTTAGAGAAATTTAATATACCACTAGAACCAATAATTTTTCGAGGGTCGGAGTCAAAAACCGAAGTGGCTAAATCTTTCGTGGAAAAGATCGTTGATGTGGTGCGTAGAATGGATAAATTATTAAATACAAATATACCTATTATTATGTCGGACGAAGAAAAAAGAGACCACACGATGAAGAAAGAATGCAATCTATGTAAAGTGCAGTTTTCCGAAAAAAACCATAAAGTCGCAGACCATCAACATTTAACCGGCCGTTTTAGACAAACATTGTGTAATAATTGTAATATGAAACTAAAGAAACCAAATTTTGTACCATGTTTTTTACACAACTTATCGCATTATGACGCGCATTTCATCGTACGAGAGCTCGGTTACGATGAAAATATTATTTCGGTTATTCCTAACAGCGAAGAGAAATTTATTTCATTTTCAAAATATGTAACCTCAACCTTCACAGTAAGGTTTATCGATACGTATCGTTTTATGGCGTCGAGTTTATCAACATTAGCCTCAAATCTTATTACTAAAGACTTATCCAAGTTTCGTGAAACAGCCAAAGTTTTTGACTCTATGGATTTACCACTCGTTACACGAAAAGGTATATATCCATACGAGTATACGGATAGTTGGGATAGTCTGGAAGAAATATGTTTGCCGCCAAAGGATGCTTTTTATAGTACATTGACAGAAACAGAGATTTCCGAGGACGACTACAAACACGCGGAAAAAGTCTGGAACCACTTTGGATGTAAGACTTTAGGAGAATATTCAGATTTATATCTCAAAGTGGACGTCTTGTTGTTGGCTGATACTTTCGAAAATTTCCGTCACCTATGTTTAAACACATACAATCTAGACCCGGCATATTATTATACGGCACCAGGGTTTAGTTTCGATTGTATGCTTAAACATACAAAGGTGAAATTGGAACTCCTCACAGATTATGATATAGTGCTTATGCTGGAAAAAGGTAATATTATTTAATTTCTTATATAATTTATATCTGATTAACTAATTTACAGGTATTCGAGGTGGCTTAACACAGGCAAGTATGCGATACGCGAAAGCGAATAACCCAAAAATGGCTGATTACGATAACACTAAACCAAATTCTTATTTGATATACCAAGATTGTAAGTATATACATGTATAATTTATTTTTTGAAAAAAAAAATATTTTAATTTAACTTATTTTCAGGTAATAACTTATACGGATGGGCCATGTCGCAGTACATGCCATACGGTGGTTTTAAGTGGATCGAACCGACACTCGACGGTCTTAACGAATTAACAGAAACGTCAGACGTAGGAAAAGTGTATGAGATAGACATTTCATATCCACAACATCTTCATGACAAACACGATTTGCCGTTCCTCCCGTCTAACGGAATACCACCCAGATCAAAAATTCAAAAACTAATGGCAACGTTAGAGAAGAAGGAGCGATATATCGTGCATTACCGAAGTTTAAAACAGGCTATTGCTAATGGACTAAAAGTTGAAAAAGTAAATTTTATTTTAAACAATGTTATAGCATTATTAATAATTTTATTATATATTATAGGTACATAGAGTATTAGAATTTAAACAGTCACCATGGCTTTCCGAATATATTTCGCTCAACACCGAAATGAGGAAAAATGCAAAAAACGATTTTGAAAAAGATTTTTTCAAGTTAATGAACAATGCAGTATTTGGTATGTTATTATTTTAATATTAATATAATTAATATTAATATTTTAGATAATATATTATTTATAGGAAAAACTATGGAAAATGTACGAAAACGTATGAAAATGGAATTAGTTTCTTCAGATACCAAGCTGCAAAAATTGATTAATAAACCAACTTTCAAATACGCAATGTCATATAATGAAAACTTATCCCTCGTAGCTATGAATAATAATATCATTAAATTTGATAAACCAATTTATATCGGTTTTGCAGTGTTAGACGTTTCAAAAACGTTAATGTATGATTACCATTACAATGTAATGAAACGTCATTATAAAGACTTAATTACATTAATGTACACAGACACAGGTATATTATATTATTTATTTACATGTTTTTATTATTTTATTTATTTATTTATTTATTTTAGATTCGCTGGTATATTATATACAGACAGAAGACTTTTATAAGGATCTGCAAGAAAATTCAAGCTTGCTGAGTCGCATGGACACCTCAAATCTCCCCCAAAATCATCCATGTCATATCCAGGACCGTAAAAAGATACCGGGACTTTTTTCAGACGAGACGGATGGAAAAATAATGTCAGAATTTATCGCGTTAAGAGCAAAATCGTATGCATATAATATTGAAGGAAAAGAGCAGATCAAAGCTAAAGGCATCAGAGGCCATGTAGTTAAAAACCACATGACCTTGGAAAATCACAAAAAGTGTTTATTCGGTGACCAAGATTATAGCAAATATACAGATAACGTTTCCATCAGGCCATTCAAACACCACATTATGACTATCGAAACAAAACAATTAACTTATAACAGGCATGACGATAAACGTTATGTTCTAGAAGATCAAATACACACTTTAGCTCATGGACACTATAAAATTAAGTGAGTTAATTAAACATATAGATTAAAACTAATTAACTAATTTTTATTATATGTTACAGCAAATAATGACCAAGATAGAATCCAATGAACATGCCGATAATTAGTTGCAAATAACTATATATATTTTTTTCCTATTTCATAGAATAATTTTGTAAATATTCTGTATTTTTATATATTTTTGTAAATGTTATAAAATAAAACACAATTTTCAAAGATAAAATTATTTGTTTTAATCATAAAACTTATAACAAAAGCAAGGAAATGTTCATCAATTCACAAATTACAACTGTTAAGGTGTGATAAAGTATCATAATGTAGATATGCCGAGAAACCGCATATTATAATAAAATATTAGCTGTATATGCTATCCCACACGATCATTATACATATATATGCATGTTAATCAAAAATGATTTAAAATTATTAATTTTTGAAAACAATATTTTAATAATATGATATACTGGGACACTATTAATAAATTAATATTGAATAAATAAAATAATAAATGAAATGCACACGCGTCACGAAAATGAAAAAAATATACCGTTTGCTTGGCAATCGATACACATTTCGGGCGATTACTAGTATCACCCCGTCAACCGTGTCATTATTGAATAAACGGAATTTTTGTATTTTGGTTAAGACGGGCGATTGCCGCCGGCCACCGAGTACCATGCAGGAAACCTGATAAGATAATATTGTATTGATTAGCAAATACAATACGCAAATACCTACTTGAACCGCGGTATCACATACATATATCTTTAAACTCTGATTATCTGATAGTATCAAAATTCAAATGTTCCAATCTTGGTACAATAACATGTAGAAACAAACTGATTTCAAATTAAAACGTTTATATAGAGACATTATACGTATACATATAATACATATTCTATATGCACACACACACACACACACACATGCACTAGTAGGATAAAAATGGCGGTTTTAGTTCGGGGTCAGCGGCTCCGGCGGGGTGGTGGTGTGGGGGAGGAAGAGGAGGAGGCGGTTTTTGTACGGGGTCGGCGGCTCCGGCGGCGGTGATGAGTGAATGAGGCGGAGGCGGAGGCGGAGGCGGTTTTTCAACCGCCAATTTTATCCTACTTTTAATAATTTGCAATAATTATTATTTACCATGTTTAATTGTTCCGAGTGTGATAAAGTTTTCTTTATTAAACGTAGTATGTTAAGACATGCCAAGACGCATAACAATAATAAGCCGAAATTCGTGTGTGGTATTTGTACAAAATCATATTCACGCGAACATGATCTTAAGCATCATGCTAGCGAAGTACATCGCGATAAACAACATCAAGTGCAAATTGCACATACGATTTTTGTACCGAATATTCCGGCTGGACCATCGGCTAGTGCAGAGACCGACGATATATGGAGTGATATACAAGATGAAGAATATGTAAAAGCATCAGATAATTTCGAAGGTAAGATTTTTATTCTAAAATTATATCCTAAGCTTATAAAGTTTTAAAATTAATTTAATATATGTCCTTAATTTAATATTGTCGAGTATAAACGATATTAAACTAAAAACATACGATTATTAATTTATTTTTCAAACATGACATTTTCCTTAGATTTTTTTTTTTTTTGATTAGTTAAAATACAAATTTTTCTGACAATATTTTTTTTCTTTTTTAATTTTTTTGATATAGCTCAGTTTAGTCGCAAAAGTATAACTGCAGTTGGCAAACAAAAAAGAGCTCGTCTGAACTTGGTTGCAAATTCTACAGGATTTATTAAAATTAATAAGTCCTTTAAGAATTGTGTTATACTATATTATAAAAAAAGTTCTGATAACCTAAGGGATTATTCGGCATTTTTAAATTCCACTAAAACAGAAATAATTGATATCCTTAAATCTTTAGAACTACCCCTTAAATTTAGTATAAAACTAGAGGCTACGTATAAGCAACCTAATGTAGAGTTATCGGCTGAAAATCGGGCTTTCAAGAACTCAGCTAGGGTAATACACGATAACAGTGATTTAAATAAAATAATAGATGAGGAATTTTTAATTATATTAACAGAAGAAGAAAATTATATGAGTAAAGGTAGTGGGTTTTGTCTTCAATATATCGATGGTCTATTGCTCAGTGTATACCGTTATACACCCTTGATGAGTGTCTCAAAACATTTAAATAAGTAATTTTTTTTAAATTTAGCTATTTATTTATTATTATTTTTATTATTATTTATTTATTTATTTATTTTTTTTTAAATAATTAGTTGGGACAGAATTAAATGATATAGCAGACCCTAACCAAAGATCTTATATACCATTACCAGCTGACATATTAAATAAAAAGTAGTCATAAACCCGCAAAATAAAGATAATTACTGCTTCAAGTGGGCTATACTGGCAATGCATATTATAGAAGATCACAAGTATCGTGTAGGAGAAAACTATTTAGTTCATGAAAGCAAATACAATTTTTCTGGTTTAACTTTCCCAACACCAATCAGCCAAATAAAAATATTCGAGAAAAATAATAAACATGTATCGGTCAGTGTATATGGTTTAAAACTAGAAAAAGAAAATAATATTATGAAAAACATTGTATACCCGCTTAAAGTTATCGAAGATGAGTAAAATGATCACTTCGATTTACTTTTAATTAACAAAAACGAAAAATCGCACTACACCTATATAACAAATTTCTCAAGACTCGTACGAAGTCAAATAACGTCTCATAAAGAATACGTATTTATATGTAAAAGGTTGTTTTTATAGTTTTGACAACCAGAAAAAAATAAAATTGGGTGGTAGGATGGCACTTGATAATCATAAAAAGAAATGCAACACTCATAAAGCCATTCTTCCTATTATGCCGAAGGAGGGTACTAAGCTTGAATTTGTTTCATGGCATAAAACTCAATGTCACCCGATTGTTATATACGCGGACTTTGAGGTGTTATTAATAAAATCTTTGGAATCTACAGATGAAAATACAATGGCTTTCCAAACCCATCAACCGATGAGTTATGGTTTCTTAATAAAAGCCTCAGATGATGTCCCTTTGGAACTTCTTAAAAAGTTTAATATACCGCTTTCACCTGTAATTTTCCGTGGACCTGAGATATGTGACGATGACGCCATATACTTTATTAAGTCTGTAGTCAAAATATCGCGAAAAGTTGAACAATTACTTAAGACTAACTTGCCAATAAATATGGGCGATGAAGAACGGCGAACACACAATTCATCAACAACGTGTAATTTGTGCAAGGTTGGGTTTTTAGTAAAAAATCCAAAAGTCGCCGACCATAACCACCTTTCTGACCAGTTTCGTCAAACTCTCTGTAATACTTGCAACCTGAAACTTCAAACTCCAAACTTTATACCATGCTTTCTTCACAACCTCAGTAACTATGACAGTCACTTTATCGTTCGAGAGCTTGGATATGACTCGAATACGGTATCGGTAATACCTAACAGCAAAGAGAAATTTATATCTTTTTCTAAACACATAAGTAGTAAATTTACTATTAGGTTCATCGATACATGTCGATTCATGACGTCAGTCTCGCAACACTTTCATATAACTTCATAACCGACGACTTCAAGAATTTCCGTGAAATGGCCAAAGTGTTTTCTCCTACAGATATGAGACTTGTGACACGTAAGGGGATATACCCCTACGAATATACTGACGGATGGGATAAATTGAATGAAACGAGTTTGCTTCCGAAGGACGAGTTTTTAGTACTTTAACAGAGACGGGGATAACCGACATGGATTACCAATATGCTTGTGAGGTCTGGAACCATTTCAACTGTATAAGCCTTGGCCAGTACTCGGATTTATATCTTAAAGTCGATGTCATATTGCTCGCGGATGTCTTTGAAAATTTCCGTGACATATGTATTTCAACATACAATTTGATCCAGAGTATTATTATACAGCCCCTGGATTTAGCTTTGATTGTATGTTGAAATACACGTCAATGAAGCTCGAACTTTTATCCGATTATGAAATGTTGTTAATGTTTGAAAAAGGTTAACAATTTTATGTTATACTTGATATTGGAGGAGATAATTAAAATACAATTTACAGGTATACGGGGTGGTTTAGTACAAGTGGGCAAACGGTATGCGAAGGCTAATAATTATAAAACTATAGATTTTGACAAGAATAAACCTGAAACGTGGCTAATATACCAAGATTGTAAGTAAAAAATCAATCATTGTAATTATTATAGTATATAATTAAAATTTTTAATTTCAGGTAATAATTTGTATGGTTGGGCAATGTCCCAATACATGCCGTATGGTGGGTTTAAATGGGTTCCAGCGAATATTGATGAACTGAATGACTTGAACGAAACGACTTCGATCGGAAGAATATACGAAGTCGATATTACGTATCCTAAACATATCCATGATATGCATAATGACCTTCCATTTCTTCCGGTCAATAGTATTCCGGCAGGCTCCAAATTCAGTAAATTAATGGCAACGTTGCAACCAAAAACAAATTACATTATACACTACCGAAGTTTGCAGCAAGCTATCGAAAATGGATTGATTGTAAAAAAAGTAATTTACTATACAAGGTGTGACAATAAAATAACGAGACTTTCTAAATATAACCTAAACTAGTAACGTTATCTATAAAACGATTATTGAAATATGATTAGGAAACACTTATCTAAAAGTACTATAAACACTGATGAAAGCGGTTAATTTTCTAATACGTTAGTAGCCTTGTTATTAGTGCGAGTTCGACTTACTGCCGAAAAATGTTAGATATAAAAATCGAACAACGTGTTAACATTAAATTTCTTGTTAAATTAAAAAAAACTGCCGCGGAATCATTTCGTATGTTATGTGAAGTTTATGGTGAAGAATGTTTATCGAGAGCTCGCGTTTTTGAATGGCACAAACGGTTTTGCAGTGGAAGAGAGGACGTCGAAGACGATGATCGTTATGGACGTCCTACCACATCTTCAACAAACGAAAACGTTGAAAAAATCGACAAAATTATTCGGTAAGATCGTCGATTAAGTGTTAGAGCTGTAAGCAAAGATGTTAAATATTGATAGAGAAAGTGTTCGAAAAAATTTTAGTTGAAAATTTAAATATGAAAAAAGTGTGTGCTAAAATGGTCCTCAAAAATTTGACGATTGATCAAAAATTCAATCGCAAAGAAATTTGTTCTGACACCTTAAAAATCATCAAAGATGATCCATTTTTTATAAATAATATTATTACGTGTGATGAAACATAGATTTTTACATATGATCCTGAAACTAAAAGGCAATCCATGCATTGGAAGACACCAACTTCCCCAAGAATGAAGAAAGCACGAATGAGCAAGTCGAAATTCAAAGCAATGATCATTGTTTTCTTTGACATGTTCGGTAATTAATAGTGACCGTGAGTGGCGACACTGACGCTCGATGTACGTCGTCGTCACCTCACTGCTTCTTGTGGCCGAGTGCATCCCGTCGACGCATACCCGAAGTTCTGACGTTTTTTGCTCAGCGCGTTCCGTGGTCTTTTGTCGTCGTCGTACCCGTGGGTCTTAACGATTTCCTCTGTCTTCAACGATACAGTAACGGAATTCGTCCACGTTTGTGTCTTTCGCACACATCTAATTATCCGTCGTTTCGCGTTTACGCATTGATTATTGTACAACGGTCTCGTTTGCTTTTAACGGTAATTTTAACAGCAGCTAACTACGTGTGTCAGCTGCGATCAGGTCGTATTATATGTATATTTATTCTCTTTTCTATTATCTTATATTTAAATTATATGACTGACATTGTATATATATATTTAAGTTGTGAGCTCATTGGGGACATATTATAATTTTGTCGTTTTATATGTATCTTCGCCATACTGCCTTTTCACACTTACGAAATTTGCATGTTATACAGTTATAAGTAATTGGTTTATATTTTAATTTTTGTTATTACAGTCAACTTAAGTATAGAAGATTTTGTGTTATTTACTCGCCCCTTTTTTGCTATACCTGCCCATTTATATTTTTAAGCAACACGATCCCATCCCGCGATCCCCGTCGTATCAGGGAAGATTGGTTGCGTACAGACATTAAGGGAATAATTTTTATTGAATGGGTTCCTAGTGGGCAAACTATCAACCAATATTATTATAAAGAGGTATTAATTAAATTAAAAGAACGTGTTAGAAAAAAGCGACCAGATCTGTGGAAAAATGGCTGGGTTCTTCACCAAGACAATGCTCCAGCTCACAGTGCATTTTCAATTCAACGTTTTTTAACTGAAAAAAATATTTCTATACTTCAACATCCCCCGTACTCGCCAGACCTTGCTCCTTGTGACTTCTTCTTATTCCCAAAAATTAAAAGTTTATTAAAAGGAACCCATTTTCAAACGGTTGTGACGTAAAAATGAAAACGGCAGAACTTCTAAAAGGGCTGACTGAAAGCGACTGGCAACATTGTTTTCAAGAATGGCAGCGACGTATGCAGCAGTGTATTGATGCTGAGGGAAGGTACTTTGAAGGTGACAATCATTAAATTGTAAAATTTTAAAAATAGATACCTTTTATTAAAAAAGTCTCGTTATTTTATTGTCACACCTCGTAATTCTGTTTTTACAGATATTTTCAAAAATGTATTTTCTGTTATAAGGTGCATAGCGTATTACAATATAACCAGTCGGCGTGGTTATCCCCATACATCAATCTAAATACGGAAATGAGGAAAAAAGCTACTAACGATTTTGAGAAGGACTTCTATAAATTAATGAATAATGCGGTATTTGGTATGTTATTATTATATATATATATTTTTTTATTTATTCTATTTATTTTTAAATTTTATGGAAAAACAATGGAAAGTATGAGAAAGAGGAAAAAATTGGAGTTGGTTACAAACGAATATAGGTTACAGAAATTGATAAATAAACCAATATTCAAACATACGTCACCATGTGGAGAAAATATTGAAATTGTTTCTCTGGAAAACAATATTATCAACTTCTGTAACCCAATATACATTGGGTTTGCAGTACTGGATATCAGTAAAACACTAATGTACGATTACCATTATAACGTGATGAAGAAACATTATGATGGGAATATTACTCTCATGTATACAGATACAGGTATATTCTACGAATATACTCGTATTTATTTATTTTATATCATATATTATATATTATATATGGTTTTTAGATTCTTTAGTGTACCAAATTAAAACACAAGATTTTTACGCTGACTTAATTCAGAGCCCAATACTTTTTAATCACATGGACACAGCAAACCTCGCTCAACATCACCCGTGTTATACTATAGTCAGGAAAAAAATACCCGGTTTTTTTTCTGATGAAACGGATGGGAAAACAATGGCGGAGTTTGTTGCGCTTAGAGCGAAATCCTATGCGTATAGTATCGAAGGAAAAGAGAAAATTAAGGCGAAAGGCATTCGAGGTCATGTGGTTATGAACCATATGACTTTGGATGACCATAAGAAATGTTTGTTTGGGGAACCGAACTTTAACCCACATACAGAGAACATCTCTATAAGATCTTTCCGGCACAAACTGATGACTATTAAATCAAATAAACTTACATACAATAGTAATGATGATAAGCGTTATGTATTAAACGATCGAATACATACATTAGCTCATGGTCACTACAGAATTGAGTAAGTTTGCATAAATTAAGGTTCTATAATATTTAACTAATCTATATTATTGTGTGTTTCAGTGAATTGATGGAAATCGATGACGATTAATTTCTGATCTTTGTTTATCTTATTTGTATTATTTTTCGTGTCATAAACATGTAAATATTATTTTTATTAATATTGTAATCATTTACTTTATTTTGTATTTATAAATATACTTGTAATATATATGAGTAGAATTTATTCAAAATGCTCATTTTGTATAATATCTTTATAACTTTATTATTTTAAAACATGTAGTAAATATTATATATCTAACTATGTATAATAAAAACAGAAATATTAAAGACAAAATTATTTTTATTCAGAAAAAAAATATATATATACATTTTAAATATTATTTATAAACCATTTCCTTAATGCGAAAACTTTATAAAATGTACAGAGTTTTGGGTTCAAATTCATGTGAAAAATACAACAAGGTAACCTGTCTTCAACGCATAATTGATCCAATCGAGGACATCCGAGTTCTTCAATGTTGATAACAGTTACATGTGGAATGAATTTGTTGATAATTTTTTGTTTTTGTTCTCCTTTAACGTATATGTGCTCAAAGCTTAGCGAATTCAATATTCTATTGATTTCTTCGTATTCCACATCGACATATTCCATTGAGAGATCATGGTAATGTTGTTCAAACCATTTATTTGTTCTGTGGCTCTTTGCGTCTTGTGTGTTGTTACAATGTTTGAAAACCCAATGTTGTGTCGACCAAGTATCAGTATCGATAACTGATATTTCTTTAATAAGGTACTTTGAGTTTGTTCCAAGAACACATTGAATATCTAATACAGCCGATGACATTGCACGTCCTTTCTCATCAACTGCAATATTAAAACTGGGTTTATTTACTATTCATTTATTACTTTTATATTAAACTGTTACATTCGAATAGTTCCAAGATTTATTTCAATCTTCGTTATTCTGTCTTTTATATCTATTATACAATTTTCAAGATATGCTTCACTATTTATTTTACTAGAGTTAAAATTTTAAACATACCCTCTAATATTGTCTAAATGTTCTGCTAAATTTTCATTAGTCGCTTGTAATTTACTAAGTTCAATATTAAAATTATTGGTTAAATTTTTTATATTTTCTTCAAGCTTAATAATACTATTTTCCTGTAAATCTATTGTTTGACTATTAATCATTACATTTGATTTAAGTATTCTGAAAGATTCCTGAATTTGAGCAATAGCTTTATTACTACGTTCACTTATAGAGTTGTTGAATACGTCCATGATGTATGGCTTCGCATACAATACTATGATTATAATTTGAGATCACTAGTTTTTATCCAACTGTTGGACGATTCATCAAAACCTAACCATTTGACGAATATTTTGTTAACTTTTTCACGTATAATTTTTTCAACCAAATAATCGTCGGAGTAGTATGTTTTTGATAGTTCTTCACTGTAAAAACAGCCGGCCACAGGTCTCCCGATATAATCTTGTAATTGATAAGTAGTGGGTAATGTTTTATTGATTTTGAATATTTCTGAAGACCAATTGGGTAAATAACCTTTTGTAAATATACCTTTCTGTGTACTGATACGGACCTTATCGTTTATTTTAAATTTTATTTTACTATTTATGATATTACGCTGTTTTAATATAACCGATGATAGATTTTCGTCAGCTTGTATGTGTGTCATTCCAATAGATCTATGTTTAGATTTGTTATATTTATCAATTATCATCGGTAATATAGAAATCCAATCATGCGACCCTCGTGCTGTAAACACTCTAAACATTAATGATTTTAAAGTACGATTAAATCATTCGACTATACATACTTTCATACTACTGTAAGTCGAATATTTCTTAATGTTATATTTCGTTATTAATTTATCGAATATCGTATTGTAAAACTCCTTGCCATTATCGAGTTGCGATAATTTTGGCAAACGGTTAATTAATATTTTCGACATTGCATTAGCGACTTTGGTTCCTGTTTTGGATTTAAGCGGTATAACCTATGCAAATTTCATGAAACAATTGATTATACAAAGTATATACTTGAACCCTTTATTTTGTTTTGAATACGGTATCATTTCAACCAAGTCGGCTTGCCATAAATCGTTTTTTTCATACACATTAACCCTTCGTCTAACATAATTTTTTCTCGAGGGTTTATGCAGTTCAAACGCGATTTCACGTTTAGACATTTGGTATTCGTTTTATTAAACCGGCTTCCAGCAGTTCATCAAAAATTGATAAAATCTCGTTGGATACACCCGTATTACCTGCCGCTTGTGATTATAATAAAAGTCGTAATCTATCGACTAACTCGTTTGGATCGTCCCAGTACACAGAGTTATGTTTTTGTAATTTCATAGAAAGTCCACTCCCTGAGGTCGGAAACAATTTTTCAATGATTTCTGTATATTTATCACCGCCTTTTCTAATTTTTGTATAGTTTTGAGTTAAATGTACAGAGGTTTGAATGAGTATCTGTTTATATCGTTCCAAGTCATTCTCATATACCGTAGAATGTTTATAAAACAACAAACGAAAGAGTCCGGGTGTTAACGGGTAAATCGTGTCTTTGCTAATTAATGTGCTTTGAAAGAAATTTATTTTTCCATTACCTAAAATAATAACTCCATTGGAGTAATCTAATTTTGTACCGTAAGTTTTGTCTAAATCATATGATTGAAACCAATTGATTATTCGTTGTTGATATTTATCTTCACTTGTATTTTCTTCGTCAAGTAAACTTTCAATAGGTTCTGTTTCTTCAATATTATTTTTATCTATATCCTGTGGTGGTTTTGGTGGTGCAAGAAACGATGTATTTGATATTTTCTTTAGTAGATCGATTATTGTTTTAAATGTTTTTAATACTAACCGTTGAACATTAGTTTTACCTGCTTTTAAAGTGTTATATTTTCGTCTAATACAATCTTTCGCCTTAACTAACTCATTTAGTATACATTCCTCGTCCATGATTACGTGTTAAATGTGCACGATATATATATAAATCACTGACTTATATAACAACAAACGTATCAAAACCATGTCGATAACGTCCGTTGTCACGTTCACTGTCTTCACAAATAACGACAAATGAAAACCGTTCCCTATTCCAACATGCTGTGCAAAAAAGTTTAAATTCTATAAAACTCATATCACCAGAACAATGTTCATTATACACATGTTTTAAATTTCTCTCGTCTTGTTTAAATAATACAATTAAATTTGCATTATCACGTATTAACTGTTTAGGTACTTTCGAATAACTCTGAGGTAGATAAAATATATCCACTTGTAACGTGCCGAAATTTGGAGAGGCAATCGGTGGGACGAATTATGGTGTCTTTGGGCCTAGTTGCTGTCACCCGGTCTGTACGGGTCGACTGGTCATACACCATTCAATCCCCACTATATTTTTTTTCTTATCGTCGACTATATGCCCCGCCGACGATAAAGTCCCTCCGTTATTGTAAGTTGCCGCTCTCTCGTCCAGCGTACGCCGAGGTAGAGTGATATACGCTGTGACCGTTTTTTTTGTTTTTTGATACCTACCTGTTATTTCTGTGTAATATACATACTGTTTTTTCTTAATATATACAGATTGTTTCCGATTCAGTAACTGTTTTTTTTTTATGCTCGCGTCGTAAGTTGTTTGTGATAAATACATATACATACGTATCAAACTAAATATAATAATTTGACGAAAACACATTTATCGCGTGTGCGCTCGCCCACCCGTCCGCCTCTCCACCTGTCCGACCGACCGGTACCGTGTTTCGCAGATACGGCTATACGTATATGCGCTATCTCCGTTGCACGGATAACGCGGTGGACTGTGCAGCGAACGTGTTTGTTTAACAACAACTTTCAAATACCTACCACGCTCGATTACCGTCATCCACTCGTCCGCCGACCGACTTCGTTGCGGTGACCGATCGACGAGCGAACAAAACCTACCGGCTCGTTAGTATCAACTACCGAGGTCTAATCGGCCGGTAGGTCACTGCTCAGTGTCCCCCTGGGCAGTGGGTACGAAGTAGGCCCCAGTTTTCTACGAGGCCGAAACGTTACACACTCTATTATGTCTTCCACGTGAAAAATATTCTCGTATAACGTTTTGGTTTTTACTGATCACGTCATTCATTACAAAAACCGAATTTGGTAAAACTTTTTCGGGTGGAATAACTCTATCATTTTCAAAAAATATGAATATATTAACACTGTCAATATCACCAATAATTTGTTTTAATAATTTATATTTTTTCATTAAAGCTTTCATGGATTGAGAATTTATTTACTATGTGGTTTTTGGAAATATCCATGTGATTAATTTTATTGTTCTGACGTTTCGAAACCATTGCAGGTTCCATCCTCGGAGTTTTGTAGTACACGTCTGACTGTCACAACTACACTGATCGGTCCGCCTGTTTCTGACTGGTATTTATACGTTTACTGACTCCTCCTCCACTTTGCGTTGTAGCGCTGTCTGGTGACTTTTTTTCTCTTGTTCTTTTGCACTCTACGCATGTTGTTCTTCCTTTTCTGCATCTGTATTTTGGTGTCGTGTCAATATTTAATTTTACTTCTTTGTTTGGTGTTGTGGTTTTGTCCTTTTGGATGTTCATATTTGTTGGATGTTTTTTTATTTTTTGTTTTCTAACAATTCAAAAAACTAATTTCTACGTTACCCAATAGAGCGTTGTATGATTAGGAAGTTATAAAATATGCGCGTATGTTGAAAATACCTTATTTTGTTGGTGTATTTTCAAAAGACAGGTTACCACTTCGACCTAAACATAACGAATCGGCAGTGGTTAACCTGGATATTGAAGATAGTACGGGTACACATTGGGTAGCGTATAAAAAAATCGGAAATCGAGTAGAATATTATGACAGTTTCGAAAACTTGGCTCCACCATTAGAATTACAAAAATATTTTAACGGATGGGATATTAAATATAATTACGAAAGACATCAGAAATATAATACGGCAAACTGTGGACATTTGTGTTTGCAATTTTTATCATGTACACGATAACATTAAATGGAAATTCTTCGAGTTTATCATGTGATTTTTTCCCGTCTATAGAAGTCAGTAAGGACGCAAAGATATGTCTTTTAAGTTTACAAACAAATAATTTTATTCCTAATATAAACGATAAATGTAATCGAATAGGGATTGTACATAAAGATACAACAAAAAATAAAGTAAAAGATGTGTATACAATACCTACAGGCTTTTATGAGTTAAATGAGTTGGAGGCAGTAATGAAGCAAATATTATCGGCTACTGAGACTACGTTTGAGTTAAAAGCAAACAATAACACGTTAAAATGTGAAATGAAATGTAGTGATATTGTCGATTTTTCAATGGATAATAGTATAGGTCCATTGCTAGGATTTACAACTAACATATAATATGAGGCTAACGTGCTACATAAATCAGTCTCATTGGTTAATATGACCAAAATAAACTGTATATATATTGAATCAAACTTGGTCTCGGGCTCATTCAACTGCGGGAGAGAGTGTCATATTACACGAGTTTTATCCAAATGTGCCACCTGGTTATAAAATGATAGAAATTCCAAAACCTTTGGTATCATATTCTCTTAATTGCATGATAATTAATCAAATTAGTTTAACTTTAAAAGACCAAGACGGACAGTTGATTGATTCGCGAGGCGAACCTATTACAATACGGTTATTAATTCAAGATAACATTGAAGATGGGTATACAATGTTATAATATAAAAAGAGTTGTGCACAGAAAATCTATCAGTAATGCTAAAAGCGTCAATAAGAGAACAACAAAAGTGAAAAAAGGTATTCATAATAAAATTGTCAAGAAATTAACTAAAAACAATTTAAATTTTCTCCGTTCAATAAAAGCTGTATAACAATGGATGATGGCTATTTAAACGTGACGGGTGACTATGTAGACGATTGCCGGATAACTCAAATCGAATATCATTCATTTTTACCGTATTCAACATCGGCATTATCTAATAACGACGAAATATGTATTGCATTACATAATACGGAGAAGTATACTATACCGTGTGATAGTTATATCTATATAGAAGGAACCATTGATAAACCTGCAGGTTTTAATGAAAACGTTCGTTTAATAAACAATGGTTTGGCATATCTATTTTCCGAAATAAAATACGAGATAAATGGTGTTCAAATTCAGAAAGTCGTAAACCCTGGCATAACTTCTACTTTAAAAGGCTATTGTTCGTACAATAATACGGATATTATCGCACGTTGTAACTCACTCTGCTTGGAGTGGCGACTTTGTCGATACAAATAAAGATTTTATAGAATTAAACACGTTGGATGTATTAATGATGAAACACAATGGATGTATTAACCTTAAAGACGAATTTGGATTTTGCGAGGATTATAAACGTATTTTAATCAACTGTACTCAACAACTTACTATGAACAGATCGTCGTTGGATATTAACGCCGTAAAATTGTTCAAACCCAACAATACTATTGAGACGGATATAGCTAAACTAAAAGATGTTAAAGTAAATATTTCTAAAATATTATAGAGAATACCTATGGTCAAGGTTAGCGATAGTGAAAAAATTTTGCTTTTAAAAGTGATAAACAGTCATAAACCAATTACGTGTGCGTTTAGAACGTGGGAACTGTGTGAATACCCGGTTTTACCACAAAACACTATGTACTCGTGGAAAATTAAAACATCAAACAAATTAGAAAAACCACGTTATGTTATAATTGGATTTCAGACTAATAGAAAAAATAGTGCTAAAAAACCCATATCATATTTTGATCATTATAATATTAAAAACTTGAAAGTTTATTTGAATACCGATGTGTTTCCCTATGAATATTTTCAATGTGATTTCACCAAGAATAAAATAGCTACGTTGTATAGAGTGTACGCAGAGTTTCAAAAATCATATTACGGTAGCGAAAACGTAACACCTTTACTGAATAGAATAAATTTCAAAAAACATGCTCCAATCATAATTGTTGATATGAGTAGACAGAATGATAACGTCAAGACACCAACAATCGACCTACGGATCGAATTCGAGGCTCATGAATCGTTTGCAGAAAACACATCAGCATATTGTTTAATAATACATGACCAGATTATAACTTATAATCCTTTAAATGGGGAAGTAAGAACATTGTAAATAATTATTGTGTAAATTGATATTTATGAAATAATAAAAATATTTTCTTATATTTTACATAGTGTTTTTATTTTAATATATATGAAATAATAATAATATTTTATACATAGTTTGTAATTATTTAAATTCCATAAATAAATCACGTGCTGTTTTACAATGAATCAGATAGTCTCCTTTATGATATTTTCTCGGTGATGGTGGGGGCGATCCATGATATAAATCGAATTTTGACGGTCCGTCGTTCTCGTCCACAGTCTGTAAAAAAAAATTATGCTATAAATAAATTATTATTATATTTATTATAATTTATATGATAAAATGATTTTTATTTACCATTTTTAATTCGCCTGGTTGTAGTGATGGCGACGAGGGAATGAATAACTTGTTTTCATCAACATCGTCAAGAGTCTAAAAATAATATAATATATTATATATTTTGATAATATTTGCTAAAGCTATATTTATAATTTACAGCTGATATAAAATTGTCTTGTTTATAATATCTTGAAATATCTTCAAAATATGTTGAAGGTGGTGAAAAAACTGTAGGCCCGTCGTTCACATCGCATGACTGTAGTTAACATAAAACAAAATATTCATGTACAAAATATATATTTTTATTTATACACGATATAAATATATATTACCTTAGAAACTTCAGGCTCCCGCATTCGTTCAAACAATCGTACGGATAATTGTTCGACTGCAAACAATTTGATTTGATTGATAAAACATGTCTGACTAGGTGGAACAAATACCGCAATTTCTTCATCGGGAATGTTATTAATATACGTCATCATTTCTACAGTGTTAAGCACATGTTTTAAATCTCTGGCAGCTAGCATATTTGCTATTTGATCGAATTGATGCAACAAATTCGGTCTTATAATTATTGTTTTTCTTGAAACACACTCGAAAATTGCTCGTTCCAAATTTTGAAGTGAAAATAAATCTAATCGATTGAGTAATATACGATGTCCTTCATGTAATCGAGAATTCAAAACCAACACATTTTCACTACGGTAGATCATTTTCAAGAGTGTGATCAACTTATCGTTTAAGAAAATACTTTCTTTACTTTTTTTCGGTGGATCGAGAATAAACGATAAGATATTTCCCATAAGTGTATATATTCGTTTTTAAAAATCTGAATGTATAACACACTTACTATACACGTGTACGTTTGTATTTTTATATAAGGAGGTTAACGAAGGGTTTTTTTTCAAATAATTGAAAGAAGGGTATATTAGAATGTACGAGTATAAAACACATACTATATGTTATATACAATTATATTTTTATATAAGGATAGTGTAGGGACTGTCACATCGTGTTGATGAAATTATTGGGAGGGGTAGAAGGTCTGTGACGCGAATTATCGTCAAAAGAATGATACGCATGCGTATACTATGTAATAATACTTATATATACGCATAATTATGTAAATTACAAATATTATATGTATGTGTTTGCTGAACCTACGTCATGTTAATTGTGATTTATACAGGACGATTTTTATTTATGCAAATTTATACAAATTTAGAATCAAATAGTGGTGACCGCACCGGCACCGGCAGCGGCACCGGTAAAGTGGTATTTGTAAAATTAAAATATGATAATTTATGCAAATTTTTAAAGGGGTAAATCGGGTTAGGTTTGAATGGAGTCAGCGGCGGGGGTGGCGGCGGGGTCGTTACGGCGGCCATGTAAAAGGATAGCACCGGCGGTCACTTGGGCGGCCATGTAAAAGGATAGCACCAGCGGGCACTCGGGCGGCCACGTTAATAAGATAGCACCGGTGGGCATTCGGGCGGCCATGTAAAAGGATAGCGCCAGCGGTCACTCCGGCGGCCACGTTTATAAGATAGCATCGGCACCGGCACCGGTGGCCCAGAAACCCCTATTATATCCTACTGTAATGCTATGGCTATTAAACGAAAAATTAACGAGTTATAAACATAAATAAATTAAATTTTATATAGCTATAAATTTTTGTTAAAAAAAAAAATAAGGTATATTCAAATTGTGGCCCGTAAAGAAAATTATTTTTATTTTGTGGCCCTTGACACTAAAAAGGTGGTCGACCCCTTTCTATAGACTATCATCATCATTATATTTTCCAAATGGTCAATATTATCCTGTATCTCAAACTTTCTATAAAATTGTAATATGGATAATAAAAATTATAGTATAATACATTTACTAAAGTAATTATTATAGTGCAAATAATAGAGATAAATAAAATATAAAGTTGTACAAAATGATTTAGAGAAAATGAAAAATGAATAATCATATTAAAAAATAATATTTACTAACTTATATTTATAAGAGTATATGTAAAATTTAAAACGAAACAAAGTGAAATTAATTATTACAAAATAGATAAGATGCTATGAACTATCATTTTATGGTTATAAAATAAACATAGAACTTTCAAATAAGATAATAGATATATTAAAAAAAATTAAAATAAATAGAATAATATATTGTATTATAGCGTAATAAATATTTTAAAATTTTTATTTTAAATGTAACACAATTATTATTTTTCTATTCATGGTAATTTGCGTTTCCCCGGCAATTTAGATTTGAGATATTTCTGGTATTCGTCTTGACATCCTAATTAAATACATAATGATAATTTATTATTTCAATTTAAAATGATAATATTAGCTTTATACAAACTACAAAAACAGTTAAATACAATTAATTTAAAATGTTTTCTTTAGTTTAATTTAGTGATTCTCATCCAGGATGTAGAGATTTTCAATTAGAGGTGCATTCATTCATACTTTTCTTTAATAATAAAAGTGTGTTTTATAACTTTTGACTATTTAAAACCAAAAATAAAAGTATGGAATATAGAGCGTAGGGTGCTCCTGGATTTTTATAAAATACTTAAGGGTGCTGTGAATAAAAAAATGTTGAAAACAACTTTTCTAAGTACAATATATTATACACATATAAAAATATTCATACGAAATATGCATAAACCAAACTACAATAAATATTACTTTTTGTTTCGGTAACTGATAAAACTCAAAAAGTTTCCGTCAAAACAGATCAGACATTATACGAATATTAAACATATCAATGATATAGAGGGTATAAAATAATGTAGGAGAAAACTGTAAAAAAATAGTACGATAATTGTTTATTTGTTCGTAATAAATTTTTTATTTAGCGGACTGTAATTGCCGTTAAACGTGTTTAAGTCATCAAGCGAAAGTTCTATCCACTTGAATCCACCATACGTCATATACTGTGACATTGCCCACCCGTATAAGTAATTACCTGAAAATGAGTTAAATTCAAATATTTATACTTGTAAAATATGTAAAATACGTACAGTCTTGATATATTAACCACGATTTAGGTTTGGTTTCGTCAAAGTCTGGTGTAGTATAATTATTTGCTTTTGCATACCGCATGCTGGTCTGCACTAGTCCTCCTCGAATACCTATAATATAATTTATTAGATATAAGTTTTATAATAAATAATATATATATATATATATATGTATATAATACCTTTTTCAATCATTATTAACATGTTGTAGTCAGTTAAAAGTTCCAGTTTCATCTGTGTGTATTTGAGCATACAATCGAAACTAAACCCGGGCGCCGTATAATAATACACCGGGTCAAGATTGTGTGTTTGTAAACAAATGTCCCGGAAGTTCTCGAACACATCGGCCAGTTGAAGAGTGTCAATTTTCAGATACAAATCCGAGTATTCTCCCAATGATCGACACTTAAAGTGCTCCCAGACTTTAAGCGCATGTTCGTATTCTTCTGTGTTTATATCCGTTTCTCCGAGTGTACTGTAAAACATATCTTTCGTTAGTAAACGCGTTTCCTCTAACCTAGCCCAACTATCCGTGTAATCGAATAGATAAACGTAAGAATAAATGCCTTTTCGGGTGACCAGCGGCAAATCTTCGGTGTTGAATACTTTTGTAGTTTCTCGAAACTTTGACAAATCTGGTGTTACTATGTTGGAAGCAAGCGTTGACAGACTTGACGACATGAACCGAATCGTATCGATAAACCTTATAGAGAAGTCGAACCACAAATACGTTTATGCTCATCGAGGGCGGCCTGTCCGTGTAATTTAATTTTTTTTGGTCTATTGTCAAAGCTCGTAAAACATCACTTACACAAAAATATACGATCGTTGTGTAGAGTTTTCTGACTTCGAGCGAGTCGTGAACAATTTTCTATATACGTAAAATGCGATTTTTCATTATCCGTGATATATAACAAATCAAAATGATCAGATTTTTCTTCGTCGGCAACTCTGAGGGGGTATACAATATCTCGTTTATCTTTTTTTGTATTTTTTACTCCGTAAATATTAATTGAGACTTCAGGGTTCCGTTTTTCGAATAGATCAATTTCCGTCAAGGGTGTTGGAAAAGTAAGTCCCGTAAAATTATATTTAATTTCATGTATTGTATAGTTTTCTCCAACACGGACTTTATTTATTCCTGTGACATGTTTTGCTAGAATGGCCCATTTGAAACATTGTTGATCATTGTTCTGTGGGTTTATTATGGCCTTTTCTGCTGTTATGCTTTTTGGTAACGTAATATACGAAGACCCACCCAAAGGAGTGTATTTATATACACCGAGTAGCAAACCATCCTTATTATTACAACAAACCTTATTATTATCAATATGCTATATTCATGGCCACATGTGTTATTATATCACGAATATATACTCTCGGTTTCTACTTTCTTTTACTACCACAACCTCCTCCCACCAATACAAATGCTAAATCTATACGTACCCTCCTTTTCCTTTCCCATGTCACATATAAATCAATATATAATCTTTTAAAAATTATATTACAATACTTCGCATCACCTTCTTCCACATGCTTGTCACATAATAAAAATAATTGTTACAAATATACTACAACCAATACGCTTATTGATATCAGATACGTAATGTACCGTAACAATGGAAAACCTCATACGAGTTAACACTATTATTATTAATCAAAAAAATATTTATATAATGTTTATCAAAGATATGTAAAACAAATAATTTAACAACTATAATTAGGTGATGAAATTTAAACGGTGTTTATCATATGACTCTGAATATATGTTATTAGTGTGTTTCTACATCTTAGTGTGTTCTAACGTAGTTTTATTTCAAACCATTTTAACTACGTTAAAAAAAAGTTCAATTGCGATGTATGTAATAAAAATTTTACTATAAAAAGTTATATGCTTAGACATCGTGTAATACACGACGGATCTAAATTTTCATGTAATCTTTGTTCTGAAATGTTTAGTCGAAGAGACAATTTAACTAGACACGTTCAGGAAAAACACGATAAATAAATGTACTTTTTAGAGATGTATAATATAAATAATCGAGTGATATTTAAATATCATTATTTTACTAGGATGAAAAAAATATAGTGTGGGTTATAATTTGGCTATGGGAATTAAGAACGTTCAGTCGACAGGTAAATATTTATTTTATAATAATGTAACACAATTTAAAATAATATATTACAATAGGTATTCAACCGTTATCGTCTACATCGAGTTTGTTGCCGCCACTATCACCGGTTATGAATATACGAGGGTCCACTGCGACTAAGTATACGGGAAGAAAACGTCTTAATAGAGTTTCTAAAATAAAGCGAAAGCAGCTGCGTTTTGATTTAACGAATAGTCCGGGCTTTGTCGAAATACATTCGTCATTTAATCGAACAGTTGTTTAGTATTATATAAATATGAATACCGAAAACATTACAAATTATAAATCGTTTCTGTATTCGATAAAGACTGAATTATACGATAAACTAAATTACTGCGCGAGCTTTCATCCGATAAAATATAATTTGAAATTGGAGACCACATACAATATACCCAATGTAGAATCGTCTCTTGAGAATAGAGCATTTAAAACATCGGCGAGAGAGGTTTTCTCCGTTTGTGATATTAACACGATGCTCGATGAGGATTTTTTAATACTTTTGTCCGAGGAAGACTCGTATACGGGGAAAAGTAGCGGGTACACCTTAACGTACATCGATGGTTTGCTACTCGGTGTATATAAATACACTCCTTTGGGTGGGTCTTCGTATATTACGTTACCAAAAAGCATAACAGCAGAAAAGGCCATAATAAACCCACAGAACAATGATCAACAATGTTTCAAATGGGCCATTCTAGCAAAACATGTCACAGGAATAAATAAAGTCCGTGTTGGAGAAAACTATACAATACATGAAATTAAATATAATTTTACGGGACTTACTTTTCCAACACCCTTGACGGAAATTGATCTATTCGAAAAACGGAACCCTGAAGTCTCAATTAATATTTACGGAGTAAAAAATACAAAAAAAGATAAACGAGATATTGTATACCCCCTCAGAGTTGCCGACGAAGAAAAATCTGATCATTTTGATTTGTTATATATCACGGATAATGAAAAATCGCATTTTACGTATATAGAAAATTGTTCACGACTCGCTCGAAGTCAGAAAACTCTACACAACGATCGTATATTTTTTTCAATAGTATTTGTCTTTGTTTGAAGAGTTATAATATATTTTTTCAATGTTTCGATTTCCGTGTATACAGTTTCTAACATGCGTATTTTATCTTGGAGATTAATAATATTAATTTTTATGTAGATCTAATGTTTGTTTATTCATCATCACGTGAGATTTAAGTATTCTGTATGATTCTTGAATTTGATTAATAATTTTATTTCCACGCTCGATCAGCGAGTTATTGAATACGTCCATGACGTATGAATTTGTATACAATACTACGATTATAATTTAAGATTATGGGTTTTTATCCAACTGTTATATGATTTATCGAAACCTAGCTACTTGACAAATATTTTGTCACCTTTTTTACGTATAATTTTTTCGACTAGATAATCGTTGGGATAATACGATTTAGATAATTCTTCGCTATAAAAACACCCGGCTACAGGTTTACCGGTATAATCTTCTAATTGGTAAGTAGTAGGTAATGTTTTATTTATTTTTATAATTTTAAATATTTTCGAAGACCAGTTGGGCGAATAACCTTTTGCAAATACGCCTTTCTGTGTACTTATACGAACTTTATCGTTTATTTTAAATTTAATTTTTCTATTTACGATATTACGTTGTTTCAATACAACTAATGACGGGTATACGTCGGCTTGTATAGGCGTCATTCCGATAGTACTATGTATAGAATTATTATACTTGTCTATTAACATTTGTAATATATAAATCCAATTAAGTGAACCTCTAGCTGTAAACTCTTTAAACATTTTTTCTTTTAATGTACGATTAAATCGCTCGACGATACACGATTTCATAGTGCTATAAGTCGAATATTTCTTAATATTATATTTTTTTATTAACGTGCCAAATGTTTTGTTGTAAAATTCTTTACCATTATCAAGTTGTAATAATCTAGGCGAACGATAAATTAATATTTTCGTCATTGCATTAGTGATTTCGGTTCCTTTTTTCGATTTAAGTGGTATAGCCCATACAAATTTTGTAAAACAATCGATCACAAATAGTATATACTTGAATCCTTTATTTTGTTTCGAAGAATATATCATTTCAACCAAGTCAGCTTGCCATAAATCGTTTTTACCGTACACGTTGACCATTCGTCTAACATAATTTTTTCTCGGCGATTAACGGAGTTCAGACGCTATTTCACGTTTAGACATTTGGTATTCGTTTTACTAAAACCCGCTTCTAATAGTTCTTCGAAAATCGATAGAATTTCATTTGATACACCCGTATTACCATTAAATTATTGCACATTAAATGTGCAGATGTTTGAATTAATATCTGTTTATACGTTTCCAAGTCATTTTCGGTATAAACTGTAGAATGTTTATAAAATAATAAACGAACAAGTCCGGGTGTAACGGGTATGTCGTGTCCTCATTAACTAATGTGTTTTAAGAGAACTTAATTTTTCTATTACCTAGATTAACAACTCCGTTAGAATAATTTAATTTAGGACCGTAATTTTTGTCTAAATCATATGATTGAAACCAACTGATTATTCTTTGTTGATCATCGTTTTCTTGAATAATGTTAAGGTACCTTGTGTTAATCTATAATATATTAACTGTATTATATTTATAATATTAACACAATGTATTATAGATATATATGTTCTACATTAACATTATACAATTAGTACCTTGTACTAATGGATTACCCTCCGACAAAGTACATCGTGTCCACCATTCCGTTGATGGTTTGTCTTTTATTTCGTGTTTGCTATATCCATGTACAATTTTTTAATAAAAAATTTTTTAATAGCAATATAATAGAAGTCCACCTTTAGACCCGGTCATATCTCGGAGCGGTCGACGTTGCGATATCGGACCGCGAGAAACGAGTCGTTCCCGAGACACCCGACTGATCGGTGGACGACAAAATTTGAATCTAAATTGTGTAGGCCTTTTTTTTTTGGTATATTGTCTTTTTGTACAAGCCTAATTGTGATTCATCGTCGTGTAGGCGATTCGTATTGTAGTTCGTCGCCGTGGTCGACCCATCGGGGTAAGAAATTATTTGTTAACTTATATTAGATGAAATTTATTGTAGTGTACCGTAATACGATTGTGATTCTTTTTAAAATATAAAATGTTAAAATGTATTTTTGCCTGTGATATGTTAATTTGTTAATATTATTCCTATAATTACTGGTATGAGCACCTAATATATTTGTGTGTATATATTTATATATATATTTATTTATACTCAGCCCAAATAATACCACATTGGCGGGCTAACCAACGTATCAAATCGGTGCTTACGAATTAGTCGCCAAACATTTGGTAGCAGAGCGTGGTTGTTTTTTATTATTGTTTACTGGCATTATTTCGTTGTGTATAAGTATGTAAAGGTGCACATTTTATTATTATTTATCAATTTATTTATATTATATTATTATTGTCGTGTTGATATTTGAATTACGTAATGATTATTTTATTTAATATCTATATTGCGTCTTTATATTGTTGAAGTTATAATTGTTGCGTAACTTATCTTGGATTTTCATACAATTGTTATCGTCTTCGTCTTAATAGTATTGTTATTAGTATTATTGTGCGCTCTGTTATCTGCAAGATAACAAAATATTCATTAGGTTATTCCTTGTACTAATTCGGTGATAATGATAGTACCTACTATGTCAGGTAGTGAGGTGGAAAGGGCCGAACGTGTGTTAAAACGTAGTTTTATGAAACGTACTGCTGTTATGGATGATTTTTCCGAATTATATAAACTGGCTATTGAGGCAAAACGTGATAAAACTGTAATTTCTTTATTCCAAGCACAGAAATCTGATCTTGAGTCATTTTTGGCTGCATTTACAGTAGAACAAAATACGATAATGGATACGTTAATTTCTTTGGGCAGAGAAAAGAAGTATACGGAAAAACACGCGACACTTTTTCGTGAAGTAAAACGACAATATTACTTTATTCATGCAACGGCGCAAGAATTAATAGTTGAACGGTCTTCCGAACCACAAGTTCGGACCAATATTCATTTGCCAAAAATTACTTTACCATCGTTCAATGGAGATTTATTGCAGTGGCCTACTTTTCGAGACAAATTCGTTGTACTTGTAGACTCAGATGTTTCTTTAGCTCCTATCGAGAAATTCCATTATCTTGCTAGTTGTGTAGTGGATAAGGCTGCCATTGTGGTAAATTTTTTAAAGATGACAGAAGTAAATTACCCGATTATTTGGTAAAAGTTAAATGATCAATTTAATAATCCTCGATTGTCTGCTATAACCTTAGTGGATAGTGTATTGAATTTCCGCCGTATGGAACATGAATCTACTACAGGATTAACCGCTTTTTTACATGTATTTGGTGAGAGTTTACGATCGCTGGAAGCTTTTAATATCGAAGATCTTTCTAGTTTTATTTTATTTGTGTTGGCCAATAAGAACCTACCTCGATCTACCAGGGAATTATTTGAAAGAGAGAATGAAAAATTATATCCATCCGTTGATGATCTTGTTTGTTTTGTTCGTGATCGAATTAAAATTCTCGAAAATATTGATATATCCACAACAAAAGGATTAAGTAAAGAGAAATCATGTGGGAAACCCGTTTGTAACCATAACAATAAAAGAATGCTGGTCGCCACTCAAGAAGACCCGAAGATAAAATGTCCAGTATGCAAATTTAATCATGACATTAAAGTATGTTCTAAGTTCTTGAGACTGCAATCAGCGAAACGGTATACCTTAGTCGCAAGTCTTCGTCGATGTTTCCGTTGTTTGAGCGCGACCCATATGTCATCTTCCTATGATACTGAGGAGAAATGTGTCACTTTTAATGGTTTACACCATAGTTTATTACATTTCCGTAAATCAGCGTCGAGGACGACATATCAACCGAACGTGAACATCAAAAATGGTGATACTAGTACGAGTATCAACAATACATCTATCTCGGAACCAGGAGGTTCAGCATCTCATATTGGTAATTTAGGACACTCCACAGTAGTGTTGGGTACTGCATTGGCCCAAACGCGCGATCGTTTTGGTCGGATTGTGAATATTCGAATTTTAGTGGATTCGGGGTCACAATTAAGTGCTATTACTGAAAGTTGTGTTCATCGTCTCGGATTACGTATTAAGAAATGGACGCTCGCTGTATCTGGTTTATCAGCGGTCGATGTTCCAAAAATCCAAGGTTTAACTTCTTGTGTTATACATCCGAGGTTCGATGAAAATCTTAAAATTGAAGTTAACGCCTGGGTGTTACCAAAAATAACTGTAAATTTAACAAGTTGCCCACTCCCAGCTTCAGTCAAAAGGAGGTTTTCCCATATAGTACTAGCAGATCCTGCGTTTGATGTTCCAGCATCAATTGATTTGCTATTAGGTGCGGACTTATACCATCATATTTTCGATGGAAAACCGTATTCCGATGGTGATGATGGTTTGATCGCATATAGTTCCATTTTTGGTTGGATATTGATTGGTCCGGTACAGTCTGCTCAGTCGTGTGTCAGTCAAGTATCTGCCACTTCTCTTGTTACGTCATTGGAAGAGATGCTTGTCAAATTTTGGGAAATTGACGAACCGGAGATCGCCTCTTGTAATGATACTGAAAATGGATTATGTAAAAAATTATTTCTTGAAAATTCGTATCGAAATGAATCGGGCCGTTTTGTAGTCCCATTACCGTTTAGAGATTCAAACCCAGAGACCACTCTTCAGGGATCTAAATGTATGGCATTGAAACGATTTCTTAATTTAGAAAGAAAGTTGTTGACATATCCAGTATTATATAACGAATATCGAAAATTTATGGACGAGTATCGAGAGTTGGGTCATATGCAAGTTGCCACGAGACCGGGTAAATATTTCTTACCGCACCATGCAGTGACTAAAGTTGAAAATGGAAAGTTGAAAATTCGCGTTGTCTTTGATGCGTCTGCACGAACCCCCAGCGGGAAATCACTTAATGATTTATTGTTAACAGGACCGAAATTACAAAATGACATAACGGATGTGTTATTAAGGTTTCGTTTTCCCAAATTTGTGTTCTTACTTGATGTATTATTGGTTTCCAAGTATTACTTATTTTCCATTCATCTTCTCTGTTGAAATTTTCTGGGCATTTTTCTATTTCTATAGCTTCTTAAAAAGAATGATAAAAGAAGCTATAGAAATAGAAAAATGCCCAGAAAATTTCAACAGAGAAGATGGATGGAAAATAAGTAATACTTGGAAACCAATAATACATCAAGTAAGAAAACAAAAAATAAAAAATCATGCAACAAATATGAACAAAAGAAGAACAAAACCACAAACAAAGAAGTAAAATTTAATATTGACACGACATCAAAATGCAGATGTAGAAAAGGAAGAACAATATGTGTAGAGTGCAAAAGAACAAGAGAAAAAATGTCACCAGACAGCGCTGCAACGCAAAGTGGAGGAGGAGTCAGTCACCGTATAAATACCAGTCTGAAACAGGCGGACTGATCAGTGTAGTCGCGACAGTCAGACGTGTACTACATCACTCCGAAGATGGAACCTGCAACGGTTCCGAAACGTCAGAGTAAAAACATTATACACATGGATATTTCCAAAAATCACATAGTTAATAGATTATGAATTGTTAACTGTTACATATGGAATTGGATCAGCACCGTATCTTGCCATCAAAGTACTCCATCAAATTGCAGAAGCAAACCAATCACAATTTCCAGAGGTGCATAACGCAATTATGTATAGCACCTACGTGGACGACATTTGCACCGGCGATGATTCTATAGATAGCGTGTTGACTTTACAAAAGAATTTGGTTCAGGTATTAGCTACGTACGGATTAGAATTGAAAAAATGGTCGAGCAATTGTCCGTCAATATAACAACATGTTGCACCAAGTGATCGATGCAAAAACGCGGTGTTATTCGACGATTCTAGTGATACATTTATTCGTATACTTGGATTACATTGGGATCCCGTAAATGATGCTATTGGTTATCATGTTTCACCTGAGATGGGTGTATATACCAAACGAGGTGTATTATCAGTTATTGCACGCTTATACGACCCTATTGGTTTATTGGCTCCGGTGACATTTTGGGCCAAGGAATTTCTGCAACGACTATGGAAAGTAGGATTGCACTGGGATACAGAACTACCTCTAGTGTTGGCTGAAGAATGGGGTACTTATCTTCGAGATCTTCCCGCGGTATCCAGTTGTAATTTACCGAGACATATTGACCTAAGTTTTGCTGGTGAAATTCATTTGTGTGGATTTTGTGATGCTTCAACCAAAGGGTATGCTGCAGTAGTATACTTGCGTATCTGTACACACGAGACAATTAATGTACACCTGTTAGGAGCCAAATCCAAAGTATCTCCAGTTAAGACACTTACCATTCCACGCTTAGAGTTAAGTGGTGCGCTTTTATTAGTTAAATGGATGGCGAGAGTCCAGAGGGCCTTAATGAATAAACTCATGATTGATCGAATATTTGCCTGGACTGATTTCACAATAGTATTGTCTTGGTTAATTAATTCTCAGATTGATTATAAAATTTTCGTCAGTAATTGGATTTCGAAAATCAATACATTATTACCGAGCTGTTGTTGGAGTCATGTACGGTCTAAAACGGGTTGTAAGGATGGCGGAAATGCGTCAGATGACGTATTTGAAATAACAATATGAATATCCGCTATGGTAGTATATTTATCAACATATACACTAATACAATTAAATACACTGAAACGTATAATGTAAAATAATGTTTAAAAAAAATGTACCACTCGCTAATACGGCTACGGACGTACTGAACGAGTATGTCGGTTCGACATATCAAAATCGTCGTCGTTCGTAGGAAATCGTATTTTTAATTAATATAATATTCCTATTTATAATACCCAAATACGATTTGCGGGTAATCAATAGCTGATGCTTAATTAACATATCGCGAAATCGTATTATTATAAATAGGAATATTTCGCTATCTGTTACGTCGGTGTACCGGTGGCGAAAATACCTTATGATCGCACGTAATGTATTTACGGCGGTTAAGTATTTTCGTTCAGCGTTATTTGCGGAATGGGATGGACAGTTGATAAATATCGGCTCGGTGGTGTAAACGATTCGTTTACACATACACGAGCCGTGTCAACTCTCCCCTCCCAAACTGTCCAACCGGGACGCGATATCGCATAGAAGCGTGGAGGATTGCGGAACCGGGTTATCTCTTAGATGCATCGCTGACTCTAATGATAGAGTCAGCGGGCTTCAGGGTTACTCGCTTGGCTCTATCGAGTTCGATAGAACCGGATTCGTATAACCCCGGTAAGAGATTCTCCCGATCCAGAGTTGGATGGGTTAAGGAGCCGGGGGTAGGTCGAGGAAGGCGGTAATTTCTTCCTCGAGGTCGTCTCTGGCCTCTCCTGTATCCACCTCCATCCTTGACTCCTCATTTACCGACGGTGGGTTGGTCCCTTCCTTTCCCGTTGCGGTTTCGGGAGTGTTGGGCGTCTCGGCTAGCACGACCTCCGGCTTTGCCAGCCGGAACTGCTGCGACAGCCCAGCTCTTTCTTCCTCGCTCCGTCGGCGTATCTCCATTTTCCTTTTTTGTCGGAAATTAGATAGCCGAACAGCCGATCTCCTTTTCGCCGCCGATGTAGCCGCCGTGGTTGTGGGCTGATTTCCAGGCGCTTAAGTGGGTGGCCCGACCATTCGTGGTTCCTGACCACGAGAATAACCTTTTGTCCCAGCTCGACACGGGACTAGTGGTCTCTGGTCATGTGGGACCCGTGGATCTGGGGTTGGACCTTGTCGCTGCCCCAATGACCCTGTTCCTCTTGGGGTGGGTGGCGCTGGCATGTTGCTGATGCAAGCCTGCCATCCCCGCAGGAACGCTTCCCACAACACCGGGTGCTGTTGCAACTCCCCTGTGGTTGCTTGGCGGACCTGTTGTTGGGTCAACGGGTACTCCTGAAAGCGTCCGCCAAGATCCTGGAGCAGACGTTGCCCCTCCCGCTGGTTTCTTACCAACGCCTGGAGTTTTTCCCGGTAGTTGATGACAGCCGGTGATCGGGAGTTTTGCTCCGGCGTTGTTGCGGGCTTGTTCATTCTAATTTGGACAGAGGGATAAATCAAATGATGGGTTTCTAATACTTTCACTGAGGTATAATATGACCCTCAGCGTGTCTGAGGACCCCTCGCTAATACGGCTACGGACGTACTGAACGAGTATGTCGGTTCGACATATCAAAATCGTCGTCGTTCGTAGGAAATCGTATTTTTAATTAATATAATATTCCTATTTATAATACCCAAATACGATTTGCGGGTAATCAATAGCTGATGCTTAATTAACATATCGCGAAATCGTATTATTATAAATAGGAATATTTCGCTATCTGTTACGTCGGCGTACCGGTGGCGAAAATACCTTATGATCGCACGTAATGTATTTACGGCGGTTAAGTATTTTCGTTCAGCGTTATTTGCGGAAAGGGATGGACAGTTGATAAATATCGGCTCGGTGGTGTAAACGATTCGTTTACACATACACGAGCCGTGTCAGGTCGGAGGAGAATCCAGCCGATTGTGTATCTAGAGGTTTGTTAGCTTCAGAGTTATGTAAACATAGTTTATATTGGTATGGTCCAAATATGCTCAATTTTTTAGATGCTAATGAAAATATTGATCAATATCCTTTAATATCTCCAGCAGAGTTACCCGAGTTGAGAGCAAGTGCATTTGTTGTATTAACAGCTGGCCCCGTTATAGATTTAACCGATAGCTTAGCACGGTACTCATCATTCCTTGTTACTCAACGAGTGTTTGCACGGGTCTGACGTTTTATATCACGTGTTCGTAAACAACCGGTGAATGAAGGACATATTAGTCGTAATGAGTTGCAGAATGCCCTTTGTTCGATAATATACATTACGCAACAACAAGCTTTTGGAACATGGACGAAGAGACTCAATGAACAGTCACAAAATGCTATTCCAAAAACCTATCGAACATTAAAACCATATCTGGACGAACGTGGCATCATCCGAGTTGGAGGCCGGATTAGACATTCAGAATTACACGAACACACGAAGTTTCCGATTTTAGTACCAAAAGGATCGCATCTTGCGAAACTTATACTGCAGCATTATCATAAATGTTATTTACATGCCGGGCCGAGGATGTTAAGAGCCATAGTGTCACGAATCTTCTGGATTACATCTGTACGAAATGAGATTCGCAAAGTTATCCAGAGTTGTGTTTATTGTACCAAATGGGCGTCGGTGCATCCACAACCTGAAATGGCAGATCTACCATCACCACGAGTAAAACCCAGTAGACCATTTAGTCATGTTCGGATAGATTATGGAGGACCATTTACAGTACGAGGAAGTCGGCGACGCGAATCTAAATAATACAAGGCTTACATGGCGTTATTTGTTTGTTACGCTACAAAGACAGTACATCTTGAGATTGTCACGGAATTGTCTACCAACGCCTTTTTAGCTGCATTTGACCGCTTCATTGCACGCGGTGGAATTCCAGTCGAAGTATATTCTGATCGCGGTACTAATTTCGTTGGTGCTAACCGCCAGTTGCAACAATTATTAGTAAAAACTGATGTTCAAGATTCGATTGTAAACAATACGGCGTGTCACTGGAATTTTAATCCACCTGCGACACCACATTTTGGAGGATTGTGGGAGGCAGGGATCAAGTCCACCAAATTTCATCTCAAGAGAGCTATTGGAACTCAAGTACTTACATTTGAAGAGTTGTCGACGATTCTAACAAGGATTGAAAGTATTTTGAATTCTAGACCATTAACTCCGTTGTCGTCTGACCCAAATGAGATAAATTGTCTTACACCCGGCCATTTATTGATTGGACAACCATTAGTTGCATTACCAGACCGAGATGTGTCACAAATACCACAAAATCAATTGAACCGTTGGCAGATGTTGAGGCAATGTCATCAACATTTTTGGAACCGGTGGTCTCGAGAGTATTTGTCCACGTTACAACAACGATCCAAGTGGACTTCACGTGAAAACAATATAGCCAGGGGTGACCTTGTTATTATTAAAACTCCACACGCACCACCCATAGTGTGGAAAATTGGCCGTGTAATACAAACACACCCTGGAGTAGATGGAGTGGTTCGTGTAGAGACTCTGAGAACTACAAGTGGAGAAATTAAACGTCCTGTCGTCCAATTGGTGAAGTTAACAATGGATGTCTAAAGCAGTCAATTATTTATTTATACATATATTATTTATTATTTATATTCATACATTTATTGTCCGTATTATGTATTATTTTTTTTCATTTTCTATAAAAAAAAAAAAAAATTGCTTTATGATTGGTGATATATATTCGGAATATGCGCAACCTTTTTCTACTATTAATCACTATAGTTTGTTAATTTATTATGTTTTAGACTACATTAGATCATTGTCAATAATATTTATTTGATTATTATTATATACCTTTTTTTGTTATTTTTATATCGATCTTGTTCCGTTATGTATATCAATGTATTATTGTTTCCCCGCGAATGGCAACCACAAGCTGTACTAACCAAGCATTCAATCTTCCCTTATTTTCTTCACTCTTCCGTCCAATTACATCACGACAAGGATTGAAGAACGTGGTCTTCAATGGCGGGAGAATGTTTGAGTAATAAAATAGAAGTCCACCTTTAGACCCGGTCATATCTCGGAGCGGTCGACGTTGCGATATCGGACCGCGAGAAACGAGTCGTTCCCGAGACACCCGACTGATTGGTGGACGACAAAAGTTGAATCTAAATTGTGTAGGCCTTTTTTTTTGGTATATTGTCTTTTTGTACAAGCCTAATTGTGATTCATCGTCGTGTAGGCGATTCGTATTGTAGTTCGTCGCCGTGGTCGACCCATCGGGGTAAGAAATTATTTGTTAACTAATATTAAATGAAATTTATTGTAGTGTACCGTAATACGATTGTGATTCTTTTTAAAATATAAAATGTTAAAATGTAGTTTTGCCTGTGATATGTTAATTTGTTAATATTATTCCTATAATAACTGGTATGAGCACCTAATATATTTGCGTGTATATATATATTTATATTCAGCCCAAATAATACCACATTGGCGGGCTAACCATCGTATCAAATCGGTGCTTACGAATTAGTCGCCAAACATTACCGATAAATGTTCAAATCGACGACATAATCTTTCATGGGAATTGAACCCACCAATTGTTTGGAGCACCCGGCCGCCTGTAGATACATATTTACAGATGGAGATCCAATCGTCTGTACTAATGTTGGTTGGTTTAATACTTCGCCGTAATCTCTTAATCCTATGTGTGATGAAGTAGTTTGATCGCTGAAGCCAGGAACATCTGCAAGCCCGATTTGCCTGGTAGCACATGTGATGAATGTGGACGTGGTCTCCGTGAGTGGATATGAGTGGATATGATGTACCAGTGGCTGGGTGGATATCGTTTAATGAGTTGATGTAATTCTTCAAGTATGATCCGAAATCCATCAGGTCCATCAGGCACAACAATGTCTGTGATGTACCTGTGTCATCCATTAATGTGTTTACTACGTATTGTAGCTGCCAGTTCTGATAAGGCTGTGTTGAATTTCCACTCAAAGTTGTCGTCACTGTTATCATTTCGGTCACTAAATTCATATGATCTGTATCCTTCACTGTATTCGATAGTTTCTTCCAAAAACTTGGTGTCATTAATATTTGAATTTGATCCGGAAAATATATCCATATCATAATTATAAACACTACCGGTAACTGAATCTCTATAGAAATCTTTATAACTGTCGATAACATCATCAACATTTCTGTCCAATCCATGATCGTTGAGCGAGAAAGTTTCCACTCTTTTTCTACTATTTCTATAATATTCTTCATTGTAGTCGATTTCAACATATCCCAACGGCGGACTGGTTCCACCGTGTTCATTGATGACCATACTTTCTTCCGTGCAGATGTTATTTGAGTTGCTGTTCTTTTCCCCAAATGATGTGTTTTGTGTGTACGACCGATATCCATATTCTTGTTTGGAGTTTTCGAAATCTTCATCGATGTTGTATGTGAACATTGTTCTAAAATCTCGATCTCTTCTACCAGTTCTTCTAATCACTAGATAAAGACGCAACGTCTCCTGCAGATGCTACAGTTATTTTATTTTCAAAATTCATTTTTAAAAATTTTAAACATAGAAATAATATATATAAAATAAAAAATATACGTAAATATGAAATTGCGGGTATTGTCGACACAATGAACTCGTGATAAATACAACGGTCGTATTTAACCACGTTGGTGTACTGCGACAATGCGACAATGCGACAAATTGATGACTGCAGAATAACTCAAATCGAGTATCATTCATTTTTTCCATATTCAACATCGGCACTGTCTAATAACGACGAAGTATGTATCCCATTACATAACTTGGAATCGTATACTCTCCCATGTGATAGTTATATCTATATCGAAGGAACGATTGACAAACCTGCTGGTTTGGTGGAATACGTTCGTTTCATAAACAATGGTTTGACATTTCTTTTTTCCGAAATGAAATATGAAATAAACGGTGTTCAAATTCAAAAAGTTGTGAACCCTGGTATAACTTCAACATTAAAAGTCTATTGCTCGTACAATAAAACGGATATTATCTCACGTTGCAAATCTGCTTGGGATGATGACTTTGATAATGCAAATCGAGATTTTATCGAACCAAACACGTTCAGTGGTTGTATTAACCTTAAAGACGTGTTTGGTTTTTGTGAAGATTTAAACGTATATTAATTAATTGTAATCAGCAGCTTACTATTAACAGATTGTAGTTGGATATTAACGCTTTAAAATTATATAAAACCGATAATACTATCGAAATTAAAAGACGTTAAAGTAAACATTTCTAAAATATTATGGAGAATGCCTATGATTAAAGTCAGTGATAGAGAAAAAATTACTTTTTTAAAAGTGATAAATAGTCATAAATCCATTGCGTGTGCATTCAGAACATGGGAACTATGTGAATACCCGGTTTTGCCTAAAAACATCACACACTCGTGGAAAGTAAAAACATCAAGCAAATTAGAAAAACCGCGATATGTTATTATAGGATTTCAGACTAATAGAAAAAAATAGTGCTGTATATTTCGTTTACGTTTGGTGGAATACGTTCGTTTCATAAAGATTCTCAATGTGATTTCACAAAGAATAAAATTGCAACGTTGTACAGAGCATATGCAGAGTTTCAAATATTATATTATGGTAACGATAATGTTACGCCTTTATTGAACAGAACCAATTTCAAAAAACTTGCTCCAATCATAATTGTCGATATGAGTAGACAAAACGACAATGTTAAGACAACCACCGTGGACCTAAGGATTGAATTCGAGACGTATGAAACGTTTGCAGATGCCACATCAGCATATTGTTTAATCATACACGATCAAATTATAACTTACAACCCTTTCAACGGGGAAGTAAGGATTTTGTAAATAATTATTGTATAAACTATGAAATAATAAAAAAAAATTTTTTTTTTGAATAATAGTGTGTTTTTATTTTAATACATATGAAATTATTTTAAATTGGTAAATAATTCGCGTGTTTTCCATTGAATTGGATAGTCCTCATAAATCCTTGGTGATGGTGGGGGCGATCCATGATATAGGTTGAATCTTAATGGACCGTTGTTTTCATCAACAGCTTGTGCCTCTGGTGATGATGGTGGTGAAATATATCCGAGTGTTTCGTCATACTTATTAAATATCTAATAAAAAGCAATTGGAATAAGTTTTATCTATTTTGTTAAAACCATCGTTAGACGGACAAAGATAATAAAATTAAAAAATATATTTATATAAAGTACCATTACCTTTGATCTCTTTACATCATTCGTCATCACATTGATTGATAATTGTTCCGTAGCATATAATTTTATTTGGCTAACATAGTTGTAATCATACTTTGATATATTACGAATAATTAATTCATCATTGACGCCTTTAATGAAATTAATTATTTCTTCTTTAGTCGTAAGTTTTTCCTGGTTAATACGAGATTTCAAAAATGCTGATATTTGTTTAAATTGTTGTAGTATTATGGGACTAATGAAATTTGTCTTTCTCTCGGTTGTTTCGAAAGTACTCCATTCCAAATATTGTAATTTTATCAAGTCCTTTCGGTCGAGTAGTACACGACAACCGTCTTGAATTTTTGATTCCATAACAAGCGTGTTCTGACCACGATACACGATTATGGAAAATATACGATTTAATAAATCCGGTGAAATAACTATATGACGTGACGGTGTTATAATTTGAATCGAAGTATAAAATCGGTTTAGCGCATCGATTCCAATGTGAATAAATTTACGTTCAGTAAAATCTATTACAAAAACAGTCGAGTCGATGAGCTGGCTAGGTGATGCTGGCGCGACGTACTTGTATATTTGCTTCATATTTTAGTCGAATGATAGTAAAATAAAACTTTGTAAACGTGTTTGTTACTCGGAGAATAACGCGATACTAATGAAAACTGTAGTTTTTTTATAATATTTATAGGAGTCTAATAACATATACAGTCATTATATTTGTTAAACGTAGTTAAAACGGTATGAAATAAAACTACGTTAGAACACACTAAGATGTAGAAACACACTAATAACGTATATTCAGAGTCATATGATAAACGCCGTTTAAATTTCATCATTTAATTATAGTTGTTTAATTATTCGTTTTACATATCTTTGATAAACATTATATAAATATTTTTTTGATTAATAATAATAGTGTTTAGCTCGTATGAGGTTTTCCATTGTTACGGTATATTACGTATTTGATATCAATAAGCGTAGTGGTTGTAGTATATTTGTAACAATTATTTTTATTATGTGACAAGCATGTGGAAGGAGGTGGTGCGATGTATTGTAATATAATTTTTAAAAGAATATATATTGATTAATATGTGTCATGGGAAGGGGAAAGGAGAGCAGGTATAGATTTATCATTTGTATGGGTGGGGGGAGGTCGTGGTAGTAAAAGAAAGCAGTAACCGAGAATATATATTCGTGATATGATAACACATGTGGCCTTGAATATAGCATATTGATAAAAATAAGAGGTATCACTGATAAAAGATAATTTGTTAACACTACTAAAAGATATCTTTGCTAAGAGATAGTTTGGTAACACTGATAAGGTCTGTCATTGATAAGGAGTATCATTGATAAGGAGTATCACTGATAAGAGTTATCATTGATAATGTGGCAACGCATGCGCACACATTACTCCCGCCACGACGCGGTGCGACGACCGCGGCGCACCGTTCGCCGTAACGTTCCGTTCCCGGGTTTTTCCTTCGTCTCTTTTCGTTCGCGACCGCCGTAACGCGAGTTTTGGCTCTCTCCAAATTGGTGACCTCGACGCGAGTGAATTTCGAAATTATCGGTTTTTCTTTTTCCTTGTCGTTTCGAGTACTTGCGCGCGACGTACAGCGAGATGAGCGAACCTATCAAGTGCCGGGACCTCCTCGCTTTTGACAACGAGTCACCGCCAGATGGTTCACCCGCGCCGACCGTTAGTCAGCCCACGTGGTCTGCGCACTCGTCCGCACCTACCGGTGCTCTCGGGTCGAGCGACACAGTCGCCTCTATCGCGAGTGTCAGCCAAGTCCGCGTACCGAACTTTTGGAGGCACTCCCCGCGCGAGTGGTTTTTGCACGTGGAGGCGGTTTTCACGAACTCGCGTATTCGTTCGGACGTCTGTAAGACGAACCACGTCGTCGCTGCGCTCGATGAGGAGGGCGTTAGGGCCGTTAGCGACTTAATTGGTCCCAACGCATGCTACGAAAACATCAAAGAACGTCTCGTCGCAACATTTTCCGCATCACAATCAACGCGTTTTCGTAGTATTGTGCAACCAGGTGGTTTAGGTGATCGACGTCCAACACAACTACTACGCGATATGCGTAATATTCTTCCGGACGGCATCGGAGACGCAGCTCTCAAACAATTTTGGTTACAAAAGTTGCCGGCCACAACTGTTGCAATTATTTCTGGTCTCGACGGTCCACTACAAGACTTGGCCGAACGGGCGGATCGCATCACTGAGGCAAACGCGTTTCACGACGTCAACGCTATGGCCGCACGCGACCCAACAAACGATCGACTCCGCGTGGTGGAGAACGCGATTGCGTCATTAACCACTCAGATCTCAAATTTAGTTTCGAGTTTGGCATCTAAAGATAGCTTTAACGCGCGCGGTCGAAGTCGCTCGAGACCACGGTCAAATTCACGACCCAGGGCAAACAGCGACCTTTGTTATTATCACGATCAATTTGGGGCGGCCGCGAACAATTGCCGACCGCCTTGTTCTTTTAAACCGTCGGAAAACTGAGACGGGCGGCGGAGGCAAGCTTGCCGTCCGCCGCTCATCACGGCTGCCGGGTTTTTGTCAACGACACGCGAACCGGACGGCGATTCCTCGTCGATTCGGGAGCTGACGTATCCGTGTTACCTCCATCTGCAGGACAACACTCGACGTCAGACATCGTGTTGACGGCAGCGAATGGCACTCGCATCCGTACATACGGACGCAAGACATTACACCTCAACCTGGGCCTCGCCAGATCACTACCTTGGACTTTCGAGATGGCCGACGTCGCACGTCCAATTATCGGCGCGGATTTACTCCATTATTACGGGTTGTTGGTAGATGTCCGCAACAATCGATTAATGGATCCGTCTACAGGTTCAGCGTCGAAGACCACCGTGGCACATGTGCAACCTTCAACTATTTGTGTGGTTTCCCAGCCTAACGCATGGAACAAATTGATCGCCGAGTTCCCGGCAATCACTCGTGAATCGCCAGTGCCCGACAAGTTTACGCACAACGTCGAACATACGTTGACAACTACCGGCCCGCCTTTGTTCGCTCGTCCGCGCCGGCTGCCGCCCGATCGTCTTCTCGCCGCGCGCAAAGAGTTCGAGTACATGCGACTTAAGGGCATTTGTCGACCGTCAGACAGTCCGTGGGCCAGTCCTCATCTGCTGGTCAGCAAGAAAGACGGCACATACCGCCCGTGCGGTGATTATCGGCGCTTAAACGCAGTCACCAGGCCTGACAGGTATCCGTTACCACATATTCACGACTTTACGGGAAATCTTTTTGGACGATCGATTTTTTCCAAGCTCGACCTTGTGCGCGCGTATCACCAGATACCAATAGCGATCGACGATATTCCGAAAACCGCCGTAACGACACCATTTGGTCTTTTTGAGTTTCCAGTTATGTGTTTCGGGCTTAAAAATGCGGCACAAACTTTTCAACGTTTTGTGAACGAAGTCCTGCGCGGTCTCGATTTCGCGTACGCGTATATCGATGACGTACTAATCGCGTCCAAAACTGAAGCCGAACACGAAGCACATTTACGTGTGGTACTTGGGCGGCTGCAGAGCTCAGGCATCGCGATCAACCCTGGGAAATGTGTATTCGGCGTTCAACAGCTTACTTTTTTGGGGCACGTTGTTAATGGCGAAGGTTGTCAACCATTACCCGAGCGAGTCGACGACATACAAAATTGGCCCCTCCCAACAACTAAAAAAGGACTCCAGCGATTTTTGGGTTCGGTTAATTTTTATCACCGATTTATCCGCAACGCTGCACGGCTCCAAGCACCGCTCCATGACAACACACGATTTTACGAACCGACCACAGGCCACTTACACATATATTTACCGTCAAGGCCGATAAGTATGGTGATCGACAACTTCGACAAGTTAGTTTTATTGCACAATTCGTACAACAAATCGAGCACGTGCAAGGTAAGGAAAATGTAGTTCCGGACGCACTCTCACGACTCGATGTCGTAACACTCAGCACGCAGCTTGAGATGCCGGACGCCAAGTCACTCGCGGAGGAGCAAGCCAAGGACCCAGAGTTGTCGCGCATCCTCGGCGGCGAATTAAATAGTTCATTGCGTTTCGAACCTCGTGAAACCGACGCAGGTACGATCTATTTCGACGTCTCCGTGACCGGTAGATCCCGCACGTACGTACCAGCTACACTCCGACGACGCGTTTTCGATATACTCCATAACCAAGCCCATCCCGGAATCAAAGCGACGACTACCCTTATCAAGGAACGACACTGTTGGCCGGACATGGATCGCCAGATACGGCTTTGGGCTAAGACCTGCGTAAACTGTCAGCGTTCGAAGGTGCAGCGGCACGTTGTCACCCCTGTTACCCCGATTGCGCCACCGGACCGACGTTTTGGGCACATTCATATTGATTTGGTAGGCCCGCTGCCCCAGTCGGACGGATGCTCATATATTTTCACCGCCATCGACCGTTTTACGCGCTGGCCGGAAGCTTGGCCACTGAAAAATATCACCACTCACGCCGTCGCAGAAAAGTTAGTCACACAGTGGTTCTCCCGTTTTGGCGTTCCTGATACGGTGACTACGGATCAAGGGAGGCAGTTTGATTCCGAACTATTTCGGACTCTTAGCTCCACTTACGGGTTCCATCATATTCGAACGTCACCGTACCACCCACAATCAAACGGCCTCGTCGAACGTTTCCACCGTCCGCTTAAGGCAGCGTTGACTGCTCAGAATGACGTAAGTTGGACAAAGAGATTGCCGACAGTATTATTGGCACTACGGAGTGTCGTCAAACAGGACCTCGGTTGTTCACCAGCGGAGTTGGTCTACGGCACAACACTCCGTTTACCAGGTGAATTTTTTCACGCGGCTCAGCCCGAACCAGGTCTTCCAGATCTGATACGCGGCCTCAAAGATTCTATGCAACAACTACGAGCGACTCCAGGCACTGACCACTCCAAAAGATTCATCTACGTGCCCGAGCACCTCCAAAAAGTGTCACATGTATTTTTACGGGTAGATGCCCCCGGAAGCCGTTACTGCCCCGCTACGATGGTCCATTTCCAGTGCTGGAGCGCAACGGGAAGAATTTCAAACTTCAGCTCGACAGGCGGACAAGTTGGGTCTCCATGGACCGTTTAAAACCCGCGTTCATTCTCAGAGAAGACCCGCTGACAGATCACTCGTACACTTTACGCACGCTGGAAGCAAAGAAAAAACGCGTACGTTTTTCTTTCCCGCAGGGGGAGTAGTGTGGCGACGCATGCGCACACATTACTCCCGCCACGACGCGGTGCGACGACCGCGGCGCACCGTTCGCCGTAACGTTCCGTTCCCGGGTTTTTCCTTCGTCTCTTTTCGTTCGCGACCGCCGTAACGCGAGTTTTGGCTCTCTCCAAAATAAGAATATTATTGAAAAGGTGTATCACTGATAAGAGTTGTCACCGATAAGAATAAGGGGAATGCTGATAATAATATTAATAATAAAAAAGTGGAGGGGTCGGATTTTAAGGGGAGGGTGGCGATCCGGAATTCCCCATTTTCAACTACTTATGTGTGTGTGTATATATATATAAATTTATTTATTTATTTATTTAAATTTATGTAGATATATTTTTTTTTTTTGTAAAGATATTATTGCGTAAACATCTTAATTATCGACACACACACGCACATCCAAAAACTCATGCGCTCGTAATTAACCGTCTACGATCATCGGTATAAAACGTTCATACAATATTTATTTTTCTTGTTTTTTATATCTTTTAAAAACGAAATGAATCTCTGATAAATTACTTCCAACGATGGATTTCATCGGATAAGATGGGGTGTCATTTGATTTACACCCTTTAAATGTACAATCAGGTATGTGTTTTTCTCGACGGCCGGGTTGACTGGAGGATGACGTTGTATTTTTCTTATGTATATATATATATCTAGTTAATATATATGGTAATTTTCCGATAACGTCTACGAGCGTTCATCAACCTTTCATATAGTCGAGATTTAATTTTATCTTCTCTTCTTCATATATAAAAAAATTCAGTTTCCGTATGTTTGTGTCCGCAAAACTCGAAATGTAGTTGATAAATTGCCTTGAATTTTTACACAACGTTGCATTTCTATATTAAAATGTTTTTATATACATTTTATCCCGAAGTTCCTATGGGAATGGAAAATTTCAAGCGTATCGCGAGGTTTAAATAAAAACAATTATATCTGGCAAATGACTATATGAAGTGCTTGTGCAAATAGGGAAAAGGGGCGTGTAGGCCCCTTGAACGGTACCTCACGGATCGATATTTGTATTTTTTTTATATATTTCTTACTTTTGTACGATTCACACTAAATAATAAATAATAGTCTATAAAAAATAATAATTCATTAACTTTATAAATCCGATTTGAAAAATATTTCGTGTTTTTTTATGTTTATTGTAAGATAGTAATAATTTATATTTCCTTTTTTTAGTACTTTTATTGTTGTGTCAGATTAGAAATAAATTCAATCGTGTATTTTTTTAGCATGTTGCGTACCTATATCTGAAAATATAATAATATAATATTAATAATTAATTATTATGTCTCACTCACGTTCGAACATAGGCCGCCGTTCTCGCAATCACATAACGTCACAGAAGTTCAAACCGCATTGATCAAGGACGTTTAGACGATAATGAACGTTTTAAATTCAAAACTACTCAAAGGCGAGCAGAAGAATTGGCAGATCAGCGGAAAGAGAGATTTGAAGTTTTACGAGTAGAAACGAGAAGAAAAAGAGGAGTACATCCGTCTCAACAAAGCCAAGAAGAAGTAGATCAACAGCGAAGATATATGCAGCTAAAATATCTGAATGGTCGAACTTCATATTATCGAATTGCTTTTTCATACGAACCGGATAATCAATAGAATACTATATGTAAATTTGTTCAAATCAGAAAAATGGATAATGTTTATTAGCACTGCAGAGCAATGAAATTTAAAGGAGAAGCCCTGAGAATATGCTGCGTGAGCGGAAAAGTGAAGTTACCTGTACTTGAACAGCCAAAAGAACCAATGAAAAATTTGTTAAATGGAATTATTGATGAATCAAGATAATTCATCAAAACATTAGAAAATACAATTCCTGATTTCAGCTGACTTCATTTGACGCTAACGTTATAGCGGAGCATTTTATGCTGACATTTAAAATTCAGGGACAAATATTCCACAAAGTTGGTTAAAACAGTATATGTAAATAGTTGAGTAGAATTGATAAAATACACAATTCAAGTTTTCATTAATTATTATTTATTTAAATTAATATAATAGGAAAATTAAAAAAACAAATTTTTGCATATATTATTCAAACTTATTTAACAACAAATCGTTATATATTATTCGAACATATTTTATGTTAACATAATTTTTAAATAATTCAATAATAATTTGTATTTTAGTGAATACATAAAACAATAATAAACACAAAAATAGTAAAAATTTGGAGATGATGTTGGTAGTGTAGACAAGGGGTCGGCAACCCGCGGCTCGCGTAGCAATTTTGTGGCCCGCGTGTAAAATTTACAATTAGTACAAAAATATTGTACACAGTATATTCGTTGATAAAAACTGGTATTTCTTACGAGAATTTTATTATATAATTTTATTTGGAAAACTCATTAAATATAAATTTGATTTTATACTGCTTAAACTAATTTGGATTATTCGTTTATTCGCCTAATAAACTAATAGACATTATGTACAAAAACATTGTACACATTATCTACGTTTCGCTTAACGTCAATAATATTAAACAAAATATGATTTAGTATTACTGAATCGATTTTAAAGTAAGGCGTAATCATCTCAGTTTAATGTGTGTTATTTTCATACGTAGTGATATGGCTATTAAACGAAAAATTAACGATGAGCATCGTACTTTCAAAATGATTGGACCGAACTTTTCTTTTTTATTGAGCGTAGTGGTAAGTTATTATGTTTGTTTTATAATAAAATTATAACCGTTATGAAAGAGTACAACGTCAGGTGACATTATGAAACTGAACATAAAGAAAAATTAAAAAACTTAAAAGGCGATAAGAAAAAATAAAATAAAACAGTTATTCATATTTCTAAGTAGAAAAATATTTTTAAATTCAAAAATATACATAACGAATCTTCTATACGAGCAAGTTATGTAGTTGTTGAAATGTTAGCAAAAAACAATCGTCCATTCACTGACACTGAGTTTTTAAAGGAATACATGTTAGTTATAATAAATGAAGCATGTCCAGAAAAAATAAAACAATTTGAAGAAATCAATATTTCGATTCGAACGTGTGTGAAGCGAACTGAGGAATTGGGAAATAATTTATTTTTGCAATTACAAGATAATATTATACCGTCATTAGATTGTTTTTCGATAGCTATCGATGAGAGCACAGATATATTTGACACAAGTCAACTTTTAATATTCATACGTGACATAGATAAGGGGTTTAATATTTTTAAAGAGTTAGCAGATACATGTAGTACAAAAGGCACTACAACGGGACAAATATATTCAAAAATATCACAAATTCAATTGAAAAATTAGGGCTTCCGTTAGAAAAATGAATAAGTATTACTACTGATGGAGGAAAAAATATGAGTGGCATAAATAAAGGTATTTATAGGAAGAATCAAGATGAAAATGAATGATAATAAAATTGAAATGCTGATGGTTTTTCATTGTATCATACATCAAAAATCACTATGTTGCAAAGTCTTGACTTGGAAACATGTCATAAATACAGTTGTATTAACCATAAACTATATACGAAAAAATTGATTGGCACATCGACAATTCTAACAGTTTTTAGGTGAAATTGAATCTGAATATGGTGATATCATGTATTTTACAGAAGTTCGTTGGTTAAGTAGGGGGAAAGACTAAAATCTTTTTTTATCCTCAGGGAGTAAATAAATATATTTATGAATAAAAAAGAAAAAACTCCAATAAACTGATAAAAATTGGATACTCGATCTTGCTTTTTTAACTGACATTACCATATTTTTAAATGAATTAAATGTAAAATTACAAGGAAAAAACTACTTCCAGATATGTACTCTGATATTAAAGCATTTTCAATGAAATTAAACATGTTGTATAACCATATCGACGAAAAAAAATCGGATCATTTCGTTTGTTGTAAAAAAGCCATGGAGACATTTCAACAATGTAACTGGGAAGAAATAAAAGTAAAATTTTTAAATATCATAGAAAAGTAACAAAATGAATTTACATCCAGATTTTTATTCCATTGATTCAAAAATGAAGTTACTGCAGAACCCATTTACAATTGATATTGATGACGCTGAAAGCTGTTTACAACTGGAACTTATTGAGTTGCAAAGTGATGAAAGTCTTAAAACTGCCTTCCATGTTGCCCATAACTTAATACAGTTTTATTCGAGTCGCTATGACTCAAAATTTAGCAAAATTAAATATTTTGCTTAAAAAATGTTGATCGTGTTTGGAAGCACGTATATTTGTGAACAAATTTTTTCAATAATGAAATATCGAAAAAGCAAATATAATTCACGATTAACAAATGATCACTAAAATGCTGTTTTAGGAATTTCTACATCGAAAATAAAACCTAATATCAATAAATTGTTTGATGCTATTCAAACTCAAAAATCACATTAACTATTACTTTGTATTTATTTTTATAATATTACATAATTTTGACGTGTTTTTATAATTCTAACTTTGTTTCTAGATACCTCGTTAAATTAATAAACCAAACAGTTATAAACATCAATAAATTAAATTTTATATAGCTATAAATTTTTGTTAAAAAAAAAAAATAAGGTATATTCAAATTGTGGCCCGTAAAGAAAATTATATTTATTTTGTGGCCCTTGACACTAAAAAGGTGGTCGACCCCTTTCTATAGACTATCATCATCATTATATTTTCCAAATGGTCAATATTATTCTGTATCTCAAACTTTCTATAAAATTGTAATATGGATAATAAAAATTATAGTATAATACATTTGCTAAAGTAATTATTATAGCGCAAATAATAGAGATAAATAAAATATAAAGTTGTACAAAATGATTTAGAGAAAACGAAAAATGAATAATCATGTTAAAATATAATATTTACTAACTTATATTTATAAGAGTATGTGTATAAATTTAAAACAAAACAAAGTGAAATTAATTATTACAAAATAGATAAGATGCTATGAACTATCATTTTATGGTTATAAAATAAACATAGAACTTTCAAATAAGAAATATATTTTATCATAGCGTAATAAATATTTTAAAATTTTTATTTTAAATGTAACACAATTATTATTTTTCTATTCATGGTAATTTGCGTTACGCCGGCAATTTAGATTTGAAATGTTTCTGGTATTCGTGTAGACATTCTAATTAAATACATAATGATATTTTATTATTTCAATTTAAAATGATAATATTAGCTTTATACAAACTACAAAAATAGTAAAATACAATAATTTAAAATGTTTTCTTTAGTTTAAGTTAGTGATTCTCATCCAGGATGTAGAGAACTTCAATTAGAGGTGCATTCATTCATAGTTTTCATTAATAATAGAAGTGTGTTTTATAACTTTTGAATATTTATAATCAAAGATAAAAGTATGGAATATAGAGCGTAGGGTGCTCCTCGATTTTTATAAAATACCTAAGGGTGCTGTGAATAAAAAAATGTTGAAAACTAATTTTCTAGATACAATGTATCATAAACATATAAAAATATTCATACGACATATGCATAAACCAAATTACATTAAATATTACTATTTGTTTTGATAACTAATAAAACTCAACAAGTTTCCGTCAAAACAGATCAGAAATTATACGAGTATTAAACATATCATTGATTTAGAGAGTATAAAATAATTTATGAGAAAACTGTAAAAAAATGGTACGATAATTTTACAAAATATAAGTTTATAACTATATTATAATCTTCTTTCTATATACTCGTACATACAACTTATGTTTTTTTTTAAAAATTTGTAATCATTTATTTCATTAATGTATATTTTACATTTCATGTTTTTTTCTTTTAAACATTTTATATTTTACATATATTATAAATAAAATAATAAGTAGCCATAGTGTTATATGTTATATCCTTATACATATCTAATTTCCAAATCAGATTGTATTCATACGTTATAATAAGAGATTTTATTTATTATTTATAAGTATTTTTTTTTTAAATATTTAACCATAAATATATTAATTAAGAGCTCAATTTATATATATATATATATATATATATATATATATATATTAGTTAAATCTATAAAATACTTAAAACAAATTCTTCTTTTGCTATAGAAACGAATAAAATAAGAAAAATTTCAATATCCTCATACTTATATTTTATTCATGTAGAAAAATTAGCAATTAGATGGATTTATATCGAGTGTTACTAATAATATTATAGTGTACTACTAGATTTTAAATGCAGCAAAGAATATATTGTGTATAATATATATTTATAAACAAACAATATGTAAATATACATATATGTATTTATCTTTGTATTATTACAATTTGTAAATATATTTAAAAAAAATAAATTTATAGTTAATTTAATTATAATATAATTATAATAAATTAAAAATTATAAATATCTTATCTGGAGAATATCTAAGAGATACCCTCATATCTTATGAGAAATATAAACATAAGATAAGAACAACTATAATAATATTTTAATGTATTATTTTTTATTTTAACAATCCAAATTGGAATTTTTTTTAAATATATGAAGCAAAAAAAAGAATGTTTCTTGTTTTATTAAATTTGTTTTTAAAGTTATTTAACATAATATTAGTTACAATGTTCAAACAAACAATATGTATATATATATATATATATATATTCAAATGTTTATATTTTTGTAGATTTCACAAATATTCTTATCAAATACAAATTGAATCCAGTAATAACATATGTTTTACATTTCGTAGAGACAAATTAAAAATAGTCAAAGAATAAATGTAAAATTCAAGACATAGCTAATGTTTGAAAATTACTTTTGTCGAAGTCTCTTTTAACTATAGAAATGAATAAAATACAAAATATAAAGTACAATGTTCTAATGTACATATAGTCTTGTTAAAAAGTATATAGTATTTAGTCTAGTTGAAATATTGAAAATTAAATGAAATGTTTTCCAACGTATTACGGTGTGATATTTGATTTTAATCTTATCGCAATGTTTTATGATATTAATATTCATAGTTATTAAATATTGTTTTTTCTCATCACTCTAAGAGTAAATAAGTTAACTCTTTTTTTTAAACTCATCCTATTGAGTTAAAAAAAAAATACGTAAAACTAAAATGTATGAAGTTAATTATGTTATTAAAAAAGGAACATGATAAAAATTTAAAATTGCAATGATTTCTTTAGGAATATATATTTAAAATACGAATTCATTTAGTTAAATTGTAGCTTTTTTTTATTTTCATATCCCAAGATAGAAAATTTTAACATTTTTTGTAACTGGTAAAGTAAAATTATTCAAATAGTTATAAATTAAGTTAAATATGAAATGTATGTTTGCTAATTTTAAAAAAAGTAAATAGACAAAATTTAAAATTTAAATTATCTAATGAGGAATATAAATATAAGATAAGAACTTCAGTAGTTATATTATGATGTTAGTACCGTAGCGACAGCTGTTCGATATATAAATGCACTATCGCTCCGCGCTTATCGTATCAATTAAAATTAATGAGTACTAAGTTACACTCTATATCTCAACTTAATTTTAACTTAAATAAAAAAACTAAAATAACGTCTCATTTTATATAATCTTCCGTGTATATTTTAATTTAAAAAAAATAAATCTACAAAACGTACGGTACCACCGCCGCACCGGCCGTAGGCTGTAACCTGCGGCCTTGTCCACATCTTACTACACCATGAACACTAACAAGTCAGTTACAATAAATACCAAAAATAAAACGAAAAAATGCTATTCACCGCTGACTGTCGCGAAACCAATTAAACACATGACGGGAGAAGTAACTCCGACTTATTTTTCAGATAATGACCGGGACTGGCAAAACATTGAAATAAACAAACACATTAGGTCACCTAACAATATTATAATTGTATAGAGTCTTTGTATAATGCACCCAGGATTTTTTTTATTATTGATTATTTCATTTTCTCCTCTCCAAATCCTAAAAATTTAAATTATTAATGTAAAATAGAATTTAAGTTTATCATAATATTTACAGTCTATTTCCATACTATTTCCCTAACTGCCTTTTTATTTATAATTCCTTTACCGGCCTTAAGCGAACGCTTGGGACAATCATCTCGCTTCAACATATAATTACCGAGATTTGTCTGACGTGAACACTTATGTTATTACCCTCTCACCTAGAAATTCCCAGAGATAATATTAATTCCAAAACCGAAAAAACCCACGAAAAAGTAACCTCATACCGTCCTATAAGTTTACTTCCAACTTTATTCAATATATTTGAAACAATTATTTAAAAAATGCTTATTCCATTGGCTACTGAAGCAAAAATTATCTCAGATACATAATTTTGCTTAAAACCAAATCATTCAACCATCCATAAACTACATAGAGTAGTTGACACTATATTCTTGGCACTAGAGATTAATTTCCTCATCTAGAGGAAAAACAATTCTGTGCTGTTATCATCTTGAACGTATCACAAACGTTTGATAGGGTCTAGTCCGCGACGATTTAATAATCAAACTAAAAAAAATGCTGCCGGCGCCTTACTTTCTACTATTAAAATCATATCTGAGCGATCTTTTATTTTACACCAGAACTCTAGTTACTCAAACTACTTTAATACCTTAGCCGAAGTTCACTAAAGAAGCGATATTTTTCCCTTAACTTATAACGTATTCACTCATGACACTCCTAAATCATCATTTACTAAACTCGGCACCTACGCTGATGACACGACAACTGTGGCTTCCAATGAAGATCCAGTTATAGTTTTTAGTATGATACAAAGACCCCTTAATATAATTCACCTCTGGACAAAGCGCTGGAAAATCAAAATAAACGAATCTAAGTCCTCCTATATAACACTTTAAAAAAAGACTATGCCCTCAAGTTAAAATAAACAACATTCCAAATCCTATCTGCAGAAGTACCTAGGCTTGATATTAGACAAAATACTAACTAGGAAACTCCAATTAAAAGATAAACGAAAAGTTCTTAATGCTCGTCTTTATCTTCTAATGGCCCCCCCTTTATATATATATATAAATATAAATATATTTTAACCGGCAATACTCCCGCGTTCCCTGATATTGCCGTGGAGCTTTCAGAAAACACGGGTCAACGTTGTTTATTATTTTTAATAAACTTAACTTTTTATTGGGGGGGGGACAATCCCCCACACGGCCTTACTCTTACAAATGAAATATTTTTATCATGATCATCAGCACTTACGCGCCACCTTAATAGCACGTCGTCGGCGGGATGAAACCACTCCCGTTTCTCTTTGCCTAGCGCTTTCCGTCAACTCTTTCTTCGACATGACCGCCTCCGTGAACCGGACAACCGCGTTCCACATTATCAGAGATTCCAACATGTGGGAAACGAGGTCGATGGAACAAGATCGCCGATCCGTTGGACGAGCACGATTTCGAAAACATATTACACCAGATTTTATAGCAAACTCCAATCACATATTAATTCACAAATCATTAAAGTATCTATTAACACACTTTCCGATAATCCATTCCGTAGACTAAAAGAAGATGGTATAGGATATAAAGATATAAAGACCTTCTTCTTTAGTATGTGAGTAACTAATATTAGTGCTGGGTATTACCACTGGGTAATTTCCCTCAATTCATATTACCCATATCATTTTGTATTTTTCTTTCTTTCAACAAACCTATTTACTGTACAGTTTTTGTGTATAAATTGTAGATTTAATAAACTTAATAAAAAAATAAAAAATATGATGTATTATTTGTTAATTTAAAAATTTAAAACTGAAAAAATTATAAACCAATGAAATAAAAAAAGAAATGTTTCTGGATTTATTATTTTATTTTTTAATTTATTTAACGTAATATTAGTTACAATGTTCAAACTAACAAATGTAAAAAAAAAAATGTATTTTAATGTTAACATTTTTGTAGATTACACCAATATTCTTATAAAACACAAAATTAATTCAGTCATAATTTATGTTCTACATCTCATAGACACAAATTAAAAATAGGCAAAGAATAAGTGTAATATTCAAAACAAAGCTGTTGCTTAGAACTTACCAGCACTGTAGGTTTTTAGAGCTATAAAGGATATTATGAAGTGAAATGTTTTAGTACACATATTATAATATTATTGAAAATTTTAAAATAAAATAAAATAATTAAAACAATTTATTGGCTTTAGTAATTATAAAATAATGCAATTTATTTTAATTTTCCAAGAATAAACAAATTAAATCATTTTTTTTCAATCAAAATGAATTATAAAAAAATGTATAATTTAAGTTAAAAATTAAATGTGTGATATTAACTATTATAATTTTAAAAAAAGTAACTTAACAAAAATTAAAAATTGCTAAGATTTCTTTAGAAATATAAATTAAAAATATGAACTCATTTGATTAAATTTTAGTGTTTTTTTTAATTTTAATATTCTAAGACAGAAAATTGAACATTACTTTTTAATTAGTCAAGTAGAGTTATTAAAATTGTTATAAACTAAGTAAAAATAAAATTTATGTTTACTATTTTTTTTAAAAAAGTAACTTAGCCAAATTTAAAACTGCAATTTTCCATTAACGAATATTAATATAAGATAAGAACTACTGTAGTAATATTATTATGTAGTTTTTTTAAATTTAATAATCCAAAATTGAAAAATGTATAAATATATGAAGAAAAAAAAGGAAATGAACCTGCTATGTTCTTAATGTTATATAACATCATATTAGTGACAATGTTATAATTAAGAATAAGTACAAGAAATAATGTATTTAAATGTTTACATTTTTGTAGACTATACTAATATTCATATCAAACACAAAATGAAACCACATATAAAATATGTTCTACAACTCGATGGTACAAATTTAAAATAGGCTTAGACTAAGTGCAATATTTAAGACAAAGCTGTTGTTTAAAAATTACCTTTTTGTATATTGCATCAGCTATGCAAAGGAATTAAATGTTATGAAGTGCAATACACTAGTATAGGAATTAAAATTTTGTTGAAAAATTTAAAATTAAATGAAATTATTTCTAGCGTATTATGGTATAGTATTAGATTTTAATCTCATCGCAGAATTTATTGGTTTTAGTAGTTATTAAAAAAAGTAATTTTTTTTCTAATGTCCAAGAATTAGTTAATTTGTTTTTAACAATCAAGTTGATTCAATAACGTAATATATAATTAAGGTTAAAAATAAAATTTATGATTTATTGTAAATTTTTATATGTAAATTTTTGATAAAAAAGTAACTTGTAATAAACATAAAATTATAAATATATTTTTAGGAATATAAATTTAAAATATGAAAACATTTGGTTAAATTATGGTGTTTTTCTTTATTTTCATATTCCAAGATAGAAAATGTTAATATATTTTTTTACTGTTAAAGTGGAGTTATTAAAATAGTTATAAATTAAGTTAAAAAAGAAATGTATGTTGCTATTAAAAAAAAAAAAGTAAATTGACCAAATTTAAAATTGAAATTCCTAATGAGGAATATAAATATATGATAAGAACTTGTGTAGTTTTAATATGATGTAGAATTTTTTTATTTTACAATACAAAACTGAAAAATGTATATATATATATATATATATATACATATGTGATGCAAAAAAAAAATGTATCTAGTTTTCTTAATTTTTTTGGGTTACTTTACATTATATTAATTAAAATACCCTAACTAAGAAAATGTATGAAAATTATGTATTCAAATACTTATATTTCTTTAGTTTACACCAATATTTATATCAAACACAAAATTAAACCACTTATAACATATATTTTACATCTTGTAGACACAAATTAAAAATAGGCCCAAACTAAGTGTAATATTCAAGACAAAGCTATTGATTAAAACTTACCTTTTTTATTACCTATACAAAGGAATAAAATGTTATAAAGTGCAATATTCTAGTATACATATTATATTCTTACTTATAAAATAATGTCTTTTTAAATTAATTCTCCAAGAATGAACAAGGTAACTTTTTATTCTTTACCAATCATGTTGTGTTAATAAAAACATTAAAAATTCAGGTTAAAAATAAAATGTGTGATGTTAACTATTTCTTTTAAAAATAGTAACTTGACAAAAATTAAAAATTGCTAAGATTTTTTTAAAAATATAAGTTTAAAATATGAACTCATTTGGTTAAATTTTGGTGTGTTTTTTTTTATTTTAATATTCTAAGATAGAAAATTGTACATTACTTTTTAATTAGTAACGTAGAGTTATTAAAATTGTTATAAATTAAGTAAAAATGAAATTTATGTTTGTTAATTACTTTATTTTAAAAAATAACATCATAAAAATTTAAAATTGCAATGATTTCTTTTGGAATATAAATTTGAAATGCTAACAAGATGAGTTAAATTAAAGCGATTTTCTTTATTTTCATATTCCAAGATAGACAATTTTAACATATTTTTTAAACTGTTAAACTAGAGTTATTATAATATTTATAAATTAAGTTAAAAATAAAATCTATGATTTCTATTCTTAAAAGAAAGTTAATTGACCAAATTTGAAATTGAAATTATCTAATAAGAAATATGATTGTAAGGAAAGAACTACTGTAGTTCTAATATGATGTATTATTATTTATTTTAACAATATAACACTGAATAATTTTTAAATATTTGAAGCAAAAACAGGAAATGTATATAGTTTCTTCTATTTTTTTACGTCATTTTACATTATAATAATTAAAATGTCCTAACTAAGAAAATGTATGAAAAATTATGTCAAATACTTATATTTTTGTAATCTACACCAATATTCATATTAAGCACAAAAAGGAACCATTTATTACATATGTACTAGATTTAAATTAAAAATAGGCTCAGAATAAGTGTAATAATTAAGATAAAGCTGCTGTATTAAAATTAACTAGAGTTTTGTTCTCATAAGCTTTACAAAGGAATACAATAATATGAAGTGCAATGTTCTAGTATGCATATACTCTTGTTAAAAAATTTAAAAATTATGAAATTATTTCTAGCTTATTATGGTGTGGTAGATTTTAATCTAATCGCAGAATTTATTGGTTTTAATAGTTAAAAATAATATAATTTATTATAATTCTTTAAGAAAAAACAAATTAACTCTTTATTTTTTACCAATCATGTTGATTTATTAAAAGAAAATATAATTTAGGTTAAAAATAAAATGTATGATGTTAACTAGTTTATTAAGAATGTAGCCTGATAAAAATGTTAAATTACAAAGATTTCTTTAAGAATATGAGTTTAAAATACGAAATCATTTGGATCAATTACGGTGTTTTTCCTTATTTTCATATTCCATGGCAGAAAATGTTAACATATTCTTTAAACTGGCAAATGAGAATTATTAAAATAGTTTTAAATTATGTTAAAAAAGAAAAGTATATTTGCTATTTTTTTTAAAAAAGTAACTTGACAAAATTTAAAATTTAAATTACCTAATGAGGAATATAAATATATGATAAGAACCTGTGTAGTTTTATTATGATGTAGAAATTTTTTATTTAACAATCCAAATCTGAAAAACTTATAAATAATTGACATAAAAAAGTAAATGATTCTAATTTGTTTTGAAGGTATTTTAACGTAATATTATTTACTATATTCTAATTTAGAAAATGTAAAAAAATTAAATAATTATTCAAATGCTCAAAATATTTGTAAATAACACCTATATTCCTACTAAACACAAAAAAAAAATCACTCATTAAATATGTTCTACATCTCATAGGCATAAATTAAAAATAGGCTTAGACTAAGTGCAATATTTAAGACAAAGCTGTTGTTTAAAAATTACCTGCTTTGAATATTGCATCAGCTATGCAAAGGAATTAAATGTTATGAAGTGCAATGCTCTAGTAAAGGAATTAGAATTTTGTTGAACAATTTAAAGTTAAATGAAATAATTTCCAGTGTATTACGGTGTGGTATTAGATTTTAGTCTTTTCGCAGAACTTATTGGTTCTAGTAGTTATTAAATAAAGTAATTTTTTTTTAATGTCCAAGAATCAGTTAATTTTTTCTAAACAATCAAATTGAGTTAATAAAAAAAAAAATACATAATTTCAGTAAAAATAAAATGTATGATTACCATTTTTTTAAAAAAAAAGTAACGTGATAAACATTTAATAATGCAAAGACTTCTTTAGGAATATAAATGTAAAATACTAACTCATTTGGTTAAATTATGGGGTTAATCTTTATTTTTATAATCCAAGACAGAAAATGTTATCATATTTTTTTAACTGGTAAAGTAGAGTTATTAATATAGTTTTAAATTAAGTTAAAAACGAAATGTGTGTTTGCTTTGTATTTTTAATTTAATAATCCAAAATTGAAAAATGTATAAATAAATGAAGTAAAAATAGAAATGCTTCTGGTTTTCTTATTTTGTTTTTGATGTTTTTTAACATAATATTAGTTACAATGTTCTAACTGAGAAAATGTAAAAATAAAAAATATGTATTCAAATGCCTAAATATTTTTAAAATACACAAAAATTCTTGTAAAACACAATATGAAACCCCTTATAATATATGTTCTATATCTCGTATACACTTATTAAAAATAAGTTCATATTAAGTGTAATATTCAAGGCAAAGCTGTTATTTAAAAATTACCTTTCTTGAACTTTTCTAAGGCTTTACAAAAGAATACAATATTATGAAGTGCAGTAGTAAAAGTTCTAGTAGTCATATTGTAATCTTGTTGAAAAATTTAAAAGAAAATGAATTAATTTCCAGCGTATAATGGTGTGGTATTAAATTTTAATCTAATCTCAAAATTTATTGGTTTTAGTAGTTATAAAATTATGCAATTTATTTATTTATCTTAATTCTCCAGAAATGAATAAGTCAAATCATTTTTTTTCACCAATCAAGTTAAGTTAATAAAAATATATACATTTTAAATTAAAAATAAAATCTATAATATTACCTATTTTTTTTTTTAAGTTACTCGACAAGAATTTAAAATTGCATAGCTATCTTTAGGAATACAATTTTAAAATACGAAATAATTTGGTTAAATTATGGTGTTTTTTTTTCATATTCCAAGACAGAAAATTTTAACATGTATTTTTAACGGGTTAAGTAAAATTATTAAAATAGTTATAAATTAAGTTAATATTGAAATATATGTTTGATATTCGTAAAAAAGGAAATTGACCAAATTTAAAATTTAAATTGAAAATAAGTACTACTGTAGTTTAATGTGATATATTATTATTATTTATTTTAACACTCTAAAACTAAAAAAATTATAAATATTTGAAGCAAAGAAAGGAAATGTATCTGGTTTTATTATGATTTATTAAAGTTATTTAACATTATATTAGTTAAAGTGTTCCAACTAAGAATTGGTATATAAAGTTATGTATTAAAGTACTCATAGTTATGTAGTTTGCAGCAATATTCATATCAAACACAAAATAAAACAACTTAGAACATATGTCCTACATCTTTTAGACTTAAATTAAAAATAGGCTCAAACTAAGTGTTATATTCAAGACAATGTTGTAGTTTAAAATTTACCAGATTTGTAGTTTTCTTTAGCTATAAAAGTTTAATACATATGTAAAAAGTGCAATGTTCTAGTATACATAATTAATGTATATTACAATGTGGTATTTGATTTTAATCGAATTGCATAATGTATTGATTTTAGTATTTATAAAATAATTAATATTTTTTAATTCTCCGAGAATAAACTAATTAACTTTTTTTTGAATTACGAATTTGAGTTAGAAAACAAAATTTAATTTTATAATAAAATGTATGATCTTAACTATTTTTAATAAAAGTAACCTGATCACTTTTAAACTTGCAAATAATTTTTTAGTAATATAAATTTAAAATATGAACTCATTTGGTTAAATTATGATTTGTTTTTCTTTATTTTAATATTCCAAGACAGAAAATATTAACATGTTTTCTTAACGAGTAAAATATAGGTATTAAAATAGTTATAAATTAATTAAAAAACGCAATATTTGCTATTATTAATAAAAAAGTAACTTGACCAAATTTAAAATTGCCTTGCTCCAATTAGAGATGTACAAAAAAGTTAATTTCTCACAATGTTTATATTTTTGTGACATACTCTTATATTAATATCTAACAGTTCATAATGAATATTATGACACAGGTTTCAAAAAGGTTTCTAACTCCATATACATTTTAAGACAATGATATGGGCAGTGGCGGCACCAGACATTTTTTCTAGGGGGGCAAGATCATGGCAAATATTTTTTTAATGAGGCAAATGTATACTCGTATATTATTGCCACTTTGAGGTTTTAATAATGATAATATTCATATTGTTGGGGTTGATACTTTTGTATACCTGTATCTGCTGAAGGCATTTCGTTAAATCATATAAATTACGAGTAATTAAGTTAACAAACAGAAAAAATGGAAGTTTAAAATACTAATAACAATAGTACTAAAAATCATATACATAGATTTTTTAACATTTTATAACAAATTATGTATAATCTTATACTCAATTTTATATTATTAAATACATAATTTTGATTCTTCTTACTATTCTTTCTCTTAGTACTATTAATATAATAATTCTTTTATAATACTTCTTTTTACTATTCAAGATATTATAATAAAATTATCATTTAGTATATAAATTCTAATAAAACTTCAACTTTTGATTCTTTCCTTAATTAAAAACTAAATGTCTGATTTGATTATGTAACTGTATAATATATAAAATAAATATTATACAATATTTATAATATTTTACATTAAATAATATACAATTTTAAAAAGTATTAAATTATTTATTATAATAAAAAGTTTATACTAATATAACTATAATAATAAGTAGGGAACGGATTTTATTGTAAATACATATTTTTATTGGAATGAGATATTTTTAATCTGATAAAAAATGTGCACGATTCAGATCATTCTTATTAAAATAAGCCCAATTTTATTTTACATATTTTTACATATTTGGGTAAAAATACATATATTCACATATTTTGTAAATAACTGAATATTTCGTAAATATTTGGGTATTTTTGGTTTTTTTCGTCAATTTACAACGACGTCAAAGATTATTTGCCTTATCTTAATGGCATTCACATACCCTATGGTCTATATATTATACGCTGTCGATGAAAGCCTAAAATAATAATATTTGTAATTTTCAATGACGATAAACATTATCTACGTTCTCTAAATGGACTTACGTACTTTATACACTGCTATCGTATTATACACTGTGGACAAGTGGGTAGGTAACGTGTTTATTCAATGTTACGGTCTTCAGTCTTCAGTGTATGTCTAGTTACTGTTCTGGCGGGCGTAATTATTTGCATCGTTTTATTCTTCATATCTACATCGAAATTTTGTTGTTTTTTTTATAAAATTGTTTAGAATGCCTAAAGTTGCAAGTTCAATCAATAATAAGGTAGCCGCATATTTAAAAGAATTTCCGAATGAAACATTTCAAAGTGATGGGAAAGTTTTATACTGTAAATGTTGTGAAAAATCGGTATCAATAGGCCAACGCTTTCAAGTAAGTCAACATATTTCTACTACCAAACATCAACAAAATAAAGAGCGTCAAAATAAATTTAAGCAACAATTTTTAACATCTTTACCATCTACATCTTCTGATGATAATTCGTCAACATTTTATACTGATTTGTGAAAAAATAAAAATTTTATTTCAAATCTAAATACTGAAACTGCCACCGCTATTGATAAAGCAAATAATTTGATGGAAAATAATAATTTAAAAAATAATTTAACATACATTTCTGCTAATTTTGGTTTTTTTGATTCATACTATAAAACAACTGGAAACTCGAAATATGTCCTTATCAGAAAGTTTATGCATTGTTGAAGAATCACAAAACAAATTAGAAAAATATCAAGGTCGCATGGGAAATGTAGTAAGAGAAAAATGTAAATATGTGATAGAAAAAAATCAAGGACTGAAAAATTTAAAAATAATTAAAGATATACACCAAGGACTAAATCCCATAGAATTATTGGATGTCGAACTCACACCACTTGATGTAGTTAATATGAAGTATGCTATCATTACGTCAGTTGATGTGGAACGTTCATTCAGTCAATACAAAAACATTTTACGACCAAATCGCCGCCATTTTACGTTTTTAAATCTTAGAGAATATGTAGTTTCGCATTGTTTTAATAATTATTAATTAGATAAGAGATAAGATTTTTATACTTACTTTTGGTACTTATTTTTTCTGTTAAGCGGTTATTACATATTTTGATTTTTTTTTACATATTTCAATAAAAATAAGTAAATATTTATGTACATATTTTGATTTTTTTATTACAATAAAATCCGTTCCCTAATAATAAGAAATAAAAAAAATTGAATAAATTAATATTAAGTTAAATATTAATAATTATTAGTTAAATTATTACAATTCACAAAATAATCCGTCTATTTTTATGTACAGAGGCAAATTTATCAACAACCATATTTAGATTTAAACTTTTGGATGTTCTTTTTTCAATATTTAGTATAGCAATAGATGTTAATTTTTCATTGTATATATGGTTTCTTAAATAAGTCTTTTTTTGCCTTAAACTGGAAAATGTCCTCTCTACTCCTACACTTGAAGGTGGTATTACAATAGCAATTGTGCACAAAATAAATGGTTCTGAAAAAGCCATTTTATAGTTTTCTAATAATTTTGCCAAATCAAGTATTGTCTTTATTTCATAATTATTTTCTTCTTTTTGTCTTTTTATTAATTTTGGTAAAAGTTTTAATTCCGCTTCTAAGCTGTCTGTATCAACACCATAATGAATTGCAAAAGGTAGTATATTTTCAAGATTTAAAAATGTTGAGTTTTTGGGATTTAATGAACTCATTCCTTTCAAAATTGGGCTATTAATATTGAATCGTCTATTTAGTTCACTCACCATTCTATCGATTACAGGATAAAATATCATTAGTTTTAGATCATTATTATTTTGTATTTTTCTTGATTCAGATATTGTTTCCGTTAAATAATGAGCAAGATTATCTGGTAGTTTTTTTGTTCTAACTAGTTTTTGGGTTTCTAAATTTTTAATGTTATTATTTTTAGCAGTTAAATTAACTTCTTTTATTAGTATATTAAATTTATTTATATCATTTCTATATTCATTTAAATGTAAAATCAATGCGTTAACAAGATTACAGCTAGAAGTTAAATTAGAATCAGATTTTTGCAAGTAATCTGAGACAATTTTCAATTCGTGTAAAGTTTCACAAAATAGATGTAAATAAAATAAAAATTCAAAATTAATATGACTTAACAGTGAACTGGCTTCTAAACTTTTTTCACATTTTGTTTCTAAGCTAATTTTGTTTAGTAAAAGCAATATGATTGATAGTGTTTTCTTAATAGCTATGCAAGCAGCTATTTGGCAGATCCATCTTGTTTCAGAAATACTTTTTAGTTAGTAAATACTATTTAGATTTTGTATAATGTTTTTTTTGAAGTTCAATAAATTGTTTGTGCACTGTTGATCTACTTATAAAATTGTATATTTGTTGAAGTAATGTAAAAAACATTTGTACTTCTGGAATATTCTTACAAATATCAACAATAACTAAATTCAATCTATGGTTATAAAAATGAGTATAAAAAGCATGAGGTATTTGACGTTGAAAAATTGCTTGGACACCATTAGTTTTGTCGCTCATTACCGCAGCTCCATCATAGGTCTGTGCTACACAATAATTAGTATCGATTGCACAATTAGACAATGTACATTTAATGTAATTAAACAATGCTTCAGCATTTAATGAAGAACAAGGGATAAATCCTAAAAATCGTTCATTAATTGTGTTGTTATAAAAATAACGAACCATAATAGAAAGCTGTTCAATTTTTGTTACATTTTTATTTTCATCTGCAAGAATAGCAAAGTATTTACATTATTTTAATTCATTTGAAATTGACTGCAAGACCATTTGACTCATTATTAAAAGTAATTGTATTTTTATAGAATTATGAGTATAATTGGCATTTTTTGGTAAATTTTCAATTTTATTTTTCAACCTTTCATCTTTTTTTGCATATAGTTTTAAAAGTTCAAGAAAATTTCCTTTATTAACACTGCTTTCACTTTCATCATGGCCTCGTTGAGCCACGTTTTGGCATGCTGTATACAGTAAAATTTCAGCAACATTGTAGATTTAATAACGGTTTTCTCTAATCAATGCCTCATTTGATGTATTTAATTGCGACTGAATAGATATAGTTTTCTTTGATTGTTTATAACCTTCCCACTTGGACATACATGTTTTATGAGTAATTGATTTGTCATGTCCTTTAATTCCACTAGCCTTATCCATAGCATTTTTCCAGTTTTTGAATCCACACTTACTAAAAGCTGAATTATCTGACTCCGACGAAAAAAATCGACAAGCAAAACAATATGATGCATTTTCAATAATACTATATTATAACCATGAATATTGTTTATACCAATCATCACGAAAATGACGCCATTCTCTACCAAATTTAGTTTTTGGAAACATTTTTGATAATGGTTGAGTTAGATTGTCATTTACAATTTTTGTAATATCACTTGGGCCAGCAACAGATTTTTCTAAAGGAACCTCCTGTTGTTTTTCTTGAATTTGCATTTGCTCAAGGCTTATTGTAGGTTCTTTATCGATCTCACTGTTACATGTACTTGAACTATCTGTTATACCTACAAATACAATTAATTAAAATAAACAAATAAAAAATAATATATCAAATTTAAATATACAATAATCAAATAATAACTTATAAATAAGTACTAATGTATAAATAATATTTTAAAAATATACAAATAAGTATTAACATATTTCTACCTTTATTAAATTTACTTTGTGACTTATGTAGCTATTTTGACTAATTATAATGATTTATTTTATTTTATTTCTAACAAAATAATTTATATATATAAGATAATTACTTGAATTTATTTCATCATCACTTTGAATGATATACTCGGTTGTCTCAGTTTGTTCAAATTCAACATTATCATGTGTATATATAATTCTTTTTTTTGAATTTGAATGAGTCATAGGCGTGCGCAGACCTTGCTGGCAGGGGGGGCAGAAAAGTGTTGCCGCTTATCTATAAGCACTCGTTATAACCGCGGTATCGCTTGTGGTTTGCTTAAAGTTGGACTACACAAAATTATCGTGCACCGCGCACTCTATGTTTACATATTATTCATTATATAAAAATATAAAATTATATTATAATGTTTTTTTAAAACTATATTTGGAAGAAAACTTTAACCCGCAGGAGGGGCAGTTGCCCACCCTGCCACCCCCCCCCCCCCCGTGCGCACCCCTATGGAATGAGTTGAAAAATAAGAGTCAATTTTTCAAATTTGATTGTTCATCATAAATTCTTAATTTCTTATTTATAAATGAAAATTAAAATAAGTAAGTATTTCCGCACTATATTTAACTTCCAACACTCTCCATGCAGTTGTATAATTTACACGGGTGACAAATATTATTCATCGTTATTCATGACATGTTTTTACGATTTTTCTTTTGAATATTAGTATTTAATTATTATAGGTAAAACCCAAAACAAAAATAATTCACTTATATTGTATATAGTATCCATAGTATAGTGTATGTATTATCTGCACGAGTATTTAATAATGCCAACGTGAATTACTAACGAATCATAAATATAAAACGATTTTAGTGAAAACCTGTCTATACGGGTGTAATATAAATTATTGAAATACATGGAAAATACTGTATTATTAGCGTTTTCTGATAAAATATAATCAATTTTAAAATCAAATTAAATGGTGGTGTATTCTATGGTGTATTATTTAAACGAATCCACATAAAAAAAGGACGATGAATTACACAGCAAAACATATGGAACACAGCAAATACATAAATACTTTAAATTTAAATTTTCGTTTGTTCTTCAACAGGTAGGGCAAAGGTGGGGCAAAACCAAATTTGGGTAAGGCGCTTGCCCTACCTTGCCCCCCCCTAGCGCCGCCACTGGATATGGGGCTCACAATTAGCAAATTTTAACTTTTTTTATTTTATCGATAAAAAATTAGAACATCAAGTATTGAACCAAATATAAAAATATTATACTATAAAATGGATATATTATGTACACTTATAATTATATTTATAACTTACCTGCTTTTAAGTCTTGATTAACCGTTCAAATTAATAAAATAAATTAAATCATAATAATGTATTTTACATATTTTTTATATTTATCCAATACAGGCAAGTCAACTATTTTTTGTAACTCAGTACGTAAAGTAAATAAAAAATATGTATATGTTAATTAAAAATGACCTACATTTTATTTGCAATTTTTTGGAAAGTTTTACTTGATTATTTTTAAAGTTGCAATGATTTAATTAGAAATATAGTTTATTCTTATTACAATATTGACGGGCTAACGACGATCGACCGATATTGGGTCGAGTGCGTCCTCACACACAATGAAATAATTACTCTTATGAAAATCTATACAATGTAACTAAGCATCAAAGGAGTGGCCTAAAGTGATTAATGAAAAAGAGCTTTTATGATATATGATACAAATAAATATATGAATATAATTAATTGGTGAATAAACACATGAAAAAATGGTATATAAATACAATTAAATAGGCGAAAAACGCATAAACAATTCGTATAAATACTGTTCAGGCATAATCATCGATATCGGCAGTGCCCCCTTCCCTCTGGACACTACGCGGAATTAGCATAACCACAAAGTTGTAGGTTCCTGACCATTGCCGACCGACACACGGCAAGTACCGTACCGTTACCGTAATTGTACTACGTCGTGTAAAAGTGCGCTCGGTTTACCGTAATTTGTACCATCGTCTACCGTTATTTTACCGACAATTACCGTCATCTACCGTCAATCACCGTCACCGCCATCTACCATACTACCATCACCGTCTGACAACCATCATCACCATAGTACGGTCTTTTTAATATAAATTTAGTTTATGTTTAGTAAATAATATTGTATTTATAAATAGTTTTCTTTTCTTTCCCTTTTGCTGGCCAGCACATCTTGTGCCACAATTATTAGTATTAAGTTTTACTAAAATAGTAGTCCGCAATGATTGCGGCAAACAAAACCGTATTGTTTTTATTTTAAATCCAAAAGAAAAACATTAACATACAGTCCATTTAAAAGCCAAAACATTTGGTCCTTCGGGCCGGATACTTATATTTGTGTTCTAAGTGATTGAATTCAGCACGTTTGTTTTACTAAACTTTGTTCATTATATTTACTCGTATATTTATATTTATATTTATTATATTCTCACAGTACAATGTTTTATTAAATATAGCTAACCGCTATCTAAAAATTGGACTTTGACCTCTCGGACTTATTTTATATACATTTCCACCGTATCTTGAATCGGTGCAATTAAAATTGTTGTTATTTTGTTTATATTTATTATTATCGGTTTTGAATTGTCACCGCCTTGAACGACGTGCGTGAAGTTGGCCCCCCCACTTCATCCTAGAAACTTCAAACCTTCACAGTCATTTTGCAATTAATTTGCTAGAATTTGCTCGGCTATTTTTAGAATTTGCATACCCACGGTTTTTCGCCAAAATACATTTTTCGCATAGGGGGGCAACTTCACGTAGCCCCTCCACTTCATCCTAGAAACTTCAAACCTTCACAGTCATTTTGCAATTAATTTGCTAGAATTTGCTCGGCTATTTTTTAAATTTGCATACCCACAGTTTTCCGAGAATATGTTAGGATGTATTTTAATACTTAATGTTTTTTCTATGCTATGTATTTTATTAAAACGTATAATTATTATTTTATATTACTAGCCCTTATTACCTAGGCGTTACTTGAAATTAGACGAGGAGATTTTTGTAAATTTATATAATTTGATCAAATATGATAGAGTGTAAAATGCACAAGCGTGTTTTATTGACTTTTCGTAGTTTGTGTAGTTATCAATATATGTATATATTTTACGATTTAATTATATTTATTTTAAAACTAGTTATAATAAAGATAGTATTAAAAACTATAACACCATATATTTTAACACATTTGCATACAACTTTTAATTTTAACTATTTCAATTATTAGAATTTGCATATCCACGGGTTTTCGCTATTTTTCACTTGAAATGCGTAATAATACCAATAATATGTTAGATAATATATTTACTGCTTACCAGTCATTAAGTCAGTGCAGAGTATTTTAATTATAATATATCTTATTTTCCGTTTATAATCATGATTTTGAATGAATTTCGCTAACTTTTGTAATTTAAAATATTCTTTTATTAATATTAAACAACTTTTATTAAAATATCATTTTTATGAAATATATTTACAGTTAATTGCAATTAATTTCTAAGGCTTTAAATAATTTATGAATTACATTATTTATACTTATATTTTAATATATACTAAAAGATGAGGAATTATCTGTTTGACTTTATAACTTGAAAACTTTACTATTTTTTTTACTATATCATTATGTAGTTCTCAATTGTTCTCATTTCTACGTATGTATGCAACATAATGCCCAGTATTATAAGCAACTACTCCGTAAAATATAAAACTGAAAAACAAATCATGAAAATTTTAATTTTATTTAATACATAAAGAGAAGATATTTAAATTTATTAAATATGAAATAAATTTTAGTTCTATGACTAACCTTTCCGTTTTTAGTTTGAGGTTAACCGGAAAATCATCCAATTTATAGTGAGAATCACCCACAAGCACAACAGTTTCAATAAATATGTGATTTTGAAGAGTACGAAATGATTTAATTACTCCATTACATGTTTCTTCTGGACAATCGTATGTCTTATTATCTTCATATAAAAGCAAGCTATTTTGTAAAGAAATTAATTTTTTTTCTTTCAATCGTGTAATAATTGTTGGGCAATTAATGGTTTTTCGATTTATTAACACATTGATTGTTAGAACATGAAATATGCTCTTTAGCTGAAGGTTCATCTTTTAATAGTTTCGTAATGATAAATGCAACGATACATTCTGAATTTATTAGTTTTGCATTGGTTACGCTTGTATCTTCTAGAAAAATTCCTTTTAGTATATGAAGTCGATCAACATAGGTTTTTTTTTGATGTTCAATGATGAGCTAACTCTTTACAAAATGTCAAAAAATTATTGTAACTTGCATCAATAAATCATTTATATGATATATATTATCAGTATACGCCATTACTATGATTGACTCTACAGAGTCAAATGGGCACGTATTTTGAACAAGATATTTACTTTTACTAATACGTACCGGAGTAGTCAAATTACCGTTTATTAATAAATTATCCAAAGTTGAACGCGTTAATGGAGTATTTAATATTCTTTCAATTTCAGGATGGGGTTCCATATATTAAGTCATTCTTCGTTTCTTACACGTTGTTTTCGGCATTTGAATAGTAAGAAAGTCATTTCCATGGCCACCCCAATTTTCAACAGCATCAAGTGAAGAATTAGAGGAAAGTGAATTATCAATGTTATTATTGTTCGTAATTGGTACATTAAATAGAGACTCAATAATAGCATAACTGTTGGTTGATGTTTTGTCCGATTTACTGTTAATTAAATCATATTTTTTAAGTATGGTTGATTCATCTTTTGCTACTTTGGACTCTTTGTAAGAAACGAGGTCTATGGTAAAAAGATGGTCTTTATAGTCAGAGTTGTATTTTGATAATAAATTTCTATGTGGAGAACTCCTAAAAAGTTTAGCATTGGATTCGATGTTTTTTAGATGAGTTATAACAAATCTATCTACAGTCATAGGACAAACATTAAATCTAAGTATATGATTTTTAAGCTCTTTAAATTCATTTTCAACAACTGCTGAACTTGCATTATTGTATAGAGAATCAAAAAATGTTTTCATAACATTTGTCCACAGGGGAAAATCTTTGCAAATTCGTAATACATGTTTTGCTAGCTCCGGAAGATAATATGCCGATAATCTATTTCCCTTTATTAAAACATTATGTTTACTTCGCTTTTGAATATTATTTAAATACTGGTACAAAGCATGATTTGCCGTTAAACTTTCTTCATCGATATCTTCTACATCACGTTCATTGTCTATACTTTGCAAATTGTCTGTATGGTCATTTTCGGCTGGTAATCCTTTCATTTTATTTAATAAAATTATATAAAATTAAAGTTATATAATTAAATCGTAAAATATATACATATATTGATAACTACACAAACTATGAAAAGTCCATAAAACACGCTTGTGCATTTTACACTCTATCATATTTGATCAAATTATATAAATTTACAAAAATCTCCTCATCTAATTTCAAGTAACGCCTAGGTAATAAGGGCTAGTAATATAAAATAATAATTATACGTTTTAATAAAATACATAGCATAGAAAAAACATTAAGTATTAAAATACATCCTAACATATTCTCGGAAAACCGTGGGTATGCAAATTCTAAAAATAGCCTAGCAAATTTTAGCAAATTAATTGCAAAATGACTGTGAAGGTTTGAAGTTTCTAGGATGAAGTGGGGGCCCCCTCGTGGAACTCACCTTGTCGTGGTGAGGGGGCTTGAACGGTCGTTCAATGAGGTTTAGTGCTATGCCAACGGTAGTGTATTCTACCAGCAGGGCCTCCCATGTTGGACAGGACTAAACTGAGAACGACCCGACTAAGAGTTCCACCAGGGGTGTTTACACCCCTGGCTCGCACCGATCTGGCTCTGGGCTTGGTTGACTGGGGCCAGGAGGCCTGAGCATGCCTTTCGCTGACGAAAAACCGGCTCTCCTAACCCCCAACTCGTCAAGGGGGTCACTTGGCACGGGGATAGTTACGTGTCCACGAGGACCCTGTGTGGCTCTGGCGCACCACACAGTATCCAGCCTTACCGCGTCATTCGGGGCTCTGACGCGGCGGACTCTCATTCCCTTGACTATCGTGGGAACAACATGGAGACTACAAACAGCAAACTGGATAGAGAAACTGGAGAAACGGAAGGAGAATTGGACTCGGCAAACCGGATTACGAAGGACACGATGATGGAAGCAGGGACGCCGGTCGCAGCAGCGGCTGCAACTGGCACCCCGGGAGGTCACCTTAGGGAGAAGCTGTTTTACAGCTATTCCCCAACGGTGGCCTCGATGTGCTCCTTGGAGGCGAGGGAGGAGAACTCCTTCACCCGCGTCAAGGAGCACATCCGGGCCGCTTCCGCGATCGTCGCGGAGAAAGGTGGAAAGGGTGTCCATAAGGGCATCCAGGAAGCCATCCGCGGCGTTGAGCGGGAGCTCGCAGTCCTTCGGGACTGCAAGGCCCGCATAAGGGCTGCCAGGGCCGAGGCGGTGGAGTCGGAAAGGGACGACTCGATTGTCGCCCCGGAACGACTCCCCGCCAAAAGGCCACGGACAGAGGCTACCCCTGAAAAGGTAGCCTCCTCTCTTGCTCCAGTCGCTGGGGACACCACAGTGCAAGGCTCTCTGAGCCTGGTACTGGAGGCCCTCAGCAAGGTCCAATCGGACCTGCTGGAGCAAGGGAAGGCTATCGCGGAGCTCACGGCTGAAAACCGTGAGCTCCGGGGTATGCTGTCCCAGCCGCTGCAGCGATCGGAGCAGCAGCAGCCACGCCAGCAGCGCCAGCAGCGTTATCTCTACCAGCATGGCGAGGTGCAGCTGAAGCAGCCGCAGAAGCAGCAGCAGAAGCAGCGCCAACAGCAACAGCAGCAGCGGAAGCAACCGCCGCCGCTACCGCACACTGCGAAGTCTGCGCCCCCGGCAGATACGAGGAAGAAGGAGGAGGCCGCTGTCCCGTCTCCACCTGCGCCCGCTGTGGACCCAAATCCGACCTCATGGGTTGAGGTCGTGAGGAGGGGACGAAAGCCAGCGGAGCGCTCTAGTGGTCCGAAACCGGTGGCGAAGGGGAAACCTTCGCCCATTGAGGCAAAGGCGGCCCTCATACGGAGGCGTGTTCCCCAAACCTCGGCGGTCGTTATAGACCGACCGACCGGTGAGGGGGTTACATTGACCTCCGTAATGAAGAGGGTCGCCAGCAAGGTCAATCTCGACGCCATCGGCGTCAAGATTCGGACCACAAGGACGACGAGGATGGGCGGCATCCTCCTCGAAGTCGACGACGCTGCGGGGGCCGACATCCTGGCGGACAACGTCAGGGCCGTCGTGGGGGTAGACGCTCGGGTCAACCGACCTGAACGTCGTACCCCGGTCCTGCTTCTCGACGTACCGGAATGGTGCGAAGAGGCGGACGTCGAAAGCGGCTTGACCCGCACCGGCCTCGTCCGGCGGGACTTCGCAAAAGACGGCTCTCCGGCCGTCTTCTTGCGGAGAAACCCGGGCGGGCGAGGCGGAATGGTCGCCCGGTTTGACACAACGTACTCGGCAGCTTTAAAGCTTGCCGAGGCACGTTGTGTCATAGTCGGGTGGACCAGGTGCCGGGTCAGGTTGCTGGAGAAACGCCAGCAAACCTGTTTCCGGTGCCGGAAGCAGGGCCACATGGCGGCGGCCTGCAAGGCGGCGGCGAAGGTCATCATTCCGGCACAAGAGGGGTCTTGCCCGGCCCCTCCAAAGGAGGATGAGACGATGGACGTGGCGGAGGACGGACGCCGGCCAGATGTTTCACCCACCTAATCAGTGAAAAAATGTGAGGGAGGAGCGGTAGACATTAATTTGCCGCTCTTCCCTTGATATTTAAAAGAAAAAATTTGTATTAATCTTTGTAAGGGGTGGTGTGGCCGGGTATTGTCCGGTCACCCACCCCAGCGGAAAATTGTTTTTTGTTGTTTTATTTATTTCAATAAACGATGGCGACCCACTGCCCTAAGTACTGCTTAACAGGTCTTCAGGGCAGTGGGTGTAAACGCCGATTTAAAAAAAAAAAAAAAAAAAAAAGGATGAAGTGGGGGGGCCAACTTCACGCACGTCCTTGAACGTCGAGCAATAATTACCAATAATAATATTATTATTGTCGGTTTGAGAATACAACGTGCATCTGTTCACCTATCGCGTGTGACACATCAGTACATGCATCAGTAGAACATTTTTATTAACTTTTCCGCTTTAAATTATATAACTCATTCTTATTTTTTAAACTGAATCTTAAGTACTCCGTGTTAAATATACCATTAAAAAAAAAAAATTAATTAATTAATTAATATACATATAATACATATATACTTTCTTATAGTTTGATATATTCAATTTTAATTGAACATGGGTGTTTATGAGGAAGCGAAAGCACGCATAACTGGTCTTCAGTGTAGAGTACAGCGTATTTACGATGCTGGGGAAGCAATAGAAAACGATCCAACAAATAAACTGGCTAAAACTAAATTTAAAATAATGTACGCGACACTTGAAAATTTATTTACTGATTTCGAAACGCAATTAATGATAATAATACGTCAGCAATGTAAAGGTACACCCGTGATAGATATTGTCAATCCAGATAAATCGCGTGCTCTTTTTGAAGAGAAATACATTGGTTGTAAAATATTTGCAGATGAACATTTACCTGAGGTAGATGCCGACGCATCGCTTAATAAAACATTTTTTGAAGTAAACAACCCCAGTAACTCACATTCCTACCATCCGATTGAAAAGTTAGTTGTACCTAAATTTAGCGGAAATCCGATAGAATATACCAGCTTTAGAAATATGTTTGACAAATTAATTGGGGAGACTAATATGTCACCAGTGGTAAAGTTTGGATATTTGAAGTCATACTTGGTAGGAGAACCATTGGGTTTGATAGCAAATCTTATGTTGACCGATAGTAACTACGAACTTGCTTTAAAGCAATTAACTGATCGCTATTCAAATCGCCGTGTTATCGCAGATAATCACATTGAAGCCCTATTTAGTGCACCAAGAGCAACCCTTGGGGATGGTAGTTCTATTAGAAAACTACTCAATGTAATTTTAGAGTCTACGGGTGCCCTACAAAATCTGTCTTATGCAATAGACCAATGGGACCCAATTTTACTCCATCTGTTGCAAAAGAAATTGGATAATTATTTAAGAGCACAGTGGGAATTATTAGTAGATACGTCCGAAGACCCATCTATGACAGAGTTTACTACGTTTTTGACAAAATATTGTAAATCCGCTAATGTTACTCAAGAAAGTGTCAAGCTAACAACAAAAGGACACAAACTAAACAAAACTACCGCATTATTTAGCAGCCAACCAGAACGTAAAATTGAACAAGAAAGGAAGTTTAAAACAATCAAGTATAACCAAAACGTAAAAAAGTCATTTTTCTATCCAGTCTGTAATGTCCAGCCAGGTCACTTACTAATTAACTGCCAAGCGTTCAAAGATAAAACACCGATCGAGCGTCAGCAAACCATCAAAGATTTGAAAAGATGTTTTATCTGCTTCAGTATGCACATGGCAAGTGAATGTAAAAACCAACGAAACTGTTCTCAGTGTAGTGGTAGGCATCATACTTTACTCCATTTAGAAAAAACCGAATCGACCGTCACTACAACTCATTTAACAGTTGCTGCAACGAAAACAAAAGGATATGGTACGTCTGTTTTGCTAGCGACAGCATCTGTGGTTCTTCAAAACAAAAATGGGCAATCCATTATCGTTAGACCGATATTAGGCTGAGTGCGCCCTCACGCAATGAAGTAATAATTCTTATGACAATGCATACAATGTAACTACGCATCAAAAGAATGGCCTTTTATGCGATTAATGAAAACAAGAGATTCTTTTATGATACAAATAAATATATGCATATAATTAATAATGAATATATTAATATAAATTAATTGGTGAATAAACACATGAAAAAATGGTATATAAATACAATTAAATAGGCGAAATACGCATAAACAATTCGTATAAATACAATTAAATAGGTGTGATTGCCGCGTATAGACACAAATAAATAGCTTTAATTGTCTCGTATGAATACAAAACATGAATAAGATGAACCAATCTATTGATAAAAACGTGGTTTTGCAACAAAGAAATTAAATGTAATCGATGCACACCCACGTGGAGACTTGTTGGCCTTTACACCTCGACACAGTTAGACGAGAAAAGAGAATCGGACATGAATACAATCGGATGCATGAAGTAAGAAACACAAAACGTGATGGCCACACGTGTATGTTGGGCGATCAGAACACAACAGTTGATGCTGTCGTCGACCGCACTGTAGCGAGATACAATACGAACTGTTACTGTTGGCGAACGGCGTTCTTTTCCGAAGACAGTTGACGCCAGTCGCACGTATCCGGGACAATCGGTTGAGGGTTGACAATGATCACACAATATTCAATACATAATCCGTTAATATTTATTATAATATAGAACCTATAAAATCGATACGTGTACAAACTGATGGAACGGATTGGGGGAGACAAGATGGAACACCGCCGTGGAACCGCTGGTGTATCGGGTGAGCTGAGCGAACCGTGGAATGGCTTGAGTTGTTGAAATCCGGAGCCGGAACAGGATGGTCGGCAGAGCAGCACGAACTGATCGAAAGGGTTTCGATCGCACGAAACGCGAATTATTATCGGGGGTCGTACTTCGGTCGCCGTACGTCTACGGACGACCCAGAGCAGCGTAATGTTAACCGACCAGTTTATAAGCTGGTGCGGTGCACGGTAGAAGAGTTAAAACTTCTCGTGAACAAGCGAGCGTGCTTGAGAGACAGCAGGCGGCACAAGAACAAAACGTGTGTGCACTCGAGCGGATCAGCAGCAAAAACAACGTAATACAAAAAGAGCGAGTGGTGGCAGCCGAAAACGGCAGCGTACGGAGCTTCAACAGTGTTGCCACCGTGCGGAATGATCATATGTTGTCTGGCGAATCCTTGGCCACTACAATGCGCCAAAAGGCACTTATTGCAAACAGTGAGGCGCGAACAGTTACATACATATGAATGATAACCAAAAACCGTACCGGCGCGAAAACATGAATTTGAAATACGTTTGCAACGCGAACATACACAAATATTAATGATGAACAGCTTATTATATATGTGTTGCTCCAATGTTTAAAGATGTTTCGGGGGTCTGTATACATTTTAAGACAATGATATAGAATACATAATTGACAAATATAAATTGTTTTTATATTGTCCAGATAAGACTTAATGCGACATTAATTAGACCCATTTTAAACATTAAATTAAATCAAAAAGAACTCTCATATAAGTATTAGTAATGGTATTAACTTACTTTTAACGATGTCTTCTAAACCTAAACAGACAAAAAAAAAATGTAAAAACCTGCAACAATATGTAATAAATATTTTGTTCTTGTGGAAAAATAAAAAATAAATTAATGAATGTACTATCAAGTTTATTATTTAATTTGAAACAAAGCAATGAATGTGTTGATTATAATTGATATATTCTTATAATAAAGTGCTTTCTTTATTTTAATATTCCATGACTGAACAAGTTAACTTATTATTTTGACTGGTTAAGTTGAGTAAATTAAAAAGTATACAGTTTAAATAAAAAGTCAAATATCTGTTGTTTGATTTTTGTATAAATTAAGTAACTTGATCAAATATATAACTGCAATCATCCAAATAGATATATTAAAATAAGTTAAGGATTTCTAATGACAACAACGTATTTATTATATTATATTATAATTCGTATAACGTAAACTAATATTAATAATGAAGATTGTTCATAACATTTGTGTCGACACAAAATTCAATGTGGTTCCGGTCTTCATTTACATTTTAAGACAAAGATTTGAAGCCCACATTAGACAATTATTAAATGTATTTTTTGTCCATATAGAGCTGGTGCAATAAAAATTAGATCCATTTAAAAAATTTATTAAATCAAAAGTAACTGCTATGCAAGCTTTAGTTGTCTTTATAACTTACTCTTTGTGGGTTCCCATAAATCTACATAGACAAATACAATAAAATAAATTGTAATTTTTATCAATATATTATTTATATATATATTATTAATTTAATATTTTATCAATACTTTTTGCACTCAGAGAAATAAAAAATGTAATATATTTATATTAATTGTTTTATAGTGTAATGTAACATATAATTTTAAACAAAGCAAAGAATTTCTTAATTATAATATGTATGCTGGCATTATAATTTTTTTTTGTTTATTTTAATGTTCCAAGACTAAACAACTTAACATATTTTTTTTGATGATAACGTTGAGTTAATAAAAATATATATATATAATTTAAAATAAAACACTAATGTGTGTTGTTTGATATTCTTTTAAGCATAAGTAGCTTGACAAAATTTAAAGATGCAATGACCTTACTAGGAATATAATTATTTTCTAATTACAATATTCTTGTAACATACACTAATATTAATAATGAACTGCTCATTATATATGTGTTGCTACAATGTTTAAAAAGTTTTCAGTGTCTTTATATATTTGAAGACAAAGATTTGGAGCCCACAATAGATATATATATATTTATATATATAGACTGTTTTTATTTTATCCAGTTAAGATTGGTGCGACATACATTAAACCCATTTTAGAAATTAAATTAAATCAAAAGAGACTTCCAGTAAGCTTAAGTTATGTTTTCAACTTACCTGTTGGGAGCATCACAATCACTATAGAGACGAAATAAATTAAATAAATTGCAATAATCTTTTATAAATATTTTATTCTTATAGAAAAATAAATAAAAAATGAATGTGTATCAAGTGTATTATAATGTTATACTTGATTTTAAACAAAGCGATGGATGTATTGATTATAATGGGTATACTTGTAAGTTTAAGTGGTTTTTTCTATTTTAATATTCAAAGGCTGAATTATTTAACGTATTTTTAAACTGGTAAGTTACTCTCCTTATTCTTCAGCTTCTCGTGTCTTCCAATCCGGTCCTCCATTCAATGACTTTACGTCATTCCCCACTATATCTTTCCATCTCAATCAAGGTCTCCTAAAGTGGTCTTTTTCCTATTGGTTTCTCTTCCATTACTATGTGTAAAAGTGGATTTGGACTTCACTAGGCATATCCAGCGCACTGTGATCTTTGGCTCCTGATTGTGTCTATTATGTTTTGCCTCTGAGAGAGTTTCCCCAATTCTTTATTTTTTCATATTTTCCACTCTTCGGTTTCCTCGTCGTTCACTGGTACAAAACTCTTCATTAAGGGTTTTTTTAAAACACCGTTAATTTTTTTTTCTTCTTTTTTCTTAAGGGTCATGTTTCTGCACTATAAGTGATTGCCAGGCGTAGCAGGGAAATATTTAAATATTTCTTCATTTCTCTTGAAAAAGGCCACAACCCTAGTATGTTAGGAAATCCATAAAAGCATTTGTTTCTTGGTAGAATTCTTGATTATATTTCTTTCTCAATCTCATTTTTTCTGTAATATCGAATTTAAATATTTAAATTCGTTGACTTTGCTAAAATCATAGTCATCAAATTTTAAGGATGAAACCAGTTTCGCACTGTGTCAGCTTCCCATTACTATAATTACTAAAATGAAAAACTAATAATAATAATTACTAAAATGAGTTTTATCTTCATTTACCTGTTGCCAGGCGCGGATCCAGAGGGTGGGCTGGGTGGGCCCGGGCCCATTTAAAAATTTTCAATGACCAAGATTTTTGGATATACAAATCACTGTTTTTAAATTATTTCGAACATTTATTTTTATTTTTACTTTTTTTAATAAAATTATATTATAGCCATATAATTCGTGTAAGGCGAATGGAGACTGATTCAATAATAATACATCAATATTTTTAATATGGTATTTCTTATTTCCTAATGAATAGGTAATTTTCCGTAATTAATTGAAATATTACAGTGTATTTATATCCAAATGTTGATCGACGTCCGTCGCACGCGACACGCTGATAAAACACCGATAAGAAATAATTAGTAACTCTGCACCAGGTCGACCAGATATACAATATACCTACTACTACTACATAGGTATTAGAGCTAACACAAACTTCAAACGTTTTTATTATATTAATTATTAATTGTATTTGTTGTAAATTTCCTTTACTATATATCAAATATCGACGTTGACGTGCTGAGCATATACGCCATATAAGTAAGTTTTATTTATATTTTAAAACATAGATTTTGAATTTTTAAGATAAAATATATATTAATAATTAATTTAAATTTGTATAATTCTAGTCATAATAATATTAGGCAGTAATATTTGTCGACTGAATATCACGTTGAGTGCCACGGTTGACACGTAGTCGACGACAAAACTGTGACATGGTCCGGAGCAAGGTCGGATTTAGGGGTGGGCTGAGTGGTTATTCAGTAGGATAACGTGATTTCAATGGTATATTTGGATTTTGTTTATATCTATACATATTACGTATGTCTACACATAATTGTTACATAGATATATATATATATATATATTTATTATTATTTTGTATACCTATAACCATAATCCCAATAATAATATCCGTACGGAAAATAATAATGTCAGTATTAATGTTAAAATTAGCATTCGGAAATCTACTGGGTTAAGATAATTTTAGTAATTAGTAAATACGTTTTTAGGTCATGAAACGTTTTTTTGTCCCTCTTCCCCAGTTGACTCAATCTGAAACTGTTCCTTCAAAAAAAATGTGTGAATCTAAAAATTAGTATAACAGTGAGTCTACAATGAGTGTTATTGATTGCATTGATCTTGATATTCAAAAAAATATTTTCGATTTAAGTCAAAAACTTGAAAATGGACCAAATCAACCTGATTTTACTTTTCCGAGACGAAACAATGGTGAACAACTGAGATCATTTAATAATTCGTGGTACAAATAATACGCATGGCTAGAGTATTCAAAGATTAAAGACTCTGTATTTTGTTTTTTACTGTCGACATTTCACAACACACGTTTTGGGCTATTGCGATAACACTTTGATATCTAAAGGATATTATGATTGGAAGCATATAGGAAAGATGTTAGAAAAACACGATTCTTCAAACATTCATAAAAATTCTTTTGAAAAATATAAATCGTGGAAATCTACTAAAAAAATTGGTTCAGTAGTAATAAAATTAAATACTCAAATAAAAGAAGATATCTTAAAAAATCGAGAAATTATGATGTCGTTGATCAGATGTGTATTATTTTGCGGAAGACACGATATCAGTTTACATAGTCACAGAGAAGCAAATAGTGCAGTCAACTGTAATAACGGCAATTTCATCGAGTTGGTCAAATTGCTTGGATTTGAAAATGAACACTTTAAAACAAATTTAAATTCATTACCGAAAAATGCTAAATACACTTCAAAAACAATTCAAAATGAAATTCTTAGTGTGTCGTGTAAAGTTATTTTGAAAAGTATTGTCAAAGAAATCCAAGATGGAAGTAATTTTTACAGTATAATTGTCGATGAAGCTAAAGATGAATCTAACACAGAACAAATGAGTATTTGTGTACGCTATTTAAATGACAATCGCATTAATGAAAGATTCCTTGGATTTATTGAACTTGAAGATTTGCATGCAAAAGCACTTGCTAGTAAAATTTACATTTTCTTGTCTTCTATTAATTTGGACATACAAAATTGTATTGGCCAATCATACGATGGTGCATCCGTTATGTCGGGAAGCATCAATGGAGTTCAGGAACTTATACTTGAAATGTCTAAAAACCCATACCCATATGTGCATTGTTATGCCCACCGATTAAACCTTGTTTTAGTTGATACATCAAAAAATGTTTCATCTATTCATAATACAATTGGTATATTAGAAGCAATATACTCATTCCAGACGTCTTCTTCACTACGTCACACTTTATTTATGGAAGCGCAAGAAAACAGTGATAAAATACTAAAAATACCACAGAATTGTGACACAAAGTGGGTTTCTAAGTACAAAGGTGTACATTTTTTTAAAATACGTTTCAAATGTGTTAGAGCTTTAAAAATATGTATTACAAGTAAAAAACCAAAAGAAGCTGCAGAAGCTCGAGGTTTATTAAGCCAATTCGCAACTTTCGACAATTTATTGATGCTTTCTGGTTTAGATGATCTTTTGTTACATATAAACTCACTTTCAGTTTATTTACAATCAAAATCTATAGATTTAAGCAAATGTTTGTCACTTGTTGAATGTACAAAAGATCAAATTAAAAGTATGAAAAATGAAAATAAATTCAATGATATATATGATAAAGTTATTGATGTTGTTGATGATTGTGAAATCAGTGTCCCAGCCGGGAAAAATAGAAAAAAAAATGCATCATCAAAACTTAAAGATTATTTTGTGAAAAGTTGTGTGGTGCGAAATCATACGGACGATATTTCTGATAATAAAATGAAAATGAAAATTCAATACTTTGAAATAATTGACAATATCCTTATGGAAATGAACCGACAATTTAAGCAAACTAATCGTATTGAAGCTGTGGAAGCCTGCAATCCTAGTTCTAAAATGTTTTTAGACTTTAATACATTCTTGAAATTGCCAGGAATTTCTACAGATAACCATTTTTTTGAAAAGTTAAAAGCACAATGTGACATAGGGGAAAAATTGTTTACTACAGAATCAAACTCTATGGAAATTTACATAATAATTAAAGACATGGGTGCATCGTTTTTAGAGATGGAAGAAGTATACAGACGAATTTTAGTTATTCCAGTTTCAAGTGCTACACCTGAAAGAAGTTTTTCTACGATGGGGAGAATTAAAACCTTCAACAGATCAACTATGACAGGAGAACGCTTGCATAACCCTTGCTCTGGCTGTCAATCGAAAGAGAAAAAAGTGAAGAATTAATAACGAAGCCAGAAGAAATTTTAAATGAATTTGCTCTTGACAAGTCTAAAAGATTAAATTTCTCAATATAATTTAATAATAATAATAACATCTAAAAAAAAAATTATTTGTATTAAATTTTACTATGACAGTATTTCCTATCAATATTAATAAAAAAAAAACTATAGTAATTATTTTACCGATATTGGATCTATTTCTACATTTACTATCTTAATCTTAACGAATGTCTCTATAATACTTATCTCAATCAGCTTTATTATTTTTTTGTGGGAAACTAAGTTCCCTCAATCAATTGATCAAGCTTACTCGGTGAATACTGTCATATGCTTTTTTGAAGACTATGAATAGGACATCTATCTCCTTGTCGAACTCTAGTATTGAAATAGCTATCTAGCTATATAGCTAAAGTATCTCTCTTTATTGAAATCGCTTTCTGAGAATAAATATCTGATCTACTGTCGACCTTCCTGGTCTTAATCCTCCCTAATAATCACTAATGGTTAGCTCTGCTTTTATTTTTAACCTTGATAGAATGAAATTTGAATAAACTTTATATGCCATGCTTAAGAGAGCTTTTTCTCGGTATTATAGCAGTCTTGATTATTTCCTTTCTTTTGAATTTAGTATATCACTGATGTTTTTCATTCTTCCAGTAATTTTTCGGTTGTCCAGATTCGGCAAATCAGTTTCCACACTCTAAAAGTAATATCTTCCTCTCCTTTTTAAAAAAGATCTGCCTGGATTTCATCTTTTCTGGATGATCTATGGTTTTTAAAACTATTTATTTGAGTTCTTATTTCTTCTAAAGTAAGTTCTGTGCAATCTCATTACCTCTAGTTTTCAAGTTAAAATTGAATACATTTTCGGGTTCTCCACAATTTAACATACCTTTGAAATACTCCCTCAAATTTTTGGTCAACTTTTTGCTGATTATTATCAATGATCTATCGTGCATTCTTAGAAAACTTTCTTTTTTTATGTGACCGTCTTTGAAGTTGTTTACATGTATGTACATTAGACTGGTCTTTAGTTATAGCAGATAAAAATAATAGATTTATATTTGATTCAGAATCCTATTTTTTTCAATATAATATAAAAGTAATTTGGGCTAAATTAGATCAGTTTTCCTAACCTCCTTCCCGTGCCACATTATTGTTGAAAAATTGCTGAAGAAGGCAGTTTTATGATTTTTTAAATTTATTATAAACCTGAGAGCACTTAGCGTGAAAATATATAGAACCTTAATTATGGAACTCAATATTGTCTATAAGAAATGTTCTTATACTATTTTTCATATATCTATTATTTAAAAAAAAAAAAAATTAAATATTTAATTTATTTGTTAAAATTGAATATTTCAATAGTCATGACTCATGATAAAGTAGATTTTTTGCAATAAATATAAAATACAAATCTTATTTTACATAGGTACTAATATTTTACTATTTATTATTATCAAAGAAAAATTTTGCTTCCAAATTTTTTTTTTTATGTGACCAGGATAAATATTTAGGTATTTTTGGATAACCTAGAAGAAAAAAGGAAAAAATTAATTATAAATCATAAAACAATTCTAAGGTTCTATCACTGGTAGTAAAAGTTGTTTCTGATTTTCATTTCTAGTGAATTTGTCCTTAAATTCGATTATTTATTTTACACCCCTCTCGGCAGTATTATTGACAATTTGTAAAGAATTAATTAGGTTCTCAGCTGATTGGTATGTTATATTAAATATTTTAAGTAAATTTAATGATTCGAAAATTCGTGGGAAATTTTTTGTTCAAAATGTCATTGACGTTTTTCATCTTCAAATGAAATTTTTTCGGTCCAAACTCTTCCTTCTTTTTTGATATTGATGTACTTTTAAATTCAATTAGTTTTGCAGCAGTTTTTTTTTCTAGTATCTAGTGAAATCCTTTCATCAAATATGGAAGATGCAATGTACTCTTCATTTAAGTACAACAAATGATTTAAAAATTTTGATAAACCTAACTCTGCAATTATTTTATCGTCATTTTTATATTCATGTAATGCACCTATGAAATATACGTCATTTAAAGGGGATTCAATAATATTTCTAGCCATACACTACGATTTTAAATATATTTTAATAATAAACACACAAATTATTCTTGAAGCATTTTCTTTTACTTTATTAAATTTGAATTAAAATCGAAGCAAAAATATTTTTAAACAACAAATACCTTTTGTCATCTTTTGAACCTGATGATATAATATGCTCCAGGCATACGAATTCTTAAACCACTAGGTGGAGATCCTCCAAATTTTATAATAACTAGTTCGATGAATTCTTTATAATCGTTTCTGGGTTGATCTTCCGTGATTTTATTCAGACAAAAAGACAATTTTTTCACATATTGGTAATAAAATAGTTAATAAATTTTTGTCTATATTCCAAATAGATATATTTATTTTGTTAATCTCTTTCTAAGCTTTTTTGAATCGCTTGAAAATTGCGATATCTGGTCTCGATGACATATGCAATTTCGCTTCATTTATTGTAGCTTGAAGAATCAATTCAAAAATATAATGACGGTATGTTAAATATAAAACTTCTCTACCTAACTGCTGCTCTAATAGAATACAGGCCTCATTTAGCTGCCCAGTATTTATTTCTACAAAGCACATGTTATAAAATCATACTCGAATACATATTCTTTATCTTTATTTCTTTGTGATAAAAGTTTGCTGCCCGAAATTTGATTATTTGTAGAACCAACTAACTAAATATATTGTCGCTTCATTATTTATAAAATTATATATTATATAAAGAATAAAAAAAAAAAAAAAAAATACTAAATTCAAATCAAACTGTACACAAATTAGAACAGCACACTATACAGTTAAAGCTATTGAACGCCAAATGAGTATTGATAAAATGTTAACTAAATTAAATAGTAAGTAGAGCAGCTAATAGCAAATTCCAATTATTTAACGATAGGTAATAGATACTTAACAAACAGATAGCCTGAAAAATTGTAGATAAGCTATCTACGATACGACATTAATCTTAAATCTTAAATATAAAGTTACCTAGTTAAACGTCTTAATAGTACCGTAAAATACAATTATCGATGGTAAAACCAGGAACAGAAAAACATTTGGAAATACGAGTGTCGTGTAGTCGTGGAGATACTATTTTTTCTTTTATTTGTAAACTACAATTTATTATATAAATCTGATTATAACAATAAAACGGTAGATCCAATGAAATTGCTGCTTGTAAACACATTTTTAGGACATTACATTTTTATGATTTCATACAAAATATTTTATCTTAACTTTAACTGTTCATAAAATACATTTAAATATTCATTAAATATCAAATTTGCCAAATAAATAAAATATATAACATGTAATTCTTTTTCTTAGAAAATAATAGATTTACGAAAAATATTGTAAGTATATTTTTTATAGACAATATTAAGCTCTACAATTATGGATCAATGTATATTATTTTGCTTAGTACTATTGTTTTTAAAATAAATTTGAAAAACAACAAAACTACCTACTTTAGCAATTTTTCAACCTTTATGCGGCACGGGAAGGGAGCGAGACAAGGTGATCAAATTTAGCTCAAATGACTTACCTAACTAACTAATAACTAATAACTAACCTAACTATGTAATAAAAAAAATGGGGGAGAAATGAAAAGAATCAAAAATTCGAAAATAAAGACCAACCTAAAATACATATCTCTTGTGCTATTTATTTTATAGTTCAATTCCGCACTGCACATTATATTCTGGTTGTGTTTCCTCTTTTCGTATTTTTTGATATTGCTTGTTTCTTTTAGACGACTTCTGAATTTTGCAAAGAGTTCCTCGTTGTTCATATCGTTTAACCAATGTTGCCTTACCAGTTTTCTTCTCTGTCTTGCTTCATCGAAAATCTAGTTAAACCATGGTTTAGATTTTGGACTTTATCTTCCTAGTATCATCGTTGCTACGTTATTCACAGTTTCCTTAATCTGTTCTCAGTCTCTATTTAAAGCTCCATCTGCCGCTACTTTTTTTACTTTAACAAACGTACTTAATTCTATTTTTGAAGTCTTTGCTTACTTCCTAGTCTTTCAGTTTAGCTATATTAAACCGTCTTGTATTTCTTAGGTTGACATCAATGTGTTTTTTTGGCTGTACTATTATCCATTTAATTAAAAGTAAGTGATTAGAGTTTATATCAACACCGCGTAGAGTTCTTACATTTAATGTACTACTTTTTTTCCCGGTATTTACAAAAACGTGATCTATTTGATTTTTATAATTTCCATCTGGAGAGACCCACGTAAACTTGTGTATATCTTTTCTTAGGAACAAAGTGATTTTTATTTACTAAACCTTTTCTTACCACAAAATCAATTAGTTTTGATCCATTGTCATTTGTCACTGTGTGTAAGCTGTGAGTTCCGATACAACTTTTATAATCTATTTTTCGACTTAATTTTGCATTTAAATTTTCGAAAACTATCCTAACGTTTCCCAACGATGTATCAAATATATCAGTTAGTTTTGCATAAAAATACACTTTTTCATCCTCATCCTTTTCATTGACTAGTGCGTATACGTTAATTAATACCGTATCAAAATTAGTTATTTTCAGTGTTGACCTTGAAACTCTTAGGTTAATATCTTTGAATTCCTTTACTGTATGGATAATTGACTCATGTTTGGCATAAACAGTCTCTATATTATGAGCATGTTTGCTTTTACTACTAAAAATGGTTGTTTGTGATATTTTAATTGTCCCAGAATCTTACCACCTAATTTTTTTAAAGCCACATACTTCATCATATATTTCTAAACTTCTCATACTTAGTCTAAAATTGTTCTAGGTTTGTACAAGGTTTATACGTTCCATGTACCACATAATAATTTCGATTTCCAATTTCCTGTCTGTTTTTCCATTGGTTTTAGTCCGAGGCTTGGTGTATGAGTCCTGAACATACAATTTTTTACTAGGCAGGATCTATAGCCATAAACTAACCCCCAACTTGAGGGGCCAGACTACCCCAGCCAATTCAGGTAAGAGTAGGGCTATTGCAATGCACTACATTTCATTAACCTTTGGGAGCGCCATTTTCCCGAAGCCAGGAAAATGTTAAGTTAAGTTATTCGAAAAGATTTTATTTAAGTTAAAAATATATTTAATAATAATTGTGTGTAGCCAAAAATAGACAATAATAATCTGTTTTTATTTTGTTCAGATAAAACCGGTACAAGAAACATTGTACCCATTTTATAAATAAAATAAAATCTATAGGAATTGACATGTAAACTATTAGTTGAATTTTTAACTTACTCTCCCCGGTTTCTGTATCTTCTATACAAACGAAATCAATTAAATAAATTGCAATAATCATTTATAAATATTTTATTCTTGTAGAAAAATAAAAAAGTTAATAAATCTACATATAGCAAGATTATTTTAACCTATTAATTAATTAGTATCGATTTTAGTAGTTATAAAATAATTAATATTTTTTAATTCCCCAAGAATAAACCAATTAATTTTTTTTCGAATTACGAAGTTGAGTTAGAAAAAAAAAAAAATTTTATAATAAAATGTATGATCTTAACTTATTTTAATAAAAGTAACCTGATCACTTTTAAACTTGCAAATAATTTTTTGGTAATATAAATTTAAAAATATGAACTCATTTGGTTAAATTATGATTTGTTTTTCTTTATTTTAGTATTCCAAGACAGAAAGTATTAACATGTTTTCTTAACGAGTAAAATGGAGATATTAAAATAGTTTTAAATTAATTTAAAAACGTAATGTTTGCTATTATTAATAAAAAAGTAACTTGACCATATTTTAAATTGCCTTGCTCCAATTAGAGATGTACAAAAAAGTTAATTTCTCACAATGTTTATATTTTTGTGACATACTCTTATATTAATATCTAACAGTTCATAATGAATATTATGACACAGGTTTGAAAAAGGTCTCAAACTCCATATACATTTTAAACCAATAACATGGGGCTCACAATGAGCAAAATTTTAACTTTTATTATTTTATCGATAAAAAATTAGAACATCAAGTATTGAACCAAAAATAAAAATATTATAATATAAAATAAAATGGATATATTATGTACACTTTTAATTAAATTTATAACTTACCAACATTAAAGTCTTGATTAACCGTTCAAATTAATAAAATAAATTAAATCATAATAATGTATTTTACATATCTTTTATATTTATCCAATACAGGCAAGTCAACTATTTTTTGTAACTCAGTACGTAAAGTAAATAAAAAATATGTATATGTTAATTAAAAATGACCTACATTTCATTTGCAATTTTTTGGAAAGTTTTACTTGATTATTTTTAAAGTTGCAATGATTTAATTAGAAATATAGTTTATTCTTATTACAATATTGACGGGCTAACGACGATCGACCGATATTGGTGCGTCCTCACACACAATGAAATAATTACTCTTATGAAAATCTATACAATGTAACTAAGCATCAAAGGAGTGGCCCAAAGTGATTAATGAAAAAGAGCTTTTATGATATATGATACAAATAAATATATGAATATAATTAATTGGTGAATAAACACATGAAAAAATGGTATATAAATACAATTAAATAGGCGAAAAACGCATAAACAATTCGTATAAATACAATTAAATAGGTGTGATTGCCGCGTATAGACACAAATAAATAGCTGTAATTATCTCGTATGAACACAAAACATGAATAAGATGAACCACTCTATTGCTAAAAACGTGGTATTGCAACAAAGAAATTAAATGCAATCGATGCACACAAGTGGAGACTTCTCGGTCTTCACACCTCGACACAGTTAGACGAGAAAAGAGAATCGGACATGAATACAATCGGATGCATGAAGTAAGAAACACGAAACGTGATGGCCACACGTGTATGATGAGCGATCATAACACAACAGTTGAAGCTGTCGTCGACCGCACTACAGCGAGACACGATACGAACCGTTACATACATATGAACGATAACCAAAAACCGTACCGGCGCGAAAACATGAATTTGAAATACGTTTGCAACGCGAACATACACAAATATTAATAATGAACAGCTTATTATATATGTGTTGCTCCAATGTTTAAAGATGTTTCGGGGGTCTGTATACATTTTAAGACAATGATATAGAGTACACAAGTGATAAATATAAATTTGTTTTTATATTGTCCAGATAAGACTTAATGCGACATTAATTAGACCCATTTTAAACATTAAATTAAATCAAAAAGAACTCTCATATAAGTATTAGTTATGGTATTAAATTACTTTTAACGATGTCTTTTAAACCTAAATAGACAAAAAAAAAATTAAAAAAACTGCAACAATATGTTATAAATATTTTGTTCTTGTGGAAAAATAAAAAATAAATTAATAAATGTACTATCAAATTTATTATTTAATTTGAAACAAAGCAATGAATGTGTTGATTATAATTAATATACTCTTATAATAAAGTGCTTTCTTTATTTTAATATTCCATGACTGAACAAGTTAACTTATTATTTTGACTGGTTGTGTTGAGTAAATTAAAAAGTATACAGTTTAAATAAAAAGTCAAATATCTGTTGTTTGATTTTTGTATAAATTAAGTAACTTGATCAAATATATAACTGCAATCATTCAATTAGATATATTAAAATAAGTTAAGGTTTTCTAATGACAACAACGTATTTATTATATTATATTATAATTCGTATAACGTAAACTAATATTAATAATGAAGATTGTTCATAACATTTGTGTCGACACAAAATTCAATGTGGTTTCGGTCTTCATTTACATTTTAAGACAAAGATTTGAAGCCCACATTAGACAATTATTAAATTTATTTTTTGTCCATATAGGACTGGTGCAATAAAAATTAGATCCATTTAAAAAATTTATTAAATCAAAAGTAACTGCTATGCAAGCTTTAGTTGTCTTTTTAACTTACCCTTTGTGAGATCCGAATTATCTATATAGACAAATACAATAAAATAAATTGCAATTTTTATCAATATATTATTTATATATATATTATTATTATAATATTTTATCAATACTTTTTGCACGCAGAGAAATAAAAAATGTAATATATTTATATTAATTGTTTTATGGTGTAATGTAACATAAAATTTTAAACAAAGCAAAGAATTTCTTAATTATAATATGTATACTGGCATTGTATTTTTTTTTTGTTTATTTTAATATTCTAAGACTTAACAATTTAACATACTTTTTTGGCTGATTACGTTGAGTTAATAAAATATATATATATATATATATAATTTAAAATAAAACACTAATAAGTGTTGTTTGATATTCTTTTAAGCATAAGTAGCTTGACCAAATTTAAAGATGCAATGACCTTACAAGGAATATAATTATTTTCAAATTACAATATTCTTCTAACATACAAGTAGGATAAAAAGGCCGGTTCTGGATCATAGGGAAACCCATAGCACCCGCTGAAGTGTAGCAGGTGCAATACCTTTAACACGGCCGCCCAAACCGTCGATGCGGGTGCTATACCTTTAACACAGCCGCCCACTACCACCGCTGCAGGTGCCAAACCTTATTCGACCCTGGTACCTCAATAATCTTTCTTCACTGTATTTAAACCTTACATACCTTTATACCCCCCCCCCCCAATATAATATCTAATGATTATACGCGATTGATCGCAGTGATTATGATTGATTAAGATTGATTACGATTGACTGCAGTTGATTACGATTGATTACGATCAAACCTTATTCACCCTTGAGCCTTCCATTGCATTTACCATATATACATAAACGCGCGAACGTTGTATACATAACATACATTTGTTGGAAAGAAAGTGCATTGGCACTAATTAATTTACTAATTGTAGTAAATTAAGTCATATCGCAATTGAGTTTTAGATAAGGCGGACCGGCCGCCTAAATCTATAACTGTTTGTCGTTGTCGTGTTGTTGTTGTTCGGTGTTCACGGTCCGCACACACGCGTGTCCGTAAGGTCGCACAAATTCATCAATTTTCCATTTTTTATTTAACGGTCCGCCATCACGCGCGTTAATACTACTTCGATATAGATGTCGGGCACAACCATTGTAAGTAACACGTCATTTGTAATTATTGCTATTCAACTGTATAATAAAAATACTTCTAGAAATTAAAATCATTGTGTTTGTTAGTTAACCTTTGCAATAATCAATAGCACTCACGTACTTAATTTGAAGCCGGGACCGCAAACTATTATTGTCTGTTCCCGGCTCGAACAAACATTTTGGTGACCTCGACGTGATTCAGTTATTTGCATTTATATTCATTTGTATTTCAATAAATTATTTTTATTTATATTCGTTTGATAGCAATATTGGTATTTTCATCAGTTATTTGTAGTTATATTTATTTGATAGTAACACTTATATTTCAATCAATTATTTGTATTTATATTATTTGTCAGCAATATTTATACTTCGATCAATTTTTATATTATTTGTCAGCAATATTTATACTTCGATCAATTATTTATATTATAATCATTCGTTAGTAATATTTATACTTCGATCAATTTTTTATATTATAGTCATTCGTTAGTAATATTTATATATCGATTAATTATTTGTATTATAGTCATTCGTTAAAAACATTTATATTTCAATCAATTATTTGTATTTATATTACTCGGTAGCAATATTTTTATTTCAATCAATTATTTGTATTTATATGCATTCGTTAGCAACATCTTAATTCATTATATTTTGTATTCATAGTTAGCAGTTAGCACAAATCTCTATCTTGTTTATTAATTAATTTTGTTTATATAATTACAATGGCCATGAGTAAGGGATTAGAAGATGTCCATATATCTACTGAAACGTTAAAATTCAATAAATTGGAGTGCAAACGTCGTATGTTGAAATCGTATCTCACTCGCACGGAGAAACTGTTGAACAACCTCGAATCACCTTTGTCAATAGTGGAGTTACAGAGTCGATTAGAAGAACTATTGATCAATAAACGAAAATACGAAGATTGTCAAGATGAAATTGAAGAGTTAAATCTAGAAGATGAAGAAACTTATGAATATGAAAGATACACATTTGAACGAAGATATTATGATGTTCGTACAAAATTGTCAACTCTTTTAGACAACATGACAACAACCAATCGTTCAAGCACACAAATTAGTGGAGTAGCCGGCATGTCAATCCATTCGGAACCAAGGCAACAAAATCGATCATATTTGCCAAAACTACCATTACCTACGTTTAGTGGTGATTATCGAAAATGGCCTTCATTCTTTAATACGTTCAAAACCATGATACATGACAATGAATATGAATCAAATATAAATAAATTTCATTATTTAAAATCATGCTTACAAGGAGATGCCGAATCATTATTAGATGGTTTAGAAGCTTCAGAAACATCATATGAAATGGCATTAAATTTACTTTAAAGACGGTACAATCATAAACGTCGAATAATTTTATCACATGTAAGAGCACTTTTAAACGTTGAGCGTGCAGTGTCCAATCTAATAAGTCTTCGAACGATGCATTCTAAGTTCTTATCCGAATTAAATGCTCTCAACGCTATGAAAGAACCCGTAGAACAATGGGACACGCTATTGATTGGCATAATGGTATGGAAACTTGACGATCAAACATTAGACGCATGGGAACTATCCTTAAATTCTTCCATTCTTCCAGCCTTTGATGAATTGAGTAAATTTGTGGAAGCTCGGTGCAATTCATTAGAAGCATATGAAGAATCACAGCCCTGTCAGTCAATGATCACTACCAAACATATCAATAACCAAGCTCATTCAGGAAAAAGAAAAGTGTGTTTAGCAACTAGTGCTATGCCAACCTCAAATAAATGCCCATGTTGTAATGGAATTCATCGAATATATGCTTGTTCACAATTTAAGGAAATGTCACCGGCCGAACGGATTCAACTTGTAAAAAAGGTCAGATTATGTTACAACTGTTTGTCGGACAGACATACAGTAGCAAATTGCATTGGAGGAAATTGTAAAACGTGTAGTCAACGATATAATTCGTTATTACATTTACCAAAAAACCACCCACGTGTAACTACTATAGAACCTGAACAACCGCAAGGATCCACTAACAACACGGAACATTCAGCAGTAGTCTCAGCTTACTGCAATAAGGAAACAAATGAAAAGGTGTTGTTAGCTACGGCTATAGTAAGCGTTACCGATCATAATAAAGTAAATCATAAACTACGTGCAATGCTTGACAGTGGCTCGCAAATTAATATTGTAAGTGCTGCGGTAGCCAATAGATTGAATTTGGCTACTACACAGAGAAATTTGAAAATCCGTGGAATTGGTAATTCTCGAACAAGGACAGACTCTCAGACAACTCTAGAAATTCAATCGTTATACTCATCACGTTCATGGACGCTAGATTTTCAAGTTGTTGATCATTTGTTGGGATTTTTGCCGAATGAACAGGTGTCGGTTGTTACATGGAAAATTCCCACAGCAATCCAAGAACAGCTTGCTGATCCAACATTTACAGATCCAGGTCAGATTGACCTATTGTTAGGTGCAGAAATGTTTTTCGACATATTAGACGGAGACAAATGGATTCCTTCAAATGGAATTCCATTATTTGTAAAAACGCAACTTGGCTGGATAACATCTGGACCATTACCATCAAACTCAAAGCAATCTTCAAATCATGTCAATTGTCTTTTTCAAGTTTGGGATCCAGAAACTCAAGAAGAAGCTCACAAACTTCAGTCAAGAGAAGAATCAGAATGCGAAGAACATTTTAGAATGAATTATTCACGCACAAGGTCAGGTAGATTCACGGTGCGGTTGCCTTTAAATGAGTCATCACAAAACTTGGGAGATTCACTTAACATAGCTATAAAACGATTTCTCATACTCGAAAATCGCTTTCGTGTGCAGCCAGAACTCAAAGACAAATATAAGGACTTTATGGACGAATATAAAGCACTAAACCACATGGAAGAAGTATCAGTTAACTCATCTACAGAAAACAAATGCTATTATTTGCCTCACCACCCTGTTTTTCGTGAAGATAGCCTCACCACCAAATTACGAGTCGTGTTTGATGCTAGCGTGAAAACCACAGCAAATAATTCTCTTAATGATTTGATGATGATAGGTCCAAATGTACAATCTGACTTGGCAACAATACTACTTAAATTTCGAACTCATAAAATTGCATTCTGTACTGACATTACAAAAATGTACCGTCAAATATTAGTTGATTCATAAGACCGAGATTTACAACGAATAGTTTGGAGAAATGCTCCTCATGAACAACTGAAGCATTATCGTCTACGAACAGTAACATATGGTACGGCTTCAGCACCCTTTCTTGCCACACGATGTTTGAAACAGATTGGAATGGATGCAGAAAGGTATGATCGAGAAGCAGCGCATGCTATTCAACATGATTTTTATGTAGACGATTTCTTGAGTGGTTCAACATCAGTCATGAAAGCTCAGAGTTTACAAATTCGTGTTCAATAAATTCTAAGTCAAGCAGGATTTGAATTGCGCAAATGGTGTACAAACTCTGTGGAACTACAAGATAAACTGGAACAACACCCGTGTGCGCAAGAAGAACACTTTATCATCAACATGAATAATCAAGATTCAGTTAAATCATTAGGTCTAAGTTGGAGTCCAACGAGAGATGAACTACAATTCAAGGCGCAAATCCCTGAGTCACATTCATTATACACTAAACGCATAATACTTGGGGAACTCAGTAAGATGTTTGATCCTTTGGGACTACTTAGTCTTGTAATCATCAAGGGTCAAATATTCATCCAACAGTTATGGCAGGAAAAAGTATCATGGGATGAACCATTGAATGATGATATTCAACGTCGTTGGAAATTATACGAAGGGGAATTAACCATGGTTCAAGAAATCAAGGTTCCACGACGTGTACAAATGTCAGACAGATAGAATTGATAGGTTTTTGTGATGCGTCGCAATATGCTTACGGTGCATGCATTTATGTCAGATCAGATCAAGGCAATCAGTCATGGATATCTCGTCTCATTTGTGCCAAATCAAGAGTTGCATAATTTTGTTATGTGCACTCTGTGAGCGCTACACAACTGTTTATAATTAAAAGTACGTCGGCGAAAAGACAACAATTTTGGTTACAAAAGTATGTTTATTATTAAGATAAGTAACACATGAGGTTCTGTACACTGATGAAGACCAGACACGACTGTCGGACCAGTGGGGGCCGACGTTCGGTCTCCGAAAGGCTACGTGACCAAAAAGGCTCACTCAGCACATTCCGTACGACCGACCACAGTATAATTCTTAGAATTAACATATTATACTATATAATATTCATAATAATATTATAATAGCAGGGGTTCCTAACACCCCCAACCCTAAATGAAACATGGGGGCCTAATGGTCCCCAGGTTTTACACCAATAATCCCCAAAAATAATAAAATAAGACCACAAAATAAGAGAGGGAAAAAATAAAAATAATGAATATAAACTTAAAGATTTTCTTCTACGATTACATTTTTATCCCTATCATCATTGGAATTATTATCTGCTAAATCTGGTTCATAGACATTGATTGTTTTCATTCTATTTCTTAGAATTAGAATACAAATTACGATTATTATAAATACTAAAGAATACAAAATAATAATATTAAATTCTACTTTCAAAATTAACAGAGTGTCTGCGTTCTTATGCTCTAAGTCTTTTACATTTGATGTTTTACGTGCTAGATCTACAAAATCTTTTACTATTCCAACATCAGTTAGGCTCTGCGGTATTACAAATTTAAGATTTTCTGCTAAAAGAAATAACGAGTTGTCATTAAGATTTTCTGGTACTAAATCTAGATTTATGTTGTTGTTACTATTACTTTTCATTGGTAACAAAATAGAATTCGCAGTATGAATTTCACAATTTGGTGAAGTAGTCAACCTTCCTCCACCCGAGATTTCTATTTTTATAGAATGAACTGAGTTAAGACATGTCATTGTGCAAGATTCAGACTTTGTATAATATAACCATGAATTTGTGCGCGTTAGACCGTGCCAAATAGAGCTTTCTACTGACAAAAACTTTATTTTGCACGTTTCTGGGATTTTCTGCTTATTCGATAAAAGTTGTATTTCACATAATTCAGAATTTGTTCTGTGGTGGATCGGTTGATTACCCTTACAAAGTTTATTATGTTTTAGTTGTTTACACGCTTCCCATTGATTTTCCGTTAGCATAAAAAATTTCTCATTATCATTACTTAATGCTAAATAATCTATATCTGGTGCTATCATGATTAAAGTATTATTATTGAATTGGATTGGCAAAGGAATTGGTTTGTATACATTATATTCTTCATTTACTATCAGAGGGATTTTCGCTACAAAAATTAAGAGATGTTCTTTATGTATGACTGAAATATCAGTGATTCGAAAGAGTTGTGGAAGAGATTCTGCTGATAGTTCTATTGGTAAATAAGTTCCTGTAGGTAAATTAATTTTAACTTCCTTAAGTTCTGTTAGAAGTTTATTAGGTGTAAATACATTTGCATAGATGTTACCACTAATTGCTGAGGTTATTAATCCTATGAGGTTCTGCGTTTCGTAAGCATATTGATTTAACATGATTTCGAGTATTACGGATTGTTCTAATAATTTCGTTTTAATTAACGATTCATTAATTTGGACTGAATTTTCATAGATTTGGGCGTACAAAAATAAAACATTATGTTGTAATTTTTCCTGATTTTTTGCTAAATGATATAGTGTATCGTTTGCTTCATTTACTGAGGTTTGTACTATCCTAATCTTATCTTCTATGGAGTTGATATTCTGCTGTTTGTTGTGTTTTAATTCTGTGATTTTCTTAATAATAAAATCGAGATCTAGATTCGATAGCGAACCGTATAATACGCTGGCCAGGCGACTAAGGGCTCGTTCGATTCCGCGACGATTTCTCTCAATTGTCATTTCTCCTATTGAGGATAGAATATTTTTGTGATTATTTTCTATTTCGTAAAGATAAGGGAGAGTTGCTTGTGAAAACTGTTGGCATACATGTGGAATGCTAGTGTTACCGTGATAGTTAATTAACTGTAAGCAAACTTTTGCTGTAGAATCATAATATTCCTTTAAAGCTACGTATTTAGAATTATACGTTGTTAAATCCGTAAATGCTACTAGATCCCAATCGGTATGTGAGATTTTTGCCTTGTTTTGAAATTCATAGTAAACTCCTTTATGTTGCGTAAACTTCGTGACATTGAATGTTGAGGTTCCGACTTGAGGCTCTGCTGATGTAATGATAACTGATACTCTGAAAGTTATGAATGATGATACTTTAATAGATTTCTATGTACTGTTTTTCTTTTCCCTTTGTATTTTATTACTATATTAACGTTATTAGGTAATATTTCTAAGATTTCGTAAGGTCCTGTCCACTTAGGGGTCAATTTATTACGAGGTGCTTTTATTTCCAGATATACTTTATCTCCTACCTCTAAAGGTTTTGTGTGAGATTTTTCATCATAGATTTTCTTAGATTTTTCTTTACTATCAAGGATTCGATTTTTCGCTATTTCCTGAGATTCTTGCATTTTTCTTTTTAATTCGAATTGATAATCTGTATAATTATACTGAGGTTCTGGGGATTTCATTATACTTGTAGGTAATTCTAATTTTCTGCCAAAAAGTAAATCGTAAGGTTGATATCCCGTCGAAGAATGAATACTTGAATTATATGCAAACATAGCATATGGTACATACTCATCCCAATTTGTCTGATCCTTATTTACGAAACTTCTTAGATATTCTCCAAGGGTACGATGGCTTCTTTCTAACGAGCCATTACTCTGAGGATGATATGGACTTGTTGACAACTTTTTTATTTTTAACAAACGACAGACTTCTGTGAAAACATTACTAAGGAATTCTGTTCCACAATCTGTTACTATGCTTTTTGGTAAACCATGAGAACATACGAATCGAGTGACGAAATAATAAGCAACAGTATTGGCTTCATGATTTTCTGAAGGTATTGCCCATGAGTACTTAGTTAAATCGTCTTGTAATGTAATTATATATGAATTGTTTTTACTTGATTTCGGTAAAGGTCCCACGATATCCATAAAAACTTTTTCCAAAGGGGTCGATGATGTCGTTGTTATTATCATTGGAGCTTTGATGTTCTTATTCGAGGTTTTGTTTATTTGGCATGACGGACATCGTTTGATGAAATCTTCTATTTGTTTTTTCATTCCTTTCCAATGATATACATCTTTGATTCTACTGTAGGTTCGTTCTACTCCTTGATGACCTGCGAGAGGAGTGCCGTGGTTTTCTGTGATAATTTTTATCTTCTCCTCTTCACTAAGATTGTCTCTGCTGAATGCGAATACAGTTATCGATGATTTTCTGAAAATATAGCGTAATATTGCTCGAACCTGATCCCAATCTAGTTGGTCTAAACCACATCCTATTTTAGGAACGGCTATTTTGGTAAGGTTGTTCTGTTCGCATATTTCTTTCAAATTAACTAGAGTTTTAAATAGATTTTCATACGTAGATTTTTCCCAATGATTTTCTTTAGTAACTAAATAAAAAATGAATCGGCTTTCTTGCTTTAAATAAGCTACCTCTGTGACTTGTTTTCGTTGCAACTGTAATTCTTCAATTTTACCAAATTTTCTTCTAAATTTACACGCAATTCCTCTTGACATTCTAAGGTCTTTTGATACACAATGTGCCAAATGGACATTTTCGTCAACTTCAAACAGATCTCCTATGACTTCTTGTACATTAGGTGTTGATGACTTCATTTGCACACTGCATTTAGTATACTTTTCGTAGGTTAATTTATTTGGAATTTCTTCACTGTTTTCATTAGCTTCTTTTACTACTGGATTTTCTGCGCTTTCTGGATTATCTGAGTTTTCTTGATTGTCTCGTATTTCGAGATTCTGTTGTAACTCAATACTATTTGTTGGTTCTTTCTCTGATTCGTTTTCAGCTTTTGCTTTCGCTCGGGTCGTTATATGTATTCTACTGAGAGCGTCAGCATTGGTATTATACATTCCTGGTTTATACTGAATTGTATAATCATACTCTTCTAATTTCAATCGCCATCGGGTGAGTCTGGATCCAGGGTCCTTGATATTGAATAGCCAAGTCAATGCTTTATGATCTGTAATGATATTGAATTTCTGACCTAATAAATATGGTCGATATTGTTTTACACCCCATACAATAGCACACAATTCTTTTTCCGTAGCACTATAATTTTGTTCAGCACGATTGAGGGTCCGCGAAGCATATGCAATTGGCAGGTCTTTACCTATTTCTCCTTGAGACAAAACGCATCCTATTGCATAATTGCTAGCATCACACGTGATGTTAAATGGTTTGCCAAAGTCAGGATATTGTAAGAGAGGTTCTTTTGTTAACACAGCTTTAAGTTTTTCGAAAGATTCTTGGCAAAGGTCAGACCAATTGAATGGAATGTCCTTTTTCAATAATATTGTCAAAGGTTTTGCGATACTACCATAGTTTTGAATAAATCTTCTGTAGTAACCAGAGAGTCCTAAAAATGATTTTACTTGTTTTGCATTAATAGGAACAGGAAATTCAAGTACGCTTTTGATTTTCTGAGGGTCTGGACGTACTCCTTGGTCTGTAATTACATGTCCTAGATAATTGACTTCTTTTCTCATAAAAGAACATTTCGATGGCTGAAGCTTCAAGTTAAATTGTCTTATTCGGTCGAATACATCTGTGAGTTTCTTCTCGTGTTCTTTCATGCTTGTTGCGTAAACAATAATATCATCTAGATATACGAAAGCTTTGATTCCCGTAATTCCAGCTAAAACACTATTCATCAAACGCTGAAAAGTAGCTGGAGCTCCTTTTAATCCAAATGGAACTCGAGTAAATTCATAGTGTCCTGCGTCTGTGGAAAAAGCTGTTTTCTCTTGATGTTCTGGATGCATTTTGACTTGGTGATAACCTTGAGCTAAATCCAAAGTGGTGTAGTATTTAGATTTTCCGAGTTGGTCTAAGATGTCTGTGATATTCGGGAGAGGATACGCGTCACCTATTGATATACTGTTGAGTTTCCTGAAATCTACACACACACGATATTTGATTTTTCCTTCGCTATCCGGTTTCTTGGGAACTACTAGTAAAGGCGCGTTCCACGGGCTTTTACTTGGGACGATTACTTGATTTTCTTCGAGTTCTTTGATTTGTCTGTTTATTTCTTGCTTATGACGAAATGGTAGTCTATATGGACGCTCGTTGATGGGTTGTGCAGAAGCTGGCGTGTTTATTTCATGTAGGACCACTTCTGTACTTGACAACCTGTCTCCATCTAGATAGAAAATGTCTGAATACTGATCGCAGATGTTCCGTACGGATTCTTTTTCTTCTGGATTTAGATGATCTGTTTGTATTAATTTCCTTAACAAAGATAATCGGTCTGAATTCACTGCTCTTTGAGGTTCTGTCGTTGATACAAAACATGTTTTCTCTTCTTTATATTCTTCATATGACAGTTCGTTGATTGTCAGAGTTTTAATTTGGACGTTCGCTTCTGATATATTTACTACTGGAATACTGATTCGGTTGTTCTTTGTCTGCGTTATAACGTTTCCACATATTAGATTTTCAGTGATGTTCTGTGAGTGGATTATTAAGTCCAAAGAATCAGGTAAATGACTTACATTTACCATAATTACAGTTTCAGTTCGAGGAGGTATCTGTTGCTCCTGATTATCTGCTAACGTTATTTGATTCGTTTTGAAGTTAATAGATAACTGATTTTTCTTGAAAAACGGTTTTCCTAGGATACCTTCATGTGGTATATGAAAATTCGGATGGACTACATGAAATTCTGCAATAATATCTGTTTTATCCCAATGTAGTGTCAATGATATTCTGCCTAATGTTTGTGTTATCTCTTTGTTTATCCCTGTAAGATTATAACGGATATTTTCATCTACTAGTACTGTAGGGTCAAGACTATTTAGTTTAATTAGGTTTAAATCACTACCAGTATCGACTAAAAATTTTACTTTTCCTGGGATGGTCTGCGAGGTTCTGATAGTTATGTGGTCATTTATTATTGTTGTGCAGGTAAACACTCTTCTAACTGAATTATGGCGGCTTGTAAATTTCCGGCCGGGCGCCCGCCATTGCCCGGTCTTTTGTAGTTTTCCACGTTCTTTGAAGAAGTAGATGGCTCTGCTTGACTTCCAGCATCCTTTTTTGAGTTGACGTATAACCTTTTCCTACATTCTGCTATTTTATGACCTAATTTTTTACAATAATTACAGGTTATTGTACGGACGTCTACAGCTGGTTTCTGATTTTGGTCTTTCATTGGTTTAGACATTTGTATTTTCTTTAGACAATTTTTCGCATAATGTCCTTTCTGACCACAATGATGACAGTTTCCTGTTGTCGGTGAAAATTGGAGGTTCGGTCTGGATGGTCTGTTCTCAGGTTTCAGATATTGTTTGGCACCTCTATTTGATGTTCGGATTCGTTCTTCTTCTCTAGCTGTTTGAATTGCTTTATCAAGATTTTCTGGATTTCGTGCTTTGATAAAATGTTTTAACTCTCCAAGGCCTTCCATAAAGACCTGAATAACTTGTCGATTTATTGTTCTTTCAACTGCTTTTGCTATATCCGGTTGAAGGTCAGCTGTCTCTTGCTCAATAATTAGATTCTGTAATTGTTCTATTCTCATAGAATATGCGAGGACTTCCTCTCCTGGTCTTTGCTTCATGGCATATAGTTCCAAATATAGATATGGCGTCGTTCTCTGCGGTTCCAGATTAGATTTTAATATGTCTCGAAGTTCATCCCACTTTTCAAATGTTCTGTATTTTACGACTTGACGAGCTTTGCCCACTAATCGGGTCTGAATTGTTTGAAGGAGTGTCGGGATTGCTTCTGGTATGACGCATTTGACTGCAAATTCGCATTTTTCGAGAAATATTTCTAGAGTTTCTGTGTCCTTTCCATCAAATGACTCAGGTAGTAACCGTATAGCTTCCTGGAAAGTAATATGAAGATTGTCCTTGCTTGCTGTCGTTGATTTTGGATAATCTGGGTACACTTGTCTTATCTGTAATGCCTCGTTGATTTTCTGTTCAATCATTTTCTGGATGTCTTCTGTGTTATCCGGTACTTTATTGTTTTGATTTTCGTTTCCTTGATTTCGGTCGTCCTCCATTACTTTGTTTTGATGGTAGTAATTATATTCCAATTCCAATTCGTTCCAGTCGATTTTTTTTCCGCTAGGTCCTGGTTTATTTACGTGTTCCATATTTTCAAGATGGTCCGTTGTTGTCGAAGGAGGATTTGTGGTGTCCAAAATACTTTCACACTCGTCCAATAATTTCGACGTAGTGTTTAGAATGTTTTCAGCGCTACCTACTAACCTATTCGACTGATTTAATAGATTCTTACTTGTTCCTAGAGTTTCTGTTTTTCCTACACTTTTACTTCGCCTATGATTTTTTGCTTGATTTCTCGTTTTCCTGTCCGTAAGAAGTGCTAAATTATTTACAAGAGCTTTAGAGGGTTGAAAATCAGGATCACTCGAATGGTCTGAAACAGCTTCGTCACTCATTTATTTCCTAACGAATATGAGATTTAGAAAATTATCACCTCTAGCAATCGTGAACACTACTATGCTATTATTTCGGATATACTAATTAATTATTTAAAACGATATATTAATTATGTACTCGATAATTAATATATATTTACCAAGGATGCTCTGATAGATAAAATTAAAACAATGGAAGCATGCAAACAATACTAATTAAATCTAGACTTACAAGAAAAATATGGTGAGAGTCTGACACATAATGACCTTGACTTCGTTGACGGATTTTCACGATGTCTTGAATTTCTTCGATTAACTTCTGTAGATTTTTCTGTAATTCGAATTTATCTTGTCGTCGCTCCCACGAAGGCTTGACGTTTCTTCTTTGACGTTCTGCGCTCCGGATCAGCTGGCACGGAGACCAATATAATAATATTGGGTTTCACTTGCTTGTCTGAATGATAATCGTCGGTGACGACACTACGCGTATATTCTGTGTTGTCCGTGTATTATTATACACGACAACGGATCGTAATTATTGCTGATGTCAACGACGGCGACGGGTACGCGTTGCGGCGGCGTCGACGGCGGCGACGATTTCACGGTCACGGTCACGACGGCGGCGGCGATAGTAAATCTGTTAGTCGCTGTGTGGCGTTCCGTCGTGGATGATTGACTACTTATGATTTGTGCCACGAGATGTCGTCAGGTTCAGAGTTAACCAGTTTATAATTTTTGAAACTAGATAGCGATACGTTCACGCGAACCGGTTGTTAGTAAAGACGGCGGCGAGTCGGGTGTGGTCGATGACGTAATCGATCGATTCGGGCGGCCAATTGTCACCCTTCACGAATAGTAATTAATATTAATACCTGATTTTCTTCTTGATGTTCTTGTTTGATGCTTTTGATGCTCTTGATGCTCTTGATGCTCTTGGTGCTCTTGATGCTCTTGATGAATCGTGTTCTGTTGACTTTTGAACAGGTATTGTCTTTCCGCGGTGAGGTACTGGAATGTTCGAAAACACCGCTGCCACCAAATTGTTATGTGCACTCTGTGAGCGCTACACAACTGTTTATAATTAAAAGTACGTCGGCGAAAAGACAACAATTTTGGTTACAAAAGTATGTTTATTATTAAGATAAGTAACACATGAGGTTCTGTACACTGATGAAGACCAGACACGACTGTCGGACCAGTGGGGGCCGACGTTCGGTCTCCGAAAGGCTACGTGACCAAAAAGGCTCACTCAGCACATTCCGTACGACCGACCACAGTATAATTCTTAGAATTAACATATTATACTATATAATATTCATAATAATATTATAATAGCAGGGGTTCCTAACAATTTAAGCAAACCACAATTCCTCGTCTTGAACTAAACGCAGCATTGTTACTTGCACAACTTACAACAAGGGTTGGACAAGCATTCGGAGTGAGCACATCGAAATTCATTTTATTTTCTGATTCCAGCATCGTATTAACCTGGATAAATCGAATGTCTGGAACGTTAGCGACGTATGTAGGTAATCGAATTTCAAAAATACACGATATTACAAATTCGGATCAATGGCAACACGTCAGAACATTGCAAAATCCAGCTGACTTAATTTCAAGAGGAATGACGGTGCAACAATTGTCTAATTCACAGATGTGGTGGTCTGGCCCAGAATTTATGACGAGACCTAGACAAGAGTGGCCAGTGAGTGATGTCGTGTTTATTGAAAATCCACCGGAAATCAAACGTAACAAATTTGTATTATTTACTTGCGAAGAAAACAACCAGTTCCTTGAACGATATTCCACTTGGACAAGATTGATACGAACGACGGCATGGATTCAGCGTTTTGTGTCGAATGTACAAGCAAGGGTCAATAATAAAGGATTCATGGGCAAGGAAAATGATGGTTATACAGTAAGGTCCTTCCATGTCCTCCAGCATTAACATTATCAGATTAATTACAACGTCAATGGAAACATGGTACAACATTTAGCACAAAAAAATGCCTTTCTCGACAAGAACTACAATGATCTCAAGGAGAAACGTGAAGTCAAAGAGGAAAGAACTATCGAGGTTGACTCCATGGCTCGATGACAATGGCCTTATTTCCGAGTGGAGGGACGGCTAAATATGCAAATGAAACAGTTCAATCAAAAAATGCAGTGCTATTGCCTGCCAAACATACGAATCACGACATTGAAAGCAGAAGCCCCCGAGCATTGATACTGCTCCATCCGACAACAGTTAATGCTTAATCACTTGCGTCAAACCGTGGGCCAGTTCATGGAAAATCATTAATGACGAAGGTGGGCATAATTGCCAAAAAATGTTTTTCAGCTAAACACGAGGTATTCAGCCCACAAATGGGACAGCTTCCTATGCTCGTGTACAGTCTGGGCGTGCTTTGCGCGTATCACTGGTGTCGATTTTGTGGTCCCTCAATAAAGGATCGCTCAGGTTTTGGAGAACACAAGAAAGGTAAAGGCTTATATAGCATTTAATTTGTTTTGTTTTTGGTCAAAGGCAATTCATTTAGATTTAGTCAGTGGCTGTCAACTGAAAAATTCATTGCAGCATTACGCAGATTTCATGGCTCGAAGAGGCAAATGTCGAGAATACATAGTGATAATGCCACGAATTTTAAAGGAGCAGTCGAGAAGTACAAACACTTTTAAGGGCATGAATCAATACAAAGTCTGCTCCCAGAGTTATGTTCCGAGTGAGGAGTTCTGTGAAATTTCATTCCACCCAGAGCACCTCACTTTGGAGTGAATTTGGGAAGCTGCGGTAAAGTCAGCAAAGCATCATTTAAAAAGAGTAATTGGCTTAACAACATTAACGTTCGAAGAATGTCAACATTACTCGCACAAATCGAAGCCTGTCTTAATTCAGGCCCAACTCTCCAATATCATCAGATCAAATGACTATGAAGCACTTACACCCGCACATTGTTTTGGTCGGATCTTCATTGCTGTTTCCCAGTGGAAACAAAATATCTAACGGTAACCCTACTCGACGGTACAAGCAAATCCAAATTATAAGACAACATTTTTGGAAGAGTGGTCCAAGGAATATATTGTCTCAACTCTACCATCAACAAATGATATAAACGAGATAACTCAATTGAAGATAGTAATTCTTAGCATTACTTGGGGAAGACAAACGTAAGCTCCTCTTCAATGTAACCTAGTTTTTTCACATAACAGAAGTCCATCCAGCAGTGATGGAGTGAATTAGGTAGTTACTATAAAGACGGGGCAGGCACATCTTTAAACGCTCATACAAACCGCATATATATGCTCCCATCAAACACGAACATGATTCGAATCCACCACAAAGGTGAAAGGTTCAGAACGAATACCGTTCAAAGGGGGGAGAATGTTGGAAAGAAAAGTGCCAATTAGTAAATTAAGTAAAAGTCTATCGCAATGAGTTTTAGATAAGGCGACCGGCCGCCTAAATCTAATAACTGTTTGTCGTTGCGTGTTGTTGTTGTTCGTGTTCACCGGTCCGCACACAGGGAGCGTGTCCGTAATGTCGCACAAATTCACAATTTTCAATTTTTTATTTAACGGTCCGCCACACGCGCGTTAATACTACATCGATATAGATGCGGGCCGGGCACAAACCATTGTAAGTAACACGTCATTTGTAATTATTTGCTATTTCCAACTGTATAATAAAAATACTCTAGAAATTAAAATCATTTGAGTTTGTTAGTTAACTTTTGCAATAATCAATAGCACTCACGTACTTAATTTTGAAGCCGGACAACAAACTATTATGTTCTGTTCCCGGCTCGAACAAACGAACATTATTGTAATAATATAAAATATCTCATTATTTGTAATATCAAATAACATACTCTAAAACATTAATCTCAACTATTAACCTATATATATAGGAATTTATATAATTCACATAAATATATTCATTCATAAAATTTAATGACTATTACTTAATAAATAACAGACGCAAAATATGCTTTGCCATACATATATAAATAATAACATATTGTCACTCACTTCACGCCACGTGCAAATGAAAGTAATATTCATGAACTACATTCTTAAATATTAGTCATACGAAAGGTTTGTAATATACTATACAGTGACCTCAGAGTTTTGTCGATAAAAGACTAATAGGTGTGGCCTTCATATTATAAAATGTATATAGTTACTGACTATCGTGTAGAATTTATTTCTTGAAAACAACCAAATTCACAATCACCACGGACCCTGGTACTATATCAGTTTGTAAACTCATAAGTCACCTTCAAATCTTGTAATTAAATTAAAACCCATATATATATTTTATTTCAACAATATAATTACTACATATATATACGTATAATTCTTGATATATTTAATTATTATTAGTACTATATAACAAACAATATCTTCACATAAAAATATTAATTCAATAGCTGTCTATCGATATGTTATAGAAATTTAGTTTCACTTCACACACATAATTATAGAATTTTTGACAAATTCACATAAAAATACTTACTTCTTAATAATAGAACGACTTATATATTACCACAATGAAAAAATCCTTATCGTATAAACCGTTTAAATAATAATAATATACACAACATTTCTTATAATATGATTCCATAAGATAGGTTTAACATACCAGTACGACCTGCATAGACATGCATAAAATGTGTTGTTAGTATATGTATATGCTAAATCGGCTTTGTCCCGATGTCAGTATCGTCTTTACTTCCAAACAGTACAGCGTTATTTGCATCACGCTGCAATTGTGTTCTCTCTTGAAATACTCGAATATGAATTGCCGTTTCCGCGCATACTACATTAAATAATAAAAAATCATACATTTACTACCTAAATCGATCTTGCACATCCGATAATAACGTGCACACATCCAAACCGTACAGACGTTTTATGCCTCACTGTTAAATTCTGCTCTCCTTTAATTAATCTACTCGTTTAGGGTCTCATGGTTTTTGTTCTCGCGTGATGATGCATTACAATTTCTATTTGTATCTAGAATTTAATAAATTTTCAATCACAAGATTCTGAAAAATGTTATTTAACGGTATGTAATAAAGTATTTACAGCCAAACTAGTTTAGAAAGACACAACTAAAGCTCACGACAAGATCACATAACCGGCAAGCAAATGTAATTCTCGAAAGTGTTTACACGCACGGAACACCTAACCATCATACGAAAAAAACTCATAGTAAGAATCTTAATTATTATTTGTATGTTAATAATATACACATTTAATATTTATTTAACAGACAACAATGTTTAATTTTACCATAAAACAAACAAAACACAGATTTGGGGCATCTATAAATAATTCAAAAACCAAAAATTCCGTCTGTCGACACATAGTAATATTTTCAAAATACAGGATGCTACCTGACAAAAATTATAATTATAACGAAATACGGTAAATTGTATAGATATCTGGTTTAATTAGAATCGATGTAAATTAAATTTATACATTATTTTTTATATAAAAATTATAAACTGATTAAGTCTTCGATACTAAACTATCCAATATCTTTATATTTAAATTAAATTTTTTTATTTTCGTGGGTATGTATTATAGATATTTTTGATTCACAAGAATGTTTATAAAATATTTTTTGAAAACAACCAAATACACATTCACCCCTGGTACAATACCATTTTTTAAACTCATTAGTCGCCTTCAAATCACACAATTAATTTACCCATATATCTATATTTTAATCAATATAATTACTACACATAATTCGTAATAATTATTATATATTTGGATTATTAATTATAATTAAAAATATATTAAAACGGGGGGGGGGGGTATAGAGGTATGTAAGGGGTAATACAGTGATGAAGATCATGAGGTACCAGTGGTCGAATAAGGTTTACCCTGCATCGGCGACCAGTGGGCGGCCGTGTTAAAGGTATACTCCTGCAGATGCTATGGGTTTTCCGCTATGGCCCCAGATTCCCTTATTACACAACATATTCGTCATCGCAAACTTTGAGCGGGTATAATTTCTGTATTAGCAGTAATATTTGTGTTTCTCTTTCTTCAACCATACACGTACACTGAAACGTATGGATTTTTTTCAAAATTTTTATTTCATTAATTGGTGTTTAGGGAAAATTAATATTAGCGAAATTTATAATTTATTTTTCATGCATTAAATAATTTCCCTGTAACGAGTATAGCTAGTATTGCCCACTTAAAACAGCATTGATCGCTGTTCTGTGGGTTTATAATTGCATTTCTTATTTCGAATATCAGATGAAAGATAAATGTAAGAACGATCCGCCCCATAGGAATATACCGGTATACGGTCAATAATCCGTCGATTTTCCTCTAGAATGAAAACACACTACCTCTACTCATGCATAAATCATCTTCATGAACAAGGTTTTTAAAAGTTGTCTTCTATTAATTTTTGATGTCTGTATCTGCGAAAACTTTCTATTGCCGTTGTTTAAAATGCCTATCTCATAGCATTTTCAATGTTTGGATATTATAACTGCTTTCCAGTTTCAAATTAATATGTAATAGGACGTGCAATTGTACTGTTTATGAGTATTTTTAATAAAACTTTCCTTATGGAGTTGAAAAATAACGATAACTCTTTAATGTTGATATTCTTTGCACATACCAAACAATTTTACGGTGATGTGATGAGGAAATTTCTATAAAAGCCTGGTGTTTTTATCAATTCCATCGATGCTTTTTTAATTTAATTGGCACAATCAGAGTTTCGTTTTCCCTTATGGGTGAATCAAAAATATCTATAATACATCCACAAAAAAAAAAATTTAATTAATATAAATATAAAGTATAGTATAGTAACGAAGACATAACATCAGTATATAATATTTATACTAAAAAATAATGTTAAAATATAATATACAACGTAATTTAATTAAACAGATTATCTATACAATCTACGCGTTAACGTAAAATTTATAATTTATTATCAGGTAGCATCATGTATTTGAAAATTTTTACTATTGATGTCGACAGACTAATTTATGTTTTCTCACCATAACCGTCGACACTTATTTTTAGATGCCCCCAAATCTGTGTTTTGTTTTTTACTAAAGGTATATTAACATTGTTTGTCTGTTAAAATAAATAATAAATGAGTATAATGATTAACAAACAAACAATAAATAAGATACTACTATGAGTTTTTTTCGTATGATGGTTAGGTGTTCCGTGGCGTGTAAACACTTTCGAGCATACATTTGCAAGGAACTTTGTTCTTGTCGTGAGCTTAGTGTGTCTTACCAACACTACTTAGGCTGTAAAAACTTTATTACATACGTAAAAATAATCAATTTTTCAGATCTTGTGATGAAAATTATAATAATTATAAATACAATAGAAATATTTAATGCACACGCGAGAAAAAAAACAATGAGACCAAACGAGTCGATAAATAAAGAGAGAGCATAATTTGAGCCGTGATCATAAAACGTCAGTACGGTTTGATGTGTGCACGTATTAACGACGTACAAGATCGATTTAGTTAGAAATGTATGATTTTTATTATTTAATGTACGTAGTCGCGGAAACGCAATACATATACGAGTATATCAAAGAGAGAACACAATTGCAGCGTGATGCAAATGACGACTGTACGGTTTTGGAAGTAAAGAACGATACTGACAATGGACAAAGCCGATTAGGCGAAAACATTTACTAACAAAACATATTATGCAGGTCTCTGGCAGGTCGCTACAGGTCTGAACAACCCTATCATATGACTCATATTATAAGAAATAGTGTAAATAATATTATTTAAACTGTTTAAATTACGATAAAGGATTTTTTCATTTGGTATATAAAAGTCGTTCATTATTAAGAAGTAATATATTTATGTGCATTAGTTCAAAATCTTATAATAAGTGTGTAAAGTGACATAAATTTCTAAACATAGCGATAAGACAGCTATTAATAATTTTTTTAGGGTGAAGATAAAGTTTTGTTATATAGTACTAATAATAATTACATATAGAATAATTATACTTATATATGTAGTAATTATATTGGTTTAAATATTATATATGGGTTAAAATTTAATTACAAGATTTGAAAGGTGTCTTAAAGTTTACAAACCAGTGTATAGAAACAGGGGTGAATTGTAATTTTATGTTTTCAAAGAATAAAGTCGACACGATCGTCAGTAACAATATACATTATATTATGAAGACACACCTATTATTCCTTTTGATGGTGGAAAAAACAAAAACTCATGGCAGTCCCCCCACCCCCCCCCCACCCCCCCCCCCCCCCCCTGTACTAGTCTTAACAACCTATCGTATGACTTCATATTATAGAATGTAGTTCATGTATATTAATTCATTGCACGAGGGTGGAGTGAAATATGTTTTATTATTATATATGTATGGCAAAGCAATTTTTGGTCTGTTTATATATTAAGTAATAAGTCATTAAAAATTTAAGAAATGAATCTAATTATTGAATTATAAAAATTCCTAGTCGCCGTGGAAAGTCGTCATGCGCGCACGTGCTCTGTAATGAGATATAAAATATTTCTTTCTTTCCGTGACTCAAATTTCGACTGTCAACTCGTTTCGCATACCAAAATATCATCTAATTCACCGCCGATCCGTCATACGACTCTCAGCTTCCGAAGGCCCATTCCACCAGAAGACATGACCACAATTAGGGAATTTTTTAAGATTAACTGTAAGCAATCACACCACATAATATAGGTCACAACGTTACATATCACTGGCTCCAGCGCGGGCGCTCTATGCGGCATATCGCTAACTTATCTCCCGTCCCACTCACGGGCGAAAAGAAATATAGATACAAACAACAAAATTTTAACCACATTATTTAAACTACTTGACCCACATATACGTCTTTGCATATATCAACATTTTATAATTATGAGTAACCAACCAAATAAAACTATTCCTAAAATAAATAAAAAATAACACGATAGTAACCGCCACCTTAGACGAAGATGGTTCCGCTCTCCCATAGCACCTCGGGGGAAATAAAAACACAACACCCTGACCCAAACTCAAACTTCTCTACTCCAAATCGATTTACCGCTCTTACAAGACCCAAGCAATTTTAACTTAACACAGACAGCATAGAATAAATCGAAACAGTCACTCAAAATATATTGAATCCACAAACTAGGATACGTCTAATTTACCGCCCAAAAAAGATCAGATACTCCAATCCTTATTGCCAATCAAAACTCGACTACAAGCCATTATGCAAATCACTCATCAGTCTAGTCGAGAAAACGTTGTTCATGGCAATCCACTCAAAAACACACCAAAGTCCCAAACCAACAACCTCTGATAGCTATTCGTCAAATAATTCATTTTTGACCGCCAAACAAATGCACAATTTCATACCTACCAACCACAAAGTGAAAACTCTCCCCTTTCAGAGTAGTACTACGTAACTCACTCATCAACATCATGTGAAGAAATAAAATCCTCCTTGGAAAACTTAAACCTTTCAATATTGCAAGTAGTTAACAAAAAACAGCGCCTAACAAAGCTACTCTCTCTCTCTTCCTTTGTAGACCTTTCTAAAGACGAAAACAGCAAAACATTTTCGACATCACATCCATCTCTATACGAAAATAAGGTCCGAAGAACCAAATAACGCCTTGAGCTCGTACAATGCCAGAAATGTCCAGTCTAAGGCCACACTCTTTCTTACTGCTACTACAACACACGGCTGCGTTCGATGCGGTAAAAATCACGAATCATCCTCCTGCGACAAGCCGAACGACGTCCCCCACCTGTGCACTCTGCCAGGATAACGGGGGGAGGGGGGGGGGGGGGGAAAAAAAAAATAAAAAAAAAAAAAACAAAAAAAATGCACCCTGCTAACTCAGAGGATGCATAATACACAAGGCAACTTCAAGAATCCCGTAAACCATCTTTAAAATTCTCGCCCCGAATTGTAATCCCATCTACGGACCTAAACTAACCCCTGCACCTCTCTGGGCCCCCAACCCCAATCATGCCCAATCCCCAAACTTCCTACGCTTCAAATTACTTCAGGAACTAAACAAACCCATACCTACCCCCGACCAATCACCAGATATCACTTCAGCTCTTAATAACATTATAGCTGAATTTAATTCCAATACTAACCACTCTTATCGCCGATCCTTCTTATAGCCCTTTATCACACAACTACTAAAAACAAAAATGATAATTATACCAACCACAACTCACTCATTGTTCTCCATGGATTGCAACGGCATTTTAAACCACGTAAACGAATTAACAGCTACATTACTCAAAAAGAGAATCGACATAGCGCTCATATCGTAATTCCACCTCCAGTCCGTGCTAGGATTAAATATCCGCTCTACCATCTGATAAACATCGAACCACCCAGACGGTTCCCGCACACGCCGGATCCGCAATTCTCATCCATACACACCATCAATTTTATCCTCTACCCAACTACAAAAATACTATATACAAGCATGGTGCAATATAAACTCTGACCTAAATCACGACCGTCCACGATTATCGTGCAACGTAATTTGTCCCACCCTAAACATAACATCACAATAGATCAATTTTAAACTCTTCTTCAACAGCTAGGCCACAAAATTCAATCGTTGGCGAGATAATAATGCCAAACCACTCACTGGGGCTGCCGACCCAGCATCTCACGAGTAATACAATCCTTCGTATACGCAACTCTGAACAATGCCCAAATTCACACTCCACCCGATCCAACATATTGGCCTAAATCCCCAAGTAAACGCCCGACATCCTTGATATCTTCCATATCTAAAGCCCCTAACAACCACCTTTCATCACATTTGAAAACTTCAACTCCTTTGTACTCCCGGACCACTCAGCTGTAATCCTCACTATTGATTCTCACCACCAAATCATAGAAGCTCACCCATGCACTTACAACAAAAACACAGATTTGGAACAATTTTCAAAATCTACTCCAAATTAGACCAATCTAAACATAAAACTAAAAACCCCAAATGATATCGAAATCGCCATTTCTAACTTAACCAGCTCAATACAAACACCCGCTTAAAACTCAACATCGCCGTACCAAACCCAAACCTCATTCCTCTTTAAAACTTCTACCCCACATACGTCTCTCTAACAATGAGAACGTCGATCAGAGCCGTATGGCAAACTACCAATTACACTTCGATAAAGACGCATGACACCCTCTCTGCACACCTAAAAAGACTACTCTCAAAGCTTAGAAACGAATCGATCGCCAACTATTTATCTTTCCTTACATCAAAAGGATGGCTCACTATGGAGAGTCACTAAAAAAGCCCTAAAAAGACAAACCCTTATATTCCCCCCTCAAAAAACGGATAATTCATGGGCCATAGATGTTACTAGATAAATGCAGAAACCTTCAAACCCACTACCGAGTCTTCAAGCCACATTCACCGCCAATCAATCCCCTTATAAAGGAATTGACGAATTTTCTGTCATCTTAATGTGACATAAAGATTTAGCAAAACTGTATTAGTCCAGTGTGGAATGTGAAATTTGGTTGTTTTCAAGAATAATTCTACACGATAGTCAGTAACTATTTACATTAGAATATATGATAAGGACACACCTATTTATTTTTTGACACAAAACTCAGCAGTCTGTACTAGTCTGTACAACCCTATCGTATGACTCAAATTATAAAATGTAGTTCATGAATTGCAACGGAGGGTTATAGAAATATGTTTATTATTAATATAATGTAGGGCCAAGCAAATTTTGGTCTGTTATATATTAAGTAATAAGTCATTAATAATTTTAAGAAATGAATATATTTATGTGAATTATAAAATTCCTAGAATATTAGGTTACTAGATGCGATAATGTTTTAGAGTTTGTTATATTGTATTACAAATAATGAGATATTTTTTAATTATTACAATTGATTGTTTGTTTCGAGCCGGGAACAGACAATACTGTTTGTGGTCCCGGCTTCAAATTAAGTATGTGGAGTGCTATTGATTATTGCAAAGGTTAACTAACAAACAGCGAATGATTTTTATTTCTAGAAGTATTTTTATTATACAGTTGATAGCAATAAATACAAAGACGTGTTACTTACTATGGTGTGCCACGACATCTATATCGAGTAGTATTAACGCGCGTGATGGCGGACCGTAAATAAAAAATTGAAAATTGTTGAATTTGTGCGACCTTACGACACGCGAGTGGCGACGGGTGAACAACGAACAACAACAACACGACAACGACAAACGTTATAGATTGAGCGGCGGTCGGCTTATCTAAAACCTCAATTAGCGATATGACTTAATTTCCAAAATGGCACTTTCTTCCCAACATTCTCCTCCTTCTGAAACGAGTATTCGTTCTGAACCCTTCACCTTTGTGGTGGTTCTAATCATGTTCGTCGTTTGATGGGAGCATATAAATGCGGTTTACGGAGCGTTTAAAAGATGTCCCTGCCCCGTCTATATAGTTACTTCTCTAATCACTCATCACTGCCTTGATGGACTTCTTTTATGCGAACCTATGTTCCATTGAAGAGGGACTACGTTGTCTTTCCCCAAGTAATGCTAGCATTCTATCTCAATGCTTATCTCGTTTATACCAAATCTGTTGATGGTTGAGTTGAGAAATATATTATTGGACCACCTCTTCCAAAAATGTTGTCTCATAAATTGGATTTGCTTGTACCGTCGAGTTTATATAAGTATTATAAATAAGAGATATATTTTTAATAATACAATAATGTATGTTATGTATACAAGCGTTCGCGGCGTTTAAGTATAAAACTGTAAATACAAAGGAAGGCTCAAGGGTGAATAAGGTTTGATCGTTTACAATCGTAATCAACTGCAATCAAACGTAATCAAATCTTAATCATCTAATCCTGCGATCAATCGCTATAAATCCAATAATATTATATTGGGGGGGCAGGGCGCGATCTAGACATATTACGGTGGGGCCATTTTAATCAAACACCTTTAATCCTCATTTTGTATATTTACCATTGCGTAACTAATACTGATCGATAGTAGGTATTTTAGTTTTTTAAATTCTTTATTAGTTATTCAAGTTTTTTTACTAGTTATGAAATTCACAATTTTTAGGTGGAATATTAAAAAGTTATCAGTGCAATAACTTATCACAAAGAAAATTAAATTGATCAACACAATTGGGTCATAAAATTATATTATATTACATATACGAAAGATTACAGTTTAAATACATCATAATTCATACTTTAAAAATGAATAAACAATAATAATAAATGATAAAAATTAATAAAGAGAAATTAGTCATAGAACAAATATTGTTTTCTCTATTGATTTTGCAAACTCGTCTATTACAATCGTCATAATTTAATATTTACATTTCGTTAACAAAGAAGTAATGCAAGGTCCATGCAGGCGCTCTTCTGACATTCTTTAATCGCATTCAAGTTTTTTTAATCGGCGAATAGAAGAAAAATTTCGTTCTGCTGGTATCTGAAGTCGCGGTAAAGTTAAGAGTAATTGAAATAAATATGAACGATCGGGAAAATTTTCGGAAATACAAATTTTTCAAAAGCTTCAAAAGCCATTTTTGGAATTTCTTTTTCATTATTCCCAATAAGTATGCCATAGTTGAAGCACTCCTACAAAATATTTTTTACTGAGTCCTCTGGCAAATTCAAATTTGTAGCAATTTCATTTACGAAATTGTGTATGACATTGTCAACCTTAATTTTGGATTCAGTTTTATAATATACTTCTTTATTGTGAATAGTAGAATAAAGAACTATGTCTAAATACAAATACTGACACTGACTTTTCATCAAACCTATATTCGAGTTCCAGATAATATATCTTCTAACAAAGGAATCAGAGTACGATATGGGGGGGGGGGGCGGAAATAATCTTCTGATTTTTAATGGATGGATTTTGCTCTATTCGTCATTTGTTTGGTTATTCTTGGTGATATATATTTTTTGTCATCAATTCCAAATTTTATTCAAAACATTTATACAGTTATTATGAAAATTAAAGTTAAAAAATAGCAGCACTGTTACGTCGTTTTTTCCTTTAAAATAGTAAAGTACATATTAATAAATTTAGAAGGCAGAAAATTTTATCTTTGATTTTTCGACTGTTAAGAATCTACTTATTGGAGCATTATTGCAATATATTGGACACAAGATTACGTAAAATAAATTCTGCACTTATATAGTGATTTTTTCAACATAGACTCATTTGATTGCCATTTCAATAACATCCATTCAGATATTTTGGTCTAAAGTCCACAAAATTGAAACAAAATATAAGAAAACTTGAATAACAGAATCTAAGTTTTTCGATCCATCTAGTTTCACATAATATTCAAAGAATTATTTAAAGTATTTTTAGACAAAATTTTTTTCGCGATAATTACAAAAATGTATAACTTCCAACATAGTTTCCAAATTCATATTCTATAAATGTTTTTACATCCCTTATATTATTCGTTAAGTTTAGAGCGATTGACTGAAACAAAAACATATATTAGCGAAGTTTCATTTTGTTCTTGTATACTTTAACTGACCGCATTTTTTCAGATTGCATCACAGAACATCCAACAGTCGTATTCCTATGCAATTATCCAGAGGAAACTCAAATTTCAAAATATTTATAACAGATTTTCCTATTATTTCCCCAGTCGATTTTTGGCTCAACATTTACACCATATTGGCCATAGTTATTTTGAAGACAATCTATAAAAATAATAAAGGTCTTCACATATATTTTTTATCGTATACATATCGTAAACTATAACTAATTGTTATGTTTAAAGATATAACAATTCCGTTTTCATCGAAAATTACGCTAAAATATTTTGCTTTAAGAACTTTATCAACCAATTTATTTAAAATTACATTTCCAATTAATGAAATAAGAGCATTTTGTATTTGTTTTTTACTGATATAAGTAGCTCTTGCTTCTGAATTTTTTATATGATTTTCTAATACAGTATCACCAGATAATATTTTAACTTTAAAAGTATCACTTGAAAAATACCACGTTTTCCAAGGGGTTATCAGAAAAAACATTAAGACTCCCGTCGTCACGATGACCCCGTAATGCAAAATTTTGCCGCCCAAGAAAACTAAGCTTTCAAATGATAAGGTTTTAACGCTAGATCTATTTTCTAATATGCTTTAGGCGCTTATGTAACTGATTTATTGACACTGTCTAACTCTGGATTATTAATGAATTTAAAAAACATTCCCGTTTAAAACAGCAATTTATATGTACACATTATTATCAAGAGATCAAGTAACCATCATACCCTAATTAACTTAGCAAATTTCCTTAAAGTTTCAAACTCTTTTCTAGGGACTTTAATGGTGTAAGGTTTATTAAATCCGTGGCCAGTTATTATTGTGAAAAAATGGAGCAATAATACAAAAAACCCACTCTGCTGAAGGTGACAAAACAAGCCAAAAATATTTATTTAAATGCTCTTGTTTTAAAAATCGTTTACGCGAGTTCCAATATTTTGTGTGATTTGAATAATGAAAAGTGTAGCCTATCGGTGGTATCCAATGAATTTTCGTGAGAAAAACTGTTATTTTTAGTGAATACATCAATTTTTGATTTTGAACTAAATACTATCCTATATCTAATATAACAATTCCGTAGTAACTTGCCAATAGTTTATAAATCAAGACGATATATGAAGTTTGATTTTGAACGATATCTAAACTACGATTGCGTGATCTGACGTGAGGTCTGACAAAATAGGAGCTGGGTCTTCAACAATTTCATTTTGGCTGGAAAATCATTCGAAGAGTTATCCATATATGTATTATTCTTTCCCATCATTAGTTGGTCTATATTTTTTTATTAAAATATTTGTTATTGTATTAGAACAAATTTCTCTACGATTGACATTAGTGATAAAAAATAATATATTAAAACTCGGTATAAAATACGCGCACGCTGCAAAGACAAAAAGTGCACACAAAACTGACAATAATATTATGAAACATTGATTTCAAAGTTTTCGTCAACCAGCACACGAAATGTCGCCTTATCGCATCGAGATAAGAAAATTATTTCAAAACGTTTTCTTGAAATCGTTTGTGATACACCCGAAAATAAAACATAAGACTTCCTTTATATCTTTAGTCAAATTGTCGAATCGCGCGCGGTTGCGGCTGCTATCGGAACATTATTGTCCCTCTAGGAGATGTTCGAGAAATTTAAGAGCCATATTGTAGGAATATTATATTATGTGTAACCCACCAATAATTTAAGGTTCACGTATCGATTAATATTAAACTGCAATACATATATTAAAACAATTATATGTACTTTTATTAAAAAGAGGTATTTATCTTTAATGTTATCGAAAACGATTAAACCGGAAAAATCCCATATCAACAAATCATTTTAAATTGTCCTTACAATAGTATCCATTGATAAGAGTTAGAATTATAAACCGATACTAATAAAAAAATTTAACAAGAATCTACGGGGGGGCGGATCGCCCATGGACCCCCCCTTGATCCGCCGCCCTGTTGGGGGGGGGGTATAAAGGTATGTAATGGGTTAAATACCTGTTATCAGTGATGAATTAATCAGTGATGACAAGGTATTGAGGTACCAGGTCGAATAAGGTTTGGGCCGCCTTCAGCATTGGCAGTGGGCGGCCTGGTGTTAAAGGTATAGCACCAGCTACCTCAGCGGTGCTATGGGTTTTCCCTATTATCCAGAACCGCCTTTTAATCGTACACATACCTAATATTAATATAGAACTGCTCATTATAATGTTTTGCTACAATGTTCAAAAAGTTTTCAGTGTCTTTATAATATTTGAAGACAAAGAATTGGAGCCCACAATAGATATATATATAGACTGATTATTTTATCCAGTTAAGAATTGGTGCGACAACATTCACCCATTTTAGAAATTAAACAAAAACAAAAGATTCTTCAGTAAGCTAAGTTATGTTATCAACTTACCTATTGGGTGCATCACAATCGCTATATAGACGAATAATTAAATAAATTGCAATAAGCTTTTAAAAATATTATTATTCTTATAGAAAAATAAAAATAAAAATATGAATGTGTATCAAGTGTATTATAAGAAATACTTTGATTTAAACAAAGCGATGGATGTATTGATTATAATGGGTAATACTTGTAAGTTGAAGTGGTTTTCTCTATTTTAAATACAAAGGCTGATTAATTTATCGTATTTAAACTGTAAGTTACTCTCCATCTTCTACATCTTCTCGTGTCTTCCAATCCGGTCCTCATTCATCGAGCTCTTTACGTCCTTCCCCACTATATCATTTCCAAACAATCGAGGTCTCCTAAAGTGTTCTTATTCCTAATGGTTTTCTCTTTCCATTACTATGTGTAAAAGTGGAATTGGACTTCACTAGGCATATCCAGCGCATTGTGCTCTTTGGCTCCTGATTGTGTCTATTATTTTTTTGCCCTGAGAAAGTTTCTCGAATTCTTTAATAATTTTCATATTTTCCACTCTTCGTTTCACGTCGATCACTGGAACAAAACTCTTCATTAAGGGTTTTTTTTAAACACCGTTAAACTTCTTTTCTTCTTTTTCTTAGGGCCATGTTCAGTACTTAAGTGATTGCCATGCCCGTAGCATGGGAAGATAATTAAATATTTCTTTCAATTTCTCTGAAAAAAGCCATCAACCCTAGTATATAAAGTACATCAATTAAAGCATTTTTTTTCTTGGTAAATTCTGATTATATTTCTTTCTCAATCTGATTCAATAATAAAACATCAAATATTATTAATATGGTACTTCTTATTTTCCTAATAAATATGGTAATTGTCCCGAAATTAATTGAATTATTTCAGTGTAAAATATTCCAAATGTTGATCGACGTCCGTCGACCCACCGCTGATAAAACACCGATAAGAAATAATTAGTAACTCTGCACCGGGTCGACCAGATATACAATATACCTACTACTACTACATAGGTATTAGAGCTAACACAAACTTCAAACGTTTTTATTATATTAATTATTAATTGTATTTGTTGTAAATTTCCTTTACTATATATCAAATATCGACGTTGACGTGCTGAGCATATACGCCATATAAGTAAGTTTTATTAATATTTTAAAACATAGATTTTGAATTTTTAAGATAAAATATATATTAATAATTAATATAAATTTGTATAATTCTAGTCATAATAATATTAGGCAGTAATATTTATCGACTGAATATCACGTTGAGTGCCACGGTTGACACGTAGTCGACGACAAAACTGTGACATGGTCCCGAGCAAGGTCGGATTTAAGGGGTGGGCTGAGTGGTTATTCAGTAGGATAACGTGATTTCAATGGTATATTTGGATTTTGTTTATATCTATACATATTACGTATGTCTACATATTATTGTTACATAGATATATATATATATATATTTATTATTATTTTGTATACTTATAACCATAATCCCAATAATAATATCCGTACGGAAAATTATAATGTCAGTAGTAATGTTAAAATTAGCACTCGGAAACCTACTCGGTTAAAATAATTTTAGTAATTAGTAAATACGTTTTTAGGTCATGAAACGTTTTCTTGTCCCTCTTCCCCAGTTGACTCAATCTGAAACTGTTCCTTCAAAAAAAATGTGTGAATCTAAAAATGAGTATAACAGTGAGTCTACAATGAGTGTTATTGATTGCATTGATCTTGATATTCAAAAAAATATTTTCGATTTAAGTCAAAAACTTGAAAATGGACCAAATCAACCTGATTTTACTTTTCCGAGACGAAACAATGGCGAACAACTAAGATCATTTAATAATTCGTGGTACAAATAATACGCATGGCTAGAGTATTCAAAGATTAAAGACTCTGTATTTTGTTTTTTACTGTCGTCATTTCACAACACACGTTTTGGGCTATTGCGAAAACACTTTGATATCTAAAGGATATTATGATTGGAAGCATATAGGAAAAATGTTAGAAAAACACGATTCTTCAAACATTCATAAAAATTCTTTTGAAAAATATAAATCGTGGAAATCTACTAAAAAAACCGGTTCAGTAGTAATAAAATTAAATACTCAAATAAAAGAAGATATCTTAAAAAATCGAGAAATTATGATGCCGTTGATCAGATGTGTATTATTTTGCGGAAGACACGATATCAGTTTACGTAGTCACAGAGAAGCAAATAGTGCAGTCAACTGTAATAACGGCAATTTCATCGAGTTGGTCAAATTGCTTGGATTTGAAAATGAACACTTTAAAACAAATTTAAATTCATTACCGAAAAATGCTAAATACACTTCAAAAACAATTCAAAATGAAATTCTTAGTGTGTCGTGTAAAGTTATTTTGAAAAGTATTGTCAAAGAAATCCAAGATGGAAGTAATTTTTACAGTATAATTGTCGATGAAGCTAAAGATGAATCTAACACAGAACAAATGAGTATTTGTGTACGCTATTTAAATGACAATCGCGTTAATGAAAGATTCCTTGGATTTATTGAACTTAAAGATTTGCATGCAAAAGCACTTGCTAGTAAAATTTAAATTTTCTTGTCTTCTATTAATTTGGACATACAAAATTGTATTGGCCAATCATACGATGGTGCATCCGTTATGTCGGGAAGCATCAATGGAGTTCAGGAACTTATACGCGAAATGTCTAAAAACCCATACCCATATGTGCATTGTTATGCCCACCGATTAAACCTTGTTTTAGTTGATACATCAAAAAATGTTTCATCTATTCATAATAAAATTGGTATATTAGAAGCAATATACTCATTCCAGACGTCTTCTTCACTACGTCACACTTTATTTATGGAAGCGCAAGAAAACAGTGATAAAATACTAAAAATACCACAGAATTGTGACACAAAGTGGGTTTCTAAGTACAAAGGTGTACATTTTTTTAAAATACGTTTCAAATGTGTTAGAGCTTTAAAAATATGTATTACAAGTAAAAATCAAAAGAAGCTGCAGAAGCTCGAGATTTATTAAGCCAATTCGCAACTTTCGACAATTTATTGATGCTTTCTGGTTTAGATGATCTTTTGTTACATATAAACTCACTTTCAGTTTATTTACAATCAAAATCTATAGATTTAAGCAAATGTTTGTCACTTATTGAATGTACAAAAGATCAAATTAAAAGTATGAAAAATGAAAATAAATTCAATGATATATATGATAAAGTTATTGATGTTGTAGATGATTGTGAAATCAGTGTCCCAGCCGGGAAAAATAGAAAAAAAAATGCATCATCAAAACTTAAAGATTATTTTGTGAAAAGTTCTGTGGTGCAAAATCAAACGGACGATATTTCTGATAATAAAATGAAAATGAAAATTCAATACTTTGAAATAATTGACAATATCCTTATGGAAATGAACCGACGATTTAAACAAACTGATCTTATTGAAGCTGTGGAAGCCTGCAATCCTAGTTCTAAAATGTTTTTAGACTTTAATACATTCCTGAAATTGCCAGGAATTTCTACAGATAACCATTTTTTTGAAAAGTTAAAAGCACAATGTGACATAGGGGAAAAATTGTTTACTACAGAATCAAACTCTATGGAAATTTACATAATAATTAAAGACATGGGTGCATCGTTTTTAGAGATGGAAGAAGTATACAGACGAATTTTAGTTATTCCAGTTTCAAGTGCTACACCTGAAAGAAGTTTTTCTACGATGAGGAGAATTAAAACCTTCAACAGATCAACCATGACAGGAGAACGCTTGCATAACCCTTGCTCTGGCTGTCAATCGAAAGAGAAAAAAGTGAAGAATTAATAACGAAGCCAGAAGAAATTTTAAATGAATTTGCTCTTGACAAGTCTAAAAGATTAAATTTTTCAATATAATTTAATAATAATAATAACATCATTAAAATGATAACAAAAATGTTAACAAAAATGAATCAAAAATTCGAAAATAAAGACCAACCTAAAATACATATCTCTTGTGCTATTTATTTTATAGTTCAATTCCGCAGTGCACATTATATTCTGGTTGTGTTTCCTCTTTTCGTATTTTTTGATATTGCTTGTTTCTTTTAGACGACTTCTGAATTTTGCAAAGAGTTCCTCGTTGTTCATATCGTTTAACCAATGTTGCCTTACCAGTTTTCTTCTCTGTCTTGCTTCTTCGAAAATCTAATTAAACCATGGTTTAGATTTTGGACTTTATCTTCCTAGTATCATCGTTGCTACGTTATTCACAGTTTCCTTAATCTGTTCTCAGTCTCTATTTAAAGCTCCATCTGCCGCTACTTTTTTTACTTTAACAAACGTACTTAATTCTATTTTTGAAGTCTTTGCTTACTTCCTAGTCTTTCAGTTTAGCTATATTAAACCGTCTTGTATTTCTTAGGTTGACATCAATGTGTTTTTTTGGCTGTACTATTATCCATTTAATTAAAAGTAAGTGATTAGAGTTTATATCAACACCGCGTAGAGTTCTTACTTTTAATGTACTACATTTTTTCCCGGTATTTACAAAAACGTGATCTATTTGATTTTTATAATTTCCATCTGGAGAGACCCACGTAAACTTGTGTATATCTTTTCTTAGGAACAAAGTGATTTTTATTTACTAAACCTTTTCTTACCACAAAATCAATTAGTTTTGATCCATTGTCATTTCTCACTGTGTGTAAGCTGTGAGTTCCAATACAACTTTTATAATCTATTTTTCGACTTAATTTTGCATTTAAATTTCCGAAAACTATCCTAACGTTTCCCAACGATGTATCAAATATATCAGTTAGTTTTACATAAAAAAACACTTTTTCATCCTCATCCTTTTCATTGACTAGTGCGTATACGTTAATTAATACCGTATCAAAATTAGTTATTTTCAGTGTTGACCTTGAAACTCTTAGGTTAATATCTTTGAATTCCTTTACTGTATGGATAATTGACTCATGTTTGGCATAAACAGTCTCTATATTATGAGCATGTTTGCTTTTACTACTAAAAATGGTTGTTTGTGATATTTTAATTGTCCCAGAATCTTACCACCTAATTTTTTTAAAGCCACATACTTCATCATATATTTCTAAACTTCTCATACTTAGTCTAAAATTGTTCTAGGTTTGTACAAGGTTTATACGTTCCATGTACCACATAATAATTTCGATTTCCAATTGCCTGTCTATTTTTCCATTGGTTTTAGTCCGAGGCTTGGTGTATGAGTCCTGAACATACAATTTTTTACTAGGCAGGATCTATAGCCATAAACTAACCCTCAACTTGAGGGGCCAGACTACCCCAGCCAATTCAGGTAAGAGTAGGGCTATTGCAATGCACTACATTTCATTAACCTTTGGGAGCGCCATTTTCCCGAAGCCAGGAAAATGTTAAGTTAAGTTATTCGAAAAGATTTTATTTAAGTTAAAAATATATTTAATAATAATTGTGTGTAGCCAAAAATAGACAATAATAATCTGTTTTTATTTTGTTCAGATAAAACCGGTACAAGAAACATTGTACCCATTTTATAAATAAAATAAAATCTATAGGAATTGACATGTAAACTATTAGTTGAATTTTTAACTTACTCTCCCCGGTTTCTGTATCTTCTATACAAACAAAATCAATTAAATAAATTGCAATAATCATTTATAAATATTTTATTCTTGTAGAAAAATAAAAAAGTTAATAAATCGACATATAGCAAGATTATTTCAACGTATTATTTGGTTTCAATCAAAGCGATGATTGTAATGATTATAATGTGGATACTCGTAAAGTTAAGTGTTTTTCATTATTTTAGTATTCTAATACTAAACAATTATTAAAATATCAAATTATGTTACTACTAGACAATGCATTGTAAAAAAATATTATTAAATTATTAAATTTCTCATTATTATTTATATATAATACGAGTGTGTTGTTTATAGGTTCTTATGTTTTTTTTTTAAATTATATAAGTTATACCTCAATATTAGCGTTAGTTATTGAATAACAATTTTTTATATTTCATAATTTAATTTGCTTACGTGTTGAGAAGTGTAGAAATTGTGGAATTAAGTAGTTGACCTATGTTGGGACTTGGGACTTTTGTGTGATATAGGAGAGAAAAATTTGCTTCTAACCAATTTTAATTTAATTATTGTTTTATGTAAAAGAACTACGAATTTTAGGTTAGTGAATTTCGTATTCAACTATTCCATTCCTCGTTTTTTTCACAATGAATCTATATCATTGAGAAACAAATAAATAACTTACTCAGTTCTTGAAGCGCATCTAGTTAGTTAATTTAAATAAAAATATTTCACTTTCATATTAATTAGAGCAGTACGATTAGTTATAATTTCAATTAATTTAGGACTAAATGGAAATTAAAAGTATTCTTGATGTATAAGTTTTGATACAAATTGTCTCTTAAATATGAAACAAATTAAAATAATCTATAACCAACTTTTATAATATGCACATAAAATTTTAAATAATTTGGACATTTACTATCATACGATTTGTAAAATTATTGATGATATAACTATACAAATGTAAGGTTTCTAATATTAACATAAATTAATAAATTGAATTTTTTTTCAAACTCACTAATGCATTGTACTGTATCAAACAATAGGTTCATTTATTCATAATACAATAAGAACTCAATTAATTAAATTTTAATTTTTAATGAAACATAATAATAATAATACATGATTTACTATATTGAAATAATTGTCGTTTATTATATACATTATACATAAATTCAGTAATTCACATTAATGTGCATTACTTAAATAATGTGCATAATATATAATCAGGAGTATTATATGACATTTTATACAATAGTTTTTATTAATGATTACGGAATGATTCGAATGAATTTCAACATAACAATTTATAAAAATGTTTCTTTAATTATCTTAATCAGTTTTTTTATAAAAACTTTAAATTCTACAATTATACATGTGCAGTAAAAAAAAAAAAAAATTAAAGAATAAATATATACATTAGCCTCTTTTATTATTATTTTGAATGCCTTTCGTGTAAGTGATTTATTTATGAAAAATTTAAATTCAACAATTATATGTGTGTAACGACAAGTAATCTTATTTTAATCTATATCTATAAAAATGAATAAGTGTCTGTATGTTATCGATGTCTGGCCAAACCGCTGGATGGTCTTTGATAACCCGGCTTCCGGTGGTCCTTCGCAACTACGAGTTGTTTACCTTTCGACGTAACTATAGGTGTGACGTCAACTTTTTGCAGAAGGTAAACAAAGGCAACCGTCATATGTTTTTCTGGCATGGTTTTTTATTAGTTTGTGGTTAGAAAATATAATTTCTAAGTTTTCGTGGGTAATTAGTGATTTTTCGCCTTGCAAAGGTGTAGGTAGTTTGCGTTTAGTAGCAATGGTGATGTAGCCACCTTTATCGTCAACGTTTTAGCGTCATACGTGAGAATTACATGCCAACTTGCAAAATCCAAGGTGAAAATTTATTATTGTGCTTCTACCTCTGACAGATTATAATTACGAATTTCTCCACTATATCATCGACAGTTATGCCCCCCAAACGGAAATCGATTATCCGATCTACATCTGTAGCACGAACGATAAAGGCCTTTCGAGCTTCCGAAACAACCGAGCAACGAGCATCACGATTGGAAACAATGCGAGAAGGAGCTGCTCATGCCCGATCGATTGAAACTGGAGAGCAGCGAGTATCACGACTGGAAACCGATCGAGAACGAACTGCTCAAGCCCGCTCGACTTATACCATTGACCAACGGAGAGCAAGTCTGACTTTAAGAAGAGAACATTATGATCGATCCAGACGGACGCTGCACGTTGAATTGAATCTTGCTACGTTCCATTACTATGCGGATTATGATTACATTTACCATCGAAGTGTCGTCATTGGAAAAATGGATAGGTTATGCGAATCTTGCCGTGCATTAAAAATCAAAAATGAAAATCCAGGAATATGCTGCGCAGGTGGAAAAGTGAAATTGACAGAATTGCATTTACCACCTGAACCATTATCAACGTTGTTATCAGGCATATCAAGCCAGTCGAAACATTTATTGGCAAACATACGCAAGTACAATTCATGTTTCCAAATGACATCGTTCGATGCAACAGAAATCATATGTGACAATTACATGTCAACGTTCAAAATCCAAGGGCAAACTTATCATCGTGCAGGATCTCTTCTACCTCTGACAGATTCGGATCACAAATTTCTCCAAATTTATTTCATGGGAACCAATAATGAACAAGTTGACGAACGTTGTCGATTCATAAACAGATAAAATCGGGAAATTGTTACTGCATTACAAAATTTATTCGATCAACACAACGAATTAGTTCGGCTGTTCAGGACAGCGCTCGAGCGAATGCCAGCTGATGATCACGTTGTTGTCATAAGAGCCGACAAAACACCAGCCGGCCAACACGAAAGACAGTTCAACGCACTAACAATTAATGAAGTCGCGATCGGAATCGTTGGTGAAGAATTTAACTCGCGAGATGTATTTCTTCATCGCAGAGATGGTAATGTTCAGCGAGTTTCCGAAACACATCGCGCCTAAGATGCATTGCAATATCGAATTTTATTCTGGCCAGGAGAAGATGGATATAATTTCAACATCAAAATGATAAATCCACAAACGCATCAAGAAACTAATAAGAAAGTCAGTGTCATGAATTACTAGTCATATCGCTTGGTAACACTTTTGTTAATATCTTTGAATTCCTTTACTGTATGGATAATTGACTCATGTTTGACATAAACTGTCCCTATATTATGAACATATTCGCATTTACCACTAAAAATGGTTGTTTGTGAAATTTTAGTTGTCCCAGAATCTTACCACCTAATTTTTTGTAATGCTACGTACTTCATTTTATATTTTTGAGATTCTCATATTTATTCTAAAGTTGTTCTAGGTTTGTACAAGGTTTTTATGTTCCAAGTACCATATAATAATTCCGATTCCCAATTTCGTGTCTTTTTTTCCATTGATTTTAGTTCGAGGCTTGGTGTATGAGTCCTGAACATACAATTTTTTACTAGGAAGGATCTATAGGCATACACTAATCTTCAACTTGAGGGGCCAGACTACCCCAACCAATGTAGGTAAGGGTAGGGCTATTGCAATGCACTACATTTCATTAACCTTTGGGAGCGCCAATTTCCCGAAACCAGGAAACAGTTAGATTAAGTTATTCAAAAAGATTTTATTTAAGTTAAAAATATATTTAATTATAATTGTATGTAGCCAAAAATAGACAATTATAATCTGTTTTTATTTTAGTCAGATAAAACTAGTACAAGAAATATTGTATCCATTTTAAAAATAAAATAAAATCTATAGGAATTGTCATGTAAACTATTAATTGAATTGTCAACTTACTCTCCCCGGTTTCTTTATTAACTATACAAACAAAATCAATTAAATAAATTGCAATAATCATTTATAAAAATTTTATTCTTGAAGAAAAATAAAAAAAGTTAATAAATCTACATATATCAAGATTATTTTAACGTATTATTTGATTTTAATTAAAGCGATGATTGTAATGATTATAATGTGGATACTTGTAAATGAAAGTGTTTTTCATTATTTTAATATTCTAATACTTAATAATTATTAAAATATCAAATTATGTTACTACTAGACAATGCATTGTAGAAAAATATAATTAAATTATTAAATTTCTCATTATTATTTATATATAATACGAGTATGTGTTGTTTATAGGTTCTTATGTTTTTTTTATTATATAAGGTATACCTCAATATAAGGGTTAGTTATTGAATAACAATTTTTTATATTTCATAATTTAATTTGCTTACGTGTTGAGAAGTGTAGAAATTGTGGAATAAAATAGTCGACCTATGTTGTGACTTGGGACTTATGTGTGATATAGGAGAGAAAAATTTACTTCTAACCAATTTTAATTTAAATATTGTTTTATGTAAAAGAACTACGAATTTTAGGTTAGTGAATTTTGTTTTCAACTATTCTGTACGATCGTCATCGTATATTAAATCTATTTATAATTTGGCGATTAGATATAGTTTGATATATTGAACATGATGACGGCCGCCGAACGTCGTCATTCGTTTAGTACGCATTAAAGGTTTGTCGTGTACTCATGTGTGTATGATATGTATTATTTTGTCTTATATGTATAAAACAATATCGATTTATAATAAAATTACAGTTCATTAAAATACAAAGAAAAAGTGCGATTACGTTTTTGTTTTTATACAAAGTATTTCGACCCTCGTGATAACGGAAACGGCGACAAAATTTATCGTAACAAACATATTCCATTCCCCGTTTTTTTCACAATGAATCTACATCATTGAGAAACAAATAAATAACTTACTCAGTTTTTGAAGTGCATCTAGTTAGTTAATTTAAATAAAAATATTTCACTTTCATATTAATAAGAGCAGTACGATTAGTTATAATTTCAATTAATTTAGGACTAAATGGAAATTAAAAGTATTCTTGATGTATAAGTTTTGATACAAATTGTCTCTTAAATATGAAACAAATTAAAATAATCAATAACCAATTTTTATATTATGCATATAAAGAATTAAATAATTTTGACATTTATTATCATTCGATTTGTAAAATTATTGAAGATACAACTATACAAAAGTAAGAATTCTAATATTAACATACATTAATAAATTGAATTTTTCTTCAAACTTACTAGTGCATAGTGCTGTATCAAACAATAAGTTAATTTATTCATAATACAATAAGAACTCAATTAATTAAGTATTAATTTTAAGTGAAACATAATAATAATAAATGATTGAAATAATAGTCGTTTTCTTATATACAATATACATAAATTCAGTAATTCACATAATTAATGTGCATAATATATAATCAGGAGTATTATATGACATTTTATACAATAGTTTTTATTAATGATTACGGAATGATTCGAATGAATTTCAACATAACAATTTATAAAAATGTTTCTTTAATTATCACAATCAGTTTTTTTATAAAAACTTTAAATTCTACAATTATACATGTGCAGTAAAAAAAACAAAAATCTAAAGAATAAATATATACTTCTTCTTCTTGTTCCCAGCTTTTACAGTCCATTTAGGACGATCACTGTCTCTACCATTCCTCTCCACCTCTCTCTGTCTTCGCTGTCTTCAATCCTTGCTTCTTCTGAGATTTCCGTGGGATCCATCTTCACCCTGTCCGTTCATCTTTGTCTCGGTCGACCCCTGGGTCTTTTTCCATACAGTCTTCCAGTAAACATATTTTTTGCCATACCTTCCGACCTCCAAATATGACCCGCCCATTCTAACCTTTTGCTTTTTAAGTACGAACTAATAATGGGTTTATTAAACATTTGGAACATTTCTTGGTTAGTTCTTCTTCTATATTCTCCGCTCTCCATTACAGGGCCAAAAATTCTACGCAGTACTTTTCTTTCAAAGATGTTCATCTTCTCCTCATTCCCTTTAGTCACCGACCAGGTTTCACATCCATACGTCAAAACCGGTCTTAGAAAGCTGGAGTATAGATATTCTTTTGACCTTCTGGACAGTAGTTTTGATTTAAACAATTTTGCAAGTGCATAATACCCCTTGTTTCCTGATGCAATTCTTAGTTTAATTTCGTTGTGCATATTGTTTTGATTGTTTATGTTAGTTCCTAAGTAACTGAAATCTGTTATTTGTTGGAAGACATATCCCGACACTTGCAAATCATCTTGGTCCCTCACTCCTCTTGATACTACAAGATATTTAGTCTTTTCTTGATTAACATTTAATCCAATCGGCGCTGCTGCTTTTATTAGATCTGCGGTCTTCATTTCTACTTCGTTTCGGGAACTACCAATAATCACAATATCATCTGCGTATGCCAAGATAGTGTTCAGTCCCAAAATTTCCATACGTTGTCTAATGGGGAGAGATCTAACCACTTTTTCTAATGCTAGATTGAAAAGTACAGGGGAAAGCGCATCTCCCTGTCTTAGGCCAGATATAACTTCGAAACTTTCTGACAGTTTATTCGCTACTTTTACTTTACAATATGTATCGGTATTGCACTCTTTTATTAGCTGGACTAATTTGGTTGGTATACCAAATTCATCCAGTGCTGCCCATAATTTTTTTCTTATAATACTGTCGTACGCCTGTTTAAAGTCCACAAAGCAAAGATGCACTTCTCTACCATACTCATAGTACTTTTCTAGCAATTGTCTGATAATAAAAATGGGGTATGTGGTAGATTTCCCTCTCATAAAGCCGCTTTGGTAGTCCCCAATTATGCCGTTAACATAAACTTCCAACCTTCGCAAGATTGCCATCGACAAAACTTTATAACAGGTGTCTAAAAGTGAAATTCCTCTATAGTTAGTTGTTTCCATCGGGTCTCCTTTTTTGTAAATCGGGCAAATGATTGCTGTTTTCCAATCGTTCGGGACTTTTGCACTTTTCCATATTTGTTTTATCAACAGCCATATCTTCGATATTAATTTTGGAGTAGCTGTTTTAATTAATTCAGCATTGATATTGTCCTCCCCCGGTGCCTTATTGTTTTTTAGCGATTTAATTATCTGTGTTATTTCTTCATAATCTGGTTCTGGTAACTCTAGTTGCACATGGTAGTAAGTGGTACTTTCTTGATCTTCCTCGCGGTTGCCATCCTCGATAGTGCCACTCAGTAATTCTTCAAAATGGCTCCGGAATTGTTCAACTATATTTCATTCCTCTGTAATCAAGCAACTATTGGCATCTTTAAATATGCAGGTTTTGGCTTTAAACCCCTCCTTGAGAGACCTGCATTTCCTGAAAAATAGCCGTGGATTCCTTCTGTATTCTTCTATACTTCGAATTCTTTGTTCTTCATACATTCTCTTTACGCTTCTTATTTTCTTACTTACTATTTTTCTGAGCTTCTGATACTCTTCCACATTCTCAGGCGTTGGATTCTGGATCATTTCTTGTCTAGCTTTACTTCGCTTTTCTGTAATATCTCTACAGTCGTCATCAAACCACGGCTTCTCTTTAGTTTGCGATTCCTTCTTAAACAAAGAGGCCGCTTTAATTACAGCTTCCTTGATGCCCATCCAACATTTCTCAGTATCAGAATCCGTGTCAGATTTGTAGGATTCGAGGATATTGATTAGATTATTGTGGTAAGCACTAATTTCTTTCTAGTTTTTTATTTTCTTCATATCTAAACGCGTATTATTCTTCATTGCTTTCCGATTCTCAACCCATTTTCTTGATAGTTTCACTTTTAAGGAACTAATTACTAGATAGTGGTCAGTGTCACCATCTGCCCCAATATAACTTCTTACCGAATTTATACTGGTTTTAAACCTTTTATCTACAATAACATGATCAATTTGGCTTTTGTATTGGCCATCCGGGGCTATCCAAGTATGTTTATAAATATCTTTTCGTTGGTATTGAGCACTGCTAATTACTAATCCTTTATCTGTGCATAGACTAATTAGTCTGATGCCATTATTGTTGCTTTCTAGGTGAAAACTGTCTTTATCCACGATTGGTTTGAAAACAGCCTCCCGTCCTACTTGAGCATTGGATTCCCCTATTACTATTTTTATGCTGTACCTGGGGATATTATCCAGTACGCTATCTAGCTCATCATAAAATTGATCCTTGAGCTCACCGTCTGTAGATTCCGTTGGGGCATAACAATTGATAATCACTATATCAAATATTTTTCCAGTAAGGACTATGTAACACAGTCAATCGTTAATCGGTTCAAATTTCTTTACCAATTTTAGCAAAGAGGCTTTAACTATAAAACCAACCACATTCTCGTGTTTACCGTTGTTCTTTCCACTAAAAAACACTGTCATATTTTCCGACTTTATACAGCCTGATCCTGGCCATTGAGTCTCTTGCAGATCGACTATATCCACATTGTACCGGCTAATTGCCTTTATTATACATTGTAGAGCTCCTGGATTATACAAGGTTCTGATATTCCACGTTCCTAATCTCAAAAAATCAACATATCCAGTCCGATTTTCAAGTCTGTTGTCCAAATTATCAATAGAATTCAGAGGCTTTGTGGTGTTAGGTTTCATAACAATAATTTGTTTTACAAAGACGGGACGTCGGCCCGTCGCTCAACCCCCAACCTGGAGGACCAGATAGACCTCCCAACCATTTAAGGTAAGGAGAGAATGGCTACTGTAATGTACCTTAAGTACATTGGGCGATGGGAGCACCACTATCCCTACGCCACAGCTCGGGACCCCGGGTTCGCTAATCCCGTAACACTAAGTGTCCCCTGGGGGGAATAAATATATACATTAACCTCTTTTATTATTATTTTGAATGCCTTTCGTGTAAGTGATTTATTTATGAAAGATTTAAATTCAACAATTATATGTGTGCCATATTATTATTGTACCAATAATGAACAAGTTGACGAACGTTGTCGATTCATAAACAGATCAAATCGGGAAATTGTTACTGCATTAGAAAATTTATTCGATCAACACAACGAATTAGTTCGGCTGTTCAGGAAAGCGCTCGAGCGAATGCCAGCTGATGATCACGTTGTTGTCATAAGAGCCGACAAAACACCAGCCGGCCAACACGAAAGACAGTTCAACGCACTAACAATTAATGAAGTCGCGATCGTAATCGTTGGTGAAGAATTTAACTCGCGAGATGTATTTCTTCATCGCAGAGATGGTAATGTTCAGCGAGTTTCCGAAACACATCGCACCTAAGATGCATTGCAATATCGAATTTTATTCTGGCCAGGAGTAGATGGATATAATTTCAACATCAAAATGATAAATCCACAAACGCATCAAGAAACTAATTAGAAAATCAGTGTCATGAATTACTAGTCATATCGCTTGGTGATTCGAGAGAACTCAGACCATTACATTTTGAAATGTCGGCAATTGTTCCACCATTATATTGTCAATATATATGCTTAAATTGAAACCGAATGACTTCTATTCATTCGGTTGAATCAAACCAAACTGCGCTCGGAAGAATAAATTCATTTACGCGATGCAATTGTTACTGATGGCAATCCCAATGAGCTGGAAAAAATGGTCATACTTCCGGCTACATTTTGAGGAAGCCCACGACATATGCATGAATACGCACAAGATGCAATGACTTACGTTAGCGCAAACCGCCGTCCGGATTTTTTTATAATATTCACGTGCAATCCTACATGGGATGAAATTAGAAAACTTCTGTTGCCTGAACAATCATCTTCAGATCGCCATGGCATCATTGCACGTGTGTTCGAACAAAAATTGAAATCTTTTAAGGATTTCATTTACAAGTATCATGTTTTTGGGGAGACACGTTGTTGGATGTATTCCATCGAATGGCAGAAAAGAGGATTGCCGCATGCACACATTTTGATTTGTTTGATTAAAAGAACTACAGACAAACAGGACCAGACAAAATTGATGCAGTCATTTTAGCAGAAATACCAGACGTCAACGTTGATCCATGCTTATTCAAAGTCGTTACCAAAAACATGATTCATGGCCCATGTGCAGCGATCAACACCAAATCTCCATGCATGAAAGATGGAAAATGCACAAAACGCTATCCAAGAGACTTACACGCCGAAACTATCACTCCATGTAATTGTCACATATGATTTCTGTTGCATCGAACGATGTCATTTGGAAACATGAATTGTACTTGCGTATGTTTGCCAATAAATGTTTCGACTGGCTTGATATGCCTGATAACAACGTTGATAATGGTTCAGGTGGTAAATGCAATTCTGTCAATTTCACTTTTCCACCTGCGCAGCATATTCCTGGATTTTCATTTTTGATTTTTAATGCACGGCAAGATTCGCATAACCTATCCATTTTTCCAATGACGACACTTCGATGGCAAGTGTAATCATAATCCGCATAGTAATGGAACGTAGCAAGATTCAATTCAACGTGCAGCGTCCGTCTGGATCGATCATAATGTTCTCTTCTTAAAGTCAGACTTGCTCTCCGTTGGTCAATGGTATAAGTCGAGCGGGCTTGAGCAGTTCGTTCTCGATCGGTTTCCAGTCGTGATACTCGCTGCTCTCCAGTTTCAATCGATCGGGCATGAGCAGCTCCTTCTCGCATTGTTTCCAATCGTGATGCTCGTTGCTCGGTTTTTTCGGAAGCTCGAAAGGCCTTTATCGTTCGTGCTACAGATGTAGATCGGATAATCGATTTCCGTTTGGGGGGCATAACTGTCGATGATATAGTGGAGAAATTCGTAATTATAATCTGTCAGAGGTAGAAGCACAATAATAAATTTTCACCTTGGATTTTGAAAGTTGGCATGTAATTCTCACGTATGACGCTAAAACGTTGACGATAAAGGTGGCTACATCACCATTGCTACTAAACGCAAACTACCTACATCTTTGCAAGGCGAAAAATCACTAATTACCCACGAAAACTTAGAAATTATATTTTCTAACCACAGACTAATAAAAAACCATGCCAGAAAAACATGTGACGGTTGCCTTTGTTTATCTTCTGCAAAAAGTTGACGTCACACCTATAGTTACGTCGAAAGGTAAACAACTCGTAGTTGCGAAGGACCACCGGAAGCCGGGTTATAAGTCATATAAGGAGCCGGGTTTTGAAAACTTTTAAGAGACAAAATCCATCCCGGGACCACGCTGATTACGTAGAAATAACCCTATCAAAGTCCATCCAGCGTTTTGGCCAGACATCGATAACATACAGACACCAATTCATTTTCATATATATAGAAGATTAAATATATCGTGAAATATTCTATATTTTCCCCGTGCAATCTGAAAAATTGATTGACTATTGGAATATCTTATAATGCATCGTGAAAAATTCTACATTAGCCCCTTGCATCGCACGGGTATTCAGCTAGTAACATATATATATATATATATATATTTGTTAATGTTTATTATTCTAAAAATATTATGATTGAAATATAAATTTTTTTTTATGACTTTACTTACCCATAGTGAAGTCGTAAAATATCTTGTCAGTTGAATTAAGTTTGCAGTTGCACCATTTAGTCGTAGGATCCTTATTTTTTTTATAGCTTTTTGCTAATCAAATCAGGATTTATTTAAATGTAATTTTCACATAAGTCGTTTTTTTTATATAGTATTTATATTTATTTATTACGTGTTAATAAGTTAAGAATTGAGTTAAATAATTTGTATTATATTAACATATATCGTATAACGTATTGTATTACTATAGGTTCAATATTAACTTATTTGTTAATATATTTATTATCCTTTAAATAATAAATTCGCTAATCACTCACCTCTATTATTTCTTGTTCCTAATCAGTGTTTGCCTACTATTTGATTATCCTTTAAGACTCCTACAACTGCATTGAAATCATCCATAATAATTACATTATTACTGTTGTTTGTGCTACAGTTTCTATTGAACATCAATAGAATGTTTGTATGACGCAAGAATTAAAAACTAGAGTGAGGAGTGAAGAAAGTTGACGAATATAATATTGAAAGAAAAATAGTAATTGTGAATATGATAAATTGATTTCAATAATATTTTGAAAACTAACACATTAATACATCGAATACAACTTAAGAGTAGAGTTGATATTAACAGTGTTAAATGGTAACGACTAATGGCAAAATAATATAAAAAATGATCAATACAGAAAAAAGACTCACAATGGTTGAATATACACCACCTGGATTACGCGACAAGATGATTGTCGCTCATTGTATATATTGACAAAACGATGACGACGATGACAGGAGAATTTGAATAGTTATATTTTTTGCTACATCGTCAAAGAACACGCATAACAATTAAAATGGCGCTACGACCAATACAGGTATTACGATACACGACAACGGTCACGGCAACACTATGACCCGACGAGACATTTTATCTTACGGCGGCTGCGAAAATATCTTAATTGTGGGTTTTCGTGCAATGCAATTAATCGTATTAAATATATTTGCTCGGCGTGAACAGCTATCCTGGGTTATCTCTAGAAGTTCCTCTATGGAGTCATACATTTATTCGATATTATCGTCTTCACTATTCGATGTCGGGAAGTATACCTGGATAACTATAATGTTTACTGGGGGTGTTTTAAGTTTTATTAGCAGTAATTTGTCATTCATATGATAAGTTGACACGGCTCGTGTATGTGTAAACGAATCGTTTCCACCACCGAGCCGATAATCATCAACTGTCCATCCCTTTCCGCACGAAACGCTGACGAAAATACTTTAACGCCGTAAATACATTACGCGCGATCGCAAAGTGTTTTCGCCGCCGGTACGTCGACGTAATAGATAGCGAAGTACTCCTATTTATAATGCTACGATTTTGCGATTAGGTAATTAAGCAGCGGCTATGGATTACACGCAATTCGTATTTGGATATTATAAATAGGGGTATTCGGTTAATTAAAAATACGATGACTTACGAACGACAACAATCTGAATATGTCGAACCGATATATTCGTCTAGTACGTTCGTAGCCGTATTAACGCGAACATTTGGCATTGTCGGGAATTCAAGTGTTTTCTGTTCTTACATTTTTTTAGTTGTATAAAAATATATAGTAGCTAGTAACGCGTACCGTTCTTGTCACTGTTTTATTTTATACAACTATTCAACGGTATTCCTGCCACCGTTATCAACCGTTACAAATTGGCTCCCCGCTGAGGAATTAGTCCCAGTCTTGCGTGATTCCAGGTAAAATTTTTTAGAAAAAAAAATTATTTTACTACTTGACCGCTGCATACTGAGTTTTGGATACATACGGTTGTATATATTATTAAATATTAATAGTAGGCTGAAATATTGTTTTATTGGTTCAGTTATAATTACGCCGAGTGGTTGCGCGCTATATTAAGATATACGTATCGGCATAATTATCGCCAAATTTATAGCGCGTCGAGGTCATTGACCAACCATTACGATTATTCGATAATTGCGTTATTTTTGTGACTGTTGTTTACACCGAGATACACGTCAATTTCCTGTGTTTATAATCGCAGTATATTCGTATTATACAAAATGAATAAAACATTAAATCAAATGACGTTGACCGAAATCAGGAGGGAATGTGTGTTTCGCGGTTTACCCGTATCAGCTTCCCGTAATTATTTGCAATGTATATTGGAGACGGTTATTCGGGCGGAAGGAAATAATCCATCCACATGTCTGCTACCACCCCGACAACCGATTGTCGTTACGCCAACGATTGAAAATCAATCGGCGGTGATAGACCCGGAATCGGAACAGGCAGACATTGGTTACGATGGTAAGCAGAGAGAACAAGAGTCAGTCAGCTGCTAATGCATAGCACAAGGGGGGATCAAGAGAACCGGAAATTGCGAGTCATAAGGAAAACGATTTTACAATCAATTCCGGACACACTACTGGATACGATAATCGTTATTTCGATAGACCAAATCGCACAGTTCAGTTTTCGAACTCGAGCGTAACGATCATGTGTTCGAACACGGCTATTAAACCTGTTATTGAAAATTCGATGCTTATTCCTTGAAAACGGCTAGAGCATCTCTATCTCAGTTTTCTGGTAGAAAGGAAGAATTGCTGTTTGAGCATTTCAACGTTCAACTGTGACGCCGCGCCAATCGCGCCTGGAACCGGTTTGACAGAGCGCGTCTGTTCGCAACGAAAGTTCGAGAAACTTCTACTCATCGTTCGAACCGGCCGTCGGGTCGTCGCAGTCCGTTTTCTGTCGTCTGGTGTCACCGATCATCACTGTACCTTTTCGTCTACAGTCTTCGCGTTCGTGATCACGCGAATTATTTGTCGCCACCCACTTGTTATACGCGATCGTACGTTATTCGCGATTGCTTCCGCGACTTGATTGTTGTCGCGCCGTTCAGTACACGCGGCAATACATTTAGCGTTTGTGTTCGCAATTCGTGGCGAGAAGACGCGTAACGTATTATGTTGTTGTATACTTTTAATGTTTTGTAATTAGTATACTTTTATGTTATCGTTAACTGGATGCCCGCGTCGACTTGTGTATGCTTTCAATCCCGTTTTATTGTATTTAAATTATACTAGTGTTTTGTCTGTTTGCATCACACAGTCGTAAATAGTTGTTCTTTTGATTTAGTTAAACGTTACCTTGGCTTCCCGATATATATCCTGTACAGCGCGAGTCGGCAGAGGCAACCGCCCAAATCGCAGGACCTTATCGGCTCAAACAAGTGCCCATACGATTTATCGTAAATTCGGAGTGTATTTTGCGTCAAGCAAACATACATAAATCTGCCTGGGTTAGGATAATGGAATCACAGCTGACGGGAAATGCTGCTGAGTGGTGGAAAACCATTAAAGCACTGGATTTATCTTGGTCCGAATTTAAAAGCGAGTTCGCCGAAAAATTCGATAACCCGGATATCCAATCCCGCCTCCGCGCAGAAATCGTGTCAGTACGACAAGGTACTAACCAACGACTGACCGATTTTGTGTTGGAAAAAAATCAGCTGTCACGCCGGGTACAAACAGGTCTCTCCGAGTCACAGATAGTTAGTACTGTTGTTGGGCTCATGAGGGAAGAATTTCGTACCCATGCGAGATTACAACATCTAGTATCATTTTTGGATCTTAGGCGAATAGCTGGAGTTCTTGATATTTCTTCAGATACAAGAACAAAGATACAAAACAATCAAAACCAGCCCGCCAGATTTAGATATACTGATATGAAAAAAACTTCTTCCGTACCAGTAGTCAAACTGAAATCTGATCCGAAGATAGTCCGTAAACCATCTCTCCCATGTAAGCATTGTAAAGGAGCACATTGGAACAACGAATGTCCCAACAAGCTTCCGGGAAATAAACCGAAACCCGTCGGAACTTAGTCCATTCCACGGGTTCATGACAAATTTCCGACGACACGTATCAAGTCCCTCTTTTATTAGCTCTTAGTTTTGAAAATGTATCACAATGAATCGACTAAAGTAGCTGTAGAAGAACAGGGACAGATAAACGTCGAAAATTCCAAAAACGAAATTCCGGAAAAGTTATCAGTAGAAATGTCATTAAATAAGATATGTGGGACCAGCATTTATAAATCATTACCTGAACACACATCATTTCATTCATCGGATGTTGGTACTAGTCACCCAACATCCAACATTCATGTTCAGGATAAAGTATCAAAAATAAATGACCTAAATCATATTTTAGATGACACTACTTTCTGTTTCGGAAATCCAAACATTTCTAACTATAAAAATTTAGCATTTGAGGATAAATCTGGTGCTAGCTCTGATAATCTTGAACAAAGATCAACTAGTCACTTAGAACCCACAAAACTAATTTTAAAGGAAATGTTATTAGGATCCAAACAGAATCAGAATGACCATGACATACAATATGACGGTAACTTAGAGAATCATAGGGACGACAACATTACAGACACGGTTGAATTACCACTCAATAAACGATCGATTGCTTCTATTGAGAACCCCGATAGTTTTGGATGTGCAGCTGTGAGAACTGTAATTAACAAAACACCGACAAAAATATCAACGCCATCTATTGAGTTTGAGTTTGACACGGGTTTTGTTACCGCCTTGTTAGATTCTCAAGCACAAAAGTCGTATGTCAGACCAGAAATTTCTACGAAATTCGGAAAAATTGTGAAAGGACCATTATCATCAGTACGAATGGCCGACGGTCACACTCAAATCATAAGTGGTCACGCGGCATTCGAAGCTCAAATCGCAGATGTTTCGATAACATTCAACGCTGCGATTTTAGATAACCTGTATTGTGAGATTCTCTTAGGACACGATTTTCTTGTAGAAAATGAAGTCTCATGGGATTAGGCATCAGAAATAATATACTTAGGTACCTCCAAGCGAACATCAGTCTGCTGGATGGGACCTAAGTCAAACCAGGAGTTAGGTAATCTCGACTTTTCTGACATTCAAATTTCGAGTGATCCTATCGTCAAAGAAGAACTAATGAAAATACTTAAAAAGTATCCAGAAGTTTTAAATGGGACGATAGGCCACACAAAATTGATTGATCATGAAATTAGACTCAAAGTTCCAACACCGATTACCCTTAATCCTTATCCATACCCAGCTGAAAAGCAAAAGGTTATAAACGAAATGATAAGTGATATGGAGGAATAGGGTTTAATTGAACCGAGCACCTCACCCTGGGCAGCTCCTATAGTTTTAGCGAAAAAGAAAGACGGAACATACCGCCTTTGCGTTGACTATAGGCGACTAAACGAAGTGACGGAATCCGATGCTTACCCCATGCCAAATTTAAATGACATGATAAGGAATATGAGAGGAGCGACAATATTCAGTATGTTGGATCTGAAATCTGGGTATTGGCAGGTCTCCTTAAATCAAAATTCTAGGAAGTACTCGGCGTTCCGTACACGTAGAGGTCTCTATCAATTCAGAGTTCTCCCGTTTGATCTCAAAAACTCACCTATGACTTTTGTGAGACTCATGAACGAGGTTTTAAGAGGATATTTAGATGATTTTGTTCAGGTATATCTGGATGATATAGTAATATACTCAGAAAATCTGGACAACCATCTAATACATTTAACTGAAGTTCTCGAGCGCTTAAGTATACATGGGTTGACATGTCATCCAAAAAAATGCAGAGATTAGGAACTACCGAAATCTCATTTCTTGGACATTTAGTGGATTCAGAGGGAATTGGAAAACAACCCGAAAAGCTTAAAGCAATCAAAGACTTTCCAATACCCGGTCGAATTAAGGAGCTTCGTAAATTTTTAGGTGTTTGTAATTGGTATAGTCAGTTTGTAGATAACTACGCTGACACCATAGCGCCTCTAACAAATTTATTGAAACAGGGAACCAAATGGCGATGGACACAGACGCAACAGACTGCATTTGATACCATTAAAAATGCCCTGTACGAGTCCCCAAAGCTAAGCTCTCCCGACTACAGTAGACCTTTTTGTCTCCAAACCGATGCTAGTGAAATAGGTGTAGGAGCTGTTCTTTTTCAATGGGGTGACAGACCGAAGGAAAGACGGATAATCGCCTACGCTAGCAAAAAATTAAGCGAGACACAAAAAAGGTATGCAGCCGTCGAAAGAGAGTGTTTGGCCGTTGTTTGGGCTATGGACAAGTTTCGTTTGTATCTCGAACCAGGACCCTTTGAGCTCCTTACCGACAATTTAGCATTGACTTGGTTGCATAAGACCAAAGACAAAAAGTCAAAACTAACCAGATGGGCGTTACAATTAGGTAACTTAAATTACAAAACGACGCATATATCAGGATGTCTTAATGAGGCCCCAGATATGCTGTCACGTAACCCATCGGATGGTCCACCAGTCAATAAGGACATGCTCGAAGAGAACCTACTCGGAGTGCCAACATCGTTACATCACAAAACACATGGCACTTTCGATAGACTATTCTCTTTGATAGGCAACAGGGAAGAATCCAACGATATTCCATTTTCCAAAGAGATGTTGAAAGGTTGGCAATCAGGCGATCAATATGTCAGTTCCGTAATGGATGACATATACGCCGATTGTCCAGCCAACAATACACGGAGAAAAAGAGCACAACAAAAAGCTTACACTATTGTAGACGGCCTTTTAAGGAAAAATATCGTTGATGTTTCTTCTACCCCAATCGTGGTGCCTTTGGATAAATCAAACCATATCCTATGGAGGTACCATGACCACACCCTGGCTGGTCATCCAGGGTGGAAGGAAACATTCAGGGCTATTCGGAAACGGTTTTACTGGAAGGGGGTACGAGACGAGGTGAGAAAATATGTTGGAGCATGCCACATATGCGCCTGCACTGAACCCTTAAATTCCAAATCATCAGACCCCATGAGGTCTAGAAAACCACGACAGCCCTGGGAGGTCATTAGTATTGATTTAATGGGCCCCTACCCGCGCACAGGGAAGGGAAAAACATACATACTAGTGGCAACTGACTGTTTTAGTAGGTGGGTGGAAGCTTATCCTTTAGGAACCGCCACCTCTAAGACCATAGTGCAAACACTTGAACGTGAGTTTTTTTCACGGTTCGGGTACCCTCGAGTGTGTCTCACCGACAATGGTACGCAGTTTATTTCTCAGGAAATGCTCAGAGCACTCGACCGATGGGGGGCGGAGGGTTGGACCACACCAGTGTACCACCCTAGATCAAACCCCGTCGAACGTCGAAACCAAGAGTTGAAGAAAGGACTGCGAGCCCACCTTATAGGTAAAAGTCATCGCTCTTGGGACACACAGTTATCGTCGATACTCTTCGCGATCCGAAATAGGTTGAATGAGGCTACAGGTTTCCCGCCGTCGGTATTGGTACTCGGTAGAGAGGCCAAAAGACCAGGCGATTGGGCCCTGATCGACTCCCCAACCATTTCGCCGCAGGACGTCAATCAACATAGACGAGGATGTGAGAGGAAAGCTTTTGAAATTCAAACAGAAAAAATGAATCCAGCTACACCACCCGAAATTAAATTCGATGTTGGGGACTGGGTTTATTTCAAAGCGCATCACCTCTCAAACGCGGACAAGGGGTTTCACGCAGGTTTTGCACCCAAATGGTAAGGACCTGTTCGATTGGTGGAACGAGTAAGTTTAGGAGTTTATCTCACTGACCAACGTCCACCCCGAAAACTCCATGTCTCGTGTTTAAAAGCGGCCCATCTTACAGAAGGAAGCGCTGAGGGTCAAATTATACCTCAGTGAAATTCTTAAGAATCCATTATTTGTTTTATCCTTCTGTTCCAATTAGAATGTACAACCCCGCAATAGCCACCAACCGGAGAGCATCGGCTGCCAATACTTACCGGCAAAAACTTCAAGCATTAGTGAAGAACCAATTGGAGGCTAAACGGTTACTTCAAGACCTGGAAGGACGCTTCCTGGAGTACCCGTTGACACAACCACAGGTACGCCAAGCCACCAGTGGTGAGATACAACAGCACCCGGTGTTATGGGAAGCATTCCTATGGGGATGGCAGGCATGTATTAGCAACATGCCATCGCCACCCATCCCAACAAAGGCTGAGGCAAACCGGTGTTGTCATGGCCAAGGATCGGTCGTGACAGGGAAAAAACCAGAAAAACCACCCATGGCAACACGGGCTACGTCGGCGGCAAAAAAAAGATCGGCCGTTCGCCTAAATCAGTTCCGGCTGAAAAAAAAAACGGAGATGCGCCGACGGTGCGAGGAGGAAAAAGCTGGGCCATCGCAACAATTCCGGTTGGCGAAGTCGGACGTCATCATGATCGAGACGCCTAGCACTCCCAAAACCGAAATGGCAGAAAAGGCGACCAAACCATCGTCGGTGAATGAGGAGGCAGGGATGGAAGTGGATCCAATAGAGGCCAGGAAGGACGACTTAGAGGAAGAAATCACTGCCTTTCTCGACCTACCCTCGAACCCGTAATCCTTCCACCTCTTAACTGGGAGACTCTCTTACCAGGGTTATACGAATCCGGCTCTATCGAACCCGATAGAGTTAAATGAGTAACCCTGAAACCCGCTGATCCTATTATGGGAGTCAGCGATGTGTCTAAGAGAGAACCCTGGTCCTAGGTCCCCTACGCTTCTATGCGATAGCGCGTCCCGGTTGGACAGTTTGATAGGGGAGAGTTGACACGGCTCGTGTATGTGTAAACGAATCGTTTCCGCCACCGAGCCGATAATCATCAACTGTCCATCCCTTTCCGCACGAAACGCTGACGAAAATACTTTAACGCCGTAAATACATTACGCGCGATCGCAAAGTGTTTTCGCCGCCGGTACGTCGACGTAATAGATAGCGAAGTACTCCTATTTATAATGCTACGATTTTGCGATTAGGTAATTAAGCAGCGGCTATGGATTACACGCAATTCGTATTTGGATATTATAAATAGGGGTATTCGGTTAATTAAAAATACGATGACTTACGAATGACAACAATCTGAATATGTCGAACCGATATATTCGTCTAGTACGTTCGTAGCCGTATTAACGCGAACATTTGGCATTGTCGGGAATTCAAGTGTTTTCTGTTCTTATAATTTTTTAGTTGTATTAAAATATATAGTAGCTAGTAACGCGTACCGTTCTTGTCACTGTTTTATTTTATACAACTATTCAACGGTATTTCTGCCACCGTTATCAACCGTTACAAGGTGTTTCCTACTTGTTGACCCCATTTTTCGTTTAGTTGGATTTCAACTCCATTCTTCCCTTGTTTTTGTCTACTAATATTCCAGATCCATCCTTCCCTTGTAGTATGATACTATGTATCATTCTATAATCATCGCTCCAGAAATTTACATTATCACCTAAACTAGTTTCATATTCAAAATATCAAGTCGCTTCAATTCCATTTGGTTGTTTAAGTTTTCTAAATCATCCCAATTTTAACAATGTTTTTACGTTCCATGGACCTATTTTAGTTGGAGTAGTTTTGTTTGTGATTGTATTATTTCTAATAATGTCTTGTTTTTGATTATATTTACGGCATGGATTTTGTTGGCTGACGACATGGAAAGCTATGCATTGACTTTTCCTGCCGAACTCCGGGTTCTGAATCTCATTATCTTGCTTTTTATCATTCCTATGATTAACCTTACTCGCTTCATTGTTAAGAGAATTAATGCAGTGGTTTCCCGTCGCCTTCTACATAACAGTTATATCTGTTATTTCTATGGGATGTTACTCAAGTATAGATTTATCTATACTTGATACAAACAATGCCGTTTCCCAATGATTGGTCCATTTTGGTCGCTTTTTACGTTGGGCATGGACTACTTTAGTTGTATTTTGACACTAACCAACAAGAAAACATGCCAAATAAATTAAAGAAAAATATAAAATTTAACAAAGGTAAATCGGCGACACAGTTAACTCGACGAAAGCTACGATGAGATTAAAAAAACAACGGTTTATAATTACAATAATTTGATGACAAAAGTGTAAATAGTTAACAAAAATAAATAATAATAATAATAATAATAATAAACCCTCAAGGGGGTACTTTAAATAGTACTACGGGTTTGGCGTACTTGGGGTCCCCGAGCCCTGAACTGACCTTGATTGGTCTGTTTAGCTTAATCCTCAAAGTTCTACCTTACATCTGGCTTATATAACCTTAGCCACGTGAGGATCAAGCAATGTTATTTCTTAACGGCTAACAGGGAAAAGGCAATACCCATAAATATGGAGAAAAGGTACAATTTAAGAAGCCTCGGAAAAAAACCGCTGCCTAAGGATCGCCAGGGCCTCTCTGGAGCCATCGCTGTGGATGACAGCATACGAGCCGAAGATGACCGACTGCTGGTTAGGCGGGCGTCGGTCGGGCAATCCGAACGATATACAGCCGATAATAATAAAGCTGAAAGTGCTTCTTCTGCCAAGCAGGAGACCACTAAATCAGGCAAGTCGCGTCAGCGCATAAAATGATCGAATGATATGAACGCATTCATTATGTGTACATACTAGAAAAACACGAAGCTGGAAACGAACATGGCCATGTACAGACTCGAAGTCTATACAGCATTTACACGACAATATACAAATATACAAGTAACAGAACAAAGAATAGCAGACCAGCGACAATACAATAGTCACACACAATTTCATACCACAGACAATACACGAAAATATAAAACGCCAAGTCGCATACGATCTCGCAAATACACAGCCACAGGATAACAAGATAACGCTCAAAATATAGACCAAAAAATACCTGACGTGCAAGAAACAACAACAGACACTATGGAAACGCCTCCATGTGACGTGGATCGTGAGCCTATTCACTTCTGTGATGAGATATGTCAGGAATTACTCACCTTGATAAGAAAAACAATGAAAGCACACGTTTTGCAATATACCGGAATGGATCCAACAGAGACCAAACATAACCAAACCGAGAACATTGAAAAATCTGACACAAACACTAAAACACCATGATAAGCATATACTACCAAAATACATTCATACATGTTTACGCCAGAAGACACACATACACTTATATACTGCGCAGCCATCACAGCACTAACACACAATGAATATACAATACGGCCACGAAATACCACAAGCCCTGAACACCATTCAAGCACACCATCTTGGGAGCGAAGACTCAATTTTGATATAAAGAAATTTCGCCGTAACTTGGGACGATTCATACAGTACACACATGGTAACAACTTAAGATAGTTACTTAAACATCTAAAGCCCATATTCACTAGATTAAAGACATACACAACGCATAAACAACACAACTATTATCTGGCAGAATATATTGACACGTTGAAACAAAAACTGGCTGCGAAAACGCAACGACTACGCAGATATAAGATGTGCACTCTACGCTAGCAAAACAACAAACAGTGCCAGTATAATGAAAAATTGTTCTACAGACAGAATTTAAACACAACAAATGAAGAGAAAAAAGGTATACCAACACAACGAGAAATGCAGCAATATTGGTCGTCCTTTTGGTCCAACCCCATCAAGCATAATTCCACAGGAAGTTGGATTATGGAGGAGCAATGTAAACTTACAATAGTTGCACAGATGCCTTTCGCTTAAATCACAACTCATGATATTACACAAGCCATAGGAAAATCACATAATTGGAAAGCACCAGGCGTTGATGGCTTACAGAATTTCTTGTATAAAAGATTTAGCTGTCTCCACTCTGTAATTGCCGACCAATTTACACATATCATAAATAACCCGCAAGACACAACACTGTTCTTCACGCAAGGAATTAAATATATGAAACATAAGACATCAGATACTAAAAATCCTACACAATATAGACCCATAACATTGCTTCCGACTACATACAAATTACTTACATTATGCATCACAGACAAGGTTTATGCTCACATAACACATAATAACATACTCGCAGAACCACAAAAAGGATACCGTAGACAACACATGGGATGTAAGGAATAGTTACTTATAGATTCTGTTATTCTACAACAAGCACATAAAAAACGCAGACACTTACACATGGCATATATTGATTACAAAAAAGCATTTGACAGTGTCCCTCGTTCCTATTTCATACATATTCTACGTATATACAAAGTCCACCCAATCCTGGTATGCTTTTCAGAGACCATAACGGTGCACTGGCGAACAGTATTATGCTTGCACATAAATAACACAAAAATCAATACAGACGAATAAACATTAGACGAGGTATATTCTAGGAAGACTCCCTAAGCCCGCTATGGTTTTGTCTCGCCATGAATCTGTTATCAAAAAGATTAAACAGCACACAATAAGGATACAAACTTACAAGGAACTATGAAACACATTAAATATCACACCTACCATATATGGATGATATAAAAATATATTCAAGCACAGGCAAACATTTACAACTCCTGATAAATATCACAGAAAACTTCTCAAATGACATACACATGGAGTTTGGCCTGGAAAAGAGTAAAACGGTACACCTTGAAGAAGGCAAACTCAGAAACGAAGAATTTATTCTTGAAAATCACGAAGAAATCTCAGCCATGGAGGAAAGTAATTTATATAAATATCTGGGGATCCAAGAAGCAAAACTTATCAAAAATAAATCTATAAAAGAAACAGTCACAAAGAAGTATATTACACGAATAAAACAGATACTAATAACACGTTTACACGGAAAGCATACAACCAAAGCCATAAATACTTTTGCCATTCCCACACTTATATACACATTTGGGATTATACACTGGACACAAACAGAAATAGAAGCACTTCAAAGGAAAACACGAATACTATTAATGCAACACAATCAACACCATCCAAAATGAGAAGTTGAGAGGGTCATCTTATTACGCCGTGAGGGTGGTCGTGGAATGATAGATGTACAAAATCTACACAGCAAACAGATAAATACACTTAGACAAATATCTCACACAAAGCAACAAACACCAACGATGCACACAGCAATTGTACATGCAGATACGGAATATATCCCACTTAATTTACATTCCACACGCAACATAACAGAGGACATAAATACAACGCAACAAAAGAAGCTGGCTTGTACTCGGAAGGAATTACACAGCAGACACCTACATGAGCTCAGCAAAATTGAAGTTGACAAAGAAGCGTCAAACGCCTGGCTGACCCGTGGCGATTTGTTCGGTGAGACTGATGGATTCATGATAGCAATACAAGACCAAGTTATAAACACGAAGAACTACAGAATGTACATACTTAAGAACGACACAGTGCACAGACACAATATGCCGATATTGCTATATAATACAAGAAACAATACAATATATCACATCAGGATGTAAAATGCTAGCTCAAACCGATTACTTACATAGACATAACCAAATAACAAACATCATACCTCAACTGCTTGCACTAAACCATAAACTCATACAGAAACAAACACCATATTACAAATATTTCCCACAAACAGTATATGAAAATTAAATTCACAAACTATATTATATCTGGTCTATCACAATAAAATGGACATCACACTAATAGATAAACAAAAAAAAATTACATACCTGGTTGATATTGCAATATCAAACACGCATAATATTCACGAAACGTACACAAAGAAAATCCAAAAGTATACAGATCTAGCACAAGAATTACAACGTCTGTGGGAAATGAATAAAGTAATAATTGTGCCAATTGTGCTTTCATCTAAAGAGGTAATACCACGAAAACTACATAATAACCTAAAAATACTAGAAATTAATCAATATACATATGTTACATTGCAAAAAGCGACAATTATAAATACGGTTCATACAGTTAGGAAGTTCCTAAACATTGATATAATATAGATACCAACGTAAATGAATGTTGAATGGACAAATACATCAAAGCCTCTGTATCTTGATCTATACTCGATACAAGGTATGAACACCGGGACAAACCCGATTCACTTTTAAATAATAATAATAATAATAGTAATACAATAACATTATAATTGCGAAAAAAACACATAAAAATATAATAATAATATTTCAACCATAACTATGTTTGCCACATTACTATTATAAGATATATATGAAAAAAATTATATTTATTATTAAAACCGTAAGTTAAGATAGTTCACAAAGATTACCTATGTATGATTAAATCAATGGGAAATAAATATTTTTTGGTATAAAATCAGAATATATTTCTTAAATATGGAAATATATACTTACATACAACTAAGGTGTTATCAAAAAATAAAACAAATGTTATAGTTAAATGAATTAAAAAAAGTTTAATCGGAGAAGAAATCATTTTTTTTTTTTTGCTTAGTTAAAATGAATTTGAATAAATTTTATTTTTTGCACACAAGAATTGTTGAACGAATAATAGTAATGACTGCTTAGCACGATTTTTATATCATTTAAAATACAAAAAAATGTTTATTTAGGTGTAGCATAAATAATAAATGCAGGTGTTCTTATTATTATTGATTTATATGAATAGTTTTATGTAAATAATGAAATAGAAACGTACGGTAAAAGAACAAGAAGTACGTTTAAATACATTAATGTATTGTTATTGTATTATTAAAATTATTTTAAATATGCTGTTAGAATATTAAATATAAAACTATCATTAAAAAATAAACATAAAAAAATTATTACTGATCAAAATTCAATTTTAACATATAGGCAGAGAAAATAATATATATTCATATATACATTATAGTAGCATACAATTCAAAATATACTTTAATTAATTATAAATTATTTTTAATTGATTATTAATGATAAAATATAAAAAAATATAAAAAATGATATAAGCTATACATAATAGTAAATACTATTTATAATGTTATTCCAGGTTATGAAACAAATCCAGATTTTTGAGGTTTAATTGAAGTCAAACTGAATATATTGAAATTATAACAAACCTAAAACGTACTGTACAATAGTAATAAATATAATGTATGTAATCTATGTATAATTGCAATATATGCATTTTAATTTTAAGTATATTAACAATGTGTATTGTTGAGGTTGATAACTGAAGCCATCGTGGTGCACAACGAGTCAGCCGCACATCTATGTATATGCGTACGCAGCCGTTATTATTGTTTTAATTATCGTGATTATTATTGTATTGTCTTAATTATTGTAAATTATTAATTAATACTTTGAAATAATAGTAGTGTCAATGTACAGCTCGAACCGAATCGTGGATTCGCGTGCGCAATCCGCTGCTGTAGTCGCGTAATATATGGTTATTTGTTGAAAATATTAATTGTTATTTTATTTTGTAGCGCGAGTCGCGAAATTTTGTATTTAATTTGAAGCGTGCGCTAATCGCCGCAATTTTTGTAATTAATAATATTTAAAAGACGTGCAGCTTTATTATACCTTTTATACTTGTTTTTATTGTGTGTGCTAATCGCCACAATTACACATTGCTTCGTTACATGTTAGTATATAAATGTTAGTTTTAGAATATTTTTGAATACAATTATAATAGCCAATAATAAATAGTGCATCGTTGTTTCACATTTCGTTATATATATATATATATATATATATATATATATATATATATATATATATATCATTGAAGACCTAGAACGCTCGCTTCAGCCGTACATAATAATAGTTGTAGTTTGGTGTATGTCGCTCGTATATAAATATTTTACGCGCCGAGCCGTACATTTTATTAGTAAAGAAACAATTATACAGTCCACTAAAGACAGGGTAAGCCGGCCATATTCGGTACAGACTCCGGTCAGAACTTGTATAATACGTGAGTATATCTAATTCATTAACATTATCCTTGAAGTATGTACAAAAAAAAAAGTCATATTGTAACTACCGATTTGAGTCGAAAAAAACATTCGGTACTTTTGTATGTTTAAAATTTTAAAAATCGAAATATACGTGAATTATGAAGAAAAATATTGCGAAATTTTTTTTTTTTTTTATTGCTTTTATTATAAATATTACAGCACAACAATTATTTATATTATTATTAAATACATCATATTACCTATACATTATATTATATGTATAAATTAAAATTATGTTTAAAGTGAGAAGAGAAAAAAAAATGAAAAAACAAAAAAAAACAAAAAAAACAAAAGAAGAAAAACAAAACAAAAAAGGTGAAATAATGTAAATTGTAGAAAATTAATGTTTTAGATAAGGAAGCCATCTTTAAGGATGAAGGAGATTGTTGCAAAAATTACTAAAGGGGAACGGGAGTTAAGAAGGAGAAAGATGTCCGGAGAGAAAATATTGCGAAATTATAAAGCGTTTTTAAATACAAGTGAACATGAAATCGGCATCGTGAATTGTAATTATTCTTACAGTGCCTTAATTTACACGAATTAAAAAATCTAAATTTGTACGTTTTGATTTGGAACCAATACTATATATTTATAAATGACTTCATTGTCTCCAAAATCAACAAAATCCAGATACAGTAATATAACAGAGACAGAGAATTAATTTTCCTACAACTTATGTATTTAAAAATATATATTATAACACAAGAGTTATACTAACTAACGGATTAGCAAGTTTCACGACGATTTATTAACACTAAAATAAATCTAAAAACTAATTTTATGGAATCGTCTATAATTTAACAAACGTCACTTTATTTTTAAGGATTTGGCTACAAATAATTACATTACAATCAAAGATGAACTCTAAACTACATTTAAAAAAATGTATATAAAAAACCAAATTAATATCAAAAAAACTAATAGATAATCGATATTTTATGACTTGCGAAATAGCGTCAAAACATAAAGAACGAACTATCAAACGAGAATTTAAAAGAAATATAATTCCTTTAAACACATAATTTTACATCTTTCTTGTTTAAAACACACGTAAAAACGTTATTTTATTGGATATCGGCAATACTGTTAAGAATATCCATTGTCAAGGATATAAGTTATTGCATGGGAGATTTTGTAAAAATGAACGATATAAAAAAATGTTGAACTTTTGTTTCGTAAAATACTAGAATTAATATTAACATCTGTCTTAACAGTATCCGTACAGATCAAAATTAATTGATACTTAAAACAGCTTCTGCTTTGCATTAAAAACAAAAAAATAGATTATTTCTATTAGAAATTAAAATCAAACACGATAATTACCTTATAGTATTCTAAAAATATCAAACAACTCCGTTAAAATATCTTTTAAGTCAATTATTTATCAATAAAATAAGGATTTACTAGTGCATTCTACGTATATTTTCTTGAATATTATATAAGCTCGTTAATTTTTATTTTATTTTGTAAATTGTTTATAGTTAGTATGAGATTAAAAGACATTAAGATTTAATGATACTATTTTATTGGTTAAATGTAATACGAATAAAAGTTTAATAACTCAGTGTTCAGAATTTATTGTTTTAATGTATTTTATCTACGTGTAATGCAAATTAGAGCGGTATAAAAACTTACAAATACAAAAAAACCTAAATGTGTACCTCTTGCTATAGAATCATAAATATATATGTGTAAATAAATGCATTTTCTCCATAGTCAATTCCATCCATATACAGTAGAATAAAAGAAAAATCTAATTAAATTTTATTCACTTTATGTATTTATAAATATACTTAAAATCAAAAGTGTGATACGAACTCACAACTTAGCACGTTTAACGTCGATTAATTTAGATTTGATTAAATCGAAAAACCAATATTTTATTTGCTTCTATATTTCAATAATTTTCCCTGAATTTCAATGGAATTACCTATTTAAAATTATATTATATTTTACAATTACACCTAATTTTATCAAAATCAAATTCGTATAATAAAACAAATTAATATCAAAGAAACTAATAAGTCATTGATACTTTTTGGACTTGCGTTAATATCTCAATACGTAATGAGCGATTATATAGAACGGGGATTCTAATAAAAATTTATTTTTGAACACTTTATTCTACATGATATTTGTTTGAAACACAAATAAATATTGTACTATATTTGATATCGGCAATACTGTTATGATTGTCCAATGACAAGAATATAGGTAATTGCTGTCCGGATTTGGAAAATATTTACGGATTAATTGAATATTGAATTTTTGTTTCGTACCTTACTAGATTACATTTTTATATCGGTCTTATCGCTATTCGGCCTTACCAAAATAAATTAATACGTTAAACAGCTTCTGATTCGCATTAGACATTGTTATCATTAAACGATGGGCATTTCTACGAATTCAAGAAATATCAAATTACTCTAATAAAATATTAAGAACGTCAATTATTTATGAATAACCTTAGGATTTATTTGTGTATTCTAAATATATATGTTCTTAAAAATAAAATGAGTTAGATCATTCTTTGTTTTTTTGTAAAAACCTTATGGTGTCTATGATATAAAAAATTAATAGTTATACAAAATTATTTATTTGATTAATTATCATATAAATTTAAGTATAATTACTCAATGTTCAGAATTTATTTTTTCTTATGTATACAATCTACATAACGAACAATCCATCAGCGAATAAAAATCAAAATTATTTGTTTTAATTTGTCGTTTTTACTAATGGTATCTGTATCACTGTTAATTCACTAATGAAAATACGGTTAAGGTTTAGTTACTACAAAAATTCTATCAATGAAGTGGAAAATAATTATATATTAACTTATTTTACATAAAATATATATATATTTCCATGCTGTAACTAATGTATACATTTTAATTTTTATATATTAACTTCGTGTATTCTGAATGGGCATATTTTGTCTCGTTATTATTATTCATTAAACATGTACAAGAAAAAAAATGTCATATTTTCATCAACTGATTTGAGTCGAAAATAACATTAGGTATTTTTTAACGTTTAAAATTTAAAAAGTCCAAATATACGTGAAATAAAAATAATTTTATTGCGAAATTATAATGTGTTTTGAAATACATGTGTTCATGAAACCGGCTTCGTGTATTGTAAATTTGAGCGGTATAAAAACCTACAAATACAAAAAAACCTAAATTTGTACCTCTTGCTTTAGAATCATAAATATATATGTGTAAATAAATGCATTTTCTCCATAGTCAATTCGATCCATATACAGTAGAATAAAAGAAAAATCTAATTAAATTTTATTCACTTTATGTATTTATAAATATACTTTAAATCAAAAGTGTGATACGAACTCACAACTTAGCACGTTTAACGTCGATTAATTTAGATTTGATTAAATCGAAAAACCAATATTTTATTTGCTTTTATATTTCAATAATTTTCCCTGAATTTCAATGGAATTACCTATTTAAAATTATATTATATTTTACGATTACACCTAATTTTATCAAAAACAAATTCGTATAATAAAACAAATTAATATCAAAGAAACTAATAAGTCATTGATACTTTTTGGACTTGCGTTAATATCTCAATACGTAATGAGCGATTATATAGAACGGGGATTCTAATAAAAATTTATTTTTGAACACTTTATTCTACATGATATTTGTTTGAAACACAAATAAATATTGTACTATATTTGATATCGGCAATACTGTTATGATTGTCCAATGACAAGAATATCGGTAATTGCTGTCCGGATTTGGAAAATATTTACGGATTAATGGAATATCGAATTTTTTTTCGTAACTTACTAGATTACATTTTTATATCGGTCTTATCGCTATTCGGCCTTACCAAAATAAATTAATAAGTTAAACAGCTTCTGATTCGCATTAGACATTGTTATCATTAAACGATGGGCATTTCTACGAATTCAAGAAATATCAAATTACTCTAATAAAATATTAAGAACGTCAATTATTTATGAATAACCTTAGGATTTATTTGTGTATTCTAAATATATATGTTCTTAAAAATAAAATGAGTTAGATCATTCTTTGTTTTTTTGTAAAAACCTTATGGTGTCTATGATATAAAAAATTAATAGTTATACAAAATTATTTATTTGATTAATTATCATATAAATTTTAGTATAATTACTCAATGTTCAGAATTTATTTTTTCTTATGTATACAATCTACATAACAAACAATCCATCAGCGAATAAAAATCAAAACTATTTGTTTTAATTTGTCGTTTGTACTAATGGTATCTGTATCACCGTTAATTCACTAATGAAAATACGGTTAAGGTTTAGTTACTACAAAAATTCTATCAATGAAGTGGAAAATAATTATATATTAACTTATTTTACATAAAATATATATATATTTCATGCTGTAACTAATGTATACATTTTAATTTTTTATATATTAACTTCGTATATTCTGAATGGGCATATTTTGTCTCGTTATTATTATTCATTAAACATGTACAAGAAAAAAAATGTCATATTTTCATCAACTGATTTGAGTCGAAAATAACATTAGGTATTTTTTAACGTTTAAAATTTAAAAAGTCCAAATATACGTGAAATAAAAATAATTTTATTGCGAAATTATAATGTGTTTTGAAATACATGTGTTCATGAAACCGGCTTCGTGTATTGTAAATTTGAGCGGTATAAAAACCTACAAATACAAAAAAACCTAAATTTGTACCTCTTGCTTTAGAATCATAAATATATATGTGTAAATACATGCATTTTCTCCCATAGTCAATTCGATCAATATACAGTAGAATAAAAGAAAAATCTAATTAAATTTTATTCACTTTATGTATTTATAAATATACTTTAAATCAAAAGTGTGATACGAACTCACAACTTAGCACGTTTAACGTCGATTAATTTAGATTTGATTAAATCGAAAAACCAATATTTTATTTGCTTTTATATTTCAATAATTTTCCCTGAATTTCAATGGAATAACCTATTTAAAATTATATTATATTTTACGATTACACCTAATTTTATCAAAAACAAATTCGTATAATAAAACAAATTAATATCAAAGAAACTAATAAGTCATTGATACATTTTGGACTTGCGTTAATATCTCAATACGTAATGAGCGATTATATAGAACGGGGATTCTAATAAAAATTTATTTTTGAACACTTTATTCTACATGATATTTGTTTGAGACACAAATAAATATTGTACTATATTTGATATCGGCAATACTGTTATGATTGTCCAATGACAAGAATATCGGTAATTGCTGTCCGGATTTGGAAAATATTTACGGATTAATGGAATATCGAATTTTTTTTCGTAACTTACTAGATTACATTTTTATATCGGTCTTATCGCTATTCGGCCTTACCAAAATAAATTAATAATTTAAACAGCTTCTGATTCGCATTAGACATTGTTATCATTAAACGATGGGCATTTCTACGAATTCAAGAAATATCAAATTACTCTAATAAAATATTAAGAACGTCAATTATTTATGAATAACCTTAGGATTTATTTGTGTATTCTAAATATATATGTTCTTAAAAATAAAATGAGTTAGATCATTCTTTGTTTTTTTGTAAAAACCTTATGGTGTCTATGATATAAAAAATTAATAGTTATACAAAATTATTTATTTGATTAATTATCATATAAATTTTAGTATAATTACTCAATGTTCAGAATTTATTTTTTCTTATGTATACAATCTACATAACGAACAATCCATCAGCGAATAAAAATCAAAATTATTTGTTTTAATTTGTCGTTTTTACTAATGGTATCTGTATCACCGTTAATTCACTAATGAAAATACGGTTAAGGTTTAGTTACTACAAAAATTCTATCAATGAAGTGGAAAATAATTATATATTAACTTATTTTACATAAAATATATATATATTTCATGCTGTAACTAATGTATACATTTTAATTTTTTATATATTAACTTCGTGTATTCTGAATGGGCATATTTTGTCTCGTTATTATTATTCATTAAACATGTACAAGAAAAAAATGTCATATTTTCATCAACTGATTTGAGTCGAAAATAACATTAGGTATTTTTTAACGTTTAAAATTTAAAAAGTCCAAATATACGTGAAATAAAAATAATTTTATTGCGAAATTATAATGTGTTTTGAAATACATGTGTTCATGAAACCGGCTTCGTGTATTGTAAATTTGAGCGGTATAAAAACCTACAAATACAAAAAAACCTAAATTTGTACCTCTTGCTTTAGAATCATAAATATATATGTGTAAATAAATGCATTTTCCATAGTCAATTCGATCCATATACAGTAGAATAAAAGAAAAATCTAATTAAATTTTATTCACTTTATGTATTTATAAATATACTTTAAATCAAAAGTGTGATACGAACTCACAACTTAGCACGTTTAACGTCGATTAATTTAGATTTGATTAAATCGAAAAACCAATATTTTATTTGCTTTTATATTTTCAATAATTTTCCCTGAATTTCAATGGAATTACCTATTTAAAATTATATTATATTTTACGATTACACCTAATTTTATCAAAAACAAATTCGTATAATAAAACAAATTAATATCAAAGAAACTAATAAGTCATTGATACTTTTTGGACTTGCGTTAATATCTCAATACGTAATGAGCGATTATATAGAACGGGGATTCTAATAAAAATTTATTTTTGAACACTTTATTCTACATGATATTTGTTTGAAACACAAATAAATATTGTATATATTTGATATCGGCAATACTGTTATGATTGTCCAATGACAAGAATATCGGTAATTGCTGTCCGGATTTGGAAAATATTTACGGATTAATGGAATATCGAATTTTTTTTCGTAACTTACTAGATTACATTTTTATATCGGTCTTATCGCTATTCGGCCTTACCAAAATAAATTAATAAGTTAAACAGCTTCTGATTCGCATTAGACATTGTTATCATTAAACGATGGGCATTTCTACGAATTCAAGAAATATCAAATTACTCTAATAAAATATTAAGAACGTCAATTATTTATGAATAACCTTAGGATTTATTTGTGTATTCTAAATATATATGTTCTTAAAAATAAAATGAGTTAGATCATTCTTTGTTTTTTTGTAAAAACCTTATGGTGTCTATGATATAAAAAATTAATAGTTATACAAAATTATTTATTTGATTAATTATCATATAAATTTTAGTATAATTACTCAATGTTCAGAATTTATTTTTTCTTATGTATACAATCTACATAACGAACAATCCATCAGCGAATAAAAATCAAACTATTTGTTTTAATTTGTCGTTTGTACTAATGGTATCTGTATCACCGTTAATTCACTAATGAAAATACGGTTAAGGTTTAGTTACTACAAAAATTCTATCAATGAAGTGGAAAATAATTATATATTAACTTATTTTACATAAAATATATATATATTTCATGCTGTAACTAATGTATACATTTTAATTTTTTATATATTAACTTCGTGTATTCTGAATGGGCATATTTTGTCTCGTTATTATTATTCATTAAACATGTACAAGAAAAAAAATGTCATATTTTCATCAACTGATTTGAGTCGAAAATAACATTAGGTATTTTTTAACGTTTAAAATTTAAAAAGTCCAAATATACGTGAAATAAAAATAAATTTTATTGCGAAATTATAATGTGTTTTGAAATACATGTGTTCATGAAACCGGCTTCGTGTATTGTAAATTTGAGCGGTATAAAAACCTACAAATACAAAAAAACCTAAATTTGTACCTCTTGCTTTAGAATCATAAATATATATGTGTAAATAAATGCATTTTCTCCATAGTCAATTCGATCCATATACAGTAGAATAAAAGAAAAATCTAATTAAATTTTATTCACTTTATGTATTTATAAATATACTTTAAATCAAAAGTGTGATACGAACTCACAACTTAGCACGTTTAACGTCGATTAATTTAGATTTGATTAAATCGAAAAACCAATATTTTATTTGCTTTTATATTTCAATAATTTTCCCTGAATTTCAATGGAATTACCTATTTAAAATTATATTATATTTTACGATTACACCTAATTTTATCAAAAACAAATTCGTATAATAAAACAAATTAATATCAAAGAAACTAATAAGTCATTGATACTTTTTGGACTTGCGTTAATATCTCAATACGTAATGAGCGATTATATAGAACGGGGATTCTAATAAAAATTTATTTTTGAACACTTTATTCTACATGATATTTGTTTGAAACACAAATAAATATTGTACTATATTTGATATCGGCAATACTGTTATGATTGTCCAATGACAAGAATATCGGTAATTGCTGTCCGGATTTGGAAAATATTTACGGATTAATGGAATATCGAATTTTTTTTCGTAACTTACTAGATTACATTTTTATATCGGTCTTATCGCTATTCGGCCTTACCAAAATAAATTAATAAGTTAAACAGCTTCTGATTCGCATTAGACATTGTTATCATTAAACGATGGGCATTTCTACGAATTCAAGAAATATCAAATTACTCTAATAAAATATTAAGAACGTCAATTATTTATGAATAACCTTAGGATTTATTTGTGTATTCTAAATATATATGTTCTTAAAAATAAAATGAGTTAGATCATTCTTTGTTTTTTTGTAAAAACCTTATGGTGTCTATGATATAAAAAATTAATAGTTATACAAAATTATTTATTTGATTAATTATCATATAAATTTTAGTATAATTACTCAATGTTCAGAATTTATTTTTTCTTATGTATACAATCTACATAACGAACAATCCATCAGCGAATAAAAATCAAAATTATTTGTTTTAATTTGTCGTTTTTACTAATGGTATCTGTATCACCGTTAATTCACTAATGAAAATACGGTTAAGGTTTAGTTACTACAAAAATTCTATCAATGAAGTGGAAAATAATTATATATTAACTTATTTTACATAAAATATATATATATTTCATGCTGTAACTAATGTATACATTTTAATTTTTTATATATTAACTTCGTGTATTCTGAATGGGCATATTTTGTCTCGTTATTATTATTCATTAAACATGTACAAGAAAAAAATGTCATATTTTCATCAACTGATTTGAGTCGAAAATAACATTAGGTATTTTTTAACGTTTAAAATTTAAAAAGTCCAAATATACGTGAAATAAAAATAAATTTATTGCGAAATTATAATGTGTTTTGAAATACATGTGTTCATGAAACCGGCTTCGTGTATTGTAAATTTGAGCGGTATAAAAACCTACAAATACAAAAAAACCTAAATTTGTACCTCTTGCTTTAGAATCATAAATATATATGTGTAAATAAATGCATTTTCTCCATAGTCAATTCGATCCATATACAGTAGAATAAAAGAAAAATCTAATTAAATTTTATTCACTTTATGTATTTATAAATATACTTTAAATCAAAAGTGTGATACGAACTCACAACTTAGCACGTTTAACGTCGATTAATTTAGATTTGATTAAATCGAAAAACCAATATTTTATTTGCTTTTATATTTCAATAATTTTCCCTGAATTTCAATGGAATTACCTATTTAAAATTATATTATATTTTACGATTACACCTAATTTTATCAAAAACAAATTCGTATAATAAAACAAATTAATATCAAAGAAACTAATAAGTCATTGATACTTTTTGGACTTGCGTTAATATCTCAATACGTAATGAGCGATTATATAGAACGGGGATTCTAATAAAAATTTATTTTTGAACACTTTATTCTACATGATATTTGTTTGAAACACAAATAAATATTGTACTATATTTGATATCGGCAATACTGTTATGATTGTCCAATGACAAGAATATCGGTAATTGCTGTCCGGATTTGGAAAATATTTACGGATTAATGGAATATCGAATTTTTTTTCGTAACTTACTAGATTACATTTTTATATCGGTCTTATCGCTATTCGGCCTTACCAAAATAAATTAATAAGTTAAACAGCTTCTGATTCGCATTAGACATTGTTATCATTAAACGATGGGCATTTCTACGAATTCAAGAAATATCAAATTACTCTAATAAAATATTAAGAACGTCAATTATTTATGAATAACCTTAGGATTTATTTGTGTATTCTAAATATATATGTTCTTAAAAATAAAATGAGTTAGATCATTCTTTGTTTTTTTGTAAAAACCTTATGGTGTCTATGATATAAAAAATTAATAGTTATACAAAATTATTTATTTGATTAATTATCATATAAATTTTAGTATAATTACTCAATGTTCAGAATTTATTTTTTCTTATGTATACAATCTACATAACGAACAATCCATCAGCGAATAAAAATCAAAATTATTTGTTTTAATTTGTCGTTTTTACTAATGGTATCTGTATCACCGTTAATTCACTAATGAAAATACGGTTAAGGTTTAGTTACTACAAAAATTCTATCAATGAAGTGGAAAATAATTATATATTAACTTATTTTACATAAAATATATATATATTTCATGCTGTAACTAATGTATACATTTTAATTTTTTATATATTAACTTCGTGTATTCTGAATGGGCATATTTTGTCTCGTTATTATTATTCATTAAACATGTACAAGAAAAAAAATGTCATATTTTCATCAACTGATTTGAGTCGAAAATAACATTAGGTATTTTTTAACGTTTAAAATTTAAAAAGTCCAAATATACGTGAAATAAAAATAAATTTTATTGCGAAATTATAATGTGTTTTGAAATACATGTGTTCATGAAACCGGCTTCGTGTATTGTAAATTTGAGCGGTATAAAAACCTACAAATACAAAAAAACCTAAATTTGTACCTCTTGCTTTAGAATCATAAATATATATGTGTAAATAAATGCATTTTCTCCATAGTCAATTCGATCCATATACAGTAGAATAAAAGAAAAATCTAATTAAATTTTATTCACTTTATGTATTTATAAATATACTTTAAATCAAAAGTGTGATACGAACTCACAACTTAGCACGTTTAACGTCGATTAATTTAGATTTGATTAAATCGAAAAACCAATATTTTATTTGCTTTTATATTTCAATAATTTTCCCTGAATTTCAATGGAATTACCTATTTAAAATTATATTATATTTTACGATTACACCTAATTTTATCAAAAACAAATTCGTATAATAAAACAAATTAATATCAAAGAAACTAATAAGTCATTGATACTTTTTGGACTTGCGTTAATATCTCAATACGTAATGAGCGATTATATAGAACGGGGATTCTAATAAAAATTTATTTTTGAACACTTTATTCTACATGATATTTGTTTGAAACACAAATAAATATTGTACTATATTTGATATCGGCAATACTGTTATGATTGTCCAATGACAAGAATATCGGTAATTGCTGTCCGGATTTGGAAAATATTTACGGATTAATGGAATATCGAATTTTTTTTCGTAACTTACTAGATTACATTTTTATATCGGTCTTATCGCTATTCGGCCTTACCAAAATAAATTAATAAGTTAAACAGCTTCTGATTCGCATTAGACATTGTTATCATTAAACGATGGGCATTTCTACGAATTCAAGAAATATCAAATTACTCTAATAAAATATTAAGAACGTCAATTATTTATGAATAACCTTAGGATTTATTTGTGTATTCTAAATATATATGTTCTTAAAAATAAAATGAGTTAGATCATTCTTTGTTTTTTTGTAAAAACCTTATGGTGTCTATGATATAAAAAATTAATAGTTATACAAAATTATTTATTTGATTAATTATCATATAAATTTTAGTATAATTACTCAATGTTCAGAATTTATTTTTTCTTATGTATACAATCTACATAACGAACAATCCATCAGCGAATAAAAATCAAAATTATTTGTTTTAATTTGTCGTTTTTACTAATGGTATCTGTATCACCGTTAATTCACTAATGAAAATACGGTTAAGGTTTAGTTACTACAAAAATTCTATCAATGAAGTGGAAAATAATTATATATTAACTTATTTTACATAAAATATATATATATTTCATGCTGTAACTAATGTATACATTTTAATTTTTTATATATTAACTTCGTGTATTCTGAATGGGCATATTTTGTCTCGTTATTATTATTCATTAAACATGTACAAGAAAAAAAATGTCATATTTTCATCAACTGATTTGAGTCGAAAATAACATTAGGTATTTTTTAACGTTTAAAATTTAAAAAGTCCAAATATACGTGAAATAAAAATAAATTTTATTGCGAAATTATAATGTGTTTTGAAATACATGTGTTCATGAAACCGGCTTCGTGTATTGTAAATTTGAGCGGTATAAAAACCTACAAATACAAAAAAACCTAAATTTGTACCTCTTGCTTTAGAATCATAAATATATATGTGTAAATAAATGCATTTTCTCCATAGTCAATTCGATCCATATACAGTAGAATAAAAGAAAAATCTAATTAAATTTTATTCACTTTATGTATTTATAAATATACTTTAAATCAAAAGTGTGATACGAACTCACAACTTAGCACGTTTAACGTCGATTAATTTAGATTTGATTAAATCGAAAAACCAATATTTTATTTGCTTTTATATTTCAATAATTTTCCCTGAATTTCAATGGAATTACCTATTTAAAATTATATTATATTTTACGATTACACCTAATTTTATCAAAAACAAATTCGTATAATAAAACAAATTAATATCAAAGAAACTAATAAGTCATTGATACTTTTTGGACTTGCGTTAATATCTCAATACGTAATGAGCGATTATATAGAACGGGGATTCTAATAAAAATTTATTTTTGAACACTTTATTCTACATGATATTTGTTTGAAACACAAATAAATATTGTACTATATTTGATATCGGCAATACTGTTATGATTGTCCAATGACAAGAATATCGGTAATTGCTGTCCGGATTTGGAAAATATTTACGGATTAATGGAATATCGAATTTTTTTTCGTAACTTACTAGATTACATTTTTATATCGGTCTTATCGCTATTCGGCCTTACCAAAATAAATTAATAAGTTAAACAGCTTCTGATTCGCATTAGACATTGTTATCATTAAACGATGGGCATTTCTACGAATTCAAGAAATATCAAATTACTCTAATAAAATATTAAGAACGTCAATTATTTATGAATAACCTTAGGATTTATTTGTGTATTCTAAATATATATGTTCTTAAAAATAAAATGAGTTAGATCATTCTTTGTTTTTTTGTAAAAACCTTATGGTGTCTATGATATAAAAAATTAATAGTTATACAAAATTATTTATTTGATTAATTATCATATAAATTTTAGTATAATTACTCAATGTTCAGAATTTATTTTTTCTTATGTATACAATCTACATAACGAACAATCCATCAGCGAATAAAAATCAAAATTATTTGTTTTAATTTGTCGTTTTTACTAATGGTATCTGTATCACCGTTAATTCACTAATGAAAATATGGTTAAGGTTTAGTTACTACAAAAATTCTATCAATGAAGTGGAAAATAATTATATATTAACTTATTTTACATAAAATATATATATATTTCATGCTGTAACTAATGTATACATTTTAATTTTTTATATATTAACTTCGTGTATTCTGAATGGGCATATTTTGTCTCGTTATTATTATTCATTAAACATGCACAAGAAAAAAAATGTCATATTTTCATCAACTGATTTGAGTCGAAAATAACATTAGGTATTTTTTAACGTTTAAAATTTAAAAAGTCCAAATATACGTGAAATAAAAATAATTTTATTGCGAAATTATAATGTGTTTTGAAATACATGTGTTCATGAAACCGGCTTCGTGTATTGTAAATTTGAGCGGTATATAAACCTACAAATACAAAAAAACCTAAATTTGTACCTCTTGCTTTAGAATCATAAATATATATGTGTAAATAAATGCATTTTCTCCATAGTCAATTCGATCCATATACAGTAGAATAAAAGAAAAATCTAATTAAATTTTATTCACTTTATGTATTTATAAATATACTTTAAATCAAAAGTGTGATACGAACTCACAACTTAGCACGTTTAACGTCGATTAATTTAGATTTGATTAAATCGAAAAACCAATATTTTATTTGCTTTTATATTTCAATAATTTTCCCTGAATTTCAATGGAATTACCTATTTAAAATTATATTATATTTTACGATTACACCTAATTTTATCAAAAACAAATTCGTATAATAAAACAAATTAATATCAAAGAAACTAATAAGTCTGTTCGCGCAAGTCAAATAATCAAATGTCCGCACGTTCGCGCCGAACGAAATGGCAAATTGTCCGTTTGGCCGCGGTGCAGGCGTAGAAACTTCGCGAACTTGCCTCCCTCCCGCCCTCTCGTCGTCTCTGAAACCCGACGTCTTTTCTGGTGTTGTGACGCCGCCGTCGTCGTTGTTGAACTGCCGTTGGCGTGGCTTGACGTTGCAGCGTGTGCGTGTGTGTTACGCCGTTGCTGTGCCAACGTTCTACATTTTGTTCCGAGCCGTCTTGAAAACGTCTTCTTCAGTTGCCATCTGGTTCGTAAACGCCATACCAACCAATCCGTCTACGTTGCCGAGAAGCTAGCAGACACGGTAACGTTTGGAGTTCCTTGTTGTCACAAGTGGTTACTACGGACATAAGCCCGTTTGTGCATATGCATATTTTTAGACAAATTTGTATCGATATTCGTCTAGGTAATAATTAATTATAAGTTATAGTGTTCACTTCATGTCAACTTCCGTGTACGTCTAACGTTATTTGTAAAATTGGAAAGCAGAGTCACCCGTCCTCGTACAAATTATATTTTCCGTCGCTTGGCGGTAACATTTGGTAGCAGAGCGTGGTTGGTTAAAACGAGTGACTTGAGCGAGGTAGTGTTTGTTCCACGTTTTAAATAATTACGTTTACGTTTTTGTTTTTTTTATAAAAGTTTGTTATTAACATGATTCGCGTTTGCTCGTATTTATTGTGAGCACCGGCCTGTATAATACGCGTTTCTGAATGTTATCTACCGAAAAACCGGTTCGCGTGTTATACGTTACATCTTTAGAATCGGGCCTATTAATTATTGTGCCGATTTATTTAATTGGAGATACGGCGGATTTACCTGCGAATATTTCGCTTGGCGGTATATATATATCGCGCATTACGCGTATACGCGATAGATCTGCCACGGTTTTGGCGTATTATTAAGCGTTTGTAATTAGACGTTAGTGTATTTCGCGTTTATTACGTTTTGTGTACGTAGTCATTTACTGTATTCGCGTACGTTATGATATCGGACATCGACATGGAGCGTTTAACTCGTCTAAAAGCCCGAGCTGTGATTAAACGGGATGGGTATATCATGCGTATTCGTTCAATTTGCGCGTTAGCCAATCGTTGTTTAGCGGGCGCTGACGAATATGCTCAGCTTTCAATAGCCGTCGATACCCTTGATAAATTATGGTCGTGTTACGAAATTGTCGATTGTTTGATCGAATTGGGATTATCGTCAGAATATTCGAACGATTTAACTGTTGAAATAAGTGAACTTATTAATTGTTGTAAAGCTATACGTAGTCAGTGTTGTGAAATCCAAAAGGATCGTGCTGACGGGTTAGCCAATAAATTCCGGTCGTCAGTGTCTTATAACATGGAGGGGAGCCTGCCGAACGAACATGTGTCGGACCATCCCCCTGTGCCGCCACTTAAATATTCGTCAATTTCAGCAGTGCGGTTGCCCGAGATTCCGCTTCCTAGTTTTGATGGTGACATTTATCAATGGCCTTTGTTTAGTGAGAGGTTTTCAGCTATGGTAGATCAACGTTCAGATTTGTCTGATATAGATAAAAGTTATTACCTCATGGGTTGTCTAAAGGGTAATGCAGCTGAGGCGCTTCGTGGCATACCTGTTTCAGGACTAACGTACCAATTAGCCTGGTCTACGTTAAAGGCCCAGTTCGATAAGCCAAAATTGGTGGCGAGTTCTTTGGTCGAGAATTTGTGTAATGCCCCAATGGTTCTCAAAGAATCCTTGTCGAAATTAAATAAGTTCATAAAAATATTTGACGAGAGTGTTTCCGTCTTAGAGTCCATGCAAATTCCCAACTTGGGGAACTTTATTTTGTTTTCACTGGCCTCTCGCTGTTTACCAGTATCGGTTCGAACGTTATTTGAGTCCCAATTAGCAACTGATTATCCATCGGTTACCGATTTTGTTACGTTTGTTAAGGAACGTGTTGCTATTCTGGAACACGTTCAAGGAGTCCGTATTAAAGCCAATACGAGTGGTCAATTAGCAGATAAGCCAAATATTGAACCGCGATTTTCTCGTAAAACGGGTAGGTTCTCGCCGACAGCGTTAGTAACGACCGCGTTATCGTCTCCAAAGCCTGTCTGTAAGCATTGTGACGGGACAAACTCACTAGGTTCATGTCAAAATTTTCGCGCCTTGTCAGTGGAAGATCGCGTCAAATTTTTGCGTTCCCAGCGTTTATGTTTTACTTGCTTCAGTGACAAACATTGGTCAAATAACTGTAAAACGAAGTCGCGATGTGATATATGTTCTAGAAAGCATCATACGCTCCTACACGGTTCAGGCAATCCTCAGCAATCCATGGCGGTTCAAACGACTGTTGACACAGTGTGCGCGTCTGTGTCGTTACCAAAAGCAGGATCTTCGTGTTCCATTTTGCTAGGTACTGCGTTGGTACACGTTTGTGATCGATCTGGCACTTTGCATACTGTACGTGCACTTATCGACTCAGCGTCGCAAATAAGTGCCATGACGGTATCCTGTTCTGAGCGTCTTGGATTAAGACCAGGGCGATGGACCACTCCGGTGAGTGGGTTAGCCGGTACACCTGTTGTTGACGTAAGAGGGATAGTAGATTGTAAAGTGCAACCTAGGTTTGCTACTGATCCTGTTCTGTCAGTACGGGCGTGGGTGTTTCCCACACTCACCAGCGACTTGCCGAGACAGTCGCTTCCTATGGATTTCAAAAATAGATACTGTGAATTCGCATTAGCCGATCCGTCGTTTGACGTGTCGTCACCTATAGATATGTTGTTGGGAGCAGATGTTTATCCGTTTATTGTGAACGGTCATAAAGCCACTATCGGCAGCGATTTCCCGACCGCGTTTGGTTCTATTTTTGGATGGATCTTGATTGGTCCCGTGTGTCCATCTATGGCCAGTTATCCGCAATCATTTCCTATTTCGTTGACCGTATCTCTGGACGATCTTATGGAAAAATTCTGGCGCGTTGAGGAACCTATAGTTGCACCTCAATCGTTTACGGCGGAAGGCCGGTGTGAAGAGATATTTGTTTCCGAATGTAAACGGTTGTCATCTGGACGATTTTCTGTTCCATTACCGACTCGCATTCCGATGTCGGACATGATGTTTCCCGGTTCGCGTGAGGTAGCCACTAGGCGGTTCCAAAGTCTTGAACGCAAATTATCAACAGATGTTAAATTGAAAGGGCTATATGACGATTTTATGTTGGATTATTTAAAGATGGGTCACATGTCTGTAGCTAAATCGCCAGGACAATATTATATACCTCATCACGCGGTGTATCGTCCCGACGACGGTAACAATAAGATACGTGTTGTCTTCGATGCCTCCACACATGGTCCGCACGGACCATCTTTGAATCAGTGTCTCCTTCAGGGTTCAAAACTGCAACAGGACATTATTGATATTCTGACGCGATTTCGAATCCATAAATACGCTTTCACCACCGACATCTGTAAGATGTATCGGCAAATTTTAGTCATACCGGAGTATCGCAAGTTCCAACATATCCTGTGGAGGTCGTCGCCGGAGGACGAATTGATTGATTATCAACTTAATACCGTGACCTATGGGCTCAATTGCACGTCGTTTCTCGCATTACGAGTGCTCAAATCCATTGCCACCACTGACTGCGACGGTTCCGAATTCGCACGTCAAGCACTACTGTTACAAACGTATGTCGATGACATTTGTGTAGGTGCCGATTCCGTTGACGAATTAATGTCCTTCAAATCAGAATTGGTATCTGTCCTCGAACGGTCGGGCTTCGAACTCAAAAAATGGCTGAGTAACTCGAATGAATTAATCGAGAAAATTCCGGTCTCTAATCGATTAACCACGCCAATGCCGTTTGATACCGTGGATGGAGGTGGAACTAAAGTGCTTGGGTTGTTATGGCACCCGATCGGTGATTACTTCGGCTGCGCGTTAAATATCAGTTCGTCGCCCACGTACTCAAAGCGCGGTGTGCTGTCGCTCATCGCTCGGATATTCGACCCATTGGGACTGTTCGCTCCTACCGTGTTTTTAGCCAAGTTCATAATGCAACAATTGTGGCAATCAAAACTTTCATGGGATGCCCCACTGCCCCCTGAGGTGCATAGCGAGTGGTCGTCTTTCGTTCGGGATCTCCCGGTTTTAATGTCGTTACGAGTACCGAGACATATTAATTCTTTTCATGGGTCGCCTTGTTTACTGCTCGGATTCTGTGATGCGTCTATACGCGGCTACGCCGCAGTAATATATATACGTGTGTTAGACACTCCTCGAGACGCTTCCGTTTTTTTGATAGGTACGAAAACAAAACTGGCACCACTCAAAGCGATATCGATACCGCGATTAGAATTAAATGCGGCTTTTTTATTGGCAAAGTGGATGAATCGTATTAAGGCGGTTCTGGATTCCCAGCTCACCATAGTCGATACCTGCGCGTGGACTGATTCGTCCATTGTTTTATCATGGTTGAATACCCCCCACGAAACGTTCAAAGTGTATGTATCTAATAGAGTTCATCAGATCGTTACACTTCTTCCGAGATGTCACTGGTCTTATATCCGATCCGAGGTTAATCCCGCTGACTGCGCCTCACGGGGAGTGATGCCATCCGAATTGGCCAATCTATCGCTTTATTGGAGCGGTCCCAGTTTCATCCGTGATGACCGAACTTTATGGAATAGTGAATCGCCATTGGTTCCACTCAAAGAACTGCCGGAAATTCGACCCACGTCTCTAGTAATTCAAACCGACAATTATCCAGTTGAATGGTTTATTACGTTCTCGTCTAATGATCGATTGATTCGTGTAGTATCGCGAATGTTGCGTTTTATTAATCGGTGTCGTCGTAAAACTTTGCCTGTTGACACCCCGTCACTCGATCGTTCGGAACTGAACACCGCCAATTCGGCCATTGTTATAGAATCCCAACGTTGTCATTTTCCTGTATTGATCGGCAAGTTGGCTCGAGATTCACGTGTATCCTCCAAACTTGTTGCCTCTAACGGAATCGCAGTAAATGGCTACAAAACGTGTGTATATTCATATTTATATTAAAAAATTTTGTTTATATTGTATGATGTGTTAGTTTTCTTTTGATTTATAATGATGTTAATTATTTTTTCCTAGTTTATTCACTGTTTCGTTATTCAGTTGTTCTGTATTCACTCAAACAATGTATTTTTCATTTTTTCTTTATTTATTATGTATTCATTATTCTATCGACATTGTATGTATATGAATTCTTTTTTTATGATAGCTGTTATTTTGTTTGTTTGTTAATACGAAACGTGAACCACTGTGTCAAGCTCTTCTCCAATCATCATTGTGGCAGTTTCTTGAAGATCACTCACCGTCATTTCTACGTATTGTTGTGATGCTGAGCATCTCAACGGGGGGTGGATGTTCGCGCAAGTCAAATAATCAAATGTCCGCACGTTCGCGCCGAACGAAATGGCAAATTGTCCGTTTGGCCGCGGTGCAGGCGTAGAAACTTCGCGAACTTGCCTCCCTCCCGCCCTCTCATCGTCTCTGAAACCCGACGTCTTTTCTGGTGTTGTGACGCCGCCGTCGTCGTTGTTGAGCTGCCGTTGGCGTGGCTTGACGTTGCAGCGTGTGCGTGTGTGTTACGCCGTTGCTGTGCCAACGTTCTACATTTTGTTCCGAGCCGTCTTGAAAACGTCTTCTTCAGTTGCCATCTGGTTCGTAAACGCCATACCAACCAATCCGTCTACGTTGCCGAGAAGCTAGCAGACACGGTAACGTTTGGAGTTCCTTGTTGTCACAAGTGGTTACTACGGACAAATGCCCGTTTGTGCATATGCATATTTTTAGACATTCAAATAATATATGACAATTTATTAATACTATATAACAATGAAACTTAAAATAACTCACATCACAATGGGCGTCTGTGCTCGACAACAACACACTCCAATGAAGTGGTACCAAAACGATGACGATGATGAGTGGTGATGGAGGTCGCGTATTTGTCCAAAATGGACTATTATAGTTTATAATAAATACGTAATAGTGGACACGACAATGTACCACCAAAGGCGTAAACGCAACGACGACGACTTTTCGCATACGCGCGACGGACGACGAAGCAACCAGTCCCCACTGACGAACCGGGAACCCATATAAATCATACTAGATATGATACGTAACAGCTTAATTGAATATTGAATTTTTGTTTCGTACCTTACTAGATTACATTTTAATATCGTTGTTATTTCTAATATGTAAAACAAAATGGACTGTATAAAAAGAACGTTTTTAAATTGAAATTTTTGTATATTATAAAACTCCAATCACGATACAAAGTTAGGTATGAAAAATATTCTATTCAAAAATAAGTAATTAGGACACAACTTAATTAACTGGCCAGTATAGGGGCTTTAAACAAACTAGATATATAAATATAAAAAATATAATAACATAAATTAAACCGTTTTCGACGACGATGGCATTCGAACGGCGGTAGTTATTCCGATAGTGATTGCCGGCGGAGTTGGTAGTGACAACGGTGGTGCAAAAAGATAGACAGTGACCGACGACGGTAACAGTAACGCACAAAAAACCAAACGGTAACGGTAACAATAGGTAATAAAAATGTATATTACACTATATATATTAAGTGTAAATCCGAAGACGACTCGCCGACGACAGACAGAATAAACGATAAACGACGGTAATGACGGTAATTAATAATATTGGGTGCATCGGTCAACGCTCCGCTAGTATGGCAGCAATACGCCCGAACATACTTCACCCCCTCGTCTTCGCGGGTCCGGGTCGAGGCACGGACCTAAGCCACGAGATGGCGTCAGTAGCTAGCCGATAACTGAAAGTTCTTGTCGCGGGGATAGTCACTGAATACATTGAAATAAGTGACCGCTGACCATGGGTCTCCGGCTTCGACAGCTCAGGGTACGACCCAGCTGGTCGGACGGGTCATCAAGTTGGACAAGGTCACTCCCTGGCTGAGGGGAGTGTGCCAAATTGGGTTTAAAATCCTACCCACGGGGAGCATGGTCTTAACCGGCTGGGCACAGCCGGTCCAGCGAGGCGTCACGCTTGGCCAGTCGAAACCCGCGGAAGGTGCCCGGGTCAGATTGACCGTAATGGCTCGGGTGGGTGAAAGTACTACAGAACTCTTGCTCGGCGATGGGCCCCAGAGTCTCTGAACTAAGACTCCAGGCCTCTCTTTTTGGAAAAGAGGATGTCACGGGCAGAGAGTAATCGGAGCGCCTGATGTCTGGTGTCACATATTACGTCAGAGACAGTAGAGCGACTGAGGCGAAGGTCTGCTCGGAGCATGTGCTACTATTGACGCGAGCAGGAATAGGAGTATGGGTGTCGCTAAAGCCCCGTCATGGGGACCACCTCGTGACCGTCGCGACACGGATCGAACATGGTTCCTTCTGGGTTGGATTCATACGGGCTGGGTTTCGCCAAGATCGTATAGCCTGTTGACAAACCGCGCTCGCGGGTGCGCATCGACGAGCAAATGCGGTACGAGGATTCGGAGCCCTCGGACTTGATCGGCGCTATGTCGGTTGGCGTTACCCATACGCTGGGAACGTCTTCCTGTGGCGGCCCTTGAGTAGCTCCACGTAGCTAATAAAAGGTCTCTCACTTGTAGCCCTCGCAGCAAAAGGAGAAAACCCCAAAGGTACTCATTGTTCAATTTGGTAGATTGTATTGACAATACTCAATAATTCATTAAATTTTATTCATAACGAACGGCTGTATTAAATGTGCTTCTCATCGAAATATAATAGGTTGTAGTAAATATCTTGTATTTGGTTAGATTTTTTTAAATGTATCTTTTCAGGTCAGCGAAATTGTACTTTTAAAAATATTTTTATTTGAAATAGTAAACTTGCATTGTAATATTAATCACTAATTCTTTACGATACTCTTTGAAATCATTTGTCCTTATAGCCGATGAGAATTAGTTTAGGATAAGACAGTTAAGGTTCGTGTCCATAAATATTCATATTATAATAAAACATATTGCAATGAAACTTTATGGTGCAACACTTTTCTTGCTAGAATTAAATTTTAGATTCACATAATACTTTGGAAATATTTTAAAAGCTGAATTATTCTAAATTTTCAACTAATAAAACTTTGTCAATTATTTTTATTCACAAAGGGCTCATTTTATTACATTTGTGGTATATCGTATTTGAACGTCAATTTTTAACAAACTTGAGTACTCTCATTCAAAATGATGTATTTTACATAACAAATGCATTTTTTCTATTTCTGTTTTGAAATATAATTTAATTGAATTTTATTCACATATTAGTTGGAAAGTTACCATAACATACATGCACACACACACACACACACACACACACACACACACACACACACACACACACACACACACACACACACACATTCTATATAAGCATATTAAGAAAAATGATTAACGCATACGAGTCCGCGTTAAGTGAGACATTTTATGTCTTATGTGTGAAAATTCTTTTTCAAATTCAAATTTAAATGTTTTCAAAACCGAAACAATGGTTTTTAACAAACCATAAGGAAGATTTAGGTTTTTTTTTTTGTAACGATTTTTCGTGACAGTCCCCAGTGGGTATCTTAATTTAGGTAACGCTTTTCGTGTACACTTTTTGGTGGACACTTTTTCGTGACGGTTTTTTATTTTAATGTGCCAAAGTAAAGACATAAAATGTCAAAAAATATGTGCTTAACCTGCATTAAATTTTTACTGGCATATGATAATTATTATTATTATATTAAAAATAATAAAGAAGTTATACAATAATATTGTATAATATCAGCACAATAATTTATATTGTCGTGTGCGCCTACATTGATTTGTAGGGGAACCAATCAGAAAAAATTTTGTCATTCGAGGATCAGGTTTTATTTATGATTTTTACACTTATATATTTATCATTGTGCAATAATTATAGTATTAAGTAATTTTGTATATAATTGTATGTACCCATTATATTTAATATCTCCCTGAATCCCTTTATTTTTAAGATTATTTATTCGTTATTACATTAAATTTTATTATTTATTTGTCAAATACAGTCCACTTTTATCTTGTACTGAACTTAAAAGTATTATATTTTTGTTTGTTTTCTTTTTTTATACCTTTAATTTTGCAACGGACAATTTTCTCCTAAAGCGTTTATTTTGTCGCCACGAGAAAATTTGTGTGTGTTACAGTATGTAAACAAAGTATGTGTACAAAAGAAAACGTATTTGCAATATACCGTCGGCTAATGAATTAGTTAGATAATATATACGTTAGCATTAAACTCAATACCAAATCAGTCTTTTTTATTACATAATATTTATTGTTAGAAAATAATTTGCACAAAAAAAATTAAATTAAACAATATATATTATATTAGTCTTTTTAATATAACTTGTCCGAGAGTGTGATGATGTTCTGCGATTACGACAAAGAACAGGCAGACGTTTTGAGCTGAGTGGTCCTGGGGGGCCATGTCGTGACGAACCGTTTCCGGCAGGCCAGTGCGACCACTCTAGCTAACACTATATATTATAAAACTTAACGAATAAGTAAATTTATAGTTTATACATTGTGTTAGTATATGGTAATACATACGTAATATTTTTTTCAATTTGTTTATAACTATTAAAATAATGTATTAATATGATTCAATATTATCTTTTTGTTGGAATTAAATATACTGTTTTTTATCAAATATTTGCAAAATTTGTGTGTTTCAGTAAAATAATCATCATTATAAAGGTACTCTTTACACAGTCACTTTCTTGTTTATTTATTTATAACTTTTACAGTAATCTTCATTACATATATGTATATACAAGAATATCATAAATTTTTATATTTAATTTTATTAATATTCAATGTAGGCTACTAAGTTACCAATAAGTATTAATGATTTATCTATGACTTAACCCTTTGGTACTCTATTTATTTTGTGTATACATAATTTTGTTTCTTTTTTTTATTGGTAAAATTGGCTGTCGAATACTACTGTTATTGATACTTTTAGCCACGATATTTAAGTTGTATGTTTTCATTAAATTTAAAATATTTTATAAATAATCACAAAATATGATTTTCTATACTATTTTTCATAAATATTAAAAGAAAATTAGTCGTATAGCTTACACAACATAAAACAAAATTATTTTAAATCAAGTATATAAAAACATACAATTACATAAAATACTGCATAAATTACAAAACTTACACGTGATCTTTTGAAAATGTTGCTTTAATATATCTACATAAAGTAAACAATAATATAAAGCCTTAAGTTATAACCTCATTGTGAGGATTTGTAAATAATAAATTATAAATTATTATGTGAACAAGGTCATGGGCGGACACGAGGTGGGAATGAGGCAGACAAGAGCCAGTGGTCTACTGAGCGAGGTTCTCGGCGAGTCGTCGTAGGTCGAGGCTGTAAGGGCCGAGGTCTCCAGATCCACGGGTCCAGAGATAGGTGTCAGATCCCTACAGCGGTGGGGGGGGAGGATATTCGAGATCAAGGATCTCGATAAGTGGACCACAATGGAGAAAGTGTTCGAGGCGGTGGCTGCAAAGGTCAAGGCCGATTGTGAATTGTTCAAAATCAACAGTCTCAGGAATCAGTTTGGCGGCGCCGAAGCAGCTCTGGTCTTAGCTCCCTTCGAAGCAATTCGGGGAATTCTAAACAATGGGCGATTGAAGGTCAGTATGGTGAACTGTAGGGTCCGGCCACACGAGAACAAGTTGAGATGCCTCCGGTGTCTTTCATTCGGACACTTGGCAAAAGCATGTGATAGTCCGGATAAGAGCGACCAATGTTGGCGTTGTGGAGACAACGGAACCCAATTCCATAATAATATTAAATTAAGATGCGACGTTATTACGTTTTATTATACTACGTTTGAGCGCCCGTATAACTCGTTCTTGATCACCCTCGCTTAGTTGCGAATTAAGAGCCATATTTTTACGATTTTAAATGTATCAAAGAAAATTAAATAATAATTGTATTCCTTGTATTACAATAATAATTCAGTCGTATATCAACAGAAAACACGCACGTATTTTCTATTGCGAAATCATATGAATAGTTTCGTTCATTGTTTACACTTTGCAATACTGAAGTTATTGACCCACATAAGAAATCGTCAATAATTACAATGAAATAATCAAATAAATATAAATTATCACCGTTAATACGTAGCGTTATCGACAAACGACAATAGATAAATTTAATTAGTGAAAACGACGGCGCCGACGACGTTAACAAAAACAACAAAAAATTATTATTCGTTCTAAAGCAGTCGAAAACGAAATAAATACATTTATTATTATTTTTGTTTCACCAATTCCGGATAGTTTATCCGGCCCGAAGGACTAAATGTTTCGTACCAGATCCTTACCCAATCGCAAGGAATAAAGATAGGCACCAAAACGATGACGATGATGAGTGGTGATGGAGGTCGCGTATTTGTCCAAAATGGAATATAATAGTTTATAATAAATACGTAATAGTGGACACGACAATGTACCACCAAAGGCGTAAACGCAACGACGACTTTTCGCATACGCGCGACGGACGACGAAGCAACCAGTCCCCACTGACGAACCGGGAATCCATATAAATCATATGAGATACGTAACAGTAGGTGCTGTTTGATATCTGATATCCCACCATGTTCAATTGAGAAAATAGATTTACACTTGGTACGCAGAACTTTCCCTATTTCATCGGCTTCTCTTATAAAAGGGAACTGCGTTTTTAATTTTTGATTAAAACTACATCGTCTCTTGGGAATCCTAATTCTTTACTCTAAAAAAGTACTTATCTCTTAATTTATATATAATTATCAAAAATCACCTTAATTAAAAAAATAAAAATAAACAGGGTTATAGGTATAGTAATGATATAAAACAATTAGCTTTAATTATTTAATTTTTAGGACCCGGAGTCTACAAGCTTTTATTAAATACTTTTTCAATACCGTCTATTCCTACTCTTTTATTACTATTACCAGGACTTAACGATTTTCTTTTCAATATAGTTTCATTTAAAATAAATAATTTCGATGTTGAATTTGAAGAATGTATCCTTTGTATCGATGAAATGGCCTTAAAAACCAGTCTTCGTTATAACATTAATAAAGATGAAATAATAGGATTTAATTACACTAATCTTAATAAAACTTATAATCTTTCTAAGTATGCATTAGTGTGTATGATTAGAGGATTAAATGTTAATTGGAAACAACCAATATCATACTTTTCAGTTTCCAGTAGTTACACTGGTTATGATTTATAGGACATAATATTTTCTAACATCCAAAAACCTTTTAACTTAGGTTTTAATGTAAAAGGTCTTGTTACAGATATGGGTCCTAATTTTCTTAGTTTTAGTAATAATTTAAATGTTTTACCTGATCGGCCATACTTTCTAGTCGGCGAAAATAAAATAATTTACATCTTTGATCCTCCTCATTTATTAAAATCAACCAGGAATATGTTTTTCAACATAATTTTTAATTTAATAGTAATCTTATTGAATAAAAACATTTAATATCATTCTACAATCAAGATCATAAAAGTAATTTAAGAACAGCCCCCAAATTAACACATTCTCATATTTTCCCTAATCCATTTGAAAAAATGAGAGTTTTTTGTGCAGCCCAAATATTTAGCCAAAGTGTAGTAGCAGGTATGAAGACTTACTTAGCTAGTAATAAATTAGACTTTTCTTCAAAAGCTACAATAGAGTTTCTTAATGATATGAATAAACTTTTTGACATTTTTAATTCTTCCAGAAGACCCACTTCCAAAAATTTCAATAGACCATATAAATTTACACAAACTCAATTAAACCATTTAACTTCAATGCAAATTTTTTTTTTCAAATTTAATAGTTATCAAAAGATCTAATAATGAAATTGTTACAAACCGTATGAAATTTATAAAAGATTGGTTAGTCTCTATATCTAGATTACTATTACTTTGGAAAGATTTAAAATTCTCAAAACCCATAAAACAACAAGATCAGTATGTTCTGTATACTAGTAGGCTTCTGTAATAAATACACAAATTTTAATTTTAGGAACTCAATATTCACATAATTTTGTCTAATAATTTATTCTAAATTTGCCTATACTTTATAGAGTAATCACTATTCTCTACATAATTTAATTCAGGGTCAATTAATTACATTAATATTATACTTGTGAATTATCTTGACTAATTTCTGAACTCCTTTTTTCAGAACCAAATGTTTGGCCATTTTTTTAAACAGTCCTTTTCAGGATTACTAAATATATATTTTATCATCTTGTAACTTATTTTTAATTTCGAAACAATCATATTCAGATGAACTAAGTAAATGAATTAAACTGTTAAAGAAACAAACTATTTGTTTTTGGTATGTTTTATATGAATGTAAGTTAAATGTTGGTACTATATGGTCGAATAAACTGTATGTGTTATTAAAAGATTTTTTTTAATTACAGATTTTCAAACTCATTATTTGAATTACCATGTGCGCCAAAAGCGTACAAGAACACCGAAAGAAATTTCCAGCCAACCAGTAACCGTGTTCGGACCACTAGATTATAATTAACTATAATAAAACGTATACTATTTATCTAATCCGTGCAATTTTTTCATCCTTACATTTGTTGAATAACAAACATTTAAAAAATATTATTTATCAAACGAAGACACATAAATAGTATAATAATATAACGGTATTGCTGCCACAACAACTACTATCGACCGTCACAAACATTTATCAGTTAAGTAAAAATCTGTAGAAAAATTAAAAGAATTTTCAAACTATTAAATAAATTAGATATTACTTAAATTTCATTATTAAAAAATAGGGGTACAACGGTAAATCGCTTCCACGTAGTGTACCCCGGACAACGTCCTAGACGGCAAAAGATTTACCAAACTCGGCTATGGTACTGTCCTAGACCTCACGATGACGCATAACATTCACACAAAAAATGGCCCTTTTTAGGACCGCCAGACTCGAGATCTGGGTCACAGCTTTACATCTTGAAACTGAACATAGAGGGTATCAGCCATAATAAAGCCGATAACTTATCCAGATTACTAAATGATAACAAAATACAAATTTTATTCCTTCAAGAAACCATGCTGAAAAAGAAAAAGATCTCCTAAAAAGAGGAAATATTGCTGGCTTTAGTCTAGTATGCGCCACATACCACAATAAATACGGAACTGCAATATTCATCAAGAATTGTATCTCTGATTGGAAACAAATCTACACCACAGTCACTAATAACATTTCATTTATCCACATAAGAATAGGGGATATAAACATAGTAAATTCCTACAAACCACCTGGCGAGAAATGGACAAATACAACTTTTCCCCAAGTACAGCATCCTACCCTCATTATTGGTGATTTTAATAGCCACCATAATACATGGAGCTATGACATTAATGATGAAAATGGGATTTCACTTCACGATTTGATAGAACAAAGAGACTTAACTCTTATAATCGACCTAAAAGATGTAGGCACATTCAGATTTGCAAGATGGAAAAAAGATTATAACCATGACCTCTGCTTCGTGACAAAAAATAACCTTGGATTCCCACTAAAGACAAATAGACAAGTTGTCAACGACTTTCCCCGAAGCCAACATAGACCGATTCTCATCAAAATAGGAACCCAAATACCTATTACAAATTCCATCCCAAAACCCCGGTGGAATTTCTTAAATGTAGATTGGAATGAATACAGAAAACGCTTGGATGACAACATAAGATGACTCAAACCAGTAGTTAACAACTATGATCGCTTTTTCAAGATGATCATCCAGACAGCAAAGAAATATATACCAAGGGGATATAGAGAAAAATATATCCCGGAATGGAGCAAAGGGAGTGACGATTTGTATAAATAATATCAAATAAGCAATAATCCAAAGAAAGCAGATACACTCCCTAAACTCACTCTACATAGCACGCAGAACCCGATGGATTAAAACTGTAGAAGAAATTGACATTAAACATTCTAGTAGAAAAGCGTAGAACCTGTTCAGGAAAATCGATCCCAACAACAAACGGAAAAAATATAATAACGAAATCAAACCAAATGCATTTGCTAACTGAATAATCAATCTTTTCAGAGCGAAAATTGATAACAATGATAGAATAAAAGTTAAAACTGAATTAAGGGATAATAAGAGCAATGCTGAACCAAAATCTATCTTTGCGAGGGATTTTAGTGACAACGAAATAATAACCGCAATCAAAAGCATGAAAACCGGAAATGCAGCTGGCTTTAACGAGATCTTTCCAGAATTCATGAAACATAGTAGCCCTAAAACCAGACTATGGCTCTCAAAATTTTATTCAGACATTATAAATAATAACAAACTCCCTAAACATTTCAAGAAAACTAAGGTTCTTGCTATACTTAAATCAAGCAAACCAAGTAATGAAGTACAAAGCTACCGACCAATTGCTCTGCTTAGCATTGGTTATAAACTTCTTGAACGCCTTGTTTACAATTGTATCTCGGACACAATAAATTCTATCATCCATATAGAACAGGCGGGGTTTAGAGCAGCAAGAAACTGCTGCAACCAAGTTCTTGCATTAACAACACGAATTGAGAATGGATTTGAAAAACAGCTCAAAACTGCGATAACATTCATCGATTTGACAGCAGCCTATGACACTGTATGGCGAGAAGAGCTAATTACTAAATTTCTGTGGATCATACCCTGCCAAACCCTAGGTAAATTATTAAATAACATACTAAGCAACAGATTATTCAAGGTGATCATTAGCGATGCTGAAAGCAAACAAAAAACATTAAAAATTGGACTGCCTCAAGGTTTAGTGCTAGCACTATTGCTATTCAATTTATACACCTATGTTATACCACCCACAAACTCTGGTAAATTCATTTATGCTAATGATATAGCCTTGGTAGCACAAGCAAAGACATTTGACTTATGTGAGATAACTCTCAATAAAGACCTAGAATCTCTAAACCATTATTTCAAACGATGGAGACTAAAACCAATCCCAACGAAAACAGAGATAACTTTACTTCACCTCAATAATAAAATAGCTAATCACAAAATTGACATATATTTTAATAAACAGGAGATCAAAAATAGCCGATACCCCAAATACCTTGGGGTGACCTTGGATAGAACCCTCACTTACAAGGAACATCTGATAAAGACTGCTACAAAACTGAAAACAAGAAACAATATCATCCAAAAACTGACAAACTCAGAATGGGAATCGGATACCAACACCTTCAGAATATCAACATTAGCACTTATACGATCGGTAGCTGACTATTACTCACCAATATGGCTACTGAGTGTCCACACAAACAAAGTAGATACTCAATTCAACTGTGCTTTGAGAATTATCTCTGGAGTGGTTAAATCTACTCCGACGAATGGCTGCCTGTATTTAGTAATATTAGTCCATCCCATTTACATCGATGCAACTCACTAATACGAGAGTGGACTAAATGCTCTTCAAACACCCTGCTCCTAATACATAATGACATAAATACCGGCCCTAACAAAAAATTAAAATCTAGGAAACCTACCTGGTAGCTTGCCTCAAAAATTAATCTCAGAAAAATTCAATTTAAGCATGGAATGGAATAATGAATGGAAAAACAGCAATCCTGACAAACTCAATTTTATTGATAACCAAACGGAAAGAGTACCGGGCTTCGACTTCTCTAGAAGGGGTTGGGTAGTGTTGAATAGACTCCGAACGGGTCACGGAAGGACAGGACACATGCTACACAAATGGGGACCGATATCCTTACCAGGATGCGACTGCGGATACGTAAAACAAACTGCAACACACATCGTCAATGAATGTAATATTCGGCGACTACAAGGAAGAATGAAAGAATTACATAAAGCCACAAAAGATGCAGTACAATGGATAAAATCTCTGGACATACAAATTTAAAGAGAATAATTTACTAGTCAACATGTTAGCTATACTTTTTGTTATTATTCTTATATTTTTAAATTCTTAAATTTTTATCTTATTTTTATTTATATTAACTTTATACTATGTGAATTTTATATCTGAGCCATACGAAATAATAATAATAATAATTAAAAAAACAAATTTATATATATATATATATATATATAAAGAAAAATGTATGTAAAAAGTACAGAAATTAATTAAACAAATTGTTCGCGTCGAACAGAGTTCAGTGGAGTGACTATCGCGGTGCGAAAACCTACAAGTTAGGTTATCGTGCCGCTGTAGACTTGTATGCCGCGCGACGGGTTTTTTGTAGTACCGCGTCCGTCATCGGTGCACCACTGGTCGCAGCACCAAAGTTTTTTTCTTTTTTTTATAACCACTGGTCATAGCGCCGAATTTTGTATTTTATTGCACCACGCAATCACTGGTCGTAGCGCCGAATCTTTCTTTATTGTACCACGCAACCATTGTGAGTTTTTCTTTTGTATATTATTATTATATTGTTAAGAGATTGTTATAATTGTTATAAGATTTTGTTATATTGTATTTAATTAATATTTTTTGCATTATTTGTCATAATAATATATTATTGTTCTTTAAGTAGTAATTTTAGTATTCTCTTTCATATCTCGTCTCCTTCGTCCGGTTATTATAATCGCGTGTACAGCCCATCTAGAGAGTTTGTTTCGATAGATTCTGTCGCGTAAACACAAATTAATCTAAGAATATATATAGCTAACAAAAAGTCCACCACTTAAAAAAAAATAACTATACATATTAAGAAAATTGTCGCCGTTTTCTGACTGCTAAATTTTACCATTAAATATTAGAAACTGGATTAGAACAATAGTTAGTAATATTTCTTTCTATTGAATTTGTGGTGAAGTTTGGAAATTATGTAGGAAATTATGTAGACAAATAAGTTTATACTTGGTGTAAATTAGTTAATTGAACATAGCATTTTTTAAAAATAAAGCCTTTTTCTGTTTTGAAATATAATTTAATTGAATTTTATTCACATATTAGTTGGAAAGTTACCATAACATACATGCACACACACACACACACACACACACACACACACACACACACACACACACACACACACACACACACACACACATTCTATATAAGCATATTAAGAAAAATGATTAACGCATACGAGTCCGCGTTAAGTGAGACATTTTATGTCTTATGTGTGAAAATTCTTTTTCAAATTCAAATTTAAATGTTTTCAAAACCGAAACAATGGTTTTTAACAAACCATAAGGAAGATTTAGGTTTTTTTTTTTGTAACGATTTTTCGTGACAGTCCCCAGTGGGTATCTTAATTTAGGTAACGCTTTTCGTGTACACTTTTTGGTGGACACTTTTTCGTGACGGTTTTTTATTTTAATGTGCCAAAGTAAAGACATAAAATGTCAAAAAATATGTGCTTAACCTGCATTAAATTTTTACTGGCATATGATAATTATTATTATTATATTAAAAATAATAAAGAAGTTATACAATAATATTGTATAATATCAGCACAATAATTTATATTGTCGTGTGCGCCTACATTGATTTGTAGGGGAACCAATCAGAAGAGCGTATTTGCAATTCTTTTGTTATCGGGCCGAGTGATCCATCTGTATTCATCTAATCTGTGTAATAAGTATGTTCGCGCCACAGAGACAAAGGCGCATTTCTTATTTGTTGAATTTTAATTATTATAATTGCTATTATTGTAGATTTATTGTTAGTTTATTTCTTTACCTTTTTTTGGCGTTGTTTTATTGATTAATTCCTTTACTATAATTTAAAAAAATACATACGCTTCGTATTATCATAATTATTATTATTATTATTATTGGTTATTTCTGAGCCATACGAAATAATAATAATAATAATTTTAAAAAAAAATTTATATATATATAAAGAAAAATATATGTAAAAAGTACAGAAATTAATTAAACAAATTAATCTAAGAATATATATAGCTAACAAACAGTCCACCACTTAAAAAAAAGAATAACAATACATATTAAGAAAATTGTTGCTGTTTTCTGATTGCTAAATTTTACCCTTAAATATTAGAAACTGGATTAGAACAATAGTTAGTAATATTTCTTTCTATTGAGTTTGTGTTGAAGTTTGGAAATTATGTTGGAAATTATGTAGACAAATAAGTCTATACTTGGTGTAAGTTAGTTAATCGAACATGGCATTTTTTTAAAAATAAAGCCATTTTTTGTTTTGAAATATAATTTAATTGAATTTTATTCACATATTAGTTGGAAAAAAATATGTGCTTAACCTGCATTAAATTTTTACCGGCAAATGATAATCATTATTAATATAATATTAAAAATAATAAAGAAATTATACAATAATATTGTATAATATCAGCACAATAATTTATATTGTCGTGTGTGCCTACATTGATTTGTAGGGGAACCAATCAGAAGAGCGTATTTGCAATTCTTTTGTTCTCGGGCTGAGTGATCCATCTGTAATTATCTAATCTATGCAATAAGTATGTTCGCGCCACAGAGACAAAGGCGCATTTCTTATTTGTTGAATTTTAAATATTATGATTGCTATTATTGTAGATTTATTGTTAGTTTATTTCCGTACTATCGTTTGGCGTTGTAGGCTTGATATGTTTCATTGCTATAACTAAAAAAATACATACGCTTCGTATTATAATTACTATTATTATTATTATTGGTATTCATATTTTAAGATGATTGGTGTCGTTACCGTCGTTCATTTATTTGTTTTTGTATTTCACTGACTCTAAATTTATACAATTTCATTATTTTTTTTTATATAAAATTATTATTTGCGTTTCGTGTGAAAAAATTTTGTCATTCGAGGATCAGGTTTTATTTATGATTTTTACACTTATATATTTATCATTGTGCAATAATTATAGTATTAAGTAATTTTGTATATAATTGTATGTACCCATTATATTTAATATCTCCCTGAATCCCTTTATTTTTAAGATTATTTATTCGTTATTACATTAAATTTTATTATTTATTTGTCAAATACAGTCCACTTTTATCTTGTACTGAACTTAAAAGTATTATATTTTTGTTTGTTTTCTTTTTTTATACCTTTAATTTTGCAACGGACAATTTTCTCCTAAAGCGTTTATTTTGTCGCCACGAGAAAATTTGTGTGTGTTACAGTATGTAAACAAAGTATGTGTACAAAAGAAAACGTATTTGCAATATACCGTCGGCTAATGAATTAGTTAGATAATATATACGTTAGCATTAAACTCAATACCAAATCAGTCTTTTTTATTACATAATATTTATTGTTAGAAAATAATTTGCACAAAAAAAATTAAATTAAACAATATATATTATATTAGTCTTTTTAATATAACTTGTCCGAGAGTGTGATGATGTTCTGCGATTACGACAAAGAACAGGCAGACGTTTTGAGCTGAGTGGTCCTGGGGGGCCATGTCGTGACGAACCGTTTCCGGCAGGCCAGTGCGACCACTCTAGCTAACACTATATATTATAAAACTTAACGAATAAGTAAATTTATAGTTTATACATTGTGTTAGTATATGGTAATACATACGTAATATTTTTTTCAATTTGTTTATAACTATTAAAATAATGTATTAATATGATTCAATATTATCTTTTTGTTGGAATTAAATATACTGTTTTTTATCAAATATTTGCAAAATTTGTGTGTTTCAGTAAAATAATCATCATTATAAAGGTACTCTTTACACAGTCACTTTCTTGTTTATTTATTTATAACTTTTACAGTAATCTTCATTACATATATGTATATACAAGAATATCATAAATTTTTATATTTAATTTTATTAATATTCAATGTAGGCTACTAAGTTACCAATAAGTATTAATGATTTATCTATGACTTAACCCTTTGGTACTCTATTTATTTTGTGTATACATAATTTTGTTTCTTTTTTTTATTGGTAAAATTGGCTGTCGAATACTACTGTTATTGATACTTTTAGCCACGATATTTAAGTTGTATGTTTTCATTAAATTTAAAATATTTTATAAATAATCACAAAATATGATTTTCTATACTATTTTTCATAAATATTAAAAGAAAATTAGTCGTATAGCTTACACAACATAAAACAAAATTATTTTAAATCAAGTATATAAAAACATACAATTACATAAAATACTGCATAAATTACAAAACTTACACGTGATCTTTTGAAAATGTTGCTTTAATATATCTACATAAAGTAAACAATAATATAAAGCCTTAAGTTATAACCTCATTGTGAGGATTTGTAAATAATAAATTATAAATTATTATGTGAACAAGGTCATGGGCGGACACGAGGTGGGAATGAGGCAGACAAGAGCCAGTGGTCTACTGAGCGAGGTTCTCGGCGAGTCGTCGTAGGTCGAGGCTGTAAGGGCCGAGGTCTCCAGATCCACGGGTCCAGAGATAGGTGTCAGATCCCTACAGCGGTGGGGGGGGAGGATATTCGAGATCAAGGATCTCGATAAGTGGACCACAATGGAGAAAGTGTTCGAGGCGGTGGCTGCAAAGGTCAAGGCCGATTGTGAATTGTTCAAAATCAACAGTCTCAGGAATCAGTTTGGCGGCGCCGAAGCAGCTCTGGTCTTAGCTCCCTTCGAAGCAATTCGGGGAATTCTAAACAATGGGCGATTGAAGGTCAGTATGGTGAACTGTAGGGTCCGGCCACACGAGAACAAGTTGAGATGCCTCCGGTGTCTTTCATTCGGACACTTGGCAAAAGCATGTGATAGTCCGGATAAGAGCGACCAATGTTGGCGTTGTGGAGACAACGGAACCCAATTCCATAATAATATTAAATTAAGATGCGACGTTATTACGTTTTATTATACTACGTTTGAGCGCCCGTATAACTCGTTCTTGATCACCCTCGCTTAGTTGCGAATTAAGAGCCATATTTTTACGATTTTAAATGTATCAAAGAAAATTAAATAATAATTGTATTCCTTGTATTACAATAATAATTCAGTCGTATATCAACAGAAAACACGCACGTATTTTCTATTGCGAAATCATATGAATAGTTTCGTTCATTGTTTACACTTTGCAATACTGAAGTTATTGACCCACATAAGAAATCGTCAATAATTACAATGAAATAATCAAATAAATATAAATTATCACCGTTAATACGTAGCGTTATCGACAAACGACAATAGATAAATTTAATTAGTGAAAACGACGGCGCCGACGACGTTAACAAAAACAACAAAAAATTATTATTCGTTCTAAAGCAGTCGAAAACGAAATAAATACATTTATTATTATTTTTGTTTCACCAATTCCGGATAGTTTATCCGGCCCGAAGGACTAAATGTTTCGTACCAGATCCTTACCCAATCGCAAGGAATAAAGATAGGCACCAAAACGATGACGATGATGAGTGGTGATGGAGGTCACGTATTTGTCCAAAATGGAATATAATAGTTTATAATAAATACGTAATAGTGGACACGACAATGTACCACCAAAGGCGTAAACGCAACGACGACTTTTCGCATACGCGCGACGGACGACGAAGCAACCAGTCCCCACTGACGAACCGGGAATTCATATAAATCATATGAGATACGTAACAGTAGGTGCTGTTTGATATCTGATATCCCACCATGTTCAATTGAGAAAATAGATTTACACTTGGTACACAGAACTTTCCCTATTTCATCGGCTTCTCTTATAAAAGGGAACTGCGTTTTTAATTTTTGATTAAAACTACATCGTCTCTTGGGAATCCTAATTCTTAAGTAGGTATTATTTTTAAAAGTTTGGAAATTGAATGAAAGGTACGCGTAATTTCAAAATATAATAACAGTAGGATAAAAATAGCGGTTCTGGCCCCGGAGCCGGAGCCGGTGCGGAGCTATCCTTTTACATGGCCGCCCATTGCGGAGTCGGAGCCGGAGCTATCCTTTTACATGGCCGCCCATTGCGGAGCCGGTGCGGAGCTATCCTTTTACATGGCCGCCCATTGCGGAGCCGTGCGGAGTCGGAGCCGGAGCTACCCTTTTACATGGCCGCCCATTGCGGAGCCGGTGCGGAGCTATCCTTTTACATGGCCGCCCATTGCGGAACCGTGCGGCGCCGTGCGGAGCCGGTGCGGAGCTATCCTTTTACATGGCCGCCCATTGCGGTGCCGTGCGGAGCCGGTGCGGAGCTATCCTTTTACATACTTGCCGCCCATTGCGGAGCCGTGCGGAGCCGGTGCGTAGCTATCCTTTTACATGGCCGCCCATTGCGGAGCCGTGCGGCGCCGGAGCCGGAGCTATCCTTTTACATGGCCGCCCATTCCGGTGCCGGTTTCGCAACCTCCACCTCACGGCCACCGACGACGCTACCCTCCGCCTCCTCCTCTTTGCCATCGCTCCGCAGATGGCCGATCAAAACCACCTCCACCTCACGACACCGCTGCCGCCGCCACCGACCCCGTACAAAAACCGTTATCACTATACTATAACACGGTTTTAACCCTATCAACATCTACCACCTCTGTGTCGATAACCTGATAACTTACAAGTACATATATATACATGTTAAAATATAAATTATTTAAAAAAATTATATTTCATTACGAATATCTCTGTATGTATACGTACGTGTGTGTTAATGAGTAATTATTAGCGTGTTTATATATAATATATAATGTACATTTAATGTCATACGTAAAATACGGGAAATCGTTATGTGTATCGAAATTGTCATTACCATGTAATTATGAGTGTTAACACATACAATTATGTTGTTTCTTATGTAGAAAGTATAATTATTAGAAATAAATGCTTAACGAGTGTACACAAAATATATTTAATGCTATACGAATAATAGGAGGAGGGTAACGGTTCGTGGAAAAATAATTGTTCATTATTACAATAATATACATTTTCTTTATTCGGTTGACAATTAGTCTCGCGCTATTCTCCGAACGATAAACACGTCTACAATGTGTTCAATTATTTTTACAATGATGGCCGATTCAAATAAAGTAGTATACAAGTACGTTGCACCAACACCGCCTAGCCAGCTTATCGACTCGTCAATTTTTGTAATTGACTTTGCTGAACGAAAATTTATACACGTTGGAATCGACCCAGTAAACCAATTTAACGTTATGTCGCATATTATTACACCGTCAAGATATATCAGCATAAATACCGATTTTCTAAGACGTATATTCGCATTAATAGGGAATATTCTATCATATATATTGGATTCGCCTCAAAAAATGAAGACGGTATTTTTAAATACCGATGAAGTAATACTAACAAATATGATTTATCGTGGTGAGAATATGCTTGTTATCGAATCAAAAACCCAGGACGGGTGCCGTGTATTACTTAGCGGAAAAGATCTGATGGCTATGCAATATTTAAAGTGGAGTATATACGAGACTATAGTGCGTAAAACCAAGATAATTGTTCCTTTGGTTTTTCGACAATTTAAGCAAATGTCTTCGTACTTAAAATCTTGTATTAACTCGGAAAAATTAAAGACTAAAGAAGAAATAACTAATTTCATCAAAAGCGTTAACGACGAATTAATTAATAATAATATCTCAAAGTACGAGTGCAACTATGTCAGTCAAATAAAATTATTTGCTGTAGAAAAACTAGCAATCAGTGTGTTGGCAAATGATGAGCTAAAGGTATACTATATTACTTTATAAATATATTTCATTATACTAATTTTTTTTTTATTGTTTCTAGTCATATAGTGACTTGAAGAGTGTATATGAGGAAATGGATACGTTTACTACTTTAGTGAAAGAACCCAAGGTAATATAAAATAATTGTACTTATAATATATGAAACTAAATTCAATTTGTTTTTGTTAGCTGTGTGATCAGTATGACGGGCCGCTAAGAATAATTTCACTGCCCTCATCTCCATGCAAACTGTTAGAGATGCGAGCTGAGGACGAAAACGATGGACCAACAATATTCAATTTACATAAAATACCGTCGCCTTCGCCACCACCATCTTACGCCAACTTTTATCAGTCATCTGAATGGAAAACCTCACACGAATTGTTTTCTAATTTTAAATAGTTCAATGTACAAAATATTATTATAAGCTATATATTAAAAATAAAAACACACTATATTATTTATAAAGAAAAATTTTTTTTATTATCTCATAACATTAATTTATACAATAATTATTTACAAAATTCTTACTTCCCCGTTGAAGGGGTTATAAGTTATAATTTGGTGATGTATAATTAAACAATATGCTGATGTTGCAACTGCAAACGTCTCGTTTGCCTCGAATTCAATCCTTAGTTCCACGGTCGATGTCTTGACGTTGTCGTTTTGTCTACTCATATCGACAACTATGATTGGAGCGTATTTTTTGAAATTGGATCTGTTCAGTAAAGGTGTGACATTATCATTACCGTAGTATGATTTTTGAAACTCTGTATAAGCTCTGTATAATGTAGCTATTTTATTCTTTGTGAAATCATTCGTTCAATCAAAATCTTCGTATGGAAACACGTCGGAATTTAAATATACTTTTAAATTTTTAATTTTGCAGTGGTCGAAATACGATATCGGTTTATTATTACTATTTTTCCTATCAGTTTGAAAACCTATTATTGCATAACGTGGTTTTTCTAACTTGTTTGAAGTTTTTACTTTCCATGAGTGCGTAGTATTTTGTGGTAAAACCGGGTATTCACACAGTTCCCATGTTCTAAACGCACACGTAACAGGTTTATGGCTGTTTACCACTTTTAAAAGTGTAATTTTTTCTCTGTCATTAACTTTAACCATGGGCATTCTCCGTAATATTTTAGTAACATTTAATTTAACATCTTTTAGTTTCGAAGTATTTGTATCCAAGGTATTATCGGTTTTAAATAGTTTAATAGCATTAATATCCAACGATCATCTGTTCATAGTAAGTTGTTGATTACAATTAATTAATATACGTTTATAATCTTCACAAAATCCAAACAAGTCTTTTAGGTTAATACAACCGTTAAACATGTTTGATTCTATAAAATCATGATTTGTATTATCAAAGTCGTCATCCCAAGCAGAGTTACAACGTGCCACAATATCCGTGTTATTATATGAACATAACCTTTTAATGTCGAAGTTATTCCGGGGTTAACAAGTTTTTGAATTTGAACTCCGTTTATTTCGTATTTCATTTCGGAAAAATGAAATGCCAAACCATTGTTTGTGAAACGAACGTTTTCATTCAAACCTGCAGGTTTGTCAATTGTTTCTTCGATGTAGATATAACTTTCACATGGGAGAGTATATGATTCAACGTTGTGTAATGCGATACATATTTCATCGTTATTGGACAGTGCCGATGTTGAATATGGTAAAAACGAGTGATACTCGATGTGAGTTATCCTGCAGTCGTCTATATAATCACCGGTCACGTTTAAATAGCTGTCGTCCATTACTATAAAGCTTTTATTGAACGGAGAAAATTTAAATTGTTTTTAGTTAATTTCTTAATGACTTTTGAACGTATTCCTTTCTTTACACGTGTTATTGTACTGACGTTTTTTACGTTACTGACAGGTTTGTGGTATATAGCACTTTTTATATTATAAAATTGCAGACCCATCGTCAATAATGTCTTGAATTAATAGGCGTACCGATACAGGTTCTCCTCTTAGGTCAATTAACTGTCCATTTTGATCTTTTAAAGTTAAACTAATTTGATTAATTGTCGTACAATTTAACGAATACAAAACTAAATGTTTAGGAATTTCTATAATTTTATAACCGGGTGGAACATTTGGATAAAATTCGTGTAATATATGACACTGTCTTCCGTTGCTGAATATGCCCGAGACCAAGTTCAATTCAATATATATACAGTTTATTTTAGTCATATTCACCAATGAATCCGATTGATGTTGAACATTAGCCTCATATTTTTTATCTGTTTTAAAACCTAACATTGTACCTATACTATTATCCATGGAGAAATCGATAATTTCGGTACTTTTCATTTCACATTTTAACGTATTGTTGTTTGCTTTCAACTCAAACATAATGTTTGTACCTGATAACAATTGTTTAATTAATACTTCCAATTCATTTAACTCGTACGAACCTGTAGGTAATGTATACACATCGTTTACTAATTTGTTTTCCGAATAATGTACGAACCCTATTTGATTACATTTATCGTTTATATTAGGAATAGAATTATTTGTTTGTAAACTTAAAACACTCATCTTTGCATTTGTACTGACTTCTATAGGCGGAAAAAAATCACAAGACAAATTCGATGAATTTCCATTTAATGTTATCGTGTACATGATAAAAATTTCAAACACAAATGTCCACAGTTTGTCGTATTATATTTCTGGTGGTTTTCGTAATTATATTTTATAGCGTATCCGTCAAAATATTTTTGTAATTCTAATGGTGGAGCCAGGTTTCCGAAACTGTCATAATAGTCTATTTGATTTCCGACTTTTTTATACGCTACCCAATGAGTGCCCGTACCATCTTCAATATCCAAGTTAACCACTGCCGATTCGTTATGTTTAGGACGGATAGGTAACCTGTCCCTCGAAAATACTCCGATGAAATGAGGTATTTTCAGCATGCGCGCATACTTTATAACTTCATAATCGTATAACGCTCTATTGGGTAACGTAGAAATTAGTTTTTTGAGATTTTTTTCGTTTTTCTAGTTTTCTTTTTTATTCCATCTCCTCTATATGGCGTTAGATACAAACCATTACCTTTTTCAATTTTATACGATTCCCCTTTATACGGTGCTAGATATAAACCTTTACCCAAATGAATGGATGTATTTCTATTAGATTTCATATCGTTTACGGTTTTAACTACGTTAGCGATACCACCCGTAAGTGCACCCAGCGCGGACAAGCCTGCGAATATCGGTATCAACGGTAACACTCCGCCCTTTTTAGGTATTGGTATTACTCTAGGAGTTTTAGTCTTCTTAGTTTTACATGTTTTTTTAGCTGCCGCAACACACATTTTTGTTAATTTTATTATATTTTTTCCACCAATTTTATTTCTTATCGCGTTCTTAGCAGCACTGACCACACATTTAAAACTACACCCGGCACCCATCTTGCGTTTAGCCTTCATAGCTGTAGTCACTAGCCAAGAGGCAGCTTTTTCCTTAAGACCCGAATTCTTCGACTTGAATACTTCCCAAGCTTGATTTTCTAAAATCTCGTCTGCGTTATGTCTATCGACTAACGAATTACTATTTTCATAAGCTATATCGTGTTGTCGAGCCAATTCGTCCAAATCATTTATTCCATGTTCGCCGCGTGCCAACCTCTCACGTAATTTAGTACCCGGACCACAAAATCTAGAATAATATTATATGTTATATATCGACTTATCGTGAGTTAATGATTTACATACCTATAGCCTGGTAAATGTAATTCCACTAGCAAATGGTTTATAAGAGAGTTCACAACCCCCGAGCCTTTATTCGTGTTATCCTTTCGAACGCGAACCATCGTGTGATACATTACACAACAGTACCACTGTATTTATAATAAAAATGCATTTTATCGAACAAGAACAAAAACTACCAGTTTATAATATCGATACACCGGATATTGTGAAATCAAGACACGGACCTCTGTTTCCAAACACTGTACGTTCATTAATATTGGGTAGTTCTGGTTGTGGAAAAACAAATTTAATTTATTTTTTATTAGTTAATGAGAACGGTTTACGATTCGAAAACGTTTACATATATGCCAAAACGTTGGACCAACCGAAATATAAATTATTGAAGCAGATTATCGATGATATCGACGGTGTTAATATATTCACATTTTTCGAAAACGATAAAGTCATTCACCCCGAAGAAGTTTTACCTAATTCCATGTTTGTGATGGATGACGTCATCGGTGAACACCAAGGAATTATAAGAGAATATTTTTCGCGTGGTAGGCACAACAATGTAGATATATTTTATTTGGCTCAGAGTTACTCGAAAGTACCCAAGCAGTTAATACGTGATAATGCGAATTTAATTGTATTATTTAAACAAGACGAGAGAAATTTAAAACACGTGTATAACGAACACTGTTCCGGTGATATGAGTTTTACAGAATTTAAATTTTTTTGCACAACATGTTGGAATTTGGATCGATTTTCATTTGTTGTAATTTGTAAAGACAGTGAACGTAACAACGGACGTTATCGACTCGGTTTCGAAACGTATGTCGTTATATAAGACGGTGATTTATCTATATAGTTTGCATTTAACACACAATCATGGACGAGGAAAGTATATTAAACGAGATAATTAAGGCGAAGGATTGTATTCGACGAAAATATAACCTTTTGAAAACCGGCGAAACTAATATTCAACAATTAGTAACAAAAACGTTTAAACCAATAATCGATCCACTAAACAAAATATCAAATACATCGTTTCTAGCGTCAGCACCACCACACCCGCCACAGAATATAGATAAAAATAATATTGAGGAAACAGAACCTATTGAAAGTTTACTTGATGAAGAAAACACAAGCGAAGACAAATATCAGCAAAGAATAATCAATTGGTTTCAATCTCATGATTTAGATAAAACTTATGGCCCAAAATCAAATTATTCTGACGGGGTTATTACTCTAGGCAATGGAAAAATCAATTTTTTTCAAAACACATTAATTATCAAAGACATAATTTATCAATTAACACCCGGACTCGTTCGTTTGTTGTTTTATAAACATCCTACAGTATACACTGAAAATGACTTGGAAACATATAAACAGATACTTATTCAGACCTCTGTACATTTGACACAAGACGGTAAAAAAATTAAAAAAGGTGGTTATAAATATACAGACGTCATTGTAAAATTGTTTCCGACTTTGGGGAGTGGGCTTTCCATGAAACTGCAAAAACATAACTTAGTATATTGGGATGATCCAAACGAGCTAGTTGATATATTACGACTTTTATTGTCATCACAAGCTGTGGGTAATACTGGTGTATCCAACGAAATTTTATCGATTTTCGAAGAACTACTGGAAACCGGTTTAATAAAACGAATACCAAATGTCTAAACGCGAAATCGCATTTGAACTGCATAAACCGTCAGGAAAAAATTTTGTTAGACGAAAAGTCAATGTGTATGGTAAAAACGATTTATGGCAAGCCGACTTGGTTGAAATGATACCGTATTCAAAACAAAATAAAGGATTTAAGTATATACTATGTGTAATCGATTGTTTTACAAAATTCGCGTGGGCTATACCGCTCAAATCCAAAACAGGTACCGAAGTCACCAATGCAATGTCTGAAATATTAATTAGCCGTTCGCCTGGGTTATTACAACTCGATAATGGCAAAGAATTTTACAACAAAACATTTAACACGTTAATGGATAAATATAACATTAAGAAATATTCGACTTATAGTACTAAGAAAGCGTATATTTTCGAACGATTTAATCGCACATTAAAATCGTTAATGTTTAGAGAGTTTACGGCCAGAGGTTCGCATAATTGGATTTCTATATTACCGATGTTAATAGTCAAGTATAATAAATCTATACATAGTACTATCGGAATGTCACCTATGCAAGCCGACGAAAACCCGTCATTAGTTGTATTCAAACAACGTAATATCGTAAATAGAAAAATTAAATTAAAAATAAATGACAAAGTCCGTATTAGTACACAGAAAAGAATATTTACAAAAGGATATTTGCCAAACTGGTCTACAGAAATATTTAAAATTGTAAAAATAAATAAAACATTACCCACTACTTATCAATTAGAAGATTATACAGGGAGACCTGTTGCCGGGTGTTTTTATAGTGAAGAATTATCTAAAACATATTATCCTAATGATTATTTGGTTGAAAAAATTATACGTAAAAAAGACAATAAAATACTTGTAAAGTGGCTAGGTTTCGATAAATCACATAACAGTTGGATAAAAGCTAGTGATCTCAAATTATAATCTTAGTATTGTATACGAAGCCATACATCATGGACGTATTCAACAACTCGATAAGTGAACGTGGTAATAAAGCTATTGTTCAAATTCAGGAAACTTACAGAATACTTAAATCTAATGTAATGATTAATAATCAAACATTAGATGCACAGAAAAATATTATTATTAAGCTCGAAGAAAATATAAAAAATTTAACTAATAATTTTAATATTGAATTTAGTAAATTACAAGCCATTAATAAAAATGTAACAGAACATTTAGAAATAATTGGACAGTATGTTAAAAATTATAATTCTAGCAAAATAAATAGTGAATCATATCTTGAGAATTGTATAATAGATATAAAAGACAGAATAAAAAAGATTGAAATACATCTTGCAGCTATTCACATATAGTAGTTTAATATATACTTCTAAAATCGTGTTTTCACTATATTAAATACTTAATGACTATATCCGTAAAATTATACCTTTTAATAATTTTAATATTAATATTATTTAAAATATTATAATTTTTAGTATTTATATAATATAAAAATTGCGCTCCCAGCGCTATCATTTTAATCTACGCCCTTGGCCACCGCCCACCAATGCCTAGATACGGCACTGAATATATGCATAGTAAATGAACTCAGTTTTAATACTGTAGTTGATGAGACAGGACGTACAATGTCATTGGCTATATTAGACATTCAATGTGTTCTTGGAACAAATTCGAAATACCTTATACCGCACGGCGCCGCACGGTTCCGCAATGGGCGGCCATGTAAAAGGATAGCTCCGCACCGGCTCCGGCTCCGGGGCCAGAACCGCTATTTTTATCCTACTGTTATTATATTTTGAAATTACGCGTACCTTTCATTCAATTTCCAAACTTTTAAAAATAATACCTACTTAAGAATTAGGATTCCCAAGAGACGATGTAGTTTTAATCAAAAATTAAAAACGCAGTTCCCTTTTATAAGAGAAGCCGATGAAATAGGGAAAGTTCTGTGTACCAAGTGTAAATCTATTTTCTCAATTGAACATGGTGGGATATCAGATATCAAACAGCACCTACTGTTACGTATCTCATATGATTCATATGGATTCCCGGTTCGTCAGTGGGGACTGGTTGCTTCGTCGTCCGTCACGCGTATGCGAAAAGTCGTCGTTGCGTTTACGCCTTTGGTGGTACATTGTCGTGTCCACTATTACGTATTTATTATAAACTATAATATTCCATTTTTGACAAATATGCGACCTCTATCACCACTCATCATCGTCATCGTTTTGGTGCTATCTTCATTGGAGTTTGTTGTTGTCGAGCACAGATGCCCATTGTGATATGAGTTACTTTAAGATTCATTGTTGTATAGTATTAATAGATTGTCATATATTATTTGAATTATTAATCTTTCATGTAAACGTATTTAATTATAAGCAATATCGATTTATGTTAGTTCGCTGTTTTTCAACAGTATTTATTTTACGCAACAATTATTGTTATTTGTTCTCTTTATTTTTTTTTTCCTTTTATTTCTTATACATAATCTTATTTTCCGTAGTTGCAATTGGGTAGGATCTGGTACAAAACACCTACTAAAACGAAAACATGTATTGGCCATGTCTAGCTCTAGCAGCTCTAATAAATTAATATCATTCTTGATCAATAAAGAAAAATCTGGACTTTTGGATAAGAGCAAACGTGTTGCGGCCGAAAAAGGTATGTTTGCTTTTCATATTCTCATGCATAATCATTCGTTTCGATCTATGGACTGTACGTTCTCACTTATAAAAAAAATTCAAAATAAAAAATTTTCTTGCGCTCGAACGAAATGTGAATTGTATATATCAAAAGTAATTGCCCCTTTTGCAATGGAACAAGTTTTAGAAAAGTTAAAAAATACTAAATTTGTATCCTTTATGGTAGATACATCAAATCAAAAAAATCTAAAACTTGTACCAATTCTTATCCGATATTTCAATCCACAAGGAGTACAAATCAAAGTTTTAGAATTTAAAAATTTACAAGGTGAGACCGCGGATATTTTAAGTAGTTATATAATGAATGTTTTAAAGAAATACAATTTATCCAATAAAATTGTTGCTTTTTCGGGTGATAACTGTAATACGAATTTCGGTGGTGTCGCCAGAAAAGGCATTAAAAATGTTTTTGCAATTCTCAACGAAAATTTAAAAACTAATATATCAGGCGATGGATGTGCGGCTCATATCTTACATAATGCAATGCAAACCTGTACGGATATTTTATCAATCGATATTCAATCCAGAGTTAATAAGATATTTCAATATTTTCATATATACACAGTCCGAGTGGAGCAATTCAAAGAATTTTATGATTTTGTAAATGTCGAGTACAAAAATATTTTGGGTACTATTAAATAACGATGGTTATCTTTGCTACCAGCTGTTACTAGAATTATAGATTTATTCCCGGCATTAAAAATGTATTTTTTAACTCAAGACAAATGTCCTACAATTCTGAAACAGTTTTTCGATAACCCTGTTTCTATTGCATGGTTATATTTTATTCAAAGCCAATTGAAAGATGTTTGCCACACAATATCAAGAATTGAAAGTGACAATATTTCAGCGAGTGAAGTTTATGAAGAACTGGAAGTATTATGTGGAAAAATAAGGAACAGGCAAATCCAACAATTTTATACATCTAAACTGGCTTTAATTATTGAAGACCTTGATAAAAAAAATATATACAGCAAAAATAATTTCATAGATAATGTTGATGGTTTTTATAGTGTTTTCTTATCTTATGTAGAAAAATGCAGTTGTTATTTTGAACCGTTCAAAATTTTTCGTTGGACTCAATTAATAGATATTCCTGCTTGGGCAGACGTTCAAGAAAGTCTTCAATATTTATTTAAAAATAAAGATCTCAACCTGGATTGGAATGTGGACGAGGATCAGTTATTTGATGAATATAACCATGTAGTTCATGTGATACAAGTTAAAATTGTAGAATGGAAAAATTGTTCAAAAAAGTCACAGAAAGATGGTGTGATGTATTTAAGACACTAAAAACAAATTAAATTTCTTTCTACAACTTCTCAAAAATTATTAAATACTCATTGGCTATTCCTGGGACAAATGCATCTGTAGAACGAATATTTTCTATAACAAATGCATTGTGGACAGATGAAAAAACCGTTTTAATGTCGGTTATCCATCGGATAACCATCGGATCGATAATTATTGCAAAACACCACTATAAGAGCTTGACCTGTTCAGAATTTTATGAATTTCTTTTGAAGCAACCACAATTGTTGAATTCAATTAGTTCTTCAGAAAAATATGAAAAAAGAATGGAAAGTGTGTAAAACATAATTCTTTTTAAAAAAATGTATTGTTAAATACTTTAATTTTAAAAAGTACATTTTTCTAGTGATTTAAAAATTATAATAATTTTAAAATGCAACATTGTGTTGTTTAATAATAATAAAAAAGAAGTATTCCTTAATAATTAAATACTTTTATTTATTTATGTTAGTTTACTTAAAAAGAGTAAAGTAATGGAAAAATAATAAATTGGACTTTTACTCTCTACAGTTGTGTGAATGTATATGAATGAGTGTTTTTCGGGGGAGGGGGGGGGGAAGTACCAACTGTTCCGTTTTTTTATTTTTTTAATATGGTCACCCTAGTGTAGCCTGTACTACAAGTAAGAACAAAACAGCCTTAACCCACGCTCAAAAAATTGTGGCAATACATGTGGCGAGATGCTATCATACGGTCTCAGATGCTATAGCTCTGGTACTGGCCCGCATGCCTTCGGCCTATCTGGTAGCTGTCGAGAGGCAGAATATAGAGGAGAAGTGCAAAAGTAACGTATCTCAAACGCCACGGTTCGTACAGGAGATCAGGCACTCAGAACGTATAGCGAAAGGTGGCAAGAGGCCTGGAAGGCTGAAACTAAGGCGAGATGGACAAGGAGAGTGATTTCTGACCTACGAAGATAGTATTGGGAGTCGGGACAGAGGGATATAGAAATAAGCTTTCGGATGGCACAGTCATTGACGGGACATCGCTCTTTTCAAGTTATCTTCATAAAAGATAAAGAGCCATCTTGCTACCATTGCGACGGTTCGCTAGATGACGTAAAGCATACTATCTTTCGTTACCCACACTGGAGACTACACAGGAAGGTATTGACGATCTTGGGAGACGCATTATGGATGTTGTGGAGAGACTAAGAGTGGCTTTCAGCAACATGATTGAGGGCATCATGATGGCGAAGGAAGAGACCAAAAGCCTCAGACAAAGTTTTGGATTGTTGAAAGATACCTAATTCTTAATTAGTATTCAGGATGTGAATATATTGGTGAAAATGGAAGTGGTAGGTTTTTTAGCTAGAGCCTTCACCTTTATTGTAAATATTATTGTATCTATACATATTGTATCACTCTGTTTTTTAAACATTGTAATTTTTTGAACAAAAGTAGTAGGATCGGGTGGAGTATTGTAGCAACACAGATCCCAATTGGTTCTCTATTTTTAACATGGTAAAAAAAAAAAAGTTGTAAATTATAAAGCATATAAGTGATATATTCTCACCATATAAAAAAAATTATATTAATTATTTTCTTAAGTTGAAAAGAAACCCAATAATTGTACAATTATCCAAGGATTTAGTGTTTTATTTGAGTATAAATTTTAAGTTTTTGGACAAAATAATTTTGAACATCTTGGCGGAGGGAAGAAAAAATTACACACTATTTCCATATAAAAATACACTTATCCTTAAAACTTACACATACAGTTTTGGGCATCTGAAAAAAAAGAATAAATATTAAGATTAAAATAATACCATACTTTCAAATTATCTTGTAATAATTATATAAAATAATAGATAATTTTTTTTTAAATAGATATGACTGTTGCCTAATAATATAATAAATATTATATAAACTATAATATATATATTATATAAATATTATATATAATATAATCATTAATAATGAACTATAATTTTAAAAGTTATATAATTAAATGTGTATTTTGTGTGATAAGAGAATTCCAATGAGTCTAAAAAGTAAGTTCTATATAAGTGTAGTGAGCCATAGTAGCGGTTATATTAAAGTGTTGAGGTAACTAACTAACTCAAACTCAATAGTGAGCTAAAGATCTCCTTCTTCTTAATCATGGAATCAACCTCGGCCACCTCTCCAAAATCTGTATTAGAAGTTTATGGCTAAAATTAATTACGGACAATATGGATATTTTAGATATTTTGATTGAAAGAAAAGATTCACATCCCCTTCCTTAGTTTTATGAATTTCATAATTTTAAATATGTATTTAGGTATCAAAAAGTGCGTCGGAATATACCCTACACTACTTTAGATTAGAAAAAAAATTATTTCATACAAATGAACATTTGTGTACCTATTATTTTATAATATGAAGCCAGTAGGTAATAAAAACGAATATAAAGTGACAAAAATTCCAAGGGGGGGGGGGGGGGGGAGACGATCCACCAATTACCAACTGCCAGATATCCGCCACTAATAAGATCAAATAAATTGTATGGTTCGAAGTGTTTGACAGTTTACAAGAAAATAGAGCAGAGAATAAGTGTAATAGATATGAGAATGCTTAGGTGAATGAGTGGAGTGACAAGAGAAAATAGAATAAAGAATAAATATGTAAGAGGAAGCATAGGAATAGCGTCGATTGTGGATAAGATGAGAGAGAATAGAATTAAATGGTTTGGCCATGTTATGAGCAAGGAAAATTCGGAAGCTGTAAGGACAGTTATGAAAATGAACGTTGAAGGAAGAAGAGGAGAAGGAAGACCAAATATTAAGTGGTTGGATGCGATTGGGTGTAATATGAGAACTGCTGGTGTATGCGTAGATGATGTTGAAGATCGTGTCAAGTGGAGGTTTAGGATTTAGGTGGCCGACCCCAAATAGCTGGAATAGAGGCGAGAGAGAAGAAGAAGAAGAAATAATGACATGTATGTAAAATATTCAAGAAATTTACGTAGAGTAGTATTAAATAAAAGTATAATATAATTTGGTTGGGTCATCCACTACATTATAAATGTAAATTTTACCAATAAAAAAATTTTTTTATACATAATTTCTAGCATTTTAATCCACTTCTGTTATGTCCAAAAATATTTATATGCAATTAATTTTAAAATGTTCTTTTAAAAAAACAATACTCTACACCAGTGTTTCTTAATAATTTTAGGATCAAGTCCCAAATTCTCCCTCGAAAATCTATCGCAACCCACAGAGTTTGAGTTGGGTAAGTCTTAGAATTAATATAATTAAAAAAATCTTCTTGCGACCCACCAAAAATTGATTCGGAATTCACCAGTGGGTTGCAACCAACATTTTGAGAAACGTTACTTTACATTAATAAATGTTATTACCAGAAGCTTGGATGTAGAAATCTGAAAGATTAGAAAAAAATAGTATTAAAATAAATTTAGGAAAGTCAAAATTCAGCAACTATTAGCAAATTAATAATTAATTTGAAATCATCATAATCTTTAAACTTATATGAAATTTTATTAGTTTAAATAATCCACTATTACCAATACAGTATTCATTTATAGTTTTGACATTTTCTAAATATAAGATAAGCATTTAATAAAAAAAAATCTGCTCAAATGAGAAACTTGTATATAAATTTTATAATTATATTGCTATTTTATATTTGAGAGCAACTAAAATACATAGTTCATTATAATTAATAAATATATTAGATATTGTTAAAATACTATATATGAGTAGATTGCATAAAATTTAATAATCTTATCTTTGAAAATATTAACATGTCGATTATTTTACAAAGTTTTAAAATATTTGCGGTATATTTTTTATCATTTAAGGATGCTAAAGGGAAAATCTATAAATTATTTTTCTTCACATTTACTAAAAATAAAAATATATCAAATTTAGAATTTTTATATTAAAAATGTTTTACTTAAGTAATTTTTTTACCAAATGTTGTGGTAGTAGCCAGATGATTAAAGTATTTTTGTGAATATCCTAAAAAATATAATAGTCGATGTTTTTACGACCATAAATACGAATGGAATATTCCGCTTTCCAATTTATATTTAATATAATTTAAAAAAGGTAGTGAAGTTCAATTTTTCGAACGGTATGCCAGTAAATATTTTAATTTTTGATATTCTTTAGTGATTGTTTTTTCGTGTATTTTAGATCAAAAAGCAGGCCAAAAACAAATATACATCAGTAGTCCTATTTTAATTTTAAAAAATAATTTAAATTCGTCTTTTTTTATTTCAGATTATGTTGGAAATTTATTGTGTATTACTAAATTGTATTGTGTACATATTAATGTATTTATTTTAAACATCAAAAATGTACTAAAATAAATAAAATATAAAGTTTACAGTATTAATCTAAAAATATTATGAAACTGTCGTATTGCGCCACAAAAAAATTAAACTACAAAATGTAATGAGTTTCATATCAACCGTATAACTTTGTGAGGTAATGCTTTATATATGTTTATACAATTATCTTTTTATTAGTATCCCTCACAAAAAAACTTACTTTTTTTTTTAATATCGGTGTACACTATAAAATTGATAAAACATTTTAGATACTTAAAATAATGTTATGTCGCAACAAATTATCTATTTAATGTAATATTATCATTAATTATTTACAGAGTGTTCAGAAATAATGATATACAATGTTTTCCTTAAAAGTTAATTATATTTCTTCTATTATATGTTTAACTTATGATTGCTATTAGGACACATTTCGCTGAGGGACATTACAAAAATATACCTTCGCTTATTTTAACTAAGTTGAGTATTATCAAGTTATAAAGTTAAAGGTAAGTCAACCAGATAATTGTTAATTATGTTGTAAGTAATATTTGATTAGTCAATTTTTGTTGTCATTAATTAATTTTTCCATAGATAAATTATATTTATATTGCATAAACGTAATAATTTACAATTAACTATCGGGATAATCTAGTTTAGTTACACTTTGAAGACGAATATTTTTGCCAAATTCATGATTATAAAATAAAATATTGTAAAATAATCATCATTTCTCATAAAGACTGAAACAAATGTTCACATACTAAATAATCAATGAAATATTAAAATGTATTATTCAATGGGTTTACACTGTAAGTAATAAGTGAAAAGGAGAAAATCGATTAGTTTATTAAGTAATAAATTTTTTTGTGAAATAATATTGCACTAAATTCTCAATGTTCGAAATAAATAATAAAAGCTATTCTTTTAAAACTGAATTAAATTAATATTTTTTTCCATTAAACTTAATTAGTTCAAAATATATTTTGTTAACTATCAGTTTTCAAATGTAAGTCTTATTCTTAATTCAACTTAATTTTTTGACGTTAATTTTTTTCATTTCTAGCTTATCATTGTATTTTAGTTGGCATAAAATATTATGATCAAACAATTGATAATGTTTACACTATTGGATGTTTCACTTACAAATATTATGGTAAACATATTTAAAACAACTGAGTACATCTTTTTCTTTGCCTATATTTTTATTTAAATACAAATAAGATAAAAGATAATAATTTCCATTAGTTCCTGTTGTATATTATAAGTGGACTACTTACCACCACAAAGTTCATTTAATCTATCTACCCGGATAGGTTATATTAACAATTTAAATTAATTATATTCGATATTAATACATTACCAATTCTGTGATGAAATATATAAATCAAAAATTATATGAGATCTTACTTACCATCACAAGTTTGTAATTCTTAAAATACATTTGAATAATTTATAAATAGTTTATTTATTAAAATACATTAAGTCACACAAAATATTTAAAATATATTAAACAATAATTCATTTTTAATTCGCAAAACATTTCCGACAGTTGCTGACGCCAGGTGTCCGGGTGAGTCGTCGTTTATTCTCGAACGTTCGACGGCCTGTGCCATCTCCCACCCAGGCGATATCGGTCGGAGATAACAAATATCGCTGGTCGCCGTAAGTTTTGTCAACGTCGCAACCAGTGCGGACGCTGCGGTTGACACAGCGGCATTGCGTTCGATGTGCGTTTTTTACGTTTTGTGCGTTTGGGCGTGAGCATTAGCAGTTTTGTTCCCGTGGTATTCCGAGTCATAGTGGAGGCGAGCCCCCCTGAAGAGTTACGTTGTCTACGGTTTAGTTTGTGTCGAACACTTGAGTATAAAATGTTGTTATTAGTTGTGTCTTAGAATTAATACTAGTGTAAGAACGCCCACATTTTTATCGTGTTATATCTATCGTTAATATATATATTAAGTTCGTCGTTTGCAATTATATTTATTTAAGTAACCACCTCTAGTCCGCCATCCTTTTAAGCATACACAGTCGTCAATGAGAATAATATTCCCCTCAGTGGAACATAATTAAAATATGCATAGTTATTTTTATCGGCATTCGTCGGTTCTAAAATATACACACGTTTAACTTAGAGCTCTCGGTTTGGTACGTGTATTGATATATACGTGTACACGTGTTCCGTTCCTTAATTAGTACAATGATGTGTACCGACGCGTTGTAATTCGTTGTTTGGGATGTGATTTGCAAAAAGGATTAGAAATAACTTAAATGCTTTTATATTTAAATGAAATTATCAAATTAAATTTATTCTTACACTTGACACGGCTCGTATATGTGTAAACGAATTGTTTACACCACCGAGCCGATATTTATCAACTGTCCATCCCTTTCCGCAAGTAACGCTGAACGAAAATACTTTACCGCCGTAAATACATTACGTGCGATCATAAGGTATTTTCGCCACCGGTACGCCGACGTAACAGATAGCGAAATATTCCTATTTATAATAATACGATTTCGCGATATGGTAATTAAGCATCAGCTATTGATTACCCGCAAATCGTATTTGGGTATTATAAATAGGAATATTATATTAATTAAAAATACGATTTCCTACGAACGACGACGATTTGGATATGTCGAACCGATATACTCGTCCAGTACGTTCGTAGCCGTATTAACGCGAACATTTGGCATTGTCGGGAATTCAAGTGTTTTCTGTTCTTACATTTCTTTTAGTTGTATAAAAATATATAGTAGCTAGTAACGCGTACCGTTCTTGTCACTGTTTTATTTTATACAACTATTCAACGGTATTCCTGCCACCGTTATCAACCGTCACACACTTGAACACTAAAATTACACAAAATATATTTAAATAATATTATAGAGGTTCTGCTAAAACAAATGAGGTTCTGCTTGGTCGTATACTTCTTGACTAATCGTCGGTCGTCATCAAGAGACCCAACGAGCTAGCACCATCGGTGGGAACCGCTAATTCAGCGAATTTCAGCTCGACGGCTCGATCCCGTGGTCACGTACGCCACTCGCTTAAAATATGATGACTTATAATTCTAATATACTATATAATACTATACCACTATACAACACAATGTATTAATACCCGTGTATTTAATTACACGTGTTTTTGATGTTCGTGTATACGTGTATTATAAGTCCATCTACACGTGTATTAAAATTACACGTGTATTTAAGGTCTAGAAGTTTGGATAACATTTTTTTAAGAAAATTTAGGAATATTGCCGTGTAATTCTGTCGTGCAAGGCGTATCCAAGCGGGGGATTTTGGGTCCGGACCCTCCCTCCCCCTATCATTGCAATTTTAAATGTTTTCATATTTATGTTATCAAATTTAATCTAATAAAATTTTAATGAATATTAAATAATATTATATTAATATTATACACGTAAATTAAAATCTAAATTATTGTTATTTGTTATTTCGCATTAATAATTCCCATTTACAAATATGCGAACCCATAACAGCATGCCGTTCAAAATCTTTTTTTAAATTTTTTTTAGTTATTATATGATCTGTAAGGATAAGTTTTTACAATAAGTACAAGTGATGACGTAGAATTACATAAAATATAAGAAAACAAAATAAAATAAAATAAATAAATTACATAAGATAAAATAAATAATTAAAATAAAATAAGATAAGTAAACTAAATTAAATTAAATTAACTAGGTTTTTATAGAATAATAAAATTAAATGTTATTTTTCTCGTTTTGTTCAGGCGTAATCTTCGATATCGGCGGTGCCCCCTTCCCTCTGGACACTACGCGGAATTAGCATAACCATAAAGTTGTAGGTTGCCGAACAGTGCCGACCGATACGCGGCATGTACCGTACCGTTACCTTTAATTGTACTACGTCGTGTAAAAGTGCGCTCGGTTTACCGTAATTTGTACCGTCGTCTACCGTTATTCTACCGACATTTACCGTCATTTACCGACAATTACCGTCATTTACCGTCAGTCACCGTCACCGTCATCTACCATACTACAATCACCGTCTGACAACCATAATCACCATAGCACGGTCTTTTTAATATAAATTTAGTTATGTGTTTAGTAAATAATATTGTATTTAGAAGTAGTTTCTTTTCTTTACTCTCTGCTGGCCAGCACATCTTGTGCCACAATTATTAGTATTAAGTTTTACTAAAATAGTAGTCCGCAATGATTGCGGCAAACAAAACCGTATTGTTTTTATTTTAAATCCAAAAGAAAAACATTAATATACAGTACATTTAAAAGCCAGAACACTTTTCTTATTGTTTCGCCATCTATCGGGCGAGCACGTAGCACGTTTTATATTGCATTTATACTACATTCTCACGTAGCACGTTTTATATTGCAGTAAGCTATCTATACTATATATAATTAATGGTAATATGTATTATTTTTAATGAACAACAATGGAAAGAGCACATGTCTCTTTGCCCCACTCTTAGATCCACAACTGATCAGGGTGCATGGATACTGAATACATGTCACAGATACATGGACTTTTAATACACATGTACACGGGTACAAGGCCTTTAAATACACGGGTATACGTGTATTTTAATTACACGCACTTTAACACCGTTTCCATAAAAACACGTATGTTCGTCTTCTTAAATATACGTGAAATAGAGACCACTAGTTTAATTATAAGAATTATACAGGTTAAATTTTTTATAGTCGATGTTCATTTACATAGTTAAACATAATTAATAATGATTTCATATTTGAATTTTCATTAATATTATACGAAATACGATAAACGATTGTAATATAATCTTATATGCATAAATTATGATGTTTACGATATGTATCTAATAAAATGAAAACATTCTATAGCGAATTAACGAAAGACTAAAATACAATAGCAATGCAATTACATTTGCAAAATGCAATAGCAAAGCTAATTGCTCATAATAGTATCAAAGAAATCGATATGAATACTTGTTTCTATTCGCTTTAGTAGGATTATGATTAATTCATTCGAGTAGAGAGAATGAATATTGATTATGTTTGATAAAAAATAGGAGATAATCTTACAGTTTAAATTAATATGTCAACAATTTACCACTTAATACGCCGTCATGAATGGAAAACAATATCAATGATGAGATGATTAATTGTGTCTTGAAGTGAATCATTTTCGCTTAAAGTTTTTCTGACGAGTCCTTGTTTCTGTTATAGGCACTAAACTATGTATGCCGATCGTTTTATAATAACTGCGAAGTAATCATTTTATTAGAAATAAGTACACCTTTAACAAATAATTGTTTACGAAAAAAAAGCTGAACAAACAGTTTTTATAGCACCTGCAGTTATTTTTGACTTCACTTGTAAACATTAATTATTATTTTTGTATTCGTTTCCACAAAAAATTACGTTGACCTATATTTTACATTTTTTTAAATAATATTTCAACAAAATATAGTCTAGTATATTGTTCAGGATAATTTTGTCTAATAGTAAATGTGTGCGAGTGATACAATAGAAGTCCACCTTTGGACCGGGTCATGTCGTGGAGCGGTCGACGTTGCGATGTCGGACTGCGAGAAATGAGTAATTTCCGAGACATCCGGCCGATCGGTGGACGACGAAAATTTTGAGTTAAATTGTGTAGGCTTTTTCTTTGTTATATTGTTTTTTTTATATAAGCCTAATTTTAATTTATCGTCGTGTAGGCGATTCATATTGTAGTTCGTCATCGCGGTAAAAAATCATTTGTTATATTAAATTAGACATAAAAATTTATTGTAATGTATCATGGTACGATTATGTTTCCTTTTAAAATATGAAAATGTTAAAATGTATTTTTGCCCGTGATATGTTCATTTATTATTATTATTATTACTATTATGAGTACCTAGTATTATTTTTTGTATATATATATATATTTATTGTTGTGATCTCCTCGGTTGCTGCTGATTGAGTTAGTTGTAAACACCGTCGAACGGTTAGCGCCGTTTTAACAGTATAGAATTTTGGTAGTATGGGTTCGTTCAATGAATCAATTCCGTTAAAAGTAAGATATGGTTTATTGAGTCAGTTTATAGAGTATTATTTATTTAAAGAACAATTATACTTAATGTTAATAATGCTTATATAAAATTATATATGACGTCTGGTGTGTTGACGTATCGAAACTCGACTGTCGTTGCATATTCATATATGACCGTACGACGGCAGTTAGTAATACCTAAGTCAGCACATACCGCATATGAACAAGGGGTTCATAACACCCCCAGGATTAAATGGAAGATCACCTCCTTACATTAAACAATTTTGGGTGGTGATTTTCCAGTGTTTTCAGAATTTGTGGCTAATTTTAATTAATCATAAACTTTAGGTATTATCTCTGATTCTATTTGTCTAAATTTATTCCAAAACAAATTCTTAACCTTTAAATATATTAATATTAAAAATATGCAAACACTGTTGACAGCTATTATTCCTAAAATATACGTAATATTTTTGTCAAAGACGTCATCAACATTATTGATAGGTTTCTTTTTAAATTGATCGTATACTTCTTTTAATGATATCGCATTTTCTGTTAATTTATTTAAGTTACCATTCGATTTTGAATTTTCTTTTGGAAAAACAATATTATTATAGTCAGTTAAATTTAATATTGTTTCAAAATTAATGGTGAGATTCAGTTGTGGGACGAAATTTGTATACATTTTTGATGAAATTTTTCTTTTTGGTATGAGTTTAGTTTCATCTTCAACGGTGTTAGCCTGACAATAATTTTTTAAGCTTAACATACCCGTACCATTTACACTTATCGTTATTGGCTCGGTAATATTATTACATGTTATAATTACGTTTTCATTATTGGTTACATACAACCATGTATTCTTATCCTCTAATTTATGCCAAATATTATGCGAAATCTTAATGTACTTTAAATTACAATTTTATGATAAATTTTTAGGGTTGCGAAACAACATTGTTTCACACGATCACTTTACATGATATATAGGTTCCTTATAATAGCATATCCTTGAATTGGTGATTTGTTTGCATTTTGACAATTGTTGATCACTTAAATTAACAAAATACAATCTTGTTTTATCTATTGCTATATAGTCCGAACTTGGTTCGATGATACCATATATATTGTTCTTAAACTTAAATGGCAAAGGTAATAGTTTATACAATATAAATTCATAATTATTAACTAGAGGTATTTCTAAAATAAAAACAAGTACTTCTTGAATATATACTACATTTAAGGATATTAACTTAAGAAATTCAGATATGTCCGAGTCAATTATGTTAACCGGAACGTTTAATTCTATAGGTAATTGAGTTTTTATTTATTTAATTTATTCTTTGAGAGTTTTAATATCTACTAGATTTGTATGAACAAATCCTTGAAGGATAGGGATATTTGTAAATTGTCCCATTCCTGATTGAAAAATGGTGAACTTTTGTTATTATTATTTATATATATATATATATATAAACAAAATTAAGATTGGAAGTTTTTCAATTCGTTTTTATGTATTTTGACTTCTTTTCTTAATCTTTGTATGATAATATTCTCATTATCGTGTAAACTTAATACTGTGAAAGGACCTAACCATTTATGTCCTAACTTTCCTTTCTGTTGGTGGTTTTTTATATATACTTGATTTCCTACTTGTACATCTATCTTGTGCTGATCTTGGTCGTATATTTCTTTTGATTTCTGTTTGCTAGATATTATAGTTTCCCGAGCTGACTTATGTGCTTCTTGTAGCTTTTGTTTTAGCTCGAACGTATAGTCATCATAATTGTACTTAACTTGTGGAGTGGCACTAAGAGTATGAGGAACTACTGCTGGGAACCCGTAAACTAGTTCATATGGTTGATGATTCGTTGTCGTGTGTATTGTTGTATTATACACGAACATAGCATAGGCGACGTAATCATCCCAGTCTGCTTGATTTTTGTCCACATAGTGTCTCAAATACTCTGCTAGTATCCGATGTGATCTTTCGAGACCCCCATTTGATTAGGGATGGTATGGAGTCGTGTTAATCTTTTCTATCTTAAGAAGCCTACAAAAACTTTTAAAAATTTTGCTCATAAACTCCGTACCACAGTCGGTCACAATAGATTCAGGTATACCATGCTGGCATATAAATCCTTCTACGAAAGCTTTTGCTACGCTATTTGCATCATGTGTGACTAAAGGAAACGCAGCAGCAAATTTTGTTAAGTCATCCTGAATGGTTAAAATATAAGAGTTCTGTCTATTCGATGTTGTTAGTGGACCTACGATATCGAGAAATATTTTTTCAAATGGTTTTGATGCTGTTGTTGAAATCACCATAGGTTGTTGTGTAGTTCTATTACTACTTTTATTCCGCTGACAAGATTGACATGCAGATATTAATGTTTGAACTTCTTTTTTCAACCCTTTCCATTGATGATGTTGTTTTATTCTCTTGATCGTTCTAGATACTCCTTGGTGTCCACCTAATGGTGAATTATGGAATTCTTCTATGATTTTAAGTTTATCTTCCTCTGTGTAATTGTCATCTATGAAAACCAATATTTTTATTAAAGAATTTCTAAAAATGTACCTTAACATGGTACGAATTTCAGGCCATTGTAATTGATCAAGGCCACAAGCAATTTTTGGTATCGCGATGTTTGTAATATTTAGTTCTGTGCAAAGGTGTCGAAGATGCATTATAGTCAAAAAAACATTTTCGTATGTTGGTTTCTGCCAATGATATTTTTTAGTTATTAGATATATTATTATTCTTCCTTCTGACATAATACTTGCTACTTCCGTCACAGACTTGTTCAGACTAGTTCTTCAAGCTGACCAAATTGTCTTCTGAACTCCAACGCAATGCCTTGGTTCATTTGAAAATCTTGTGATACGCAGTGACCTATAGCATATTCTGTAGGTGCTTCGAATAGGTTTCCTGCTATTTCTTTAATGTTTTTGTTTGTTATTATTCGTTTAGATTTTTCTTCAATGTATGTTTCATATTCTGTTTTAACTTCCGGATTCTGCTCTACATTGGCAATATTTATTCTGCTGAGTGCATCAGAGTTTGTATTCTGAGTACCAGGTTTATAAATTACTTCATAATCGTATTCTTCTAATTGAAGTCTCCATCTTACTAGTCTTTCCCCTGGGTCTTTAACTCCAAAAAGCCATGTGAGTGGCTTATGGTCTGTAACAATTATGAACTTCTGTCCGAAAAGGTAAGGACGAAATTGTTTGATTGCCCACACTATTGCCAAAAGTTCTTTTTCTGTCGTGTTGTAATTTTGTTCAGACTTGTTTAAAGTGCGAGAAGCATAAGCTATTGGTAAATCTGACCCTATTTTACCTTGTGATAAAATAGCTCCTATTGCTACGTTGCTTGCGTCTGTTGTGACGTTGAACGGCTTTGAGAAGTCTGGGTACTGTAATATAGGTTCATTGGTAAGAATTTTTTTGAATGTTTCGAACGCATCTTGACAAATGTCGGTCCAAATAAAAGGTTTATCTTTTTTTAATAGATTTGTTAGTGGTTTGACTAATTTACCAAAGTCTTTTATAAATTTTCTATAATAACCTATTAATCCCAAAAAGGATTTTACTTCTCTCGGATTTGTTGGTGTGGGGTAATTGACCACACATTCTATTTTTTCTGGGTTTGGTTTTATATCCTTGTCTGTTATTACATGTCCTAGGTAGTTGACTTCTCGTCTTAGGAATTCGCATTTTGCTGGTTGAATTTGTAATCCATGTTTCTTAAATCTCTCAAATACTTGGCGTAAATGTTTTTCATGTTCTTCAATTGTTGCTCCGATTACGATTACATCGTCCAAATAGACAAACGATTTTACTCCATTTAGGCCTATCAAGACCCTGTTCATTAACCGCTGAAAGGTTGCTAGTGCTCCTTTTAGACCAAAACACATTCTATTGAACTCAAAATGACCTTTTTCTGTACTGGATGCTGTTTTGCTTCTATCTTCAGGTTTCAATGCAATTTGGTGGTATCCACTGGCCATATCTAAACATGTAAAGTATTTAGCTTTACCCAACTGATCCAAGATCGTTGAAATATCCGGCATTGGGAAGGCATCGCCTACTATAATATCATTTAGTTTGCGAAAATCGACAACCACTCTGTATTTTTGAATTCCTGATGAGTCAATCTTTTTTGGAACAATTAGAAGTGGAGCGTTCCATAGACTTTCACTAGGATTTATAATTCCGTCTTGTTCAAGTCGATCAATTTGTTTATCAATTTCTTTTTTTTGAGAATAAGGAAGACGATATGGTCATTGAAATATTGGTTGATTAATCTCCTTGGTTTTTATTTCATGTTGAACTGTATTTGTATACGATATCTTATCTCCTTCTAGGAAGAATATTTACATATCTGGAACATATATAAATATAAATATTTAGCCTCGGCTGTGGGCTCAAAGATACACTGCGGGTACAGTGAGATATCCGTATTTTAGGTTTTGACACCTATGGTTCACATGTCGACATGTAATCCTTGAGACTAATGTCGGAAGACAAGCGTTGTTCGAACCGAACGGTCCTGCCTCTGAGGATACTGGAGCGTTGTTTCTCCCTGAACGGTCACTCGTCGTTTAGTCGAACTACGAGCGCCGAGCGGACCGTCTGCCCCCCAAGAGGAGTCGGGGCGCCCCGCTCGTACCGCATGGACGACCGCTATCACGCGTGGTTATCCTAACCCCGCGTTGAGGATCGGCACTATCATTACCGTAGATGTACTATGGGGTATACCACGGTATACCACGGTATACCTCCGGGGTCGTAACCACGTCGGTATGGCGACAGAGGTACACAGGGATATTTTCCAAGTCTCTCTTAAGGTACGGGCAGGCGTGATCGATAGCATAGCCATGCCCCACCGTTCCACACCCTCAGAGCTATCCCTCGGTCATCTTGCGTGCTCGGTGTCTAGCTCACGTGGCCGTTTACCACATACATTGCTCCTTCTCCTCCATGACAATATAACTCTACATTCAGCGAACGTCACGAAGGATCTTCTCTAGAAATTCAATTGGGAAGTGTGGAAACATCCTCCCTACAGTCCTAATTTGTCGCCTTGTGATTTTCATTTATTCGAGCCCATGAAAAACGAACTAGCGAAGATCCGATATCACTCATATGACGAAGTAAACGATGCCACAAGCGAGTGGTGTTCCCTAATTGAACGAGAGTTTTTTCAACAAGGTATTTGTAAACTTGTACAGAGATATGAAAAGTGTAGAAACTTGTTTGACAATTATGTATAAAAATAATTTTTTTATGTACTTTTTAATAAAATCTTTTTTTTTTAAATCTTAGTACTTTTTGACTTATGGCCCAATACAACTTACTTTTTAATCGACCTTCATACAACGCATGGCGCTCATCACAGGCAGTGCTAGGCATTGCCGGCGGTTCTGCTGTCAGTAATGAATAAATGCCTGGAGGAATCCACGTTTTCGACTAAGTGGAAGTGGAGGAGACTAGTACTAATTCACAAGAATCTGGAGAAGCCGATGACCGACCCTTCGCGCTACATACCCCTGTGTATACTCGATGCGTGCGGAGAGTGACTGGAGAGTCTGATACTGGGTAGGTTGGACTCTTACTTGGACGATGCGCCACGGAGCCATACGGAGAACTAACACGGCTTTAGAAAAGACCGGTCGACGGTAGGCATTGTACTAAGGATTAATGAAGCAGCGGATCAAGCGGCAGAAGGGCTGGTCAGAGGGCGTAATTTGTGCGTTCTTATAACGCTAGACGTCAATAACGTATTTAATACAGCTCCCTGGCAGCACATTGACGAGGCACTTCAAAGGAAGCATACATGAGGATACCTCGTCAGGATGGTGAGATCATACATGGAGGACCGAACGTTGTTAGTGGGCAAGCAGATGCGTCCCAGAGCAGTAACGTGTCGCATGCCACAAGGTTCGATCATGGGATCAACACTCTGGAACGCCATTCTGGTGACTACTCACATCGCTGAGATGCTGGAGAGAACGGCAAATCCGGCACTGCGGATGGTGTCCGAATGGATGGAGGCTTATGGAATCAGCATCACTCCGCATTATTCGGAGGCGGTGATCCTAACGAAGAAATGGGTGTATACCCGGCCAACACTGCACGTTCAGTGTCATGTTATACCTGTCGTCCAAACAGCAAAATATCTCAGCGTAATCGTGAATCGGAGACGATCTTATGCAAGACATACGGAAACAGTGTCGGAGAGGGCGGCAAAACCGTGACCGCCCTGAGCAGGCTCTCGCCGAATATCGGAGGCCCCCGACAGTGTAAGAGGCAGTTGCTAATGTCGGCGGCCCAAAGCACATTGCTGTACGCAGCGCTTGCGTGGACGGAGTCAACAATAGCGACTGCTAGAAGCAGGGCATTACGTCTGTAGCCACAGATGCAGGCGACGCTGAGAATATCGAGGTGCTATCGGACAGCCTCGGACACGGCTGCCCTGATGTTGGCCGGTACACCACCAGTAGACCAGTTGGCCGAGGAGTTTTTACGGGTCAAGGATCGGGTGCTGTGTCGGAAACCTGAAGAGAATAGATAGAAGATCAAGGCGGAAGAGAGAGAGATGACAATGGCCGCATGGCAATTCCAATCGGGAAAGCGGCGTAAACATGGAGGCTGCTCTCGGACGTCAAGAGATGGACCAATCGCAGAGGCGGTATCGAGGTCTCTTTCTACCTGGCACAGGTAGAACGCAATGTATAATCTATAATAGCTGTATAATTTATAATGTTTACATAATGTATAATTTATAATATTTCATACGCGGAATGCGAAATGCATATAGTGAAGCGAGAATGTAACATATGACATTGTAACAATGCAATTGTATATATACTTATTATCTCGAAAAACTGCAGCTAAGAGAACAGGCTTAATTAATCGGACTCTTCTGTGGTTTCGAGCTGGGCCCGTGAAAGTTTCCCCATTGTCTTTGTAGGTCCGAGTGAGGCACGGACCCAAGCTATGAGATGGCATCAGTAGCTGGCCGATAACTGAAAGTCCTTGTCGCGGAGATAGCCACGAATATATTGAAATAAGTTGCCGCCGGCAATGGGTCTTCTGCTTCGATGGCTCAGGGCACGATCTCAGTCCGGCGGAAGGGTTGTCAAGCGGGACAGAGCACTCCCTGGCAGGGGAGGAGTGTGCCATATGGGTAGAAATCCTTGCCCGCAGGGAGCGTGGTCTTAACCGGCTGGGCACGGCCGGTCCGGCGAGACGTCACGCTTGGCCGGTTGAAACCTGCGGGGGGTGCCCGGGTCAGATTGACCGTACTGGCTCGGGTTGGTGAGAGTACTACGGGACTCTCACTAGGCGATGGGCCCCAGAGTCTCAGAATTAAGACTCCTCGCCTCTCTTCTCGGAAAAGAGGTGTCACGAGTTGAGAATAGTCGGAGCGCCTAATGTCTGGTGTCACATATTACGTCAGAGACGGTAGAGCAGTTGAGGCGAAGGTCTGCTCGGTGCATTTCCTACTATTGACGCGAGCTTGAATAGGAGTACGGGTGTCACTAAAGCCTTGTGACCGTAGCGACACGGATCGAACCTGGTTCGTTTTGGGTTTGATTCGTACGGGCTGGATTTCACCAAGATCGTATAATCTGCTGGCAAACCACGCCCGTGGGTGCGCACCGACGTGCAAATGTGTTACGAGGATTCGGAGCCCTCGGTCTTGATCGGCGCTATGTCAATTAGCGTTACCCATACGCAGCGAACGACTTCCTGTGGCGGCCCTAGAGTAGCTCCACCAAGCTAATAAAAGGTCTGTCACTTGTAGCCCTCGCTACAGAGGGAACAAATCCAGGAACTAAATGTATATATACTTACTAATGTAATGTATTTTTATGAAATAAACTATGAAGATCAGGTGTTAAGTAATTTAAGTAACGGCAAGTTCACACTTGGTCATCGGTTCATAAAGGAAAAATAAGATAGCGCAAGGCAAATAATTTTTTTGTTTATTATTGATTTTGTTAATCAGGTTATGCAAAAAAAACATTTTTGTTTGGTAGATTTAAATTGAACGATGTCTTAAACTCAGTATTTGTTTGACTTGACATTGTGTAATTGGACCCTTCACTTGCTTCGTATGCGATGACATGATTTAACAAAAATGACTCAACTTCAGTAAATGTGAGCAACTCACGCGAAGTCTGCTTCATTTGCTATTCGTTAATAATAACATTATCCATACAACTACATAATAGAGACACTAACATCCCATGACTCCACTGGTTGGTTTAATGCTTGTAATGCTCTGACATGAGACATTATATGTTTATGAAGACCACGAAGACTATTAGCAGATGCAGTTTGTACTTTTTATGTATTGAACAACGACCGAATGTGCGACTGTATGTTTTTATATTGTTTTTATACCAAGCAACCAATGCTTCATACGCTTCTCCATAATTGTCCGCCATAGTTAGTTTGTTTTCACTATGTCAGCCACTGGGCCCTGTAGACACAATTCGAGATAATGGAATTTTTGAATCACTGGAATATTTGGGTTATCGTGAAACTGATACGGACCGTGAATGGGACCTTATAACGAACGAACCTATACGACGCTAATATGCGTTCACGAGCCGATAATAATCAACCGTCCCTCCCGTCTGCGACTATCACAGACAAAAATACTTTCCATCGCGAGTACTTACGCGTAAGATAAAAGTAACAACCGACCACCGACGACAGAGACAACGAAACATTCATATTTATAGACAATGCAGTAATAGCGATTACGTAATTGGGTCTTCTGCTCAATCTCGCCCGCTAGTACTTAGTTGTTATTATAAATATGAATGTTACAAATAATGATAAAAATACGATAACCTACGAACGGCTAATTGAACTGAATATCGAATCGAATAATTTGGTCATTGTCAAAGTTTTTAGTACATTGTTGGATTAATAAAAGCATATTAATACAACTAATAGCCGACAGTTATTCATTTATAAAATGACAGATATTTGTTGGTATCATCCAACAATGCTTGTACCTCTTCATACTTGACATGAGACATTTCAAGTTCATCGAACCAAATTTGAACTTTTCGACATGTTTTGGATTTTTTGAGTTCAAATGATTCTATAAAGTTTTTGGCAGCTGATAATGTTTTGCTGTGTTTAACTCCTTTTTCTTTAGAAGGTAACAATATTCTTATGAAGTAGGTTCACCTGAAGTAGCCATAATACTATATAGTTATATAACTTAAGTAACAACCTACAGACCAATGCTTATGACTGACTGTATTGAGACTTCTTTTTTATGATATGACTGTAAGTGTAACTGTATGAATTATGTAACTGTAACAATATTAACATTAATAATGAACAAATTTTACATAAATCAACAATACAATGAGATATTTAATGATAATAATCATGCTGTGTTATAGATCAAATAATACTTCAAGTAATACTTCTGTTATACTACACTAAATTCATATCTCCAGTAATTAATATTAATAAAAATGTTCTAAATTAACCATTGAAGTCTTTTAAAACCACTTCGTCAATTATTGTTAATAAGTTCTTTCTCGACTATATATTCAATAAATTTCCAAATTTCACTTTGATATTCACAAATATCTCTGTTTCTTCTATATCAGCTGGCTATGCATTTTACATTCCGGACATACACATTTCTCTATTCAGCAATCTTCCTCCTTCTGCCTCTTCATACACAACAAAATATTTTGCCATTTTAGAAGCTCTTGAAACTCTAGCAACCTTAACTCCTAAAAAATTTCTCATTGCATCCGATTCTATATCTAGTCTGCAAGGCCTCTCTTCTTTTTCCATCAGCATCAGACAACTCTACAAGCTCGGCCTCTCTGGATTTGTTATACAATTCCTATGGGTCCCTAATCATTTGGTCATTCAAGACAACGAAGTTTTCGGTTCTTTGACTAAATCGTCCTCGTTCTTATTCAGTCCTTCCCCCACTTTAATTCCCTGAACCGATTTCTGCTCAATATTTAGAACTCACACTGTCAAATTATGGCTAAGCCAGTTGACTAATTTACCTTATAACTTTGCCACCTGGTACAGAAACATCTCTCCCATGATATCCGCTCAACCTTAGTTTCATAACCTAAAACTTAGCAGAAAAACAATTTCTTCTTTCTTACGCTTAAGAGTAGGCCACACCCTATTTCCATCCCACGCACACACATTATCAATAAATGATTCTCCTCTATGCACCCTCCATACTACCGAACCCATTTGTGACTTACCACACATTATTTTTTAATACCCATCTTGTATCTCTCAGCACAAAATACTTTCTAATTTAATAACCTCTTATAACGTTCCTGTACGATATGTGTTATGTAACGTCATTATATTTTATTTCGATTATATTAACGTTCATTATCACCGGTGGGAAACCCGGACAACGTCGCAGTCCACTCGCGAGCTTAATAGAATATAGTGACGACAATCTCGTACCGCGTCGCTTCGTGTTTTCTATAACGAATAAAACATTATTCTATTTCGCAACGAAAAAGGAGTTTATGCGTTATTCCATTAATTGCATAATCCGACATGGTCCTTCGGGCCGGATCTGTATTCAGTGTTATTTAAATTCGGACGGTAAACTCGTTATTTGTCGTCTTCGCGTCGTCAAGCACTGTCTATACTTCATCGGCAAAGAGGAATCGAACTCATAATATCAGGTCAGATCATCCTATAATATAGTTCCTTTCCAAATTAATTGTTAGTTTGCACGTTTCTCATAGCACAAGTACCGTACAAATATCTCAACGTAGGTATTGCACCGTAATAAGGCGTATTGTTATAGCAATCGGCTATACTCGTTCAGTAGTTCTAAAGTTCAAGTCATTTGGATCTGCTCGTTAATTTTAGTACGTGTGTATACCTACGTCGATAAAAGTAAAAAAATAGATATAATGTCTGAGATAGCCGCTCTCATCATTCGTCGTGGCACATTGAAGGGTCAACTTACTCGCTTAAATAAATACGTTCATGACAATAAAAATCTAGATATAGAACAACTTATATTTCGCAAGGAAAGGGTCAAAGAAATCTGGAACGACTTCGAACAAATTCAGGCTCAAATTGAAGAAGAAAAAGGAGATATAGAAGAGAATGAATTTTATAGAATAGAATTTGAAGAATTATATTTCAGTAGTATGGCAGAATGTGAAAGATTATTGAAAAACGCGTCAACGAATCTTAATCGTATCGAGGACTTGCAGAGTACAGAAAAGGGTTCTCGTTTTCCTACACTGCCCAGTAATAATCAATATCTTTCTCCGTCGATCAAATTAGCAGCACTTCAAATTCCTACATTTTCCGGTAATTATACAGAGTGGTCATCTTATTTCGATATATTTACAGCACTCGTACACAATAACGATTCTCTAAGTGATATTCAAAAATTCTTTTATTTACGCTCGTCGCTCAGTGATGACGCTGAAAAAAGTATTCAATGCATGCAAACGACATCTGATAATTATCAAAAGGCTTGGAGCAGTTTAATCGAACGATATAATAATAAAAGAATATTAATACAAGTTCATACTAAATCGCTATTTAACATATTGCCGATAAAAGAGGAATCGTCGTTAGGTGAGAGTCCAAATCGTTGGGGTTCTTTACTTTTATATTTAATTACAACGAAATTAGATTCGACAACATTACGTCAATGGAAAATTGAATCAAATAAATTAGTTGAGATATCAGCGAAACATTTACTCGAATATTTGGAATCTCGTTTTAGAATATTAGAAGCTGTCGAGTCGACTAGCACGAAACCAGTTCCTAATTCAAAGGCGAATAAAGATCAGTTTAGAGAATACAAGAAAAATGTATACAAGGGTACATCATTTGTAACAACAGGAGAAATTAAATGTTATAATTGTAAGCAATCGCATACAATTTATAAATGTCCATCATTTCTGAAATTATCGATTATCGATCGGATAAAAAGAACCACAGAGCTTAATTTATGTAAGATTTGTCTACGTTTACACGATGGTGTAAAATGTAATTCCCGTCGTTGTCCAAAATGTTCAAGTCCGCACAACGGATTATTACATATCGTATCGCGTAATGAGTCGTCTGATAAGACAACTTATTCGTCAGTATCGGAAAGCACAATTAATAAACAAGAAAATGATAAAGAGACTAATACGGAGACTACTACGAGTATGTTCGCACATACCTCACGGCAAAACGTAAACAATCAAGTACTATTATCAACCGCCGTCGTATTAGCCTTTAACAATTCGAACGAAACGGTACTCTGTCGTGTCTTACTCGATTCTGGATCACAGAATAATTTTATTACCGAGTCAATGGTAAAATATTTACAATTAAAACGAAAAAGAATAGCGTATTCGATTATCGGTATAAACCAATCTAAACTTAGTGCATCGTATCAAGTGTCCGCGAAAATAAAATCTCGATTACATAACTACGAAACGTATTTAGATTTCGTCGTAATGCCTAAATTAACAAGTTATCTACCGTCGATGCCGATAAACCTAACAGAGGTGGATATACCTGAAAGAATTGAACTCGCCGATCCATCTTTTAATTCGCCTAATAAAATTGATATGATAATTGGTTCGGAAATATTTTTCGAAATACTGTGCGTCGATCAACTTAAACCTACGTTACACGGTCCTATATTCCAAAAGACTTTCTTCGGTTGGATTGTCGCTGGTCCCGTATCAGACACTACGGAACGCGTATGCAGAGAAAATAAATGCATATCATTATATAGCAGTACGAATTCGTCATTTGCGTCGTTGGAAAAACAAGTAGCAAAATTTTGGCGATTAGAAGAAATACAATACAAAGTCTACTCGTTGGAAAAAAAAGCATGTAAGAATCACTTTGAAAAGACATTAACACGCGCCGCCGATGGAAAATTTATCGTATCGTTACCATTTCGTGACGCTTTAAAACTCGGAAAATCGTACGAAATTGCACTTCGTCGATTTTTGTCTTTAGAAAGACGTCTTCAAGCACAAAATAAGCTAAAAGTTGAATATAAAAAATTTATTGATGAATACCTTGCATTAGGACATATGGAGATCGTCGCGTCAGAAGAACCTAGTGTTTATATGAAACATAATTATTTACCACATCACGCCGTCATAAAAGAAAATAGTAGTACAACTAAGGTCAGAGTAGTCTTTGACGCTTCTTGCAAGACAGATACAGGTGTAAGCTTAAATGACGTTTTGTGTAAAGGCCCTAGCATTCAAGAAGATTTGGTTTGTATTATGGCTCGGTTTCGCACGTATAAATATGTCATTTCAGCCGACATCGTTAAAATGTATCGACAGATTTGGGTGACCGATCACCATAGGGATTTTCAAAGAATTTTATGGCGCTCGAGTCCCGATCAACCTATCCAAATTTATCGTTTAAAGACTATTACTTACGGAGTAATAACAGCTTCATTTTTAGCAACAGGTTGTCTTCAAAAGTTGGCCGAGTATGAGTACGACCAATATACCTATGCTTGTAAGATGATTCGTGAAAATTTCTATATGGACGATTTATTATGTGGTGCAGATACTATCGAGAATACATTAAAATTACGCGACGACATCATAACAGTGTTAAATACAGCAGGATTTGAATTGCGTAAATGGTGCAGTAATACGTCAGAATTACTGCACGGAGTACCAAAACTAGAAATAATAAATGTTGAAAATGATCTTATTAATAACGTTAAAGAAAAATGTATAAAAATTTTAGGATTGGTTTGGAACCAAAAAACGGATTCGTATCAATACGTAGTGAAAGCATATAGTGATAATACACGCATAACAAAACGTAATGTTCTATCGGAAATTGCTTCGGTTTTCGACCCGTTGGGACTAATAAGTCCAGTTATTGTTCGCTTAAAGTTACTCATGCAAAAACTATGGCAGCTTAATATAAAATGGGATGAATCGTTACCTTCGGAAATTTGTGACGATTGGCAAAAAACCCGGAAAGACTTAGGAATAATAAATACTCTCGTAATAGACCGTTTAATTACAAGTTCCAAGAAAATATCTAATTTACAAATTCACGGTTTCGCCGATGCTTCACTAAGTGCGTATGGCGCATGTTTGTATATACGTACTTCGAATGAGAATGGTGACGTGATCATAAAATTAATTTGTGCTAAATCGCGCGTATCGCCATTAAAGGTTGTGACTTTGCCCCGTTTAGAATTATTGGCATCAGTTTTACTAGCACGTTTAGGAGCAAAATATATACCCAGTTTACAATTATGCGTAGATGAAATCTATTATTGGACCGATTCAACTATCGTTCTAGCCTGGATATCATCACCTGCGTCGAAATGGAAGACATTTGTAGGTCATCGAGTCAGTGAAATTCAAGAACTTTCTGCTATATCACAATGGAGACATGTAAATTCAATAGATAACCCTGCTGACATTGTTTCTCGTGGATGTTCTCCATCTCAAATAATTGATTCTTGTTTATGGTGGTACGGTCCAGAATGGTTACGTAGCGAAGAATCGGAATGGCCAAAGACGAATTTAGAATTTAAAAATGGTACAAGCATACCTGAAGAAAAAACAACAAGCAAGATAGCAATGGTGACAACGCGTGATGTCTCTATTTTAAGCAGATATTCGTCATTATCGAAGTTATTACGCGTCATCGCCTATTGTCTAAGGTTTAGAGTCAACGCAAACCCGAAAGCGGACAAGATTAGTGGATTTGTACAGCGCGAAGAAATCGAAAAGGCTACAATTATCGCAGTGAAACTAGTGCAATCCGTTGCATGGGTTACTGAATTATCTTGTTTAAAAAATTCGCGTAAAATAAACAATAATAGTCCTTTATTACGTCTAAAACCCTTTATAGATGAAAATGGTATTATTAGGGTGGGCGGACGATTGAAGCATGCCGATACAATAGATATTTTTCAAAAACATCCGATTTTATTACCGGCAAATAGTCCGTTTACACATTTAATATTTTTAAACGAGCATGAAATTTCGTTGCATGGTGGTCCACAGCTAATGTTAGCGCGCATACGTCTTCAGTATTGGCCTTTAAATGGACGGAATATCGCAAGAGGGATAGTAAGAAGATGCGTAAAATGTTTTAAGTATAAACCAGTTGTTGTTCAGCCGATCATGGGTGACTTACCGAAGAATCGAATTACACCTGCAAGACCATTTCTGAAGTGTGGCGTGGATTTCGCTGGCCCAGTATATGTAAAATCTAGTTTACGTCGCAAGGCACCTACATGTAAAGCTTATATTTGTTTATGGGTTTGTTTTGTGACGAAGGCTGTGCACGTGGAATTAGTAGGTGATTTAACAACAGAAGCATTTTTAAACGCACTTAATCGTTTTTTTGACAGACGTGGTATATGCTCTGATATCTATTCCGATAATGCTACCAATTTTGTGGGCGCTAATCGCCAATTAAAAGAGTTAAATGAATTATTTTTATCCGTTAATCATCGAGAGAAGATGGAAAATATGCTTGCCAAGTTCGGAGTTCGTTGGCATTTTATTCCACCCGGTTCGCCTCACTTTGGCGGACTTTGGGAAGCCGCTATCAAGTCAGTTAAGTCTCACTTGTATAAAGTTTTAGGAAATGCATTACTCACATATGAAGAGTTATATACGGTGCTTGTGCGCGTAGAGGCTATTCTGAACTCCCGTCCTCTAACCCCCTTGTCCTCAGATCCTACTGACCTCGCAGTTCTTACCCCGAGTCATTTCTTAATCGGTGATAATCTCTCTGCTTTACCCGATCGAGACGTATCAAACACACCTTCGAATAGATTGACAAGATGGAGACGAGTAACTCAAATCACCCAACAACTATGGCGTCATTGGAATCTTCAGTACTTGACGCAACTACAAATACGAGAAAAATGGTCTCATTCCAAAGGTCCAAGTCTAGCTATAGGTACTGTTGTATTAATCCGAGATGATAACCTTCCGCCATTGTCGTGGAAGATCGGTCGAGTCACGGAGACGCATGAGGATACGGATGGAGTCATAAGAGTCGCCACCGTCCGTACGAGTAATGGTCATTACAAACGAGCAGTAAGACAACTATGCCCCTTACCATTTGAGGGCAATGAAAGTTCCTCCTAGTACAATTCCGATGTATTCGTGTTTGTCTTGAATGTAATGCTTATTAAGTATAATTAAATTTTTCTTTGTTTATAATTTTTATTTATTTGCATTTGTTTTTATATTTAATAATATTTGTTATTAATTGAACTATTTATTAATTGTAAATGATTTATATATTTCGCCATTATTCAATTCGAGTTATACTATGTACATGTGAATTCATTGATTTATAATATTAATTGAAACCTATGTATACAGTTTCAAGGTGGGCGGTATGTACGATATGTGTTATGTAACGTCATTATATTTTATTTCGATTATATTAACGTTCATTATCACCGGTGGGAAACCCGGACAACGTCGCAGTCCACTCGCGAGCTTAATAGAATATAGTGACGACAATCTCGTACCGCGTCGCTTCGTGTTTTCTATAACGAATAAAACAATATTCTATTTCGCAACGAAAAAGGAGTTTATGCGTTATTCATTTAAATGCGATTAATTGCATAATCCGACAGTTCCTTTTAACTCCTATTCCATTCTTGCCTCACAATTACCTCCCATCATCCTTTTGATGGTTTTCTTCATAAGGTAGACTGGATTTATAATTGAATGTAAATATCAACATGTAATTAATTGCCGTGACTAATTGTTTAATTACAAAGTTAATAATAATTTTACAAAAACTATATAATTAATTGTAAAAACATCATAGGCATTAATTATCAATGCCGTAATAATTAATAACACTTTATTTGAAAGCATTATCATGTTTTTCCATTAATTAGACAGTGTTATATTACTGTTCTATTGGATAATACAAAACAATGAATAACTTAGGAGTAAACCACAGCTATACGCTATTGAAATAGTTGAAAATAATATAGGTGTTTATAGACTCGTTTACCTACAACAAAATATTTTATGTTGCAGGTGTTCAAATTACATTTTACGTTGTCAACGCATGTATTAATCTACATTTTAAAAACATTTGCTTTGAGAAAATTGAAATTATGTTTGCAGTATAATATTAATGGGTTGATAATCTACAACATAACGTACAGGATTGTGATTGTTTTAGACAGTACTTTTTTTAGATGAAATCCGACATTTTCACCATTTCGATTATTCAATTTTTAAAAATACTGTTGCAAAATTTAATATTTTTAAACTTTTAAGTAATCCATCTACAACAAAGAGTTTATGAATAATTATATATTTTAAAATTATTTACGGATAATTAAAAACTGTACTATTATCATTTTTAATTGTTGTTAATTGGTTAACAACAAAATGATTTCTCTTAAATTTGCTTTATTCTTAAGTTCTTATTATTTATATTATATAATTTGTTCTAGGCACCTTCTAATTCTTCCTCTTTCTCAATTCTATCCTAATTCACTTTCTAATATGATGTCTTGAAGTTCACCACTGTCTTAAGATGTGACCTATCATATGCTAACGTGTTATTCTTATACTATATGTAGGGAATTAAAAATGCACGAAATTCGTTGTTTTTAAAATATCATGAGATATTTCATTTTGTGAAAAATAATATATTAAATAAATTTTAAAACTGTTCAGCATCACTTATTTACTTTATTATTTAAATGTATTCTGTGATATGTTTGTTATTTAAATAAAGTATAATAAAAATTAAACAAATGTTTTACAAACTTATTTTTCAAGTATATAAATGGCAAATATACAAAATATATTACATTTTCTTCATTCTATATTTTGTCAAATATTTTCAAGAAATCGGATATCAGTGAAGTTCATATGTCCACCATTACTTGTTGTATACGATAATTTAAGATGCACGCATTAGCAGCAAAGGTTTTGCTTCATTTTAGATGAATATAAAAATTTATAAGCAATGAATTTTTACAAAAAACCAATTATTTACCATTAATTCAAAAAGGTATTTTAAAAATTTGAGTAAAAATGTAAATCAAGTATACAGTAAATAAAGATAAATTGGGTATTTCAAAAAGCGTGCAAGTAATAAATATTTAACGACTATTTCGTAATTGCATCAGTATAATTCATTATTTGAGGAACGTGATTTCAACATGACCGAGACAATATTATAAGAGGTTGTCATTACCTGAAAATAATAATTCTATATATTTTCTATTTATCCATACTCACATGTTAATGATTACATTAGAAAACAATTGTAAGTTGACAGTTTTTTTCGGTGAAATTTTTATCATTGATTTATTGGCATTTTCCATTTGCATCGATAATAATACTAGTTGTTTAGTTTTCAAATTCATTGCAGTCCACTTAGATGTATACATTTCGCGTATGACGGATGTCTTCTACACAAACAAATAATATTGACGAATACATTCACTTTAATATTGATAATCACGTTACTTTAATGTTTATGATTTCCATCAAATAACAGAGAAGAAATAAATCGAAAGTAATCGCTATATGCGTGGGCAAGAACTTAAATATGCCGTGTATTGATGATTCTGTTGACAAAAACTCCTATAAAAATATTGTTATATAAAATTATATTTAACAAATGTATCCCCCATTAAATTTATTTCATTTTTTTTACCACAATTGACGAATATGTTAAGAGTATGATTGCACTCGAGTCAGTAACAACAGACCATAGAATAATACATTTTAAAACAGAATAATATGAATTTAACTTCCTGAAAAATTAAATCAATCAGTAAAAATCAATTAATTTTACAATTGATTATTTTTAAAATTGCAAATTATTAGTTATGAACATATTATACTTACAAATAAAGTTTTTGTAGATCGTATAGAATTGACAAATAATCCGCACAGTAAATTTCATCAGGACAATTTTCTGAAAACATTTAATTGATTTTAAACATTAAATGTCAATCGTTCGAATCACTATATATCACAATATTTTAACACAGATAAAAAAACATCTTAGATAGACACATTTGGAAATTTCAAATATAAATTACATATAATTCTATCCATTTTCAACTATGAAAATGTTTGCGTCAAATATTTAGAAACAAATCATAAAATATGATATTATTAAAATAGTGATAATTATTCGATTTCATCCTGTAGATTAACTAGAATATTCTCATCATTTAAGAAAAAATTGATACCAACGATTTCTAAGATGTTAAATTTAAACAATATTGTATACGAATACATGACATTATAACGTTTTGTGTGCATATGTAAACAGGAAATGCTAAGTTTGGTATGTCTATAAACATTGTATTTCCACGTAGACGTCACCATCTCGCAGTTAAGCGCGAACAATTTTTCAATATTTTTATCGTTATTATTTTTATTAGAAATATAAGCTTTTTTATTAATTAAAATTAAAATATAGCTTTTACTAATCGTAGCAGTCAATCTATTGATGTGCTAACAATTCTGAAAAAAGATTTACTTGAATTCGATACCAACTTTTTTTTATTCTGTATTATTTACAATATACATGTCTTGAATTTTGATATTTAAGAGAGTCATACGAGTATGTTTAAATTTAAAAAACTAAAAAAATTAATATCGAAAAAACTTCATGTAAAATATATTTTCATAAATGTTATCGGATTATTGGGTTGCTTGGTACGATTGACCAAAAAAAAGCATATTATGATGGAAAAAACGGCTTGTTTTTAGATCTTAAACAAGCCTTAGTTATTTTATCTAGCTTACTACTACCCATTATATAGGAAAAAAATCGTCTTTATTTCTTATTAAAAATTAAATAATTCTTGCGAAATTATACATCGTGTAGAGTCATCGTGTACAATCATCCATATACTCGTAATAAAAAAATAGAGATGAAAAATCAATATAGTCTAGCACCATCAAATTACGTTAATTTCTTTTTTTTAGTATAAAAACAAATTTATCACGGGAAAAACTTCCCAAATTTCGTGAAATTGTCAAAATTTGATATTTCATTTTTTATTTGAAAAGAAAAGTTTCTTATAGATTTTATTGGACTTTGATTTTCAAAATTCAAATAATATAATACCAGTTTATCATTACACATCCACGTTATAGGTTTAACACCGACATTTTGGGACCGTTTCAGTTGCGACAGTGAGATGTGCATAATACGCTAAAGATTTGTAATAGTCCCGAAACGTCGGCTTTCGAATAATAACGTGAATATGTCCAAAAAAATTAATGATAATATTTTAATTTACAAAATTTTTAATTAAATCATGGTGTGATTTGTGATAAAATTTTCTATATTTTAATTCTTAAGAAATGGCCGTCTCCTACACTTGTAAGTTATAATGACTTACCATTATCAATGCTAGGAATCGTCTCATCGCAGCCAACATCTTCGAACGCTCGAGCAACAATCTCGTATTGTGCAATTATTACAGAACAAAATGAAATTATGAAAATATCAAAAACCGTGTGTACGACTAAGGAATATATCAGAGTCATCAATTCCATAATGTAAAATAAAACGAAATGATAGTTAAAGTCGCGTACAGTTACTGGAAATCGGAAATTATAGATGCAATTGAAACGTTGGTTCGTTGTCATTTGATCAGAGTCCAGATTTCCATATGACGTCATGTAGGTCATTAGTGGAAACAAGCTCCAGCCGATAAATGTCGCAATTGGCAAAAAACGTAACACGTTTGTGATTTTTATCGATAAATCTCCGTATTTGCGGAGAATACCGATGTGTTTGCGACATTTTTCACTGTCCAAGAAATGTATGTACGCCATGTCGAACAAATCCCATATTTCATTCGCTTTATACACGAATACGATAACTTTCAACATCACCAGAGTGTTCATCGAGTGAAAAAATATTAACAGGAACGAAGTGATATCATCGATGTCATCTTCCATTTCGACAAGAAAACCAAGTAATCCGTAAATGACAATAGATTGAATTATAACAGTGATTAGAACCAAAGTTATGCGGTAAACGTTGACATTTAATAATTTCCTGGTATTTGGATCGAAAAGTTGATAAAGTCTTACTTGTTTAAACAGTGGTATGTTAATGACGATTTTGTTAGGTTCTAATGAGTTCATCTTACACTTCTTACAGATTAAATCTAAAAAAAAAAATATTCTTCTTTAATTAAATGATTTACCTTACCATAGCACATTAACAATAATAATAAGTACGTAAAATATTATAAGCATAAGCGCAAAGAGTGTTTGAAATTTGGGGGGGAGGGGCTGAAGTCTAAATCCATCTCAACCACTCTTATGAAATCTATACGACTTATCGACTCTATATTGTCAGACCGGAAATTTAGAGTGCTCCTAAACGGGAGAGAGAGTAGGTATAAGTACCTCCAAAACGGCCTCCCTCAAGGATCTGTCCTCTCCCCAGTATTGTTTAATGTTTACACATCTGATATCGTGAACACAACATCGCGGAAATTTATGTATGCAGATGACGTGGGATTAGTTGCCCAAGCCGAGTCGTTTGAAAAACTGGAAGAGATACTGAATGAGGATCTATCCATAGTACAAAAATATTTTAAGTCATGGCACCTAACACTCAACCCAAACAAAACTACTTCCATTGCGTTCCACCTAAATAACAGAGAATCAGATAGAAAACTAAACTTAATGGCTCAGGGAGTTAACATACAAGGAGAAGATGCCCCGAAATACTTGGGAATAAAGCTAGACAGGACTTTAACCTTCAAACAGCACTTAGAAGGAGTAAAAAACAAACTAAAAACTAGGAACAATATTATCAGTAAGTTGGCCGGAACAAACTGGGGGTGCAGAGCAAATGTCCTTCGCACTTCTGCTTTGGCTTTGGTGTATAGTGTTGCGGAATACTGTGCCCCAGTATGGGGGAGGAGTGTGCACACGAAAAAAGTAGATGTGGAATTAAACAATACAATGAGAATAATATCAGGTTGTGTTCGGTCAACGAAGGTGCAGTGGCTCCCGGTAATCTCAAATATAGCCCCACCAGAAATACGCAGATATGCAGCAACGAAAAAAATACTAGAACAAATTAGAAACTCGACACACCTCCCAGTTCATAACGACATATATGATGCGCCATTTAAACGATTGAAATCTAGACACCCTATTTGGTCTATCGAGAATACAACAGATGTTCCGGAGGATTTGTGGAAGAAAATTTGGAGAGATGAAAACGTCGTAAATGACCTTCTCGTAAACGACCCAACTCAGAGAGTCCCAGGTTTTGAACTCCCACGGGCGATGTGGACCGCTCTAAACCGAATTAGAACAGAACAGGGAAAATGTAATTTCCTTTTACATAAATGGAAAATGGTAGATACACCACTCTGCGAGTGTGGGCAGGTTCAAACCATCAAACACGTTGCAGAGGTATGCCCTCTTACAAAGTATGAAGGAGGGATAGTAGGGCTTCACAAAGGAGACAGCGAGGCACAAGATTGGCTTAGTACCCTGAAAGTTCACCTTTAGAGCAAGAGATGTGTTTGCAGTCACTCTATTGCATCTATATGTTATGTTTATATTTATTTTATATTTTATAGTCTTTTCTCTTGTTTAAAGTTTTATATATGTTTATTTAAAAATTTTCACCAATTAATAATAATATGCCATATGAAAGAAAAAATGAAATTTATATACCAATTCAAAACCTCTAAAAAAATTATAATACATAACAATATTGACTGAAAAGTGATAGTCATATATTTTTGGAGAGGCTATACAAAATGTAAGTAGGTTAGCCCCTCCCCTCCCTAATTGCACCTATGATTTTTCTAGGATAATTGTACCCCCGGTATGATTTTCCTAGGATTATCTTACTCCCCTAGGGGGGTAAAATTTTCCTAGTATAATTATATCCCCAATAAGATTTTCCTAGGTAAATTTTACCTCCAATAATATTTTCTTATGATTATTTTTTCCCCTTAGTCGGACAAACTTTTCATAAAATAATTTAACTCCAATAAGACTTTTCATGATTATTTTTTGGTTGAGATGTTAAAATAAAACAAAATAATTATATTTTAGCAAAATGCAAATCTATTTGCTTATATCATTTAAATTTACCTATTATATAATATTTTAAGTTGTTTTGTATGTATCTGTGTACATATACAATTGATTTTTTAATGAATTTAAAAATATATGTATTGGAGTGAATTCTCAAATTCACTACAGTTAATTTATTAAAAATGTACCTAATTTATCAATAATTAATTTAAAAACTTTTTAAAACATAAATTATTTAGGTGTGATTATTGTCAAAGCTGGGCATTAATGAGTTTAAAGTTAAAATTAAGTTACTTAACGCATTACTTTTGTTCAAATTAATATTTAACTATATAAGTTACATTTTATTTTTATATATTTTCATTTTTCTTGAAGCGTTTTGTTATATTACACACAAATAAAAACATTAAGTAATTAATTTAACTTAAAAAGCAAACAATATTTGTATTATAATGATATTAATTTCCTATCATTACTTAAAATATCTGCGAATTAAAATTTATTTAGTTATGTATTTTAAATACAAATTATATATATAACATAATTATGCTAGGTAGAACAAGTTAGTGACATTTGAATAATTTCTTTAAATTCAGTAAAATACAAATCAGGTTATAAACTTATACAGAAATTCGTGATGTGACTATCGATGTCTATATAATATACTATTCTCTATATGTATAATGAACAAAGGGATTTCTGTATTTTATATAACTTAGAAATGCCAAATTGTAAAAGTAACCATGATTCCAACATTGTCTGTATTCTATTTAAACTAAAATCAGTGAATTAATCCTAGTTGTGATTAAAGTGATTATCCTAGTGTATTATACATAATATATTACCTAAACGGTAATGTTTTTTTTAGGATTATCATACCCCCTGTAGTAAAAATAAAGTTTCAGAATATTTTCACACCAGGTGTCACTGGAAATTTATACCTTCCGTACATTATTACCGGAGGGAAGGGGAGGTAATAATCGCTTAGAGTAACAGGCGATTTTTACGTTGTGATATATTATTACCGGGGAGTAATAATTACCGGAGCTCTGAAATAATAATGTTATATATATATTTATGTACTAAATATATTTTATGATAAGTATTAGGTATACTTATTAGTTATTTTATCTACTTATAATCTATATAAATGTATATATAGTTTATTTGTACATACATATATTAAAACAATACAATATTTTAATTGTATGCTTTACATAGGAGACGTAATTGTAAATAAATAAAATTATTTGTTTACCAAATATAAAAACGGAAGAGTTCCAAGTGTCTGAATAGGCATGACCATTGTCTTTTATAATTTGTGGTATTAAAAGGGAATTTTAGTCTTAATGATGTCAAAATGTCCTTTATAAATCTAACATTATTACCACTATTATATGACTTATTCTCCCCTGCCTTCTCCGCCCAACCATCGATAACATTGTATGTTACAATTGAAACTCTCGGGTGGCAGTTTCATTGAATCTGCGACGACCGTCGTCCAAATGACTAAAATGATGTTTCCATTGAAATACCTATTTATACGTTTTAGATTTTGTAGCCTTCAATAACAATAAATAAAGAAAATAAAATATTTTTCGGCTCAGATAAAAATACTTCAATACATTTTTCTTTTAAATTAATTATTATTTACTAGTGGCTGGAATTTTTTTAAAGGGAGTCACAGTTTTAAAATCTCCCCTGATGAGCCACTGATATATAAAAATATTATTAATAACATAGTTACATATATTATTGTCAATGGTTTTTACTAATGTAACAAATAATAAATCCACTTATAATATTGTAGTTATTAGTTATATTATTTGAATTAATTAAATGTATAACAATATTCATACATCCATGATTTACATATAGATTAAGAGGTAAGTTCAAGTAATTAATATATTAGTTATGGACATTGTCTATATATTCATTTTAGACTCAAGCTTATATATGAAACCAACACACTACGTTAATATAAAAACGAATATTTTTATAATAATAAATAATAAGTGATCATTTTTAATATTTATTTGTTCACTAAAATATTTTGTATTTACATTATATATATTTTATCTATAAGGTAATTTTAGTATCAGTCTTTCTCGTCAATTTAAAAGTCTTATGCTCAAACAATGTAGTCGCCCGTTTGTACGTTATCATTGTTCTTTTTTGTTACGTGTATAGTTGGCCTAACATGTGTTGTTGGGCTTTTGTGTTTAAACCAGAATTTATCATTTCCGTCGTCATCCCTATTATCAAATGCCCATTATTGTTTGATTTATTGGATTTGTTTATTTTTAAGGTCGATATAACATTCACAAGCAGTTGTGAATACTTATATAACTTTTAAATATTTTTAAAATTTTTTAAATTTTTTAAATAACATACAAATAAATAAAGCATAATTAATATGTCTATTTTTTTATTAGCTTTTAAAATAATTTTAAATACTTTTTCAGTATTTTTGGTACTTTTTTAGAACTTTTGTACATTTATTTATTTATTATAAATGATCGTTTTACATTTGTATAGATTTACAAAATCCTAAGTCTATTTATAACATTGAATGTTTAATTATGTTAATTGCATATGGAAACTTTAATATATAAAAATTATAAAATAAACAAATAAATATGTTAATAGAAGTTTAAATATGTTGTAGTTATTCTGATAACCATAATTAAACCTAAATAATTTGTATTTTAAAAACAATTTAATTAACTTTAAGTGCGATTATGTAGTTGGTACATTTTTAATAAATCAATTGTGGTAAATTTGTGAATTTACTACAGAAAATTTTTTTTAAATCATTAAAAAATAAAATTGTAATATATATATATATATATATATATGACTATATATGTATATATATTCATAAGTACTCACAAAATAACTTAAAATATTATATAGTTGGTAAATTTAAATGAGATATCTATATAGTTTTACATTTTGATAATATAATTTAAACATTAATAACACCCCGAACAAACAATTTTATAAAAAAATTTTACTGATGACAGTTATTCTAAGAAAAAATTACCGTTTAATAGTTTAAAGTTTACTTTAGTGGGAGCAAAATAAACTTGAGAAAATATTACTGGTTTTAAAATAATCTAACCTAACCTAACCTAACCTAGTAATATTTACCGAAGGAATAGTAATCTTAAGTAAGTAAGTTCTCTTAGGAAAATTTTACCCCTCTATGGGAGTAAGATAATCCTAGGAAAATGTTACCGGGGGTAAAATTTACCTAGGAAAATCATACCGGGGGTACAATTATCCTAGGAAAATCTTACCCCCCCGGTAAAATTATACGGGAGGTAAGATTATCCTGTTACACCGGGCGGTCTTGATTAGCTTGTATGGATTCCCCCAATGATACATACATCAATGGTCGGCAGATAATATAATTATAACACGAACATTGACAACACGAAAACCACGTATTACAACAAAAACGCCGCATACAAAACGGCGCGAACACATAGTATCACTTTTAATATAAATAATATTTTAGGAATTATAAAAATCGAGAATAATATTTATATAAATTCAGTTTTGAAAGAATTACATATTTATAAAGTAGTTTAAAAAATAATTAATTTATAGTCAAACCATAAATAATAATAATAATAATACTAATATTATTCATCTTTATCATCTTCTATATATATATATAAATGAATGTCTGTCTGTCTGTGTGTCCCACATGTGTTCCTAAACTATTGATCCGATTGTAATAAAACTTTGGCTAGTTGTTGGTACACAACCTTGCGAAGATTTCTGTAATATAAAATTTGAAATACGACCAACGAGGGTGGTAACTAATACGGAAAATTTTGGGATTTTTAATAGTAATTCATGACACTAACTTTCTTCTTCGTTTCCTTATCGGTTCTTAAATTTCTCAATTTTATGTTGAAATGATATCTGTCCTCTCCACTGTATAATAAAATCAGATATTGCAAATCGTCATATGAACGATAAGTTTTCGAAACTCGATGAACATCACCATTTCTTTGATGAAGAATTATGTCACGCGAGTCAAAAATTCTTCACCAACTATAACCATCACCACTTCATGTATTGTCGATGGTTAGGTTACATTATATTATCTTACGTGTTAACCGATAGGTATTTTGTCAGCTCTAACTACAATTTTGTAGTCATCTGTTGGCATTCGTTCTAGGACAATTCTAAACACTCTGAATTAATTTATTGTGTTGATCAAATTAAGTCTGAAATGCAGCGACAATATCTCGTTTTGTACTCGTATTGAATTAGCAACGTTGATAAATTTGGTTATCAGTGTTTCCCATGAAATAAATCCGCCGAAATTTGTGATTTGCGTTTGAAATTGTTAATAGAAACCCAGCACGATAATAAATTTGCCCTTGCATTTTGAATGTTAGCATGAAACTTTCTCGCACCAAAAGATTTCATTTGAAAACACAAATTGTATTTTCGTATGTTAGAGAGAAAATGTTTTCACAGGCTTGGTCACCTGATAACAACGTTGATAATGGTTTAGGTGGTGAATGTAATTTTAGCAAGTTTACTTTTCCACTCGCTCAACACATTCCTGGTGCTTTATTCTTAAATTTAAGTGAATCTCAATATTGCACATTTTGTCCATTTTTCCAATCACAATACTTGGATGAAGACTATAGTTATAATGAGCATCATAGTGGAATGCAGCAAAATTGATTTCAGCGTGCAGTGAATCGCCTGGATGGTACAGTGTGTACTCGATCGATTTCCCGTCTTTCTACACATTGCTGTTTTGTTTCAGACGAATGGGATTAAGAAGTGCGTACTCGATCAGTTTTTCATCTTTCATCAACTTTCTGTTTTGCTTTAGACAATAGGGCGAGTGAATTGCTATTTTGAGTAGTTTCCAGCCCTGCTTTTCTTTAGTCTTTCATTTCTGAAGTTTGAGATGTTATTTTTTTGTGATTGAAGTGTAAATCGTCCAATCACTTTTCGTTTGGCATACATGGTTGCACAATTGTTTGGAAAAATATACTTACCAAAATTTAATAATAATTTTTAGAAGATAATATATTATAAACTCAATTACAATTTAAATGATCATCATGGTAACAGTTAAACGCTTAAAATCCTAAAATGACTAAAAAACGATTAACTTTGGAGGTTAGGTAAATTTACAATGTACTGTTTTAATAGAGCGGCATTTATAATTTAACCTAGGACGACAAAAAAATTGAAAATGTACAAGGCACGCATCAATGTAGAGTATTGCAATGCTGTGAAATCAATTAAATACATTTGTAATTATGTTCACAAAGGAAGTGATACGGCTATTTTTGAAGTTAAGAAGGCAGCCGCATCTATTGATGAAATTAACCAATATTAACTGGGACACTACATTAGTAGTAACAAGCAGTAGTATTGCGCATTTTATCATTTATAAATTCATGAACGACATCCTACAATTATTCATTTGGCCGTGCATCTTGAAATTGAACAACACGTTTTTTTACCACAGAAAATGCAGGTGTAAGAGCATCACCACAAACAACGTTAATTGTATTTTTCACACTGTGCATAGATAATGTGTTTGCAAAGACAGCACTTTACTCTGAAATACCAACATACTTCACATCGAATGCATCAGCAAAAAAATTTCGATGTCGTAAGCAAGGTAAATCAATTGAAAAACATCCAGATTTATATTTAACCGACGCGTTCGGCTATCTGTATACTGTTCACCCAAACAGTTCGGAATACTTTATTTATGATTACTTTTAATTAGCGTACGTGGAACAACATCCTTCAAAAAATTAAGAACAGTTAACAGGCAAATATGTGCTACGTATCTTAAAGACGATGTATACTAGAACACCTCAATCACTGATGCATCAAACATTGCCCGACTACAGCAAATGCGCACTTTATTTTCAATAATATTGACAATGTGTTTCCCATCCAACCCGAAAGATCTTTGAGAGAAATACAAAAACTATATGAGTGAAGATAGCCTTCACTTGAGTAAAGATTCATTGCATATAGCGAATGGAAATCCAGACATTCAGTTCAAAACGTGTATAATGAAACACTGATTTGTATTGAGGATATTTCCTTGGTAATCGCTAACAAAGCAATGACACAATTGAGAATGACTACGCCAAATTGTTCCGCAAACAATCTTTTTGATCGTGATTTGCAACAAAAAACATAATTTGATCTCAACAAATTGCGTACATTTGTTCAAACGAATCATCGGAAATTTCAGCAACTTTTTTGGATACTTATCAACCAGCGCATTCAGCGCTGAAATTACCGTTGAACATGAAAATTGCCGAAACTTCAATATGTAATACAAATTAAAATTCTGGAATGGGAAAAATACTGAAAACATGTCAACTCATCTAAATGTACGACGAACGAATGTACTTTGACGCACAAAAAAGTACTCAAAGCGCTACGTCGTACGCTTAAAGATTTGAGCGAAAATTAACGACTCTTTGGTGACGCACTTATTTTATTATCTGGTGCTTTTGGACAATTTTTTCCAGTAATACTGCGTTTAACGCCCACCGGTAAACTTAATGCATCTCCTAATTCATCATTTTCATGGCAACATGTACGGAAATTGACTTTGACGACCAATATGCGTGTACAACTACGACATGATGTTTCAGTTGAACGTTTTACACAATAAAAGTATTTAAGCACTTGAACTTTGCCGATTCCAGAATTTTTTTTGATATTGCATGTTGGCATTTCATTAGTTTGCAAATTCAACGGCAATTTCAATGCTGAATGCGCTGTTCGACCACTGTCCAAAAGTGTTGCCGCAATTCCTGATGATGCAATTGCAAAAGCTATTTTTTTCTGCGATTGTATACTTCCCAATATCATAGAAATGAGAAAAAAATTTTCTGTACCTTCGGGCGCATCTATGAAGTACAATCCACCGCTATGATTGTTTATGGCCTCCATGATTGTGTCATATACAATATGCTGTTCTGAAACCAATTTTGGAAGATTATTTTCAACAATTGTACCCAAGTCATGGACATCAAATTGTGTTTCACGTTGCAAATCACGATCATATGCGGTATTAGTAGGTTGGAACGGTGCACATATTTCTAATTGCATCAATCATTTGTTAGCGATTGCCAAACATACATCCTCGATCAAAAGCAACGCCTCATTATACACATTTGGTGTGAATTGCATGTTGATATTCGTTGCTCGCAAACGACGTAAGATGTTTTCACTCATGTCATCTTTGTATTTTTTCCAAAGATCTTTTGGATTGAATGGGATGTCAATAATATCGCAAAAAATGCACGTATTTTCTGTGGTTGAGCAGTATTTGATGCATAAGCGAGTGCTGTGTCCAAGTAGGCATCGTTATCAAGAAGACATAATGCCTGGCAAGCTTCTCGATAGGTCGCACATATTTCATTATTGATTGTTCTCAGTTCTTGGAAGGATTTCGGTCCACGTACATTAACTAATAGTAATCGCAAGTAAAAACATTCTTGATTGTTTGAATGAACGTATAGAGACGGCCTAAAGCGTCGGACGAATATCAATTTGGATGTCCTTCAACTGGTTTGCCTTGTCTACGTTGAAAAGTTTTGGCTGATGCATTCCATGTGTAGTACTTTGGCACTTCTGAGTAAAGAAGCGTTTTTGCGAACAAATCATCCGTACACAAAGAGAAGAACGCAGTTAACGTTGTTTGCGGTGTGAAAAATGCTGTTACATGTACATTTTCCGTTGTAAGATACACGCGCAGTCTATTCTCAATATGCACAGCCAAATGAACAACTGTTGAATGACGTTCATGAATAGGAAATGAGAAAATACGCCAAACAGCTTCATTGCTACTAATGTAGCGTCCTAATTGATATCGTTCAATTTCATCGATTGATGCAGATGCATTTCCCACTCCAAAAACTGCCATATCGCATCCTTTGTTAACATATTTGCATATGTATTTGATCGATTTTACTGAAATTGTAATATTCGACATTCATGTGTGCTTTGAACGTCTTAGAGAGTAATGGTGAATACGACACAACCCAACGATTATCGACTTCAATGTCATTGTTGCGCACTTTTAGATTGATGAGTTTGCCACTATCTTCAGTTGATCGTCGACGATATTGGGGATATCCATCATTGCCAATGATAGTTTTGGCATGTAAGTCTCTTGGATAACGTTACGTGCATTTTCCATCCTTCATGCATGGAGATTTGGTGTTGATCGCTCAACGTGGGCCATGAATCATGTTTTTGGTAGCGATTTCCAATAAACCTTAATCAATATCGACATCTGATATTTCTGCTGAGATGACTGCATCAATTTTTTCTGGTGTTATTCTATTAATCAACCAAATCAAAATGTGTGTATGCGGCAATCCTCTTTTCTGCTCTTCAATGGAATGCATCCAACAACGTATCTCTCCAAAAACACGATACTTATAAATTAAATCCGTAAAAGATTTCAAGTTTTGTTTGAACACACATGCAATGATGTCATTACGACCCGAAGATGATTGTCCAGGCAACAGAAGTTCTCTAGAGCCGGGTTTCGAAAACTTTTAAGAGACAAAAACCATCCCGAGACCACGCTGATTACGTAGGAAAAAACCATATCAAAATCCATCCAGCGGTTTGGCCAGTCATCGAAAACATACATACAGACAGAAATTATATATATACAATGTATATACAATCAAGAAAGAAATATAATTCCCCCTCTCCGAACAGCAAACCAACTAGCGATATCTGACGCAGATAAATGTAACCTTTTTGCAGAAATACTACAAAATACCTTCTCTGTTAACCAAATCAAAGATATTAACATTGAACGACAAGTTTATAAGTTAATAAATCTACCTGATTTTTCAGTCCAAAAACGTATGGATTATGTTACACCAAACGAAATTAACCTAATTATCAAAAAATTACCAAATAAAAACCTCCGGGATACGATCACATTACTAATCTCATGTTTAAAAAACTTCCGCCAAAAGGACTCGTTTTTATGGCTTCACTATTTAACGCTCTGATACGTTTTGGACACTTCCCGCTAAACTGGAAAATAGCAACAATAATACTAATTAAAAAACCTGGTAAAGACAAAACAAATCCTGACAGCTATAGACCGATTAGTCTATTAACATCTTTATCAAAAATATTCGAAAAAATTATACACACGAGGTTACAAAATTATTTGAACACTGCAGATATTATCCCAAAATTTCAATTTGGGTTTAAATCAAATCATTCAACAGTTCAACAGCTCCTTCGTATAACGGAGCATATCAGTACTTCTTTTGAAAAGCACTGCCATACTGTTGCAGTTTTTATTGACGTCTCTAAAACATTCGATAAAGTGTGGCACGAAGGTCTTTTATGCAAATTAAAAATTATTAATACACCAAAATACTTATTTAATAATATAAATTCCTTTCTAATGAACAGACAATTCGCAGTAAAAATAAATAATAGTTTTTCTGATATCCAGTCTATTTCGGCTGGTGTACCTCAAAGTTCCAAACTTGGACCTATCTTATTCAATATTTTTATGTATGATATACCTCAATCACCACTTACGAACATTGCTCTTTTCGCAGATGACACAACAATTTATAGTGAATCCCGTAATATCGAAGCGATAACAATTAATCTACAAGCTTATCTAAATATATTATCAAAATGGTGTATTAATTGGAAAATACAAATTAATCCTTCAAAAATCTCAGGTGTAATATTCAGTTTACGACGCCATCCTAAACCACTACCATTAAAATTTAACAACGTGCATATACCGTGGCAACCATCAGTTAAATACCTCGGTGTTATTAGACAAAAGACTAACCTGGTGGCCACATAACGGGTGATCCAATTAAAACGCAACCCGAAGTTTAGGCTCTGAGCAGTGCAAAAATAAAACGCCACGGTCTGCAAAAAAGCGTGGACTCGGTAGGGCAAAGGCCGACGATGATAACACACAACAGTTCCCCGCGTAGAAGCGAAGAAGTTTCCTGTGCTGTGCTGTGTCGTAACTGTCACCATGGTTTTCAACCGCGAACAGCGAGTTTTCATTCTTAAAGCTTACATGAGATCTCAATCGTATCGAACTGTGAAAAATGAATTTGTGGCCACGTTTCCCGAGGATCCGCCACCGTCAAAAAGTGCGATATCGCGGTTGAACAAGAAATTCGAATATTCGAACGAAATACGGTTCGGCGCGTAAAAGCGTGCCAAGAGGCACAGGGCGCTCACTTCGAACACCTACTGTGAAGTCGAACCATTTGTCAACGTTTTCCTACCATTTTGTACAATTTTGATTATTTGTAATTCCTGTTTGTGCAAATAAATACGATTTTGTTATTTTGGGTAGCGTTTTAATTGGATCACCCTGTATATCAACAAAACTGCAACAAGCATACCAGCGCCTCTCTACGTTATTCCCTTTACTGAATAAAAAATCAGTATTACATAAAAAATGTTCATTATTAATATACAAACAATTACTACGTCCAATACTTACCTACGCCTGTGCTATCTGGGGTAACTGCTCAGTCACACATTTAAAAAAAAATTCAAATATTCCAAAATAAAATCTTAAGAGTTATAACAAACGCTCCATAGTTCATTCGTAATAAAAATCTACACAAAGACCTCAAAATCACAGAAATTCATGAGCATATAAGCACCCTTGTCGAAAATTTTCACAGTTCATTTCTCAAATCAAAAGGATCAATCCATTTCAACCTACACAAACGTCCACTATCTCCAAGACGCTTAAAACGCGGTCGTCCACACGATCTTATTCGTTAAGTATTATATGTCTTATTTATATTCCTCGTCATTTTACTATTATATTATTATCATAACGACTAACTAATATCAACTATATTTTATATTGTTTACATTATTATTATTATAATCATTATCACTTTAACATAGTCACAAATTACTTATCCTGTAAATATCTGTAGATGTAGATAGCCTTCATGGGCTAGAAATGTCTTATTTTAATTAATAATAAAAAAATTAAAAAAATTATACTGTTATGTTGAGGGGAGAGTAGGGAAATTATTAAGGCTAACAAAAATTGTACAACCTTTTCTCCCATATAAGTGTGTCCAAGTACAACATTATATAGGTTCATGACTAATATGTTATAAAAAAAATAGGTGTCTGGTAACAAGTCAATTACTACCAGACGACCGAAGGACCATAAATGACTGATAGAAACTTGGATCTACTACCCGGACAAAATGAACATTTACTATTAAGACGTGGGAAGTTAAACAAATTTCTAGTTTCCCAGCTATGTTGATATCACACTCCCCACTGACGACCTTCACCAGAAGAATATCCGACTATTTGCTTTCCCTACGTGCGCAATGGACGTAAGTACTAACAGGTATTCCAAGATAATTCTGCCTGATGAGAACGATCAAGTCCTTGTGTGGAAAGACGTAATATCAACGATTACTGCGAAACGAGATTTACACGAAATATCATAGAGAAAGGAATAAACACTGTGTACGCGAAAATTATACGACATTTATTATTAGTAAACGGTTATAAAATGGTTCCTCGTTGTGCTGAAAACTGACCAAGTCTGCCCTGGGTGGGTCTTGGAATAGCGTCGAAGCACAACGAGAGAAGGTTGAGAACTGTCAAATTGTTTGTGTTTTGACTCCCCTTATATATGATCGAGACCAGCTATTTTTACATCGTAAAATAAGTTTATGTCCATATATGGGCAAGAATATGGGGACAAATACAAAAATAAATATATCATAACAAAAACTATTTACAGAACATCGATATCTTAATTAGGTTCGGTTTTAATTAACCTTTATTACGGGCGTAAACAATAGGCATGCGTGTTTGTTTGATACAAATATAAATTACGAAAAAATACCAAAATAGTAAATAAAATAGTAACAAGTTAATTAAATAAATTATATATACTCGTACAGATAATAAAATCCGAAAATAACAAATTACAGCAATACAAATAAAATATAAAAATTGACACTTAGGCACAAATAATAGGAATAATAGTGTTCAGACATAATAAAAAAACCATTGTTTTTAACTGATACAAGTATTACCATGTTGAAATGTAATGGTAATTGAAAAATAAATATAAAAATGTTGTCTTTATGACCTGCCATTTTCAATGTAATCGTAAAAGGATTGTAGCTATTAATTGAGAATTCAGAGAATATATAATTAATAAAATTAAAATTGTAATGCTAGTAAAGACGCCGAATAAAACAAAATTTTCCTCCAAAGTATAAAACTAATTTTAATCACTTATTTCATACATACAAAACCATTAGTTTATTCGTAATATCAGCTTCAATCATTACTCATTAGTCACCTACCAAAAATTAAGCTTGGAGTTATTTTGTGACCATTTCCCATTTGCACATGATAGATTTTTTGACTGGACTTCTTCCAATTTAATATTTAATGTTTTTATCATAAAATAATTTGAAGATTTCGAATTAATTTGTATAAATAAAAATTCTTTGAAACCTGTTTATAATAGGTAATACCAGTTACAATTAGTTATGACTAGAAACAAAATATTATATATTTTCAGAACCTTAAAAAATTAATGTTATGAACTGTTTTAATTTTGAACCAAACCAAGGAAAGTGAAACTCGTACCGAATTTGTCCTCCGGTATCCATTTTTTTGTTATAACTCGAAAAAATTTTATTTTAAATACTGAGTACCCATATTAATTGATTTTATGAATAAATAATTAATTATTTATGTTAACCCACTTTTAAATCAAATGAGTACTTAAATGTTTTATATTAATTTAAACCCTATGCAATTTTTATGTAGTTCCAGTTTGAGTTCGTTATAATTTTAAAAAATTCGGTTTGATCTCATGGACTGGATTCATAACATCACTACAAAATATTAATTTTTAAAAATTAAAACTGATAGCGGAACCGATAAATTGTAAAGTTCCAAGTCCTGCTGGTCAGTAACGCGTGTGAAGATCACCTGAACATTTTTTCAACATGAAAAGGTATTCTCAGATAAAACAAAATTGTTTTTTAAACACATCATTGTAAAATCAATACATATCCAAATGTCTTTAATAAACTAAACTTATATTTACTTACAATTTATAAATAGCAGAGACCAGAATCCAAAATATTTGTATGTATGACTACTATATTAATATACGATTTTTTGAGACAAATAATGTAGTTTAATATATATATATATATACATATATTTTTATATATATATTATATGTAAAGTTTGTAGTATTTATTTATTAAAGCTAGTATTTGGTAATATAATTGAGTATTTTACAAGAAACAAATAAATAAAATTAACTTTTTAATATCGCGAACGTTCACGTTAAAATCAAGTCACAGACAAAACTACAATGATTTACTGTATGTCAATAATAATTAATAACATATTTTATAACAGTGATGTGATATATTTGTTTACATAATTATATATATTTATATGTATAATACGTAAATAACCTTACACGATTTAATTACATTCGACACGTTAGGTGAATTTGCGTGTGTCACAACTGACCGGTAAGTTGTTGATAATTATACGTCAGCACGACGTAGGGCTGTAATTATCATCAATCAGTAGTGACCTCCTTTTAAATAAAAACTGACGAAAATAACTCCACAGTTCCCCTTTTTCCCATTGATCATTTTTCATTTTGCAGATGACTCCCACAGATAATTTACCGTATAGCTTCATAAATGCCAACAGGCCTTTTTATTTTATTGCTATTTCACGCGTTTTAGACCAAGTGGACTACTAATAAACCTACGTCTAAAAGACCAGTAAAAACTGGAAACTTAAAAATTAAAATTTCTAAAACTTATGTAGATTTTTTAGTGTCTATTCTACATTATTTGGAAATTTTTTTATAACCAATTTTTATATATACATAATTCGACTAAAAACTATTGAAATGCAATAGAAAACTGTTAGTTTTTTGGGACAAATTCAATGCTCAAACAAATAATTATTTTATTATTTTATTATACCTTGGAACTCCCGGATAGGCCACCCCATTGATGGTACTTTACTATTTAGTATTTTATTGCAATTTAGAGGAAAACAGGGCAAGAGTTTTAGTAATATCTTGAATAATTATCATAAAATATTGGATATTGACGAATTAGATAAGCTAAAAATTGATTATACTCGTATTTAATAAGTAATAAAAAAATTTTTTTTAAAAATTAATAAAAAACTATACATTTACATATATATAAAAATATATACTCGTATATATATTTATAAAGTAAAGTCAATAAGTATTAAAAAATAAATTTAAAAATATTGAATTGTTGTATAAAATGTATTTATTAACTACTGGTTTCGATTAAGAGTCATCATCAAGTATACAACAAAAATATCGTTAGGTATATTGATTATATTCAATAATGAAATATAATATCAATCGAAATGATAAATCCATTATATAATGTATGTTGTTATAAATGATTTATTATCCGACTTTGAGGCGGATTCTTGATTATTGTTTTATTTTAAAAAAATTTTCAGAACATATTCAAACTTCCAATAACATTTGACCACAAAATAATGTAACGATTTCAATGCACTTACTCGTATATATGGTCTACTACAGCGGTTTACAAATCTCAGTCCGAGGTACGTAGCTGTGTTCAACATAAAATTTAAAATTTTGAGCAAATAATTAACTATTTACTAAAATAAAATAAATAAAAACATATAAAAATAATTAACTTTTAAAATATTTTGGTTATGATATGCCTGATCAACTAAATTTTATTTTGAGTTGTGCTGTAAAGGTTAAAACCTTAATTAAGACTAAGACATTAATTAGTGACTATTCATGTTGTCATATGAAGATATATGAGGGAAATTTAATACTTTGTTTTTCCATACTGACGTAAAATAGTTGTGCTATAATAAAATATTAAATAGATTGTTTGAGTTGAGATCTGATTCTTTTGTTTTCGAAAGAGAAAGACAATGAAATGAAAAATTTGTTTTGTAATGAAGAATGACTACCAAAATAGCCTACTTAGCAGATAATTTTGATAAGCTAGATGTTTTAAATATGGGGTTGCAAAGACCAAAACAATAAACAGCATTCATTTGTTAATACGAGTACTTTTAAAAAAATGTTGAATCTATACATTTTCTAAATACAAAAAAAGAATAATTCTGCATTTCCTACTCTCACCTTATTCTTACATGAAAATGAACTTTCCAAATACAAATTTTCATACTGAAATCTTGCAACAGTTTAAAATACTCGAGAAAACTACTAGAAGAAAACTGCTTTAAGGAAAACCAAATTGAAACCCATTTTCATGCAATCCAAAAGTTCCAGGAAATGTAAAAGATGAAGATCATCGACTGATTAGTGATAACGTTATGAAAGTTTTATTTAAAGACATATCTGTGACTCCTTGGATGTCAACAAAATCTCTTTTCAAGTAAAACTAAAATTCCATTTGTCATTACTTATTTGTGTTAAAATAGATTTTCTGAATTACTTTATATCAAAATTAAATCCAGAAACAGACTTTATACTGAACATTTTTTACGAGGAAAAAAAAGATTAATTGTGCATTATATTGATGTTCTAGTTAAAAATAAGCAACAACAGATGTTCGCGCCCCTCACAATTTTCAATTAACTCTCCCCTGAACACCCTGCCGAGATCTGGAGCTCCCAGGACAATAGATTATCACGTCGTACAGTGACAACTCTGCTTACGCCCCATACGCCGCCGACTCGGCCGCCACAGCTCGCTTCGTCTCCGATGTTTCCTTCTTCGTTCGTCCGCTCGCAAATGCGCACATCCACTCGTGAATACGCACGTGCTCCGATAAAAACGCTCGCTCGCTTCCGCTGTGCGTTCTGTTAGCTCAGCTCCGAGTCGTCCCTTAGACGTACGGCAACCTTTTAGTGATAATAATTCGCGTTCTTGAGACCGATCTCCATTAATTCACGTGGTCGTGCTCCAGCTGTTAACAGTATCGTTCTTGCTGCTCCGCCGACAACCGTTCAACAAGAACGATGTTTGCGTCGCACTTACTCCATCTCAGCTCGTTGCATCTGATTCCACTGCATTTCTCAAGCTACTCAAGCTGCTCAAGCGGCTCAAACTGCTCAAGTGGCTCAAGCTTCTCAACCTACTTAACCGGCTCCATCCTGCTTTACCCGCTCGATCGACACTAGCAATTCCACGGTGGTGTTCAACATTGTTCCCTCTTCACCACAGTATGTTAATTAAATCGACCTTTTAAATAAAAATATATCGAATTCTTTCATAACGCATCCGATTGCCTTTTGAGAGAGCCTATTGATCATAAAAATTCCAAGTAATACACAGTGATAAAAAGGTTAGGAACCACTAGTCTATTATACAACAGACAAAAAAAAAATTTAATCGTAAATACTCATGATATTATAACGAAACAATTATGCTACTCCAATCTATTAGTCTATATTCACTATGTGGGCTTAACACAAAAGTGTGAAATATATATAGTTCGAATCGATCATGCATAAGGAAAATAATAATCAGTACAAAGATCATTGTTTGTACTAAGAATTATAACATTGTCTGGAGAAATCAAAAAATTAATGGAAGTAAAGGTCTGAATGCAACAAAGAAAAAAGTAAACCCTATAGAGGCTTTAAAAATACATAGAGTAAAAGTAATGAAAACATTTGCATGTAGAGATGATACAGTGGAAAAGTTCTAGGAGGAAGATTTGGTGTTATTCAGATGGGAGATACCTTCTACAGGACAAAGTAGGAAATTAGAACCCAAATATAAGGGGAGTTGTATCAGAATACACATGTCTTAAGATTTTGATAGGTATGTTGTAGCAGACCGTTGAAGGTGAACAAGGAATCAGACTTTAATAGAGTTATCTGATTATATCGACTAAAATTAGTCAGAAAGTCCATTAAAAAATGAATATTTTTTATTATTACTTCTGTATGTTTATATTGATTTTTATAATTATTATTTATAATCACTTACATATAAAAAGAAAAATATTATCTGTTTAATTCTAAATTGTAGGAACGACAATCCGTTTCAGAAAGGCCGACTGTGATAAAATTCACGAATTGAGTAAATTGTTCAAGTTGGCACAATGTTACAATTGATTATATTTAATAATAAATAGAAAACATATCAATGAAATAATTATTGTAATAAATTGTAAAACACTTTGTAACGTTCCAAGCAAATTGGGTCCCCTCGATACATATATTAATTTATTTAAAAATGTTAATTGTGGATGAAGACAATATTTTCAATATAAATACGTATCGGACTTTCTAATATGGGAAGTTATATATGATATTTCGGCGTTCGATTCCCGACCATTGTCACCAGCTCTCCGTCGTCACATCATAATTAATTAGGGATATTTATATGTGTGCGATATCTAATATTGTAAAATTTTAAGAACGATAATTACCTGCTAGTTACGTAACATTGTTAATAAATAATATTAAAATTATTTCTTCTCTCGGCCCACTCCCTCACCGGTCGTCAACGTGTATATACACCGTCTGTTTCCGCTATATTATTTATTTTTTATTCCTAATATTATTTTATTTTTTTCCTACAATGATTCATTCCACTACCATAGAATAGATACAGGGAATCATCCCTGAGGCGGAAATCCGTCAGCGGTGGGAGAGACGGTCGTGGTCTTAAATATTTTATGACTATGAGGTGAGTAGAAAAAACAACCTATTTGTATATACATATTATTCGTACTTGTACCAGTACATTATTATTATTATTATTATTGTTATTTTGATTTATTTTCTTCATTGCTTTGTTTATAAAATGTGTTATAAAACACGGAATTTGTAATTGTTTTTTCGACGTCTACGTGCGTTCCAAACCCCCCTCACGAGGTTATTTTGATCGAACCAACATTGATTATTTTTCTGCCATTGTTCGTGAATTATATATTTTAATTATTATTATTGTTTGTTGTATGTCGTGTTGCCAATTGTCTTTATTTAAGGAAAGTTTTTAATGCAGTATGAAAGTCCATGCTTTTTTTTCCATAACTTAAATTTTTCAATTCTTTTTTTTTGAATCTAATTTAAACAAATATTTATTTTTTTAATTATACATACAAAACAAGTGTTATATTTCGTTATCATATTTTTCCCTTCTTTCCGTCGTTGTGTTTAAAATCCATGTACTCTGATTCCATGGATTGGTGACCCTTCCCGAAAATTTATTAAGGAAAGTCACTCGACGCTCGACTACGAGACCGTCTTTGAGACGTCGCAACTTAAAATAAAATTAATGGCACCCGTAAACATCAACTAATCACTATTTATCTAAAAGTGTGCATACATTTTATTTTGTATGGCAATTAAGTATTAAATTTCATATTTTTTAAATTAAATAAACAGGTACTAATACTTAGTTAGCTAATTTTTCTAGATATTGCACAGCATTGGCGCACTGCATAAGGTTTCAAGGCGTTATTTATTATACTCAATTCATTGTTATGTAACCCGCGACTCGTCAACTTATCAATTTTTCCTACTCATAATTAACAAAATTTTCAAAAAACTTACCAAATGTAAAAATTTGTACTTATTCACAAACTATGCTAATAAAATGTAAATAAAATAAGAATTTTTGTATTAACATGTATTATCAGATTTTAATCTAGTCATAAACAGAACGATTTTTTTCCGCGGTAGCCAGTGGGCAATAGTCAAAAATACAACGACCGTTATCAAATGTTCCAATTTTATTCTACTAATATAAACCGTAAAAAAATAACATATAATTTTAATTTCAAAAACTTTTCGTGGTTATGATGTTCAAAAAAACTTTACCACAAGTTTAGAATATAATATAGTTTTACAATATACATAATAATATAACGTGTATGATGAACATTCGTTGTATTATATTATTAGTATGTATTTTTTAAATTTCTTGCTGATATCGATCATTAGAAACTAAATTATAGCGTAAGTTTCCAAATAGCATACATTAAATTTACAAGAATTAAAATCAATCGCGAACAATAAAATTGATAAAACTTTTTAGTTTCTTATAACAATAAATTATATGCTTATAGAAACAAACTTTTTAAAGACGCACTCATATAAATTTGTGTAGATATTTATTATAGTTATAATAAATTTATGTATAAGGATCGCTTGTATGAACGTTGACAGAAATGTTAACTTAGTAGATGCAAAATTATTCTCAATCTCAATTTTCTTATAGTTTATCAACGTCACTTCAAAATGAAAAAATAATTCATTTTGAAAAATAATGAAAAAACGATTCAATTAAATAATTTATTTTCTCATAATATATTGTTATTTTATTTTTGAATTTGAAAGCAATGATAAATCATTATATATAAGCGATCCTGAGTAACGCCAGTAATCTATTATAATTAATGAATATAATAAATATTGTTCAAATAGTATATATCTTAACTAATACCAAGTTAAATTAATATTTTTTAAAGTTAATTTCTAACTTTTTAATTTAACAAAACAAATATAACTTTTACCTTAATTTATATTCTCGTAAATTGATTTAAAAATATATAATTAGTTAAACTTATAAACTGAATTTAACTAATGAGTCAACCTCCTCAGCATTAATAAAATTGTATAGACCACTAACTGAAAGTTGAAATACATTTTTTTGCAACATAAATAATGAACGAATTTTTATTTTATTAATATGAAAACCAAATATTTAGATACAATAATATGATTCTTATACCTTAAAAGTAGAATAATAATGGAGTTACCCTAAATGGTTGGCAAAAAAGAGAATAGTTTTCCATTAGCATAAAAATGATTAATATTAAATTTTTTCATCAATATACAATGTCTTGATAATTATCACATATTTATGATATACATGCAATATAATTATACAAGTCACACATATATTAGTCAATACAAACCCAATTCTAGCTTAAGTGCCCAACATTGCTTATTTAAACTCTATAATATGAAATCAAATCCTAACATTTTTTAAGTCTAAAACCCCGCCGGACGTTTTTATTAATGCTAAAAAAGAAGACTTTAGGTTTATACGATATCTACACTTCATTCTCATATATCATTATCATTTAATATTCCGTAATAATTGATCGATGTCAAATGTAATATCATTTATATGTATTTGAAAAAAAAATCATATAGGTTTGTAAGTTCACAAATTTGGTACTTTTTTAAAATTTTCATTCAATTCAATCATTTCTGATGTATTGACAGGTTTTCGCATGACTAAAAGTATCTATGACATAATTTATCCCTTTGATATTATTTGTTTTTAAATATATTTTTTTCTTGCCAAATTTAGCAATCATCAATTGATATAATATTTTTACTACTGGGTAACTCCCAGGAAATTCAAAGAAATGAGTTGAATTGGAAAAGTAAACATAAAAAAAAATTGTCAATTTTATCTATGTTAAACGTGCTAAGCCGTGAACTCACATTAATTCCTCATGTGTTTTAAAATATATTTACATATATATATATATATAAAATATATATATTGTAGATTATAAATTATTCTATAACCGTTCTAATAATGAATCTGAATAAACCTGATTTTAAATAATTTTAAAATAATACATACAAAATTATATTTTTGTTTACTTTGTAAATTTTGTTACGAGCCGCATATTTACATTATTCGTAGTGATTTTCATGAATACTTGTATTTAAAAACGCATGACGTTTTAGCTATAAAATGGTTCATAATTCACATATTGACCGAATTTTAAAAATTTAAACGTAAAAAATCGAATATAATTTTTGACCTAATTTGGTTGCTAGTAATATGATGTGCTATTCTTAATAAATATGCCAAAAATAATGTTAGTAAAACTTGGTATTTTCACTTACTATACACATTGTTAATATACTACAAATTAAAATACGTACATTACGGACTGTTTGAAAAATTTATGTAAATTAATTTGTGAAAATTAAAATATTCAAAATGTCATGGTCATTAATGGTACTTTCATAAGAATTCAAATTCAATTTTTTTTTTTCATTAAGTATTTTATGTGATACAGATATCATTTCACAAATCAAAAAATTAAACCAAATAACTTTGATTTTTATTCAGACATTTATGGTTATTCTGTAGTGTTTATGCACTTTAAGGCTAAACTCACACGGACCACTTTAGAACCACGTTACGACCTCAAAATGGTGGTCGCTCGTGGTTAATTTATTAAAAACATATAAAATAATATGAAAAATGCAATTTAACTCAGACGGACCACTTTCTGCCGTCAGTTTCGACTTCAGTCGCATCGTGTCGACTGTATCACCCACGAAATTGTGGTTTTCGGTGGTTGAGCGTAACAGCTCCATGTCCCTGCCCCCCCCCCCCACCTCGGAATTTTGACACCAAAATAATGTCATTCGTTTGTGCTTCGTTTGTGCACGTTTGTGCTTTTTATCCCATCGTTTGTGCTTAAGCCATTCCCGAGTTATCAGACTTTCAATGTGGGGGGGGGCTGGAGAAATGCTCAGCCTCCCACCTCGGAATTTCGATTCGAAAATTATGTCTTTCGTTTGTGCTTTGTTTGTACACGTTTGTGCTTCTTATCCCATTGTTTGTGTTTATTTCGTAAAACGTGTAAAAAAAATCTACCTGAAGACTGCAAATCAAGTTCTTTAATATCTTCTTTTAACCCTCGTCCGACGGCATAGGTACAATTGTAACTTTTACATGTTTTAATTGCTAGAATTTTGTTTTAAGAAGTGTCATGGATCTGAAATTTCGTGACATCTCTATGTTTTATGACTACATTACGTAGGCTAAATTTAAAATAAAAATCTTTTCATGTTCTAGAGATAATTGTTCAATTTTTTTTTACAACCATAAAAGGCGGCATAGACACAATTGTACCTACATATATTTTGCATGAAAATGAATAAAAAATAACTTAATTTTTGTCTTGATTGATATTTTATTTAATTAAAAAGGGGTATTATAATATATTTTATTATTAATTTATTAATTTTCACAAGTAAAACATGTTGTTTGTGATACTGAATGTTCGTCACAAACAGGTTTTATACAACTCACACAGCTTTTTCTAGTTTTACGTTTTTTTCGATTCTGGTCTCGGCAAACTTAACAACTTTCAACTATTGGAGTGGCTCCGCGACTACCATGTGATGCTTTAGAACCAATTACTGCTTCTGGTTGTGACAGAATTCGTCGTCCAAGGACCATTTATACTGAATTTCTAAGGAAATGGCTTCTCATCAACATCTGGTTGACACTTCAAGTTTCAATCGAAGGCATACATAGTTGATTGGCGAGAACTTTCAGAAAATTTCTTCGTTGGTCCTTTGTTGTGAAGCGTGGGTTATGTTCCCTATAGATTATGTAAGACGCTAAGCCAGTTATGTTAATCATATTATAAAAAAATGCCAAAGGTCAACATAATGTTCTTCGTTTCACAGTGTACTCAGCCAGCATTTTATCCATTGTGTCGACCCTATCTTTGGTTTGGTTGTAGCACTTTATTATCTCTGGCTTAGCTGATAGTGTCTCTTCGACTTCTCCCGTCATATGCATGGATGATAGAAGCACGACTGCTTTCTTCTTCTTGGGCACATATGAACAGACGGTTTCATCGCAATTTTATAAGAAATTGGTTAAGTAAATAGGTCTTTCCTTAGCCGGTTGCATGTTGCTTGGTAAGAACGTTTTATTTTTTCTCACAGTATCAACTAAATTTTAAACTAAACAATTCATATTCCAATAATTTAATACCTTAGCTAATTCTAAAGTTGTGAAAAAGTTATCGGGAGTGACATTTCTTCCAGAGCCTTTATACAAACTAATTAGGTCCAAAACCGTCCGCTCACCAACGTTTATTTGTCGGGAACCATCGATTAGTTTTCCAGTATAAAGCTAACCTTGCAGTGGATAGGAATTCAATGCATTACAGGCCCAAAAAACTTTAATGCCATATTTAGCCGGTTTAGATGGTATATACTGTGTGAATTTTGTATGGCCTCTAAATGGAAATAATTATTTATCGATAGTGATACACTCATATGGTTTATAGGCTCTTTCTAAATGTTTATTTAACATTATCCAGATGTCTCTTATTGATGCAGCTTTATCTGTTCTTACACGTTCTTCACGAGTATTTTCGTTGTCGAATCTAATAAACCTGAGCATCATTTTGATGCGGTTCCGAGACATAGCTGCTCGTATAAGAAGCAAGGCATCAACTTTCCACATATCATCTAAATTCTCTTTGTTATTTCTGTGTACACCAGCAGCAATCAGGATACCAAAAAATGCATGAAGCTCAACTTTAGTAAATGGCTCAATTTTTTTTTGTGATGGTCGTCTGGAAGCATTAGGAAATCTTTGTACTAGTTGATTATTGTAAGCATCACAAACTCTTTTGGTTTTTTGGTTTGTTTCTCGTAATATGATATCGCACATTTCTGGACTTATGATTGACTTGAACAGTTCTTTTGGTGTAAATAAATTGCTAATTGCTATAAGCTCACTCTTTTGTCGAAGAATATTACGAGATTTTACTTGTGAACTTGGCAATGGATCACTACGCCATTCAGTTCTATCCTTGGCCACACAAATGTTATCAAAACTTTGAGACACGAGTTCATCTTCAATACTTTCTTCTGAGTCATATTCATCTGCATGCTCTATAACTAAATATTGTTCAATGTCTGATTCTTCTGCAGTAGAAACATCCACTTTTGGTACATAGTGTTCTTCATCAGATTCGACATATGGTTCTTCCTCATATTCAGAATCAGATTCTTCAACCAATCGTCTTATTTCTTCAGAAGTATATCTGTAAATAAATAGAACAATAAAATAAATGAGTCATCCTTCATTATAAAATAATAATGCTTGCCAATATAGTAATACTAATACTACTACTACTAATAATAATAATAATAATAACAAAATATTATAAAAAAAACTGTAATATATAAAACGTAATACAATATAATATTATTTTATATTATTATAAAATCATACATATTATAATATATACAAACTTCATTTGTCGTATCCTTGGATTATAGAGAATATTAGATTCGACTTCACTATCATTCATAATGTAAGTTTTTAAATGAAAAATGAACTTTAATAATTCAGAATATTTAGTATTTACAGCGAAATAACTCAAGAAGTCAAAAAAAATAAATCAATGTGCTTTTATAATAAATAACATATTGTTACTAATTCAACAGAATCGCTATATCATAATCAAAATGGCAATAAAAACTCATATCAATAAATTTATAAATAAATAAAGTTACAAATTTGTATGGATATATCTATAATATTAATGGGTAGATATATAAAGGTACAATTGTACCTATCTCGCCTGTTAAAGTTGTAAAATTATGCAGTTGGACAAAGGTTAAACCCTAACGTTACCGGTCTAGTAAAATTGATTAAATTTATATTTTTAATGAGTATATATTTTTATATTAGATAGTATACGTTGTTTATTATTTTAAATTGTTTTGGAATTTATTTTTCAATGTTTTTAAGAGCAATATGTAAATAATATACAGTACATTAATTGGTATATGGTTTAACCATTTTATGTTGGTTCCAATTGTAGTGTTTGTACTCTTTACTTTTATTTAATAGGACATAGTGTAGTTAAAATATGGATAATTTTTTTTATCTTAGATAAATAAAACCACTAATAAATAACTAAATGTATATTACCTTAATTATTAATTTAATATTATATGAATATTATACAATATAGCATAACATAAAAATGTAACAAAATTAAAATAATGAGTAAAAAATGAACAAATAGCTATTAAATAAAATATAATGAAATATCTGAACTAAACAAATTAAATATAACAATAACATCAAAATAGAACAATAACTAACATAACATAACATTTTTCTTAAAGATCTTTAAAATTGCCCATATAGAACTTCTTATAAACATGTGTATGACGTCTTCTTAATTTAAATAATGGACATACATACATATATATATATTATAATATTACATTAAATTAAATTTTTTTTTAAAATAAATATAAAGTTAATAAATAATTTATATGTATACTTACCAAAATATTTGTGAAATCAAATATAATTTTAATATTACTGTAATACAAGTAATAAATATCATGATAAATTTAATACAATTATAACAAAATAATATACTCCGTAGATAGAATAGTCGCAAATGCTGAATTGGTTGTGAACACAATATTCGTTAAATAATTTTCTTGTGTTGTGTATTCTTTTCAAAATACGTTCACTAACACACTTAAAATATTATATCAATTATGATTTTATCAATGTTTTTATAAACTTGTGACGTACTATATTACATGCCGGGCTCGGTGGACTCCGCTCCTTGTTGTCGGGTGGGTGCGGGGACCGTATCGGTACGATTGTTTATTTTTGTAACGAATGTCGTTTAATAATTATATTCCCAATATTTAAATTGTCGACAATCCAACCGTAACCGCTGTCACGATTCGGTTTGTGTCTCTCGCGACCCGTCGATTTTCGTTTGACTAATTATTATTTTAGTAACCTTTATTAAATGTGTTACGACAAAAACATGGAGTAGTTTTTCTTTTCCGGTCCCCGCGGCAAATCTGCCGACGGGCAAGATGTTTGGACACGCATTGATGCAACCGCATCAATGCGGGTAACTATAAGCATATATATCCGTATCTAGATGTAGAGTATGACTTGGCTAAACTGATCATTCCTTATTTATTTATTTATTTCCTCCTATTTCCTATTCTTTGTTTTTTATTTATTTATTTATTTATTCGTAATTTTCCATGGACCAGAACCCCGTATCGCATGTAGGATTCTGGTCTGTGTATCAGAGCGAGCGTACTTCATTGGCGCAAAAGATGAAAATCCTCGTGACTCGGACCCCCGGGTCTCGGCACGGGGTTGGCGACCCGCGTTGGTAGTTCGTGGTCGACCACATGACGTTCGTCTAACGTGTTAAAGGCGGCGAACAGTCACAAACTATAATATGGTGGTGGTATACATTTACCAAATGATTTGACAAATACAATTATTTAGACGTAGGTACAAAATCATTCGGATAAGCAGATAAGGAAAAGAAAAGGAAGCCACGTTCGTAGACGTCGCAGTCGCGGTGTACGTACAATGTCACGTGTCCTGTCCATTTGCAGGAGATAGGTCACTTAAACAATACACACACCAATACATATAGTTAGATGTCGGTATTGGGGTTGGATTAACTGTTAAACTATATATTATCAGTTAAAATAGTATCCACTTTGGATTATTTAATACATAATTTAAACAACAATATTACGGGTAAATTATGAACGCAAAATACTTATTTACGTAGAAGACCTGTAGAACGTGCATCAACTACAAGAGCCGGTGTAATGTGATAAATAATCGTTATATTTTTTAAATACTTATAAATCAAGTGTTATTCAAATAATATACACACAAAAACAGAATATCAGAATACATAGTAAATTAATAAAATATATTATATATATGTATATAATAATTATCAACATATACCAAATCACATACCCTATATATCTATAATAATAATAATAATAATTGTATTAATGTCTTTATTAATAATTTTAGTATTCTTAAATTATGATTAAACAAGAGTGACTGGTTTTTATACGCCTTTTTTTATTCAAAAGGAAGCCACACAATTTTACCAAAAAAAAGTTTATTTCGTTGTAGTTGTAAGAAATAACATTTTTACACAATATAGTATATAAAATTATTTGTGTTCTACCGCATATAATGTAAAATTTGGTTTTTTAATAATTATGATTATAGCCAGTGAAAACATTTTTCTTGTAAAATAATTTTGTAAACAAATATGGTGATTACACAATAATAAAAAGTGGCACTCATATGGAATTATTTTTAAATTGCTTTTAAAATGAACTTCAATATTTTTAAACTCTTGGATTATTATTATTATTAAAATTATTATTAAATTATTATTATTAAAAAATCTTATACATACTATCGTTCTTGATCGAATAATCCCTTTATTTATTACTCTGCCACGTTGTGATGTTTAGAATGTCGTGAAAAACTGTTAGATAACGTATTTTTCTTTTTTACATTTATTTTATTATTTTATATTTTTATTGGTTCAGACGAGTATTCCTCGATTGACTCATTTCTTTATTATTTATTTTATTATCATATACAGTAAAACTTCCGTTTACGGTCACCTCTATAGGACGGTCACCTCTATGTAACGGTCAATTATTTTGGTCTCGTCAAGTTTTACGAAAAAAATACATTTACACCTCTATATAGCGGGTACTCTAATTAACGGTCAAAATATAAGAATATGTCAAATGAAAAAATGTTAAATTACTTAATTTTAGAATTATTTTCGGCAATTTATCTTATTGATCATTTACGATGTCGATAACGCGATGAACTTATCGTGTCTGTGACTGCATTTGGTCATGTTTCACTAGTTTTAGTGTTCAGTGTCGGTTGAAAACGTTTAAAATTGCGTGTAGTTTCAATGGCGTCCAAATGAAAACACCTAACTTTAACGGAAAAAATCAAGCTGTTAGATTTTTACCAAAAATAAAATGTGAGTGCACGTGCCCTTGCAGATAAATTTGGAATAGGGAGAACTCAAGCAACCGATTTAATAAAAAATAAAGAAACGATTTTAAAATTATGGAAATCCCATGGTAACGATCAAATGAAAACTATTAAACAGCATAAAACCGAATCAGTTAATGTAAACATTGTTATGTACAATTGGTTTTGTGCTACTCATGCTAAAAATATTCCAATCAGTGGACCAATACTTAAAGAGAAGGTTTTACAAGTAATTAAAAATCTTGAAATTGAAATTTAAAGTTACAGAATATAAATTTAGTATTTTTACCACCAAATACAACGTCACACTGTCAGCCTCTAAATCAAGGTACACTACAAAATTTTAAAATTATTTACCGACAAATGATACTTAGGCGAATATTATTACAGATTGATGTAGTCAAAAACGCTGACGATCTTGCAAAAAGTATTATTATTGTATTAGACGCTTTGATGTGGATTAAACAATCTGTAATGCAGATAACAGCTAGTTGTGTTCCTAAATGTTTTAAAAAATCAGGTTTTGTTTAGGAAAATTTGCCTGTAGACTTAGATAACACAGATCTCAAAAACGAAATAATCGTTGGTGAACAATTAGTTAATATGCCACCAACTCATATGCTAGGTGAAGAGTTTTTTCGGTCGACGAAAAACTGAGCACTGATGAAGATAGCACTGATATCACGTCATTCATTACTACAGATAATGACGAGGAGGAAACAAATAAAGAAACTGAAGGAATTGATGAACCTGAGTGCAATGTATCAAATTATTCAGAAGTTTTCATTCAATTAAAACAATTAGCTGTTTTCACTCTTCAAAAAGTGCCGTAGATATTTATAATCTGTTAAAAACCGCAGAAATTCATTTTGAAAAAACTGTTCAAATAATAAAATAAATTTAAAACAAACTAATATAACTCAATTTTTTTAATTTAAATATTTTTGTATTATATATAAATATGAATTACACATTTTTAAATACTTATATGAGAATTTTTTTAAATTTTAAATTATACCTACATTATGAAAAGTCATAAATACATTTTTGTTACCTATATTCATATTTGTTACTTATTTAGTATTTTATTTTTGAATTTTGCATGCACTCTATATAGTGGTCACCTAGAAGATATTTCACTGCCGTTAACGGTCACCTCTATAGAACGGTCACCTCTAAATAGCGGTCATTATTTCCAGTCCCTTCGGTGACCGTTATATGGAAATTCTACTGTATTAGGTTTTGAATTAAAATTTAATTTTCCAGAATTATTAAGGGCTTGTTTAATTACACAGGTTTTTTGTATTGGGAAATTATTGTTGATTATTAAATGATTCTCGATTTTATGTATATCCGGTTCCCGCCTTAATTCACACTGCATTGCTTTTTCCCTTAATATTTCTCGTAACGTTTGTAATGAACGAAAATCATAGGTGTAAGTTACGTGATCTATTTTTAAATTTGACGAATTTGTATTAAAACAACCGGGTGTTCAATGATTATTTTCAAAAAATGAAACTAAAAATTTTCTACCGGGTTTATAAAAAGCTAATCTGACTGTCATTCGTGAATTATCGTAATTAGGACAAATTATCAAAAGATTAAAATAATAATGATCAGCTATTGCAGATAAATCTTTACCTTCTGACCAAATTGGTTTATTATTTAATTCCATACCTAGTAAATGTGCAATTATGTCCGTTGTTACATAAACGTTTTCATAAGTTAACATTGCCGTTAATGCATATATGCCACAAAATCCGTCACCGGAAATTTCATTTAACTTATGACTATTTTTAGCAATAATAAGCAAATTTTGAATTAATCCTAAATCTGATATTTCTGAAGTTTTATCTTCAGTAACCATTAAATTGTCATTAGAAATTGATTTTGTTAATTGTCGATTGTTATCTAAATATTTAGTTTCTTTATCAAATTTTAAAATAACTGGACCTTTACTCTCTAACAACGTCATCTGTTTATTAATAAAATCAATATTTGCTTGATATAGGTTTAAAAAATCCGTACCCAATAAACTAGGTCCTACTAAATTTTTAACAACCATGCATTGTACTGGAAAGTGAAAATTATTAAAATTTACTATTATATCAATAGTACCAAGTAATTCTAATGTAGAACAGTTTGTTGTAATCAACTTAAAAGCATCACTTAGTTTTGGTTTAATACCCAGTAGTAAATTTTTAAAATTCATTATTGATGCGGTAGCACCTGTATAGATTACGAAAGAACATTTTTTTTTTTTTTTTTTATTAATTAAAATAAGACATTCCTAGCCCATGAAGGCTATCTACATCTACAGATATTTACAGGATAAGTAATTTGTGACTATGTTAAAGTGATAATGATTATAATAATAATAATAATGTAAACAATATAAAATATAGTTGATATCAGTTAAACGTTATGATAATAATATAATAGTGAAATGACGAGAAATATAAATAAGACATATAATACTTAACGAATAAGATCGTGTGGACGACCGCGTTTTAAGCGTCTTGGAGATAGTGGACGTTTGTGTAGGTTGAAATGGATTGATCCTTTTGATTTGAGAAGTGAACTGTGGAAATGTTCGGCAAGGGCTTATATGCTCATGAATTTTTGTGATTTTGAGGTCATTGTGTAAATTTTTATTACAAATGAACAATGGAGCGTTTGTTATAACTCATAAGATTATATTTTGGAAGATTTGAATTTTTTTTAATTGTGTGACTAAGCAGTTACCCCAGATAGGACAGGCGTAGGTAAGTATTGGGCATAGTAATTGTTTGTATATTAATAATGAACATTTTTTATGTAATACTGATTTTTTATTCAGTAAAGGGAATAACGTAAAAAGGCGCTAGTATGCTTGTTGCAGTTTTGTTGATATATGTGGCCACCAGGTTAGTCTTTTGTCTAGTATAACACCGAGGTATTTAACTGATGGTTGCCACGGTATATGCACGTTGTTAAATTTTAATGGTAGTGGTTTAGGATGGCGTCGTAAACTGAATATTACACCTGAGCTTTTTGAAGGATTAATTTGTATTTTCCAATTAATACACCATTTTGATAATATATTTAGATAAGCTTGTAGATTAATTGTTATCGCTTCGATATTACGGGATTCACTATAAATTGTTGTGTCATCTGCGAAAAGAGCAATGTTCGTAAGTGGTGATTGAGGTATATCATACATAAAAATATTGAATAAGATAGGCCCAAGTTTGGAACTTTGAGGTACACCAGCCGAAATAGACTGGATATCAGAAAAACTATTATTTATTTTTACTGCGAATTGTCTGTTCATTATAAAGGAATTTATATTATTAAATAAGTATTTTGGTGTATTAATAATATTTAATTTGCATAAAAGACCTTCGTGCCACTCTTTATCGAATGTTTTAGAGACGTCAATAAAAACTGCACCAGTATGGCAGTGCTTTTCAAAAGAAGTACTGATATGCTCCGTTATACGAAGGAGCTGTTGAACTGTTGAATGATTTGATTTAAACCCAAATTGAAATTTTGGGATAATATCTGCAGTGTTCAAATAATTTTGTAACCTCGTGTGTATAATATTTTCGAATATTTTTGATAAAGATGTTAATAGACTAATCGGTCTATAGCTGTCAGGATTTGTTTTGTCTTTACCAGGTTTTTTAATTAGTATTATTGTTGCTATTTTCCAGTTTAGCGGGAAGTGTCCAAAACGTATCAGAGCGTTAAATAGTGAAGCCATAAAAACGAGTCCTTTTGGCGGAAGTTTTTTAAACATGAGATTAGTAATGTGATCGTATCCCGGAGGTTTTTATTTGGTAATTTTTTGATAATTAGGTTAATTTCGTTTGGTGTAACATAATCCATACGTTTTTGGACTGAAAAATCAGGTAGATTTATTAACTTATAAACTTGTCGTTCAATGTTAATATCTTTGATTTGGTTAACAGAGAAGGTATTTTGTAGTATTTCTGCAAAAAGGTTACATTTATCTGCGTCAGATATCGCTAGTTGGTTTGCAGTTCGGAGAGGGGGAATTATATTTTTTTCTTGATTCAGTAATCTTTTGGTCGCTTTCCATAAATTTGAATTACCCAGGTGTATATTTGACAAAAAGTGGTTATAGGACGACACATAGTTGATTTGTAGTGCTGTTTTTATGTCTTTAGTGAGTTTATTTAATAATTTTTTGTTTGCAGTATTTCTTTGATTTTGCCAAATGCGTCTAGCGTGGTGTTTTTTCCGAATTAAAGAATATAAATACTGCGGTAAGACGCCGATGTTTTGAGTATTATGTTGCATAGGTTTAGCGCACGCACGTGCGGCATCCGTAATGACTGCCGTAAGGTGTTCGGCCATTTGTTCTGCAACTTGGATGGTAGGTATAGTATTTGGTATTATTAAATTATTATTTATTTGATTAGAAAACATTACTCAGACTGGTTTACCTTTAATTAAGGAATAATTAGACTGATAAGATTGTAGAGGCAAATTAATTGTGATTTTAACTGGAATGTGGTCAGAGTCGAGCTCCGCGAGAGTTTCTTGTATCCATGTAAATGGAATTGATTTAATTAGTAAAATGTCTAGAATATCTGGTTGTCTGTTGAAATCCGCAGGAAAGTAGGTGGGATATTGTGGTATTTGTGGTGCAGATATTGTGTAAGGAGTGTTAGTTATAAAATTTTGAAGTTTGATACCGTTCGGATTATTGATACAACAATCCCAATATGTGTGTTTAGCATTTAGGTCTCCGGCCACTATAATTGAATTATGTAGGCTCATTATTTTTTCATAGTCGGTGATATGCATTCTACGACTAGGAGGTTGATAAGCACTTGCGAGCATAATTGACCTGTTTGTTATTAATATTTAATAAAACTGCTACGGCTTCCAGGCACTCTAGACCGGTTATAGGCATTTGTTGTTGAATGATATTGTTACGAACTAATATTGCTACGCCACCCATAGCACGTATTTGTGAGACTCGATCAACCCGATATATTTTGTAACCGGGGAATTTAATAATGTCTGTATCTGATAAATGAGTTTCGGATATACAAGCAATATCTAATATAATATTGTGGTGATTAAGGAATGCTAATAAGGTATTTCTATTATTTTTCAATCCGTTGGCGTTCCAATTTAATAAAATGGTACTATGGTTGTTCATTTAAGTTAGTATTAAAACTATTAATGGTAACTGGCAGATTTTCGATAATTTTCTGCATTAATTGGGTGACAAAAGTATTTATAAGTGGTAAAAGTGTTTTTAGAAAATTGTTATCCGCACTGTTATTTGGTTTAGCAGCATAGGTTTTATGTTTCGCGATTTCGTAAACATTTGATAACAGTTTGTTTAGAGACTCATTAATTACGGTAGTTTGGCTTCTTTGATGCGTAATGTTTTGATTAGTAATTGATGGTTTGGAATTGAAATTTATTTTATTTTTAGACATTTCTTTATAATAAGTACACCCTCTGTAATTGGCTGGATGACTATTGTCGCAGTTAACACATTTTGGAGGAGTGTCTTTATCCTTGACACATTGGGTAAAGTGATGATCGTCGGCGCATCTATCACATCTCGATGGGAGATGACAGAATTTTTGGTGTGCGAAAAACGTTGACAATTAGTGCATTGAGGAATACCTTTTGTGGGTTTTCTAGGTTCAGCTAGAACGACGTAATGTAGAAGTCTATTTAAGGAGTATATTTCTTTGGTAGATTTAGATAGTAGAACTGCAACGATAGGTATAGGACATTTAAAACGATTTTGCAGCCATGTAACGGAGTTGATACTAAAATTCAAATCAGTTAGGGCATTGAATATGGACTCCTCCGGGATTGAAACTGGAAGATTCCTGATTATTATTGAAAGTTGTTTTTCCGAAGGTAGCTGGTAAGTGTGATACTCAATTCCTGATTCATCAAAACTTTTCGTAATGGATTTATAGTCGTCGATTGATGACAAGTTTAATTTTAGAGCATTTAACGAAAGAACAATTAAAATCATTTATTTTGCCTTGTATTTCAAGCTGCAAACCTTGCTTGAATGTCGTCATGTGTGCAATAGGATTACATGTTGTAATGAAACCTTTTGCTGTATCATCAGTTTTTTTATCGTCTACTACAAAACTATTAGAATTATTATTATTACTAACTTCTATTTTACTTTTTTTTTATTTGAATTAAAATCCTGTCTACGTGAAAAAAATGTTTTTCCATTACACATTACGAAATTATTTAAATTGTTATTGTTACACATTTCGTTTTCGTAAGTGTCATTATTTGAATTATAATTTTGATGACGTTTGATATGAGTGGATTCATCAAAAAAATTGTCTAACCCAAAGTCCCAGTTATTATTATTAATGTTTTGTCCAAAAATTAATTCATCTTTTTTTGTATGTTTTATTAATAATGTTTTGTAACAACGAAATATTTTGGTCACGTTCTTTTCTTTCATTGTTAGGATATTTTATTTGGTTCGGAGAATACCTAACACATTTCTCCTGTCTTCTTAGTTTTTTTTGGTTTGTGTCAACTTTATTTGTGTTAGCAGAATAATTATTGCGTCTTGGACTATTTGTAACACGAGTCGTATTGACCTCATTTACATTAATATTTTGATAATTAGGTGCTGAATGTTCTTTATATTTATTTAAATTGTTTCCCCTGACAAAGTTGTTTCCTTTCCTCGATAAATCCTCATTTTTATTAAAATTATGGTTTATTTTATTTAAATTATTTTCATAATTGTTATTATTTAATCGGTTTTGTCCCCGATTGATTATTAACATACTGGTTATTATTAAATCATTGCATAAAACTAGAACTATTATTATTTTTATTGTTTCCAAAATTATTATTATTATTTCGTTGAATACTGTGGTTTGTGTTATATCCATTAAAATTGTTATTATTGCTACCACATTGATTGTTTTCATAATATTGTCAATTATTGTAATTATTTATTATTATTATTATTATTATTATTATTATTATTATATCTATTGTTACAATTTTCTCTCTTAAAGTTCATATTATATTGATCCCTAGAATTATTTTCATTAATATATCGCTTAAAATTTTTATTGCTGTAATTATTGTAACTATTATTTTGTTGTCTGAAATTGTTACCTTTAGAATTATGTCTAAAATGGTTATGATTGAAATCATTAGAACTATTTTCGTGTTCTAAATTTAATTTTACTTCCATAGTACAACTAACTGATTTTGAATATTCTACTTTCTTTAAATTTTTTTCTAAATCTTTTAAGGTTTCATTATTTATAATTGAAACTACGTTATAATAGTCAATTGACAACGCCTCTAAAATAATATCAATTTTGTCCGATTCACTCATTGTCGGATTTGTTTCTTGAATTAAAAATAACATATTAAACCAAAACTCAGCTATTGTCTCGGAGGATCTCAATTTTCGATTTCTTAATTTAGATTTTAACATTTTAGCCCTAGCAAGTCAAGTAAAATCGTCCTTCAATTTATTTTCTATATCCTCAAAATTAAATCTCTCGTTATTAGAACTAAAAATTTGAAATGATTTAAGAGCCGCGCCTTTTAAGTATAGTGGTAGATAAATTAACTTATTTTCCTCGTCCCAATTACTCGCTCTAGCAATTAAGTTATAATTTTCGAAAAAATCCATAAACACATTTTTCTGAAGAACCGCTAAAATTTCCGGGTAAAAGATGATGAATGCTCGCCATGTCAAATTTTGAATTAAATTTATGAGTACTATAAACTGGTTTCGAATCACTTATAATTTCGTTATTAATTTTATTCGATTCAGTTTGAATATTTGAACAATTATCAACTTTTAAATTTATATTCTGTGTCAATATATTATTCCACCCGTTAAATTTTTGATTTAATATTTTAGTATCTCCAGCTACTTCCACACTATGAATATTTTTATTGATATTCGATTTATTAGTATAGTCGGTTGTTGGTATTAAGGTCTGTAAATCGTCAAGAAAATTGTGAAAATTGTGTGTTGTACTCTCGGTATCTAAGTTATCTGCTTCGTTATTTTCTTTATTTTCTATAAAAGGTACGTTATCTAAATTTTCCCTCCTATTATTAAAATTTAATTGTTACCTTACTTAAAACTTTAACTTCATATAATGTACACAATGTAAATTTTTTAATTAATGTATGAGAGAACGGTAATTTTCCGAATCTTGAATTTCCAAAAAAATTCCCCAAATTATTTTCATCAATTTGCCGTAATAAAGTAATTAAATTTGTTGTATTTAAATCAGTATTAAAATTCTCATCTAAAAATAAAATATTTTCTTTTGTTATTGTTGCTATTTGATTATTTGTATTACGTTTAATATAAAATTTACTATCCATGTAAAATTAATTTACTCAAAACAAAATTTGAATTTTTTATTACCACAGACAAATTTGAAGAAAAAATAAATAAATAAAACTTTACATAAGATATACCCAATCCATAACATAGCTATCACAACACAAGGAGGGTACCTTAGAATCGAAATTTTTAGAAAAATAAATCTTAAAATTTAAAAAAATGTCTAAAAATCGGGACTCAAGGGATAGGCGCCTCCACCAACTGTAACGTCCTCTCTCCCTACTCTTCCTTACTTGGAGTTTTGTTTACTTTATCGAGGTCTCAAGGACTCAACCTCGGTGTGTGATAATTATTATTATGAACTAGGGTTACCTTATGTAAATAAATCAAAAAACAAATAAATTAATATGTATTTTAATAATACATATTAATAATTGTATTTTAAATACTACCAAATGCTGAGGGTCTTTAAGCGAGGTGATAGTTGAGGTCCTCTGGTGGTCTCTCCACTGGACGGTGTCTGATGTTCGACCCGACTCGAGGACTCTTTACTGGACGTCGTCTGGTGTTCGACTCTTTACTCGATGTTGTCTGGTGTTCGACTCTTTGCTCGTCGTTGTCGAACATCAACTTACTCGTCGTTCCATTTACACACCTCCGTACCATCTGGTTATGTAGGTCACGCCCCAAAAACCCTTAACCAGCACTTCTCTCGCCCCACCAAAGTAGTAGTACATGATGTCTTGTGACTCATCGTTACACCTGTATCAACTGGTATAGGTATTATTGTGTTATTAAATTCAACATTCATATATAATGCATCGGAAGTGTATTGTATTTTATTAATAGTTTGTGAACTTTGTGCTGTAATAAAAGGTGAACTATTATCAGCAGGGTTTAACCTAGTAGCTAGGTCACGTAAAAATCGTTCGCAGGACGTCGGGATTCGGTCTTCGCTAAAAAATTCGTATATGTGTATAAAATTTCGGCCGGGGTGTGGTGGGGGGAATGGAGGCACGTGAACTCGGTGTTCCTCCCCGCCGTGCTAAATCACCGGTTCACTCAGTCTCTTTTACATCGTTTGCCAGACGTTGACATTTTTCATGTATATATATATATACATTTTTCATGTATATATATAATATATATATATATATATATATATATATTTAGCGAATGACAAAATAATAATAAAAGTAATATTAACAATAATAATAACAGTAAAAATATTTAATAATAAAAATCTTATACGTGAAAGACGAAGGACAAATCTAAAGGATATGAATTCCGACAATAATAACAATTTTAAACGAAAACAGCATATATTATTTGTAAAATAAATACAAATAAAAAATAATTAATTTAATCTATTATAAAAGTAAAACAATTTATTAAAACAACATCTCATATTTGAACGTGTTTGTACGATATAATTGAACAATAGCAAAACTATTTAATGAATAGTAAGAAAAACATTTTTTTAAAACCAATATTCTCAGAAATAAATAATACTCTAAGACACATATTGTACATATATGTGTGTGTGTGTGTGTGTGTGTATCTTTCTAATACATATAGAAGTCACAAAAAAAAAATTTAATATAACATATATATAATATGAATAAGTTTAGTCATTTTTCTTAAATAAATATAATAATTAAAACAATATATGGGTAACAAAAAAACTTTAAAACATATTTCTCAAATAATACTAATATTAATGATAATCAAAGGCATATATACTTGACATCAAATATAGATATATAGATTGAATTGGGAAAAAAAATAAGGTTAGATTGCCCATGCATCCACCATCAAATAAACTAATAAACATATATATATATATATATGGCATAATATGGTTTACGCCTATATATTTATAGTGTTTTAAGACACTTAGAAAAGTCACAAAAAATTCATATATAAGTTTAGGCAAGGGACAAACATAACGAATATGAATTGCATCAATGCTAACAATATACAACTGATACGACATACATAATCAGTGAAAAAAAAAAAAATTTAAATTTATGACACAAAAAATACTTTTTTGAAATATTTAATACAATTCATGACATCATATATATGTGTGTTTTGCATAAGGTGTATGATGATATATGATAAAACTTTTTAAACCTATTAAAAATAACAAAAAGAAAAATACCCGACAGTCACTTTTGCAGAAACCGGTGCGAATAGTAAGGGAACGGCACATAAGTATACACCGAACCTATACATATTTATGTGTATCGCATTTTACAACAAAAAAGAAAACGGGTTACGATAACACTAATAATATCGTTTAACCACCGACCTCCAGGGTAATGGTAGCCATATTAGTGATCAGGGTAGAAGTTTATGCTTTCGATTTAGAGCATTCGTCCGAGAATGGCAACCACCAACCACGGTCTTTTTCTAACTTCTCGACTCGATTGACATCCACACGTGCACACGTCCGACTCGGGCGAGATTGGACCGTGGAACGACGGTCGGATGGTCTTCCGTCTGGAATCACCGTAACCCATGATCGGGTTCGATTACGTCTACAATACAAATAGCGATTCGCGTAACGTATTGTGAACTAACTGTACTGTCGAGTGCCCGTACGTTTTCTCGTTGTTGTCCACAGTCTTCTTTTTTTTTCTTTTTTTTTTTTATTAAAGAAGATTTGTTTTACAACATTACACTTCGACAATTAAACTAAATTAACACTGGATTATGTAATATGTGAAAAAAAAAAGAACATAAATAAAAACTAAAACTAAACTAAAAGTAAATTAAAGAGAAGATTAAATAACAAAAAAGAGATGTTTCATGCAATATATAAATTAAACCAGAAAACCAGAATTTACAATAAAATTAAAAACTAAATTAACCACCAATGGGGAGGGAGAGCTTAAAATCGAAAAGATATTATCGGAGGACACATTGTTATCTCTCAGATTTTTGAGTAGGGCTTGTCTTTTTATTGTTAGGGAGGGACATGAGAAAATTATATGTTTTAAATCGCATTTTGCGGGGTATGAATGACGAGTGCACAGTGGAGAATCATTTATTGCGAGAAGAAAGGCATGGGCAGGAAGCCGGTTGTGTCCAAGACGGAGTTTGGTAAACATTACAATTTGTGCTCTTGATAGTTCCCAACAACTAAACCAAGGATGGTTCTTCTTGTCAAGAAGGCAGTCTTCTTGACCGTGGGGTCCCTTTCTATGGATAGTCCTCGTATGTGTAGGAGTTGGTATTTTTGTGATTTACATCGTTTATCATGTTAAGAAATATATATATATATAACGGAGCCGCGGTGTATGACGTTTGATGCCTCTACGTGTGATGACGTTTGTCACTCATCTCAAAAACGTCTTGACGTCGTTTGTCACTCACCGATGTCTGCCGAGTCAGCGGACGGAGTCACGTCTATCCCCATGCTACGAACCGATCGTCAGGGAACAGTTGGGATTCGCACCTCTACGTTTGTCAGTAACCATTGTTACAGCACCTCGGATAGTGGGAAGATTACGTGTCCTTTCCTAGGATCCGCCGAGAGCCCCTAGTCCAAGTCGGCAGACGGAGTCGCGTCGATCTCACGCTACGACCAGAAAGTCAGGGCGCGGTGGGAATTCGCGCTTCTACGTCCTGCGACGTTTGCCACTTACCCGCGTTCCAGTACTTCGGTGTACACGACGTTCTTCGTGACGAATCGACCTTCCTCGTCGGGCGCGGACAGGCCGACCCTGACGGAACCGGAATCCCGCACCCGCGAGAACGCGACGTACAGCTGACCGTGAGTGAACACGGACGACGGAAGAAATATCCCGACGCGGTCGAACGTCTGACCCTGCGACTTGTTCACGGTCATCGCGAACGACAGCCGCACGGGGAACTATATCCGCCTCATTTTCACCAGTATCTCGGAACTCTGCAGTTCGATGCCTACGGCGCGGATGACGAATTCGTCGGGAGTTTCGCCGGTCAGCAATCTCGCCTTAAAGTTGTGCCGCCGCAATTCGGTCACCATCAATCTGGTACCGTTACACAATCCTCGGCCGGTGTCCAAATTGCGGATCAACATGACCACCACGCCGACTTTGAGCGACAACGTGAACGGTGGGAATCCGGCGGGTTCCAACGTGTTGAGGAATTCCGTCGGATAATTGGCTTGTTCGTCGGCGTCGTCCACCGTCGCCGTGTCTATGGCAGTGTACACTCTGGACGGTCCGGTCACGCGACCGTTCATTATGGATTGGTTGACACGCTTGCATTCGTGGTTCCTCGGGCAGAGTATGATTCTCCGCGCGTATTCGTCGATGTTGTCCAACGACATCCGTCTCGGGTACACGTAGCCGACGTCTGACGTTTCTGTTAATTCGTTAAGACCGTCGAGTGTCGGTTCGACCCACTTAAAACCACCGTATGGCATGTGTTTAGACATTGCCCATCCATACAAGTTGTTGTCCATAAAATTAATTATACGTATTTTTAACTATAATTACTTAAGAAACATAAAAATACTTACAATCTCGATAAATTAACCATGACTTGGGTTTTTGATCGTCGAAATCGGGTGTCTTGAAATTGTTTGCTTTTGCATATCGTATACTTGCCTGCACTAACCCACCACGTATTCTTATAGAAAATATAATTTTTAATATTATATTTATTTAAAAGATTGAAAAATTACCTTTTTCAAACATTAATAGCATATCGTATTCGGATAAGAGTTCGAGCTTTATTTCAGCATACAGTCAAAGCTGAATCCGGGCGCCGTATAATAATATGTCGGATCTAAACTATATGTTGAAATACATATGTCACGGAAATTCTCGAACACATCGGCTAACAACAAGACGTCCACTTTGAGATAAAGATCTGAATAATGGCCTAATGTTTGGCAATTAAAGCGTTCCCAGACTTCGAGAGCGTGTTCGTATTCTTCATTGCTTATATCTGCTTCTGTTAATGTACTAAAAAACGAATCTTTCGGTGGCAAATTCGTTTCTTCCAATTTTTCCCACCCGTCTATATATTCATACGGAAAAACTCCTTTACGTGTTACGAGCTTCATATCTTCAGATGTAAATATTTTAGAGATTTCTCGGAACTTATCGAGGTCGTCGGTAACAAGATTCGAAGCTAATGTTGAAAGGCTTGAAGCCATGAATCTACACGTGTCGATAAACCTAATAGTAAAGTTACTACTAATGTATTTCGAGAATGAAATATATTTCTCCTCGCTATTAGGTATAACCGATATAGTGTTTGAATCGTATCCCAATTCACGTACGATAAAATGAGCATCGTAATTCGAAAGATTATGAAGGAAACATGGTATGAATTTCGGTGTTTGCAACTTCATATTACAGTTGTTACAAAGAGTTTGTCTAAATTGCCCTGAGAGATGGTTATGATCGGCTGTTTTACGATTTTGTACGGAAAGTTCTGTTTTACATAAATTGCACGTAATTGCACTGGTGTGTAGTTGTCGTTCTTTGTTACTCATATTAATTGATATATTCGTCTTTAATAGTTTTTCTACTCTTTGTGCTATTTCGACGATGGCGAAAACAAACTGTTTCGTCAGATGTCTTAGATCTACGAAAAATTATAGGCGATTGTGGAATATTAAACTTTTCAAGTAGTTCTGAAGGGATGTCGCCGACTCCATGAAATACAGCTCGCAATATCGCGGCGGCTGTCCGTCGTCGCGCATCAAGTCGTTACTAACGTAATGATACATCTGGCCGAGCACGGTGAACACCTTCGGTCCTCGACCGGACACAACTCGCCAATCGACGTTCTGAAACGAAGCGAAGGCGAGAGCACTGTTGTACTGACGGATGGTTTTCCGGAAGTGTTTTGCGAAGTTAGAATCGTCGACCAGTAAACCCATCAACATTTCCGGCGCCGGTCTCAACGCGCGCTCGTCCAAGGCGGTCACCAAGCCGTTATTGCAACACGTCACATAGTGTCCGGCGGCCGTGCTCTCCGCCCGGAAGTGCCTGGCAGAATAATGTCTGCAAACCGCGGTCAACGTCCCGACGCAGCGTCTCTCCGGTAGCTCCAATCGAATGTACACCAAGCGCTCCACCACGGGATACGCGTTTACTTCATAGTCTTGAGACGGTTCGCTACGGGTACCTTCGGTGTTCGTGTCGTTACTGCCGTTGTGTCTCACCGGCTGTTCGTCGAGGTCTGCCACACCCAATTCAACGACCTCGACATCATCGACGTCGACAACGGTCATCTCGACGTCCTCCAGCGCATCGAAATCGTCGGCGTCTTGCGGTCCAACGATTACGACTTCCGGCGAGTTGTTTTCCACAGGAAGGCCGGCCATTCGGTAACCGAAACGAAAAGTTTACCGAACGCGAAAATATCATAATAACACTAAAACGCAAGTGAAACGTACAAAAACAACGAAAAAATAAAATAACCTGTGAATTCGTTTACAACGGTAATGAACGCACTGCTAAAATTGTCGAAAGTATACGTCACGAATATAGCGGTGGTATTTATGAATCTTTTTACTAAATATCTATAAATAAATGTCGGGGTATTACATTCGGGATATCGGGAAACCGATACACCGGTTTTGTGATATTGTACATGGGACAAACACTGTATTGTTTTGAAAATAACCCTCAAATAATTTTTGTACTTCGGCCTTTGCCGCGTTCATACATTTTTCATCACGGCGTGATAATATAACCACTGAATGTAAGTACAATACCTAATTTTTTTTACAACTATTCTCTAATATTTTGCCTGTTCTAATGTACATAATTTTGTTTATGATTTTAATTTATGCAATATATTTTGTTTAGACGTACGATGACAACTATTTATAAGGTGTATGGGGGCGTGAATAATTTTTTCGCCCCCGGCCATGGCGGCTACGGTCGTCGTGGCTGCGGCTGTCGCCACAGCGGCTCTCGAAAGAGGGCCCACCGAGGACCACGCAAAAGTAAGTTTTCCGAATAATACGTATGTGATATATAATGGTTTATTTATATAGCTTAATGTCGATAAAAAAAATCCGTCGTGAATTATTTGTCTTGTGGTAATATATATGTCTTTTATGTTTACAGGATGCAAAATTTGTGGATCCAATGGCCACCGGGCCAAATATTGTTGTGAGTACAAAACAATGGTAAACAGTGTTCTAATAATAATCGTCACATTCCTTTACAGGGAGGAGACCTGGTGGCCCTGGGCAAAAAAGTGATTGCAGTAGTAGTAATACTACTGCAATCACAACAGCAAAAACCTCAACAGCAACAACAACAACTAAACCAGTGGCAGTAATGGTAGAGGAACAGATGCAGTGTGATTAATCACGACACTGTATCTGTTCCTCTACTGCTTACATGTTTTTTTTAATTTAATTTTAATCCTAAGACTTGAAAGTTGTAACCTCACGGCTACTGACGCCCTTGTTCAAATTGGGGTCGCCAACCTAAATCCGGATAACACAAATTGTGCCGGAGACTTAGGATTTATTCTAATGAAAAAAATTCGTTATGTTGTTTGATATCTTCTTATTTATGTTGATAATAAAAAAAAATTCACACTCGATACACATAATAAAATAATTTCACAATATAATCAACAACATAATTAATATAATTTAATGTAAAAAAATTGTATGACCGGCCAAGGTATAGTGCATACATAAACATACCGATTCGAATATATCGGGAGTGAAAAATCCATCTTCCTCTTGCCCGTATGTTATCATCATTCAAGAGAGATCTCTTCCCGGATCTACTCCATCATTGTGATATCACAAAAAAAATTCACAAAAAAAAAACATAAATAAAATTCACACAATTTAATTTTAATGTTGTTCACTGAACGGACGGACATGGAGAGAGAGCAAAACTTTTAATTATTCGCCGGGCCGGTATTTACAAATAATCTATGAAGTTGCGTATGGGAAGGGGGCTATCGGTTGTTATTCCGACCGGTTTTGTGGGAACCGTCGACTATCCCATACGCACAATATACTCGTTACGTTACAAAGTGTTTGTACAATAGAATCGAACAATAGTGAAACCATTTCATGTAATAATAAGAAAAAACAATTTTTAAAGTCAATAATCTCAGAAATAAATAATAGTCCAAGATATATATTGTACATAAATATGCATTTATATGTATATATATATGTGTGTGTGTATGTGTATCTCTCTAAGACATAGAAAAGTAACAAAAAAATTAAATAATTTAAACAATACATAGGTAAAAAAAAACCAATTATTTATCTATCAAAAGCTGTGTTCATCGCTTTCTTTGTTGATGAATAAAAACTGTTATGTGTTTGGTAAGAAAACGGAAAAGAAGCTCTGTTCCTGTGCCTTCATCATCAAATCAACCACTATACATATATAATGCGCTTCTAAGACATATACATATACAACATACATGTGTGTGTGTGCCTGTCTAAGACATAAAAGTCACTAAAAAAAAATAATAAAAATTTATAATACAATATCTGAATAGGTTTAGGCATTTTTCTTAAATATGTACTAATCAAAACAATTAACAGGTAAAACAAAGTTTTAAATCATATCCCTTACATAATACCAATAATGATAATCCAACACATCACATATATATATATAGATAGATAGATATAGCGATTGGATTAAACAAAAATAATAATAATATAATATGTTATAAAATATGATTTATGTATATACATGCATTTATAAAGTGTTTTTAAGATTTTTAGAAAAATCACAAAAAAATAAAAAACTTAATTTAAATTAAAATTTCAAATTTTAAAAATTTAAACAATTCTAAATAGAAACAGCATATATTATTAGTAAAAAAATAATAACAATAATTAATTCATTAACCTATTACAAATGTAAAACAATTTTTAAAACATCTTATATGTGTATGTTATTGTACAATATATTAGAACAATTGTCATCCTATTACATGTTTTTAGTAAAAAAAAAAAAAATCATAAACCAATAATTACAGAAATAAATAATAACCCAAGACATAAATTCTATATATGTATATATATATATATATATGTGTATGTGTGTGTGTGTAACATTAAACATATTGAAAAGTAACAAAAAGTAAAATAATTAAAACAACATATAGGTAAAAAAAATTTTTAAAACATATCCCTGAAATAATCTTAATAATAATGATAAACCAAGACATATATACACGATAACATATATATATGTTATAAAATATAGTTTATGTATATACATACATTTATAAAGCGTTTCTATGACTTATAGAAAAGTCACAAAAAAATTAAAAATTTAATTTCAAAAATTTAAACATTTTTAAACGGAAAAAGCATAAATTATTAGTAAAAAAAAAAATAATAATAACAATAATAAACACTTTAACCTATTATAAAAGTAAAACAATTTTAAAAACATAATATATCTGTATGTTTTTGTACAATATAATAGAACAATAGTAATACTATTTTATGTTTTTAGTAAAAAAAAAAACCAAAAACCAATAATCTCAGAAATAAATAATAATCCAAGACATATATTGTATATATGTGTGTGTGTGTGTGTATCTTCAAACATATAGGAAAGTAACAAAAAAATAAAATAATTTAAACAATACACAGGTAACAAAAAAACTTTAAAACATATCCCTCAAATAAAACTAATAATAATGATAATCAAAGAGACATATATATGACATCAAATATATAAATAGAATGAATCGGAAAAAAATAAGAATAGATTGCCCATGCATCCACCATCAAATAAACTACTGAATATATATATATATATGCCTTAACATTTATTGTGTTTCTAAGACTTATAGAAAAATCACAAAATAGATATATATGTTTAGGCAAGGGACAAACATAAGGGATATGAATTGCATCAATGCTAATAACAATATTAAACGGAAAGGGCATATATAAACAGTAAAAATAAAAAAATTAACATTTCAATTTATGACAAAAAATCCTTCATGAAATATATAATACAATTGATTATGTAATATATATATGTGTGTGGTTTATATTAGGTGTTTGATGATATATTATAAAACTTTAATGTTACATTTTACCACAGTTTAAAGAATGGTTTAAAGAATGGAAAACATCTATACATGTGATGTATATCATACGTACAATGATACTTGATTTATTAAAAATAACAAAAAAATATACCCGACAGTCACTTTTAAGGAAACCGGTGCGAATAGTAAAGGAACGACATATAAGTATACACCGATACTAAACATATTTATGTGTATCGCGTTTTACAACAAAAAAGTATGTCGGATCAAGGCGTATTGTCTTTCGACAACTGTTCACCTACGTAATCATAAGACTCAAACGGCGAATGTCTACGCTTTCGGTTCAGACCGTTCGACCAGGAAAAGACGGCCATCAACTTCAGACTTCTCGACTCAATCGACTTCCACACGTGCACACATCCGACCCGTGCGTGCTTAGACCGAGATTTCGATGGGCATGAGCCTTCGTGAACGCCAACCGTGACATATCGTCCGTTCCTGGACCGACCGAACACGATATAATACCTCCGCAGACCTGCCGAACACACAATCGTTATAATCATATGAGTTTTATCGTTTTTATTCGTTTTCGGCCGATACGGTCGTACTCACTATATTCCGCGGATCATCCGAACGTAAGCGGTATGTTTCTCGCTCCTCGGTTTTGACCGATCGATACCGATCTACTGGCATTGTTCGTGTACGTTTTTGGCGCACATGGTAATTTAAATAATGAGTTTGAAAATCTGTAATTAGAAATAATCTTTTAACACATACAGTTTATTCGACCATATAGTACCAACATTTAACTTACATTCATATAAAACATACCAAACACAAATAGTTTGTTTCTTTAACAGTTTACTTAATTCACTTAGTCCATCTGAATATGATTGTTCCGAAATTAAAAATAAATTAAAAGATGATAAAATATATTTTTAGTAGTCCTGAAAAGAACTGTTTAAAAAGAAGTCCTGACAAGGACTGTTTAAAAAAATGGCTAAACGTTTAGTTCTGAAAAAAGCAGCTCAGAAATTAGTCAAGGTAATTCACAAGTATAATATTAATATAATTAATTGACCCTGTATTAAATTATGTAGAGAATAGAGATTACAGTATAAAGTATAGGTAAATTTAGAATAAATTATTAGACAAAATTATGTGAATATTGAGTTCCTAAAACTAACATTTGTGTATTTATTACAGATGTTGTAAAATAACTAATTTCCTATTTTTTAATTTTTTATTCGATAAAAGATTTTTATTTAAGAATTTAATTGACGAATAAATCCTAAAACGAATAAAAAATGAAAGTAAATAATTTTTATTAAATTGAGGACATGGATGTTCGTATACTACATTGATTATACATTGCTGAAGTTTTTGACCTACACTTTGCTCAACAGACTTGGGAAAATATTGTACGAACAACATTTCTAATTTATAAATATAATTATAAAATTCTTCATAAGGCATTGTCAAATTACCAAAAGTTGATTTCTCATGATTTACATAAGCTTTAAAATAACATAATAAAAAGGAATGATCTAATGTTTTTTGAGTTTTAGCATATTCAATATATTCAATACATTCAATTTATTCAAAATAAATATTTTAATTTAATTTTTTTAATTGTTTTATATCATAACTATACCTATAACCCTGTTTATTTTTATTTTTTAAATTAAGGTGATTTTTGACAATTATAAATAAACTAGGAGATAAATACTTTTCGCTTAACTCTACATAATTTTCTACAGTGTCGTTATTGGCTAATCTTTCACTTAAATTAAAAACAGATTTCTTTAAACGATTAACTTCCTTAACATTATACTTATTTATTACAGACATTTTTTTCTTTTGCGGAGTATTTGCCGACAAGTACTCTGGCGTTTCATTACTTGAATCACTTGAATCAAGGCTTGATGTTGAAGCAGTATTTTCAACACTCACTACACCGAATGAAGAATTGCCACCTACACTAGCACAACTGATGTGAGATGTTGACACATTAGTTACAAGATCCTCTTCAACTTCAACTACAAATTAAAAAATTTTTTTTTTCATTTATATATATATACATATATATGAAAGAAATTATTTTAATTTTATTACTTGCATATCATATCTAATATAACTATTTAACTTACAATTGAACAATGTAGGGATTGCATTGAATACAAGCCTACATTTTTTTGTGGAATTTAAAAACATTTTATCTTCAAAATGCTTTTCACAGATCCTGTAACTAATGTTTGATTTCGAAATACTGTTTGCTAAGTGTTCTGTGTGGCAGTTCTTCGTCCAAATCTCACGTCGCTCAATTTCTTTTGGGTATCCAAAGAAACTTAAATTCTGAATACTGCTAGAACTGGTACAACACTAAACGGAACACCATTTATTTTCGTTAAAGGCTGTTTTACAAGAAAATAAAAACTTTAATCTTATTACTTGAATAATCAAGAGGATAAAACAAAAGAGCAGTACAAGCGTACTCGAAATCACAATTCACAATTCATTTTATGTAAACAAAAAACACCAACCGGTTATTTTACAGTAGCAATGTGTAAATTTTAGGTAAATATATTATACTATTGTGCGGTAACACTGATTTGAGGGGGAACCAATCACGTAATATTTTTTGTTTACATCGCGAGTGATCCATCTGTATTCATCTAATCTGTGTTATTACTATATACATTATCATTTAAAATATATTATGTTATCGTTGGCACGTACAAATTGTTATAGTGATTGCATGCGCGTGCGTAGCGCGAAACCGTGAATTAGTTGCTATGATCGACTCGTCTTTGGACAGGTTGTGGTCATTATAGTCTTATTTTTACGGTACTTCCGAGTCCCCCCTTCGAGTTATTATAACCTTAAAATCTAAAACATCTGAAATAAGAAATGTATTTTTTTTTAGCATGTGTTTAGTATTCAGTTTTAAGAATATTTTACGTTTTTTGTTACGTTTTAATTGTTTTAGAATGTGAATGGCTCTATAATCAATATGTTAGTATTACCAAAAACCAGCAGTTCACTAGGCATTTGTATTTAATATAATTATATATTAAAATTTATTTATTAATTTATTATATTAGATGACTTAACTACCAAATCATTAAAGTTTAATTACATTAACGATTAGATTGGGCTATTGAAAACGTAAACAGACGATTGTTTATGCGAAGACTAAAGACCATTTGTGACAACATTATATTAGGTAAGTGCATACGGTTGTTGTGACCAATTTATTTAATAGTTATTGTTTTATCAAGTCTTCACAATTAAACTCGTGAAATAAGAGTTCTATGTAGAAAAATCAATGGTTGAAAACAACCTCTTCGTGGTCTACAGAGAGTTATATTTTGATATGTGTATTATGTATATGTGTATGATATAGTAAATCTATGAAACTATAAAAAGTTAAAAAAAATTAAATTAGTGACAACAAATGATTGATAGGTATTTTGAAGTGGTTATACAGTTGTGTAATGGGCATGTGGGAACACACACATAACTTTACCATTTTTGTAAAATGGATAATATTTTATGCAATAATTACAATAGGTCAATTTGTAAATATGACACATAAAAAAAATACATATGTTATACAATTAAGGCTATACTGCATGACTGCTATTTACATTGGCTTGATATAATTCGGTAGGTCGATCACTTGTATATCAGTTTTAATTATATTATATTTATTTAATCACTAAGTAATTGTAGGGTGAACCATGAACAGAAAGGCCTGATAAATTACAATTGAAATTACTGCATTTTTTATAAATATAAATATTTCTCTGCTGGAGGTGATGTTATTGTGTGTGTATTGTAATTATAACAGAAAATTATTTTCTTTTGCATTTGAAACTTTTAAGATTGTTGATTATTATCAGCTTAGTAGCCTATATGAATCAATTTACAGGCTGTTTCAACTTATATTAATTTAATAAAACAATTTATTTTTGATTTTTAAAAAATAATACCTTAAGTAAATTAAAAAATAATTCATGTTAAATATGTATACTTTAACATAGACTTACTATACCAAAAAGCGTTATTATTATTATTATTATTTATAAATAGGGCCCAGATTTGTATGCAAATGCATATTCTTCAACAATTCAATTAAAATAATTTCAATCAAAAATATTGACGTTTTGTAATGTGTAAATTCTACTGTTAATTTTTGTTTTACATATTTCTGGATAGTTCCAGTTAGTTATAATCTTAAATTTGGGTCGTTTTATTTAATAGTAAATATACATACTTACCTTAGTTATTAGTATTTATACATTGACTAGGATATGAGTACATATAAGGTAACATAGCTGCAGCTTTAAGAAAGTGCCCATATTTAGCCTATTGTAAGGTTCCATTTTTATGAAAGAACCCAATATTAATATACTAAAAATATTGTTTTATGATTTTATTATTGAAATTGTTTCAAAATATCTATTAGAATATATGATATAATACTAATAATATTGTAATAATACTTCTATTATTTTTGGTTTTATAAGAAACAAACTATCTGTGTGGTCTCGGGTTAGAATAAGATCACGGGTTATTCCCCCTGTTGTAAAAGGCGACTAATAGGAATACCGAAAACTCCCGGTATAAGGAGACAAATCTACGAAGCCAACGGTCTGTGGAGCGGATGAGCTGAGTCAGATAGGGCAATCTCTTGCCCTCAAGGTGGGAAACTGCCTTGAAAGGGCGGAAGAACCAACTAGTATGGTCAACGGCTGGAGAATGCAGAAGGCAAGAGGAATACCACTGCATTAAAGATCCTACAGATTCCCTAACCCTGATAATTATAATGTCTATGTCTTATAACTTTTTGAATCCTACTGATCATGGGCTTCGGAACCCAAGATCCGGCAGGGGAGGACCTGTGGCCTCCCAGGTCGTCAGCCAACGAAATCCTTGGGACAAAAACAACAATAACAATTGCAAATTTAATATTGGTACATGGAATGTTAGGACAATGCTCAAGCCTAGTAAAATTGAAGACATTTCACAACAAATGATAAATAAAGAACTAGATATTTTAGGCATCTCTGAGACAAGATGGTCAGGAAACGGTGATTACACCAAGAATGACTTGAGAATAATTCATAGTGTGGGTGAGAAGAGAGGCAGTAAAGGCGTAGCGATTATTCTGAGAGATAAATTGAAAAATAATGTCCTCAACACTTTCCATGTGAATAAAAGAATCATTATGATTAAGCTACAAGCCCAACCCACAGATATGTACATTATACAAGTGTATTTCCCAACAACAAGCTGTGAGGAAGAGGAAATCGAAATCATGTATCAACGACTTGAAGAATTGTTAAGAATAACCGATAATAAATCAAATGTATTTGTGATGGGTAATTTCAATGTTTCAGTCGGGAGTCAAATGACAGGGCATGAGTGTGTCGGTAAGTTTGGATTGGGAAACACAAACGAGAGAGGAGAAAAGATGATAGAGTTCTGTGAACAGTTTGAAATGATAATCACTAATACGATGTATGAAGTTCCGAAGAGAAGAAGGTATACGTGGAAGGCCCCTGGAGATAAGAGCAGACACCAGATTGATTATATTCTAGTTAAGAAGAAGTATAGGAACCAAATACGATCTAGTCATTCATACCCTGGAAACCAAATAGACAGTGACCACATTCTATTCAAAGCAAAGTGTAATATTAGATTTAAGAAAAGAATACTAGTCAGAAAAAAGAATTGGTGTCTAGAAAAACTCATAAACGAAAGAATAGCAACAGCTTTTTAATCAACCCTAGGAGAATTAAAATGGAAAAAGGAATCAATAATCTGGGAGAAAATGAAAAGAGATATTAACGCAACTTGCGAAAATTTCTTGGCAAAAACATGCTTGAGCCCAGAAAGCCATGGATGACCCAGAAGATACTGGAACTAATCAAGCAGAGAAATGTACTAAGGACAGTAGATTATGTCGAATACAAAAGAATTAAGAATGAAATCACAAACCAATGCCGTGAAGCAAAGGACCTATGGTTACGTGAAAATTGCAAAGAAATTGAGTACTTATTGAAAAAAAATAACACAGATAGAGCATATAATAGAGTGAGAAGCCTAGAATATAAACCCAGGACAAAAAGTAATATTGTCAGTGACAAATATGGGAACTTACTATTTGAAAATGAAAAGGTAGCCGGACGATGGAAAGAATATTTAGAAGAGCTATATGAAGGGGAAGAGATTATTGATGAATTGAATTATTTAGAACATGAAGAAGAAGTTAATCCTGATTGCAAAGGACCTTCTCTGATAAGAATTGAGTTTGATTGTGCACTGACCACACTAACCGAAAAAAAAGCAACTGGTATAGTTGACATACCTGCGGAAATATTGAAGAATTTGGATGAACATACCAAATCACTGTTATTTAAGATTATTAATGAGTGCTACGAAACAGGGAAGTTGCCAAAGGATTTTATAAAGAGTAAGTCAATAACAATACCAAAGAAAGGAAACACAACCAACTGTACTAATTATAGGACAATTATACTATTATTACACGCCTCGAAAATACTTCTTAACATCATTAAAAATAGGCTAAAAGGGAAAATAGAAGATCAGCTTGGGAAAGAGCAATTTGGGTTCATGAGAGAGAGAGGAACTAGGGAAGCGATCCTGGCCCTGAGACTAATAATAGAAAGAAGGTTGGATGTGAACCTTCCAACATATATAACATTTATAGATTTAGAAAAGGCCTTTAACAAAGTAGATTGGTTCTTGTTGTTTGGTACATTAAAAAGAAGAGGAATTGATTGGAAAGACAGAAGGATTATCCTGAGACTATACAAGGATCAAGTAACACTGATAGACATAAACGGAACCATAAAAGAAGCTAGGATAAGAAAAGGTGTGAGACAAGGCTGTCCCTTGTCGCCTTATTTGTTCAATCTATTCATGGAAGAAGCCATAGAAGAAATGAAAGAGGTATCCAATGGCGTAAGAATAAGCGGAGAAGAGGTACACAGTATAAGATTTGCGGACGACATTGCACTGGTGGCAGAAAGTGAAGACAACATGAATCTCATGCTTAACACATTATCAAGGGTTATGGATAAGTTTCATATGAAAATAAACGCTACCAAAACAAAAACAATGACAGCCCGAAGAGATCAGATATATATCAACCCAGTTATAAAATTGAACGACACTGTAATCCAAGAAGTCGAACAGTTCTCCTATCTGGGAAGTATAATAACATACAATAATACATTCACTATTGACATAAAAAAAAGAATAATTTTAACCAAACAAACATTCATAAAGAAAAACAGTCTATTAATTAGCAAACACCTTAACATCGAAACGAAGAAAAAATTCATTAAAACATTTGTGTGGAGTGTGTTACTATATGGATGTGAAACTTGGACTATCAGGAAAAATGAAAAGGACCGCTTAGAAGCAATGGAAATGTGAATTTGGAGAAAAATGAACAGAACATCATGAGTTGAAAGGAAAACAAATGAGCAAGTGTTAAAAGATGTAAACGAAGAAAGAAATATAATAAAACACATATTAAAAAGGAAAACGAAATTAATAGGGCACCTATTTAGACATAACACATTTATGAAAAATATCTTCGAAGGAAAGATCTTGGGGAAAAAATCTAGAGGATGCTCAAGAATATCATATTTCCAGGACCTCAAACGTCTCATGGAGGTCACAACATATTCAAAATTGAAAAATATGGCAAATGACAGAGACTTATGGCTATCACGACAAGGCAAGACCTTTAGATGATGATGATGATGAAGAAACAAACAGACGGATATTTTCAAATTTTTTCTATATAAAATTTGTAACAATTGACGAATTATTCTTGTGAGTAGGCTTTTTCTAAATTAACCATCATGAAATCTAAACTAAGAAGCATGGTGACACAAAAATATTTATATTTACTCATGTTCATTTTTGTTGAAAACATATTAATCTCAGAAGTTGACATTGTTAAAGTTATAGAAGAATTCAAAATTCTTTTACTGATAAAGAAAGGACTTAAACTATAGTATTTACAAATAGTAATATAATTATATTTTATACTAATTTTTATTTATTTTTTTAGAGAGAACAGAATATTTAAAGAGAGGAGGCAAATTTTTGTATTGCATTACCTACCAACAAAGTTTGCTTACATCTATGAATACTAAATATAATATATACTAAGAAATAATATCTTACTAGGATTTTTTAGAAAATACAATCATGTAAGTATTTTATATTTTCCCAAGCATTAATGTAAAAATTATTTTGTATTATTTTAAAAATAACAAAAACTATTTAATTAAATTCCCCATATTAAAATCCAAAAAAGTCTTTTGAATCAATTACCTAATTACAATAAGCAATGTATAATGTAGTTATGACAATGAGAAATTATAATAAGGGTTTTTTTTTAATTACTTTATTCACATTTAAAGCACTTAACACAAACTTTACATTGACTCATTGTATTATATTGTTTCAGTATTTTTTTAATGTTTCTACATTGTTATGGGTTATATCCTAGTATACTAGTTGATTATTCATTTTATATAACTTTTAATCTACTTATATAATAATAAAAAGTTTCTCAAAAATCATATATCTATACTTGAATTTTTATAATATAAAAATGCGAAGAATTAATTAAGTTTATGAATTATTTTTATTCATAATTTTATTCTATTTCCAATAGAATTTTGATTATTTAAATTTATTTTAATTAAAATTTAAAATTTTAAGTTCATGTAAATGTTAATGTAATATATCACAAATAACCATTATACATTTATCAATAATTATTATAATATTTAATTGATTAATGATTTAGTTACTTATTTATATATTTTACAATATTTAGAATGTTAAGATATAATTTTGTTGAATATAATTGTTGCCAATATCAAAAATAGTCTAGGTATATGTATATATATATATACACAACACAAAAGTTTTTTGAAATATATGCATAATTTTTTTAATTATTATTTTTATAAATTTTAATATGTAGAGTAGTGTAACATATATTTTGATTGATGAACATTATATATATTTGTAAAATATACGTTGCATTATTCTATATATTAAAATGTATAACAATAATAATTTTAAAAAATATGCATATATTTCGAAAAACTTTTGTGCTGTATATGATATATTTGCTAATGCTAATGCATAACAATTTTTGAAGGTTTGTTCTGTAAGGACAATACAGTTTTATATGCATGCTATCCAAATTAAGTTCAATGATATTTACATTTTTTGCCAATGTTTTCAGATTTATCCACGTGTATATTTTTGGGCTGACGTTTCAGACTCATTTCAAAGTCCATCCTCAGAGCGTAGTTACCTTGTCGAATGTTGTAACTATACTGCCTGAAAAACTGTAACTAACCTGCCTGAATAGGCAGTATAGTTACAACATTCGACAAGGTAACTACGCTCTGAGGATGGACTCTGAAATGAGTCTGAAACGTCAGCCCAAAAATATACACGTGGATAAATCTGAAAACATTAGCAGAAAATTAACAATCCATGAAAGCTTCACCACATTCAGATATTTACATTATCATACATTTCATGTTTTGAAAAAATTTCCTACTACTATACTTTAAACGAAATTAGGTTCATAATTCATAGCATTATTGAAGGAGACAAATAATATACAATTATATCATTTTCATTTAGTCTATTACTTTTGTAATGGTATACTTCATCACAAATTGTTAATCAATATTTTTATTTTCAGGTTTAATATACTTAAGTTAAGTTATGTAATATTTATCAATCAATTAATTACTAAGAGGATATTAATGAGAACAAACCTAAATTAAACAGTGGATACTAAAGAGGCACTAAACATAATAAGTGCAATTTATTTAAAATGAATAATATTATTTCAGGAAATATGTCTAATAATAATCAATCTATTATTAGTGATCTATCCAATTATAGTGTGAATGCAAATTATAACAATTTGGTTAAGCCAAATTCATCAGCCGCATCAATGATTACTAATTTAAGTGAAAATGCATTTGAAAATATAATCAAGAATATTAAAGCAGAGAATTTTCCTTTAGTTCCTGAAATAAGTGAGTTAGATGATGTTACAGAAATAATAGCAACATCTGTTAACAACCAAAATGAATTTGACCAACAAGAAGACAATATACCTATGCCCAAAAGTATTCCAATTCCATTAAATGAAATTACAAGTAACAGTGAAAAAACATTTAATGAAAAAGATATAAATGTCTCCAAATCATATTTAGAGGTACCTAAAAAATTAAAATATTTTAAGTTCGTGTAGTTTTAAATCTAATATTAATTAATTTTTATTTACATTTTATATTCATGTTATTTATTATTTATACATATTGAACTTATACATAAATATTATGTTAATTTTAACATAATCTTGATGATAATTTTTCATATACTACCATAAATTAAGATAATAGTTATTATAATATAGATTTTATCTATCTATCATATCTATTTTATAAACATATTAAAAAAAAAAGTTATAAAACAAATCTTTTACCACAATGGAAATAAATTCTGCTACCATATAAAAAATGTGATTACTTTTAGTACAATACTGTTAATTATTATTAACATATAAAAACATTTTTTATACAATTATAGAAAAATGTTATTAAAAATGTTTTAAAGCTAAAGACTAAAAAAATTACCCAATTATTAATAGAAATGAATTGTATTTTTGTTGTTTTTTATATATTAAACAACTGTGTGGAATGAGGATGTGAAACATAGGATTAGGTGTGAAGTGTCTGGTGTTCTGTGCAATAAGAGAATTCTAATGAAGCTGAAAGGTAGTTCTATAAGAGTGTAGTGAGACCAACTATGTTGTATGGCTCAGTGTTGGGTGGTTGACAAAAAATAGAGGAAAGAATGAGTGTAGCAGAGATGAGAATGCTTAGATAGATGAGTGAAGTGATGAGATGAGATAAGGAATGAATATGTTAGAGGAAGCTTAGAATTAGCGTCGATTGTGGATAAGATGAGAGAATAGACTTAGATGGTTTTTGGTTAAGGTAAAGAGAGAGAAAATTGGGAAGCTGTAAGAAAGGTAATGGAAGTGAATGTGGAAGGAAGATCGAAGAATAAATGGTTGGATGCAATTGGTATGATATGAGGACTGCTGGTATGTGCGTAGATGTAGAAGATTGGGTCAAGTGGAGGCTTAGGATATAGGTGGCTGACCTCAAATAGCTGGGATAGAGGTGGGGAGAAGAAGAAAAAACTGCTTAGAAGATATATTTTTTTTAATTTTTAGAGTACTTGTAGATTGTACATTTTTAAAAAAATCCTTATAAAACCAATATAAATAATTGAAAATTAAACCAAAAAAATTCCTGTTTTGTAATCAAAATAAATTACATTTTGGTATTTTGTTTCCCCTATTATAATAATCATATTAAAGTCTTACAATTTTAATTTTTATAATTATAATAGTATAATAAATAGTTAATTAGATATAACAGATAAAACACTGAAGTGATACAGACATTGGCCTGTCTTAAAAAAAACTCAAATAAACTGAATTATTACCCATAAAAATTTGTGTGAAGATTATTTAAAGAAATGGTATAATTCTAAGGTGTATTCTTGTTTCAAAAAAAAAAAATTAAAATGGTAAACTAAAAATTATTTTGTTTATAAATAAATATTTTATATTTAAGTAATATAAATAAAAAATAATGATAATTAATACTAATGTTTATCTATTGTATTGCCTTTATCACAAAATATTATACACTTTAACTGCGTATACGTAGTTGTTGAAATACGTATACGCGGTTAATGTGTATAATATTTTGTGATTTTTGGGTTTATAAATTTTTTTTTTTTTTATTATAAAAGAAGAAATTACAATCTGTGTTGCTAATAGCACAATAAGTAATTAGGATATACATAAAATTTAAAATTAAACAAAAACAAATCACATGAGTAGCTTGAGAAGGAGCCAGCCATTACTGGCACTCCTATTATAAATTTAAGTATAAATAGTCACAAATGCTCTATTATATTTAATTATAATACATATTTTTTTCTTTTTCAGAATTTTGAGAACATAAATGTATTTTCCAACCGTAAGTGTTATTTGAAATGCATTTTAATGGAACAGTTAAAATTAAGGAGTAATATTTTAAATTACTCCTAGTTTTTATAATTTAAAATTATAAATTATTTACTATTAATAAAATATGATTCATTATTTATCACTTTTACTCTGACCAGTTCCATATCAATCTTAAAATAGTTTCTTTACAATAATTTTGTTGTATCTAAATTAAGAAAAATCATTTATTTTTGTTCTTCATTTACTAGTTCTTACTTCTCATATTTGTTGAGTATTTTGAAAACATGCTTTAGAATTAATCAGGGGTATAATTCAAAATATATATGCTATTGCACTTGATTAAATTAATTAAATTAATAATTAGTATTTTTAAATTAGAAAAATATAATTAATTACAATAATGTGTTATTGATGATACCCATTACATAATAATGTGTATTGTATGAACACTTTTAAACTTTAAAAATTAAATTAAATAAAAATTATAAATTTGTATAGAAATTCTGAATAATGAAATTTTTATTTATTTTTTATTTTTCATCTTTGAGCAAGATAAAAATTATTTTAAAATATATTTCTTATATTTTCAAGATATTATTTACTTATTGTTGATCTAAACATGTATATATGAATTTTTTACAGGTAAAGTTAAAGATATAAATACATCATCACATTTATCTACATACCAAATACCGTAAGTACTAATTTATTTTTAATTTAAACAAAATAAACATGTTTTAAATTACAGATTATAATTTAAGAAATAATTATAATTTTTAGTAGTATGTAAACTTGAAATATTTTTTGAAATTTTCAGAAGAATAATTTCTAATACTTCCCATTTAAAACAAGTGACTCACAATTGTAATAAATGTTGTGTATGGTGTTCAAAAGCTTTTGCTATACTTGATAATCCTAATCATATTGGTCATATACGAAACGTTGAGAAACAAAATGCATTTTTAAAAAGTAATTACTTTGAGTTTTTTAAATATGTATGTAGTTATGTCTTATATATTAATGTATCATTTTATATAATACAAAAACAAGTAAATATAAAATATTTAATCATTATATTAATATTATAATAACTAAAAAAATGTCCTAATAGATAGTATAATAATTCTGTTGAATTATTTTATTTGAAATAATGTCATATTCATTATAGTTTTATAACATTTGATAATTAAATGTTTTCAGTTGAACTCTCATTAAAACTTGATTCATGCCTTTGTGATCGATGTTTTAAGTTTTTGAAAAAAACTTACAAATTCAATGAGACTGAAAAAAGAAAAGGAGTTCGTTTAAAATCACTGGATACTGTTGATATATCACCTAATATAATTAATAAATCAACTAATATGGTTGAAGTTTCACCTGATATATCAACTAATATGTGTAATGTACCATCTACTTCAATTTTATCAGTTAAACAAATTGATATGCTAATTAATAATGAACCTAGAGTAAGAAATTTGAACAAATATAATGATGTAAATATACAAAATAAACATCTAAAAAGAACTAGAAGTAGTAAACGAAAACCCCATATTGATACTTGTTGTGTACACAAATGTTCTAAATATTCGATGCATCAAATATTCATAGATGAATGTACAAAAATAAAAAAACTTTTTTCGATATTTGATTTTACTAATGTAAGTAGTATATATTAATATGTAATTATTCAAAAGTTAGATTAAAACTATTATGTCATTTGTTTTTGTTGCAGGTAGTTTTGATTCAAAAAATGAAAGGAAATTCTGACCAACCTAAATGGCCTTCATTAACTCTTTGTGTAGATCACCTGTGCATTGTAAGATAAATTTAATAAATATTGATAATAAACAAAATTGATCTGTTTGTTTTTAGATTGATTTAATAACGACATGTCAACTATGCTATAACAAAGTATATGAAAATTTAAATTCTGAATACTGGGAAATGTACGATCAATGGAATAAAAAATTGTTTTACCACAATATTCCTTTGACATTGCAGCCTGGTATGTTCATATGTACTACTTGTCAGAGTTATATGTCTGGAAATATTTCATTATCAACTATAGACTTGAAACAATTACAATTAAATGTTATAAGAAGGTAAATCATTGTAGGTTGTTTTATAACTTATCACAATAGATACTATATATATTGCATTTTAGATATGATCTACGTACAAAAGTATTTGGAAAATTACAACATAATATTTCAAATACATGTCAAACATCAAATGCAAATACTCCACAAGTCATTGCTAAAATGTTTAAGCGTGAAAATTTCACAAAAGTTCAGTTTGCGGACCCTTTAATTACTTCACTTCATTATTTTAGACCTGATGATAATGAACATCTTTTTCAAAAAAAAAAAAAAAGGAAGTTAGATTGTCATAATCTTGAAATAAAATTTAAGAAAAATGCATCTAGCCCATTCTTTAGTGATAATTTACTACAAACTGTTAAAGAAAATCTCAATTATGATAGTAATACTAATAATACAAAACAAATATCAAATACTGAAGAATTAAGTAACTCTTTAACATTTAATTCTCTATTGTTAGATATTGAAAATGAGAATTCTCAGACAAAGTCAAAAAGGAACTGTAAAGATATTTCTATTAATAATTTATATAAGAATAATAGAATCATCAAATTGATGAGCTTATTAAATAAAGAAGCCAATATTGTACCAACAATTAAACAAGAGTATGATGAAGACAATTCACACCAAAATATAATTGAAAATACTGTCGACTGCATTTTAAACAATACCCAAAGTAATTTCAATAATATAAATCGCCATGAATCTGGATCGAACCAAAACATTGGTACTGTTTGTTTGGATGTTGAAGAAGACATGTTACCAACTCATGTTAGTAGTATATTAGATAATGATGAGAACAATGTGTCTGAAAATGTGGTGATTGATAAATACATGCCAGTAACTACTAATTTAAATTCAAATCAAAATGTATGTGAAACCATGTATATAGAAAGTGATGAGAGTTTGCCAATGTTTACTAGTTATCAAACTGATAGTGAAGACAAGGAAGATGAAGAAACCGATCAATACATATCAGTGGCTACTAGTGTATATTCAAATCAAAGTGGATGTGAAGTTGAAGACATAGAGACTGATAAAAATGAATTAGTTATTAATAGTGTACGTTCAAATCAAAATGTATGTGAAGTTGAGAATGTAAAAAATTATCAGAACGAATTAAAGATTACCAGTGTCTATTCACAACAAAGTGTATGTAATGTTAACCAAGATAATGACAGTATGTATTTTAATGAAAATAATCAAAATATTAACATAGAAGATATGTTAGTTGATGAAATGGTATATTTAGACGAATCTGACTCTGATCATACAGTTACTGTAAAACCACGTAATATAAGAACTGATCCTGTAGAAATAAGAAAAAAATTACGTAAAGTCGTTCGCCAAAGAATTTCAAAAGGTGTGAAGAAAAAGCAAAATATTAATGAAACATTAAAAATTAATGATAATTCATTGTATGTGAATAAAAATAATATAAATTCCAAAAGGTCCATAGAAGATAATATTGTTAAATTGTATTCAAATAAGAATTTTAATCAATATTCAAATTCTGATTCTAGTGACACGCATAATGTATCTAATGATGAGGACGAAAGAACATTGATGACTGATGAAAACTATAGTACAAAAGGTGATGTTCCTATTGATGGAACAAAAACTAACGAACAAGAAATTCACATAGAGAATACTTATAGTTTGGGTCCTAATGTAGTAGGTCCACTTAGGTTTTATCGAACATTAAAAAAAATTCCCAATCTTTGTAATGAAGAAAATTCTTCTCAAAACGAAGAAAGTTCAATTGATGATAATTTATCTGATCATCGGATAATGTTGGATAATGAAAATATTTCTCTTGATGAAACTTTGTCCAATGGTGAAGTTATATCTGATGATGAAATTATAAATACTGATGAAGTTATATCTGATGATGAAATTATAAATAATGGTGAAATTATATCTGATGACGAAGTTGTAAATAATGGTAATAATGAATTAACTGATAGCGAAAATGTATCAGATGATACACAAAAGCAGGGTATGACAAGATATTATCAATTTCCTCAAGCAAATGAATTAACCAATGATAAAAATAATGATAATTCTTCTTTCGAAATTAATTTTGAATTAAACGATTCTCTTAGAGACATATATGACAGTTTATTAATTCAATTCAACAATGACCATTCAGAAGTATTCAATTATCTAATGGAAAACGAGCGAATGCTATATATTAAGGAATTAGTGCTTTCGGAAAACGCCAATACTTATGTATCCAGTTACTTAGAAAAACACTTAAAATTTTTATCCAGAGTGTATGGGAACCCTAAACACAATGAAGCCAATACTTCCTATTTACAGGCATCGCCTGCAAGAGTAAGAGAATACAGTCAACGGTCATTTTCTTTTGAGACCAATAACGTCACTACATCTAAAAGTCTAACGACGACGACCACAACACTTACAACATCTACATCGGTTGCACCCAGTCAAATGATTACATTTTCACCAGTTTCCAAGGAAATGACTAAAACAATTAGCCAATCTCCAGTAGATTTACAATCATCAACTGCCAGTGTTAAATATATATCTGTCGGTCAACCTAAGCCTAATGTTTGTCAACCTATTTTTCAGCTACCAACCGCTGTACGGTCCAAAGGAATGCAATTTATGCAAAATAAACCATCAACCATGCCATTGCGACCTAACCTCACTAACATAATTATAAGAAATACATTAAATAATAACAATAATAATAAATTGTGAATAGAATAAAAAATATTTTTTTTTCTTGCGATTTTTCTCATAATTACAATTGTTTTTTTTTTTTTTTTTTTTTTGTAACAATTACTAGTTAAATTAAATTATATAAAATTTAATAGATTTTAAAATCTCAATCTAAGTATTGATGGTAGTAATTTATTTACAATCACTAATATTTAAAAACACAATACTATTTACGTATTGTATTTTTAAATATTTTATTGATTAATATTATGTATTATTTTTCTACATTAATCTCAATGTTAATAGTGTTCTCTGTTACAGAGCAACAGATGAAGTAACAGAGTTTATTATCACTGTTGACAGTGATCCAAATTAGTATGTAATTTTATTTATACATTTCAAGTGTACTTATTTTTGATAAATTATAAAAATAAAAATTAAATAACTGAACTGAACCTATATAAGTTGTGTTTGTTAACTAATTATGTTCATGTTGCAAATGTTATGACCAATTTATAAAAACCTTCCTAGAGTTTACTTGAGATCAAGAGAGCTCATTACAATTTTGAATTTTAGTATTGAAAGTTATACATTTCTGTTAATATATAAATTGAGGATAAAAATGTTTTAAATGTTGTCAATTAATAATACTAAAATTTAATCGAGGATTAAAAGTTACAATATTGTTATTATTGCAAGCTAGATAAAAGTAGTACATAGTATTATAATATTTTCATTATGGTGTGCTATGTATATGTACAGTTTTTAATTTACTACCATTATTGTTGTCACTATTATTATTATTATACTGTTATCAATTTTTAAACAAATGAAATATGTAATATAATGGTTATGTATGAGTTAATATGGTGAAAAGGTAAAAATTAGTAGACTTCAAAAATATTAGCACAGCTTAAATAGAACATTGAATTCAAATATATATAATGGAATGTTAATAAGAACTGTTAGTTTAAAATAATTTTGAAATGTTTCCAATGTAACCAGACTCATATATGAAATTACTGATTATTTACAATATTTTAAATAATGTGATATTTTTTTATTAATCGTAATTATCATATGTAATATTGAATGTGAAAATTATTTAGTTTAGAAGTATTATCATGTAGTTGCAGCAAAAAAAAACCAACTGGAAAATACCAGGCAAAATTCCTTATTTGGGATTTAATTTGTTTGCATCCAAAAATGTTTTCATACATTGTAATAGTGAAATACAAATAGGTAACAGGGAGATCTATGTGATCTATGTATATATTACTATATGCATGACACTATCCCCTTTCTCCAAGAGAAGTATGTGGACCTGCACTCCTAGTGGAGTAGGCCTTTAATTGGAAACCAAATAATGCAATTGGATAATAGCAGATTGAAAGAATGGTGGTACTTTTTTACAATGTACCATAAATCAAACTAATGATATGTACATCATGATTAACTGCATAACCATTGTGTCACTATGGCCCTATTACTAAAAATGTAGGTAAAAAAAAAATATATATATATAAAAATTCACTACAAAATAATCACATTCGGAACTTATTTATTATTAATATATTGGAAATATTTCAACAAAATAAAAATTTAAATAAATTATTTTCCAATACAATTGTATTTTTAGAGTAAACTATATAATGTATTTAAATGTATTTCTCACAATAAATTTTATTAAACATTTTAAATAGATTTAATTTTAATTTAATTAATTTTGGTGCAAGAATAACATTCCTGAGTTCAGTCAGGTGTTCAATTTATTAAAAATACTTATGAAAAACAACCAATACAAAACTATGGACACAATTTTTAAAACAGTTTAAACAATAATTAAAATAGTAATTTTGTCAATGAAAAATAATACGATTGGTTTTCTTAATCTTGGTTTCTGGAGCTGCTATACTTAGTTGTCTTGGAAGAAATTTTAATGGAGTTGAATTTTTAACAACATTCTGGAATAAAATAATACAAAACTTTAGATTGGTAATAGTCTTCACATAATGTAGTCCATTATATTTTTATTTCTGAATGTCTGTACCATAAATAATGTTACTATATAATCCTTGATTATAAATTGAATGAAATCGCTATGTATACCTAACAAACATTGGCTTAGTTAAGATGGAAATTAAGGGAGTTAAGCCCTTAAAGATATTAATAAATATGCATGAAAATTGTAACAACTTGGAATATATTACACATAGACTTTATTCCCATGGATTCTATGCTTGAGAAAGATAGTTTTCTGTAATGTGCAGAATAAATATATATATATATAGATCAATGTCGGAACAAAGTTTAAGTAGACAATCTATAATTTTGATTGACAGAGATTTATCTATTATTTTAAATGTAGAAGGTACTTCAAATACAATCGCTGGGACTGAATATGGGTAATTAGACTACACTTTAGGTAATTAATAATTACAATAAATATGTAATTAATTAAGAATTAATAAAAAAAGTGATATTTATTTTATAATTGTTCCTTTTGTTATGTAATTATTTAACTTAAAGATAAATTAATAAATTAAATATTTTTTTATAACAAATTAAACAGCTTCACAATTATAATAATATGAGAAAACTAAAAATATATTTAAAAAAAAAATACAAGCCTCACAACTAATTTTTTCACTGATAATAGTTTAGATGCAAGCATTCCTTTCCTCCCCCCCCCCCTTTGATTCAAAGATCTGCCTACACTATTTATATAAGTATTTTTAAATTGCTCAAACAGGAATACATGCACAGTACCTTTCCAATAGTTCCACAATAGTTTTTAATGGAGAATTATGTAATATTTTCTATACTGCTTCCATAATTTAAATAGAAATTTGGTTGTATCTACTAATATATATTTTATAATCCATGTGAATCAAAGCAACAAATAAAAATAAATATAGAACCATAATATGGATTAAATAAATAAATGTGCAATTTATAGTTGTTTCAATGTTTTAAAAATATAACAATTACATACCAAATTAGTTTTTATCGTTTCTTTTGTAGTGTTTAAAACACCTGGTTTTGGTATGATGAATGAACACTGAAGCCCTCCTTTGATCCACCGATTTTGTTTTTGATTATAAGAACTACAACTTCCTGACTAATCAAAATGAGAACACATTTTTAATGCACAATAAAAATATGTATTCAATTAAATACATTTGGCTGTCGTTTAGTATGCTGTATATTTACAAAATATATGCATTCAGAATGCTGTCTATCCAATGTAAAACTATTACATCTATGTAAATATTAAAGATCTTTATAAAATAATAACTTGTAGTGCATTAAGTAATATAATATACAGTATAATATGTAGTAAATAATCCATTAAGGAATGGTGAAAATAAATTTCTACAATTTTAATGGTTTTGAGTAGATGTTTAATTTAGATTTTAACTTATAGACATATTGAACCCATAGATGTGCGCATGGGGTAAACATTCAATATGTAATATAATGTATGAATAATGCAATCTATAAATAAATGAATTGGTGTCTGTCTGTATGTATGTTATCGATGCCTGACCATACCGCTGGATGGATTTTTTTGATAGTTTTTTCCTACGTACTCGGCGTGGTCCAAGGATGGTTTTTGTCTCTTAAAAGTTTTCAAAACCCGGCTCCTTAAATGTTTCAAAATCTGGCACCGGTAAACCAGTGGTCCTTCGCAACTACAAGTTGTTTACCTTTCGCCGTAACTATGGGTGTGACGTCAAATGGCGGGGCAATCAAGGGCAACCGTCATATATTTTTTATAAAGTTTCTGGCGTGGTTTTTTATTAGTTTGTGATTAGAAAATACAATTTCTCAGTTTTCGTGGGTAATTAGTGATTTTTCGCCTTGCAATGGTGTAGGTAGTTTGCGTGTAGTAGCAATGAGGTGTGTTACCCTGGCATCGCCACTTTAGAAATTTCAATTTTTTTTTTACGTCATTAATTGTACGATAATTTTTACCGATTTGTACCACCAATCCCCGAATTTGTGCCCTAAAATTTCACCGAGAAATATCAATTTTTACTTTGCGGGTGCCAGGGTAACGTTATTACCCGTAATTTAAATTACAAATATATTAATGAAATATTATTTGTGTTAGTTCTAAGAAGAACCTAGGTAAATAATTACAATGGTAACAATGAAAATAATATTTTATGATATTAAATATAATTACAGTGACATGATATATTATATGATAAATTATAGTTACCAAGTACAAAAATATACGTATATTATTACATTATCATAAATGTAAACGCCGGGCCTGCTGTAAACAAAAAGTGCGTATTGAGGGGTTTGGGATGGACTTTACGATTTTTTGGTGGTTACAAATTATTATAAATGATATTACATAATTATATGCCAATTGCAGAAATCTAAAACTCAAATTTCCCTATGACAAAGCCGGGGTGACGTCACTCTGGGCCTTTTTTTTTTTTTTTTTTTTTTTTTTTTTAATCGGCGTTTACGTCACTCTGGGCCTACCATAATGAAACCCATTTTCAAGGGGTTTAGGGTTAGTTAAAAAAAATTATGGTTGTTACAAATAACTACAAATGATATTATATAATTTTGAATACTTTTTATTCGAAATCGAAAATGACAGGCCAGGATGACGGACCTAAAACTTTCTTTAGTAAAAATTATTAAAAATATCATATATTAATATCATTAAAAATAATGAAAAATTTACCAAATATGATATATTATAAATATAAAAGTTTGACGGTAATCAAAATTTTATTTCATAGGACTTAATTTATCAACATCGTTGATGAATGCACATAACATACCTACAAATAATATTACACAAAACTAAATAGAGGAATTACACATTTCATTAGAGGATATACTAAAAGTGAAAGACTCAATATTTTTTCTTAGAGAAACAGTAATTTCTCTAAAATACAGAGATCTGGTATTAGAATTAAAACAGGCGAATGAACTGCGTACTCTTATTAGCCTAATGACAAATGGGAAATATATGATGATTTGTTAAAAAAAGTATTAATAACTAGCACAAAAAAAAGGTTAACGCCGAAATTTTAATTTATACAATTTACAATAAAAATAATAATTATGTATTTATTGATAAAAGTATAATCTAGTTTTATATGATCATAGACTACAATGTAATTTTACAATAACATATTTAATAAATATTTTTCAGGCTAATTTTACTTTAAACATTTTAGGATTGGTTATACAATATAATAAATAATAGTCAATAATTAATAAATCAATATATATGATCACGATGTAGAAAGAAATAGGTGAAAAATTAAAGTTATAAATAGGCGATTTCATAAATACGCATAATAGAAAGTGAGCCAGGACAGTCATGCACTTAATCGCTGTTTCTGATCAGGGCTTCCAAAAAATTTCCCGCATAAAATAATTTCAAAACCTCTATTAATAATTTTTATACAACACATGATAGCAATAACGTATTTTCAGGGGGGGAGCCATTCGAGGCTACTGAACCTCCTCCCAAAACGAAAACAAAAATAGATAAATGTTTGATTTACTGCGAAATATACATAATTTAATGTAATAACATTAGTATTATTATAAATATATAATTATTAAAACAAATTGTTACAAATTATAGTACAATTAATAGCATAAAAAAAATCAGAATCGATCCATTATGTAAAAAGTAGGGTGCCAGGGTAACGGGTACTACCCAGGCACACGCAAAGTAAAATCGATATTTCTCGGTGAAATTTTAGGGTACAAATTCGGGGATTGGTAGTATTATTGGTAGAATTACAATTAATGGCGTAAAAAAAAATTAAAATTTCTAAAGTGGCGGTGTCAGGGTAACGCACCTGTAGCAATGGTAATGTAATTTAATATTTAATATTCATATTTATTGTACGTATAAAATAATGTCATACTTAAGCACGTATCTATATATTTCATTAAATAATAAATCATTTATCACTTTTGGTACTTTTTAGGTTAGAAACGAATTTCTCTCAATTATAAAATCAAAGCTGGAGTTCCCCAAGGATCAGTCTTAGAACCAACCCTTTTTTAATATTTACTGTTACGATATCCCCAATCCTCCTAACTCCCAACTGACAATGTTCGCGGACGATACAACAATTCTTACGCAAGATAATACTATTGAATCCGCAATCCAAAAACTACAATCTTTGTTAAACGAAATAACTACCTGGTTCATTAAATGGAAGTTGAACATAAATCCAATAAAAAGTGTGACTAAAAATATTCACCCTAATGAGATACAAAGACCCCAGAAACATTTATATAGACTACCAAGTTATACAATGGAATAGTAAAGACAACTCTGTCAAATACCTTGGCTGTTTTCTAGATGAAAAATTAACATTCAATATCCACATAAACAAAAAACTTATACAGGGATATGCCAGGATGATAATTCTCTACCCCTTAGTCAATTCCAAATCTACACTCCAAATCAAGTCATCTCTACTTCTATACACCTCAATTATCAGGCCACTGATAACCTACTCGTGCCCTGTTTGGGCATCAGCTTCATCTACTAAAATAAATAAAATCCAAGTTCTACAAAATAAATTTCTAAGAATATGCCTTAAAGCACCATGGTTCATGAGGAATCGTCATATACATAATGCCACAGGAATGCCTCTCAAACATCTAGATTAAAACTAAATTCAAAAACTTCCACGCCAAACTAAAAGGCTCGGACGGAGCCTGTCATTACATTATAGGAAGGAAAACCCACAACAGACGTCTACATCCTCGACTACCGCAGGATATTCTCCTAACGAACACCGAAGAGTCCTTATAAGATAATGGAAATCAATACTAAATAAAAATAAGAATAATTAAATATAATCATTACTATTGCTGTAATTACCATTTTCATTAACAAAACATAAATGTTGTAATAATTTTTATTATCAATAGCCTTTAGTTAGCTTTAATTATTATTGATATGGCTGTATAAAAAAAAGAAAAAAGTTGTAATAACACGCGATGTGTTGAAACATTTTAAACTTCAATAAATTAAAAAGAAAAAAAAAGGGTATTTACGGGAAAGTACTGTATTTCAAACATCTGTCCCGTTTACTTTTTATAATAAAAAAGATATTAACATTATCAATTATTATAATTTTTTTGACTTTTTTCGTTTGAGTCTGCACTGTAAAATATAATCATATCTGATAAAATTGTAACAACTATTATATAACTCCTGATGTTTTATGAACATTTCTATAGATTTTTAGAAAAACTCAAAACTTTTGTGCAGGAGGCATTTTAATCTTTACAAATAGTATTATAATTGAATTTAAATTAAAAAAGTAAAATATTTTGTAAATAAATATATTTTTTTTAGAGAACAGGACTTGTTAAAATAGGGGACAGGGGAACCAATTTTTTGTATTACAAAATCTGCCAATTAAATCTACACACACCTATGATTGAACTCTTAGAGTTTATGATAGAATATCAAATGAAAGCCATAGATTTAAATTTAAAAAATATAACTTTATACTTTTGAGTTATGGGACGACGTAGCAGGATCGATGTGTTGTATCAATGCAGATAATTCTCTATAAAAACAAAAAAAACAAAATATTTATATATACAGGGTGTTTGGTCATAAATGTGACAAACTCCGAGAAATGATTTTACACCTCAAATGCAATAAAAAAGTTGCTCTTGACCCCTGTCCAACTCTCAAGTATAAGGGAGATATTCAGGTTTTCTTTATTTTTTGAAGAACACGAGTTTTTTTTCGTAAAGACGCTCATATCTCCCAAGCTATTGATCCTAGAGCAAATTTAAAAAAACCTTTAAAAAGCTTATTAAGTTTTCATGAAGACACCATCAAATACTAAGTTCTAAAGACATTATTTATAATGTTGTAATGATAGCAATTTTAAAAAATTTCAAAAGTTTTCAATTTTATCTTACGAACTCAATTTTCTAGCCTAAGCTTGTCAGATTTCACACAAATTTCTCCTTTTAATAAGCTCTCTAACGATATATTCATTTTTGCAGTTCCGTTTTGATTTGTTAAAGAAATTGAAGTAGAAAGGCAAAAATTCGTAGGGTGTAGAAGAACGGGGGAATAGGTGATGAAAATGTTAACTTTAATAACAAAATAAATAAAACTTTATTGAAAGTAGAATTAATAGTGTAAATTATATTTTCACTATATTAATTATATTTAGGATTTAATTAAGGTTAACTTTAATTCAGTTGCTGCTTGAAGTGCTCATCTCCTTGTCTTAGGCAAGCTCGTGCACGCCGCCTCACTTGCCGAACAGTTACTCCGAAGCTCATTACTTGTTGTAGTTCAATAGTGGTTCAACTTCCTCAATCCTGGTTCTTAACTCCTCGACAGTATGTACCTCTTGTGAATAAAATAAGCTTTTCAGGAAACCCCAAACAAAAAAATCAAGCGTGTTCAAATCGGGTGATCTTGGGGGCCATGGAATCCGTCCACCACGACCTATCCATTCAGGATAAGTATTATTTAAATGCTCATGGACAGTCTGAGTAAAGTGAGGAGGAGCTCTATCATGTTGAAAAATCATTCTTTGTTTAATATTCAATGGCACATCCTCCAGAAGGGTGGGCAAGTTATGTTGTAGGAAACGTAAATAATCATTACCTCCTAATTTTACGGGCAAATCAATGAACGGTCCCACAGTCAAATTTCCAATACAACCAATCCAAACATTGATTTTGAACCGCCATTGGAATCGTTGTTGACATATCAAGCGAGGATTTTCCGCTGCATAATAGTGACGGTTGTGCACGTTGAACCCACCCTCTCTGGTGAATGTAGACTCGTCGGTCCACAAGATTCGTCGAAAAAATTGAGGATCCTCGACGTCATTATACAATAACCACTTGCAAAAATGTACACGTTGTTGGTTATCCGTATCTTCCAGTCCTTGAACTCTTAAAAAATGGTATGGAAGAAGTCCTTCCTGTCTAAGAACATATCATACTTTCCATGGGGAAACATCAACCCTAATCGCTACCGTCTGAATACTGGTCTCGGGATCTCATCGCACATCATCTAGGATATCTTCATCGACGTCTTCAATCCTTCCGGGCTCTCTCCTTGCGCGCAAAAAAGTTCCTCTTTGTCTCAGGTTTTGATGAATCCTTGTAAAAGTAGATGGTGAAGGAAGTGGTCTACCCCTGAACCGTTGACCGTACTCCCTCTGAGTATCTTGTGCATTGCCATTACAAAACCCATAAAGATAATGCATGTCTGCCAGATGTTCGTTCGGATATGTTGGAATAATGAAAGGCCTCCTCGCAACAGACACTAACACAACAACTTCTCCAGTAGAACTGAATGAAAATCAAGTCAGACTCGAATGATAGAAAGATAGACAAGCAGACGGTTGGTTTTCCAGGAAATTTCAAATGAAACTAAGAAATAACGCTCTCTTCCCATCTCACTAGCTTTTGGGTCTTTCTTAGAACTGTTGCAAGCTTAACATGGGGCAGACGGTTTTCCAGGAAAATAATGAACATGAGTATTGAGGTAGATTTCCTCGAATGCATAACCACCAGAAGTACCAGAAACTAGAAATACGCAAAGCTTACAGATCAAAATTTTTATTACCTCTTCCCCGTTCCTCTACATCCTACGTATTTTTACTTTTCAACTTGAATTACTCCATTAAGTCAAAAGGAAACTGCAAAAGTGAATATACCGTTAGAGAGCTTATTGAAAGGAGAAATTTTTGTGAAATCCGACAAGCTTAGGCTAGAAAATTGAGTTCGTAAGATAAAATTGAAACCTTTTGAAATTTTGAAATTCGAAATTTTTTAAAATTGCTATCATTACAACATTATAAAAAATGTCTTTAGTACTTAGTATTTTATGATGTCTTCATGAAAATTTAATAAGCTTTTTAAAGGTTTTTTTAAATTTGCTCTAGGATCAATAGCTTGGGAGATATGAGTGTCTTTACGAAAAAAATACTCGTGTTCTTCAAAAAATAAAGAATACTCGAATATCTCCCTTATACTTGAGAGTTGGACAGGGGTCAAGAGCAACTTTTTTGTTGCATTTGAGGTGTAAAATCATTTTCCGGAGTTTGTCACATTTATGACCAAACACCCTGTATATGTTGGCAGCATGCAAATAATTTAAAATTATGTATAATAGAATAATATTGATGAATTAGGAATTAGAACTTAAAGAATGAAAAATCCTTAATTAGAAATTAATGTCAATCTTACTTTTTACAGTTACTGTATAAACCAATTTTGTTTATATGTCTTATAACCTCTGATATTCTCATCTGTAACTTGGCTCTGGTTTGCTCAATAGTTTCAAGTTCAGGACCATAACAAGCATGTAAAACGCCACCAAAGAAATTTTTTGTGTCTATTTGTTTTTTAGCAAATCTAAAATATTTAAACATAATATATAATAATTATAATACATTAACATTAATGTACTATGATGCAGAATAAACCTTGCAGACTGTATCTGAACAAATGTCACGTGAAAACTATGAGTGAATTCTTCTTCATTTTCAAATTGTACTTGTCGAATACCCAACATATTTCCATAACGTGTACATAATTTTTCTACTTCGTCATACAAATCAACAGATGGTACACCTCTGATCAACAAATGTTGCGATTCATCATTCACCGTATAAACCTTATTATTATAGTCAATTTAAGTTTAAGGAATTTGAGTAATATATTAATGTCATAACTAAATAAGTACAGTATAATAATTGTATTATATATATATAATAACATAGATTATATATGAGTAAATAATATTCACGTGAAGTTCCAGTCGGATATTTTAATGGTGATAATAATTATCATATTAGAAACTATACTAATTATAAACTAGTGAAAATTGTTTGAAGATATTATAAGTAGGTACCTAATATTAAATATCAACAAATTTTGCTGATTAAACAAATTTATTCAAGGATACATTTTTTGAGGTCTGACAATCATTTCAATACCTTAATTGCTGTAAGTTTTCGTCCCTGTCTGTACTTTGGCCGATTTTCGCAATATTTTAACATGTTGTGATGAGGATATGACTTCAATGTCACCACTTCTATTTGTTTGGACATCGTAGAACGTAGGCATAAGTCACAACAACCAAAATAAGTTTGACGAACACGCTCAAAAATAAATAACGGCGACTGTAAAACCACAAACTAATCATATAGTCTGTGATAAAACAGTGAAATAAAAAAAAAAAACGGAAAATAATTCGAATTTTAATTTTTAGACGGACTAAGATAAGATAAGGAAAATCAATATGTGCATACAACTGATTATAATATAAAGTATAAGCCATAGAGTAATTACTCTATGGTATAAACCACAAAACATGTTCTGTGCTATGATATAATATCACACATTAGATGAATACCATAGACTTATTACTAAGATATCTTTATGTCTATGATGAATACAGATGGATCACTCGACCAGAGAACAAAAGAATTGCAAAAATGCTCTTCTGATTGGTTACTCCACAAATCAATGTAAGCGCACACGACAATATAAATTATTGTACAACTTCTTTATTATTTTTAATATTATATTAATAATGATTATCATATGCCGGTAAAAATTTAATGCATTTTAAGCACATATTTTTTTCCAACTAATATGTGAATGAAATTCAATTGAATTATAATTAAAAACAGAAAATGGATTTATTTTAAAAAATTCCATATTTAATTAACTAATTTACACCAAGTATAGATTTATTTGTCTACATGAATTCCTAACAAATGAACTTCACCACAAACTCAATAGAAAGAAATATTACTAACTATTGTTTTCTAATATTTTCTAATATTTAAGTGTAAAATTTAGCAGTCAAAAAACCAACAATTTTCTTAATATGTATAATTATTATTTTTTTTTAAAGTGGTGGACTTTTTTGTTAGCTACATGTTGTGAGCACCGTTGCCACCAAATATGGAGAGCACCGTTGTCACCAGTTGTTGTGTGCCGGGTTAATATCCCTGCCACTTGTTGTATCGACCTGTTCTGTTGAGTCCGTTGGGTCGAGGAATTTGGTAGTGTAAGGGTCCTGGTATGGTGAAATTACTTTACTCCGGAGATGTGGAAGTTAATAGAATTTTATTGAGTCGGTTAGTATACATATAAATATAAATTATCTTAATAATAGAACTGACACTGTATGTGTTGTCATTGGCGTGCGCAGACCTTGCTGGCTGGGGGGGCAGAAAAGTGTTGCCGCTTATCTATAAACATTCATTATAACCGCGGTATCGCTTGTGGTTTGTTAAAAGTTGGACTACACAAAATCATCGTGCACCGCGCACTCTATGTTTACATATTATTCATTATATAAAAATATAAAATTATATTATAATGTTTTTTTAAAACTATATTTGGAAGAAAACTTTAGCCCGCAGGAGGGGCAGTTGTCCACCCTGCCACCCCCGTGCGCACGCCTATGTGTGTTATTACATCGGAACACGACTATCGTCGCATATTCGAATACGACCGTGCGACGGCAGTCACTTATGCTTAGTTAGCATTCACACCGTATATGAACAAGGGGTTCATAACATGATACAATGTGTCCCATGGTGAAGTGACCAGCCAGTGTTATATGAAACTATACCTAAATTTATCGAGAAAAAACCTTTAAAAGGTGGGGGGTCTAACTCTTTTAGTTTTTTTTATGCGTAATTAAATTTTTTTTTTAATAAAAATGAATCTACTTTACATTTTTTGATGTATCTTCAAAAATATTCAACTTTTTAATGTAATTTTTTTTTTATTTTCAAGCTATTTTTATTTTCATTATTTTATTAATTTATTTAATTTATTATTTAATTTTATTTTTATTTATATTATTTTTTTATTTATATTTATTTATTTTTATTTTATTTTCTGCACTATCAAATAATATACATAATTAAGCCAAAATTTTTTTAAAAAAATTTTACCGAACAAAAAAGTAAATCTCGTTTAACTTTTAAAAATGTCCAAATCACTACCTCTTTTTTATTATTATTACTCTACAGAAAAAGACCAACAATATCATATAAGTTGTATTTTTGTATCTTTCATAATTTCCGATAAATACGCTGTTAAACCTATGTTATTTAATCGTCTTTTCTAAGAAAATTTCTTAATCGTTTAATTCTAAGAATATCTTTTAATACTAATACACTGGGTACCTCTTCATTTTATTATTTAGTATTTGTACAATTGTTCGAGATGTATGTTTATTAGATTTAAACTGCTCATATCTATTATCTGTCTAGTCTCTTGCTCTAACTTAGTAATAAGTTACTAGGTGTGTAAGTACTAAATAGTCTCAAAACGCATTCCTTTCCTCCCCCCCCCCCCTTTGATTCAAAGATCTGCCTACACTATTTATATAAGTATTTTTAAATTGCTCAAACAGGAATACATGCACAGTACCTTTCCAATAGTTCCACAATAGTTTTTAATGGAGAATTATGTAATATTTTCTATACTGCTTCCATAATTTAAATAGAAATTTGGTTGTATCTACTAATATATATTTTATAATCCATGTGAATCAAAGCAACAAATAAAAATAAATATAGAACCATAATATGGATTAAATAAATAAATGTGCAATTTATAGTTGTTTCAATGTTTTAAAAATATAACAATTACATACCAAATTAGTTTTTATCGTTTCTTTTGTAGTGTTTAAAACACCTGGTTTTGGTATGATGAATGAACACTGAAGCCCTCCTTTGATCCACCGATTTTGTTTTTGATTATAAGAACTACAACTTCCTGACTAATCAAAATGAGAACACATTTTTAATGCACAATAAAAATATGTATTCAATTAAATACATTTGGCTGTCGTTTAGTATGCTGTATATTTACAAAATATATGCATTCAGAATGCTGTCTATCCAATGTAAAACTATTACATCTATGTAAATATTAAAGATCTTTATAAAATAATAACTTGTAGTGCATTAAGTAATATAATATACAGTATAATATGTAGTAAATAATCCATTAAGGAATGGTGAAAATAAATTTCTACAATTTTAATGGTTTTGAGTAGATGTTTAATTTAGATTTTAACTTATAGACATATTGAACCCATAGATGTGCGCATGGGGTAAACATTCAATATGTAATATAATGTATGAATAATGCAATCTATAAATAAATGAATTGGTGTCTGTCTGTATGTATGTTATCGATGCCTGACCATACCGCTGGATGGATTTTTTTGATAGTTTTTTCCTACGTACTCGGCGTGGTCCAAGGATGGTTTTTGTCTCTTAAAAGTTTTCAAAACCCGGCTCCTTAAATGTTTCAAAATCTGGCACCGGTAAACCAGTGGTCCTTCGCAACTACAAGTTGTTTACCTTTCGCCGTAACTATGGGTGTGACGTCAAATGGCGGGGCAATCAAGGGCAACCGTCATATATTTTTTATAAAGTTTCTGGCGTGGTTTTTTATTAGTTTGTGATTAGAAAATACAATTTCTCAGTTTTCGTGGGTAATTAGTGATTTTTCGCCTTGCAATGGTGTAGGTAGTTTGCGTGTAGTAGCAATGAGGTGTGTTACCCTGGCATCGCCACTTTAGAAATTTCAATTTTTTTTTTACGTCATTAATTGTACGATAATTTTTACCGATTTGTACCACCAATCCCCGAATTTGTGCCCTAAAATTTCACCGAGAAATATCAATTTTTACTTTGCGGGTGCCAGGGTAACGTTATTACCCGTAATTTAAATTACAAATATATTAATGAAATATTATTTGTGTTAGTTCTAAGAAGAACCTAGGTAAATAATTACAATGGTAACAATGAAAATAATATTTTATGATATTAAATATAATTACAGTGACATGATATATTATATGATAAATTATAGTTACCAAGTACAAAAATATACGTATATTATTACATTATCATAAATGTAAACGCCGGGCCTGCTGTAAACAAAAAGTGCGTATTGAGGGGTTTGGGATGGACTTTACGATTTTTTGGTGGTTACAAATTATTATAAATGATATTACATAATTATATGCCAATTGCAGAAATCTAAAACTCAAATTTCCCTATGACAAAGCCGGGGTGACGTCACTCTGGGCCTTTTTTTTTTTTTTTTTTTTTTTTTTTTAAATCGGCGTTTACGTCACTCTGGGCCTACCATAATGAAACCCATTTTCAAGGGGTTTAGGGTTAGTTAAAAAAAATTATGGTTGTTACAAATAACTACAAATGATATTATATAATTTTGAATACTTTTTATTCGAAATCGAAAATGACAGGCCAGGATGACGGACCTAAAACTTTCTTTAGTAAAAATTATTAAAAATATCATATATTAATATCATTAAAAATAATGAAAAATTTACCAAATATGATATATTATAAATATAAAAGTTTGACGGTAATCAAAATTTTATTTCATAGGACTTAATTTATCAACATCGTTGATGAATGCACATAACATACCTACAAATAATATTACACAAAACTAAATAGAGGAATTACACATTTCATTAGAGGATATACTAAAAGTGAAAGACTCAATATTTTTTCTTAGAGAAACAGTAATTTCTCTAAAATACAGAGATCTGGTATTAGAATTAAAACAGGCGAATGAACTGCGTACTCTTATTAGCCTAATGACAAATGGGAAATATATGATGATTTGTTAAAAAAAGTATTAATAACTAGCACAAAAAAAAGGTTAACGCCGAAATTTTAATTTATACAATTTACAATAAAAATAATAATTATGTATTTATTGATAAAAGTATAATCTAGTTTTATATGATCATAGACTACAATGTAATTTTACAATAACATATTTAATAAATATTTTTCAGGCTAATTTTACTTTAAACATTTTAGGATTGGTTATACAATATAATAAATAATAGTCAATAATTAATAAATCAATATATATGATCACGATGTAGAAAGAAATAGGTGAAAAATTAAAGTTATAAATAGGCGATTTCATAAATACGCATAATAGAAAGTGAGCCAGGACAGTCATGCACTTAATCGCTGTTTCTGATCAGGGCTTCCAAAAAATTTCCCGCATAAAATAATTTCAAAACCTCTATTAATAATTTTTATACAACACATGATAGCAATAACGTATTTTCAGGGGGGGAGCCATTCGAGGCTACTGAACCTCCTCCCAAAACGAAAACAAAAATAGATAAATGTTTGATTTACTGCGAAATATACATAATTTAATGTAATAACATTAGTATTATTATAAATATATAATTATTAAAACAAATTGTTACAAATTATAGTACAATTAATAGCATAAAAAAAATCAGAATCGATCCATTATGTAAAAAGTAGGGTGCCAGGGTAACGGGTACTACCCAGGCACACGCAAAGTAAAATCGATATTTCTCGGTGAAATTTTAGGGTACAAATTCGGGGATTGGTAGTATTATTGGTAGAATTACAATTAATGGCGTAAAAAAAAATTAAAATTTCTAAAGTGGCGGTGTCAGGGTAACGCACCTGTAGCAATGGTAATGTAATTTAATATTTAATATTCATATTTATTGTACGTATAAAATAATGTCATACTTAAGCACGTATCTATATATTTCATTAAATAATAAATCATTTATCACTTTTGGTACTTTTTAGGTTAGAAACGAATTTCTCTCAATTATAAAATCAAAGCTGGAGTTCCCCAAGGATCAGTCTTAGAACCAACCCTTTTTTAATATTTACTGTTACGATATCCCCAATCCTCCTAACTCCCAACTGACAATGTTCGCGGACGATACAACAATTCTTACGCAAGATAATACTATTGAATCCGCAATCCAAAAACTACAATCTTTGTTAAACGAAATAACTACCTGGTTCATTAAATGGAAGTTGAACATAAATCCAATAAAAAGTGTGACTAAAAATATTCACCCTAATGAGATACAAAGACCCCAGAAACATTTATATAGACTACCAAGTTATACAATGGAATAGTAAAGACAACTCTGTCAAATACCTTGGCTGTTTTCTAGATGAAAAATTAACATTCAATATCCACATAAACAAAAAACTTATACAGGGATATGCCAGGATGATAATTCTCTACCCCTTAGTCAATTCCAAATCTACACTCCAAATCAAGTCATCTCTACTTCTATACACCTCAATTATCAGGCCACTGATAACCTACTCGTGCCCTGTTTGGGCATCAGCTTCATCTACTAAAATAAATAAAATCCAAGTTCTACAAAATAAATTTCTAAGAATATGCCTTAAAGCACCATGGTTCATGAGGAATCGTCATATACATAATGCCACAGGAATGCCTCTCAAACATCTAGATTAAAACTAAATTCAAAAACTTCCACGCCAAACTAAAAGGCTCGGACGGAGCCTGTCATTACATTATAGGAAGGAAAACCCACAACAGACGTCTACATCCTCGACTACCGCAGGATATTCTCCTAACGAACACCGAAGAGTCCTTATAAGATAATGGAAATCAATACTAAATAAAAATAAGAATAATTAAATATAATCATTACTATTGCTGTAATTACCATTTTCATTAACAAAACATAAATGTTGTAATAATTTTTATTATCAATAGCCTTTAGTTAGCTTTAATTATTATTGATATGGCTGTATAAAAAAAAGAAAAAAGTTGTAATAACACGCGATGTGTTGAAACATTTTAAACTTCAATAAATTAAAAAGAAAAAAAAAGGGTATTTACGGGAAAGTACTGTATTTCAAACATCTGTCCCGTTTACTTTTTATAATAAAAAAGATATTAACATTATCAATTATTATAATTTTTTTGACTTTTTTCGTTTGAGTCTGCACTGTAAAATATAATCATATCTGATAAAATTGTAACAACTATTATATAACTCCTGATGTTTTATGAACATTTCTATAGATTTTTAGAAAAACTCAAAACTTTTGTGCAGGAGGCATTTTAATCTTTACAAATAGTATTATAATTGAATTTAAATTAAAAAAGTAAAATATTTTGTAAATAAATATATTTTTTTTAGAGAACAGGACTTGTTAAAATAGGGGACAGGGGAACCAATTTTTTGTATTACAAAATCTGCCAATTAAATCTACACACACCTATGATTGAACTCTTAGAGTTTATGATAGAATATCAAATGAAAGCCATAGATTTAAATTTAAAAAATATAACTTTATACTTTTGAGTTATGGGACGACGTAGCAGGATCGATGTGTTGTATCAATGCAGATAATTCTCTATAAAAACAAAAAAAACAAAATATTTATATATACAGGGTGTTTGGTCATAAATGTGACAAACTCCGAGAAATGATTTTACACCTCAAATGCAATAAAAAAGTTGCTCTTGACCCCTGTCCAACTCTCAAGTATAAGGGAGATATTCAGGTTTTCTTTATTTTTTGAAGAACACGAGTTTTTTTTCGTAAAGACGCTCATATCTCCCAAGCTATTGATCCTAGAGCAAATTTAAAAAAACCTTTAAAAAGCTTATTAAGTTTTCATGAAGACACCATCAAATACTAAGTTCTAAAGACATTATTTATAATGTTGTAATGATAGCAATTTTAAAAAATTTCAAAAGTTTTCAATTTTATCTTACGAACTCAATTTTCTAGCCTAAGCTTGTCAGATTTCACACAAATTTCTCCTTTTAATAAGCTCTCTAACGATATATTCATTTTTGCAGTTCCGTTTTGATTTGTTAAAGAAATTGAAGTAGAAAGGCAAAAATTCGTAGGGTGTAGAAGAACGGGGGAATAGGTGATGAAAATGTTAACTTTAATAACAAAATAAATAAAACTTTATTGAAAGTAGAATTAATAGTGTAAATTATATTTTCACTATATTAATTATATTTAGGATTTAATTAAGGTTAACTTTAATTCAGTTGCTGCTTGAAGTGCTCATCTCCTTGTCTTAGGCAAGCTCGTGCACGCCGCCTCACTTGCCGAACAGTTACTCCGAAGCTCATTACTTGTTGTAGTTCAATAGTGGTTCAACTTCCTCAATCCTGGTTCTTAACTCCTCGACAGTATGTACCTCTTGTGAATAAAATAAGCTTTTCAGGAAACCCCAAACAAAAAAATCAAGCGTGTTCAAATCGGGTGATCTTGGGGGCCATGGAATCCGTCCACCACGACCTATCCATTCAGGATAAGTATTATTTAAATGCTCATGGACAGTCTGAGTAAAGTGAGGAGGAGCTCTATCATGTTGAAAAATCATTCTTTGTTTAATATTCAATGGCACATCCTCCAGAAGGGTGGGCAAGTTATGTTGTAGGAAACGTAAATAATCATTACCTCCTAATTTTACGGGCAAATCAATGAACGGTCCCACAGTCAAATTTCCAATACAACCAATCCAAACATTGATTTTGAACCGCCATTGGAATCGTTGTTGACATATCAAGCGAGGATTTTCCGCTGCATAATAGTGACGGTTGTGCACGTTGAACCCACCCTCTCTGGTGAATGTAGACTCGTCGGTCCACAAGATTCGTCGAAAAAATTGAGGATCCTCGACGTCATTATACAATAACCACTTGCAAAAATGTACACGTTGTTGGTTATCCGTATCTTCCAGTCCTTGAACTCTTAAAAAATGGTATGGAAGAAGTCCTTCCTGTCTAAGAACATATCATACTTTCCATGGGGAAACATCAACCCTAATCGCTACCGTCTGAATACTGGTCTCGGGATCTCATCGCACATCATCTAGGATATCTTCATCGACGTCTTCAATCCTTCCGGGCTCTCTCCTTGCGCGCAAAAAAGTTCCTCTTTGTCTCAGGTTTTGATGAATCCTTGTAAAAGTAGATGGTGAAGGAAGTGGTCTACCCCTGAACCGTTGACCGTACTCCCTCTGAGTATCTTGTGCATTGCCATTACAAAACCCATAAAGATAATGCATGTCTGCCAGATGTTCGTTCGGATATGTTGGAATAATGAAAGGCCTCCTCGCAACAGACACTAACACAACAACTTCTCCAGTAGAACTGAATGAAAATCAAGTCAGACTCGAATGATAGAAAGATAGACAAGCAGACGGTTGGTTTTCCAGGAAATTTCAAATGAAACTAAGAAATAACGCTCTCTTCCCATCTCACTAGCTTTTGGGTCTTTCTTAGAACTGTTGCAAGCTTAACATGGGGCAGACGGTTTTCCAGGAAAATAATGAACATGAGTATTGAGGTAGATTTCCTCGAATGCATAACCACCAGAAGTACCAGAAACTAGAAATACGCAAAGCTTACAGATCAAAATTTTTATTACCTCTTCCCCGTTCCTCTACATCCTACGTATTTTTACTTTTCAACTTGAATTACTCCATTAAGTCAAAAGGAAACTGCAAAAGTGAATATACCGTTAGAGAGCTTATTGAAAGGAGAAATTTTTGTGAAATCCGACAAGCTTAGGCTAGAAAATTGAGTTCGTAAGATAAAATTGAAACCTTTTGAAATTTTGAAATTCGAAATTTTTTAAAATTGCTATCATTACAACATTATAAAAAATGTCTTTAGTACTTAGTATTTTATGATGTCTTCATGAAAATTTAATAAGCTTTTTAAAGGTTTTTTTAAATTTGCTCTAGGATCAATAGCTTGGGAGATATGAGTGTCTTTACGAAAAAAATACTCGTGTTCTTCAAAAAATAAAGAATACTCGAATATCTCCCTTATACTTGAGAGTTGGACAGGGGTCAAGAGCAACTTTTTTGTTGCATTTGAGGTGTAAAATCATTTTCCGGAGTTTGTCACATTTATGACCAAACACCCTGTATATGTTGGCAGCATGCAAATAATTTAAAATTATGTATAATAGAATAATATTGATGAATTAGGAATTAGAACTTAAAGAATGAAAAATCCTTAATTAGAAATTAATGTCAATCTTACTTTTTACAGTTACTGTATAAACCAATTTTGTTTATATGTCTTATAACCTCTGATATTCTCATCTGTAACTTGGCTCTGGTTTGCTCAATAGTTTCAAGTTCAGGACCATAACAAGCATGTAAAACGCCACCAAAGAAATTTTTTGTGTCTATTTGTTTTTTAGCAAATCTAAAATATTTAAACATAATATATAATAATTATAATACATTAACATTAATGTACTATGATGCAGAATAAACCTTGCAGACTGTATCTGAACAAATGTCACGTGAAAACTATGAGTGAATTCTTCTTCATTTTCAAATTGTACTTGTCGAATACCCAACATATTTCCATAACGTGTACATAATTTTTCTACTTCGTCATACAAATCAACAGATGGTACACCTCTGATCAACAAATGTTGCGATTCATCATTCACCGTATAAACCTTATTATTATAGTCAATTTAAGTTTAAGGAATTTGAGTAATATATTAATGTCATAACTAAATAAGTACAGTATAATAATTGTATTATATATATATAATAACATAGATTATATATGAGTAAATAATATTCACGTGAAGTTCCAGTCGGATATTTTAATGGTGATAATAATTATCATATTAGAAACTATACTAATTATAAACTAGTGAAAATTGTTTGAAGATATTATAAGTAGGTACCTAATATTAAATATCAACAAATTTTGCTGATTAAACAAATTTATTCAAGGATACATTTTTTGAGGTCTGACAATCATTTCAATACCTTAATTGCTGTAAGTTTTCGTCCCTGTCTGTACTTTGGCCGATTTTCGCAATATTTTAACATGTTGTGATGAGGATATGACTTCAATGTCACCACTTCTATTTGTTTGGACATCGTAGAACGTAGGCATAAGTCACAACAACCAAAATAAGTTTGACGAACACGCTCAAAAATAAATAACGGCGACTGTAAAACCACAAACTAATCATATAGTCTGTGATAAAACAGTGAAATAAAAAAAAAAAACGGAAAATAATTCGAATTTTAATTTTTAGACGGACTAAGATAAGATAAGGAAAATCAATATGTGCATACAACTGATTATAATATAAAGTATAAGCCATAGAGTAATTACTCTATGGTATAAACCACAAAACATGTTCTGTGCTATGATATAATATCACACATTAGATGAATACCATAGACTTATTACTAAGATATCTTTATGTCTATGATGAATACAGATGGATCACTCGACCAGAGAACAAAAGAATTGCAAAAATGCTCTTCTGATTGGTTACTCCACAAATCAATGTAAGCGCACACGACAATATAAATTATTGTACAACTTCTTTATTATTTTTAATATTATATTAATAATGATTATCATATGCCGGTAAAAATTTAATGCATTTTAAGCACATATTTTTTTCCAACTAATATGTGAATGAAATTCAATTGAATTATAATTAAAAACAGAAAATGGATTTATTTTAAAAAATTCCATATTTAATTAACTAATTTACACCAAGTATAGATTTATTTGTCTACATGAATTCCTAACAAATGAACTTCACCACAAACTCAATAGAAAGAAATATTACTAACTATTGTTTTCTAATATTTTCTAATATTTAAGTGTAAAATTTAGCAGTCAAAAAACCAACAATTTTCTTAATATGTATAATTATTATTTTTTTTTAAAGTGGTGGACTTTTTTGTTAGCTACATGTTGTGAGCACCGTTGCCACCAAATATGGAGAGCACCGTTGTCACCAGTTGTTGTGTGCCGGGTTAATATCCCTGCCACTTGTTGTATCGACCTGTTCTGTTGAGTCCGTTGGGTCGAGGAATTTGGTAGTGTAAGGGTCCTGGTATGGTGAAATTACTTTACTCCGGAGATGTGGAAGTTAATAGAATTTTATTGAGTCGGTTAGTATACATATAAATATAAATTATCTTAATAATAGAACTGACACTGTATGTGTTGTCATTGGCGTGCGCAGACCTTGCTGGCTGGGGGGGCAGAAAAGTGTTGCCGCTTATCTATAAACATTCATTATAACCGCGGTATCGCTTGTGGTTTGTTAAAAGTTGGACTACACAAAATCATCGTGCACCGCGCACTCTATGTTTACATATTATTCATTATATAAAAATATAAAATTATATTATAATGTTTTTTTAAAACTATATTTGGAAGAAAACTTTAGCCCGCAGGAGGGGCAGTTGTCCACCCTGCCACCCCCGTGCGCACGCCTATGTGTGTTATTACATCGGAACACGACTATCGTCGCATATTCGAATACGACCGTGCGACGGCAGTCACTTATGCTTAGTTAGCATTCACACCGTATATGAACAAGGGGTTCATAACATGATACAATGTGTCCCATGGTGAAGTGACCAGCCAGTGTTATATGAAACTATACCTAAATTTATCGAGAAAAAACCTTTAAAAGGTGGGGGGTCTAACTCTTTTAGTTTTTTTTATGCGTAATTAAATTTTTTTTTTAATAAAAATGAATCTACTTTACATTTTTTGATGTATCTTCAAAAATATTCAACTTTTTAATGTAATTTTTTTTTTATTTTCAAGCTATTTTTATTTTCATTATTTTATTAATTTATTTAATTTATTATTTAATTTTATTTTTATTTATATTATTTTTTTATTTATATTTATTTATTTTTATTTTATTTTCTGCACTATCAAATAATATACATAATTAAGCCAAAATTTTTTTAAAAAAATTTTACCGAACAAAAAAGTAAATCTCGTTTAACTTTTAAAAATGTCCAAATCACTACCTCTTTTTTATTATTATTACTCTACAGAAAAAGACCAACAATATCATATAAGTTGTATTTTTGTATCTTTCATAATTTCCGATAAATACGCTGTTAAACCTATGTTATTTAATCGTCTTTTCTAAGAAAATTTCTTAATCGTTTAATTCTAAGAATATCTTTTAATACTAATACACTGGGTACCTCTTCATTTTATTATTTAGTATTTGTACAATTGTTCGAGATGTATGTTTATTAGATTTAAACTGCTCATATCTATTATCTGTCTAGTCTCTTGCTCTAACTTAGTAATAAGTTACTAGGTGTGTAAGTACTAAATAGTCTCAAAACGCATTCCTTTCCTCCCCCCCCCCCCTTTGATTCAAAGATCTGCCTACACTATTTATATAAGTATTTTTAAATTGCTCAAACAGGAATACATGCACAGTACCTTTCCAATAGTTCCACAATAGTTTTTAATGGAGAATTATGTAATATTTTCTATACTGCTTCCATAATTTAAATAGAAATTTGGTTGTATCTACTAATATATATTTTATAATCCATGTGAATCAAAGCAACAAATAAAAATAAATATAGAACCATAATATGGATTAAATAAATAAATGTGCAATTTATAGTTGTTTCAATGTTTTAAAAATATAACAATTACATACCAAATTAGTTTTTATCGTTTCTTTTGTAGTGTTTAAAAACACCTGGTTTTGGTATGATGAATGAACACTGAAGCCCTCCTTTGATCCACCGATTTTGTTTTTGATTATAAGAACTACAACTTCCTGACTAATCAAAATGAGAACACATTTTTAATGCACAATAAAAATATGTATTCAATTAAATACATTTGGCTGTCGTTTAGTATGCTGTATATTTACAAAATATATGCATTCAGAATGCTGTCTATCCAATGTAAAACTATTACATCTATGTAAATATTAAAGATCTTTATAAAATAATAACTTGTAGTGCATTAAGTAATATAATATACAGTATAATATGTAGTAAATAATCCATTAAGGAATGGTGAAAATAAATTTCTACAATTTTAATGGTTTTGAGTAGATGTTTAATTTAGATTTTAACTTATAGACATATTGAACCCATAGATGTGCGCATGGGGTAAACATTCAATATGTAATATAATGTATGAATAATGCAATCTATAAATAAATGAATTGGTGTCTGTCTGTATGTATGTTATCGATGCCTGACCATACCGCTGGATGGATTTTTTTGATAGTTTTTTCCTACGTACTCGGCGTGGTCCAAGGATGGTTTTTGTCTCTTAAAAGTTTTCAAAACCCGGCTCCTTAAATGTTTCAAAATCTGGCACCGGTAAACCAGTGGTCCTTCGCAACTACAAGTTGTTTACCTTTCGCCGTAACTATGGGTGTGACGTCAAATGGCGGGGCAATCAAGGGCAACCGTCATATATTTTTTATAAAGTTTCTGGCGTGGTTTTTTATTAGTTTGTGATTAGAAAATACAATTTCTCAGTTTTCGTGGGTAATTAGTGATTTTTCGCCTTGCAATGGTGTAGGTAGTTTGCGTGTAGTAGCAATGAGGTGTGTTACCCTGGCATCGCCACTTTAGAAATTTCAATTTTTTTTTTACGTCATTAATTGTACGATAATTTTTACCGATTTGTACCACCAATCCCCGAATTTGTGCCCTAAAATTTCACCGAGAAATATCAATTTTTACTTTGCGGGTGCCAGGGTAACGTTATTACCCGTAATTTAAATTACAAATATATTAATGAAATATTATTTGTGTTAGTTCTAAGAAGAACCTAGGTAAATAATTACAATGGTAACAATGAAAATAATATTTTATGATATTAAATATAATTACAGTGACATGATATATTATATGATAAATTATAGTTACCAAGTACAAAAATATACGTATATTATTACATTATCATAAATGTAAACGCCGGGCCTGCTGTAAACAAAAAGTGCGTATTGAGGGGTTTGGGATGGACTTTACGATTTTTTGGTGGTTACAAATTATTATAAATGATATTACATAATTATATGCCAATTGCAGAAATCTAAAACTCAAATTTCCCTATGACAAAGCCGGGGTGACGTCACTCTGGGCCTTTTTTTTTTTTTTTTTTTTTTTTTTTAAATCGGCGTTTACGTCACTCTGGGCCTACCATAATGAAACCCATTTTCAAGGGGTTTAGGGTTAGTTAAAAAAAATTATGGTTGTTACAAATAACTACAAATGATATTATATAATTTTGAATACTTTTTATTCGAAATCGAAAATGACAGGCCAGGATGACGGACCTAAAACTTTCTTTAGTAAAAATTATTAAAAATATCATATATTAATATCATTAAAAATAATGAAAAATTTACCAAATATGATATATTATAAATATAAAAGTTTGACGGTAATCAAAATTTTATTTCATAGGACTTAATTTATCAACATCGTTGATGAATGCACATAACATACCTACAAATAATATTACACAAAACTAAATAGAGGAATTACACATTTCATTAGAGGATATACTAAAAGTGAAAGACTCAATATTTTTTCTTAGAGAAACAGTAATTTCTCTAAAATACAGAGATCTGGTATTAGAATTAAAACAGGCGAATGAACTGCGTACTCTTATTAGCCTAATGACAAATGGGAAATATATGATGATTTGTTAAAAAAAGTATTAATAACTAGCACAAAAAAAAGGTTAACGCCGAAATTTTAATTTATACAATTTACAATAAAAATAATAATTATGTATTTATTGATAAAAGTATAATCTAGTTTTATATGATCATAGACTACAATGTAATTTTACAATAACATATTTAATAAATATTTTTCAGGCTAATTTTACTTTAAACATTTTAGGATTGGTTATACAATATAATAAATAATAGTCAATAATTAATAAATCAATATATATGATCACGATGTAGAAAGAAATAGGTGAAAAATTAAAGTTATAAATAGGCGATTTCATAAATACGCATAATAGAAAGTGAGCCAGGACAGTCATGCACTTAATCGCTGTTTCTGATCAGGGCTTCCAAAAAATTTCCCGCATAAAATAATTTCAAAACCTCTATTAATAATTTTTATACAACACATGATAGCAATAACGTATTTTCAGGGGGGGAGCCATTCGAGGCTACTGAACCTCCTCCCAAAACGAAAACAAAAATAGATAAATGTTTGATTTACTGCGAAATATACATAATTTAATGTAATAACATTAGTATTATTATAAATATATAATTATTAAAACAAATTGTTACAAATTATAGTACAATTAATAGCATAAAAAAAATCAGAATCGATCCATTATGTAAAAAGTAGGGTGCCAGGGTAACGGGTACTACCCAGGCACACGCAAAGTAAAATCGATATTTCTCGGTGAAATTTTAGGGTACAAATTCGGGGATTGGTAGTATTATTGGTAGAATTACAATTAATGGCGTAAAAAAAAATTAAAATTTCTAAAGTGGCGGTGTCAGGGTAACGCACCTGTAGCAATGGTAATGTAATTTAATATTTAATATTCATATTTATTGTACGTATAAAATAATGTCATACTTAAGCACGTATCTATATATTTCATTAAATAATAAATCATTTATCACTTTTGGTACTTTTTAGGTTAGAAACGAATTTCTCTCAATTATAAAATCAAAGCTGGAGTTCCCCAAGGATCCGTCTTAGAACCAACCCTTTTTAATATTTACTGTTACGATATCCCCAATCCTCCTAACTCCCAACTGACAATGTTCGCGGACGATACAACAATTCTTACGCAAGATAATACTATTGAATCCGCAATCCAAAAACTACAATCTTTGTTAAACGAAATAACTACCTGGTTCATTGAACATAAACCTGGAAGTTGAACATAAATCCAATAAAAAGTGTGACTAAAAATATTCACCCTAATGAGATACAAAGACCCCAGAAACATTTATATAGACTACCAAGTTATACAATGGAATAGTAAAGACAACTCTGTCAAATACCTTGGCTGTTTTCTAGATGAAAAATTAACATTCAATATCCACATAAACAAAAAACTTATACAGGGATATGCCAGGATGATAATTCTCTACCCCTTAGTCAATTCCAAATCTACACTCCAAATCAAGTCATCTCTACTTCTATACACCTCAATTATCAGGCCACTGATAACCTACTCGTGCCCTGTTTGGGCATCAGCTTCATCTACTAAAATAAATAAAATCCAAGTTCTACAAAATAAATTTCTAAGAATATGCCTTAAAGCACCATGGTTCATGAGGAATCGTCATATACATAATGCCACAGGAATGCCTCTCAAACATCTAGATTAAAACTAAATTCAAAAACTTCCACGCCAAACTAAAAGGCTCGGACGGAGCCTGTCATTACATTATAGGAAGGAAAACCCACAACAGACGTCTACATCCTCGACTACCGCAGGATATTCTCCTAACGAACACCGAAGAGTCCTTATAAGATAATGGAAATCAATACTAAATAAAAATAAGAATAATTAAATATAATCATTACTATTGCTGTAATTACCATTTTCATTAACAAAACATAAATGTTGTAATAATTTTTATTATCAATAGCCTTTAGTTAGCTTTAATTATTATTGATATGGCTGTATAAAAAAAAGAAAAAAGTTGTAATAACACGCGATGTGTTGAAACATTTTAAACTTCAATAAATTAAAAAGAAAAAAAAAGGGTATTTACGGGAAAGTACTGTATTTCAAACATCTGTCCCGTTTACTTTTTATAATAAAAAAGATATTAACATTATCAATTATTATAATTTTTTTGACTTTTTTCGTTTGAGTCTGCACTGTAAAATATAATCATATCTGATAAAATTGTAACAACTATTATATAACTCCTGATGTTTTATGAACATTTCTATAGATTTTTAGAAAAACTCAAAACTTTTGTGCAGGAGGCATTTTAATCTTTACAAATAGTATTATAATTGAATTTAAATTAAAAAAGTAAAATATTTTGTAAATAAATATATTTGTTTTAGAGAACAGGACTTGTTAAAATAGGGGACAGGGGAACCAATTTTTTGTATTACAAAATCTGCCAATTAAATCTACACACACCTATGATTGAACTCTTAGAGTTTATGATAGAATATCAAATGAAAGCCATAGATTTAAATTTAAAAAATATAACTGTATACTTTTGAGTTATGGGACGACGTAGCAGGATCGATGTGTTGTATCAATGCAGATAATTCTCTATAAAAACAAAAAAAACAAAATATTTATAAATACAGGGTGTTTGGTCTTAAATATGACAAACTCCGAGAAATGATTTTACACCTCAAATGCAATAAAAAAGTTGCTCTTGACCCCTGTCCAACTCTCAAGTATAAGGGAGATATTCGAGTATTCTTTATTTTTTGAAGAACACGAGTATTTTTTTCGTAAAGAGACTCATATCTCCCAAGCTATTGATCCTAGAGCAAATTTAAAAAAACCTTTAAAAAGCTTATTAAGTTTTCATGAAGACACCATCAAATACTAAGTTCTAAAGACATTATTTATAATGTTGTAATGATAGCAATTTTAAAAAATTTCAAAAGTTTTCAATTTTATCTTACGAACTCAATTTTCTAGACTAAGCTTGTCAGATTTCACACAAATTTCTCCTTTTAATAAGCTCTCTAACGATATATTCATTTTTGCAGTTCCGTTTTGATTTGTTAAAGAAATTGAAGTAGAAAGGCAAAAATTCGTAGGGTGTAGAAGAACGGGGGAATAGGTGATGAAAATGTTAACTTTAATAACAAAATAAATAAAACTTTATTGAAAGTAGAATTAATAGTGTAAATTATATTTTCACTATATTAATTATATTTAGGATTTAATTAAGGTTAACTTTAATTCAGTTGCTGCTTGAAGTGCTCATCTCCTTGTCTTAGGCAAGCTCGTGCACGCCGCCTCACTTGCCGAACAGTTACTCCGAAGCTCATTACTTGTTGTAGTTCAATAGTGGTTCAACTTCCTCAATCCTGGTTCTTAACTCCTCGACAGTATGTACCTCTTGTGAATAAAATAAGCTTTTCAGGAAACCCCAAACAAAAAAATCAAGCGTGTTCAAATCGGGTGATCTTGGGGGCCATGGAATCCGTCCACCACGACCTATCCATTCAGGATAAGTATTATTTAAATGCTCATGGACAGTCTGAGTAAAGTGAGGAGGAGCTCTATCATGTTGAAAAATCATTCTTTGTTTAATATTCAATGGCACATCCTCCAGAAGGGTGGGCAAGTTATGTTGTAGGAAACGTAAATAATCATTACCTCCTAATTTTACGGGCAAATCAATGAACGGTCCCACAGTCAAATTTCCAATACAACCAATCCAAACATTGATTTTGAACCGCCATTGGAATCGTTGTTGACATATCAAGCGAGGATTTTCCGCTGCATAATAGTGACGGTTGTGCACGTTGAACCCACCCTCTCTGGTGAATGTAGACTCGTCGGTCCACAAGATTCGTCGAAAAAATTGAGGATCCTCGACGTCATTATACAATAACCACTTGCAAAAATGTACACGTTGTTGGTTATCCGTATCTTCCAGTCCTTGAACTCTTAAAAAATGGTATGGAAGAAGTCCTTCCTGTCTAAGAACATATCATACTTTCCATGGGGAAACATCAACCCTAATCGCTACCGTCTGAATACTGGTCTCGGGATCTCATCGCACATCATCTAGGATATCTTCATCGACGTCTTCAATCCTTCCGGGCTCTCTCCTTGCGCGCAAAAAAGTTCCTCTTTGTCTCAGGTTTTGATGAATCCTTGTAAAAGTAGATGGTGAAGGAAGTGGTCTACCCCTGAACCGTTGACCGTACTCCCTCTGAGTATCTTGTGCATTGCCATTACAAAACCCATAAAGATAATGCATGTCTGCCAGATGTTCGTTCGGATATGTTGGAATAATGAAAGGCCTCCTCGCAACAGACACTAACACAACAACTTCTCCAGTAGAACTGAATGAAAATCAAGTCAGACTCGAATGATAGAAAGATAGACAAGCAGACGGTTGGTTTTCCAGGAAATTTCAAATGAAACTAAGAAATAACGCTCTCTTCCCATCTCACTAGCTTTTGGGTCTTTCTTAGAACTGTTGCAAGCTTAACATGGGGCAGACGGTTTTCCAGGAAAATAATGAACATGAGTATTGAGGTAGATTTCCTCGAATGCATAACCACCAGAAGTACCAGAAACTAGAAATACGCAAAGCTTACAGATCAAAATTTTTATTACCTCTTCCCCGTTCCTCTACATCCTATGTATTTTTACCTTTCAACTTGAATTACTCCATTAAATCAAAAGGAAACTGCAAAAGTGAATATACCGTTAGAGAGCTTATTGAAAGGAGAAATTTTTGTGAAATCCGACAAGCTTAGGCTAGAAAATTGAGTTCGTAAGATAAAATTGAAACCTTTTGAAATTTTGAAATTCGAAATTTTTTAAAATTGCTATCATTACAACATTATAAAAAATGTCTTTAGTACTTAGTATTTTATGATGTCTTCATGAAAATTTAATAAGCTTTTTAAAGGTTTTTTTAAATTTGCTCTAGGATCAATAGCTTGGGAGATATGAGTGTCTTTACGAAAAAAATACTCGTGTTCTTCAAAAAATAAAGAATACTCGAATATCTCCCTTATACTTGAGAGTTGGACAGGGGTCAAGAGCAACTTTTTTGTTGCATTTGAGGTGTAAAATCATTTTCCGGAGTTTGTCACATTTATGACCAAACACCCTGTATATGTTGGCAGCATGCAAATAATTTAAAATTATGTATAATAGAATAATATTGATGAATTAGGAATTAGAACTTAAAGAATGAAAAATCCTTAATTAGAAATTAATGTCAATCTTACTTTTTACAGTTACTGTATAAACCAATTTTGTTTATATGTCTTATAACCTCTGATATTCTCATCTGTAACTTGGCTCTGGTTTGCTCAATAGTTTCAAGTTCAGGACCATAACAAGCATGTAAAACGCCACCAAAGAAATTTTTTGTGTCTATTTGTTTTTTAGCAAATCTAAAATATTTAAACATAATATATAATAATTATAATACATTAACATTAATGTACTATGATGCAGAATAAACCTTGCAGACTGTATCTGAACAAATGTCACGTGAAAACTATGAGTGAATTCTTCTTCATTTTCAAATTGTACTTGTCGAATACCCAACATATTTCCATAACGTGTACATAATTTTTCTACTTCGTCATACAAATCAACAGATGGTACACCTCTGATCAACAAATGTTGCGATTCATCATTCACCGTATAAACCTTATTATTATAGTCAATTTAAGTTTAAGGAATTTGAGTAATATATTAATGTCATAACTAAATAAGTACAGTATAATAATTGTATTATATATATATAATAACATAGATTATATATGAGTAAATAATATTCACGTGAAGTTCCAGTCGGATATTTTAATGGTGATAATAATTATCATATTAGAAACTATACTAATTATAAACTAGTGAAAATTGTTTGAAGATATTATAAGTAGGTACCTAATATTAAATATCAACAAATTTTGCTGATTAAACAAATTTATTCAAGGATACATTTTTTGAGGTCTGACAATCATTTCAATACCTTAATTGCTGTAAGTTTTCGTCCCTGTCTGTACTTTGGCCGATTTTCGCAATATTTTAACATGTTGTGATGAGGATATGACTTCAATGTCACCACTTCTATTTGTTTGGACATCGTAGAACGTAGGCATAAGTCACAACAACCAAAATAAGTTTGACGAACACGCTCAAAAATAAATAACGGCGACTGTAAAACCACAAACTAATCATATAGTCTGTGATAAAACAGTGAAATAAAAAAAAAAAACGGAAAATAATTCGAATTTTAATTTTTAGACGGACTAAGATAAGATAAGGAAAATCAATATGTGCATACAACTGATTATAATATAAAGTATAAGCCATAGAGTAATTACTCTATGGTATAAACCACAAAACATGTTCTGTGCTATGATATAATATCACACATTAGATGAATACCATAGACTTATTACTAAGATATCTTTATGTCTATGATGAATACAGATGGATCACTCGACCAGAGAACAAAAGAATTGCAAAAATGCTCTTCTGATTGGTTACTCCACAAATCAATGTAAGCGCACACGACAATATAAATTATTGTACAACTTCTTTATTATTTTTAATATTATATTAATAATGATTATCATATGCCGGTAAAAATTTAATGCATTTTAAGCACATATTTTTTTCCAACTAATATGTGAATGAAATTCAATTGAATTATAATTAAAAACAGAAAATGGATTTATTTTAAAAAATTCCATATTTAATTAACTAATTTACACCAAGTATAGATTTATTTGTCTACATGAATTCCTAACAAATGAACTTCACCACAAACTCAATAGAAAGAAATATTACTAACTATTGTTTTCTAATATTTTCTAATATTTAAGTGTAAAATTTAGCAGTCAAAAAACCAAAAATTTTCTTAATATGTATAATTATTATTTTTTTTTAAAGTGGTGGACTTTTTTGTTAGCTACATGTTGTGAGCACCGTTGCCACCAAATATGGAGAGCACCGTTGTCACTAGTTGTTGTGTGCCGGGTTAATATCCCTGCCACTTGTTGTATCGACCTGTTCTGTTGAGTCCGTTGGGTCGAGGAATTTGGTAGTGTAAGGGTTCTGGTATGGTGAAATTACTTTACTCCGGAGATGTGGAAGTTAATAGAATTTTATTGAGTCGGTTAGTATACATATAAATATAAATTATCTTAATAATAGAACTGACACTGTATGTGTTGTCATTGGCGTGCGCAGACCTTGCTGGCTGGGGGGGCAGAAAAGTGTTGCCGCTTATCTATAAACATTCATTATAACCGCGGTATCGCTTGTGGTTTGTTAAAAGTTGGACTACACAAAATCATCGTGCACCGCGCACTCTATGTTTACATATTATTCATTATATAAAAATATAAAATTATATTATAATGTTTTTTTAAAACTATATTTGGAAGAAAACTTTAGCCCGCAGGAGGGGCAGTTGTCCACCCTGCCACCCCGTGCGCACGCCTATGTGTGTTATTACATCGGAACACGACTATCGTCGCATATTCGAATACGACCGTGCGACGGCAGTCACTTATGCTTAGTTAGCATTCACACCGTATATGAACAAGGGGTTCATAACATGATACAATGTGTCCCATGGTGAAGTGACCAGCCAGTGTTATATGAAACTATACCTAAATTTATCGAGAAAAAACCTTTAAAAGGTGGGGGGTCTAACTCTTTTAGTTTTTTTTATGCGTAATTAAATTTTTTTTTTAATAAAAATGAATCTACTTTACATTTTTTGATGTATCTTCAAAAATATTCAACTTTTTAATGTAATTTTTTTTTTATTTTCAAGCTATTTTTATTTTCATTATTTTATTAATTTATTTAATTTATTATTTAATTTTATTTTTATTTATATTATTTTTTTATTTATATTTATTTATTTTTATTTTATTTTCTGCACTATCAAATAATATACATAATTAAGCCAAAATTTTTTTAAAAAAATTTTACCGAACAAAAAAGTAAATCTCGTTTAACTTTTAAAAATGTCCAAATCACTACCTCTTTTTTATTATTATTACTCTACAGAAAAAGACCAACAATATCATATAAGTTGTATTTTTGTATCTTTCATAATTTCCGATAAATACGCTGTTAAACCTATGTTATTTAATCGTCTTTTCTAAGAAAATTTCTTAATCGTTTAATTCTAAGAATATCTTTTAATACTAATACACTGGGTACCTCTTCATTTTATTATTTAGTATTTGTACAATTGTTCGAGATGTATGTTTATTAGATTTAAACTGCTCATATCTATTATCTGTCTAGTCTCTTGCTCTAACTTAGTAATAAGTTACTAGGTGTGTAAGTACTAAATAGTCTCAAATCGCCAAAGTTATTTGATTTGCCATTCGCTCATATCGCTGATATGCACTTTGTACATGAATTTTGTAACGGAAATGCTCGCATTGGAATGCTGCAGTGGAAGAGTACAGACGCCGATATCTAGGTAGGCATGTTCTCAGGTACCGATCATTTATTTTAGTTCACCGGCATTTACGAAAATTTGGTTTAGTATCACGTCGTAATGAGCATGGCGTAATTTTGGATGCCGAACTTGAAGAAGAAATTATAAACATATTTTCAAGAGATCCAACTACGAGTATGCGGCGAGTATCAATAAGACTGGGCATACCAAAAACTTTTGTATGGAGATTGTTGAAAAAAGAAGGCCTCGGTCCGTATCATTACGGATCTCATAACTTAATTGTCGGAGATAAGGTAGCAAGGTCTATTTTTGTATGTGGTTTCTTCGTCAAAGCAGAAGATGTAGTGATTTTTTTAAATCGTATTCTTTGGACAGACGAAGCAATATTTACTAGAACAGGTATTACAAACCACCATAACGCACATGTTTGGGCTTTTGAAAATTCTCATGTTATGTGACCAACTACATTCCAACATCAATTTTCAATTAATGTTTGGGCTACGATGATAAATAATTTAATTATTAGACCATATGTATTACCGAATCAACTTAACCAAGAGACTTTTTTGAAATTTTTACAAGAAATACTTCTGTTATTTTTGGAAGATATGCCACTTGCATCACAACAAGACATGTGGTTGCAACTTGATGGCGCTTCTGCACACTTTGCTCATTCAGTACAACAATTTTTAAATACTCATTATTCACAATGGATTGAACGTGGTGGTAGAATATCTTGGCCACCATAATCGCCCGATTTGACACCATTAGATTTTTATTTTTGGGGATATATGAAGCAAAAAGTTTATGCTGTTGTCATTGAGAACCACACACAATTGTTGCAATGAATTAATGTTGCAACCGAAGAAATATGGCAAACTTGTTCTGAGGTTTTAAGAACCATTCAAAGCATGACATTCAGAGCTCAAGCTTGTCTGCAGTCAGATGGTGAATACTTTGAACATTTAATTAATTAAGTACAACACTTAGTTCTTAATACAAAATATTAGTTAATTGATATTGTGATGTTTTTTAATTTAAAGTTTAATTTATTATGTTTAATAATTTGTTAAGTACTTTTTTTTATTTAACTTACTATAAAAATACAATTATAAATGTATCACTTAAATTTTATTTCTCGTGGTTGTCATTAACCATGTGCAATAAGTAATTATAACACTAAAAATTGGGTTATGTTTAACAGCGTATTTCTCGGAAATTATGAAAGATACAAAAATACAACTTTTATGGGATTGTAGGTCTTGTCTTTTTCTGTAGAGTAATAATAATAAAAAAAGAGGTAGTTATTTGGACATTATTAAAAGTTAAACGAGATTTACTTTTTTATTCTGAAAATTTTCTTTTATAAATTTTTGGTTTAATTATGTATATTATTTGATAGTACAATAAAATAGCTTGAAAATAAAAATAAATTACATTAAAAAGTTGAATATTTTTGAAGATACATCAAAAAATGTAAAGTAGATTCATTTTTATTAAAAAAAATTTAATTGCGTATAAAAAAAAAACTAAAAGAGTTAGACCCCCTCCTTTAAAGGTTTTTTCTCGATAAATTTAGGTATAGTTTCATATGACGCTGGCTGGTCACTTCACCATGGGACACGTTGTATATTCTTATATTAATTTGTTTAATTAATTTCTGTATTTTTTACATAAATTTGTCTTTATATATATATATTTTTATAATACATTTTAAGTAATACCTAATTTATTTAATAGTTTGAAAATTCTTTTAACTTTTCTACAGATTTTTACTTAACTCATAAATGTTTATTATACTATTTATGTGTCTTCATTTGAAAATTATATTTTTTAAATGTATGTTTTTCAACTAATGTAAAGATGAAATAATTACATGGATTAGGTGAATATTATATGTTTTATTATAGTAAATTATAATTTAGTGGTCCGAACATGGTTGCTGGTTGGCTGCAAATTTCTTTCGGTGTTCGTATTTGCTTTTGGCACACATGATAATTCAAATAATGAGTTTGAAAATCTGTAATTAGAAAAATCTTTTAATAACACATACAGTTTATTCAACTATAGTACCAACATTTAACTTACATTCATATAAAACATATCAAACACAAATATTTTGTTTCTTTAACAGTTTAATTCATTCACTTAGTCCATCTAAATATGATTGTCCTGAAATTAAAAAAATAAGTTAAAAGATGATAAAATATATTTTTAGAAGTCCTGACAAAGACTGTTTAAAAAAATGGCTAAACGTTTGGTTCTGAAATTAGTCAAGGTAATTCACAAGTATAATATTAATACAATTGATTGACCCTGTATTAAATTATGTAGAGAAAAGAGTATAAAGTATAGACAAATTTAGAATAAATTATTAGACAAAATTATGTGAATATTGAGTTCCTAAAATTAAAATTTGTGTATTTATTGCAGATTTTGTAAAATAGCTAATTTCCTATTTTTTTTATTTTTTTCCGATAAAACATTTTTATTTAAGAATTTAATTGATGAATAAATCCTAAAATGAATAAAAAATGAAAGTAAATAATTTTTATTAAATTGAGGACATGGATGTTCGTATACTACATTGATCATACATTGCTTAAGTTTTTGACCCACACTTTGCTCATCAGATAACTTGGGAAAATATTGTACGAACAACGTTTCTAATTTATAAATATAATTATACAATTTTCAGAACATATTGTATTAATAGCTTTGTTAACATTTAGAGAACTTTTAACTAAAATTTCGTGCATGTCATTGATACAGTTTTTTTTGTCAGAATGTTTAAAATAATTAAGTAAGAATAATTTTTTGAAAGCCATAATAAATTAAAAAGGTTGGATTAGTATTATTCCCATTTTGTTGTTGAACAATGCAAAAAAAATTCTCAAGACAATTTTCATTTATACACAAATGTTTAAAACCCGAAATCACAAAAATTTTAAACACAATATCCATGTATACGTATTTCGACAACTATGTTGTCATCATCAGCGCGAGCTACTAATTTTGATTTAGCCTACATAATATACAGAACATACTGATTTTGTTGTTTTATGGGTTTTGAGAATTTTAAATCTTTCCAAAGTAATAGTAATCCAGATATAGAGACTAGCCAACCTTTTATAAATTTCATACGGTTTGTAACAACTTCATTATTAGATCTTTTGATAACTATTAAATTTGAAAATAAAAATTGCATTGAAGTTAAATGGTTTAGTTGAGCTTGTGTACATTTAAATGGTCTATTGAAATTCTTGGAAGTGGGTCTTCCGGAAGAATTAAAAATGTCAAAAAGTTTATCCATATCATTAAGAAATTCTATCGTATTTTTTGAAGAAAATTCTAATTTATTACTAGCTAGGTAAGTCTTCATACCTGCTACTACACTTTGGATAAATATTTGGGCTGCAAAAAAACTCATTTTTTCAAATGGATTAGGGAAAATATGAGAATGTGATAATTTGGGAGTTCTTAAATAACTTTTATGATCTTAATTGTAAAATGATATTAATTGCTTTTTTTCAATAAGATTATTATTAAATTTAAAATTATGTTGAAAAAACATATTCCTGGTTGATTTTAATAAATGGGGAGGATCAAAGATGTAAATTATTTACTGAACCTAAGAAAATTAGGACCCATATCTGTAACAAGACTTTTTACATTAAAACATGTTAAAAACTTTTTAAATGTTAGAAAATATTATGTCCTGTAAATCATAACCTGTGCAACTACTGGAAACTAAAAAGTATGATATTGGTTGTTTCCAATTAACATTTAATCCTCTAATCATACACACTAATGTATACTTAGTAGGATTATACATTTTATTAAGATAAGTGTGATTAAATCCTATTATTTCATCTTTATTAATGTTATAACGAAGCCTAGTTTTTAAGGCCATATTATTAATACAAAGGACATATTCTTTAAATTCAGCATTTATTTCTAAATGAAATTATATTGAAAAGAAAATCATTAAGTCTTGGTAATAGTTCGAATTTAGTAGTTACACGCTTAAAAGTAGGAATAAATGGCAATGAAAAAGTATTTAATGAAATCTTGTAGACTCTGGGTCTTAAAAAATAAATATTTAAGGCTAATTGTTTTATATTATTACTATACCTATAACCCTGTTTATTTAAATTTTTTTAATTAAGATGATTTTTGGCACTTATAAATAAACCAGGATATAAATACTTTTCACTTAACTCTACATAATTTTCTACTGTGTCGTTATTGGCTAATCTTTCACTTAAATTAAAAACAGATTTTTTTAAACGATAAATTTCCTTAACATTATACTTATTTATTACAGACATTTTTTTCTTTCACGGAGAATTTGCCGACAAGTACTCTGGCGTTTCATTACTTGAATCACTTGAATCAAGGCTTGATGTTGAAGCAGTATTTTTAACACTCACTACACCGAATGAAGAATTGCCACCTACACTAGCACAACTGATGTGAGATGTTGACACATTAGTTACAAGATCCTCTTCAACTTCAACTACAAATTAAAAAATTTTTTTTTTCATTTATATTATATATATATATATAATATATAAAAGAAATATACATTATTTTAATTTTATTACTTGCATATCATATCTAATATAACTATTTAACTTACAATTGAACAATGTAGGGATTGCATTGAATACAAGCCTACATTTTTTTGTGGAGTTCAAAAACATTTTATCTTCAAAATGCTTTTCACAGATCCTGTAACTAATGTTTGATTTTGAAATACTATTTGCTAAGTGTTCTATGTGGCAGTTCTTCGTCCAAATCTCACGTCGCTCAATTTCTTTTGGGTATCCAAAGAAACTTAAATTCTGAATACTGCTGGTACAACATTTCACGGAACACCATTTATTTTCGTTAAAGGATATGTTTTACAAGAAAATAAAAACTTTAATCTTATTACTTGAATAATCAAGAGGATAAAACAAAAGAGCAGTACATGTGCACTCGAAATCACAATTCACAATTCATTTTATGTAAACAAAAAACACCAACCGGTTATTTTACAGGAGCAATGTCTAAATTTTAGGTAAATATATTATACTATTGTGCGGTAACACTGATTTGAGGGGGAACCAATCACGTAATATTTTTTGTTTACATCGCGAGTGATCCATCTGTATTCATCTAATCTGTGGTTTTATATGTAAAATGATTGTAATGTGCGGTCTATATATTATAGGCTATGGATCCATCTGTATTCATCTAATCTGTGGTAGTATATTACATTGTCGCCAATATCATAACTTAAACTCAATGTAACCATTAGCCCTTGTGTCACCGTTAATTTTTTCCGTTGTCACGGTGACTAACAGTGACACTGTTGTCACGGTGACAAAGTAACGATGACGTGATTTTTTGCTCATCATTAGTGCCTATGCGTTGTTACGTTCGTGTTAGTGTTATTCGCGATCTTCGTTTTTATTGTTGTTCGTACTCCGGTGACGGAGTTTCGCGCACCGACCATTAGGGTATGTACACGACGACGAAACGCTGACGCCTACGTTTCGTCGTAAATTCTTATTTCGATTTCAGGATGGATCACGTCAATACGAGGAATATGTCTATCGGTTCTACGTATCGTAAAGGTTATCTATGACACCGTTTTTATCACCATCTTTGATGTATCATCGTAATGGTACAGTTGACTTTTCACATATTCGAACGTTTAAATATTGGTATTCTTATTAGTCAAAACAGGTTCGCATACGGAGTACGCATTACTTGCTAACGAGTCATTGGCAGGGAATAGCAGAAGGTAGTAATAGATTGTGGTATGTTTATGATACACGATGATACACAGAATGACGTGAGTACGACTATTCCATATCAGCTAATAGAACTGCAATTGACTCTTATAATAACAACGATTATGTGTTCAGCAGGACTATCACCTGTCGCTCCAGAAGTATTATATCATGTTTGGGCATCAAGGAAAGGACAATAAAACTGTGCGACGGCTCTTATGGATCCAACGCACAAACTAAGCTTGCTCTGGCATCACGTACGACGATGTGAGACGACAACCACGTTTGGCGGCGTTCTTGCTTGGCCAAATTGTCTGATTCGGATACATAAATATTTGCTGTCAATACTTATATGGATAAAGTCCGTATGTTACGATTACGTTGAAGGATGACGGTTAAACGATATTGTACGACTACCATACTTTTTTGTTGTAAAGCGCGGTTCATATAAATATGTACACTATCCATGTACAGTTGTATTATATTCCTTTATTATTATTCGCTACTCCTTTCTGCTAAAGGTTAGGTTACATATCTGTAAGTCTGGTGCTCTGGTAGGTCCTACAATAGGACACATAACCCTCCGACTGTCTGATGCTTCCGAAAGAATGTTGATCTGGATTACTTCCGAATTTTACATTAATTGATTGTATGCAAATACATACGGGCATTCAACAGCAAGGTGAGTGCATATCTTACACTAACAATAACATCGGGACTCATTTTGTTCGATAATTTCTCTAAATAATTTAATTATTTTATTATTATTTAATATTCTAATAAATAATTAAAATGTTATTTCAATAAACAAATTTTCTTTTGGTAATCTGAATATTTTATTTTATTATGTTTTCAGAATTGCATTGATGCTCAAGTGATTGTGGTACAATTGAATAATGAACAAATTTGTGTTAAAATTTTTATTTTTTATTATATTTTTTTTTTACCAAGCATGAAATTGGTTAACTATTCTGTTATGTTGTACAAAACATTTCAAATATTACATGTTATTTAAAAACATTGTTTTTCTCCTTTTTTTCTTTTGAAAGACAAACTTTATGAGTGTTACATGTGTCAAACCCTATGTATATAACTAACTGTCCATTACCCTTTACGACCAACCATTTCTAAAAATGCCAGTTTTTCTAATACGTTACTTATACGTACGATTAATAATATAATAGGTGTTTTCTTTTTTAGTTCATGAATCGTTTGGGTTTTAATCTTTTTAATAGGCTACCCTAACCCTGGTTAAAGTTTTTAAAAATTTGTTTTACTCCGTTTCGTCGTTTCAATTGACCCGGTGGTTGTTTCAACCAAACTTCACAAAGAATAAAAAAAATTTGTAGACAACCAGCGACCATATTTGGACCAATAGACAGCGGACGCCATTGTGTCCACCCAAGGTGAATAATAATTTCACTACCATTATCCCACTTGATAAACTTGCTTCCCAAAAATAAATCACACGCAAAAAGGATACAACGGTGAAAGGACTATACATCTAGATAGGTGTAAACTGGATCTTAACATTTCAACACCTGGGAAAAATGAAAAAATTACGCCCATTTCAGGAAATGATTCAGTGTTCAATTTAGTCTGTGTTGATGAAACTTTAAAATATGTCCAGTAAAATGTATGTCTGGTTATAAATCCCTACACTTAGATTCGGCCTGCCTAAATGACTACACATTTAAAAAGACTACACTTTCAGTGAGTTTCATAGCACAGCGACTTTTGAGCAACTCTTGAAATACGCCCAAGGATAAATCCTCACCTCCTACCCATCCAGCCTTGCCATAATGACTACATATTTGAGAAGACAAAAATAATAGATTAACTGAATAAAGAAGATTGCACACTTTCAACAAGTTTCACAGCTTAGTGACTTTTGCATGATGATGAGGAGCATCTAGTAATAATCATAATTTATTAATTATTTCACTTTATTTCCATTTGACTTGATATCTGTTTTAATTCGATTTTTTAATGTCTCTCGGTTAATAGTACTCAACTTTTCGAATCTATATTTTCCAATGGTTGTCCCTTCATTTATCTCATTTCTATTAGAACTTTGAATGTCTACAGGTGTACAAATATTTTTGTTCTTTTTTTAAAATAACTTTACTAAATTATTTAAACTAACGTTATTAAGTTAGAAATACATTAATATATATAATACTAATATACTAATTAATAGAATTAACTAATCATTTTATTAGTATATAAATAAAATAACTAGTTATTGCCCAGCCTTGTGAAAAACTAAATAGTATTTTAACTTAAACTTCGAGATATAATTTTTTATTTTTTAAATTTAGTCTCGAAAACTGCAAGTATAAGATAAGTGTTATTTTCCATAATGGTCGAATACTTGAAAAAACCAAAAACAAAATTGTAGGCGAGTGGACATACCAAAACTTTTTCCAACCTAATCTTAAATATATAAATAATAAAAAAAAAGATGCAGTAAAGCATTTAAATAATTAAATATTCTAAAATTTAAATTTTTTTGTTTAATATAATTAATTATATATTATTACAAATACAAATTTTTAATTAGCATTAATTATTATAGATTGACTAATTCAGAAAATAAGTTGACAACTAATTTATCATCATGTCGTTTCAATGTTGATGTTTTATTAGTTTTTTCATAATTTCTTGAGTCTTGTGGGATAGTAATTAAATCTTCTATGATATATTTTGTAGTGTTCAAAAAATGTAGCCAATTTTTAGGAATTTGTTTTAAAATACATTTCCTAAATACCATGCAATGTATATGGGTGAGTTTTTCATATTTAATACGCCAAAATCCTAAATTACTCAAAGAAATTTTCCAATTTTTCATCAACACCGAGTTGTATGAAGCATGATTTGAATCTGGTGTTGCTATAACCAATAAGCCGCCTGATTTTAGTAGATTATATGCTTTTTCACAACATTTGTACCTTTGTTGTGGCAATGGAAAATATTCTAAAAATAATGAAAATACAACTATATCGAAACTAGACAATGGTAATGTTTGACAGACATTTTCAAAAATATTCAACTTTACATTTAAAGGTACAGTAAGAAAATCACATTTGACAACATTTTCAATAGCTGGTGCTAAATCTATAGGCAACACTTTAAATGACGAATACTTTTGAAAAGGATTATAACAACTTCCTACATCAAGCAAATAAAAAGGTTTTTCAGGCACAAGGGTTATATCAGTTATACTCCAGTTCACATTAAACTTTTGAGACAATAATTTTTCTCGATTGATTTCACGTGAATAATCTTCTTGAAAGTATTTTAATACATTGTTAGCAATCCACAATATTCTACAATTTGAGGGTTCGTTCCTATTATTTGTATCCCAAAATTGGGATGCAAGTTTATGCATAGTATAAGAATAATTCTGAAACAAAAATGTATTATATACATATAAATATTTAATTAAACAATAACAAAACAACTAGAATTTGAAGAACATTAAACAATAGAATAATTTAATGATTTGTGACTGGGTTTGATTACTGATTGATTATCATTTATTTGCAATTTTATTTTAAATTGTATTATTTGAAAATAAAGTTTTTTTTTCATTATCATGACAATACAATGTTTGCACATCTGCAGTTTTGAAACATTGTACATGTAGATATAGACTTTGTTCAAATTTCTAAATCTCACTGAATCTTACAAATTGTTTTTTAAGTGATCTTCAAAATGATTAAATGACAACCAAAAATACGTTTTAAAATATTTCCTCATAAGTGTAACTATAATTTAAGGCAATTATGGAATATTAAAGATAAAAAAATGTATGTATCTATTTTATTTGGTTATTTGATGGTAAATAAAAGAATTATGCATATATTTTATAATTTGATGATAAAAAAATAGAGCCTTAAAAAACTTTATTACTTTTAATAGTGACTTGTCTGAGCAGTGATTTTCCCATGCTTCGTCTGCGCCCATTTTGATAGAGTTCAATCTTAATTGTTGATGACATTTTTTAATAAACTCCGCATGTTGTATATGCTCAATTTCTATTGGCTTGCGAACATTTTTTTCCCTTTTCTTGTTAATCCTAAAACATGAATAAATATTTATATACAGAAATCGATTTAACAAGATAATATATATATATATTTAAATTTAAATATAAATAAACTTTGGTGATACAAAAAATATATTAATTAAGTAATTTAGTTAATTAACTACTTACATAAATGTGTAAATATATGATAATATAAATGATAAATAATAACTCATATTAATTAATATAAAATTGATAAAACATCTATATTTTATATGGTTGATAAATACGTAATAATGTACCTAATACTTATCTACCTAGTTTTTATATTATTTTCTGTTTGAGACACAATATAATACAGTAGTCAGTTTTACATATTAATACAAAGTTACGTACAAATTACATTATTCAATTTACAGATTGAAACAGTCATTAATTGTTTCTATTTAGTAACCATATTTTTTTTATAGGTTTTTTATTAGAAAATTTGATAATCTATACATTATTTAGTACAATAAGCCGAAGAGGTATTTAGCTATATTATATGTTGGCTTGATTAAAAAGACAGTCCAGCAACGGAACTTCAGGGTAACCATATTAAATCAAATATTTCTAGTGAAGAAGTGTGTTTATAAAGTATCTATCTATATACAAAATTATTCTTTATTAAAATGATCCAAACATCTACTATATTTAAAATTTATACAATCGACTGTACTTGAAAAAACTTGAAAAAATATAAATAACTGAGAATATGTATCTACTATAATATTATATATATAAATTATTACTTATTTAAGTATTATGGGAGCTTGTGGAAATAATTTTACCCTAAATTAACCCAGCATATTATTTCATGAAATATCTGTTCTTTTAAACTGTTTTCAAAATGAAATAAAAATATATTTTTAAAATAAATTTCAAATTATAAAATATACAATCAATACTTACATAAATGGCATATTTATGTGTTATAGAAGGCTACTACTTGTTTTTTTTTTTGTATGTAAAAATGTGACTTATAATTTTCTTATACTCATCCATAAAATTAAAGTATGTACCACTTTAATGATAAAAACTTACAATACATCTAACAAATTAAATCATCTATAGCACATAAGTTATAATCATAATATAATGGTTTTAATTTTAAAAAAACTACTCGATATAATTAACAATGAGTATTAGTGATAATATTCTCAGTCATAGATTAATATTATATAGATAGTGTATGACACTCATTTTACATGTAAAACGTTAAGACTGTGGCGACCTACGCATGCGCGCATGTTGCTCCCACCACAGCGTGGTGCGGCGGCCTCGCCACGACACGCCATTTCCGCGCTCTCTCGCCCATCGACAACACCTGGGGCACATAGAATAGTTGCGAATATTTATATTATTTTTTCACGTCCGTATTTTTGTTTGGTGTTCACGTCATCTCTCACGCCGTTTCCCTTCCACGGTCGTGATTACGCATTTTGTATGTAATGCGATTCATTTTCGATTTATATTTATTTGTATTATTCGCTATTTGTAATCTTTTGTATTTATTCGCGATCGAACACGTCCTTTTTTATTATTATTTTGTTTCTTGCATTTATTGGTGGTTATCAGAGGGTGGCTATAATACAAATACATCTTATATACTATAACCACAGATTAGATTCATCTAATCTGTGATAATACGACGGAAAATAACTACATGCCTTATCACTATAGTAGACTATCTTCGGGTTGCACACCACGGTGATAGATGTTATAAGCGTGTTCCTGACTTCAGTCATACCGGAAAATCAGCGGCCAATGAGAATTCGCCAGGTCGAATTTGGATAAAAAGCCAGAGCAATATTTATATAGATATGTGAATCATATATTTGAAATGTAGGAAATACATATTATTTGTGTCTTACAATTTTAACACGAAATCATTAATAAGATATTTTACTGCTAACAACTTTAAAAAAACAAAACTTATTAACAATAAATCAAACATTTTGAATGTTTTATGGAAACCAAGTTAGTTTGGTTTAATGTAATGTACAGTATATTATATTTGATTTTTTTAAAATAGAAACAATTTATTTTATTTTAAAATTCTCTCGTGACAAAATAAAATAACCCGTTAGAATTGCTTTGGTAAAATTATATAATTAAAAATGGATGTTCAAGAATTGTTTGTGTGTGTGATCTTCTGTATTCATATTTTGCGAGCACAATCACGTACATTCACTGAAGAGGATTGTCCTGGTGAGTTACCATGCATACTGTTAATAACATTGAGAGTATGGTACTAATGATTATTTTTATTGATTTCAACAGTTTGTGTAGCTACAATTGACAAGTTTTCGTCATCACTTGAAAACGAAAAAACACCAAAAAATATTGAAGAAAAATTCAGAAAATATTGTCTGTCCACAAAAAATGATAAAGAAAAGAGACTGGTCAGTAAAGTAAAACCTATTGTCACTTAAAATACAATATTGTGTTGATTTAGCCATTCTTACCATTTTTTTTTTTTAATCTAAATTTTGTATTTACATTTATACTTGATACATGATTCAAGTACTTATTTCAATAATTGAAAATAATGTTCTAAACTTCTGATATATGAATGAAACTGATCTAAGTTATCTAGGATTTTCACAAACTTTTTATAATAAATAAATATATTGATATTAATAACTATATATTGATAGTTCATTAAATTCACGTTCGTTAAATTATTTTAGTGTATGGTAGTACTATACTTAAATGAATCAAAAATAAATTATATCTTGAAAAATAAAATATGTTAAAAAACAGAAAACAAGAAAACTTAAAAATGGATGATTTATAATCTTAACAAATTAATAAAATAAAATAATATTTTAGTGCTACTATTTGGGTGGATTAGAAGATTCTGCGACTGGTATTCTAAGTGAAATGTCAAAACCATTATCTTGGTCGATGCCAGCACTCAAAATCTGTGAACGCTTGAAGAAAATGGATGCACAAGTGTGTGATATTAAATATGGTATGTTAGTGACAATGTTTATAAGTCAAATGAATGAAACAAGGAATATATTAATGGTATCCATTAATTAACATAATAATTTATTTTTGATTATAAAAATTATTTTCATTTTAGACAAAGAAATAGATTGGAAAACGGTCAATCTTAAGAAGATGAAAGTGCGAGATTTAAAGAAAATATTGGATAACTGGGGAGAATTTTGTGATGGTTGTTTGGAGAAGACAGATTATATCAAACGAGTCGAAGAGTTGAAACCTAAATATGTCAAAGAGGAGTTGTAAATAACAATGATACGGATTTAAAAATGTACTCATTTTTTTCTATATTATTGTTTTCTTTGTATTGCATTTTGTAATTTATATAAGATTTAAAAATGAAGGGCTGAAATTAAATTTGACTTTACTCACTAAAACTAAATAATTTTCTAAAAAAATGTCTTAATTTAACTTTTTAAACATACATTTTGTTTTTATAATTATTACACATTAGAATAATTCTTCATTACTTTTTTTTTTATTATTTATATATATATATAAAAATTATTACTTAGAAAAAATAATGATAATATAATGATTGGATCAGTCAATTTACAATACTTCCATTGGACTTTGGCTAAGACTGTTCTCTGCACATGAAGATAACAAAGACACTTCTTCATCCATTTCTTGTAGGTTTGAATCTTCGTTTTCGTGACATTTTGTTTGTATTCCATTACTAGTAGTAGTTGGTTGCTCCGAGTCGTCCCAATTAATCTTAAACCTGGTCACTCGAGGTTCAGTGCCCAATATATTTCTCGTCATCTTAAACAAAGAAAATCATTGATTACAAATAAATGGTGTATTCATTATCATCACATAAATTAGATTAAAATTTTTTACAGAAGATTGATAAAATAATAAATAAATGGAATAATCCATGGTTGTACCTATCTCATTAGATTATAAACATTAACAAAATATGTTTATATAACAGAAATTTAAATATAGTAAATAAAATATAATACTATTATTGCTATGATAATTATTATAATATATTACAAACTTTTATAGTTTGTAGATCGAATATTTAATGTAATTTTTTCTCAAAATATTAAATCAGTTTTAAGTGATTCAATTTATTATAACTCAAAGAAAATTGTATACTTATACAATGATATGATACAAAGTATGCAATTTATAGTAAGATGTACATATTTAAGATGCATTCTACCTAATTTTTTATTAATTATATAAAATAGTTGTGGACAAACCGACTGCAACCATGCGTTATTTTTCTCCGGTTAGAAGTACTTTACAATATGTAATTTCAGTCAATATCATAATATAGTCAGCGATTTATTTGTTAAATATCTATCCGAGAAAGCCTACTGAGTTGGAATCCATTTAATTTGGTAACATAAGAATTCAAAAAAATCCCTTACAAGGAATTTTTGGCATAATTTGCCTGGCATACACTTTAAAAGGTACTGAATGAAAATTAATCTCATTGGAACAGTGTACCTATCACTAACAGCGCCAAAATTATAGCAAAATCAAAAAAATTGTATGTAAGTAAGTTTAGTAATTAATAGTTAGATGACGAAAATAACAGATGCAGCGGCGATTCGGTTGCATCGAATAGTTTGGAGGCGAACTGGTCTGGCGTATGTTTTTAAGCCAACCATGTCAATATTTCTACTCATAATTAACACATACTTATTGTACTTATTTGTGTAGATTGTATAGATAAAATAAAAACAAACAAAAAAACTTTATAAAATAAAATAAGCAATTTTTATATTGTAAATAAAAAATTAAGAATATAATCTACATAGATGTTAAACAAAAATGTTTCATATTAAAAATAAATTGATACAAAACAATTTATTAGAAAAAAACGATGTGTCATTGTGCACATTTTAATTTTTCATGCCACTTGCAATAAAAATGTATTAACTTGATTAACTCCCTAAACTAATGTTTCTCAACTGGGGATACACATATCCTTTGTATGTGACGTGACATCACACTCTTCACAAATTATTGCATTCATGCGTCTATTTATAACTATTTTCATCACATATCTAAATAAAACCATCATAAGACACTTCTGTGAACGGTCTATTTGATATTGGCTTTCTTTCATAGTTGATTGAGTTACAAGAATATTCTGTTTTCATATTTTTTTGACATTTGCAACATTTTATACAACTTTTGACAATGGTTAAAAACCAGTATCATTAGTAAAAGTTAAACTACCGAATTAGACTCCGATCCTATTCCAAACACTAATGGCATGACATCATTGAGTACCAACTTTGTTGAAGAAAATCCTGAAACGTTACCGCAGGTTGGTGATACTAAACTTCTAGATCCATGGCCGGAAAAGATAAACAAATATTGTGAAGAATATTTGTCCCATGGGTTTTCATTTGTTATGATTGAAAATGTCCCTAGACCTGAATATGTAGTTTGTGGAGAAGTAATGTCTAATAGTTGTATGAAACCTTTGCTACTTACTCGTCATTTACAAACTAAACATTCAGATTTCAAGGACAATAATCTTACTTTTTTCAAATGTTTGCTGGAAAATAAAAATAAGTATAATATTCGTTCCTACATATCTTCAGATTGTGCTAACAAAGATGATGTTGAAACATCCTTTTGCATTAATTATCGTATAGCCAGAAGTGGTAAAAACCACACCATTCGTGAACATTTGATTTTTCCAAGCATTAAAAAGAGGCAGTTTCTTGTATGTTCAGTAAAGAATATTCCATAAAATATCTATGTCACAAAAATACTATGTCCATAAAATTAATACTATCCCTCTCTCTAATGACAGTCAGTCGTAGAATAAAAGACATGACTGATGATATTGAGGAAACTATTAAAGGAGATATCGATGACAGTTCATTTTATTTCATTCAAGTTGACGAGAGTACTGATGTAGCACAATTAACTGTTTGGTTAGATATTTGAAAAGAAATGAAAATGTAAAAGGACTTTTGCTTTGATATCCTTTACTGAATGCACGACAGGTGCAGATATTTTTTTATATTATTGATTCTTACGTCGAGTCTATGTCGGGTTGTTACTCTGGTTTCCTTGCATGGGTCAGTTTAGTAGCCCCTAGTAAAGTGGACTCATTGTTACATCGAGACTTCTTCCTACTGATTTGAAAGATATTCTGGATGATTCTTGTAAAGTGGTCAACTTTATCAAGCGTTGCCATATGAACTCCAGAATATTCTCAGCATTGTTTAAAGACATGGGCAGACTTCTTAAAACCCTCCTTTATACTAAGATTCAATGGTTATCATGGGGTAAAGTCCTTATTCGTTTATTTAAACTTTTACATGAAATTCTACTATTCTTTATTGACCACCTTTTTTAACTGTTATCAAAATTTAATGACCATGGCTTCAAAAACTTGCGTACTTGTCCGATGTTTTTTGAAATTAAACCATTTAAATTTGACCCTTCAGAACAGTGAAGCAATAACTACATTCCAAGTTGGTGACAAGTTTTGGAGTTTTGGAGTTTTGGAAGTTATATATTGAGAACAACCAACCTAAAGTTTTTGAAACACTTCACGATTTTCTCTCTGAAACTAATCTTAATTTATCTCAAGATATTAAAGAACAAATTATTCATCAATTGAATGGACTCAAGACAGCTTTTAAAAAATACTTCCCCAAACATGGAAAAGAAGACCACTGGATTGCATTATTTTTCAGTGAAAATCATTTTCAATCTGCAGCTCTATATCAGTCCGAGAGAAAGAGAAATTGATTGAACTGAAAATGGTTTCTTCACTTGAGGTAGAATTTGAAAAAAAATTTCTCATCGCTTTCTGGGTTGATGTAAAAGAAGTATATTCTAAGCTTCCATACAAAGCATTTAAAGTTGTGCTATCAGTGAACATACAAGCACTGTATTAGCAGAGAGGGCTTCATTTTTGTCATACACATTCATTAAAAATAAGTATCAAAATAAACCGTCTGTGGGTTCAGAATTACGGCTTTACTTATCATTTGTGAATCCAGATTTTAAAAAATTAAGTTAAACAACCCTAAGGAAGGCATTAAATTGTACTAATATATATATTTAATGTGTGCCGATTAAAATAAATATTCCTAAATTTTTCATTATTAAACTTATTTCATATTTTTTATCTGTTCTATGTGAAAATGGACAAATTGACAGTAGAAGGAAGAGGTCAAGGTGTACGCAAATAAAAAAAGGTTGAGAAATGCTGCTTTACACCACCAATTTCGTCTCATTTCTCAAATATTGAATAGTACTACATAGTTAGGTGATGTACTCATCACAACATAAATTTAACCAGTTGCAAATAGTAATTTCCAGTACAAATCTAAATATTTTTATAAATAAATATTGGCACCAACAAAGGATAAGTTCAAGTGGAACACTAATAATTTAAACACTGTTATTGCATCTATTTTGGTTCACATATGTTCAATATCTTGCTAATATAGTAAATAACCACTAGTCTGCCAAAAGTGCACCCAAAATTAACATTTAGGATAGGCCTGTTTACAAAAAAAATTTATTAGAGTTGTATAAATAAAAATTAAAGTTATTAGACCTATTAACAGAAAAAAGATTAGAACTACATTAATACTAATACTAATTTCTACAACAAAGAATTTTAAAAATATTTTATTTTGATACATTTTGTAAACAATATACCAAAAATATTAATTATATTTTAGTTTAAAAAATAGTGTAGGCCTATCAAGCCAAACTGCTCAACATGTCTCTGTGGTTTGCAGAAAGTTAGTACTCAGGTTAGTAATGGAGTATATACTATAAGACAAAACTTATATCAGATATCAAATAACTATGAAATCTATAAAAGTTAGACACGAATATCTAAACTATACTTCTATGTAATTTTATAACAATAACAGTGTTTAAACATTTAACACTTTTTTGTTAGCCTGAATATAGGATAAAATAGTGTTTGTGAACAATGTACACCCTTTGAATTTCATAATACACTAACTTATATATATTACATATGAAATTTATTATTTTATTTTGAAAACAAAATAAAATAATGATGATGATGATGATGAAGCGATGCAATTATCCAATATAATAACTATAATATAATATACAATACCTTATCAAATTGAGGTGTGGCTGGAGGATTTTCTTGTAGCTCTACATCAGTATATTCATTATTTATAAAATAACCGACTCTGACAAATTCCTGATTACGATAACAGCAAGTCAATAGTACAACAGTTACACCAACAGCATCTTGAACAGGAATTTTAGAAACATCTGGAGGATTAGCCTAGAAAAACATATTTTTAATTTGTTTTTAAGTTTTTATTTTAATGCATATCGTTTTATTATGTATTCAAAGAGTAATATACAATATTACTATTAAACACAAAACATAGAATTTAAATGGGTTTTTTAATTTAAAATTAAAATAAAAGGTTTATGTGTACTTTCAAATATGATAGATGGAAAAAACTTAAAATTTAAAATTAGTTATGTGATCATACATAATAAGTTTTTAAACAACTAGGATTTCCATTAAGAAAATTGTATTTTTAACATATTAAATGATTTACTCTACAATGTATAATTGTATATACCCTAAACCTTAATAATAACAACAATAAAATTGTAAAAAATACTAAAATTCAATATCATGCATACAAAATACTAAAATATGTAAATTATACCTCAAAAACAAACATATGTCTTCCTTCAGGAACAGGACCTACATAGATGGTATCTAGTATTTGATCATGTTCTTCACTTTCAGCTGAGCCAACATAAATCATTTTCCATTCCAAATCTAAAAATATAATAGACATGTATAAATTATATAATTTAAAATAAATAATTGTGTGGACTTATTTTACCTTCATTTAAATCTTCAATACACTCAAATGTAAGTTCAAATTGAAAGGGATTTAAAAATGGAGATGGATTGTCTAAAACAACTACGTTTGACAGTTGCACTTTAGCCATGTTGTTGATATCTAAACATAGAACAGAATTAATGTTTATTAATTTAACTATTAAGATGTAAAATATTTCATAATTTCAGATCGATACTGATCAGGATATAGCTGGTATTGATTAATGAAAAAAATATAAAACACAATAATAAATATTATTATTAATTACCACTATAGGTAATTATTGTACATTGGTAAATTTTATATTTTGATTTTTAAAATTTGTATTATTATATTCATTATAATAGGTACAAGATAGATAATTGATTATTTTGATATTAAGTATTGCAAGAGATACATGAATATTTATATAGTGATATATACAAAATGTTCTACAGAGATTTGACAATTGCAATAACTATTGTTTTATTTAATATTGTTGAATTTTTTTTTTTAATAATTAGTATGACCTTGCATTACAATTATTGTATTTTAGATTATTTTTTTTACAGGCAAAATAGCCTGTTTTAAAAATTCATTTTTTTCTACAATTTTTATGTTAAACATTTTTGTTAAATAATATTCATTGATTTCCTACAATTTTTTTATGTTTATGCAAAAGTCAAGTTCTATCAGCAAAATGAGTATAGTTATTAACATAATTTTGCTGGGTTCTGTTGTATAATATTCATAAATGAAATTTACCAGTGATTATTCCTTAATAAAAATCCTATTTGAACTAAAGTTTTATGTAGGCTACTGTATAATATAATAACCTATCTAAAAAAAAAAATATATATATATATATATAAGGGTGATCGAAGGAGAGCTAATAAACAAAATCAGTAAAAGTACCTATCTAAACTTATAAATTGGGGTTTTACTTAGATAATAAAATCATAAACCGTTTATGCCATATTAATTGAATTTAGTATGCATTAAAAATAGAATTGCTAATATTAAGAATTACAATATTAAAATTTAATGTCAAATTTTTAAAATATTCAATCTCATAACATTACAAAAAATAACACAACAATCATTAATGTTTTCATTACTGTTGAATGTGTTGAAGCTTTCATGGATTGATGATTTCCTGACATTGTTTTCAGAAGTATCCACGTGTGTAGTTTTGTGTTGACATTTCGACTTTGAAATGAGTCCGAAACGTCAGCCAAAACTACACACGTGGATACATCTGAAAACAATGTTTGATACTTAACTAAATTTAAATAATTAATTACGTTTTAAGTCTAATTAACTATTAGCGTTTAATTATACGTTCAAACAACAAAAATGTAGATAATCAAATAATAACTTAAATTACCAAAATCACTTTATCAATTATTACATACGTACTTACCCTTAAATATTAAAGTGATGAAAAACGATTAGGTAGCACTTTACAATAGACAATATATACCTTGAAATGACAAAAAATATCCGAAAAGTAAATCACGAACACAAGAAAACTGAACTATATATTTTCTTTGACAGATACTGTTTTATGCCACTATAACTTATGAGACAATTCAGCATTTATGATAGAATAATAACCGACAATCGCATTTTGCCTACCATTATTTAAGTATTTGACATAACTCACAGTTTTCGTTAACAAAAAAAAAACTTTTCCCTCCAATCAGCCATTTTTTTTTTATCATCCGAGCAGCTGATTTTTTTTTTGTTATGTAAAAACAAAGAAGTTCTACAAATTACAATTGATTCAAGATAATTGAATAAAACTCAAAGAGCGGCAAATTTGATTTTATATTTAAATCAAAATTAAACGTTACAAAATGGACAATACTCACTTTATCCAAAAGAAAAAGAAACATACAAAAAGAAAAAATGACTATATATAATATATATACAATACAATATAATATATTATAATATATATAATAGTCACGAGTGTTGTAGACGTAGGTTCATATGAAATACTTAATAGTGTGATAAAGTATTTTAAAATACTTTTGAAAGTATTAAATAATTTTATTCTTGAGTATAACATGTTTTTTTTTAAATTTTGTTTAAAAGTAATACATATAAATAATATATATATATATATATATAATATATATATATATATATATAAACTAACTATCAACTGATATAGAAAAATATTATTTCAATCTAAATTTTAATAAATATTCTTTACATAACTTATCAGTTCATTAAATTATCTTAAATATAAATGCAAATATATGTTTTCTCTAATCATCAACAACAATGATTATGATGCAAACAAAATACACTACAGTCTTAAAATTTTATTGTATTTAATTGTATTAAGAATCTGGAAATAAAATAAGAACTATTTAATATTCGACAAATATTATTAAAATTATTTTATTAAGAATTTATTTATTTAGAAAAATATATATTTGGTATTAAAGCTTTGGATAACATAAAACTGTTTCAATTGACATAGTATAGTATAATTTACAAGTTTACAAATATTAATTTTTAACATTGTATGAATGGTAAAAAAAAAGTAATCAATTGTCTAATTTAACACATTTGTCATAAACATTTACAACCGAGTTGGCGTTTTAAATTGGCTTAACAACTTTTTTTCTGGAGGTTTGGTTTGAACAATATTGAGCGATGGTGTTTTTCTATAAGTATTTAATAATTTTAATCGTTTTTGAACTGGAGAATTTTCTGATTGAGACGTATTATTAGTCTTCACTAAAGTTATGGGTAGTTCTCCATATGTTTTACGTTGAACACTTTTTGATGGGTTAGAGTATTGCTGCTTAATGTCCTCTTTATTTGTCGTTGTTCCTCCTATATTTTTATTATAAATTTCATCAAGTCTACTTTCACAAAATTTGAGAAAATCTTGATTCTGTAAACAACCAATCAAAATTAAATGTCTATAACAAATAATTGTATAGTTTAATCATTTAAATCCAAAAACATTATGTTCATACTTCGGATTATATATAATTATAAGAAAACCTGTTTTCGCTAAATAATTCATTTTTAAAAGATAGTTTATTCTTCGCTAATATTTTAATGTTTTTAATTAATAAAAAATTAGGAAATCTCATGGTGATATATTAAATATGATAATGTAAATTCAAGAGCTAGGGCATAATTATTCAAGCCGTTAAAATTAATAAATCTTCGTGAAGCACCGTGAGTAGAAAATATAATAATTATATTCCAACTAATAATACTCATAATTATAATTTCTAAGCCACTCACTTCTATCTTTTTTAAGAATTGTTTATATTCATCAAATATGTTTAAAAGATGTTTCGTCTTAGGAATAGTTGTAAATGAAGATAGCTCAGTATTATATAATATAGGTATAGAAGATATTTTATTAAATCCTCTGAATTGGATATTAATTCCTGATATTATATTACCCGGATACATCATATCAGCACATCCATAATTCTAAAAAAATTTTAAGTCGTGGATAAATTTACAAATATAACTTTTTTATTTTTAGAATAAATTACCTTAATATCATCTTGAAACAAAATACTGATTATATTCATTTCTTTATCTGATACATAGATTCTATTAGAAGTATAATTTGTATTAATATTTGAAACTACTATAGCGACAAAATCTAATTCTCCAAATAATGGTAAAGTACCAGACCATATACTTTTAAAACTTAACACAACATCACGTTTTGCAAATTCGTTTTTAATTCCTCGAAAATCAAAACGAGTATTTTTAATAGTTGATATTTGTAATTCACCATTTCTAAACAAAATACAATTATTATTATTTGTGTTTAATTCATTAAATATAAATGTATTTATAAGTTGTAATACATAAATCCATTAGTGACAAGATGGTGGACTGTACAACATTGACCTTCACTCGATTTGTTTAATATAGTAAAGACATCTTCTGATGGATTCCATATTGTAAGTATAGCAGCTCTATAACCAGTAGAAGCATATTTTTCATCAACAACACGTATCTACAAATTTAAATGTATAATTCCATGAATATGTTTTTAGAGCTAAATAAAAACATTTTACTTACTTTGAACAAAGGTATAACTTTACGAGTATGTTCAAATTTTTCTTTAAAAACTCTGTCTACTCTAATTCGAAGTTCATTATAAAATCTATCATGCTCAGATTTTTTAAAACATTTAAGAGCTTCTAATTTTTCATGGCTAAGTAAAGACTACAAACAAATTAAAAATACAATATTATACATTTATATACATATATATATTTAAATAAAAAGTAAATTACTTGAATTTCCAAAGGATCTATAGAATTTTCTATAATACTGCTTAATTCATCTATACTTAATTTGTCTAGATGTTCTTTTTTAATACTTGGAAATAATTTGTTGATTTTTTAGTTATTGAGGCAATTTCAGCAATCAACTCAGATTCTATTTGACTTGAAATATTTTCTAATGACTTCTGTTGATAAGCTTTATACTTTTCTGTTTCGATAGCTTCCATTTTTTCATTCCTTAAAACTAAAATAATAAATTAACATATACATTTACCACACACACACACACACAAATTATACATACTAGATTTTGAGTTTTTTTTCCTTTCAAGATACATCATATTATATTTTCTAAGTATCACAAGTGAAAGAGATCCTATTATTCCACCATGTGGTAGGACTGATTCTAAACTAATAGGTATTGGTAGTGAGGAATTTTTATAAAATCCTAATTTAACGTACCAACGTACTCTTCGTGTACTGTTTGTTGATATCTTAAGCTTTACATCATTGTGAACCTAACATACAAAATTACAAGAAATGACATAATGTGTAAAATAAAATTCATTTTACAAGATCAATTATTTAAGCATATGAGCAATAATAACATTTTAAGTGTAACAAGATTAAAGGAATAACATAATATAAGTGTTTCTTATTTGTAAATTAAAAATACGTACATTTAGTGAATGAATTCCTTCTCCAGCACCAATAAGTTCTGCATTATATGTTATAAGTTTAGTACCAACTTTAACAATGCCTTTATGTAAAAGCATATTCATCTCAAGATCAATAAGTCCTTGAACACTATACCAGCCATCAGTTAGTTCAATATTATATACTTCAACTATATTCGTCTAAAAAATAAGAAAATATACATGGAATGGTTTGAACAAAAAAGCCATAGAAACAAGTAACATAAAACCGAAGATGTGGTTTAGATACGTTGACGACACTTTTGTACAATGGCAACACGGAAAGGAAAAACTAGAACAATTTCTTATGCACATCAACGCCATACACAAAAATATACAATTCACAATGGAAATAGAAAAAAATGAACAACTGCCATTCCTAGATGTATTGGTCACAAAAATACCGAACAAACACTACGGCACAGGAGTATACAGGAAACCAACACATACGGGCAGATATTTACATGCCACATCCCATCATTGTCCAACACAAAAAATGGGACTCCTTCATACAATGGCTATGAGGGCAGTAAGGATAGCAGACGAACAAAATATAGAAAGGGAAAAAAATTATTTAAGATGAGCCATACGATTTAATGGATACATTTTGAAAAACATAAACAAAGTCATAACAAGAGCAGAAAATAAACAGAAAACGGACGATCAAAACAGGAATAATATGATAGATAAAGAAGAAAATGTACCATACAAGGAACATTATTAATGCCATATATACAAGGAGTAACTGACCGAATATCAAGAATAGCAAGAAAATTCGATATAAGAACCGTATTTAACACCAATACAAAAATAGGATCAATATTCAGAAGCCCGAAAGATAAAGTATCAGAAATGCAAACCCCAGGAGTTTATGAAATACCTTGGTCGTGTGGAAAATCATACATAGGACAGACTGGAAGAGCTATTGAAGTATGATTAAAGGAACATGAAAAAGACATGGATTACAGGAGAACAAAACAATCAGCAGTAGCCGAACACGTCGAACAAAAAGAACACAACATCGATTTCAGCCAAGCAAAAATATTGAACAAAGAAACGAATTATGGAAAAAGAATGATAAAAGAAGCTATAGAAATAGAAAAATGCCCAGAAAATTTAAACAGAGAAGATGGATGGAAAATAAGTAATACTTGGAAACCAATAATTCATCAAGCAAGAAAACAAAAAATAAAAAAACATCCAACAAATATGAACATCCAGAAGGACAAAACCACAACACCAAACAAAGAAGTAAAATTTAATATTGACACGACACCAAATGCAGATGCAGAAAAGGAAGAACAACATGCGTAGAGTGCAAAAGAACAAGAGAAAAAAGTCACTAGACAGCGCTACAACGCAAAGTGGTGGAGGAGTCAGTAAACGTATAAATACCAGTCAGAAACAGGCGGACCGATCAGTGTAGTCGCGACAGTCAGATGTGTACTACAAAACTCCGAGGATGGAACCTGCAACGGTTCCGAAACGTCAGAACAATAACATTAATCACATGGATATTTCCAAAAACCACGTAGTTAATAAGAAAATATACACCATATATTTCAAATAGCCTGAATAAACCAAGGTTTTGAAAAGTGTAAATTAAATCATACCACAAAATATATTATATACAAATAAAAGCCTATGATATTACACAATACATAAATTTAAATGTTAACATATACTTACTTTAATAACTTTTGAAACACACAAAATTATTCTCTTAGCAGCAGTTTCATCTCTTTCAAGTATTTTTTTTAATGCTGATCTTTGGCATTTTTCAATTTCTCTATAATATCTATATAATAGTTGATGTATTACGTTTTTTGCATTTAATATTCTATAAAAATAAAGATCAAATTTTACAAGTAAATAATAAAATTAAGAAAAAAGTACAAATACAATAAAATTACTGATTATGAAATATAAATCATATTATTTTTGTTATTAATTGTTAATTCATATTTAGAGTTAATATAAAATTATATTTAATTTTATCATTGTATTTTATGTATTCTTTGTTTTATTATATTTATAATTTATAAATATTAAATTTGTTTTAAAAAGTTCTACTTCTCAAAAGCTTGACTCCTCATTAACACGTTCATGACAACGTATGTCACTGGTGACGCACGCTGCAACTTCCGAACCGATGTATAGTGTGGCACCAGTAACGCACTCTCGCGGTAAAAATAGTTATTTGAGCAGAAATATACGTTATATAAACCTATACCAGTAGTATTATATTAAAAAAAAAAGGAAAAACAAATTTACGACCACTTATGAGATTTCATGCATTTTAACAAACGAAATACTTTATGATATGCCAAAATGTCCGATGTCATGAATGTGTTAAAAGCCAAACCCATAGATTCGTATTTAGATATTTAATGTTTCGGGCCAATATATTACCATCCATTAATTTATCATTGAATATCATTTTTGAATATTGAGTGACCATTATAGAAAATGGTATAGTTTACCCTTAAATATAGTCTATAATAACCCTCTCCAAAAATAAATCCTAGTTGGACTAATGTTAATACATGATTATAAAACTTGCTATCTAATTCAGATTGTAATTTTAAGGGTTTTAATTATGAATCTAGTAAACTATTTAGTTTATTATTCATCAAACTGATATTATGGCAGGATAAAAGTAATTAATTTTATTTACACTAAGCAACAACTATTTTAATAATATTAAACAAATATATTTAAGTGTACTTGTGTTCAAAATAATCAGGAAAACTAATTTCTGTTGCAGCCAACTTCCAAACTATTAAACGAAAATGATTTTCTATCCATCCATTTGGAATAAGATTATCATCAACAAAATGGTGTGATAAAAACAAAGATTTCACATCTTGGAAATTGTAAAATTTATTTTTATCATCATTATACCTAAGAAAACAGCATAATTAGGTAATATACATTAAATAATAATAATAAATATACTTTTCCCAGAGCAACTTCAAATTTAGAGCATTATCAACATTCAATTTCGTCAATTCATATTTTTTAACATTTTCAGGAAACTGAAATAATTATATAGTTAATAAATACAAATTATAATATTATAATAAATTTAAATAAATAAAACTAATTGTTTAACTAATAATAATGTGAAAATAATATATGCTTAAATAAAATAATAATAACAAAGTTTTTAATTTAAATTAAAAAATATTTCATAACTACCACTCTTAAACATAACTATAATATTAAATCTTTCACATTAATGAATAATATTATTTTGTCATATAAAATACACAAAACAAATAAGTTAACTTAATTATATATATAACATTTACTTAAGATGTTACATTAATATTTAATAATTACCTGTTTGATATTACATGTTTTTGGCAAAACCCACCCTACAATTTTCGGTAATGATACTTTGGGTCCATTCAGTTTTTTTGCTAAATATACATCAAATGATGTTTTTAATACATCATTTTCCCATCTTCTATGATGTATTGTTTTCCTAGTTTTATGACTAATTTCATATAAAGGACTTCCTGGGCGTTTATTAATCATTATTGGCTTATTAGTATTTTCATCTCTTTCAAATTTCTCAACTGTATCAATTAAAGACAAATCCTCAAGCGTACGTTCCTTTTCAAATTTTGAAATATCAAAAACTATTGAATTCGAATTTGGATGAACAGTAGAGATTGTGTTAATTGATCTTTCATTCAAATTTCTACAACTAGTATAAGTTGTTTGTAATAAATTATCAAATATTATCCCATTTACATCATCATTTGTTGAATGATTTTTTTTAATTAATTTGTCGAATTCATTAATAAATATACCTCCAACAATTGAAAATCCTTCACATATATTAGGGCTTGTAATAGTTTTTTTTTTAGAAATATTAGACAATTTGTTCAGTTCATCTTTTAACATTAATTGAACTTTTTGTAAAGCTTTGTCTGCCACTTTAATAGATTTACCACCAGCAGTTGAAAACCCTTTACATAAATTGGTGCTTGTAATAGTTTTGTCTTCAGGAACAATACAATCGTTAAATTTATCTTTTAACATTAACTGAACTTTTTGTAAAGCTTTGTCTGACACTTTAATAGATTTACCTCCAGCAGTCGAAAACCCTTTACATAAATTGGCGCTTGTAATAGTTTTGTCTTCAAAGACAAAAGATGATTCATTCAGTTCATCTTTTAACATTAATTGAACTTTTTGTAAAGCTTTGTCTGACACTTTAATAGATTTACCTCCAGCAGTCGAAAACCCTTTACATAAATTGGTGCTTGTAATAGTTTTGTCTTCAGGAACAATACAATCGTTAAATTCATCTTTTAACATTAACTGAACTTTTTGTAAAGTTTTGTCTGACACTTTAATAGATTTACCACCAGCAGTCGAAAACCCTTTACATAAATTGGTGCTTGTAATAGTTTTGTCTTCAGGAACAATACAATCGTTAAATTCATCTTTTAACATTAACTGAACTTTTTGTAAAGTTTTGTCTGAAATTTTAATGGATTTACCTCCAGCAGTCGAAAACCCTTTACATAAATTGGCGCTTGTAATAGTTTTGTTTTCAAAGACAATAGATGATTCATTCAGTTCATCTTTTAACATTAACTGAACTTTTTGTAAAGTTTTGTCTGAAATTTTAATAGCTTTACCGCCAGCAGTTGAAAACTCTTCACATATATTGAGGTTTGCAATAATTTTGTCTTTGGAACAAAGTCTTAGAAAACTTGAGGGTAGTCTTTGATTAGAGTTGATAGAATCATGAAGAAATTGATTTTCTTTTTCTTCATTACATAAATTAGATATATTATTAGTATACTGCTGTGTCCATTGATCATCAAATGATTCTAATCGTTCTGTAATATCAGCTATTTCACACATCTGTGTATTTCCAATATTGTTAATTTCTAAAGGATCTAAAAACTTACATTCAGAATCACTTAAACAGATGTTAAATTTATTATTTTCAGTAGTTTGCTTCTTATTCAGTTGATTTAAAGAAGTGAATTCTCCTTCAAAGTACAAGTTATTCTTTGATTTAGTTTCATTCAATAAATTATCTTCCATACTTAGAGCTAATTGTAATAATTCATGTTCATCCTTTGTGTCATCAAGTTGTGTAGAATTATTACCATAAAGAAAAAAAGCTAATTTATTTTTCTTATTATTAGTATTGTCATTGATTTGTATTTCTTCAGTTGAACTACTATCAATCATTTCTGACATTTGACATACTTGTTCTAAGATATCTAAAGAAATATTTAATGAATCTTGTTCAGTGTCTAAAGTAAAAGTACTATTCTTATTTTCTTTTTCAAATAAACATCTTTTAGCTTTTTCATTCACATTACTTTCATATTTTTTTATGTTATTAGTTGGTAAAATTAGTGAATCATAAATATTATTTTTATTAGATGGTTCTTGTATTATTTCATTTGTTTCTAATTTGTCAATACATTTGTATATATTATGAATACTTGATGAATTCTGGTTGTTTAAATTATCCTATTTTAGAAAATAATTGTAAATATTTAATAACTACTTACAGAACTTAAACAAATTAAATATATTTTACCAATGAAAAATTGTTTTCTGCAATTAATTTATGTTCAAAAATATCTTTATAACACTTGAAATTTGTTTTTACTAATGAAGTAGACATTATTGGACTGAGACTAAAAATAAAATTATTAAAACTATTATAATTACAAATTGTAAAATGAAAATAAGTAGTAAGTTGTAGGTACTATGGATGCAAATTCAAGTAATTTACTTAGATGGCGATTTTAGAATTATATTATTATTTTAAAATTGGAAAAAATCATAAAGAATTATTTTCGAAAAAAATTGTGAACATTAGTAGTTCATTATAGCCAATGAATATGACGAGAATACATATTCTAGATTAAGATTAGGATTTTTTTATGAAATTCTTTTATGTATATGCATCAACCAAAATAATAATTATACATGTGTATATATTATAAAATGGTAGTATCAATATTAACTACAATTTACAAATGTAAATAATATTAAGATATTTTATTATAATATTAATGTAATAATATGAAATTAATACATTTTTACATAAATTAAATTTTAAAAATGTATAAAAAATATTTTTCAGAATTAATTTTATTAAATAGTAAGAAAAGTTATATATTATATGTTATATTAAATTAGCTTTTAAATACTGAAATTTGCTATATTATGAATTTCAATTTAAAAATAATTGTAACTTTATCAACAAATCTTACATTTTAACAAACATTTAAAATTTAAATGCTTAATTTTTTTTTTCAAAATAATATTGGAATGCCATACAATAGACCATGTATTACATTTTTAGGTCTTTTGTTTTAAAACTTTAAAATTTAAATATTGATAATTTTTAATATATACCAATTATAATTTATTGACATTTTCAAAATGCTTTATTTAGACCAAAATTTACTGAATTCAAAAAATGTTCATCTCCATATAATATTACAATAAATTATTGATCAAAATGTTTCACATTATTGTTTTTTTAATAATAAAATGAAATTCGAATTTGTATAAAACAAAAACATCAATAATTTTGCCTGTATATTTTTTCCTTTCGCTAGAAAATTACTGAAAGAATATAAAAACATGTTAAATAAAATATCACCTAAATCAAAGTTTCTTTTAGATGTAAAATTGGAATACTTGAAAACAAAGTTTTTTAATGTAATTAAGTTTCACATATTAAAAATTTGAAATAGTTATAGAATAACCTTACCAAATATAATTTCAAAAACTTATTGATCTAACTAACTTAAAATTTCCTCGAATAAAACTTTTACGAATTTCAATTCAAAAATAAATTAACTAAATGACTAGAAATTTTTAACCAATTTATTTAAAATAAAATTCATACTTCATAATTATTCTTGAATCTGTAACTGATTTATTTAAATTACGAGTATTTGGTGTTGATTCTAAATTACTACAGAAATTCAATTGTGTTTTTGGTAGATGAATATGTGTAGTATTTACTGGTAATGTTTTTGTTTCTTGATTTTTCTATAAAATATATGAATTATTATACAACCATTAAGCCTTAATAAATATAATTATTCAAGATCTTTTTTTTTCTTGAACTTCAAAAAATATTAATTAAAAAATTTACAAAGGTACAATTGATTTTAATTATGATACCATTTTCTCAATTCTACAATAAAAGTACTTAAATTTTTTAATGATTTATTTGATACATAAAGAAAAATGATAGCTCTAATAAAAACATTACAGTTTCTCTGATTTCTCAATATTAGGTTGGTGATTTAAGCTTGAAACTTAGAAGACAATCTAATCTTCTCTCATTTCACATATTTTATTTTAATCATTTTATTTTTAATTTTTGCCAAGGTCATTTTTATTATTATTATTAATAATCACTATTAACCTAACCCGTGATTTTCTTGAATTTTCTTAATCCTAATTTTTTTTTATAGAATAAGTTTTTTTATTTAATTTTGAACAATACATCAACACTCAATTAGTTTTTTAAATAGTATTTTATATTTTTTTTAACACAATTTCACATAACTACATTTTATTTATAAATTCAAACAATAAAGGCAATAGAGCAATATAATATGTAAATCAAAATATATTATTCAAATTGCATTGAAAAAGAAACAATTATCATTATTAAAAATAATACAAACATACCTTTGGAATTTCATTCAAACTGTGTATTTTTATAGTAGAATGCTTATCATTGTTAAGTAAGGACATTCTGCTTTTACTTGACATAATTATCGGACTTTTGGCTCTTAAATTTTGTTTATGTTTATTCTTTTTTCTTTTTTTTTCCATGTGCAAAAATGATGTTAACTAAATACATAAAATAAATAGAATTTTAATTAAATATATTTCAAGAGATAATTTTTATTACTTAAAAATTTGAGCAATGAAAAATATCCAAATACCATTAGTTTCATACAAAATTGTATTTGATCTTTATATGTTTTAACTAATATTTATTAACATAAAGAGATCATTATATTATATTTAAAATGCCCTTTACTTCAAATATAATTATTTAAAATTATTTTTTCCAAGAATACCATCCAGTTATACTATACTCTGTCCCAAACGAGAAGACTCTAGTTCAGGCATCATGACTAATGGTCACTTTGTGCCCATATAAAATTTTATTTAACGTTACTTCACATAGTGTATTGCTATATACACTCGACCACTATTGACATATATACACCGAATTTTAACAACACCAGAAACTATAATTTTATGACACGTTATAAATAATAATCAATTTGGTAATCGCGTGTAGCCTTGAACACTGCTGGTGTTGTATTTTTCTAGCTGTCAAGTGACTAGAGTCATACAAGTCTATAAGTATTACTATACTTGAGCCAACTACAGTGTTTATATTAATAAGAAAAGAAAAAAATCATTCCATCGTGATTCCATGAGTTTGACTATTAGATCTGATCCTATATAAATGTTTAACCGGGTCTGAACATATGCAGAAACTACTTCTATTAAACTCTAGATGCAAATCTTTTTATTCGCTCCTAGGTAGGTATTCTAAACTTAATTTAAACACTAAATTTGTAATACATAAAACTCTCCTAAAACCAATCTGGTCCTATGAAATCCAATTATGAGCAGTAGCAAAGAAACCAAATATCAAAAAAGCCTAAACCATTCAATCGACATCATTGTGTATAATTACAAGTGGTTCACCCAATGTATCGAACCAGAGCTGTAGCTTGGATGAGGCAACTGGGGCATTTGCTTTTAACTCCATCGCAATAGCGACACTAAACTTTGAGAAATTGTTTATACTACAAATATTTGTTGGTATAATAAGTATAGAAAAATACCATTTTCAAAAAGGGCAAAAAAATTTTGTAGTTGGAGTCGTAGTTGTAGTCGTATATATTCAAACTGTTTTGGGCGCCAAAAGAGCTTGCTCCTATTTTGTATCAAACCATACCTTACATTCAAACTTAAAAGTTCAAACTGTCTTGGAAACAACTAAAACATCATACAAATTATAGTTTGTACGCTTTGCAAACCATTCAAATCCGTTGACACTTGCCCTCTACTATAACGCTATCTTAAGCAACCCCCTTAGAAGGTTAAATCGTAATTGATATAGAGATTTGATTTAATCAAACCAATAACTTGTTAATAAGTGCTACCATTGAGTAACTACTTATATTTAGACATTTATGTCATAAAATATATCTAATAGCCTATTTGCTTATTATAAATATTTTTTTTACAGATCATGTATTTACATGTATATACATTAAAAGTTAAAACATTTTTAAAAATACATTAAATTAATTGGTATAGAAGTTAAATGTGTAATAGATGTGCAATATGTATGTATAATATCTTGATATTTAGAAAATAAGTATTAAAAGTATGTATTTTTGTTTATCATTTTATTAAAATTAGATTTATTTAATATCATTAGACCTAATGATCTGTGTTATCTAAAAATGTTATCATGATTGTAGTATATTACTAATTAAAGGGTACTTACTGTATATTTGGTAAAAACATAAAATTACCTTAATAAAAAATGAATAATTTTAACTAATAAGCAAAAAGAAACTACTGTTAAATTACCACTTTAAGTTATGAATTATTTCTTTACATATTTGACAAATAATTAATTTAAGATATTTAAGAAATAGCTTAATATTAAACATTTTTGAAACACTTATTTAACAAACAAAAGTTACATAGGTACTCATTTAGTTTGTATTCGTTTCAAAAAATACTTGATTATAACTTAAAACATTTTTTTCAAATAATAACTAGTAACATAATGGGCCAGTTGTACCACAGACTGTGAATACAGAATGCTAAATCCGGAATGTAAACAAAAATGATGACGATTTGATAAACATTGATATGCAACTAAATCAGTATGACCACAGTTTAGACATGGAATTTCGTCGTCTATCATAAGAATAAAGTCACACTGATTACCCGATTATGGACAGATAATTAATGATTAATGCCCGCTTTTAAAACACCATTCGTAGTAGATTACTAGTGATGGGCACTACCGAATAGTTTTAACTACCAAATATATTCGATAGTTCAGAGAAAACTATCGAATAAATATTTTCATTCGAATATGACATTCGATAGTTTTCATTCGAATACAAACTACCGTGTATGCCGTATATTTCATTTGAATAAAAACTAGGTATCGTATATTCTAATAAGACAACATAAATTATGATAAAAATTATTATTACAGATAAAAATTAAAATTGTATATTATCTATGCTTCTATTTACGAGATAGACTTTACATAGGTTAGCAGTGGCGTATTTACGGGGGAAGGGAATATGGGGGATAGATCCCCCCCTTGATTTTTTTTAGTTTTTGATATTTTTATTTACAATAGCCAATAGGTATGATTTTACGAAGTGCTCTTTAGGTCAATAGAATATTTTTTAATATATATCCCCCCCCTAGACGAAATCCTAAATACGCCACTGCTCCCAACTAAAGTTGCTTTGCTTACTAACAATCGTGTAGTGATGGGCATTATCAAATGAAAAATATCGAACTATTCAATAGTCTAAAACTACCTACTTTATTCCATAGTTTTTAAACACTATCGACAGGAATGAATGTTTTTCGATAACATATCGTACTATATTATTGGACTATAGTATTGGACTATCGAACTATCGACTATACAAATTTACGTTGTTTTATTTGAATATCCGGGACCTAGTTTTTATTCGAATGAAAACTATGGAATAATTTGAATATACTCGGTAATGCCCATCGTAGTCCGGTAGTTCGATAGACCGATAGTTCGGTTGTCCGGTAGTTCGGTAGGTCGATAGTTCGGTAGTCCGATACTATCGAAAAACATTCGTTCCCATCGATAGTTTTTAAAAACTATCGAATAAATAAATAGTTTTAGACTATCGAATAGTTCGATAGTTTTCATTCGGTGGTGCCCATCGCTAGTAACGCTGAGTCATGTCATAAGGCGTTTGGTGTTTGGAATGTTAACGGTTTTATGGTTACGAATGTTTGATGTCTTATGTTATTTCTGTTGGAAATTAGAACTACTGTTCATTATTTCGTTTTAACAAGTGCTTAAATGATGTCTCTGGATGTTGTCATTGTTGAGTTTGTGTCGTGCTTGATTTTGTTTTATTAAATTGTTAAGTATGCCGTATAAACAATGTGTTATTGTAAATTGCACGACATTTTATTCTGATACAGTCACTATACGACATTGGTATCCAAAAGATGAAAATACCTTTAAAACATGGATGATTCGATGCGGATACAACAAATTGTTGAACGCGTCAATGGCAGATTTACATAAGTCGTTTATTATGTGTGACAAGCATTTTGCACCAAATTGCAAAAGTACTGGATTCGAAAACTGAATATAAAGCCTGTCCCTACATTGAATTTACCAGGTTATAATTATTGTGATTATTCTTGTTTACCTACCTATATGATTTTATAAAAAAAAATTTTTATGTGTTTTAGAAATTATTACGATAAGATACTAATGAAACTCGAAAACAATTGTGTTTTGTGAGATTCATTGGTATTGAATGAGTCTGAAAGTCGGTATCTATATGTGAAAAAGTCCAATAATATTTGCATATGAATTCCACAGTAATTGTTTTGTTGATAATATCCTTGGTAATGATTTATGTTCAAATATTTATTAGTTGCTATTAATATATGTTCAATAAGTAGTATTTTTGCTGGTTTTAATGCATGATTCCAAGCTACTTGTTATATTAAAATATGCATGTACAAATATTGCTGTAGTATAAATAAATATGCAATTTAGTTATAAACATCTGCATTCTAATTATACTGTTTGATTTTTTATGTATAATAAGCCTAAATAATTTTCAGAAGTAAATGATGACAATAGTGATGAAATTACATCTTATGATGCACAAGCCATTAATATGTCCATAGAAGTTGTTACATTAAATACTTCTCAAATGTCAACTGTTGTGGATAGGACTCTTGGTTCTAATAGTGACAGGAACGAAGCTGCAGCTAATGATGTTCTTGACATAATCAATATATCCATAGAGATTGTTTTACCTGAAGTTGATATGGATCTTCAACACAATACAGGTAATGTATTTGTGATAATTTATAGTTTTACTGATTCAGAGGACAATAAATAAAAATTTATTTTTTATTAGATTTGAAAAATGTGTACAGTTCTAATGAAGATGTACCAGATAATGTGCTGGATGTTAGTTACATGTCCGTTGATATTACCTCACAAGATAATTTTCAAAGGTCAGCTTTTATAGATACTACTCTTGGATCGAATGCCCTTTTGAATACAGGTAATTTAATTAATAATTTTACTGTGTTTATTTGTGTACACTACATAGTTTATGAATAGTAAATATTATGGTCTATGATTATCAATTTAAATTAATGTCCAAGTCATAGAGGATTTAGTTCAATGATTTTACTGAATGTCACAATTTAATTTAATTTTGTGGTAACTAAACTATCTTAAAAATTTGGAAGACAAATTATTTTTAAATTCTCTGGGACTTTTTGTCTAAAACTCAGTAAAAATATACTATTTCCATGAAAAGTCACTACCATTAATTATTTTTACTCTTGGGTTTCAAATATGTAGTCTTCACTTATATCAACAGATTTAATATCACTCTGAATCACCTCAAATCACCTTTTTTACCCATCCTCTCCCCCTTTTATCCTCTACATATATTACTTAGAACATTTATAGTTGTTTGAAAAATCAAAATAATGGAATTTGTGTTTTGTTTTTTCAAGTGGTATAAGTGATGTGAATACGTTGTCTCCATTACGTCCAAAACGGCTGTTCAAAGGCAATTTAAAAGACATAAATGTTAGTCGTAAAACTGATTTGATGCCTTGAAAAACTGCACTGTACAATATAAATAAACGATACAAACAAAGGACTTATGTACTCAACCAACGATATGCTATGGCAAAAAAAAGTATTAAAGAAGCTGAAGAATACATGTACCATCATTCGAAGTGATTTGATAGGCTTAAATCTTTTACTGTCAAGTTTCTTGAGTCTTAAATGTGTATGCAACCACAGAAGCCTCGGAGCAGACGTTTTACTATGGATGACAAAGTCTTTGCTTTGTTATTGTATAAGCAAATTGGTAAAGCCTATAAAATGCTTTCAAAAGTATTTGTTTTTCCATCACATAAATGTATTGTAGATCTTCTAAAGATAATTAAATTATAAAAGTTTCCATTTGAAACTGGAATAAACCAACGTATATTTGGAAATTTAAAACAGCTATACAAAAAATTAAAAACCGGTTGACTGTTATTGCATTGTTATCTTTGATGAAATTTCACTTTCGGCGTCATTACAATACACGGCACACAAAGGACACAGTTGGATTTGAAGATTTTGGAGGAAATAATATTTCGTAGTATTTTTCTACGAATATTAATATTTTTCTACTTACAAAATACTTGAATTTTGACTATGGTGGGAAAAGCCATACTGCATCCTGGAAACATAATTCAATTCTACAAACTTGACAAAAGTCAAAGCACTGAAGGAGATTGTTTGGCAAATGCAGCTCAGATATTTAGCCAACTTGTTGGGGCTATCATGAAAAGCTTATATGCCTATTTGTTGATCAGTTATTTGATAGTGTTAATGGCAACAATACTAAACCAGAACCAGGCAAACTCTTAAAAAATGCTGTCACATTAAATTCTCGTCATTGGGAATTTTGGAACAAAGCCATACTTTAATTGATGAAGTATGTGACTTTCAATAAGAAATTTGTGCTTTCTATTACTAATTGGATAAAAACTTTTAAAGAAATCTTGCATATTTCTAAACAGCTTCTGAACAATGGATTTTTATTTGTACTTTTGAGAAACTTCAACCAAGACCCAATCGAACATTTTTTTGGATCAATAAGGAGTTATGGAATCAAAAACATTAAACCTACATCAGCCAACTTTATATCGTCATTCAAGGTATTATTAATTAACAATGTTACTTCAAGTCACACTATTAGATTTAATTGTGAGGATGATGATCGTAACGGAATTTTGGACAGCCTGAGAGATTTCCTATACAATGAAGTTTCAATGGATAATTTTTTCATTGACTCAGTTGATAGCAATATTCAAATTGAAATTCCAACAACAAGTAAAGAATCTAGTTCCACCCTAATAAACTCTAGAAGTAGAGCTTATGTAAGTGGTTGGGTTATAAAAAAATTTAAAAAATAACTCATAATTGCCGTTTATGTGTATTTAAATTATCTGACATTGTTTTAGATGAACATTTTATTATTCAATTGCGTAATTATTCTAACTAAATTATTTCTATCTGATAAAAATGTCATAAATTTATATAGTTTTATAATACAATAATTTAATTTAAACTTTCATTATTTTGCTTACATAAAAGGAGGTTGTTCTACTTTCAAACATATTGTAAGTCAAATTATACCGCTTAATGTTTTAACTTTTGTAAACCATGATTTATTTAATTTGTTTGTAAATACTGTATGTAACATTTAATTTATTCCTACATTGATCATGTGAATTATATTTTAAATAGAGGTGAAAAGCTAAATACTACAGATTCTTTTAAATTAGCTGCGAATTCTTATAATCAATATACAATGAAAAAACAAATTCTACAAAAAAATAATGTAAATTATGTATAGTTTTTACTACTTATATATTTGATGTTATTGTTTAATTTGTTTGTTTTTACGTTTAAATGTACCTTAAATTGTATGTATGTTTTTATGTTTATTCTTTTACCCTAAAATTTTGTCTCAAAGTTGTCCTCAAACACTTAAAAAGTGAACTTCATATTTGGTATAAGAAAATCAAAAATTATAGAAATCGATTTAAACAACGATTTTTAATATCGATGTATTGATTGTTAATATTGATAGTTCGATTATTAGTAGTTATAATGACAACCACTGGGAGCGCCATAGCGCTTCCACTATCAAATTCTTCCATGGCAGTTACTCTTCTATCTATTCTTTTTTCTATGATTTTATACAATTATTATTTATGTTAAGTGTACCATTATCAATTACTAATATATTGGATTGTTTCCTCGAGTACGTCATATTGATCATAGTGAATATTCGCGATCTACATACATTTTTGATTTTTTAGTCCAACGTTTTAAAAATTGCTTAAAAATGTTCTTTTAATATGTTCATGACTCGACTGAATTGAATTATGTCAACATTTTTATTGTTCAAGTGTACATTTATTTACGTAAGTATAAAAAATAATATAATATTGAATTGTTTACTTTAATTTGAATGTATACAGGGATTTTATTAGGGCTGGGTCATCTTTACGTGGTTATTCGACATTTTAAATTAAAAACAATTCTAAATAATAATTTAGAAAATAAGATAAATCTACATGTAATTATTACTAATTAGTAAAGTATTAAAGAAAATCTATAAAATTGTTATTATTTTGTAATATGAGTTGTTTTAACAACTATTAGCAAATATCTGATATCACCAGTAAAGAAAACTTTATTTTTAATATGTACTCCACAAAAATACAGGGTCTAGAAAGTTTAAAAATGTTTATTTTATGTTGGAACAATATTTTCAAATTATCATGGTTTAAAGTGGATCACAAAATAATAATTTAAATCGTTTATTAAATACATAAAAAAGTAAACTTAGAATAATATTAAATTTATGTACTTATATAAAATTACAAAAAAATAAAATTATATTTTATGTTTATTAGATAATTAAATGTATTCGTTTATTGGCTAAAATTAAAGCCCAGCCCTATTCTTATAGTAAACTAAAATTGGAATTAATGTGGATTAAAATGTTTAGTACTTGTTCAATGAGAAATTATTTAATTAAAAAATATCTAGTGATCAAAGTTATATTTAAAAGTAATATACTATATATCTAGTGCTAAATGGAATCAGTAAACGTCAAAACAAAAGATGAAATTTTGCAAAGACACAGAAATGAAAAAAAAGATTTGCAATGTAAAATTCAATCAATGAAGAAGTCTGTAGCAAAAGGTGATAGAAAGAAGAAGAAAGAAGTCGCTGAGCAAACAGCAGAAATTGAAGCAAAATTAAAACAAAAACATCTAGAAGAATTAAATATATTTACAGATGAAGATAAAGAACTATCTTTAATTAAACATTTACAAGAAGTTCAAATCAATGATACTGCTCCTAAAGTTAGTAGAGCAGAAAAACGACGATCTAAAAAAGTCTTTCAAATGAAAGAGCGGCAAGCGTTAATTGAAGAACATGATATTAAAAGCATTGGTGGTATCCGACATATTGAAACTCAAACTTTAGTTAAAAAACTTCAAAATATTGGTTTGGTTATTTTTGACATTCCTTCTGACGGTAACTGTTTATACAGTGCTATTGTGCACCAACTTAAAGAAGTATGTGGACAGACTTTTACTGTTCCAGATATTCGTATTAAGACTTCCAGTTTTCTCAAAAGTAATAAAGATGATTTTATTCCTTATTTAAGCCATCCAGATACTGGAGAGATGTTAACTGATCAACAGTTTAATGAATATTGTGATCAAGTAGCAAATTCAGTTCAATGGGGTGGTGAAATTGAATTAAGAGCTTTATCACATATATTTGAAATACCAATAAAAGTAATTCAAGCAGAAGGTTCTGATATTACTATTGGAATTGAGTATACTAATTGTAATAAGACTTTAATATTAGTGTTTCATCGACACATGTATGGTTTAGGCGAACATTATAATTCTGTATGCTCGATTTAGTGTATTTGATTTTATGTGTTTTTAAACTGAAAATTCATATTAATTAAATACATAGTTAATCTAAAAATAAATTGCATTGCTTAATAAAAAAATATTTATATTATATATTTTACAAAACAATTTATTATTTATTTAATTTTAATAGGTTAAGTTACAATATATGTATAAACAAAATGTATTGCATAATAAACAAACATTATTTACTAAAAATGTGTATACCTACTGTATCAATTGTCAAAAATTTGCATTTATTTTAATACAAATTTTAAATTATATAGAAAGTTTCTATTAATGCTAAAAATACAATTTTACAATTATTAATATAAAATTAAAATTTGTTATTAATTACAATGTCTTCAGTTTCATACAAAATGACGGTTACTCAATATGGATTTTTTAGGTTTGTCATTAGGGCTGGATATATAGTTTTTATATCTATATATAAAAAAATCATTCAAAGTATAACATATGTTTTTATTTATAAAAAAAGTTATACAATTATTCATTATTGTTATAAAAACTTCAAATTATATTTATGGATATTATATTACAGGGGTGGCCAACATGAATATGTTTAAAAACCGCATCAATAAATATAATGATATCAAGAGCTTAAATAAATTTCAATCATAATTAAAGATTATATCATTATTAATAAATTTTTGTTTTTTTAAACAATATGGGAGGTATATGCGACTATGACATGAGCTGTAAGTTAGCCACCCCTTTTATAAATTAAAATTCATGTGCATGTGAGTGGAGAAATGGTCAAGGGTTGATTCTGTAAAAATATAGTATAATTTATATTTTATAGAAAAAATAGATAATATTATGTTAAAGTACAATTAAATTACTTTTAAAAAGAGTATGGTCAAGTTTATTTATATTGTTATTTGGAATACTTAATACTGTTTAAAAATCAAAATTGTGTCAAATATATAGCAATATAATACATTGTATTGAATCACAGATATTTTAATAAATGGACATGAATAACTAAAATCATTTAAAAATATTTCCTATCCATAAATCTATGTTTTGTAAAAGACAAAAATTAATCCTACTTTTAATAATTATATTTTTTATTCAATTAATTAATTTAATGTCTAATATATTTTTGATGTAAATTAATGTATTGTATCTTATGAGAACTCAATAATAAAAATAATCATAATAATAATACTAATAATATATTTATTGAGTATATTTGATTTTATTTCTTCAATTTTTAATTTGTTTCTATTTCCTAATTTCTTTATTCTTTAATTACATTTTATATTTTGTTGGGAAACAGAAAGAAAACTATTTATTTTTCAGCATTTATGGTTCATATTAGTGATTTCTACAAGTTCTTTCCAAAATATCCTTTTACATTCAATCAACGGTGTTATTACACAAAATAATTTCACATATTATACATTGCATTATAGAGGATATATTTCTATTGTATTAATTTCAGAGTAAGTAGTTATTTAGCTTATTGAATTCATATATTAACAAATATATATTTATTTTAATTCAGAGAAGGAGACGCTGATTTATATATATCACAACCACATATATCACATCTTCCTACATTTGATCCAAATACATATTGTCTTCAATCTACTACATGTGGAGTTGATATAATTCATATACCTAAATGGTAATTTAAAAATAGAGAACATTTTTTTATTTATATTTTACAATTTGAAAAAGTATAAAAATTAAACAATTTTACTTAAAATAACATTTTAATTTGATTTATAGTTTAATTTTAAAATGTTGGTTATTTTTTATTTTAAATTATAATTAAGAAAAAAGTCAACTAAAACTAATAATAGGATGTTTTCCTGACATTGTTTTCAGATATATCTACATAGTAGTTTTGGGCTGACGTTTCGGACTCATTTCAGAGTTCATCTTCAGAGCGTGATTATGTGGTCAAGTGTTGTAACTATACTCCCAGCTTGGCTCGTGTCTTACTTTTATACCCATAAAGTGATTATCGATGAAGTCATCATTGACTGGTTGTTGTTGTTTGTGAAACGTCAGCCCAAAACTACACACGTGGATATATCTGAAAACAATGTTAGGAAATCAACAATCCACGAAAGCTTTAACACATTCATAATAGGATGTTATTTAAAAATCTATCCGGCGAAACATTGTTGCTTCTTTTTACTAAAGGAGCTAGCACATTATTGGTTTGAAAAATGCTTTTAAATAATAATAACAATAATAATATCTTGTAAATTAAACGTCTGTTGGAAGACTGATAAAATATGTGATAGTTAAAAACTTATTTAGCGAACAATCATGTGGTAGGCCATGACAGCAATGGTGGAAAAGGATATATAAACTGTTATGAACCAGAAAAACTGGAGGATTCATATGAATGGAGATATATGGATAAATGGAAAAGTTTAGTGAAAGCTGCTAAAAACCATTAAAAGCTTATGAAGCAAAAAAAAAAAATTTCTATAAAAATGGTTCATTTAACACTATTTAATCAAGAATTAAGAATCAATAGTTTATATTAACACCAAAATCAATGCTTTTTTATGATTATATTATTTGTATGTGTTCTTCTGATATTAAAAATAAAAATAAATGTTTTTTATATGATTTTATTAAATATATTTCAGGTTTAAACGGCCTATATATCTTGGTATTTATGGTCACCCATCTAATGAAATTACTAGATATACATTAGATGTAATTCGAAATTCAGATCCTGGTGAAGAATTTAATCTGAATTTGTTTGAATCTGAAGAAGAAAATGAAACTCGAACAATAAAAAACAATGAAAAAAACGATGTAAGAAATTAACATAATTTAAATTTATAAATATATATATTGTTTAGTAAAATGTATTATACATATTTCTAATTTATTTACCAATAAATCATCATATATATGCTATTTATTTAAATAAATAAATATATATATATATATATATATTATATATATATATATATATATATATATATATATATATATATATATATATATATTTGGTCTTGAAATGAATTACAAACATGATTACAAATATTTAATATTAATTGATCTGTTATTATTTAGAGAATTAATGAAAAATCTGAAAATGTAATCGATTTCTTTGGGGTACCACTTCAATTAATTTGGGATTTCATTAGCATTATCATTGAAGATTTATTTTGATGACAGATTAATTGATTAATCAAAATGCTACCATATGAAAATCAAATGTTTTTGGATGTTTTGCATGAGGATGGTTTAATTATATGTGCTAAGTAAATATAGTATTTAATATTAAATGTAAATATGTGATTTTTACCATAAAATTATGTTTAGGGGCCTTGGATTAGAAATTGTATTGTTAAATATTATTAAAGTATATTGTGATCCTGGCAATTTGGTGTTAGTTATTGGGTCATCTGCTCCAGAAGAAGATTTTTGGATTACTCAGTTAAAGAAAGATGGTATTCAACCTTTACCAAAAGTAATATCTGCTGACACTTCAATAGCCGAAAGGTTAGGTTAACCTATTTTAATAAATATTTTTAATAATATTTTAATATATATATTTAATAAATTAATTCATAATAAAACCAATAATTAAATTGCATTATTTCTTGTGTTTATATATATATATATGTATAATTGTATTAAAATATCAAATGTTAATTTTCTAGAGAAAAGATTTATCTCCAAGGTGGAGTATTATTTGTATCATCCAGAATATTAATTGTCGATCTTTTAAAGCACAGAATTCCAACAGCTCAAATAACAGGATTTTTGGTTTGCCGTGCTCATAATATTTTAGATTCTTATCAAGATGCATTTACCTTAAGATTATACCGTATGGAAAATAAAGTAATGCTATTATTTTTAACTAATAATTTTGAAAAAAAAGATTAATAATATTATAAGTAAACTGTAATTTAAATAATAATTATTATTACATAAATAGAAAGAATGAAATTTTACTTACATATAATACACATTAATTTTGTCCCAATAAATATTTTTTCTTTGAGAAAAGTAATAACATTTATTATTGTTTATACTTCATAAATTTGAAAAACTAAGAAATTTTAATACAGTTGATGCCTCTTATAAGACTCATAGATATAAGATTCAGTCGCTTATTAGACTCAAAATCGTCTGGAACGGTCCGGACGTATCCAAATAAATTTAAAAATATCGGTTATAAGACTCAAATTTCGTAAAAAAAAATGATAGAAAATAAACATTTTTGATTAAAATGTAGAAATAAATTAGTTTTCAAAAATTATTTATTATCATTTTTTAGTTATTACTGGTTTCAATTCATGCTTTATAATGTATGTATAACAAATTTTATCGCAATTATCGTTATTGTAGTGCGAGTTATAAATACACCCGATTACCTAGCACAGCTATCGTAATTGATAACGTCGACGGTATAATCGTTGTACAATTTACAATCGTCAATGAGTGGTCATTCGAGTTTCAATGCTGTCTTTTTTGTTGTTAACAAAAAAAATGTTTCATAAATAATAAATCTGTACATCATATATAATTTATAATTTTTATAATAATGTATAATATGTACTTTCTAATAAGTAATATGTATATATAATTAAAATAGATTTAAAAAAAAGCAAAATATGTAGTAAAATAAAATTCATAAATATGTATGTAATTACATTTTTTTTCCCCCACTTCGCCTATAAGATTCATTCGGTTATAAGACTCACTTTGTGTTGGTCCCAAAGTAAGTTATAACTTATAAGCGGCGTCCACTGTGTATTGTGATACAATATACAATATGATGGTACAATTTGCAAATTAAATATTTTATAATTTACTTTGTATCATAACAAAACTATTGATTTAAAATATTTCATTTTTAGCAATTTCAATCATTTTTAATTGTATACAAATATGATAATAAAACAATTTTCTCCCATTGCAAAAAGTTGATTTAAAAATAAGTTAATCAAACTTGGTTAAGTTACTTGATCACTATTCTTTATAGTATGTTTCTGGTTTTATCATGAAATAATGTAATAAAATTCCATTATTCATATTTAAATTTTATAGGATAGCAATTTTAAGTAAACAACAACAGATATTCAACAATTAATATAACATTATAGTTATTAAAATTCATACAGATATTTTTAAGTTTAATTTCATACAAATCTGAAGTAGGAACGATTTTAACACTATTTTCTAATTTGTCTTTTATATTGTTTAATATCTCCAAAATACTAGTACAATTAAGGAAGTATTTTGTGGATTTGAATCAAATTATAATCTGCTAAAACTGGGATAAACAGTCTTATACATTACACTGTATTTTACTGCTAATATAAATATTTAGCTGTTAGGTTAGACCTAACCTAACACAATCTACTATAATAAAAAACTAATGATGTATCAAATTAATTGTATTTATATTATTAAAATACAATATTAGGTTTAATAACATGTTAAATTGTAATTTTCATTATTAGTTAATATTACTTTAAAAACATCCGATATAAAATTACACAGCTAAACTTTTGTAGACTTCTTAAATTATCTACAACAGTTCTTTTTAATCTTTTATATCCCAGTACCATCTAAAAATTTAAAACATTTAAAAATGTTCATGTACCACTCTTGAAAGAAAGTTTATTTAAAACATAGTTATGAGTAGAGTCTGGATTTATATGCAAATATTTATTATACAATTCACCTAGAATAATTTTAATTTAAAGTGTCGAAGTTTTGTAATATGTAGATTCTATGATTATTATTATTATTTTTTTTTTGTATATATTTGAATAAAAATGCATATTAATTGTATATTTCTGGATAGTTGCATAAATGTTGCATATTTAAAAATATTCATTAAAATAGTCATATCTGTGTCTAAATAAAATCTCTACAGTTTATTATATTAAATATTAACCTATTATAATGTATTTCAATAACCATTGGATTTTCAAGTCTTAAATTCATATATACAGACGTTTAAAATAAATAAGTAAATATTTAAAAAAAATGTATCCCAATTTCATTTTATTAACCAATATTATATTGACCAATATTAACTAGTTGGGACACATTACTGAAAGCATCAATTTATTATTAATGGGAAACATTTCGATGAGGTAAAAGGTGTTATTAATACTTTTGACTAAAACAAAGCGAAATTGTTCTGAAAAGGCACATAATTTATTTCACAATAAAGAGTTAAAAAATAAGCTTGCTATTATTATAATACACTTTCAATATTTATTAGAAATTTTAATAAAACTAGACAAATACAATATTACACTAAGAGATAGTCTATTGCTTATACAAAATAAATTTAATAATTAAAAATAAGCTAGAAGATGGAAAGTCAGGGATAGTTTTCATTAGATCTAAACTTACGAGTGTACTAACGAAAAATCGTGGATATTCTAAATTGATAAAAATCGATAGCATAATCAATGGTGAGTTAAATGAATGTGACAAAGATGATGAACTGTCAGTTGAAGGTTAGGTTGGGTTCGACGTCGATGTTTATGTGACGTCGAAAGAAGTTTTTTAAAATACAAGAGTATACTTCAAAACAAATGTAGGAGTTTTCAATTCGAAAACTTAAAATCAATTTTTAATACCTCATGCTAGTACTTGTCACATAATAATTTAATGTAAATAATACATACAATTTTTTATAAATTTTTTTTTAAATAATGAATATCTAACCTACTTATCAAACACAATGTCATAAAAATAATGTGATTTTATTAATAAATTTTTTTATGCATTTATTTAGATTGTCTTATCTTTTATATTTCTATCATAAATCGTATACTGTTTAAAACATTTTTTTTTTTTGCATATAAATTCAGGCCCAAGTGATTATCATAATCATGTTCATAAACTTAATACATATTTCAATGTTTAATATTAATAATATTTTAAATTTGTGTTCTCAAACCCATTTTTGTTCTATTGGAGTTGAGAACCACTGCAAATCTACAGAAATAAAAATAAAATATTTATGATTTTTGTTTTTTTAGAGTGGATTTATCAAAGCTTTCTCAACATCATCACAATCATTTACTTATGGATTTACAAAAATTGAAAGAATTATGAAAACTTTGTTTGTTCCAAAATTATATCTTTGGCCCAGATTTCATCTTGCTGTTAAGTCTAGTTTGGATAAAATACATGTAAAACTATTCAATTAAAATATAACTTATTATTATTAAAAAAAATAAATTTATAATTTTAGCCGGAAGTTGTGGAATTACATGTAGAGTTAACACCAGCTATGATAGAAATTCAAACATCATTACTTGATCTTATAAACTATTCAATTAAAGATCTAAAAAGACTTAATCCTTCTGTAAGTTTATTTTACTTTTTACTGTTTGGGTATCATTATTTGAAATGTTAATGTCATAATTGTTATTTTATTTATAGCTTGACACTGGAGAAATTACAGTTGAAAACAGCTTATCAAAATGTTTCCACAGAATATTACAAACACATTTAAACCCAATTTGGCACCGATTAAGTAGTACAACAAAACAATTAGTGTCTGATCTTAAACTTTTAAGAAGCTTAATGATGTGAGTATAATTGCATTTTTTTTCCTAGTACAATTTAATAAGACTAAGCTTAATAAATGTTTTCAAATATTTCACTCTTTAGTTTTATTTCTTCTTTATTTTATTATTTAATAGATTCAATAAAAGGCTATTTTAAAAAACTATATATTTTTTTTTCAAAAATTTACAAAATAAACAAATTAGAGTTTACAAATAAGCTATGCTAGTGCGCTAAATTCATGGTTTTTAAGTAATTTAAGAATAACATTAATATGGACAAACATTGATGAAGAAACATCTATAGTCAGTAAAAATGTATTACAAATAATCCATTAATGATTATCAGATATGTTTGAAAACAATAATATTATATTACAATACATAACAACGGTTTGTGATAACTGAAATTTTTTTAAATTATTCAATGTTGTCATCTGATTTCCATCTTTCATTATTTTTTTCAAATATATAAATAAATAATTATTTTATAATTTATATCAATAATGATATTTGACAACAACAGCAATTTATTGATGAGAACTGGTGAATATAATGAGAATCTATGTTTATGTATAGAAACCTAAACAAAAAAAAAAAAAATGTTGGGTTCTGTAAAATAAATAAAATAATAGGTTATTTGAATAACACAAGTTACTCTTATGTATTTTGTTGTTAAATGTATGTGAAATCAACACTAGATTTCAGAACATATTTTACAACTTAAACCATATCGTTATGAGTAATTTAAATTATATAATATGGTAAACAGCTATATGCCGATATAAAAACTTCCATAAAAAACTTCAAAATCATTCAAACCCACTCATAAAGCATCTATCTTCACTTACTCTCCCGGAAAACGCTCCTCGCCGTCTGAAAAGATCGTGGTGCAGAGATCTTCTCCTCCAACCATAGTATATCCATATACTATTATAATTAAAATAAAATAAAAAAAATAAAAAATGTATGGCTATTTATATATATATATACTAAAACGAATTAACTGATTCTATGATTCTATTTTTATCAAAAAATAAATATCTAAGGACATAAAAAAAAAGTCAGTAGGAGTGCCAGTAATGGCTGGCTTCTTCTCAAGCTACTCATGTGATTTGTTTTTTTGTTTAATTTTAAATTTTATGTATATCTTAATTACTTATTGTGCTAATAGCAACACAGATTGTAATTTCTTCTTTTATAATAAAAAAAAAAATATATATAATATGGTAACTTTATTAATTTCACAAGTCACAATTAGTTAATTACTACTATTGTTAATTAAATAAACGTGCCTTGATAGGCAACTTATACAAAATAAGTATGTTCCATTAGTAAAGAGGATAAGTGAAAATAGATTAAGATCTTATGAGTATATGAAAAACATAGAAAAATGAAGCAGTAAGGAAATTAGGATGAATATGATACAAAAGAGGACAGATAAATATAAGCAAATGAGCTAGTAAGGGAAAATGATTTAACAATGGTTGGTGTGAGGATGAAAGATGTGACTGTATGAGGGAGGCACTATAAAATAAATAAATTTGAAGTCGATTCATGTTTTGACCTGACCACTGCTAATTAGTTTGATTAAGCAATGCTTAGTAAGTATGCATCTGTATAATTTGACCATACCATTTTAGTACATAAAATCAACAATTATGTCCAAACTAAATTATTTAAAATTATATTTATGAGTAGCCAATTAAATCATAGACAATATTAATAATTATATTTAATCTATGTTATTATTGTGTGTGCGTCTAATCGGTCAAAAAGAACTTGGTATCTGTTAATTCAGAAATGTTTTGGGTTAAAATCCATATTCATTTTTGGTTGCTGTAAAGCGTATAACTGTTTACTAGATTTGGTTACCAACATGATTAGTTAATCGTATGTATAACTTTGCGGACACTCACATTTGAACCAACATCCAAAACGTAAATGGAATATCAATTACATTGACATGAGGTGGACAAAAAATTTTGATATACAGTTTGAAATTTCCTAGAGTTCTACATGGCAGAATTCATGTGGAGAAAAAATCTTGATAGCCAAAGATCCTTTTGATCTAATTTTATCAAATGTATCAAAGTGTTGGCCCCCATTATAATTACTTTAACATTATATTTTTTGATTTTTATACCTTATTATTATTGTTTAAATTAAAATTATTTATCATATATTTATTTACATACCTAATATTAATTTAATTTAAATATTTGGTATATATTTTTGTTTAGATCTGTGACATCGCTAGATTGTGTTCGATTTCAATCTTTGTTGTCAAATTATTCTTCTGTAGATTATGTGCATCGTAGTTCAGGATGGTTATTACTTGATGCTGCAGAAACTTTATTTGTTACATCTAGACGTCGTTTATTTAATTCTAAGAAAGGTATATCACTAGTTTTAAATAATTAATAATTAATAATTTTAATTGTAAATATTTAGAAATTTGTCCTGAACCTAATCCAAAATGGGGAGGATTAACAGAAATTTTGAAAGAAATTGGACAGACCTCAAAAGATAATGGGGATATTGTATTAATACTTGTACAATCAGCAAAAATATGTTGCCAGTTGAAAAATGTAATACAATGTTTTATGTTTTAAACATATGTTTTAATGTAGTGTGTATAATAATAATCTTTGCTTAATTATAGCTTCTTGTCAAAGGAGCAGATGCTTTACTCTTAAATTTATATAAAACTCATATTAAAGACAAGCCAATAATACTAACACAGAGAAATACTATAACTAAAGACGAAATAGAAGTATATGACAATATAAACTATGAGGAATTGGATGAAGATGATTTGAATAATTGTTTCACTTTAACTCAAAATCGAAATGAAGATGGATTGATATTTACTGAATGTACAAATAAATCTCGGTACATTATTTAAACTTTTAAATATATATTCATGTAGATATTGCGTATCTTATACATTTATTGTATCTACGTAATTTGATTATTATGATTATAGATAATTTATTATTATTTTTTAGAATGAAACATTTAAAGAACCTATTATTGTAATACAACAGTATAAAAAAGATGGAGATTTTTTATCCTTTCCTCGTACACTTAGAGAGTTACAACCTAAGTATATTATTATGTATGACGCAAACATGACAGCAGTTAGACAAATTGAAGTACTATTTATTTATTTATAAATGTTTATAAAATTAGAATATTCAAAGTATAATATAAATATAATTTGGTAGGTATTTCAAAATTCTGATGCAAAATCACAATTGATTGTATATTTTTTGATATTTGCTGGATCGACTGAAGAACAAGCATATTTATCAACACTAAAAAGAGAGAAATTACTATTTGATTATTTAATCAAAGAAAAAGCTGTAAATATTATTTAATAATTGTAGATCATATTGTTAACATATTTGCATTTTTGTAGTATTGTTTTGTTCATTTTATAGGTTATGGTTATACCTAAAGGTCAAGATGGTAAAGATGAAGATTGTCCTGAGCTAAATCGGGATTTGGGAATTCACCCATCAGAAATGCTAAATGATGAAGATAATACATACAATCCAGGAGAAAAGTCTATTCAAAAAGAAACTCCTAAAATCATTGTTGATATGAGAGAATTCAGATCAGATTTACCAGTATTACTTCATCGCCGTGGCATTGATATAGAACCAATTACTTTACAAGTAAGGTAATTATAGTAATTACATAGACATATTTTACTATTTAGATATTTAATTTTTTGTAACAGGTAGGTGATTACATATTAACACCAGAAATGTGTGTAGAACGAAAAAGTATTGATGATTTGATTGGTTCCTTAAAATCTGGAAGATTATATCATCAAGCTTTAATGATGTGTCGTCATTATATGAAACCAATATTACTCATTGAATTTGATCAAAACAAACCTTTTGATTTACAGGTAAGTTTTTTGCCTAGTTAAATTTATAGAAAAAAAAATTATATATAAATAAATAAAGCTAATAAGTATTATAAATAAAAAAATATAGAATTGTTAAAATTTGTTTATTTACTACTGGTTTTGACTAAAAGTCATCGTCGGGTATAAAGTGAAAAACAAAATAATACAAAAGTAAAACATAAAAATGAATATGAACTCATAAAGAAAATTGTGACTTCTTCTTCTTCTTCTTCCCAGCTTTTACAGTCCATTTAGGACAATCACTGCCTCTACCACTCCTTTTCACCTCTCTCTGTCTTCGCTGTCTTCAGTCCTTGCTTCTTCTGAGATTGTCTGTGAGATCCATCTTCACCCTGTTCGTCCATTTTGTCTCGGTCGACCCCTGGGTCTTTTTCCATTCAGTCTTCCAGTAAACATATTTTTTGCCATACCTTCCGACCTCCAAATATGACCCACCCATTCTAACCTTTTGCTTTTTAAGTACGAACTAATAATGGGTTTATTAAACATTTGGTACATTTCTTGGTTAGTTCATCTTCTATATTCTCCGCTCTCCATTACAGGGCCAAAAATTCTACGCAGTACTTTTCTTTCAAAAATGTTCATCTTCTCCTCATCCCCTTTAGTCACTGACCAGGTTACCCCTTGTTTCCTGATGCAATTCTTAGTTTAATTTCATTGTGCATATTGTTTTGATTGTTTATGTTAGTTCCTAAGTAACTGAAATCTGTTACTTGTTGGAAGACATATCCCGACACTTGCAAATCATCTTGGTCCCTCACTTCTCTTGATACTACAAGATATTTAGTCTTTTCTTGATTAACTTATAATCCAATCGGCGCTGCTGCTTTTATTAGATCTGCGGTCTTCATTTCTACTTCGTTTCGGGAACTACCAATAATCACAATATCATCTGCGTATGCCAAGATAGTGTTCTGTCCCAAAATTTCCATACTTTGTCTAATGGGGAGAGATCTAACCACTTTTCTAATGCCAGATTGAAAAGCACAGGGGAAAGCGCATCTCCCTGTCTTAGGCCAGATCTAACTTCGAAACTTTCTGACAGTTTATTCGCTACTTTTACTTTTCAATATGTATCGGTATTGCACTCTTTTATTAGCTGGACTAATTTGGTTGGTATACCAAATTCATCCAGTGCTGCCCATAATTTTTTTCTTATAATACTGTCGTACGCCTGTTTAAAGTCCACAAAGCAAAGATGCACTTCTCTACCATACTCATAGTATTTTTCTAGCAATTGTTTGATAATAAAAATGGGGTATGTGGTAGATTTCCCTCTCATAAAGCCGCTTTGGTAGTCCCCAATTATGCCGTTAACATAAACTTCCAGCCTTCGCAAGATTGCCATCGACAAAACTTTATAACAGGTGTCTAAAAGTGAAATTCCTCTATAGTTAGTTGTTTCCATCGGGTCTCCTTTTTTATAAATCGGGCAAATGATTGCTGTTTTCCAATCGTTCGGGACTTTACCACTTTTCCATATTTGTTTTATCAAAAGCCATACCTTCGATATTAATTTTGGAGTAGCTGTTTTAATTAATTCAGCATTGATATTGTCCTCCCCCGGTGCCTTATTGTTTTTTAGCGATTTAATTATCTGTGTTATTTCTTCATAATCTGGTTCTGGTAACTCTGGCTGCACATGGTAGTAAGTGGTACTTTCTTGATCTTCCTCGCGGTTGCCATCTTCGATAGTGCCACTCAGTAATTCTTCAAAATGGCTCCGAAATTGTTCAACTATATTTGATTCCTCTGTAATCAAGCAACCATTGGCATCTTTAACTATGCAGGTTTTGGCTTTAAACCCCTCCTTGAGAGACCTGCATTTCCTAAAAAATAGCCGTGGATTCCTCCTGTATTCTTCTATACTTTGAATTCTTTGTTTTTCATACATTCTCTTTACGCTTCTTATTTTCTTACTTGCTATTTTTCTGAGCTTCTGATACTCTACCAAATTCTCAGGCGTTGGATTCTGGATCATTTCTTGTCTAGCTTTACTTCGCTTTTCTGTAATATCTCTACAGTCGTCATCAAACCACGGCTTCTCTTTAGTTTGCAATTCCTTCTTAAACAGAGAGGCCGCTTTAATTACAGCTTCCTTGATGACCATCCAACCTTTCTCAGTATCAGACTCCGTGTCAGATTTGTAGGATTCGAGGTTATTGCTTAGATTATTGTGGTAAGCACTAATTTCTTTCTGGTTTTTTATTTTCTCCATATCTAAACGCGTATTATTCTTCATTGCTTTCCGATTTTCAACCCATTTTCTTGATAGTTTCACTTTTAAGGAACTAATTACTAGATAGTGTTCAGTGTCACCATCTGCCCCTCTATAACTTCTTACCGAATTTATACTGGTTTTAAACCTTTTATCCACAATAACATGATCAATCTGGCTTTTGTATTGGCCATCCGGGGCTATCCAAGTATGTTTATAAATATCCTTTCGTTGGTATTATTATGATATTATCCAGTACGCTATCTAGCTCATCATAAAATTGATCCTTGAGCTCACCGTCTGTAGATTCCGTTGGGGCATAACAATTGATAATCACTATATCAAATTGAAAAGTCACTAGAAAATTGTGACTATTCAATAAAAATACATAGTCAAACAAAAAACAAAAAAATTATTATAATAAAAATCAATCAAAGCATAGAAATTGTGTATAACGTGAATTAAATTTTAAAAGATTAATTGTTTGCTATATATATATATATATATAAAATATTAATTTTAAATTTATTTGTATATTTGAGATATTTTTAAATTTATTTTTATAACTTCTTTATAAATATATAATTCTTCCAAAACTGAATTTATATAAATATTATTTTGTATGTTTAAAATTTCAAAATTATTATTCATATTAAAGGTAATAGTATGATTTTTTTCTAAAACTTGTTAAGCAAAATTTGAATTTAGATTAGTTTTTAAAAATTTTATTTTAGAATTGTGTTCTTTATATTCCTATTAGTTTTATCAATACAAAATTTATTTCAACTGTATTATTATTTTTTTAATTGTAGGATAATTAAAATTATTATAATTATTACTTGGAAATTTTTTACTTTATAATTTATTTGCATAGTTAAATGATTGTTAGTATTGAATGCAATTTTAATATTATATACATTATTATTAAATATTTTAGAAAATTATTCTGATATTAAATGTTGATATTTATAATACTATAATTTGATAAATTGATACTATAATAATTAACTTCATTATTTATTTTTTTAGATTATTATATTTTTTATAATTTTTCTATGTAATGTATTGATTGTGTTTAAATTATATTTTAATATTATAATATAGTTATAATTTAAAGTAAAACGTTTAATTCTATAAAAATAGAGTTAAAAATGCAATCTTTTGTATAAAAGGATGAGTAGGATCATAAGGAGTAATAAAGGCAGTTTTTACAGGTTTCTCGTAAATATTAAATTTAAATTTATTATTAATTAAATTAGACCTGTAAGGTCTAGGAAATGAATTTTGTATTTAATTATGTTTTGAGTGTAAATTGAATATGTTTATTAATTTTATTTAAACCACTGCTTGTCTATTTGTACATCTGAATAAAATAATAGTATCATACAGATAGATCATAATTGATCTACATATCTGAATAAGCTTTAATAAATGGATTATATAATTTGTTAAAAAGTATTTTTCATAATCTATCAAATATAATTCTGACATTCCACATTATATGTGCACTTAATGAACTACCCATTACTAAATTTTTTTTGTATGTGTATAATTGATATGATTATTATATTGACAATTTTGATTAATAATAACATTGATTGTATAATTTCATGATTTTCATTTGGATTAAAATGATTATTTATGTTATATATATTTAAATTATATAATTATTTGTAAATTTATTTAAATGTATTTATATATTCATTTAATATGCATGTTTATCACAAATATAAATACATATTTCATTAAGTAGTAACTATTATCTTTTAGTTTGAAATAAATATTTAAATTTCTTTATTAAATGATATAAATTCTTAGTACTTAGTAGGTAAATACTTCATTTAAAAAAAAAAAAAAATATTTAGGATAAAATATTTCCAAATCCCCAATATATTCAAATATATGTGTAAGTCAACCATTATGTGTCCTAAAATAACAATCATAAAATAAAGATTATCTGTGACTAATAAGTTATTAATTATTATTAATAATAACTAAATGTTAATAAAATAATTTCAGGGAAAGTTCTATCTTAGCAAAGACATGACAACCAGCAATCGAAATGATATAACTTCTAAACTACAATTATTAACATTACATTTTCCAAAACTTCGATTAGTATGGTCTCCTAGTCCTTTTGCAACAGCAGAACTATTTCAAGAATTAAAGGTATCTAGTTAGTTAGAAGTTAAATAGTTTTTGAGTTTATTAAAGCTTTCATAGATTGGAAATTGTTTATTTGTGTGGTTTTCGGAAATATATAGTATTATATATAATATATTTCGGATTAAATAGTTTTAATTTCTATTCCATATAAAATACAAAATATCTTACCAAATTAATTTGATCTTGAAGAGCACACTCTGTATATTTATATAATTTTTTTTTTGTATTTATATAGGAAGGGAAAAAGCAACCGATTTCATCAGAAGCTGTTGTTGTTGGTTTGGAAGCAGGTCAAAACTTTGATGAAGAACAATACAATGCAGTTATTAAGGTTTCTTTTAATTATAATTAGTATACAAAATTTATGTATATTAAGTTAAGATACTCAGAATTATATAAATATATTTATCCATTTTAGATATCATAAAAATAAAAATATGTAGCTGTTTATTTTAGAGAAAAATATTATTCAGCTATTTACTTAGATAAAATTACATTCAATTTCAATAAATAGTTCTTAGTATGCTTAGATATTATTATGGTTCAATGTTAAAAATAATCAAAATATATAGGAGTGGATATTTATGATATAATGTATATAATATAGTTGATATATTAAGAGGACAACACACCCATTTGTTGTCTCCGTCTATTTAACAAACAACAGCAATATCATGCTACATGGTTCTTAAATTGTGGTGTTTGGGTTGCATTTTGAATTTAAACACTTATTACCAAATTTGAAGAGAAGAATATTTTGGAGGGCTTCTCATAGTTTTTTGGTAAATCTCATGTGACAAAGAAGTTACAATGTTTGGAAAGTTAAAATGCCTGTAACATCTATGTCAGACAATATTTTACCAAGAGTTTATGAGAAAAACCCTCCAAAATGTTCATCTCTTCAAATTTGTAATAAGTGTTTAAATTCTAAATTCAATCTAAACACCAAAATTTAAGAATTATATTGTATAATTTTAGAAAGACAACAAACGAGGGTGTAACATCCTCCTCAGAACAAATTATATCCCAGTCTTATCTAGTAATAGAGTCTCTTTATTTAACAACTTTACTTGTTTTAATATATTCACTTCTTTATATATTCTCAACATAGTACACACAATCCACTTTTATAATTTTCTCTATTATTTGATTAATTTTAAATGTTGATGTTTTTATTTAATCTGTACATTTAATAATATTATTTATATTTATAAAGATTTTTTTATAGTTTTACTATAATGTTTTCCTTCTCTTATCAGTAAATTAAAATAATTATTGAGTTACAAAAATTAAATCTATATAAAAAAAAAAATTGTATTCATTTTAAATGTATGACAAAATATGTTTTACTTTTAGGATTTCATAAGTAAATTGCCTGGTGTGACTACTCAAAATATATTAAATGTATTAAATAAAGGACAGTCTCTAACAAACATGTTAACAATGTCTTTGCAAGAATTACAAAATTTAACTGGTAACTCAACAGATGCAGAAACCTTGTACAATGCACTCCATAAGAAATTGAAACCATCAAATGAATTTACTGTTAAACCTCAATCTAGTAAAGGTTTTCGAGCAACAACGAATAAAAAACGATTTAAACACACAAATTCAAAAATTAATTAGATATTTTTAGTATTTTCAATGATTTGATTTATATTACCATTTATCATTTTGATAAATATTTATAATTTTAAATTAATAATATATATATATTTAGTCTTATCAACTTGTTTATTATTAAGGAATACATATTGTCATAATTGTATATTATTATTTCATAAAATTATAAAATTTATTGTATTTTATAAACTAATTTATGATTAATGATTATATTATATGATTATTGATACTTTCAACTGTTTATTATTTCTTTATTTTAAATACGATGAATGATCCATTATGGATTTTGAATCATTCGATAATAAGACATTGCCTTAAATGATGGTTGCTTTTATAAATCAATATCAGTTTGTACTAGTTTGACAGCAACGATTTAAAAATATTATAACTAAAAAATAATAATACCAAACAAAATATTTTCAACAAGTAAGAAACCATTAGATATATTGAATAAAAATAAAATAAATTGTATAATTCATAATATATAAGTAAATATAATGTGTAGAAAACTCCCAATAGATGTTGATAGAAGGCAATTACAATTATAAAACTAGTATTAACATTGATTTTTAAAATATTAATTATAATATTGTACAATATAAACGTTTGTGTGTATATATTTATAATTAAATTATTTGGTGAGAGGAGATGATGGTAGACTGCTCGTGGTCTCCTCTGCATATGTTAGTATCCGCTGACAGTTAACAAGCAAAAGCAATTTACTAGCTTAGTATTTAGTTCTAACTACAATTGACTACAATAGCTAATACTATTAACTTGGTGCTGATACCCAACAATACAAATCAACACCAACATAAAATGCCTACCAAAAACGGTCCTTTTAAGGATCATATGATGCTAAATATTGGTATGTACTTTAGTGTATATCTCCTAAATATTGAAAGTATCTCAAAAGCCAAATGTGAAATACTATCAAAAATTATGAACAGCAATAGTGTTGAATCGACGAAGTCGATCTGCAAAAAAGAGGATGCATAACCGTATATACATTTATTGAAGCAATCCATCATAAGCAATATGGAATAGCAACATATGCCAAAGAAGATATCAATACAAGGAGTGTAGTCTACAGAAACCATTCGAAAAACATAGAAATATTAGCAATAGATAATGTCACAATTATAAACATATATAAACCATCTAATGTTGAATGTGAAAATCTGCCCGTGAAACTATTCAACCACCTAGTTGTGTTTATAGGTGACTTTAACAGCCACAACAGTGAATGGAACTATAATCAAAATGACGATAATTGGGAATTACTTCAAGAATGGATTGCTCTAAATAATTTGGAACTAATCTATAATGCTGAGAATAGGAGAATTTTTAGGTTCATAGCTGCAGTGTGTGCACACTGACGAGGAGACGAGATCATCGGGTAGTCTAGGGTGTAAATTTTGTACATTATAATATCTTTAATATGCTGATTAGTAGAGCGCGGATTTGTATGCAATTGCATATGTATTTTGGTTTATTGTATGATATGCTAACTTTCTTGACATAACGATTTAAACAATGAAATTTTTTTAGTGCATATTTTGCATATTTCGACATTTTTAATTTTTAAGAGCTTATTTAACAATTTTAATTGCATATTTCATCTTAGAGTGCATATTTTGGTGTTAATTTGATTTTTTTTTTTTTTTTTTATTTTTTTATTTTATTATTAATAGTATATTACAATCTGTTTACAATAAAAAAAACAATAAGCAATATGGATGAGGAAAAAAAAAAGTACAAATAACATGAATTACATGAAGAGGAGACTGTCCAATAACAGAACCTCAGAATATTATATTTATATGTATATACTCGTATATATCTATTTATTTATTTATTTTTATTTTATTTTATTATTATTATTTATTTATTTTTTTTATTTTTTTTTAAATTTATTTATTTTTTTTTTTTTTATTTTAGTAGGTCTCTAGACCAATTTCTTTTTAAACGACGGGGAATTGAAAAGTGGCAGAGGACATATTTTTAATAAGAAGGTTTGTATGGTTAGTTAGTTTGGAGTGAAACTTTTTGTAGTGGCTTTTAGCAAGTTCGTTTACTGTTTGAATTTTCATATCGTTATGGAGGGCTGCATTTGTAATGTACCATGGAGCACCGGTGATGAGTCTTAGGGTAATGGACTGGAATGCTTGAATAGGTCGAATATTCGAGGGCTTTGCTGGGCCCCAAATTTGAATACCGTATGACCATACAGGTCTGATTATTGATTTGTATAGGAGTAATTTGTTTTTTAAGCTTAAATTTGATTGAAGTAAAGGTCTAAGTTGATGGAGGCGAGAGTTTAGTTGTTTACGTTTTTGCTTGGTGTGATTTGACCATGTTAATCTTTTATCCAGGGTTATGCCTAGGTATTTAGTTGACTGGTGAAGAGGAAGTTGTTTGTTGTTGAATTTGAGTGGAGGGCACTCCTTTTTATTTAGGAAAAGTTCACTTGAGCTGATTTTTCTTCATTAATTTTTATTTTCCAATTTTTAGCCAAATTTCTATTTTATTTAAATGTAGTTGTAAATTTTGTGATGCGATTTCAGAATTATTATTTGAAGCAAGTATTGCTGTGTCGTCAGCAAATGAGGCGAGGAGAGTTTGGTTTGATGTAGGTATATCAGCGGTGAAAATATTGTAACACCCGCTTTAATATATTGAATAGTTGAATAACTATTTTTTTGACGAACTGAGAATGTCCGATTTTCTAGATATGATTTTATTATTAAATAATATGGTGAAGGAAGAAAGTGTTTTATTTAAATAGAAGCCCGTCATGCCAGACGCGGTCAAAGGCTTGGGATATATCGAGAAAAATCCCGGGGCAATATTGTTTAGATTCGAAGGAGGATGAGATTTTATCCGTGATTCTATGGATTTGGTGGATCGTATTATGTTTGCGACGGAAGCCGAATTGTGATTTTGGAAGTATATTGTTCAATTAGTGGTGTAATTCTTTGTAGAATTAATTTTTCGAAAAGCTTTGCGAATGTGGGTAATAAGCTGATAGGACGATAAGAACTAGTGAGGTGTTTAGGTTTATTAGGTTTAGAGATCATTATAATAACTGAATACTTCCATGTAGGAGGAAAGTAGGACAAACGAAGCATAGCATTATAGATATGGGTAAGGAAAAGGATTGACTTTCTTGATAAGTTTTTTGCTATTTTATTTGTGATTAGGTCATGTCCAGGTGACTTTTTAGGCTGAAGCTTGTGAATTATTGACACAATCTCAGCTGGGGAAATCGGTTTGGCAGGAAGAGACATGGGGAGAGGTGAAGACAAGAAGGATTTAACTAAATTGGCATGATCTGGCGTAGAATTTAAGTCAGGATGAGGTGAGAATATTGAAGACAAGTGATTGCTAAAGAGATTTGATTTTTCTAAATCGGAAATAGCTAATGATTTGTCAGGTCGTTCAAGCGGGGGAATATTAACGCGTTGATTGGTTAGCCTTTTTGTCATTTTCCAAAGGGAGCCATTGTTTGGAGTAAGAGTACTTAAATATATACTAAATTGGTCGGATCTGTATTTTTGTAATTGAGTTTTTAGAACAGTTGTTAGATGGTTATAGATAGTTTTGTGTCTAGGGTATTTTGTTTTTTGCCACAAGGATCTAGCCTGACGTTTTGTTTTTATAAGATTTACTAAGAACGGTGGAAGTGAAATTTGGTATTTTCGTAGATTTTCGAAAGAACTTGAAACTGCATTTTGAATCGACTTGGTTAATGTGGAGATTGCAATATCAATATCGAGAGGACTTTTTAGGGGGAAATTGAGAGTAAGAGATTTGTCTAATTTTTGTTGAAATAGTTTCCAGTTTATGGGGCCAGATGAGAGGGAAGGTCTAGAGGAAAGGATGGGTAGTAAGGTTAACTTGATAAATGATTTAAATTAATTATATGGTGTTTTAAACCATTTGGAATTGAAGTTATGAAAAAATCGAGAATATCGGGAGATCTGTTTGCATGTGTAGGCCAATAAGTTGGTTCATCAGGGGAAATAAAGGACAATTTATTTTTTAATATTAAAGCATGAAACAATCTTCCTCTTGCATTATTGTATCTACTACCCCATTGTGTATGTTTTGCATTGAAGTCACCTCCAATTATATAGAAGCTACCAAGGCTTTGGAGAAATGATTGTAATTTAGGTTCGGTGATTTTTTGGCCTGGAGGAAAATAAGTTGAAGAGATTGTAACGTTTAAATGATTTATTTTGATTTTTATATTTGCTGCTTGGAGGTAAGGTTTGTGAATATTTTGCATTTCGTTGTAAAAAAGTGTTGATTTTATTATTATTGCAGCACCTCCATGTGATGTGCCGTCAGGGTGGTCAGCTCTAATAGTCGAGTAACCACTAAAGCTAATTTTGGAAGTTTTTGATAGGTGCGTCTCAGTAATAAGGGCGATATCTATGTTTTTATGATGGATAAGGTAAAAAAGTTCGTTACTATGTTGTTAAAGGAGTATTGATAAGGAGGGATGATTTTTTGGGTTCAGAGTCATTTTTTTTCTAGGAACTTGTCAATTACTTTTGTGAGAATTGATATGAGGGGAGTAATCAGTGATTTCAGTTCGTTTATAAAGGATGTAAGTTGAGCAGTTAGTTGAGTAGTAGAATTTAAGGGAGTGTGGTTTTTCGTTGAGGTTTGGTTTTGGTTTTGAGTTGCCTGAGCATAAGATAAGTTGGAAGTGGGTGTTTTTTTATAATTTTCTGAGGTAATGTTAGGACTAAGGGGGGTTGGGATAATAGTATTGTTTTCGTGATATCTAACGTTGTTGAGATGATTTCTATTTGCTTGAGAAGATTGGCGGTTACGATGGTTTTGAATGTTTTTAAGAATTAGGCATCCCCGGTAATTTGCAGGGTGATCGCCAGAACAGAGGGCACATTTTGCTGGAAGGTCCTTGCTTTTGGTACAGGTATTTGAGCTATGTGCGTCGCCACATCGGACGCAACGAGGTATGTTATTACAGTAATGGCGAGTGTGGCCGTAATCCTGGCAGTTCATACATTGTGGTATTTGTTTTTTTATTTTAGGAGCTTCAACTTTGACTTTTGTGTAACAAAGGCATTTTAAATCAAAAACATCTCTATTATTGATAGCTGGTTCTAAGTCTACAAAGAATAGAGGTAACGGGATTTTGATTTGTAATGAAGAACATTGGTTATGTTTCGAGCTAAGAATCCGCAGTTACTTAATTCTTCTTTGATAATTGGAGTGGAGGGATGAAGATTTCTCACTACTATGCGATAAGGTTTGTCCTCATGGATTTGATATGTGTAAAAATTCACATTTTTTTCTTTAAGGTACTTAATAACCGTTCTATAAGAATTTGAAGTGGACGTGATGAGTTTCAAGCTGTTTGACGTGGTTTTGCACGAAAATTCCATGGGCGGTGTTTGAAGGCTATTGATTGCTTCACAAAATTGTTGATAATTGTTTATTATGGATTTAATAAATATGGGCGGAGGAGCTTTTATAATGATATCATCGTCTTCCATAGCTGTTTCAGTAATAGTATTATTTGGATTTATTTTATTGTCTTCGACGTTTAAACTGTAGCGATTTGGAGTAGTGAATAAATTTTGATGGTTCGATGTTTTTGGATTTGGTGACGTTCCTGGAGCTTTGAATGAGAAGGTGTGGTGGCTATTTGCCAATTTTTTCATTGTCGTCAGAGTCAGCATAGTTTGAATCCATGCTGGTATCAGTTGATAATTTTTGATTTGATTTAATATTTACAATTTTAATTGGTGGTAATCTAACGTTATTATTGTTTTGGCCAGTATCTAGTCTGTTAGGGCGAAGTTCATCCTTACGCGTGTTTGTAGCAGTTTTATTCGATAACGATTTATTTTGAGAGTTTGGAGAAGGCATTATATAATAACGATCTACTCACGTTTAGTTCTTTCCCCAATATGGGGAAAGTCCCTAAAAGAATTGAACGTGATTACATTTATAAGAACAACGATTTTTTTCGGAATCGATGTGTATAAAATTTAACTTAAACTTCACGGATTTAGAATAGATAAAATTAATAATAAACGAAGCGATAAAAACGCGTGCACTCATTACAAGTGTGTGACGAACACTGAATTTGATTTTTAAACATTTTTGAAGTAATTACCGTTACAAAAAAATAAATAAATATCTTTTACGAAGAAAATCTTATCGCTCTCAGATTTTGTGAGAAATGCCCGTTAATCGGTCTGGTATGTCATATTTCATTTTATTGTGTGTAGAGTCTCGGCCCTTAGATTAATTATCTTTATCGGTGAAATAATCAAATAATATATACGAATACTCAGAAAATATCGGCTTCGGTATCAGACCAATAATATTATTTCATTCTGTAAAAATATTTAGTATCAACCGTGTTTTCGTGTTTGTCGTAGTGCGTGTCTTCGTGTATTATATTTTTTCAAGATGCCGAAAGAAAAATCGTCTTTATCGAGTCTTCTTCGTAGTTATGTGCGTGAATTTGGCGAGAATATTTTTTTAACCGATGGTCAAGTAATACTGTACAAATTATGTGAAGTAAAAGTTGGCCACGATAAACGATATTCAATTACACAACATATTAAAACTGAAAAGCATTTAAAATCTGTAAGTTTGAGCCAGACTAAAAAACAAAATGTTCAAAGTTTACTCACTAATACAGTATTGAATAAAGATCCATTTTGTGTAGATTTACGCAAAGCACTGGTTTTGGCAAATATTCCGCTAAAAAAACTTAACGATACACATTTCAAATCATTTTTGGAAAAATATACTCTCAAAAAAATACCCGATGAATCGACAATTCGTAAAAAATATTTAAATGATTGCTATATTGAAACAATGAATAAACTTCGTAATAAAATCGAAGGGAAAAAGGTGTGGTTGTCAATTGACGAAACTACAGATATTGAAGGGCGATATGTCGCCAATGTCATCATCGGAACATTAGAAACTTGAGTAGTGGTCGTATACATTATTTCCCCACACTTGTAATGATAGCCACTCAATATCAAATTATATAATTTGATGAGGAGAGCGGCTATCATCATTTTACATATGCCCTTTTGGGAGGGCAACTAAAATAATATCGCCGACGGACAACTCTATTTCGACTCGTCCTGACAGAGCCCCGCCAGAGCTCAACAGAACCACAATCAACATATTAGTGTCCAGAAATTCAAAGTGTCTTACCATTCTAAATAAAATAAATAAAGTGTATTCAAGTGTAAATATCTTATTGTTATTCATTTAAAAAAAAAAAGGATCAAGAAAACAATCTCTAGGTAAGAGATTTTTAAACATACCAATATATATCGCTGTATAAAGAATTCTTGAACCCATCATCCCGCGTTCATGAATAAATAGTAAAATTAAATATCTAAGTGAAGAAATATTGTTTGGAGTTCTCTTCACTCCGATTTTAATTTTACTACAAAGTGGCGCCCAACTATAAAGCTCATTTCACTTTATTACTGAATTTGAGGTTCTTATACAGCAGTATATATATTATATATTATAATAAGTAAAAAAATACCATTAAAATTATTTAAATATAATCACATTTATCATAATAAAAAAAATAAATAAATAATAATAATAATAATAAAAATAATTAATAAAAATATATAAATATCACATACAAATATATGTCTAAAATAAACGATTGCCCTATTAATCCAATTTTTGAATCATTCTCAAACACAATAAGCAAACTAAATAAAACAGATTTAGAAATCGAATTACATAAACGCGGTCTAATTAATACTGGTACATTACTTGAACTTAAAACAAGATTAATACAATACTTAAACGGTGAATCTATACCATCTGACTTTATCACTCACGAAAATCAAAATAAACAAATTTTACAAAACAATCCAATAAAAATGGAAACAAAAACTCCATATTTTAAACCCGGAACGTTTTCAGGATCTATCTCAGAAAACATTGACATTTTTCTAAAACAATTTCACAGAGCAGCCTCTGGACTGAGGAACAAAAAATTCAATTTATACCAGCATTTTTAGAAGGATCTGCCCTTACATTTTATGATAATATAGAAACCGATTCAACAATTAATATTAAGTGGCCAGAATTCGAACAAAAACTTCGTCTTGAATTTGAACCAATAACACAAAAACCTATGCTTCGCACTTTATTAGAAAAACGCAAACAATTGGATGACGAACTTATAACAGCATTTATAAATGAAACAGAATCCCTATGTAAACGTTTAGACTCTAACATATCCCAAGAGGAAATAGTTCCTTATATAATGAAAGGATTAAGACCCACCATTACCAGATATATAGGCATGATGGATAACTTCACATTGAAACAATTGAAAGACAATATTCGAAAATATGAAATGATAGAATTCATGGTAACAAAAGAAGCAATACAATCACCAATAGACATAAAAAATACAATCATACACGACCAAATAAATAAAATCACAGAACAATTTAATGAACAAATAAAAATATCTAATGAAAATAATAAAAAATTAAATAAAACTTTAGAAACTTTATTACAATCAGAAAAATCAAAAAACAATCAAAACAAGAATTCTACATTTTCTAATTTATCCAAACAAAATAATTTTAATAAAATAAATAATAAAAGACAGAAATGCGAAATTTGTTTTCTTAATGATCACACCACAGAAACATGCTTTCGAAATAAAAATAACAAACAATCACTACAATGCCAAATTTGTTACCGAAACAATCATAATACCGAAAATTGTTACTTTAAAAATAAATCCATAAAATGTCAAATTTGTGAAAAAATAGGACACTCAGCAAAAACAAGCCGTGCCATATATACAAATTCAAAAAACTAATTTCTAGGTTAAAACATTCTGATAGATTTTCACCTTTGTCTTCAGAAACACCAAAATGTAATTATAAAATAAATAATATAACTGAACCGTTATATATCAATGCTACACTAAATAACATTAAAGTTCCAATAACAATTGATACAGGAGCGAACATATGTTGCATACGACACACATTAATGCCCCTAATAGTGAATTAAAAAAGGAATCTATTATTTTAACAGGCCCAAATAATAAACCTTTAACTTTATATGGTTCGATTATTATAAAAATAAATATAAACTCACATGAATTCGAAATGAAAGCATATGTCATAAAAAATTTATCTTGTCACATCATAATTGGTAACAAATTCTTATCTCAACATAATGCCACGATAGACTTCAAAAATAACACACTAACATTAAACAAAATTAATAATAATAAAACAAATAACAGTACAATTGTAATAAAAACTCATGACGCTTACAAAAACAACGATATTAATAATATAAAAGAAGAAGTAAAAGATATTTTTCAAACAAGCCATAACTATTCAATAGCTCATTGTATCTCCGCAGACTTTAAAATGAACAAAGGTTTAGCGGCATTTATAAAAAATAAATTTGGAGACGCATCACCTCAATTAGACAAACTAAAACCAAGAATAGGCGAAGCTATTCCAATAAATATAGGAAATAGAACAACTTATTATTTAATAACAAAAGAAAAATTCTTTCATAAACTAATACATAGAAATATAAAAATCGCTCTCCAAAATTTAAAAAATCTATGAATAAATGTCATGATTATAAAATTGCAATCTCAACTATAGCAGCGGGATTAGACAAACAAAATTGTTTGTAATTTAAAATTATAAAACAATTAATATATTCCGAATTTCAAAACTCTAATATAGAATTACTTATTTGTCATAAATCAATAGATAATATAACAAATAATTGGAAAACACAAGAACACGAAAAAGTTATTAATTTAATACACGATCATTACCATTTTCAGAAAATAATTAAAAATCTAAATAACATCAATGATAAAAAAAATGAAAAGACAAAATTAATCTCTAACAATTATAGTAAAAATAATGTCGAAAATAATAACGACAATGAAATACATTCAACTTTCAATAATTATAAACCAGGCGAGAATGTTCCTGGAGACGGCAACTGTGGCCTTTATGCCATATGTAACGCATTAAATGATAACAAAGAAAAGAAAATAACTTCTATCGGTCAACTCTTAGAATTACTACAATTATCTGTTCTTCCAGGCCATTGGTGGTCAGATAATGAATTGGCTTCTATTGCTAGATACTACAATCACGACACTTATATATTTAATGAAAAAACTAAAACAGCTCTAATTTATCGTGACATTAATATTAAAAGACCTCCAATTATTCTTTATAACACAAACGAAAACACACACTGGGTTCTAGGAACCAAATCAACAAAACCATCACTTAAAACACCAAATAATTATATCGAAATAAATGAAGTAACACCACTAAAAGAAATTATTACAAAGATAAATAGAGAATATCAAACGATAAGCAAACCAACCAAAAATAATAATTATTCAAATATCACCAGTGAGAATCGCATTAAACATATAGATAATATTAACAAGACAATTACAAATGATTATAACCAAACAAATAATAAAGAAATAATATATGACAATGAAGGCGGCACTCCAATTAAAATATCAAATGAATTAAACGTAATACAACACGAACAAGTTATTCTTCTTCTTCTTCTTCCCAGTGTTATCTCGGTTTAGTAGACAGAACTGTGGCCGGCCTCCCTTCCTAGACTGTAAGCAAGTAGCGTGCGCGCTGCCTTAGTGTACGGTCGTGTCTTTGTTGTGTACTGTGTGTAATGAAAGTTTTGTTAAAGTGTGTATACGATTTATTAAAGTGTGTTTACGATTTATTAAAGTGCTGTTACAATTACTATATATTATTTCTCTTTTATATATATATATATATATACTCATTAATTATATTTCTAACAAATCAGAAGTGGGATCAGAGAAGTCGCGTTAACTTTCCAACAAGAAATTTTCTTATTTTTATTTGTATCGAGTACGGAGTGCAACGAGATTAATTTTTAAACCCGTCTAGTGTTCGCCGAGATTAATTGACACGGTCATTAGTGCAGCCAACCGCAGCAGTGATTATTGAGTGTCGGCTTTTGTTATCATTATTTCTTCTCTTTTGGTAAAAGTACGTAAGGTGAATCTTGATATGAATAACTTATCAGATATTCTGAGACAGCTGTTGGAGATTAACCGGGAAGCGGTGGTTCGAGCATCGGCTCCTGTGTCGTTTTCGGAGGTAAGGGTGATACCAGACTTCGATAAGTCAATTACAATTTTTAACGGCCATGAGACTCCAGTACAGGCCAAAGATTGGTTAAACGCCGTAGAAGCGTTGGCCGATTTGAATTCATGGTCGGATAAGTTTAGACTGCAGTTCGCCCGGGGAAAACTGACCGGAGCAGGTTCAAATTGGTTCGCCAGTTCTACGTTTACGTCTTGTGAAGATTTTACCATTGATTTTACTAAAACTTTCGTCGATTTCACTACTAAGTCCGACTGTTGGGAAAACATGACAGCTCGGGTGCAGGGCAAGGCTGAACACATAGTAGATTATTTTTATGAAAAATTACGTTTGTGCGCTCCATTAGATTTGTCGTTCTCGGAGATTAAAGACCATATTATCCGGGGCATCGCTACAAAAGAATTAGCAATTTATTTACTCGGTCGTACACATTTGGATAAACACGCTTTGTTTGATGACATTCGTGAGTATGAACGTCTTATATCTCTACGAGCTGAAGGAGAGCGTTCCATAATTAGTCAATCATCAGCTGGGGTACTACGAAATATTCAATCAAGTCATCGGAGTTACGAGCAGGGATACCGTATGGACAATAAAGGTGCTTTGAATTTCAATAAGGAGGGTGGTGAGGCCAAGATCAAGAAGTTTGAGCGCCAGCCAATTAATAAGCATACATCAGATTGGAGCACGAAGTTATGCTTCAACTGTCGTGGTTCGGGCCACATAGCACGAGATTGTCCAAGACCAAAACGGCCTATGAAGTGTACAATGTGTGACTCAGAACAGCATACACGCGGTAGATGCCCAAAGGCGGCACCGTCGACTTCGTATTTATCAGACCATAGAATTACCCGGGAGCCAGACAACATTAGGGCCAATCCTTTCGCGAAAACGGTTCATATAAATGGTCGAGAATTATCAGGTTTAATCGATTCGGGTTGTTCGACAATATTATTACGAGCAAGTGTTGCTATTTTGTGCGGTTTAACAATACAGTCCATTTAGGACCATCAATGCCTCTACCACTCCTCTCCACCTCTCTTTGTCTTCGCTGTCTTCAATCCTTGCTTCTTCTGAGATTTCCGTGAGATCCATCTTCACCCTGTCTGTCCATTTTTGTCTCGGTCGACCCCTGGGTCTTTTTCCATACAGTCTTCCAGTAAACATATTTTTTGCCATACCTTCCGACCTCCAAATATGACCCGCCCATTCTAACCTTTTGCTTTTTAAGTACGAACTAATAATGGGTTTATTAAACATTTGGTACATTTCTTGGTTAGTTCATCTTCTATATTCTCCGCTCTCCATTACAGGGCCAAAAATTCTACGCAGTACTTTTCTTTCAAAAATGTTCATCTTCTCCTCATCCCCTTTAGTCACCGACCAGGTTTCACATCCATACGTCAAAACCGGTCTTAGAAAGCTGGAGTATAGATATTCTTTTGACCTTCTGGACAGTAGTTTTGATTTAAACAATTTCGCAAGTGTATAATACCCCTTGTTTCCTGATGCAATTCTTAGTTTAATTTCATTGTGCATATTGTTTTGATTGTTTATGTTAGTTCCTAAGTAACTGAAATCTGTTACTTGTTGGAAGACATATCCCGACACTTGCAAATCATCTTGGTCCCTCACTTCTCTTGATACTACAAGATATTTAGTCTTTTCTTGATTAACTTATAATCCAATCGGCGCTGCTGCTTTTATTAGATCTGCGGTCTTCATTTCTACTTCGTTTCGGGAACTACCAATAATCACAATATCATCTGCGTATGCCAAGATAGTGTTCTGTCCCAAAATTTCCATACTTCGTCTAATGGGGAGAGATCTAACCACTTTTTCTAATGCCAGATTGAAAAGCACAGGGGAAAGCGCATCTCCCTGTCTTAGGCCAGATCTAACTTCGAAACTTTCTGACAGTTTATTCGCTACTTTTACTTTTCAATATGTATCGGTATTGCACTCTTTTATTAGCTGGACTAATTTGGTTGGTATACTAAATTCATCCAGTGCTGCCCATAGTTTTTTTCTTATAATACTGTCGTACGCCTGTTTAAAGTCCACAAAGCAAAGATGCACTTCTCTACCATACTCATAGTATTTTTCTAGCAATTGTCTGATAATAAAAATGGGGTATGTGGTAGATTTCCCTCTCATTAAGCCGCTTTGGTAGTCCCCAATTATGCCGTTAACATAAACTTCCAGCCTTCGCAAGATTGCCATCGACAAAACTTTATAACAGGTGTCTAAAAGTGAAATTCCTCTATAGTTAGTTGTTTCCATCGGGTCTCCTTTTTTATAAATCGGGCAAATGATTGCTGTTTTCCAATCGTTCGGGACTTTACCACTTTTCCATATTTGTTTTATCAAAAGCCATACCTTCGATATTAGGCTGCACTCTGGCTGCACATGGTAGTAAGTGGTACTTTCTTGATCTTGTAACGGGGCACATTGACGACGGCAGGATACGAGGGGTATCCTGCCCACATAAAGGAGCGGAAGAGACGTGGAAGAAACACAAAATAGGACGGAGTGAAAAGATAGAAGGAGTGCGGTTCTTGGTCGTCAGAACGTGGGAGTGGCGACCAACCGGAGAGACGGATTCAAAACAAGAATCATATATAATCGAGGGGCGATCCAAGAAATGTATTTTTTTTTTTTTTGCTTTTTTTGCTTTTTTTTTTTTTGTATTTTTATTAATTGTATTTTTTTTTTTTTTTTTTTTTTTCTCTCTTATGTTTACATTAGCTTCGTAGTTAACCCTCCCAGCTTCGCCTTACGCGCGAGTGCCTCACTGATCAACCCTATGAGTTAGTGATGGCCACCATTTACTTCGCATATACCTCTTTTCTCCTTTTCTTCCCACTCTTCTTTCTTCGTTTTTCATTAGGTGTACAACATTTATTGTTAACCCCTGGGGAGGAGTTTTTAGCCGGTAGGCACCACTTCATGGTGAATCCGGCACTACCTCCGGCTTTTTTCATTACGGAGGTGTCTTATGAAGATTTCCTCCTCCCCGTTCCAAAAAAAAAAAAAAAAAAAAAAGAAATGTAATCAGTTCATCCACAATCAAGACAGCAGTACTTCGACTCCAGCCGAACATTGCAGTCTTGACGAACGGAGAACCAAACACACGCAGCAACAACATCTATCGACGTGAACGGAACATACCGCAACCGAGTATTGACCAGGACGTGGCGAAGAAGACCGGGCGAAACTCCACGCGGAAGTGCCATCGTCGTCCAGCCGCGACCCTCTATTTGGAGGTGTTTGCTCGTTCCTTCAACCTTGGCCATCTATTTGGGTGTGCCCTCGATTCCTATCCGTGACACTCTATTTGGAGTTGTTCTCGGTCATCCCGTGCTCGGCCATCTATTTGGGTGTGCCCTCACTTCCTATCCGTAACCCTCTACTTGGAGGCGTTTTCCTTATTCCATCATCCATCCAACTCCACGGGGTGTAGGCTTGGGCAGCCAGCGTATTTGCGCCACGGTTGATAGGGAACGGGGAACGCGTTAGGCAACGTAGTTGTGTATCTTGACCCCGCCGGATCCTCCTTATATCCGGCGTAAGCTTGTAAATATAGATTGTAGTTTAAGGTAATAGTTGTAAATCATATTTTGTTATCGTAAGTTTCATATTGTAAGTTTTATTTTGTATATTATAATCTAATTATTGTAAATATAGCTCAAAGTGACGATGTGATTCCACAGTAATATTGTGTACATAATTTCAAACACGAAGTGTAGCTACCCGCACCACTTCAATCTTCTTCGCGGTTGCCATCCTCGATAGTGCCACTCAGTAATTCTTCAAAATGGCTCCGGAATTGTTCAACTATATTTGATTCCTCTGTAATCAAGCAACCATTGGCATCTTTAACTATGCAGGTTTTGGCTTTAAACCCTTCCTTGAGAGACCTGCATTTCCTAAAAAATAGCCGTGGATTCCTCCTGTATTCTTCTATACTTCGAATTCTTTGTTTTTTATACATTCTCTTTACGCTTCTTATTTTCTTACTTGCTATTTTTCTGAGCTTTTGATACTCTTCCATATTCTCAGGCGTTGGATTCTGGATCATTTCTTGTCTAGCTTTACTTCGCTTTTCTGTAATATCTCTACAATCGTCATCAAACCACGGCTTCTCTTTAGTTTGCGATTCCTTCTTAAACAGAGAGGCCGCTTTAATTACAGCTTCCTTGATGATCATCCAACCTTTCTCAGTATCAGACTCCGTGTCAGATTTGTAGGATTCGAGGATATTGCTTAGATTATTGTGGTAAGCACTAATTTCTTTCTGGTTTTTTATTTTCTCCATATTTAAACGCGTATTATTCTTCATTGCTTTCCGATTTTCAACCCATTTTCTTGATAGTTTCACTTTTAAGGAACTAATTACTAGATAGTCCTTATAGTATGTTATAGTATGTCCTTCCAAGTATGTTTATAAATATCCTTTCGTTGGTATTGAGTACTGCTAATTACTAATCCTTTATCTGTGCATAGACTAATTAGTCTGATGCCATTATTGTTGCTTTCTAGGTGCAAACTATCTTTACCCACGATTGGTTTGAAAACAGCCTCCCGTCCTACTTGAGCATTGAAGTCCCCTGTTACTATTCTTATGCTGTACCTGGGGATATTATCCAGTATGCTATCTAGCTCATCATAAAATTGATCCTTGATCTCACCGTCTGTAGATTCCGTTGGGGCATAACAATTGATAATCACTATATCAAATATTTTTCCAGTAAGGACTATGTAACACAGTCGATCGTTAATCGGTTCAAATTTCTTTACCAATTTTAGCAAAGAGGCTTTAACTATAAAACCAACCCCATTCTCGTGTTTACCGTTGTTCTTTCCACTAAAAATCACTATCATATCTTCCGACTTAATACAGCGTGATCCTGGCCATCGAATCTCTTGCAGACCGACTATATCCACATTGTACCGGTTAATTGCCTTTATTATACACTGTAGAGCTCCTGGATTATACAAGGTTCTGATATTCCACGTTCCGAATCTCAAAAAATCAACATTTCCAGTCCGATTTCCAAGTCTGTTGTCCAAATTATCAATAGAATTCCGAGGCTTTGTGGTGTTAGGTTTCATAATAATAATTTTTTTACAAAGACGGGTCGTCGGCCCGTTGCTCAACCTCCAACCTGGAGGACCAGATAGACCTCCCAACCATTTAAGGTTAGGAGAGAATGGCTACTGCAATGTACCTTAAGTACATTGGGCGATGGGAGCGCCACTATCCATACGCCACAGCTCGGGACCCCGGGTTCGCTAATCCCGTAACACTAAGTGTCCCCTGGGGGGCACGAACAAGTTATAAAATTATTAAAAGAATTAATATATTTATTTACATCAGATACATCTAATATAAAACCAGCCAATATAAAACCATGTGAAATAAAAATGAAACCAAACTATAAAGACCCAAAATTTCATGCTCCTCATAGAGTATCTCCACAACAAAGAGACGAACTTAAAGCACAACTAGACAAATTAAATAAAACAAACATCGTTCGACCAATAATATCAAAATTTGCTGCACCTGCATTTTTAGTAAAAAAGAAAGAAAAGGGTTCATATAGACTAGTAGTATCTTACAAAGAATTAAATGAAAGAGTCGAAACAGACCAATATCCTTTACCCAGAACTAATGATTTATTAAGAGCTTTGGAAGGATCAAAATATTTTACATCATTAGACTTAAACAGTGGGTTTTTTCAACTCCCTGTCAAAGAAGAAGATTATCACAAACTAGCTTTTACATCTGTTCATGGGTTAATGACATTTACTAGATTGCCCCAAGGATTTAAAAATAGTAGCGCCATTTTTCAAAGAACATTAAATGAAGCATTTTCTGCACTATTATACAAATCTATAATAATTTATATAGATGATCTCGCCTCTTATGGTAGAAATTTTGATGAAGCTTTAAAAAATTTAAAAGAAGCATTTAAAATAATTGATTCAATGAATTTTTCCCTAAAAACATCTAAATGTCATTTTTTCAACAACAAAATAGAATTACTTGGCCATATTATTTCACAAGAAGGTATTAAACCATTAAACAACAATATTAAAGCTATAACTGAATTTAAACAACCTAAAACATAAAAATATGTACGATCATTTTTAGGAATGTGTTCTTACTATAGAAGACATATTAAAGATTTTGCAAAAATAGCTAATCCCCTAACAGATTTAACAAAAGGTGACAACAAAATCGACTGGCAAGAAAATCATGAAAAATATGAATAATAAAAATAAAAATAATAAAAATATGAAAAATCATAATAAAATATGAAAACCATATTTTAATACATTAAAACAAAATTTAACATCAGAACCTTTACTCAAACATTTCGATGACAATAAAAAAGTATTTTTAACAACTGACGCCTCACTAACGGGTTTAGGCTAGGGTGACCAGACGTCCCGTTAAAAACGGGATTGTCCCTTTTTTGATCATCATGTCCCGTTGTCCCGACAACCTTTAAACGGGACGCTTTTTATCCCGTTTTTAGAAGATAGTCCCGTTTTAATCCCGTTATTTCCATATAATTATATGAATTTTATGAAAAAAATATTGATGAACGAAATAAATATTAAATAACTACTGGCATACTTCAAATTTAAAACCAAAGTTATAAATAACAGATTACGGTTTTCGTGGAACGTATGTCTAGACTCAATGCCGACAAACAATAGGTAAAATTAGCGATAAGAATGAAATATGTTGTATGGTGTATAGTTGTATACTGTATGCCGTATGCGGTATGCTACAATAAGTCGTACTACGAACTAAAATATACATACTGTAAATTATTTATAAATTTATAATTAATTATATTAGAATAGATATTACATCGATTCATTTTGGATTTCATTTACTGTTGGTAATGACACTGTTGGCAGTCTATCCGTGAATTCCTTTCCGTGAAGTGTTATTATATTTTGTAATTAACGCGTACCTTTCATTCGATTTCCAAACTTTTAAAAAGAATACCTACTTAAGAATTAAGATGCCCAAGAGACGATGTAGTTTTAATCAAAAATTAAAAACGCAGTTTCCTTTTATAAGAGAAGCCGATGAAATAGGGAAAGTTCTGTGTACCAAGTGTAAATCTATTTTCTCAATTGAACATGGTGGGATATCAGATATCAAACAGCACCTACTAAAACGAAAACATGTATTGGCCGTGTCTAGCTCTAGCAGCTCTAATAAATTAACATCATTCTTGATCAATAAAGGAAAATCTGGACTATCGGATGAGAGCAAACGTGTTGCGGCCGAAGAAGGTATGTTTGCTTTTCATACTATCATGCATAATCATTCGTTTCGATCTATGGACTGTACGTCCTCACTTATAAAGAAAATTCATGATAAAAAATTTTCTTGCGCTCGAACGAAATGTGAATTGATTATATCAAAAGTAATTGCCCCTTTTGCAATGGAACAAGTTTTAGAAGAGTTAAAAAATACTAAATTTGTATCCCTTATGGTAGATACATCAAATCACAAAAATCTAAAACTTGTACCAATTCTTATCCGATATTTCAATCCACAAGAAGGAGTACAAATCAAAGTTTTAGAATTTAAAAATTTACAAGGTGAGACCGCGGATATTTTAAGTAGTTATATAATAAATGTTTTAAAGAAATACAATTTATCCAATAAAATTGTTGCTTTTTCGGGTGATAACTGTAATACGAATTTCGGTGGTGTCGCCAGAAAAGGCATTAAAAATGTTTTTGCAATTCTCAACGAAAATTTAAAAACTAATATATTAGGCGTTGGATGTGCGGCTCATATCTTACATAATGCAATGCAAACCTGTACGGATATTTTACCAATCGATATTCAATCCATAGTTAATAAGATATTTCAATATTTTCATATATACACTGTCCGAGTGGAGCAATTCAAAGAATTTTGTGATTTTGTAAATGTCGAGTACAAAAATATTTTGGGTACTGTTAAAACACGATGGTTATCTTTGCTACCAGCTGTTACTAGAATTATAGATTTATTCCCGGCATTAAAATGTATTTTTTAACTCAAGACAAATGTCCTACAATTCTGAAACAGTTTTTCGATAACCCTGTTTCTATTGCATGGTTATATTTTATTCAAAGCCAATTGAAAGTGGTTTGCGACACAATAACAAGAATTGAAAGTGACAATATTTCAGCGAGTGAAGTTTATGAAGAACTGGAAGTATTATGTGGAAAAATAAGGAACAGGCAAAGCCAAAAATTTTTTACATCTAAATTGATTTTAATTATTGAAGACCTTGATAAAAAAAATATATACAGCAAAAATAATTTCATAGAAAATGTTGATGGTTTTTATAGTGTTTTCTTATCTTACGTAGAAAAATGGAGTTGTCATTTTGAACCGTTCAAAATTTTTCGTTGGATTCAATTATTAGATATTCCTGCTTGGGCAGACGTTCAAGAAAGTCTTCAATATTTATTTAAAAATAAAGATCTCAACCTGGATTGGAATGTGGACGAGGATCAGTTATTTGATGAATATAACCATGTAGTTCATGTGATACAAGTTAAAATTGTAGAATGGAAAAATTGCTCAAAAAAAGTCACAGAAAGATGGTGTGATGTATTTAAGACACTAAAAACAAATGAAATTTCTTTCTACAACTTCTCAAAAATTATTGAATACTCATTGGCTATTCCTGGGACAAATGCATCTGTAGAACGAATATTTTCTATAACAAATGCATTGTGGACAGATGAAAAAAACCGTTTTAATGTCGAAACCATCGGATCGATAATTATTGCAAAACAGCACTATAAAAGCATCACCTGTTCAGAATTTTATGAATTTCTTTTGAAGCAACCACAATTGTTGAATTCAATAAGTTCTTCAGAAAAATATGAAAAAAGAATGGAAAGTGTGGAAGACGAAATATCAAATTCATGAATAAGTGTAAAACATAATTCTTGTTAAAAAAATGTATTGTTAAATACTTTAATTTTAAAAAGTAAATTTTTCAAGTGATTTAAAAATTATAATAGTTTTAAAATGCAACATTGTGTTGTTTAATGAATAATAAAAAGAAAGTATTCCTTAATAATTAAATACTTTTATTTATTTATGTTAGTTTACTCAAAAAGAGTAAAGTAATGGAAAAAATAATAAATTGGACTTTACTCTCTACAGTTGTGTGAATGTATATGAATGAGTGTTTTTCGGGGGGGGGGGGGGGGAATACCAACTGTCCCGTTTTTTTATTTTTTTAATATGGTCACCCTAGTTTAGGCGCATATCTTGAATAACCGGATGACAACAATGTTTTACATCCAATTGGATATGCATCAATAAAATTATTAAACAACGAAAAAACATATTCTTCGACCACCTTAGAACTATTAGGATTATGCTTTGGAATAACATATTTCCGGGAATATTTATGGGGAAGACACTTTATTGTCTTTTGCGACAATATCAGTTTACAGTATTATGAAAATTTCAAAATACCATCGGCCAGAATAGCTCGTTTAACTCTTAAATTATTAGATTTTGATTTTGAAATCGTATACAAAAAAGGAAAAGAAATCAAAATAGCTGACGCCCTTTCTAGAAATCCCATTAATAAAATTGACCTTAAATACGACAATGATAATATAAATATCGACCTAAAAGATATAAAAACTCAACAAAATAATGATCAATTTTGTTCACAAATTATACAGGCAATTAATAATACAGAAATCGATAAAATCCCAGTTAATATACAAAAAAAATCGAGACAATTTTTAATTTTAAATGACATATTATATTATAAACATTATCAATCATCGAATAACGTTAATTACACATTAGTAGTTCCACAATTTCTAATAGAAAAAATATTAAAGTCTTACCATGAATCACCCATCGGAGGTCATACAGGGGTAACACGAACCATTCACAAAATACAGAATAAATATTATTGGCCTTTTTTCATTAAAGATACAACACATTATATTAAATCATGTCATAATTGTCAGATTAATAAAAGAATCAACGGAAAACCTATAGGTCAATTACAACCAATAGCCCTCTCAAACAGACCTTTAGATAAATTAACGTTCGATTATTTAGGACCACTAACACCTAGTAACAATAAAAAATATATTTTGGTAGCGGCATGTAATAATACGAAATTGATATTTACTAAAGCAGTAAAATCAGCAAATGCCCAAGCAACTATTAACTTTATAATTCAAATTATATCACAATGGGGTTGTTTTCGACAATTTTCATCCGACAGAGGTACTCACTTTAAAAACCAATTAGTAAATGAAATATGTGAGAATCTTGGTATAAAACAAGTATTATCAACGAGTTACTCTCCACAAACACAAGGTTTTGTCGAAAAAATAAATGACGTATTATGTAACTCTTTAAAAAATTACATTGAGGATAATAACCAATCAAGATGGTCATACTATCTACCATACGTCACATTAAGTTACAATGCCACTCCACAAACTAGTACTAAATATAGCCCGTTTTACTTAATGCATGGTTTTGAACCATATTTTCCAATAGATAATAAAATAATTCCAAATAATATTCCTTTTGATATAAAACAATCACTGGTTGAATTAAACCAACTAAGAGATAGAATTCCAAATTTAATAAAAACTGCACAAAATTCACAAAAAAAATATCACGATAAAAAACATCGCTTAATCACATTTAAACCAGAAAACCTTGTATTAATAAAATTTCATTTAATGAATTAGGCAAGTCTCCCAAACTCGCATCTAAATATAAAGGCCCATTCAAAATAATAGACAAAATTAATGATCTAAATTACAAAGTCCAGTTAACATTAAATAATAAAATAATTGACGACATAATTCACGTCAGAAGAATGAAACCATATGTTCATAGATAAAAAAAAAAAAAAACCATACACACAGGTATTATTATAAAAATAGCACTATAAAAAAAATAAATAATCAACATAAGAATGTGTAATAAACGAATAAATATATTAATAATCTATATAAAAAGTTGTAATTATGATATATAATTACAATTATTAACTGAAAGTTTTCTCTTTTATATAATATTTTTTTTATGCATTCATATACACATTTATTTTAACATAAATAAGTTCTTAAGTATCAACAAGTACATGCCAACATACTTATTTTTAATACACTATTTAATTTCATTTTTAATGACAGGTAATAAAATAAAAAAATGAAATAAAAATGTTTGTATTATTTATTCACTCATTATAAAGATATTAATTTATTTCATTTTAAGTTAATAAATATTACATTTTAATGTATGTTAAAAAAAAAAATGTTAGCATAAGTTAATGAATTAAGAAATTAATGAAGAATATTAAGAATTTTATTTAGTTCTATTTAGTTAGTTAAGTAGTATTATGTATGCATGTACGTGTATATATATATATATATATATATATATATATATATATATATGTACTAGATTTTTCTCTCTTATTTCACATTATTATAATTAATTCCCAATAACATTATATTTATAGCAAACATTTGTATATTATATCATAATAAATATTAAAAAAAAATTTTTTTTTTATTATATCACAAAACTGTATATACTATAATTTAAAATATATATTGTAATCTAGCCATTTCAGAATGTACTTTACACCAATAATCACCTTCACACTTCTACATCAAGCAATAGGATTTATTGCATATGATTGTGGCGGACCCAAAATCAACATAACAGCTTTCAACAGCCTCAACGTAGATTTTTGTGACATACCACCCACATTCAATATGGAACCCATTCAGAGAATACAATTATTACAGAAAACAGTTACATACTCAATACTTTATAAATCTTGTTCAATAATAACAAATTATTTAGTATCCCGATGCTCAATATTAGAAGATGCACAAATGGTAGAAAATGGCTTCTTTACAGAAATATCTGAATTAGGCAATGCTCGATGTTCGGAAATACACCAAAGATTAACCTATCAACTTCCACTTGGAGAATTTATCACAGGGATAAAAATAAACGAAACTAGAATCTTCTCCATCACAGTAGTGGGATTCATAGATAGACATGGAAACTGCAAAGGCACAACATTCACGTCAGAAAAAGGCACCTGACAAGATGTTATAGTGCAAGCTAATTTCAAAATCTTACTAACTACAGGAATGGTAATAGTCAGCAATAAAGAAAACACTCTTATACTTCCTACTGACACTTCATTAAAATTATCAGATCAATATGGTATAGATGCATACAAAGGCGAAATAATATGGGATGTTAATTCATATAATTGTGACATTCATGAATTCACAATCTTATATGACGGACCGGCATCGTTAATCATATCAAATAATAACAAAAATCAACTGACTTACCTAGTTAAGTCTGACAACATAGTATTCGCCCTTCAAGGTATAAAACGAACATATGCATGTAATATACCAGTTACACAAACCGAACACTCTCAATTAAATATCCTAATAGATCCCTTATTCTTTAATCACTTTAAAACAAAAACCATCTCTCCACAAAATATAGATTTAATGGCCTACATAAATACCAAATTAGTATACATTGAGAACAGATTTAAATTATCATTAACAAATTTATATACCGACTTATTACAAAAACAATGTGAACTTGAAAGAAAAATATTATTACAAAGACTAACGTTAGCAACATACAGTCTACCAGAGTTTGCTTATACAATGGGAGAAGGTCCTGTCTTTACGGCTATAAAAGCCGGTGAAATAATCTACTTAATAAAATGCAAAGCAGTCGAAGTCGAAATTTTAAACAAGGAAGGATGTTACAATGAACTACCAGTCACATACAATAATCAATCATATTTCATGGCACCAAAAACAAGAACTTTACAAAAATATGGGACAGAAATAGATTGTAATAATCTATTACCAGCTGCATTTTCATTAGACGGTGATTGGTTTACGGTTACATCCAAAATAAATGAAGTTAAGAGACCTCAGACCCTTAAGCCATCAACAAAATGGACCTGGACTTATAAAAGTCCAGAACATTAACAGTACTAACAGTACATCTACCTGGCTATCAGTACTGTGGACCCGGGACTAATTTACAAAAACGATTATTTTTAGGACAGAGAGGAATAAATAGATTAGATTCTGCTTGTAGGAATCACGATATCGCCTACGACAAGAGTAATTCTTTATTTGATCGTAACAAAGCAGATCGTGAATTGGAAAATCGTGCGTGGGACAGAGTAAAAGCGAAAGACGCGGGTTTTAAGAAAAAAGCTGCTGCGTGCATAGTCACTACGGGTATGAAGACCAAACGTAAAATCGGTGGTGGATGTGGATTTAAAAATATTGTTGGTGTGGCTAAAAAAGCGATATAAAAAATCAATGAAAGCGTACAACACTGTTGGAACAACGAACATGGGTAAATTAATTAAAGCAGCTATTGACGGCGTTAAGCAACATGTTCGAAAAAACAAAACTGGTAATAAGAATAATAAACCTAGAGTGACCAAGGTTCCAAAAACTGGAGGTGTTTTACTGTTAATACCAATAATCGCGGGTCTCTCCGCTTTGGGAACACTAGTCGGTGGAGTTGGTAACGTTGTGAAAACAATTAGAGATATTAAATCGAATAATGGATCGTCTATACATTTAGAAAAAGGATTTTTTTTAAAGCCATACAAGGGAGGTGGATCGTATAAAATCGTGAATTCAAAAGCAAAGAGCTTGCGTATGAAAAATGAAAACTAAGAAAATAAAATAAAAAACGAATATTACCCAATCGTGCTCTGTTCGACTTTAAGATTGAAAAATATGCAAAATTAATAAAAATACATCATTTTAGAGGAGTGTTTTGTATAGATAGGTTGCCTGTTGCACCTAGAATCAGAGAAGTAGCGGTAGTTAACCTAGACTTTGAAAAGAATTCTGGTACGCATTGGGTTTGTTTTAAAAAAAACGGAAAAGTTGTTTATTATTATGATAGTTTCAGAAACCTTCCTCCCCCGTTACAACTACAAAAATATTTGTCGGGTTGTCATATTGAATATAATCATGATTGACAACAGACGTTCGGTACTTTTAATTGCGGACATTTGTGTTTGAAATTTTTAACCAAATAATATGCCATCTCAAACTTTATCATTGAGTAGGAACTTATCTGAATTAGAATGCAGTTTCTTTCCGCCTATAGAAATAGGTGATAAATCGGAGATCGGTCTTTTAAGTTTACAGACTTATAACTGTATACCTAACATAGATGCAGGCTTTAACACTCTGGGTTTTATCAAAGACGATGGTGAAGCTATGTTAATTGAGATTCCTACGGGGTGTTATGAGATAATAACATTAGAAGCTAAAATACAGGGTATTACTGGAATCTAGTGTTCGATTTTTCAATTTAATATCGAATAATAGTTCACTAAAGTGTATATTGCACTGTAGTAATGTGATTAAATTAGATGTTGAAAATAGTATCGCATCGTTATTAGGTATTATAGATACTCGTACACTAAGTGCTGATTTAAAACACGAATCTGATAACGTGGTAAAAATTATGAGCATAAACTGTATAAAAATTGAATGTAATTTAGTTTAAGGATCATTTAATAACGGCGAGCAGTCACATGTGGTACATTAATTTTACCCGACGGTTCCGCCAGGTTTCAAGATAGTCGAAATACCTAAATATTGTATCTTATATAAACTCAAAACGAGTACGTCTATTGTATACGGGTATCGTTAAAAGTTCAAAACGATAAATTGGTTAATGTTCGTGGAGAAACGGTGAACATACGACTGCTCGTTAAAAATGGGTTTAAAATTTAATATAAATAAATACGCGGTCAGTGGCAATAACGTTCTCATTAAAGAGGAAACTGTTGACAAGCGTACACCTGCTAATCACACGAGAAAAAAACAAAATATTAAAAATACATTAAGTAGAGAAAACCAACAATTTCTAAGTTTAATCATTACGGGCGGTGCAGTTAGTGTTAATTAGTAATATGGACAAGTTATTTTTAGACGTAAACGCACCCTATGTAAACGAATTGCCTATTCAAGAAATGTTTGTACACTCGTTTCTCCCGTTTTCCACGACCGCTCTGAACAACGGTGATGAAATAACAATCGCTATACAAAACAGAGATTCGTATACACTTCCAAGTGAAAGTTATATCTATATAGAAGGAAAAATAACAAAACCTAATGAAATGAAAACCGAAGTAAATATCGCACATAACGGATTAACGAGTTTTTTTAACGAGATGAAATATGAAATAAACTCTGTCGAAATACAAAGAGTGAAAAAACCCGGGATTAGCAGTATAATGAAAGGATATTGCTCGTATACACTGGCAGATGTAAACTTTTTGCAAAATGCGGCTTGGGATGACGTGAACAATAATAAAAATTTCATAAAAGACGGATTTTTCATTGGATGTATTCTGTTAAAACACGTTTTCGGGTTCTGTGAAGATTACAACTATATTTTAATCAATTGCAGTAAATAATTGATTTTGAATCGAACTATAGACGATTTGAGGTCAATAAATTTCATAGAAGTACCGGGTGAACCCTGGGCACTCGAAACGACTAAAACTAAAATGAAGTAGGTTAAGGTTATATTAACAAAAGTGTTATGGAAAGTTCCGGTGGTAAAAGTAAATGATCGCGAGAGACTGAAGCTTTTGAAAATCGTTGATAGAAAAAAAATGATAAATTGTGCTTATAGAAATTGGGAACTTTGTGAATACCTTAACGTACCATAAACAAAAAAACACTCGTGGATGGTGAAGACTTGCTCACAGCTGGAAAAACCTAGATGTTTGATAATCGCATTTATCAATAAGCAGACTGGTACAATGTCGGAGGAATACAGTGCTAATTACGATACGTGTTCGTTAACAAACGTTAAAGCGTATATAAATTCTCTCAAATACCCCTATGAGAATTTTAACGAAAGCTTTGATAAAAATTTGTTTACAATGTTTTATCAAAACTATGTAGATTTTCAAAAATACTATTATGAACGTTCAAACGCTCAACCTTATCTCACCAGAGAAAAATATAAAGAGTTAGGTCCGTTTATATGTATAGACTGTTCACAGCAAAATGATGACGTTAAAACATCTACCGTCGATCTTAGAATTGAATTTGAGGCTGGAAATAACTTTCCTGCAAATGTAGCCGCATACTGTTAGATCGTTCATGATCGAATTATTCAATACAACCCGTTCACAGGGGAAGTTAGAAAAATGTAATATTTTTTTTTTTCTTATTTCGTTAAATGTGATAACTATATACTTATTGTAAATATATTTTATTAATGTAAAGAGAAAAAATAAAATAAAATAAAGCAAGTGTTTTTTCAATGTAAAAATTTTATTTTATTATTTTATTTTTAATATAACTGTTTTCATTGAACCGATGCTACGAAAAGTGCGGTTGTCGACTCGACTGGTGATGTACAGGAATAGGACTCCCCGCTAAAACAATAAAAATAACACGACGAAATGGTGCTAGTATTTATACATGCGTATAATTATAATCAATTCGTGATTTAACAAAACATTGAATAATACGATACGTGTTTGAATATGGTATATACAACGCCATAAATATAGCGGCACAAATGTTTAATGCAAATAATATCGACGACGAATCGACGCGGTGTCGGAGAACCGCGTACACGTAAAAGGGACGCGAGAACGCAGAACAAGACGCGTAACGCTGAACAATATAACGCGTACACGCAAAAGGACGTGACGACGCACAATTTGTTGTCACAACCCGGGGATTGTACAAGAACGAAACCGCGATGGTCGACGACACCAGACCACGAACTGTGGACGGCGAACGACACGACGGCCGGTTCGAACAAACAACAAAAGGCTTTCGGACTTTCGTCACGAACCGGCGCGCTTTGTTGGACCGGTCCCAGACGTAATCGGCACGGCAGCGCGTTCTAACGTCTGGAGGCCCGAACAATAACATTATTGTGTACAATTTCCTTTTGTCTCCTTATGCCGTCAATACTACATATGTGTACATCAATGTGTGATTTTTCATTAATAGTGTGTGTAATTGAAATAAACAGGTCCACCATTTTCGTCTGTACACTATTATTATTATTATAATAAAGAAATAATATAAGTAAAAATGTTGAGTATAGATATATTTAATATGAGAATAATTACTTTTAATAACAGATCGCTTTGCAATTTCATTAACCAACATTGTGCGAGTTGCTCACGAGCAAATGATATAATTTCATTTATGAAATTAGGTTCTGTAATATTCACAGGAACGTTGATAGTAATCAAATCTTTGTAAATACCATCCAAGCCTGTAGTAATTTCTTGTAAATTCGATGTTTTATTTCAATTAAAATCAAATTCTAAATTCATGGCGATTCGATCGAATTGTTCCAGTACTACAGGCCGTACGATTATTGTTTTTCGTGCGATAATTTCGTTAATACATCAATCGAGACCTTGAATGATTAGCAAATTTTCGTGATTCAATTGTATACGATGTTCATCGTTCTCTCGGTGTGATTTTATTAAGAGAATATTCTATCCGCGATATGCTGCTTTGATCAGAGTAGTTGTCTCGTCTTTGAGGAGAATTCTCTCCTTGGTTTTCACGGGTACATCCGATATTGTTGAAAGAATATACCCCATCATCGAGTAAATACGACGTAAAAGGTTTATTGATATGCATATGTATCGTGTAGAAGTCGTTATACGAACCATAACGTTGAACATGTTAGCGGGATCCAGTCCAATGGTAATTGTCTTACGATCCGTTAAGTTGATGGTAAAAACAGAACAGTCGATTAATTCGCTGGGCTGACGTATACGATTGTTTATTATAAATAGCGGCATCGTCTTCAATATTTCCAGCCATATTTTAAAAAAACGAGAGAGAAATTAAACATGTAATGTGACAATAAGAAAAATTATTATGAATATAACAACTAAAAGTCATGAATGGTGAACGTAAACTAAAACAATATACGAAAAATCTTTACTACATTTCGTAAATTTAAATTATATGGTACAGAATAAAGCGGAAACTTTTCGTACTAATTATTATCACGCGTACCGAGTTATTAATACTATCTCAAGATATCGCGGGCGGATGCGGCGGGGTGGGACTGGTGTCTGACGTTGATGGCGTGGCGGGGGGGAGGACTCGTGCGCGAGGAAAGGGTCGGGAGGACGTTTAGGTTTATAAACGGTAGCGGCGGCGGGGTTGCGTCACGGGCGGTGATATCTCGGCTCGGCGGGTGGTCGCAGGACGTTCGAGTGTATCGGGCTGACGGATGAATGAGAGAGACGGCTCGTGGCGGGCGGGCGGATGTCAAAATGTTTTTACGGTGAGCAGCGGGGGTGGGGGGAGCCGACACCGAAGCGCCGTCCACGCGTCGTCGTACGGTGTCCATCGCGGTGTCCAGGAGACGATCGCGGCGTGTGTGTGTGTGTGTGTGTGTGTGTGTGTACGATGAAAAAAAGGGTTTAATCACGCGATTACACGGCACATTATCCGGGCGTATCGGCGAATCGTTCAATTACACCGGGGTTGAGGGGTAGGAGTCAATAACCCTAACCTAACCTGAACGCGTGTGGAACGATGATGAGCAGAGTTAATTAGGTGATAATTGATTAGGTTAATTGAGGTTAATTGGAGTTAATTGACGATAATTAGGGTTCACTGAGGAAGTTAGATGGAAATTGATCAATTATCAAAGGTTAATTGAAATTAATTGAGGTTAATTAGGGTTAACTAAGGTTAATTTGGTGGAAATTGATCAATTATCGAAAGGTTAATTTGAGGTTAATTGGAGTTAATTTAAGGTTAATTAGGGTTAATTGAGGTAGTAGGCGAGGGGGTGGAGGATTTGGAAGGATTTGCGGGGGAACCAGAACCGCTCTTTTATATCTACTTACAACTGTCCGTATATTCATAAGGGTACACCCCTTTACGAGTAACAAGCGCCAAATATTCAACCTCGAAAATTTAGCGGATTCACGGAAATTTGAAAAATCGTAGGTAATAAGATTGGACGCTAATGTTGCCAAACTCAAAGTCATAAACCGAAACGTATCAACGAATCTTATAGTGAAGGTGTTACTGACATATTTTCCAAATGAAATATATTTTTCATCGGTGTTCGGAATAACTTTAATCGGATTTGTATCGTAACCAAGTTCGCGTATGATAAAGTGAGCATCATAGTTAGAAAGATTGTGTTAAAAGCATGGGACGAAATTTGGTGTATGTAATTTAATATTACAGTTATTACAAAGAGACTATCTAAATTTCCCGTTGAGATGGATATAATCGGCGTCCTTATGATTTTCATGCATAAAAGTAGTTTCACATAAATCGCATTATTTCTTCGATTCGTGTTTCCGCTTTTCTTCGTCTGACATGCTTATTGGTTTATTAGTTTTCAATAAAATTTCAATTTTTCTCGTTACGTCAACTATCGTTTTCACAAAATGTTTCACTACTTCCTCCTGTGTCTTACATCCTCGAAAAACTATTGACGTCATTGGTAATTCGTATTGTTCCAACAACTTTACTAGTACATTATCCGATGCCTTTACCAAAAATCTATAACTCATTGGGTCATGGTTGTGAATCTTCATAGTATTGGTGCCTTTATTTTCTAAAGATTTTAAAAGAAGAGCTTCAAAATCCGCGTATATAGCAATCGGATGACGTTACGTTTTCGCCCATGCCTCGAATTTTAGCGATTCTCCTTCTTTTGGCAAAATTGGTAATATAGGTTTATGCGAGCCGCAAACCATCGTGTGTTCATCTAATGCCGCCTAGCCACTTAATTTATATTTATTCGGTTTATTATTAAAAGTTGCGAAACAACTTTTACATATAAAAATTAAATGTTTGTGCAGTGTAATTTGCGAGCATACGAGTTTTGAAAAAATTTTTATGTACGTATAGTGTGACTTTTTGTTTTCTGTAATGAGGAGAAGATCGAAATAATCTATTTTTTCCATTTTCACAACTTTAAGTGGTATGCTTTATGAGTTGTTAATTTTTGCGGTTTTTGAAAATATTTTTTGAGACCGTACACATTTATAGAAACGTTAGAATTGTTTTGCTCGAATATTTTTATTTTATGAATAGACGTCGGGAAAGTTAATCCTGAAAAGATATATTTGCTTTCATGCATTGAATAATTTTCGCCTATTCTATGTTTATTTTCACCAGTTACATGTTTGGCTAAAATTGCCCACTTGAAACAATTATTATCAACATTTTGCGGATTTATGATGGTACGTTTTCTAATGATATCTGTCAGAAGAAAAATATACGACGAACCACCTAAAGGTGTATAACGATATATTGTTAGCAATACTCCATCGATACACTGTAGAGAGAAACCACTCCCCCTACTCATGTACTCGTCTTGTTCAGAAAGGAGAATCGCAGTCTTCATCTATTGCGTTATTAAAATCATTGTCTGCGTAAAACGCTCTAGCCGAAGTCTTAAAGGCTCTATTTTCTGATGAATTTTCAACGTTAGGTCTATTGTACATTTAATTTCAAATTGAATTTTAATGGTAATTCGAATGATTTTAAAAGTTTGATTAATCTCTTCTTAATGGGTGTTTACGTTATAATTGCTATCTGTATGTCAAATTTCAGCCCGATCCGTCCAATGGTTTGAGTTGTGTGTTGATAGATTTGTCAGTCAGGTTTCCCTTTTATAGATACAGATATATGGCTCAAAAGTTAATTAGTTTTCGAAAATCGATAATGTCGTTATGTCGACCGTGATTACTGAAATCAACACGATACTATTATTATTATCAAATGATCGTTGATTATCAGCGGACAAAAAATGTGGTTATTCACGTTTACGTCGATCAGTTTCTTATGCATTTTGCACGGAATTAACGTATGCCGAGACGAGTGTAATGACGGTGGATGTGCGTACACAGATAAGCAGGGCGTGTACAGAGGTTGCGACTGTCGAGTTTCCGGCGGTTTTCAGACCGGCGACAAATGCGAATCGTTTACCAACGCATGCGAAAGTTCTAACGACCCGCCGTGTAAAAATAACGGCAAATGCGTACCATCAAACGGTTTCTTGTACTGCGATTGCCCGAACGGATATTTCGGACCTCGGTGCGATTATAAAAGTTAGTCTGTTTTTTGTTTTTTTATGTATGTATCATTTAGGCCATCTCTAGTCATTTGTTGCCAAGCCCAATTTCTTCCATCCTTTCTTTTATATGCATGATTTATATCTCTCCCAGTGGCGTAAGTTGGATAAATTCTAAGGGGCTACAAAAATTAATTTAAAAATTAACTCATGAATAGCTATGCATTCTGCAACCTTCCTTCAAACCATAAAACAAATATACATATATATACCTTAATATATACAATAGAAGTGTATCTAAAAATATGAATATATAGTAAATATAAAAAATATAAAAATATTTACATATTAATTAAACAAAATTTTTTTTTTTTTTTTTTCAATCCGGAGATTGGTTTTTAACAAAATGTTTTACAATAAATGACTTCTCCACTTTTCTCTATCATTCGCTATATTCTTAAGTTCCCTGTAGGTGGTGACTCTTGCATCCCGCATTATTTGACTTATGTATCTCGTCCTAGGTCTTCCTCTTGATCTTGTGCCCTCTATCATTCCTTCGATTATTATACTATGTAGTTCATCTCCATGCCTTATCGTGTGTCCTATCATCTGCCATCTCCTTTTCTTTATAATGTCTATTAATGTTCGTTTTTCATCTATTGTCCTCAGGATGTCTTCATTTGATCTTCTATCAATCCAGCGTATTCTCTGCATTTTTCTCCAACACCACATCTCAAAAGCTTCTAACATATCTTTTTCTTTCTTATTAATTGTCCAGGTCTCGCTTCCGTATAATGCCACACTCCAGACGTATGTTTTTATGAGCCGTTTCTTCGTTACTATGTTCATATTTTTTGATGTAAGTAATTTTCTCTTTTTGAGGAATGTATTCTTTGCTTGACCTATCCTATTTCTGATTTCTTTAATTGATTTCCCGTCGTCTGTTATAATGCTGCCTAGGTATTTGAAATAGTCTACTTGGGTAATTTCTTTATTTTCTAATGATATATTTATAGATGGTATGTTTTTCTTGTAGCATACTAGGGTTTTGGTCTTGGCTGCATTTATTTTCAGACTATATTCTTTGAACGTAATATTCATTGCATTTAATAGTATATCTTCAATTATAATTTTCACCACAGTTTTAGCCAAATACTCAAAAAATTGATTTATGAAATTACCACTGGCATATTGACATGTTTTTTAATTTTTAATATAGTATGTTCTAACTATATCATTATCATTGGCTCGAAGAGTTAACAATTCTTGCAAGTTTCCTTAATTTTAAGATTCTTCATTTCTCTATGACCTCTAATGGCTAAACTTTGCGTGCACAGAATAGTAAATAATCTAAAATATACCTTAAATTTTTCCAATTATCGGCAATCATTTGTTTGTATTGTGTATCAACTTGGTTTATTACACTTACAAAATTCTTAACATTTTTATATTCAGCTACTTTAGCACAAGCCTCCTTATGTACTACTCATTTTTCATGACAAGGAAACGATTTAAAAAAAGGTTTTGACCATTGGTGAAACCCATCACTAATACATTTTGAATCTGAATTATTGGATAAAAAAGCTCGATAATAAAAGCAATATGCTGAACCTGTAAGGAGGCAATATTCTATATATAAACAAATTAGATAGAAACCTTCTTCCATTCCGTTTTGGATAAACAATATCACTTGGCTGATAAGGTCCAAATTTATTCAACAATAAACATAATGTGTTTAATCGATTAACAAACTAATTTTCCTAAAAATGTAAAGTTATTTTTAGAACTTATAGGTAACTAAATATAATTCATTATAATTTTGAATTTCTACAAATTTTGTATTTTCATTTGACTGATTAAAATTTAACTAAATAAAAAGAAAAACCAAACTTTATTTACCATTATAATTTTTTTGTTAATAATATTACGGACATTAATATTTAGTTTAGCTACAGAATCTATTACATTATCCTACAAAACAAAGAAATGATTAAAAATAAATTAAAACAATAAATATGTTCATCTAGTAGTTCATTTTAATTAATTAATTATTAACGAAATATACATTTTTTTTTATATATATCCAAAAATTAACGATTCATTGAAACTATCGTTTTAATATCGTGTTCAGTTCACGGAAATTAACTTTTGAGAATTATATTTTTATAATTATATGTAAAATCTAATAGGATTTATAACGAAATATTAATATGTAATAGCTTGAAATTTATTTATTTATTTATTTATTTAATAGCTTGAAAATCAATCAAATTCTTTGAAAATTTAAACGTCATTCATGTTCACGTTCTATTTGACAGAAACGAGTGACTTTCACAAAATATGAACGTGTGTGCATGAACGTCATTCATTCCAAACAATGATTTTAATATAACTGTATAATTCTGAGCGGCTGAAAACCGCGATTATTAGTACAATTATTTAGTAGTCAATAGGTTAGAAAAAAGTAAAAACTTACCTTTGGCTTAGATCTTTCAATTAAAAATTTGTCCATAGCAGTAAAAGATAGTGTTCTACATACATAGTAAACTAGTTATATAACCCTGCGTTGCTCGGGTTAAATTGATCTGTTTTAAATATATTTTTATCATTAGAAACTTTTTTGTAAATAACATAGCAATCTTGTGCAATTTTGTTTATCCAGCATTTTTACTCTTTTACCCTTTTTGACTTTATTAGAGGATGAATTTCGATAAATATTTTCTTAGCTAATGTCTACGGCACAATAGCTATTTGTATGCTAAATTTTAGCCCGATCCTTCCAGTGGTTTTAGCTGTGCGTTGATAGATCAGTCAGTGAGTCAAGTTACTGTTATATATATATATATATATTATATATATATATTTAGTAAATAAATAGTCTTAAACATAAATCATAGAAAAAAATTAGATATAAATGAATCCAATAAAATACTAGTAGTTTAAGGCATTTGATTAAATCAAGGTTTGCAAATTGTAATAGCCAGTGATCACTGGGAACAATATACCACATAACAATACACAAAGAGTTAAATCCCATGTAAAAATAGAAATATACTGACAACCACGGAAGACACGGATACAATCTTTACAATATAAACGACGGTAAACATACTGCAAAATAAATGAAATTATATTTTGTGATTATACTGTTGGCTGATACATTAGTTATCACCGCACGATAGCCATGATAACTAAATTTTAGGATAATGTCTTTGATACCACACTAGCGCCGCCACCGTACTTGATTTTCATGATGTTAAAATAATAATTTTGATAAGAATTTTATATTTTGTAATCGTATTATATTTTTCATGGGGTCGCAAAAATATACCTTTGCGACCCAAACATTATTTTTGGGGTTGCAAGTGCGACCTTGTGAGACCCCTAGTTTACGCCACTGGAGTCTAACTTTGTCCAAATCCTGTCATGTCTTCTCTTTCAATCACACCCAACCACTTTTGTTTTGGACGACTATAATATTATCGTAGCTCACCATGCGTGACCAGACCACTCCGTCCTTAATAATTATTAATATTAATAATAATTAAAATACGCAATAACATATATTTAAAAATTTCTAAAACACAAACAAAATTCATTATTTTAAATATACTATTTAAACATAAATTATAATTAAAGCTACAATCATAAATATGACCAGATACAATCTGGTCCGCATGATTAAAACCACCAACAGCCTATAGAAAAATTTGATGCTAATTACGAGTGACACATTAATCAAAATATATCAGATAAATTATTAAAATAAAATAAAAAGCTTTCATAAGAAGAATTTATGAAATCACGCATTTATCTTAAACATTTTAACATGAAAAAAATATGCAAAACAATTTTTTTTTTATAATATAATCTACAAGTATTAACAATACAAACAATACAACATTTTGTTGAACCTATGATGAAGCATAAAAAAAGATGCAATCTCGTTAAATACACAGCTCTATTTCTAATGTTCATAAATGCATTCTAGAATGAATAGTATTGTATTATATGATTTGATATGTATGATTTGTATTCTTACTACTCATATATATATACAAATACACCTAATCTAACCTACATATAATGTATATAAAAAAATATCTAAAAGTTTTCAAAATTAAATTGTATCAAATGTATAACAGTCGGGAACCTAATAATCCTGCGTATTTATACTTTATATAATAATATACTGTTGTACTTAAATTCAATTTATGAATATTGAAGAATCGTTCTGTAGTTTGGAACTCGGTTAGCAATCACTGATTAATGGCTTAAATAAAATTGAAAGCTTACAAAATCATTGTTTTTTATAGGCTTTTAAAGTACAAAATAATATTGATAGTAAGATTTTTATGTATAGTAATTATATAAATGTTGTGATCTTGATCTACTAATTAAATATAATTCATTTTACAGAATTAGTTAATAAGTTAATAAGTTATGTACGATCATACATTTTGTAAATTTTTTTTTTAGGCTATCAAGACCATCTTGCCATAGAACAAATCCTCCCCATTCTTCTCTTTTCTCTGCTATCTCCTTCCAATCCATGTCTCCATAATCCCCTCCTCTAGTTCTTAGAAAATCATTTTTGATTCTATCCTCCCAGCGTAGCCTTGGTATACCCAGTGGTCTTTTACTCCTTGGGTTTTCTTGGAGCACTCTTTGTATTATTGAATCTTGCTTTCTACATACGTGGCCTGCTCATTCCAATTTATTGCGTTTGACCTCGTTTACAATATTTAGTCTATTGAATATCTTCATCAGTTCTTGGTTGTGCCTTTTCCTCCATCTTTGAATATCCTGATCATATATAGGTCCATATATTTTGTGCAGTACCCTCCTCTCTGTAATCTATCCTTTTCCGTCCTTCGCAACGTCCAATATTGTGAACTATACATGACTAGTGGTCATATGGTTGTCAAAAATAACTGAGTTTTAACCTCTTTTGAAAGGACTTTAGAGCTCAGTAGTTTGCCTAGTGCATAGAAACATTTACCTCCCATTTTAATTCTTTGTTGAATTTCTATTTGACATTCATTCTTCTGTGTTACAGTGGTGCCCAGGTATTTTAATTTTTTGAGCTCACACTGGCCCACTGTAATATCTCGCGAAACCACTGCTTAGGGAAAGGCTTGATTTCACCGGGCTTTACAGTGGTTTCCGAGCCGGGTCTGTGAGCTTCCTCGTCTTTGCGGGTCCGGGTCGAGGTACGGACCCAAGCCACGAGATGGCGTCAGTAGCTGGACGATAACTGAAAGTCCTTTTCGCGGGGATAGCCAATGAATATATTGAAATAAGTGGCCGCCGACCATGGATCTCTCGCTTCGACGGCTCAGGGTACGACCCAACCGGTTGGACGGGTCGTCAAGCTGGACATGGGCACTCCCTGGCTGGGGGGAATGTGCCAAATTGGGTTTAAAATCTTACCGCGTGGAGTATGGTCTTAACTGGCTGGGCACAGCCGGTCCAGCGAGGCGTCACGCTTGGCCAGTCGAAACCCGCGGAAGGTGCCCGGGTCAGATTGACCGTACTGGCTCGGGTGGGTGAGAGTACTACAGGACTCTTGCTCGGCGATGGGCCCCAGAGTCTCAGAACTAAGACTCCAGGCCTCTCTGTTCGGAAAAGAGGACGTCACGGGCAGAGAGTGGTCGGAGCACCTGATGTCTGGTGTCACATATTACGTCAGAGACAGTAGAGAGGCTGAAGAGCTGCTCGGAGCATGTCCTATTATTGACGCGAGTACGAATAGAAGTACAAGTGTCACTAAAGCTCCCTCACGGGGACCACCCCGTGACCGTAGCGACACGGATCGAACCTGGTTCGTTCTGGGTTGGATTTGTACGGGCTTGGTTTCGCCCAGATCGTATAGCCTGTTGGCAAACCACGCCCGTGGGCATCGACGTGCAAATGCGGTACGAGGATTCGGAGCCCTCGGTCTTGATCGGTGATATGTCGGTTGGCGTTACCCATACGTTACCCATACCCTTGAGTAGCTCCACGTAGCTAATAAAAGGTCCGTCGCTTATAGTCCTCGCAATAGAGGGAGAAAATCCCAAAGGATCTCGGTGGCCCACTGTAATGATCTCGGTTATAAAACCGTTATATAGCTCCTTACTAACTTTCATGTATTGCGTTTTATCTATGTTAAGGTGTAGCCCCACCTTTTTTGCCGATTCCATTAACTTGCCATATAAGTCTACCACTTTTTGTTCCTTTTCCCCAAACAGGACTATATCGTCTGCATAGGTAAGCAGGCTAAAGCTAGTTCTATCCATTATTACGCCTTCATCTCTTCCAATATTCATTTCTCGGATCACCTTCTCTAATACTAAATTAAAATGAATTGGCGAAAAGACATCACTCTGTCTAAGTCCAGTTCTTACCTCAACCATACTTGATGTTGAATCTTGGTCCTACTTTGACTTAAACTTTAGTCTGTTTTATACTAGCTTCAATTAAATAAACAGTTTTCCTTGGGAAATGAAAATGCTTCAAAATTTTGGTTAGTTCTATCTATACTGTCATACGCCTTTTGAAAATCTACAAAAATTATATGAAGTTCCCTTTTGTATTCCCAGCTTTTCTGGAATAGCTGTCTGATTATGAAGATATAGTCCGTCGTTGACCTGTTTTGCCTGAATCCACATTGATAGTCCCTCACCACTTCTTCGGCTAGTGTTTTGATTCTATTCAGGATGCAATATGATAGTACCTTATATGTTGTATCTAGCAGCGACATTTTGTAAATAACACTATTCATTTTGTTAATTAACATATTATCTGTTAATTATTAATAAACAGTCGACTGTTGAGTAAATAATTATCGAATGAGCTTAAAATATTAATATATCAACTACAAATAACTTTTTTAATGAAAGCGTATTTTTATGATATTTATACAAAGATTTGGACATGAAATGTCCTAAAAACCCAAGTCTATATCATCGAACAAAGATTAGACCAGGGGAACGTATCATTGCGAACGTGATATTTGAAGAAGACGACACTCTTACGTTTTCGACAACGTTCAAGAATGAAGCAGTAGGTTTGACTGTAAATCGGGATGATTTAGGTGAACCAATTACAGAAACAGTTAACGAATTTTATAATCATTGTATAAATAAAATGGGTAACAAACATTTTCCCACGAATAAAAATAAGTGTGAATATGTCAAAACTACTTATGGTAAGTAGATTAAATGAAGATGATGATGTTGATGATAATAATAATAATAATAAGAATAATAAGAATAATAATAATAATAATTATTATTATTATTATTATTATTATTGCTATTATTATTATTATTATATTATTTGTATATATATATATATATATATATATATATAGTATTAATTGCAACTTTAGTAGTCAACAAATTATTTTTAAAACGATATTATCTAGTACTATGTTATTATTATTTGTTCATCTTATTATATTATATGTTTTTATAAAGGAAATTGGAAGGTTATGGTTGTCAAAACACCTCCATATTTTATACCTAAAACGCAAAAAAATAGGCGTGATATTTATTATAATGACGATGAAAGCGAAAGCAGAATGGGTAGCTTACACAAGGTCACTTTTCAAATTAAGGACGAAAACCACGAATACAATATTCTCGAGTATAATTATTATCATTTGGTTGTTGATGATGAATCATCTTACTGTTTACCGTATGTTGATCCAGGAGACAATTGGTGTGTACATTTATATATTACCTATACACTGTTCACTGAGAGAATATGAATACTTCACGCATAGGAATGTGGGTCGCTTTCTTATCTTTTACCCACTTCACTCTTTTTTCTGTCTGATTCTGATGTTTTGATATATACAGAGCAATTAAATGGTTATTAAATAGCATTGTGGTAGGGAATGACTAGTTTTGTATGTGCGCATATTCTCTCGATAGACAAAGTGTGGTGAAAATGATTACATGTTCAAACGTATAATTGTTGTAGTGGGAATTTAATTTTTTTTTTGGGGGGGAGGATTGGGAGGGTGATTTTATATTGTGTTTTATATATTTTTCAATAAATACTTGAAATCTAATGAGTAAAAATTACTATTACATCTAGTTTTCATTAATAGTTTTAGTATAAATCCAAATTATTTTATTTACAGCTAATCTTTACACGTATCTTCACAGTTAGTACTAGTTTAATTTTTATAATTTATAATAATATTAATTATAAGTAAACTTAAAAAACAAACAAAGAGAAATATTAAATAATTGATTTGTATTCTAGGTCTGACGAATAAGTGGGTGATTAATAAGCCAGACCTTAGTGATGTAAGACAATTATTACCCATAATTAGAAATAGGATTTTTATGATCTAAAAACTACTAAAAAATGGACTAAACACACGTGAATATGCCCTAAAAATTATAAAAACAAACTTAAAAATTCCCTAAGAAACTTACAAAAATGAGCTTAAAAATTCAACAAAAAATCAACATTAATGAATGAAAAAATTTTAATTTAAAAATAACTATTATTAATGTATAATTATAGGTAAAAATTATTTTAAATAGTAAATAAAAAAAAATTTATTAAAATTTGAGTTACAAGTATGGTCAATTGAGACGCGTGTATCCGATTCCTGGTATTATTATTTTAAAAAATCAATAAGATTATAAACTAAAATAATTGATTGAAAAATATGCGACATTTTTTTTTTCACTTGTACACATATAATTGCACTGCACAATTAGATGATTCTTAAGATAATCAAACAGGACGCGGCAACAGTGGTCTGATATGTTTTTCTATGAAGAAAAACTTCGTTCAGAGAAGTAATTGGGCATATTTAAAATAAATCATATTTAAAATTAGATCTTCCGGAATATTTTTTCTACTTGTTGTCTCTTCACCATCTAGAATAACAGAATTATTTTTTAAAACTTTGAACCCATTTTTTTTTCATGAAAACATGTTGTAAGCAAGACACAATGTAGTCTCCATTTGTTTTATTTTTTTAATAGATTTTGATAATAAAATTCCAGAAGTGTCAAATTTTTTATTTCTGAAAGAATGAAACCAAAATTAGATTTTATATAAATTGTATAAATCTCTAAATTTTTTTTAGACACCAGTTTTTTTGCTTTATTTACAGCGGCCGAACCTTCATTATTTAATTCAAGTAAACCTTTTTTTATATAAGAAAAATGTTCACAATAATAATTTACAGCATATAGCCATCTTTTTCACTGTGTAATAATTGGATGCCTGTTTTAAACAAGACTGTAACCAGCAATGGAGCCTGTAAGGCCCGCCCTCATCCCCCTAAATTCTGAGAACTCGGCATTTTTTCTGCAAATTCTAGAATTTTCCTATAGACACGAGACGAAAAATGCGCATACGAACGATTACGTGTAATAACACATTTCATTTCAATTATTCCTATTTTTAAGACAGAAATATCCATGTGACACCTCTCTCTCCCTCTTAATCAACTACTTTCCACCCCCGGACAAAATTTCTGGCTATGGTCCTGATTTTAAACATTTGAATACGATATAGTGGTGTAAAATATTTATTTATAATTGATTATTAAATGTTACATAATTTAAATGTTAAGTATGTTACATAACTAGTTAGCATTATGCCAAGGAATTATGCATAATACTTCAATTATCCATATTGTCAGCAAGGTATATTTTAAATAATAGTTCTTTTTGATTCATTATCAGTTATTAAAATAGATATAATTGTTTTAAAATTAAAGGTTTTTTTTAAATTTTATTTATTTTAATATGTTATAATTATATCATATAATTTATGTATACTAAATTATATGTTTAGTAAGAACACAAAAGAACTACAAGTAAAACGAAGTGAAGATGTAGTTATAAAAATGATTATCACTCCAGACAATGAAATGTGTAATAATTCCATTGAATACATTTACGAATGGAAAGTAGCAAACGGAAATAATCCAAATAACTACGAACTAGGTAATTTGTTTCAAACATATATACAGTGGATTCCGCTTAATGTGGGCACGTTGGGATCAGACCTATTTGCCCACATTAAGCGGCTGCCCATAAAAACCGAAATTAGTTTTAAAAAAAAATTATCATATTAAAAAAAGTTTTTATTATGCACACGTGAATCATATAATTGAAAAAAATGTTAAATAATTACTGTATAAATAAAACTAAATATAATACATTTACATACTACATAAAATTACTATTTGGATGTTGAAGGTAAACAAAACGTTTTAATTATTTGGTGTCTAAGTTGTTTAGTGTGGATCTGGTTGACAAAATTGGCACACATTTCCATCTTATCAGACGGACTATTTTCATTGCCTTATATACATTTTTTAGCCTCTCTAGCTGTAACTGGTGGTTCGGTATCGTCTTTTTCTTCTTCTTTTTCTTCTAACTTCCTTTTTTTAATAACATTTTGTACTACAACATCACAAATGTCTTCATTATTATCAAAACAAAGAGCATTTTCATCAATGTTTTCAAACTCGTTATGGTTTTGAATAAGTAAAGATTGTTCATTCAATTCAGTCAACTCAGGTTGTGGACCAACAAAATTCGAAAATCCACAATGAGCGAAATAATTCATAACAGTTATGTACATACATATCGACGCGTTAGTGAACGCGTGCCGTCTATCGCTTTATATTTATAGCTTCTGATAACACTTATACACATTTAGTCAACAAAATCCCATTAAGGTTTAACTTTCGATAAACACAATCTTATAGATACGACGAAACCCGATTAAATTAGTCGTAATAAAATAAAAATTGCCCACATAAACCGAATCGAGTGCCCATATTATGCGGTTTTTTTAACCTTGTCAGTATACATTTGTATTGGGATCAGATCATTTGCCCATTTTACGCGGATGCCCATATTAACCGGTGTCCACATTAGGCAGAATCCATTGTATATAATATTAGTGATGTTACGAACCCAGATTTTTGAGATCAGACCGAACTTGATCCGAACTGAATTTCCATTTTTTTATTCGAGCCCAAACCGAACCGAACTATTCAATTTAAATATCAAACCCGAACCCGAACTTTATAAAAAGTTCAAAGGATTTAAATTAATTAAAAATATCTAAGTACTCATTTGATTTAAAAGTCGGTTAGCCTAAATGATTAATTATTAATTCATAAAATAAATAATATACAGGTAGGTATTTAATCTTTCAAATCAATTTTTGTTTTTGAGTTATAACAGAAAATTGAATACCGGAGGGGATAAATTTGGTACGAATTAAATTTTTCTTGGTTTGATATTCGATCCAAACTATTTTGTATTTAGTTCGGTTCGAATATTTCCAATTATGAGTTCGATTTTCGAACTGAATAGTTCGTAATATCATTAATATATATATTAAATGTTATATTATTTAATGGTGTAGTTAATTAAAGTTTATCAGGTTTAATTATTATAACTATTAAGCGTCTTGGAATTCATCAACAATGTGCATCAATTCGTTTCAAATTACATCATTGTGTATTTAAAAATAGAAATTAAACATAATTTACGATTTGCCGTTTTCGTATAAAATATATATCTAAAAGTTTTTATTATGTTTCCAACAATATTCGCCATAATAACATGAATTTTTTTACCGTATTTGAAGTAGCCGAACTTCATTATAAAACGTTTTGAAATAATTCCAATACCTATCTTTTTTCTTTCATTTGGTATCGAAGACGATAGGAGAATTGCTTTCACAATGCTTTCCTTACCTACCCTGCCGCCTTCATAATTTATTTCAAAGTAATAAATCCAGATAATATACGAGTAATTCAACATACAATTTTGGTCTTCAGCTCAAAAATATGTACACGGTTATCTTAAAGTAATAAAAGAGAAAAATTCTGGTTTCGATTCTTCAAGGTCTTGTCAATGTGGCTTCTGCTGCCTCGTACGTCCTCCTCTTCTTTCGTGGTCGTGATGGTCGTGATGTACTGCTCAACCACGTCCCCCAAGTGCTAATGTCTCGTAGAATAAGGGAGACCATATTTTCAGGGTTTATGTCGCATCTAATATCTTGCTTGAGTTCTATTTTCTTTCCGTACCATCCGTCACATGAAAATATTATGTATTCTACGCTGTTATCCCGAGCACCACATGACATACCACTTGGGTCCTCAAATTTTGCCGAATCTATGGAGATAGAATTGGAAACATGGAATCATGTCCAGCTAACATTTGCGTAACGTGAATTTTTATCATCCCATCTTTTCGATCAGCCTAAGATCGTACATCTCTCTCGACCACTTGGCCTTAGTCGTCTGTTGATTCCATTCTTCCTGCAATATCCACCACATTCCCTCGTCTGCTAAATGTTTCGTTGACGGCTTTTCAACTTTGATTTTTAGCAACTCACGTAGCTTTTTTCTATCGTATGTCATTATGTGAATGGGATTTATCCTTGCAATCACTAAAATTGTCTCGGTAGACACAGTTCTACAGTTCAGTACCGGCAATTTTCAAGGCCATACTACGTTGTAGGCCAGCTAACAATAGCTTGTGGTTTTTGAATACAAGCAAGGAGCACCAAACAGGCGCAGCATATAGGAGCTGACTGTGCACAATTGTTGTTAGGAGTTTCCGTTTTGACGGCTTAGGACCTACAATATTGGGCATTATAAGCTTTACTGCGGCCGCAGTCTTTAATGTTTTCTCTCGTATCATCTTTATGTGATCCTTTTATCCAACCATGAGTACACTACATGAGACCATTGAGTACCACTCCTAAATACTGTACATGGTCCTTGAGAATTTTGTTTTCATCATCCAGCTTGAAATTAAGTTTCAAGTAGCCTCTTTTACAGGTGAGCATTACCGCAAATGTTTTATTGACCGTTATCTTTAGTCCATTGTCATATAACAGTTCCTTATCGTGTTTAGAGCTGAGTTCATCGCAAGTTGTGTCGTATGACCAATTGCGATGACCAAGATCAGTCAACCCTACCACGCGGACTCCTCTTGAAAAAGTTATTCGTAGAAGTCCGTCATAGAATACGTTCTATAATATTGGGCCTATGACCGAGCCTTGAGGTACGTCGCAGCTTATCGGAAAAGACCTAGCTTCCATGTGTATACTTCTGTCTTGGAAGTAAACTCTAATTAATACAATAAAGTAGGTTAGTATATTTTTATTTATCAGCGCTTCTCTATTTTTTCCAAGGAGTTGTGTTAAAAGCACTGGCAAGATCTATGGACACCAATGCGCCTCTTTCGGCCAATATTTTGATTCAAGCGCTTTGTACGATGAATATAACCTTTTCGATAGCACCTACCGTGGTTAGGTTAGGTTAACCTCCTCTAAACTCGGTGTTTTTCGGAGAGTCCTTCTGTTTTTACGAGGGGGGCTTATAGTCGCTTTTTGTTGATCTACTCAAAAAGTTTTCTTATTGTGTTCACCATGTTCAGAGGTTGGTATAACGATGGTAGATCTAGCGATTTATTGGGCTTTATGACAAAATTCATTTTTGTGGAAAAGAAGCCGACTGAAAGGTAGTGGTTGAATACATCCGCTATTTCCGTTGGTCTTTTCTGGACTACTTCTTTGACTACAAAATCCGGTACGCCATTTGGGCATGGTGTTTTGCTCAAGGGTAGCTTCCAATACTCATCCTAATTCCTTGATTACCAACCTAACGTCTAACAGTTTTCTGGGAAATTCACCTTGTTACCTTAAACGGAAATGGTGGAGAGACCTCTTAACTTTAACTTAAACTAGTCACTGGAGTTCTGTCAACGAACTGGTTCCTTCTGAAACATGTTTTCGTTTTACATTATATAACATAATATATACAAACATTAAAGTATTTTAATAAAATAAGAATAATAATAGTAATAATAAAAAAAAATTGAAGTATTGGATATAATGATATTATAATGTAGTTGATATAAATTACTATTACAATATTATATCATCATTAATAGATCCCGAAGACACATTTGGTCTAGACAAAAAAATATTAAGCAATCGTGATTTAGTTATTCCTAAATTCGTTTTACCAGAGGCAAAATTGTTGGCGGTGTTAAAAATTTCAATTAAACCCCAGAAAAGCAATTCCAACGAGTATAGTCAAAATGGTTACATGGTTCATATTAAAATGAAAATTAATATGATGAACATTTTACACTTCATTAATCTCTTTACATGTTTGTTAAGTGTTTTTTTCGAATAATTGTCGAACGATTGCACGCGGAAATCGTCGGTAATCCAGTGAGACAAGTAAGTAATTCTGAACTGGTCATTCTTAATGCATCCGCATCGTACAATCCTAACGAACCTGAAAGTAGTCAAGATGACATGATTTACATTTGGAGTTGTGACGTGATGGTAGACAAAGAAAATTGCCAAGAATATATGACTACTAGTATAATATTTGCATTGATTAATATTAGATTGTCAATTAAGCACGTTGGAATATAATGGGAAATATTAATTTTAGATCCTGTACGAGAGCTTAGTGCTTTTTTAGATAAAGCTAAAAAGTATGTCTTTAAGTTAATTACACGCGTAAACGATGAGTATGCTAAACGTGTTGGAAACCCAAAAGAAGGAACTACAAGGATTACCTTATTACCAAACTCGTTTATTTTCAATTTATCGATCAAGTGTGTTGAATAACAATTATTATAAAATAATTTTACTAACTTCATTGATTTAATTATTCTCTCTCAATTTTTAATTTTTTGAACATTTGAAAAATCTGTGCCAGATACATTTCTTTTTTAATTTGTCGTTTCATTAACAGATGTATAAAAAATTGTGAATATCTATCGAGCCCATTAGAGATTACTTATTTATTAGTGGAAACTACATGCAAAAATTGCACATGGGAATGGTATTACAACGAACAATTTGATCCAATGTTCACTTCTACCAAGAATATAAGAGAACTCAATACACCATCTTACGTTTTCATTGCTGCAAAACGTTCATTGGACTACAATAAAACGTATACGTTTAAAGTAAAAGGTTTGCATATTTTCAAGTAGCTAGTAGGTATTTTTAAAATTTTAAAATTGTGATCAATTGTATACAAAAATATATATATATGCATTTATGTTATGAATAATGTCCAGAGATCAGATAATTTTAAGATTAGCTAATTTAGTCTGCTACAATTTTAACACTATCTATGAGATTTGCCTAATATTAAATTTTGGCCGATGTTAAAATTAAGCCGATCAAAAATCATATTAGCCAAATACTTATTACTAATGGATGAAATAAAATTACTCATTCAAATTAAAATAAAGTAATCATCGTTATGAAAATTAAAAATAAGACATTATACATAATTTAATGTACTTAAAATACTTATGAATTTTTATTTTATTTAAAAATTTTTAAAACGTTATATATTTAATTAATACTTTTTACTACTACTAAAGAACTATTGTGACACTTTGAGTTACATAATACTTTTGAATTTTTGAATTTACATTTATTATTTGTACAGCCCCTTTTGCATAAATAATTTTAAAATCCTTGATCCCTTGGCAATAACTAACAGTTAGCCATCATTCTGAAAAGTTTAGTTTCTACTGAATCACATTTTAAATGAACGATGATGGACAAACTCCAAATTAATTTCTGACATCCCCTTTACCTCTAAATGTAATTATAGTAAATGTAGTTGTAAATTAAAGGTAATTATAAGCGTCGCTTTGTCTAACTCCCGAATCTATGTTAAACGAGGTACTCATTGATCTTCTATCTTGACTTTTGCCGTTGCATTTTCTAGGGTCATGGTTATCAGCTTTACTATTTTATCAGGAACACCATTTTTTACTAATGCTATGTTCATTGCTGACCTATTTAAGCTATCGAAGGCTTGTCGGTAGTCAACAAATAATAGGTGTACATCAGTATTGAATTCTAAACATTTTTCCATTATCTATCTAACTATAAAAATTTAATCAGTGGTTCCTTTTCCTCTGCGGAAGCCACACTGATACTCATTCTATATTTCTTCAGAGTATATTTCCAGTCTTTTTAGGAGTATAACTGATAAAATTTTGTATGGGACACTTAGCGCCATGATTCCTCTGTAGTTTGCGCATCCTTTCTTGAAAATGGAACATATAATTCCGTTACTCCAGTCTCTTGGCATCTTTTCATTTTCCCATATACAGCATATAAGTTCAAATATAGCGTCTTTATATTTCCTGCTGCTATTTTTAATCAGTTCGCCTGTTATTTCATCCTCGCCGGGGGCTATGTTGGTTTTTAGTTTGTTAATATCCGCATTGAATTCATTTCTTGTTGGTTTCTCAATCTGTGGTTGAGGACCATATGGTACCTCTTCTATCTCATTCGTAATTAAGTCTTTATTTAATAATTCATTAAAGTGCTCTTTCCACCATTCTGTTATTTCTTTTTCTTCGTCAATTATTGATCCATCTTTTTTTTTGCACTTGTTTATCCTAGGCTGAAATCCTTTTCGAATCCAGTTGACATTTTTGTAAAACTGTCTGCTGTTTCCCATATTGTTCATTTCTTCGATTTTTTCTACACGTTTTTTCATCATTTCTCTTTTCTTTGTACGACATACGGCTTTTCCTTCTTTTATTAAATTTCTGTATGCTTCATAGTTTTGTCCGGTTTCTTGTTGCAGCATTTTTAGTCTTGCTTGGTTTTTTTATTGAGGATTTCTATTCATTCCTCATCATACCATTCCTCGTTTCTACCGTGCTTGGTGACACCTACAGTCCCCTGAGCTGCATTGACTGTTATACTTTTGAGTAGCTCCCCCCTTTTTTTCTATTTGATCTGTTGTGGTTATGTCCCCTAAGTTACTTAGTCTTGTGTCAAGAGCTTCCTGATATTATTTTAAGCTATTTTCATTTTTCAGGCTTTCTGTGTTCCATCTCTTTCTTTTTATGCCTTTGTCTTTTTGTATGTTAGCTAAGTGTTGTCTGATTATCACACGAACTAAATAGTGATCTGTATTGCAGTTAGGTCCTCTCATTGTTTTAACATCAATTATAGCTGATGCATGCTTAGAGGACACAATTATATGGTCAATTTCGTTCACTACGTTCGATCCAGGCATTTTCCATATTCCTTTGTGTATGTTTTTGTGCGGAAAACAAGTGCTTTTAATTATCATTCTATGTATCTCTGCACATTGAGCTAAAAGTAATCCATTATCACTCGTATTTTCGTGTAGAGAGAATCGTCCTGCTACTGATCTTATTGACTCCTCTTTTCCGATCTTTACATTAAAGTCGCCCATTATAATAGTGATGTCGTGTTTAGGTATCTTATCAATGCATTTATCTAGGTTGTCGTAAAATTTTCCTTTTATTTTTCATCAGAGACTTCAGTTGGAGCGTATACTGAGAATATTGTTGAATTTCTGAATTTCCCTTTGAGTCTTATTTTGCATATTCTGTCTGATATGGCTTCAAAGCTTAAAAAGAACTTTCTCATTTTCTTGTTCGCGTAAAATCCTGCACCGTAGCATCCTGATTTCTTTTCCGGGCCACTATAGTATAATGTATAATATTTCTTATGTATAGATTCTTGTCCGTGCCATCTAAGCTCTTGTAGTGCTACCAGATCGATGTTATACTTTATAATCTCTAATGATAATTCATTCATTTTCCCTGCTTGCAATAAAGTTTGTATATTCCACGTTGCGATGATCCAATCCGTTTTCCTTTGTTTAATCCTCTTAATCCGATTTCCTTGTCCAGTCTTTATTCCATTTTCTATGTCCGAGTTTTGATTTCTTTGCTTTGGCTACGTAACGGTACTTTTTTTGCCGGGAGAGGTTGTTAGCCTCTCGCCGAACTCCCTACCAGGAGGGCCAGGTCCATTTTGATCGCCTTTTACGATCGGTATGGACTACCGTGGGTGTATTCTACTCCCCACCCACAGTGGGCACAATAAAATATTAATCAACATTAATATCTTATAGAAACATTAAATCAATAACTCCAAAATTTAGTTTAAGTGGATCTGTGTTCAGAATCTAAGTAGATATTATACTATGTGTATGTATACTAAGTGTTATTATTATATTTAATTACATCAAAGTATTATTACTTTAATAGTTAATATAATTTTGTTGATAATGTTACTTGAAAATCAATCATGATCATCTGGGCTAATTTTTTTATTTTTAATCAGATAATCTTAAAATTAGTAATTTTTTAAATCGTCTATTGATGGATCAAGCCAGACATTTAAAAATAATCCACAAATTTAGAATATTGTTAAAATTAGATGATTATATGATTAGTCAGCTTTCGTACATTACTGGTAACATATATATATATATATATATATATATTTATACAAGTACATAGATATTAGATAAACATTCAAATAAATTGTTTTATATTTAGATTATATTATTTTTCTTTATTATTTTTGATGTTAGACTTAAATTTGAAATTAGAGAAAAACTTACTTATTCGAACAGCTGCTAAGCCAATAGCAGGACAATGTGACATAAATCCGAATTCGGGAATAGCCGGAAAGACGTTGTTTACCATAAAATGTTCAAAATTTAAAGATGCATACGACGATGTTTTGCTTTATTATTATTATGAACAATATGAAAAGCTCGAACATTTTCCCGGTAATAAGTAGTATAAACAAACATCTTAATTTATTCTTATTTTGGTTCCAATATTATAATAAGTTTATTATTCCTTCTCCAAATTCCCTACTCTGATTTTCTCTTTTCTTCAAAATTTACTAATTTCGTTTTGGACTTATAAATTGGACAAATTACTAGCTTTCTTTACCTTACATTGTCATTCAATTTCTCTTATTATTTCTTCTTAATCTTGCAGGTTTCATAATATTTGTTAAGTTTTTTTAATTTTAATAAACGTTGTAATCAGTGGCGGCACCAGACATTTTTTCTAGGGGGGGCAAGATCATGGCGAATTGATCATGGGATTTTAGTGAAAACCCGTCTGTACGGGTGTAATATAAATTATTGAAAGACATGGAAAACACTGTACTATTAGCGTTTTCCGATAAAATATAATCAATTTTGAAATCAAATTAAATGGTAGTGTATTATCTAAACGAATACATATCAAAAAAAATATGACGAGTTACACGGCGAAACATATGAAACACTGCAAACACATAAATACTTGAAATTTAAATTTTCGTTTGTTCTTCAACGGGTAGAGGCAAAGGTGAGGTGAAACCAAATTTGGGTAGGGCGCTCGCCCTACCTTGCCCCCCTCTAGCGCCGCCACTGGTTGTAATTGTGTTTTGTTGTCTTTGTTTTTAATTGATGAATTTTTACTATATTATTATTATTATTATTATTAGTTAGTCATATTTTATTTACTACTATTATTTCATTTATTAATTTATTTAATTATATTTCTAATAGTCGAGTTTTTATTTAAAAACTAATTTCTAATAAAAAAAAATATTATTATTTGAGAAATAGTATTTCGTGGTTATCGTACTGTTCATATTAAATGAGTATTTTATATCGATACAGACGATTCGTTCAAAACATTGATTATTCAAAATATTAATTATTATTATTGTTTTCAAAATTAATTAAAAAAATATAACATTTCGTGTATATAAAAATATTATTCATTATTCGCAGAAACAGTATTAATCTTCTAAGCGACGTTAATTATTGAGGAATGAAATTTTAAATAAAATTACGTGATACCTACTAGATGGCAGTTTTTTTAAATTGTGAATTTATTTTTTTTTTCATTTTCAAAGAAATAGTGGATAGTAAAAATAAATTTAAAACAATTCTTTTTTATTAAATTAAATCTAACAAAAATTAACGAAGAAATAAACACAAAAAAAATTTCACGTTTCTCTTAAAAATAAATCAAATTTCAATTAGGAAGTGTCCTTACCTATTTCAAACAAAAATAAAATTTCGTTCCCGATATGTTCAACTGGCTAAAATTGAACTAAAACAAGAGAATTAATTTCTATGAACGCGTTCATTTCATGCTTTGAGGAATCGACTCAAGAAATTTACAGTTATACACAAATACATTATATATTTAATGTTCACATATATATATATATTTTTTAAATAAATTTTTTGTAGTATTTTTGTAAAACAAAACAGTTTGAAAAAAATCATAACAAATGCATTTAAAGTTAATTAATATAATATATTAATTGAATACCTATTTTAATGCGTTGTAATGTATATAGGTGTACTAATTGGTCAAAGCTCTTCGAACTATTTTAATAATGTTAAATTATCAACTTCGGGAAATTTGAATGTACAAGTTTTTAATTCATTTGGAATTTATACATATGTTAATATTAGTGTCCAAGTAAATGATAAAAACAAATTTTAATTGTATATATTTTTAATTAATTAAAAAAATTGTTTTATAGATATATAAAAGCAATACTAATGATTTAGCTAAGATGATTAAAAGTATGAAAATTGATTTATTCAACAACAATACTTCAGGTGTGATAATATAAACTTTGATGTATTTTTGGTTTGATTTGGTAAATTATATATACTAATATTATATGAGTTGTTATATTTTATAGCTGTAGTACAAATGTTATCAATTATAAGTGACGTACTCCTTGATCTTAAAATGACATTTGGTTTTTCGGTTTTATTCGATACTATATCTAAGGTAAATTAAAATAATTATATTCATTGAAAAATAACGTTATACATATTTTCATATTTAATTTTTAATTTTTTTTTTCTACAAAACCTTTGGTTTACTAACCTAACCTAACCTTTTTGAACTGTTTTAGATTTCATCTAAAGGTTGTATCTTTTGCATTGAACAAACCGTATCAGCTCTAAAAAAAGTCGTGCACATATGCACTGTAGTCAATGACCATAAAATTGTATCTAGAGACGCATTAGCAATATCAACAAATCTTTTACGTATAGCTAATAATTTTTTCGATTATTTGAAACCTCTCCGGACTAAAAATACTATAGTGGAAGTGTCAAAAATCGAACATATTTATAAGTAAGTATAATATATATATATATTCATTTTGTCAATATATTACAATTTATGTTATGTGACACAGTAAATCAATTTAATAAAAGTGAACAATTATAAAATTATATTTACTTATGAATTGATTAAAACTTTCATGGATTGGAGTATTATTATTGATGCGTTTTTCGGATACATCCATGTTGTCATGGATAAGATGTGATAACATGTTGTGACAACATGGATATATCTGAAAAACACATCAATAATTATATTAACTTTTCACATGAAGGAGAATATAATCTAGGACATTTATTATTATTATTATTTCTTTGTGTTCTTTTCACCTTTATCTACATAAGTAAAGTCAGTTATATTTTCTCTTTACACCTCCTTAACTATCTCTTTACCGTTTACTTAATCCATTAATCTCCGTTAATGACTTCTACCTATTTCATCTTTGGCCTTTCTTTGCTTCGACTCTTCCTTAAATTAACTTATTTACTATCTTTATTAATTCATTATTCTTCCTTTTTTCAACATCCACAAACCATCTCAACCTATTTTTTGTAATATTATTTTTGAGAACTTAAGCTTACCTAAATTAGTACTAAGAAATAATCTGAATCACAGTGAGCTCTTTTCTACTATCTCGCATCATGTATGTATGATCTATGTATTTTATCTACCAGAACGTGATCTATTTGACTTTAGTTTTTTTCATTTGGTGCTGTACACATGTATTTGTTTATATTTTCGAAGTAAAACTACTTTATAGAGGGTACAAAAAAAAGATTTTTACGTGCCACGGTCGGCCAGTCACGACACTTTTTTTGAGATTAGTTGCGCATGCGCGTTGTCTCATTTTAGTTGCGACCAATAGCATGCGAGCAGACCGCATGGCCGTCCCCACCAATTTCACCGTATATAATTTCCATGTACCCGTACATGATGTGATCACGTCATTAATTATTTACATATACATAACCTACACGCATTGGCCAAATAATGTAAACAAAAGTGCCACGGCTGTTTTATCTGTGTTAACCACGTTTTGTGTGCTCTTTTGTTTTCTTTTCTTTGCATAATTTATATTACTATATATATATAGGATCAGAGCCATAGTTAGGGGGGGGGGGCGAAAGGTGCCTGCGCCCCGGGCACAAAATTTTAGAAATTAAAAAATTAATATAACAATATAAAAATATAATAGTCAAAATTCACAGTGTAATTTTTCTGCACTCATGTAGATAATAAATACACTGTACCTTTATATGTAATTTGCATTATCTATTGCATTGTTTATTCCAGCTGATGCTAATTATTTTCACAGAAAAAATATATACCAGTATATATAGGTGTAGGTAGATGGAAAACACTATAATATATGTTGAAACCAAAAGGGCGCAATTTTAAGTTTTGCCCCGGGCGCAATATTTAGTTGCTACGGCTCTGCACAGGATGATTGGAATTAGGACTGGTAAACCAAGTAACCTATTTCAAAATATCTGGCAGTGGTCACTAAGTAAGCATTTTATTGATACGCGCCCCCAGCTCGTACAGTTCCTATATTTATTTACCTGGCAGAATAGAGAATATTTAGTAACTTCCATATACATTTTCGTTTATTTTATTCGAATACAAACCTAATACTCTATCGGGTGAATAGCTCTAAAAGAAGTTTCACTTAATCAGTATCGCGTATTCGTAACACGTTCGAATTTTTTTCTGGGAAAGATACTACTCTATACTATAAAACCATTATAGTATATGACTTACCACAAATTCAACTAGTCTGGTTCCGTTTCTTATACACATGTAATTTACACTCTCATTACCTATTGTAGGTCTGTACATCATCTTCCGGACCAACTTGCGAGTTAAAGTCTCCTAGTATAATTTTTAAACAGTGTCTTGGTAAACAATTATATAGTATCATATTTTAATTCATCAAAGAACATATCTTTCAAGTTTTCTTCACCCGTTTCTGTAGGCGCATAAACACATCAATATAAGGTCATATAGTTTTCCAGCTATAGAGAACATGAAAAATTCAATCATTTACTAGAGTACATTTTTTTTTATAGAAGGTACAATTTGGTAAATTTACTAAGAAACCTACTCCATTCACATGTTTGCCATTGGGAGCTCCACTATAAAACATATTAATTTCGTTGGCTTTGAAGTTTCTTTCCCCTGGCCACTTCACTTCCTGCAGTGTCACTATTTGTACATTTTTATAAATCTTCACCGTGTCACTTATAGATTTAAATGTGCCACGTTTATAAAGTGATCTGATGTTTTATGTACTAATCCTGTATCATTACAATTCGGGCCGTTTCCAAATCGTGTCCAAAATCGGTGTCCGAGGCAAGAATTGTATTGGATCCTTAATAGTGGTTTATTAAATCTTAGAGTTGAAAATGTATATACTTAGAATAAGAGTTTATCTAGGTAGATTTTAGAGATTTTGTTAGTTATTAGGTCGTAGCCTAGTGATTTTCCTTCTTTTAATTTTCTTTTATTCGATAAATTTATTTCATTTAGTGAATGTAAAAATTGTAACAGTTATATCGTAATAATATTTATTATTTATGATTTATGAATATTAGCTTTCATTTATTGTTTTAGTAGTCTAAAATTCATCATTGACATTTTAATCGGTGATGTCAATCCAATTATTAACGGAATGGATGGCAGGAATTCTACACAATATGTTTGGTCATCGTTGAAAAACGTAAAATTAAATTTCATCAAAATTGATTTCAACACACGTTTACATGATTCATTTTATTTTTCATATAATCATTCATTTAGATGGTCTTAGTAACAAAAAATATCGACGAAACATTAAAAATGTTTGGTGAATCCATTACATTACATCAAATTATATTTGAAAAGCATAATATAACTTATGAGAGCAAAGGGTCTTATTTTTGGACAAATGTATGTTTTAATTTTTTAATACATATTGTATTTATAATTTACATATTTATGTAATTTATGTATATTATATTATACTTTAATAAATAAAATTACATTAATTTAGATGCTTAGCGCTGACATGCTGAAGGAACAAAATTATATTATCGATTATTACTTAGCCAATGAGTTACAGTTAAATAAAAATGTCACGTGGGGTTTAAAAGTAAAATATTACTGTTTAAAACGTAAACAATATTTTAGTGATATGGTATGTAATTTTATAGATATTTGATATTGATAAAAATGTAACGCTTTGGACCGAGACCAGAGGATATTCTAACAATGTCAGATCAAACATAAAATATGTCGCGTTATCAGCTCACGATCGATTTGACGGAAAATATTTAGGATTAATCAATAAATTTGTCATACCGGCATCGATAACATTTAACACTTCTAAAACTATGGATAAATGTGAAAAAGAATATACAATTCGCGTTCCTGCAGCTGATTCTAAAAATATCGAATTCGACAAAGCTATATTAGTGTTTAAATTTGACATGCTGGAAGTGGGAGCGACTTTTGTGACAATTAAAAATTCTTCACATGTTTTACTCGTACGAATAACAACATTTTTCTTTATTCCCTAGTGTTACAGAGATTGTATGGTTTATTCCAGCGTTTCTCAAATTGTGTTCCGTCGATCCCTGGGGCTTCACGAAATTAATCGTAGAGCTTCGCGAACTCATTCGCCTTAAATCAAATTTACAACAATTAAAACGTTAATTAACATATTTAACTTACAGCGAACAAATATAAAATTATGATTAGTTTATTAGAATTTGTAAAAATAGTATTATAACTGTTTAATACTTACATACAATCATTTAGAATAGAAGGAAAATTCTATAAAACTGTAATTAGGTGTGCGATGATCTATGGGAGGTTGTGTTGGACATTGAATAATAAAGATCAAAAGAAAATAGAAATAGTAAAAATAAGAATATTATGAATGATGTATGGAGTTACTAGGTTAGATAGACTTTGGAATGAATATATTAGGAAGTTTGGAAATTCTATTTATAGTTAAAAAATTAAGAAAAAATAGGCTGAGATTGTTTGATCATGTTGAAAGCAGGAAGAATAATGAATTAATTAAGAGGTAAGTGAGTTAATTGTAGAAGAAAGTTGAGGAAGAAGTTGACCGAAGAAAATGTGGTTAGAGGTCAATAATAAGGATATGGAGATTTATGGAGTAGATAAAGAAATAGTTATAGGTAGGGAAGTGTGGAGAAAAAAAATAAGAATAATCCTACTTGTGTGGGATAAAGATGAAACAATAAAGGAAGAATAATAACTAGGTTTTACATATTATTTATGGCACGCGAATATATATATAAATTCATTCGTATTTGCCTAATAATTATTTGTAAGTTAAATGTGTTTTTTAAAATTAATATCTCGGGTTCTTGGAGTTCAGTAAATATTTTTTATTACATCTATAGATTGTCACGGGTAATAAAGTTTGAGAACCACTGATTTATACATGTGTAAATATTTCAAAAATATTATGCAAACAGGTTTCTTGGATAAGAAATCAAAGACCTGATTTGCAATTGATGAGTGATGAACAGTATGTAATAAAAATAGCTGCAGGTGATGATTATAATTTTATGTTTCAAACACAAAAAGAACACCGAAATGATATACATTATATCGGTATATTTCCAAATATGGTCAGTGAGATTATATGTCACTTAAACAACTATTAATCTGTTTTATTTACATGTAAGTAATACGATTATTTTACTCTATATTAATTTGTCCCAGACTTACAATAATGTATCGAAACATCCATACGAAGTTAAATTTAATATGGATATGGTGTGTATGCAATGCGTATGTTGGAAAAATGATACATGGTCATCTGAAGGGATGGAGATTGGTCTAAATAGTTCCGTCGAAGGGAATGTACAATGTCTCGCCTATCATTTTTCAATGTTCAGCAGCTCTATTTTTGTCCCGCCCAAGTTGTTAAACCCGTTTGATGAAATCCATTTGTTTTCGACTATAGCCAATAATCCAGTATGCTTGTTTCTGGTGATCATAATATTTATTGTATATTTTGTTGTCCTATATTGGTCCCGTATTCAAGACAAAAAAGATATGTCCATGGTGAGATATCGAATACTGACCAAACAATTTTGTAATTTATATTAAATCACATGTTCTTGTAGGGCCATATAATTATTCTTGCTGACAATTATTTGGGCGAGGACGAAGTATATCTAGTGACTGTATTCACAGGACATGGACTTGGATCCGGAACTACAGCTAATGTTTGCATTGAATTAAATGGAACTATTCATAATAGTAGAGTAAGTACAGAAAAACACTAATTAGTAATTACTATACAATATTTATTTCAGTTTAACGAGTAAATATCCCTATAAATAGTTATATGTATATATATATATAAATGTTACGTACATTATATATAATGTACATAAATTAGACAATATACGCTAAACATTCGAATAGTGAAAAACAAAAACAAAAAAACAAATAGTAATTAAAGAAATAATTGTTGTTAGCCATAACTAAAAGACATCAATTTATGTTGTCAACTTATTAACTTTATCTGATATTCTATGAAGTATAAAGGTTTTTGGAGTATTGTGTTTCTCATTTGGTCTTATTACACTTAAACCCTTTAATAATACGTTCAGATACATTCTTAATATAAAACGTCCTAAAGTTAAATTTGTTACAAAATACAGGATAAATGTATGTTTAAATAATCACAACAAAAAACCTTTTGTTCTTATAAAGCTACTTTTATAAAGAATTACGTCGCATCGAAATGCTAGTCATATCCATAAATAATGATAGATAATACTTTTTTTCAGTAGTTTTTCTAGGAAATGAAATATAAATTTCCATTAGTTTTTTCCACTAGTTCAATTTCTTTAAGTTATTTATATTATTTAAAGATTTAAAAAAAAATAAATAATTAGTTGGTACTAACCCAAAATTATTACGACTTTCAATTAAATACATCTTAAAATATAAAATAAACTGAAATCAAATTTACATAAGCCTATTTCAAAAGTTTAATTCAAATTTTGATAAACTTGGTTTAGAAAATAAGCATATTATTGTTTTTAATATAAATCAGAAATTTTAAAGATACAGAATAATATTATAAAGGAGTTAAAAGTGAGAAATTTATAATATTTTAAATCTTTTATATTTTTTTAGGTTATTTTCCTATTGGCTCCTCCTCAATTACTGTTTTTATCATTGTGTCCTTTTTTCTCCAGGCGTGTCCAGCCCAAATTAACCTTCTTTTTGCGGCTTCCCTTGATATGCACGGTTTTTGAATATATTTTGAAGCTCCTCGTTGGTTCGTATTTTCCATTCTCCAGTTCGTGGGTCAAGATATGGTCTATATATTTGTCTTAAAACTTTTCTTTCCAAAGTGTCTAATCTTACTTCCTCTGTCTTTCTTAATGTCCATATTTCTGAGCCATATAGAATGATGGGGCGTATTAATGTCATATATACATTTAAATTTTTTAATTTATAGATATTGATCTAGATTTTAGCAAGGTTCCAGCTCCAAAATAGCATTTGTTTGCTAATTTTAATATTCGTGATATCTCTACATTTGACGCATTGTCTTGAGTTAAGAGATCATCTAAGTATATAAATTATGGTACTCTATAGAAGATGTATCCTTCCACTTCCACACTCTCTCCACGTTGATACATCTTATCCCTTCTGCTGAGTTTCATATATTTTGTCTTTTCGTCATTTATTATGAAACCAACTTTACTCGCAGCATCCATTAATTTCTTACATCCATTATCTCCATGTTATTTCTTATGATGGCAATATCATCTGCATATCCCAGCAGGCCTATCTTTAACTAACTTAATGTTAGATCTTCTGATTTGTCCATATCTCTAACTAATTTTCCAACACTAGGTTAAAAAGATTGAAGAGAGCGTCCCCTTTTCTCAAACTAGTGGTTACATTAAACGATTGCGATGTAGTACTTGCAATTTTAATTTTTACATCAGAATTTTCCATACTAGCTTTAATGAAGTTGATTAACTTTTTGGGGAAATTAAACTCTTTTAATATATTCAATATGCTCGGCCTATGTGTAGATCCATATGCTTTCTTAAAGTCAACAAACAATGTATATACCTCCTTGTCGTACTCCCATATTTTTTTAGAATACTTGTTTTATAATAAATATTTGGTCTGTGTTTGACCTGTTTGGTTTAAATCATCCTTGGTAGTCTCCCAAATTCCTTCGAAGATCGGTTTAATTCTGTCTAGAATGCAATACGATAATACTTTGTATGTCGTGTTGAGTAAAGCAATGCCCCTATAATTGTTGCATTCTAGTGAGTCACCCTTTTTATGTATCGGCAATACTAATGCGATTTTCCAATCCTCCGGAATCCTTTCTTTATTCCAGACCAATTCTTTTAGGTTTTGTATATCTGATATGGTTTCTTCATCCAAACTCTTTAGAATTTCACCCTGGATCCCATTTTCACTTGAAATTTTCTGATTTTTCAACCTCTTAATTTGTTGTGCTATTTCAATTATAGACGGTGGTGGGTATTCGTCTTCATTGGGTTCTAAGTCAGTCCAAGTAAATTAATCTATGGGATCCTCATAATTAAGGAGGTGTTCGAAGTAGTCTCTCTATTTATCCAAAATATCATTTGGATATGTTATCAGCGTACCATCGTTATTTTTAAGAAACTTTACTTGTTTCTTACATCTTTTTCTAATGGCATTGAATTTTGAAATAACTGACGTGGTCTATTCATTTGATGGTACTTTTCTGTTTCCTCTAGCGTGTTTGTGGTATATTTTCGTTTTTCGTACTTGTTTATGTTGTTTACTTCTTTTTTGCATACTCTGTAGTTGTTCACTTTTTTGGTATTTTCTGGGTCATTGATTTCTACATTCTTTTTACCGTTTCAAAACTTTCATACATGTATCGTTGAACCATGGTATTTTTATTTTCCTTTATTTTCCAATTATCATCATCACAACATCAGATACATTATTTATGATGCTCTTTACATTTTTCTACCTTTCATCTAATGAATCTGTTCTATTAGCATCGCTGTTATTAAAAAGTTGACGTATCTTATGTCTGAAGATATTACAATATTTCGGGTCATCCAATTTAGTTATATCCTATCTGGTTACTAGTTCCTCATTTATTCGAGGGCATCTTTTGAATTTCATTTTCGTTTTACCTCTTACCAGATAGTGGTCTGAGTCTAAGTCTGCTACTCTGATCGTTCTGACTTCTCGGATACAATTTTCAAATCTTGAATTAAATTGAATGTGGTCTATTTGATTAATGTATCTTCCATAAGGTGACTTTCATGTCCCTTTATGAATGCTTTTGTGAGGAACATTGTGCTCTTTATTACTAGACTGTTCCCAGCTGCTAGGTCTATCAGTTTAAGTCTGTTGTCATTTGTGTCACTGTGTAGACTGTGATTTCCTGCAATTGAACCAAACATGGCTTCTTTCCCGACTTTGGAATTTAAGTCTCCTAGGACGATCTATATTCTATTATTGGGTATCGAGTTCAGTGTATTTTCTAGTTCCTCATAGAACGTATCTTTATCTTCTTGTGGTTTATCCTTCATTGAAGCATGTACACTAATGAAGCTTATATCAAACCATTGTGCTTCTATTGTTAATACGCTTATTCTTGGGTTAATATCTTTGTTATCTTTAATCACTAGGACTATAATTTTGTATACCACGAAACCCATTCCCAGTTGGCGATGATTAGTACAACTCTCATGGAAAATAGTTGTATCATTTATATTCACCGTTCCCGTATCCCTCCATCTAATTTATTGTAACGCTGTTAACTCCATAACTTTCAATTTCATTCACTATGTTGTAAACTGTTCCAGGTTTATACAGTGTGCGTACATTCCATATTCCAAAAGAGATAGCCATTTTCCGTTTTCCAGTCGATTTCCCAAAAACTCTGTCCTGAGGCAAATTTAGTTGTTCTTGAACACGTGGTGTTTTACTAGGCAGGGTTGTTTACCCTACGCTAAACCCCCAACTATTTAAAGTCAGTGTAGGGCTTTTGCAGTACACTATGATGGGCGCACCACATTCCTTACGCCTATACTAAACTGAGCCATCTAGTTAAAGTCAGTTCAGTTTAAAGCTCGGGGCCCCGACTTCGCCATACCCGTACCAATATTTAGTGGGTCCCCTGAGGCTAAAATATTATTTTATATCAATATATATTAAATAATATTAGTTATATATCATAATTGTACATTTAAAATTTATTTTTAATTATTTACAATTTCTATTCTTTTGAGTTGAAATAAAGTAGTCATTGTACCGACTCGTTTTTTAATATATTACAATACTTGTAAATTGTGAAAGTAGCTTTAGAAAAAAGACCGCAAACCAAGGTACATAAGATTGAAAAAAAAAATCTTAAGTTATCTTGAACAATGCAGAAAATTATGGCTTATTGGCTTATTTCACTTCCCCTTAAAGCTGCGTATCAACGAGCTAAAAAGCTAAAAGTTAAGGTTGAATAATTTAAATTAACTGAACGATTTACTCTTAGGTTTATATTAATTTCATTTTAATCTAATTTATTTTCTCTCGCATTAACGTAAACTTTACATATTTCTTTATACTTATTTGGACTAATTAAAGTTTTGTTTTTAATTTTTATTGTTGAAGGTATTTGTCAATAATTAATATATTTTATTTTAACATATTCGAGAAGAGCACTGTATATATCGTGGTTGGTACCTTCAATGCGTATGGATTTGAAGCGTTTTTAGTTAATATTTTATATTTTTTTGTTATTATTAATCGCACGATATTAAATCCATTTACTTATATTTTTACGAAATTCTATAAGCGTTTATATAAATATTTGTCCAAAAAAGTATTTGATATTTTAAAAACAAAAACCTTTATGGTCGTATTACATTGTTAAACAAACACTCTCAAAAGTCGCTCAGTACATAAATGTGTACAAATATAAATACATAGTTTTGTACGAGTAAAAATGTAGAGAATAACTTAAAAAAAGGGGAATACAAACATTGAATCTATTTTCTGTTGACAATATTAAATATTATAAATTATCAATTTATTATTAATATGACGATATAAAAATAACGTTAGGTTTGAATAATTTCTTGTAAAACACATCCGAGTGCCGTCTAATTTCATAACTTACGTCATATAAAACACGTCGGTCGTTTCAAACGTAAGTAATACCTAAAGTGGGACAAACTAATTCCAATTTAATATAAATTTTTGAAAAATGTACTTTTATAAATTAATGATTCATTTTTCATACAAAAATTAAAATGCACGATTAAAATTAATTTAATTTAAATTAACTAATAATATTTTATTAACTTACTAATCTTAGTTATTATATTTTAATTTTTAGTTAACTTTAGTCTTTAATTCGGTTAAAAATAATTTGATATACTTAATTTTAATAATTAAAAAAAAAATTATTAACTTGTCCTGACTTTTGTCCCAATGTTCATCTTCAATATTTCTTGGATACTTGTACTTATCCAACTTGAATCGACATCGCCACCATTTTTAGCTCTAAAATAAGTATATTCTAGGACATATAAAAAGAATTTAGTAAAATCCTGAAAATATGCAATATTTCATAATATTTTAACAAATCTGGAGTAATCTAAGGTTTAATTGGACATTCGTGTCTCCTAACCTAGAATTGGGCTTTAGCCGTAATATACGAGTACATATTATATAAAACGTGTTATAACTGTTGTTCCACAAATTAAATGAGGATTTTTATTTTTATTTTTAGGCTCATTGTCTTCACAGTCTTTATTATCGAACTCTGCAGCGTTCGAACGACGATTGGTTTATTATTTTTACACCGCAGAACTTAGGAGAACTTCAATCCATTCATATTTGGCACGATAATTACGGTACAGAACCTGATTGGTACTGTATACGAATCACGGTGACAGAAATACGTAGAAATAAAATATGGGTGTTTGAAGTCGAACGATGGTTTTCACTTCTTCAACCAACTGAAAATGTCGAATACACTATTAACATCACAAATTCGAAACACGATTGGAGAAACGAAACGAAAGAACATATTGGAACAGGAATACGAGAAATACATTTATGGGCCAGTGTATACATACGGTATGTATATAAATTATTTACATGAATTTTATTATATGGGCATATGTAAATTTTATGTAGTTCCGGGTTCTCACAATTTGACGGGTCCGGAGCATAGTAATTTTTCGAGGTTTTTAAAATAACCGATACTTTACACATTTAAAAGGAAAGTCCCATTTAATACATTTTTTCCTATCAACAGAAAGTTAACACTCAAAGTAATCTTATAATATTTTAGTGTCTGTTTGCCAATTTCGTGAAAATAAATATATTTGTATTAGTGATGTTACGAACTGTTCGATTTTCGAACCAAATCAAACCGAATTAAATACAAAATAATTCGGTTCGAATATCTAACCAAGGAAAATTAAATTCACACCAAATTTGTTCCTTCGGTACCCAATTTTTTGTTATAACTCAAAAAAATTGATTTTAAACACTAAATGCATATATTATTTATCTTATGAATTAATAATTAATTATTTAGGTAAGCCAACTTTTGAATAAAACGAGTACTTAGATTATTATTAATGTGTTTTTCGGATATATCTATGTTGTCAATTTTATTCTGACGTTTCAAAACCGTTGCAGGTTTCATCTTCAGAGAACGCAGTACCAATCTAACTACCGTTACTACACTGATCGTTTCGCTTATTTCTGACTCGTTTTAATGCGTGTACCGGCCACGCCTACTACGTTGTATTTTATCGCAGTTTGGTGACTTGTCTTTTCTCGTTTTTTACATTCTATGCATATTGTTCTTTCATTTCTACATTTTGGTATCGAATCAATATTAAAATGTTCTTCTTCTTGGTTGTTCTTTGGTGATATGGATTTACCATTCTGGATGTTCATATTCGTTGGTTGTTTTCTTACTTTTCGTTCTTTTGCTTGATGAATTATTAGTTTCCATGTATTACTAATTTTCCATTCATCTTCTTCCATTAAAGTTTTCTGGACATTTTTCTATTTCTATAGCTTCTTCAATCATTCGTTTCCCGTAATTCGCTTCTTTCTTCAATATTTTTGCTTGGCTGAAATCAATATAGTGTTCTTTTTGTTCGACGTGTTCGGCTATTGCTGATTTTTTTCTTCTATAATCTACGTTTTTTTTCGTGCTTCTTTATCCGTACTTCAATAGCTCTTCCTGTAAGAAACTGTTATAGTTTTTCCTTTCCGTATTACCATTGTACGAAAGTGTCATCTACGTATCTAAACTTCTACTCTAATCTTCGGTGTTATGTTACTTGTTTCTATGACTTTTTGTTCAAACCATTCCATGAAGATGTTTGCAAAAACTGGAGGTAATCTTGACCCCATTGCCATTCCATTTATTTGTTCGTAAATTGTATCTTTATATGTGAACACTGCAGATTTATTACAAAGCTCTAGGAGAGTGTAGTTGCCTTCGTCTAACCATTGATTATCTTTGATTATTTTTAGTGTATCTGCGACAGGTACCTTTGTAAACAATGATATGAGGTTGAAACTAATTAAAATTTCTAACCTAACCTAACCTCCTGTTTCCATTTTAGTTAGTTTCAACCTCATATCATTGTTTACAAAGGTACATGTTGCAAATACACTAAAAATAATCAAAGATAATCAATGATTGGACGAAGACAACTACACTCTCCTAGAGCTTTGTAATAAATCTGCAGTATTCACATATAAAGTTACAATTTACGAACAAACAAATGGAATGGCAATGAGGTCAAGATTAGCTCCAGTTTTCCAAACCGATGTCAATATTTTGCTTAGTCTCCAAACCGATGTCAATATTTTGCAACTAATTTGCAACTTTTTGCAACCTCAAAATTAAAATTTGCAACTTCATACTTTCTTCAGAATCGGGCTTACAAAATTGGTGGGGCCAACTTCACGCAGCTCCCCCACTTTGTCCTATCGTATCCAAACCGGTGTCAATATTTTGCAACTAATTTGAAACTTTTTGCAACCTTAAAATTAAAATTTGCAACTTCATACTTTCTTCAGAATCGGGCTTACAAAATTGGGAGGACCAACATTACGCAGCCTCCCCTTTTGGTCCGATCGACTTCAAACATGTGCCAATATTTTGCAACTTATTTGTAACTTTTTGCGACCTTGAAATTAAAACTTGCAACTTCATACTTTTGCCAGAATTGAGTAAGCAAAATGGGGGGGGGCTAAGATCACGTAGCCCCCTCCCCACTTTGTCCTATCGTCTCCAAACCGGTGTCAATAAAAACAAAAACAGAAATTAAAAATTAAAACTAATACAAGCTGCCCAATGTATTAATAAATATGGAAGATCCGAAATGAAAAAAAAGGTCACATTAATTTATAAATAAAATAATAATTAATAATTAAAAACTAAAAAAAATATTTAAATTTTATATCAAGAACACAATACTTTTTTGTAAATTTTTTCTATAATTTGTAATTTAATAAAATATTATACTTTTTCAAATACATAAATCCATATTAAAAAAAATTTTTTTTGTAAAAATGTTTTGTATCTTACGGTAATATTTTACCGGTAATATAATATTTTATTACGGTAATAATATTTAGTTACAATTTAATTAATAATATGTCCTGGTTTCCATAAAAATTGTTATAGATTAAACAATATTACGCTGGCATACTTTTAGAATTTAATATTTAAATATTGAATGCATTAAAAACAATAACCTTTATTAATTTTTCTTTGTATTTACACTACTATGTATATAATTTAAAAATGAAACAATGAAACATTTAAATTTTAAACATTTCAAAATTTCATGTGGTAAGAATTAATTATCATTTTACTACTACATTTTTGTATCAGAAAAAAAATACCCACAAGGAAATATTTAATAAAATGTTTAAGAAACACACACTATAAGAAATTCTGCGCGTGAACGTATATATAAATGTTTAATAAATTTAATATTAACAAATTTATTGTTTACTATAAAAACAATGAAATCATAGTAAAACACAAATGTTCTTTTAGTAGTTCCTTTGTAAACCTTCTTCTCACAGAAAAAAATCGTATCTACACAACTAGGCATATTGTACATTATAATAAACATATAGGTATAAAATAATAGGCTAATAATCTAAATGAAATACTTACTATTTTTCGTTAAAAATATGGAATTTTACACTATGTTATTATGCTATAAAAAAAATCAAAGAAAACTGTATACCGCCAAGGATCTTGACACAATTTTACACGTAGTCGATAATCAATCTATTTAATTTTGTTAATATTCTAAAAAATTAGAAAAACCCTGAAAATCTATTTAAATCCACATAGATCACATCCTGTCGCGACAGACAATATACAATACGCGACGTATATAAATGAAAACACATAATAAACTTTTACATGCAATAAATGTTGTCGATCGATACAAAAATAATTGTATATAATTAAATATTATTATATTGTAATAATTATTATAAAATATAATAAGATAAACACAAATAGGCACATAACATTAGTTGTGAAAAATACAACTAACAAGTTATAAAAATGTTTACATATTTTCAACATAACTATTATAATAGAAATATTCGTAGGTACATATCAATATTAGAAATTATACTAATTTTTTTATATAATTTGTAATTTATATATTATCTTAGTATCTTACCTCTAAACTAAATAATTTATAAATGTTTAAAATCATATAATATAAGTTTTATTTTCAACTTAAGAAGAGTGGTAACTCATTGAAGAATTGGTTAATAAAAAGGTTTCAAATCACAAAAACTTGGTTTTACATAACAGAATAAAAATAATAAAATGTATATAAAACGATTCGGTTACCTTCAAGAGTCATTTTTCTATACCGTAGCAATTAATCAAAAATATTAGCTGCATAATTATATAAATATATTTCTATAAGTTACCTAATAAGCCTATGAGATGGATTCCCATTATAAGAATGTAGACTGCCTTCTAAATATTGAGTTGCAAATTTCAAAACCTTCATTGCAAATAGTTACAAATAAGTTGCAAAATATTGGTACATGTTTGAAGTCGATCGGACCAAAAGGGGAGGCTGCGTAATGTTGGTCCTCCCAATTTTGTAAGCCCGATTCTGAAGAAAGTATGAAGTTGCAAATTTTAATTTTAAGGTTGCAAAAAGTTGCAAATTAGTTGCAAAATATTGACATCGGTTTGGAGACGATAGGACAAAGTGGGGGGGCCAACTTCACGCACGTCGTAGATGACACTTTCGTACAATGGTAATACGGAAAGGAAAAACTATAACAGTTTCTTACCATACATAAAAATATACAATTCACAGTGGAAATAGAACAAAAGTAACAATTGCCATTCATAGACGTATTAGTTACAAGAACAACGAACGGGCCCTTCAGCAGACGAGTATACAGACTGTCTCAGACTGGCTATAATTGTAATAATTAGATATTCGTTATTTTATTATATACATTTGTAGAGTGTAGTATTATTCTTTTTAATAATAAATAAAAATACATATATAAAACAATTATCTTAAAAAATTATTTTTCTTGACTTGGTTTTTGCAAATGTGTGAATAATATCATCAAAGTTGATTTCGTAAGTAATTTCACGTTCGATTGAGATTATTCCTAATTTTATTCTTTTACTTGACTTAAAGTAGTTCATAAATAATTTTGAATTAATTTTAATCATAAAAACAATTGTTCTGTTGTTACAGTTGTCACCGGTAATGTGAGCATAATCCTAATAGCTATAGCAACATGATTATATAAATCTGTATCCCGGAGTTAATGAACACCATGTTCATTTTTGATGAAATTTAGTTAGCTTAATGTCCTTGTTGTACATTTTTCGCTCTATATAAAGGTATAAGGCACTATGTCCAGTTATCAAAAGTAACGAAAATAAGGAGATGAAAAATAAAACCATGTCCGTTTTCTTTAGAGGTAAAGAACACCATGTGGACTTGACTTTGACTTCCTGTAAAATTACTATTTTGTGACATGAAGTCCTTTACCTCCGGGGTACAGAAATATAAACATCACAATAATATTTTTATGAGAAATATCTTATAAAACTTATAGTGGTAAAGTCCCTTGTATCATATATTTTTTAAAAAGACTAAATTCATTAAAAAAATTCTCACACATATATGTCCATGTGTTGCGAATTTATAAAAAAAGCCTTTGAATGATGATAGTTATCTAGTTTAGTTGACACGTACAAGAAAAGAATATTATTATCGTAGTTCAAAATGCATAATTATAAGAATTATAAAATATTAAACTGCTCAAAAAGATCAAAACATTAATCTTCATACTTCATGTCTAATAAAATATTATCTATTTATAACCAAATGGGTAATTCATATACTTATTATATTAAAAGGTAAAAAAATAGATTGATTAATTGTTTTAATTTTTGTAAAATAATTTTACACTAAAGTTTCTATTTAAATAATAAAAACAAAATTTAATTTTTAGTAACTTAATTATGTTAATAATTCTTTCCATTTTAACCTTAAAATTAAATAGTTAAAAATGTAGTTTATTAACTATTAATTTTTAGTTTTGAGTTATTAGTAATTTTTATTTAACTTATTTGAGTTAATTAATATTAAAGTTAAATTAAAGTTAAAAATTACTAAAATTGTATAAGGAAAGTTCAAGAAGTGCTAATTTCAAAACTAAAGCTCTCCCAAATTATCTCTCTTAGTTGTGCCTAGGCGTAATAGCAGTATGAATATTTAATACGTTAGGTTAGTAAGTAAACTTTCTTAACACTATTATACCACGCAGTCTTCACCATTTAAAAAATATTTGGTTTTAATTTTCAAACAAACATATTATAATTTAAATAATTTAAAATATATAAAAGCAAACGAACAAAAACCCATTACAAAAAATTTGTTCGCAACTTTGAGTAAGTCCGAAGCACTTGATATTTTTATTGGTAATTATTTTTATAAATGATATACATATTGGTAGATCGCAAATTGTCTAAGTACCTCGTGAAACTAAGTTATATGGTATTATAATAGATTTTCAACAAATTTGTCTAATCACTGTATAAAATATGTGCACATGAATAATAAATAACTATTAATTAGATTTTTCAATATTTATCTAATTACTTTATAGTCATCCAAGGTCTCCTATTACTCGATGTCAGAGGCTCAGTGTTATTGTGTCGGTCATTATGTGCATAATGTTATCCAGTATGATGTTCTACGAAACTATACATAGTATTTATTTCGGAAACGAAACGCGCATACATTATTATTATTATTATTATTATTGTTATTGATATTGATATTCAATCGTGTTTTAAGGGGACGAAGAAGAGTTTTCGAAATTTCAACTGAAGTTAAGAGAATTTATAATAGCAATACAAAGTGGAGTAATAGAGACGATGCTTACATTTTGCGTGTATCTATGTTTCGAGTAAAATTATTTAAAAAAAAAAAATCAAGAATCATTGATAATTTTTTTTAAATATAAATTTAAATCTAGAAAAGGTGGTAATGTTCAATTGAATAAAGTTTTGAAACCGCAACAACAACAAATCGGGACAGAAAACATTCGAGACGGTAAACATCGTACGAAGAATAATTCAGTAGCGGAATAATTAGGAATTTGTTTTGGTGTGGGATATCATTTTTGCACTTTCACATTATTCTAAAAGCTCCTCACACTCTTTATAAATTATCCAGATTTCTGATTTATCTATCATTATTAATTAATGCTTTAATAGTCAATAAACGACGATAAAATAAAAAATTGTTATATATTAATATTATATTATAATATATAAAAATCATGCGAGGTATTCTAATTTTCTTAGTTTTTTGAAAAGATATGGATTAAATTTTTTATGTTTAATTTGATTGAAGATGATTAACTCATTCTTCATATTTTCAGGATTTAGTTACATAAAAAAAAGGAAAGAATAGCATTTGGTTGACTTTTTCATTGTTATTTTAAATATATTTAATTAAAATGCTACAAATTTTCAAACTATAAGTCAGAACTCGCACAAGTTTTATACTATTTTACCTGGTGATAAATAATTTGGTACAAAAATATACGGTAGATTTTTTTAAAACACACATATATATATATATATATTTCTAATGTTATAAAATATTCATAAAACTATACAGTACTTTTTTCAAAATAAGATAATTTTTAAATAATTGCAAATTAAAAATGATGAAAATTATATATATATCTGCAATACTACAAAACTGACAATAAAATTATGATAAAAATAAAATAAATCAAATTATAATGGAAATATTATGCTAATCATGTAATTTAATTTTTAAAAAAATATTTATAAATTAATATGTGAGAAATGCCTTTTAAGTACTTATTTATATTTTTAGTCCCATATACTTCGATTATATTTTTTAAAACATTTTACTTCTTGGAGTCTTTGTTTCTGATTTAAAAAGCTTATAATTATCCATATTGTCATATGAAATCTTAAATATGTATTGAAAACATGATGTCAACCTTCAACAGCATTATACTAGTTTGAGGGCAATTCTTTTAATTACGTCATTTTAACAATTCTACATTTCCAATAAGAACATTGCACTTCTTATTCTCTTCTGAAATGAATGATTAACCCAAATATTTTCCAATGTATTTGTCTGTGGATTATTTGTTATCGGATATTATATACCAATTCATAATAACTTCTTTAGCAAAATACACTACTTAGTACTTATATATTAAAGACAAGAATTTATATTTCTTATTAGAGTAGTAAGTTTATTAAAAATTGTGTTTTAATGGTTATTTAGACTTTATATAATCCTTAAACTTTAAACTGATAATTGACGATAAAAGACAAGTTATTTAGATAACTAATTCCTTATAGAAGAATTGGTTTTTAAATAATAATACATATTATGAAAATAAAAGTTATTAATTTTTATAAATCTTAATAGTGATAAACGTCAACCATTTGTCAATAATTCATATTTCATAACCTTTATATTAACCACTAAGTATAAGGTAAATGCATTAATTTGATTTTTATATAATTTTAACAATTTACAAGAATAGACCTATTGTAATATTATTTGCTAAAAATATAAAAATCTGGAAGAATCTATCAATGTATCCTTCCCTGTTATTACATCACTAATTCTTAATTTTAGAATTTCTTTAGAAAATTAGAATTCTAACTATAAAGTTTTTTATAAATTTCTAAGCCAAAGATTTTTTTCTTTACATAAACGATAATTTTCTTAATTATTATCGTAGAATCTAAACTGAGAAAATTACTTGAATTTGTTATTGGACGTATGGCTATAAAAAATGTTCACTATCCAGTTCACACAGAAAGGATGTCAGAAAGACGTCAATGGAATCGTTGGCTTATATTTGGATGGCACGTATATTTAATAATAATAAAGGAAAAAGAACTTAATAATCGTATATGTATATGTTTTTAGGACTAGTTGCATTGTGATTTATACATCAACAGCGTTTTTCATAATTTTATATGGTTTAAAATTTGGTCGGGTAAAAAGCCTATGTTGGATGACATCGATAACGATTGGAATTCTCCAAGGTGTTGTTATTACGAAACCGATTAAAATCATATTAATCAGTGTTTTAATGGCAAAATATGGTCGAAGACAAAAAGTACGGTTTTTTTTGTCTATTGTCGATAAAGGTATCGGAAACTATGTATTTTATTACCGTTTGTATAGGCATAGCCCAATTTTTGACAAAAACAAAAAAGGCTCGTTTTTCGTTTCCACTAAATATATTTTGGGATCATTTAATTAATGTATTTTACAAATATAGACAATATTTATCAAAGAAGTGAGAAAATTTCAAGTGGATCGATTGGTTAGACACTTGGGCCAATTGATACTCGAGTACTAATAACAGATTATATTTAGGGGTCTTTTTTAAAAAAAATATATACGTTTCAAATCATACGAGGGTGAAACAAATATAAACGGGATTATTGTTACTGAACGTCTACGGTTGGTAGGAATGGGCGCGCGCTTCTTGTATGCTTAGGTGGGGTCACAAGGACTGGGAAGAGCCAGTCGTTTCACACTTCCAACCGGTTTGTCAGTAGCCGTTGCGATGTCGGAGCAGCAAGTGCACTCTTCTACTGCGCAACGCATTATTATAAAAATTCTCGCTCGTGAAGGAGTTAAAGCGACGGATATTTTTCGGAGGTTAAGTGCACAGTTTGGGGATCAAACATTGTCAAGGACTCGTATGTTTGCTTGGCATAAGGAGTTCAAAGGAGGACGAGAACGAGTGGAAAATGATGAACATGATCGCCATCCTCGGACCAGCATCACAGATGAAAATATTCGCGCAGTTCGAGACATTCTTGAAGACGATCGACGAGTTACAGTATCCAAAATTGCAGAATATGTGGGAATAAACTATGGAAGTTGTCAAGCGATTATCACAGAGAACCTACAGTTCCGTAAAGTTTGTACCAGATGGGTCCCTCGTCTTTTGAGCTAAGATCAAAAATTGAGACGTTTGGAGATCTGTCAATGGCTTACAGCAAGGTTTGTGGAAGAAGGTGATGCATTTTTGAGTCGTATTGTCACCTGCGATGAGATATGGGTCAACCACTACACTCCAGAATCAAAACAAGCCAGTATAGAGAGGTGGAAAAAAGGGAGGCAGCTCCAGTGAAAGCCAAGACTCGACTGTCAGCTGGCAAGGTTCTTTTAACGGTGTTTTTTGACCAGCAAGGCATTTTGCTCATTGATTTTTTGTACGAACGACGCACAATCAATGCTGTTTACTATTGCGAGGTATTGACTAAGGTGAGAGATGCATATCGCCGCAAAAGACGAAAACAACGGATTTGAAAGGTCATCCTTCTCCATCTTCTTCTTTTCGTGTCGGTCTTCATATACTTTTCGTCTGCCTATAAGCATCAATTTTTATTGCTTTGTCTTCATATTCCTTTCGTCTGCCAGTAAACAGCAATTTGTGTTGCTTTGTCTGAGGTGTCAGTGATCGTAATAAAATCATCCTTCTGACATTTAGTCGGTAATAGTGAACACACAAATAAATGGTCTGCATTTTGCTCCTGGCCACAGTCACATTTACCGTCCTCTTTTATTTTCCATTTTTTCAAGTTACTTGCTGTCCTTGCAGTTTCGGTACGTAGTCTATTTATCGTCTTCCATGTCAGCCATGGTAGATTACTACCAGGCGGTAAGCTTTCTTTTGGATACTTCCATAGATGTGAGTTATATCCTTTCATTTCTTTCTTCCAAAAGTCAATCCTTGTCGATTCAGGTGTTTGTGTTAAACTGATTGTTGTTTTCAGGAAGTTTTTTCTAGATTTAAGTCGGCTTCCTATGTGGTTATTTCCATATAGGGGTTGCCGATTGTCTGATTCTTGCTTTGTTTTTTCTACCTTTGCTACCACCTCTCGTCTTATACTTGGAGGTGCTATTCCGCATAGTACCTGTACTTTCTGAATTGGGGTTGGTTTCAAGCATCCCGTAATTATTCTATTAGTTATATTTAAGGCGACATCTACTTTCTTGGCATGTGTTGAGTTTTTCCACGCAGCACACGCATATTCACCTGTTGAATAGCATAATGCTAGGGCTGTAGTTCTTAAGACATTAGAGTCTGTGCCTCAATGAGAGCTTACCAGTTTCTGTAGCAAGCAGTTCCTCGTACCTATTTTTGGTTTTGTATTTTGACAGTGACTTCGAAATGTCAGGGCCCTATCCAGTTTAATGTTTAGGTATTTTGGTTCATCACAGTGCTCTAAGTCTGCACCTTGCCAATTAACTCTCAGTTTCCGTTTAGTGTCTCTATTTCGTAGATGGAAGGCAGTTATTTGTGTTTTTGCTCTGTGTAATATTCCCTTATAGTGTTAAGTGTAGCATTCAGGTTCTCTTCCACCTCTTCAAATGATTTACCTTGGGTTGTAATAGCGAGGTTATCTGCGTATATAAAGTGCCTCGTTTGCATCCCAATTGGTTGATCATTAGTATATATATTAAATATAATTGGCGCTAATACGCTCTCTTGTGGCAATCCGTTATTTTGTCTTCTCCATCTACTTTTATTGTTCTGCAGTGATACATAAAATCTTCTATTTCTTAGTAGCAGTCCAATGATTTTTGTAAGCTTCGCTTCCTCTGTTAGTTCATATACTTTCTTTAATAGCAGTCTATGATTGACCGTATCGTATGCAGCGCTAAAGTCGATAAAAGCTGCACCTGTAATAGCCTTATCCTCATATCCTTTCTCTATTTCTTCAACAAGGTTCAGTATTTGTCCCATGCATAATTTGCCAGCCCTAAAACCAGCCTGCTGCTTGATAAGCTTCCCATCAATCTTGCTATTTATTCTGTTTAGTACCATCCTCTTAAAGAGTTTATACGTATGATATAATAGCGATATGGGTCTAAAATTATTTGCATTATTAGGGGATTTGCTAGGCTTCAGTAGAGCTACAACATGTGATTTAAGTAATTCTACTGGGATTGTGTTGTTTTCAATACAGTTATTGAACATGTCGAGTAACCATTTTTTGGCTATGGATCCCAGTTGTTTGGTCCCGTCATAATTCTATCAATTCCTGCTGTTTTCTTGTTCTTCATTGTTGTTATTGCCTGATTCATTTCACCCATCTCAAAAAGTACGTTGAAGTCACTTGTATTGTTACTCGTATCAATTTTAAATTTAACCCGGTTTTTCTTTCCTTTAGTTTTGCCATTCATTAATAATTTGTTTGCTATTTGATCTGGTGTTATGTTTATGTGCTGCTTTAGTTGCTGTTTTTCATTGTTCATACTTTTTATTAATTTCCATGCTTTGTTACTATTCTTCACCATATCTAAGTCCTCAATTACTGATATCCATTCTTTTTTTCTTTGTTCGGCTATCTTTATCATAAGAAGTTCTCCGGTATCGATCGTTTGTTCAGAGAATGGGTCTTCATTGTATCTTTCATAGTACTCTTCTAAGTCCTTGATAATATCTTATTGTAATCCCTTGATGTAGTTGGTGTGGTATCCTCTCGGTATGTTCTTTCTTGAAACCTTTTTTATAGTATCGACAAATTTGCAGTATTTGGCAGGTGTTGGTTGTATCGTTTGTATTTCGGTATCCATATGCTTTGTATATTCTGCCCATCTAGCCCTTCTGAAATTAAAACGTCGTCTAAAGAGTACAATTCGTGGTAGTATGGTCGCATTTATTTGACATTGTATTGGTCGAGGTCGAGATACTTGGGATAGCTTCCAGTATTGATTTTTTGCTCATATTTCTTATTTTGTGGCTCACGAAGATGTCCGGATTATATCCTTTCCTCCATCTACCACTATTATATGATGCTGGGAGTTTAGCATCATGTATTAGGCACATATTGTTTCTTTCTACCCAGTATTCAACACACTCGCCGTCCTCATTGTTTTCTGCATATCTCCCACATCACATTATGGCTATTGAAATCTCCTATTACAATGTTAGTATTCCTTTCCCTGAAGTTATTTGGTTCCTCAAATGTGAATGGTATTCCAAGGGGTTTATATATTGATGTTATGGTGCACTGTTTTATATCTATAGTCATAATCTCTATGTTATCTTTATCTGTGATTCCTGTTGATAGAATTTTCAATTCTGGTTTAACAAATATAGCACTTCCGTATTTACAGTGTGGTCTTTTTACCGCGAGCCTCATTCCATTTATTTTCGGCCTTTTGTGGTTTGTACCTCGATGTGTCTCTTGTAGGCATATCACATCACATTTTGTTGTTTTACAGAGCTTCCCTAAAATATTCTCTTTGTCTGGTGTAATTCCTTCGATATTTATAGATATCAACGTCACGGTTGGCCCTGAAAAGGGCCTTTTTTGATGAAGACCGTGGTTGGTAGGATTGGTTAGCGAGGTCTGCATTGTAGTCGCATATATCAATATACTATAGATTTGCAGATCTCACTGTTCCAGGGGCACCACGTGGAGGTTCCTACCATGCACCCCATCCTTCTCCATGACAATGTCAGACCCCCATACTGCAGCTCTAATAATGTCAAAACTGGAAGAAATGCACTGGACTCTACTTGAACACCCTCCCTACAGCCCAGACTTATCGCCCTGCGATTTTCATTTGTTTGGGCCGCTTAAAGAAGCTTTAGGAGGGCAACGGTTTAAAGATGACGAAGGTGTGAAGTATGTGCGCAATCGGCTCCTGACACAACCAGTTTCATTTTATAATGCTGGAATAAAAAATCTTCCTGCTCGCTGGGAAAAATGTATTTTTAAAGCAGGAAACTATATAGAAAAATAATTTGTATTTGTTATTCATCATTTAATAAATACAGTTTAGTTAAAAAAAGTCCCGTTTATATTTGATTCACCCTCGTATTTTAAAATATTTTAAGAATTTAAACAATTAATAAAATTGTAGTCAGAATTTAATTAAGAATATTAAACTGAATAAGAATAAATAATTAAAAATAAAATTACCTTAACATTTCTATTAATTTTTTCTTTACAATAGTTAAAGCACAGCTTTAAAAATAAATATTCGTTAAAAAAAATCATATAGTGAAAGGAAACTATTTTTTACGATTTTATTTCAAACGAAATTGTGATTGTTCTATACTATAGTTTAATACATTTGTTATGTAAATCGACCACCAACTTATATTATGAACAGGGTACGTGATTTATTGAAATAGTATGTTATTCTTAATATGTTGTTGTATTGAGTTGGTATAATAATATTAAATATTATCTATTATTTACTTATTTTAATAAAATTAATCATATATTCTACATCTAACTAATCATTATTCAGCAATAAGAAATAAATTTACTCATTCATATTTAGTATTCAAATATTTAATTAATTTGAATTTGTTTATTCAATTTTGAAACCTACAGGGTTCCCAATTTTTGTTTTATTTTATGGAAACGGACATTGTGTCTATTTTAGACTTAAGACAATATTAGACAAAGTTTGACCACTCATAACGAACCGAATTTAACTTTGAATAAAGATTTGAATATCACTAGCCTTTTTACTAAGTTATTGTGTAGACCAATTTGTAATACTTTAATTAAATCGATGTCTACTTTATAGACTAAATAGTAAGTTAAATAAAATTAAAATTAAACATTTTCATCAAAAGTTATTCTATCTAACTTATAGAAAAAGCTGAAGAGCTTACATTTTTTTGTTAGAATTAAATTTGTATAAGTCTAAATCATCGTGCTACTGTGTTGGGGTGGACTCCAAATCCGGACACACACCCCCCCCCTTGGCATGTATAAAATAAATTAGTATTATAGCACTCTCATAAAACTTGCATAGATATTTGATTCCGTGGTTATGATTTTTGATTTTAAATTTACAAATTGGGGGGAATTAAGATAATATGTTGATGCATTATCAAATAATAAGATATTATATTAAATCACCAGTAGCTCTGAAAGCACAAAATCCCCATGTATGTATGTAAACCAGCTTTTACAGTCCATTTAGGACCATCACTGCCTCTACCACAACTCTCCACCTCTCTCTGTCTTCGCTGTCTTCAATCCTTGCTTCTTCTGAGATTTCCGTGAGATCCATCTTCACCCTGTCCGTCCATCTTTGTCTCGGTCGACCCATGGGTCTTTTTCCATATAGTCTTCCAGTAAACATATTTTTTGCCATACCTTCCGACCTCCAAATATGACCCGCCCATTCTAACCTTTTGCTTTTTAAGTACGAACTAATAATGGGTTTATTAAACATTTGGTACATTTCTTGGTTAGTTCTTCTTCTATATTCTCCGCTCTCCATTACAGGGCCAAAAATTCTACGCAGTACTTTTCTTTCAAAGATGTTCATCTTCTCCTCATCCCCTTTAGTCACCGATCAGGTTTCACATCCATACGTCAAAACCGGTCTTAGAAAGCTGGAGTATAGACATTCTTTTGACCTTCTGGACAGTAGTTTTGATTTAAACAATTTCGCAAGTGCATAATACCCCTTGTTTCCTGATGCAATACTTAGTTTAATTTCATTGTGCATATTGATTTGATTGTTTATGTTAGTTCCTAAGTAATTGAAATCTGTTACTTGTTGGAAGACATATCCCGACACTTGCAAATCATCTTGGTCCCTCACTTCTCTTGATACTACAAGATATTTAGTCTTTCCTTGATTAACTTTTAATCCAATCGGCGCTGCTGCTTTTATTAGATCTGCGGTCTTCATTTCTACTTCGTTTCGGGAACTACCAATAATCACAATATCATCTGCGTATGCCAAGATAGTGTTCTGTCCCAAAATTTCCATACTTTGTCTAATGGGGAGAGATCTAACCACTTTTTCTAATGCCAGATTGAAAAGCACAGGGGAAAGCGCATCTCCCTGTCTTAGGCCAGATCTAACTTCGAAACTTTCTGACAGTTTATTCGCTACTTTTACTTTTCAATATGTATCGGTATTGCACTCTTTTATTAGCTGGACTAATTTGGTTGGTATACCAAATTCATCCAGTGCTGCCCATAAGTTTTTTCTTATAATACTGTCGTACGCCTGTTTAAAGTCCACAAAGCAAAGTTGCACTTCTCTACCATACTCATAGTATTTTTCTAGCAATTGTCTGATAATAAAAATGGGGTATGTGGTAGATTTCCCTCTCATAAAGCCGCTTTGGTAGTCCCCAATTATGCCGTTAACATAAACTTCCAGCCTTCGCAAGATTGCCATCGACAAAACTTTATAACAGGTGTCTAAAAGTGAAATTCCTCTATAGTTAGTTGTTTCCATCGGGTCTCCTTTTTTATAAATCGGGCAAATGATTGCTGTTTTCCAATCGTTCGGGACTTTACCACTTTTCCATATTTGTTTTATCAAAAGCCATACCTTCGATATTAATTTTAGAGTAGCTGTTTTAATTAATTCAGCATTGATGTTGTCCTCCACCGGTGCCTTATTGTTTTTTAGCGATTTAATTATCTGTGTTATTTCTTCATAATCTGGTTCTGGTAACTCTGGCTGCACATGGTAGTAAGTGGTACTTTCTTGATCTTCCTCGCGGTTGCCATCCTCGATAGTGCCACTCAGTAATTCTTCAAAATGGCTCCGGAATTGTTCAACTATATTTGATTCCTCTGTAATCAAGCAACCATTGGCATCTTTAACTATGCAGGTTTTGGCTTTAAACCCCTCCTTGAGAGACCTGCATTTCCTAAAATATAGCCGTGGATTCCTCCTGTATTCTTCTATACTTCGAATTCTTTGTTTTTCATACATTCTCTTAAAATCCCCATGTACAATGATAAAGTATACACATTTGCAAGCCATCCCGTTCTACACATCCCGTCGTATCGCTGCCAGTCCATTAAATTTTAATATAGTAATTTGAGTTGATTTTAAAATAGTATACAAACAAACATTATATGAGGTTGTAGTATTAAATGTACTAGTTCTAAATTTAAATGAGTATGAGCCATAAGAGTTAATACACAGTATTTTAATTTCTGTTTGTATTATACAGGTATTATATAAGTACTTTACCATCTAAAACCATGAAGTATTTTAATTGTTAGAAATAAGGTACTGGTTTCAATTTAGTTTAATATTTTTAATTTTTCCCAAATTTACTGAAAAAAATTTAATATTTTTTTAATGAAATTAAATTTGAAGTCTTACTTGTACCAACTTTTAATTTAAAACTATAATTAATAATTTTAATATAATTCAATTTTAATGTATTTGTGATTTACATTTTTAAACCCATATAAATTTGAATTCCTAAATAATAAAAATATAAATATTTTGAACTATCAGAAAAGTAAAAAAGTAAAAATTTTAATTTTGAGGTAATCAAATTGGTAATTGAATGATTTTGTATAAAAAAGTAACCAAATTTTGTGGGTTTCTATTTAAAATTAAATTTAAAATGTTAGAATCGATTGCCAGTGCCGCGCGATCGTCTGAGCAGTGCGTATATTCATTGCGTGGTTCCCATATTTTTTTTTTTAAATACCATTTCTTAGCTCTAATGGTTTTTAAACTAAATTCTATCAAATTATTAAGCAACTTTAACCAAATTAACTCGTAATATTATTTTTTACATTCGGATATTGGATATCCAGTCAATCTTGTAAAAAGTGTAAAATTTAATTAATACATTAATTATTAATAAGCCAATATTACTATCGATCGTCCATGAGGCATCGCCGCTCGGTGACTTTTGGACCTCGGTAAGATAGCGGTATCATGCCACCTAAATCACTCATAAACAAAAATACCAAAACGGCTGTCGCAGGTAATCTAATTAATGACCAAATACCAAACATAAATAACAACACATTAACAGATCGTTAACAACTAAAGATTTACAAACGTAGTTATGCATCACGTAGTCATACTCCAACAAACTTGAGTAAAAAAAAACAAAAATTTTTTTCCTCACCAAATGGCTTCTCAGTATTATCTCAAGATGAAAACGAGCAGATCCTCACTACTGCCGAATAAAACGGCACCAATCTCACAACTAATGCCCCATCTCCAGTAGTGGTAGAAAAACATAACAAGCCAGATAACATAACAAGTAGATAGGTGGTCCTATCTACGTAAAAGGAACATTAAATTTTAGTGACCTCAGAAATGAAATTTTTGACATTATTGGACCTACCAGTTATATTTGCAAATCAACCACTACACATCTAAAAATTCAAGCAGATAAATATAGGAAACTCATCCATTTTTAAAAAAAAGAAAACGCAGAGTATCATACTTTCCAACTAAAATCTAACAAAGCATTCAGAATTGTTATTAGAAACATACACCCTTCTACTGATACACTCGAAATATCCTCAGCACTTGAAAAAATGGGTTTATCTTAAAACAAGTGACAAATGTTAAACATCACCAAACCAAAACTTCTCTACCGTTATTCTTCGTCGACCTTGCTTCTGAAACTATAAGCAAAGAAATATTCAACATAACTTCCCTACTCAACACAAAAATCAAAATACAAGCATCATCTAATTCCTCAGTGCCAAAACTGCCAGACATAACCATACCAAGGGCTACTGCTCATATTCACCACGTTGTGTAAAATGCGGAGAGTCTCACTCCACATCCACATGTACCAAACCACTTGAACTACCAGCCAAGTGTGCTCTTTGTAATGGTAGCCACCCTGCAAACTACAAAGGATGCATCATAAATAAAGAACTTCAGCAACGTCAGGTCCGTGAAGTTAGCGGGGTAATGAAAAGCACTAATTCCCGCTGTACTGCCAATATTTAATGCTTAATTAGTGCTTTCAGAAAATATCAAAATAAAAATTAGTGCTCAAACAGTTCGTCACTTATCCACGATTTAAGAAATCCCCCGCTAATTTCACACAGCGGGGTCATGAAAAGCACTAATTCCCGCTATACTGCCAATATTTAGTGCTTAATTAGTACTTTCAGAAAATACCAAAATAAAAATTAGTGCTCAAACGGTTCGTAACTTATCCACGGTTTAAGTACCCCAGAACCGTGAAGTTAGCGAGGTCATGAAAAACAATAATTCCCGCTGTACTGCCAATATTTAGTGCTTAATTAGTACTTTCAGAAAATACCAAAATAAAAATTAGTGCTCAAACGCTTCGTCACTTATCCACGATTTAAGAAATCCCCCGCTAACTTCACACAGCGGGGTCATGAAAAGCACTAATTCCCGCTATACTGCCAATATTTAGTGCTTAATTAGTACTTTCAGAAAATACCAAAATAAAAATTAGTGCTCAAACGGTTCGTCACTTATCCATGGTTTAAGTAAACTTTTAGTCGAAACCATTGAGGTATACTTATCAATTTAAAGTAACAACTTTATATTTTTTTTCTTTGTTGTATGTTTATTTTTTACATATACGTAAGTAAATTTTTGTTTTTATACATACAAATTCATGAATTATGAGTATTTATTTACATTTTATATGTTATATGTCTATATTTTCATAAATCCTTTATTTCATTTAATTTTCAGTTTTTGTTTTTGTATTAATATGTACTTTTGGGATGATTATGTATCCTGATTTTTTTTTACAATTAAATGTACCTTGTATAGTTAAACCGAAAATGTTTTATTTACCAAGATATTTTTTTAGAAATATTTTGCCCAACCCTACTTGTAGAAATTATTGTTAATTTTAACTCATTTTGGAATACATAGCTTTTCCATCATCATAACATAAATATATATTGGGATTCCCAGTTTTCTTTTAATATAATATGATATTTGCATGTCTTATTGAATTATATACATTTATATATGGTTAATGTTGTACTAATTGACATCTTCCCTACAAAAACAAAATATTGTAGGCACGTGACTTCCGCTTTTATTATTAGTGTATACATCGTTAGCTGAATTCGTCTTTACCACACTGATACTTGACACCAGACGGGAAACAATATTTTACAAAAAGGATATAACATTCCCTAGAAAATATTGTCATTTTCAAAATTAGTAATAGATATTTTAACTCCAGTTTTAACGTAGACGCCACATTTAACGTTTTGCGTAGTATAATTTTTACTATATTTCCTGTAAGTTAGACAGAGATAAAAAATGCGAGTGAAACAAAAAATATTGGTCTAGATGCACCTATGTATAGTAGTGACAATTCAGATTTGGAGAAACACGTTTTAAAAAATAACCAATTATTTATAATATAGATATTTACAACATAGTATGAGTATTTGTATAATTAAGTCGTAGGTAGATTTAACTTAAAAATACTAACAAATTAAAATAAAAATTATCTTTAATTAAATATACATGTGATAAAAAATGTATTTAAAATATTTTGTAAATTGTAACCAAATCTTAATTATTTATAATTATTATATTATTACATATAAATTATTCCTATACTATATTATTCCTAAAATATGTTACCTATAAATTATTACCGTTATGTAAAATTATCTAACTTATTATATTAAATAAATATTTATAAATATAATAGTTAAATTATTTAAATAATATACTTACCAATTAAACAAATCACGCAATTAAAAATTTTAAATATAATCTTAAATATAAAGACAATGAACAAAACTATACAAAATCACTAATGTACTAAATCAATACTACAAAACTATATAAAATTAAAACTACAAAACTATACAAAAACTATATAAAATCACAATTAAACTTAATAAACTATATAAAAATGTAAAATGTTCAAATAAATATATTTATTCAAAGATTGTCTTGAAGTTCATAACTTATAATAAAAAAAATAAGGTGGTGACGAAAACTGTATATTAACTGTATATTTTCCTTCTTTTTAAACTAAATTGTTTCCCGTCTGGTGTCAAGCATCAGTGTGGTAAAGACGAATTCAGCTAACGATGTATACACTAATAATAAAAGCGGAAGTCACGTGCCTACAATATTTTGTTTTTGTAGGGAAGATGTCAATTAGTACAACATTAACCATATATAAATGTATATAATTCAATAAGACATGCAAATATCATATTATATTAAAAGAAAACTGGGAATCCCAATATATATTTATGTTATGATGATGGAAAAGCTATGTATTCCAAAATGAGTTAAAATTAACAATAATTTCTACAAGTAGGGTTGGGCAAAATATTTCTAAAAAAATATCTTGGTAAATAAAACATTTTCGGTTTAACTATACAAGGTACATTTAATTGTAAAAAAAAATCAGGATACATAATCATCCCAAAAGTACATATTAATACAAAAACAAAAACTGAAAATTAAATGAAATAAAGGATTTATGAAAATATAGACATATAAAATAAAATATACATAAGAGAACTTGTAATTATTTTATACACAAAATGTTTGAAACCCAAATCACAAAAATTATACGTAATTATTAACGTAGTTGTCGAAATACGTATACGCGGTTATTGTGTATAATTTTTGTGATTTGGGTTTCAAACATTTTGTGTATAGACATATAACATATAAAATGTAAATAAATACTCAATAATTCATGAATTTGTATGTATAAAAACAAAAATTTACTTACGTATATGTAAAAAATAAACATACAACAAAGAAAAAATATAAAGTTGTTATTTTAAATTGATAAGTATACCTCAATGGTTTCGACTAAAAGTTTACTTAAACCATGGATAAGTGACGAACCGTTTGAGCACTAATTTTTATTTTGGTATTTTCTGAAAGCACTAATTAAGCACTAAATATTGGCAGTACAGCGGGAATTATTGCTTTTCATGACCCCGCTAACTTCACGATTCTGAGGTACTTAAATCGTGAATAAGTTACAAACCGTTTGAGCACTAATTTTTATTTTGGTATTTTCTGAAAGCACTAATTAAGCACTAAATATTGGCAGTATAGCGGGAATTAGTGCTTTTCATGACCCCGCTGTGTGAAGTTAGCGGGGGATTTCTTAAATCGTGGATAAGTGACGAACCGTTTGAGCACTAATTTTTATTTTGATATTTTCTGAAAGCACTAATTAAGCACTAAATATTGGTAGTACAGCGGGAATTAGTGCTTTTCATGACCCCGCTAACTTCACGGACCTAGCAACGTCGCCGTCAGCCACTCAACTCATAACATGACATAACATTCAACCGTAAAAATCCACGCAGTCCTACAACCAAAAAACCCAATTTTCCAGCCAGCCAATCCAAACTTTCAGTCAACCAACTTAATACACAAAACCACTACAACCAGCCAATCAACGAAGAAGCAGCAGGCACCACTGATAACACCCCACTGTCTACCTTCTCTAATACAAGTAACATAGAAACTACTATAACCAAATTCTTAGATGACTTCAAATCAATAATCAACCCTCTTCTCTCCCTACTTACAACAGTCATCTCTAGTCTCTTAAATGTCAAACATGATAAATAATCAACTCACAGCTAACTCTCTTCTAGTCCTTTCATGGAATGCAACGGTCTTAAAAATCATAAAGACGAACTCTTAATAACGCTCCAAGAAAAAAGAATTGATATTGCGCTCATATCCGAAACCCATTTCATTAATAACTTCCACCTCAACCTTCTAAGTTACCGTTCTTATCAAACCAATCATCCTGATAGTACAGCTCATGCAGGTGCAGCTATCTATGTTAGGTCAACACTCACATCCACTCCACTTCCTGTATACCAAACAGCTCACATTCAATCAAGTGCAATATCAACAATAGTTAATAATATTCCTATATCTATCGCAGCTATTTACTGTCCTCCCAAGCATAACATATTCCCCAGCTAATTCATCCACTACTTTCTCACATTTAGCCATAATTTCATAATTGGCGGAGACATCAATGCCAAAAATATACATTGGGGATGTCGAATTTCAAATCCACGAGGAAATTCTTTCTTACAATGTATTTCACGTGGAAATATTCAAGTTATCTCACTTTCCAATCCTACATACTGGCCAACTTCTCCTAGAAAACTACCAGACATTTTAGATGTATTCGTTGCGAAAATTCCCAATTGCCTTCATTTTCAAATTACAAACCGACTCGAACCATGTTCCGATCACACCCCAATTATCTTTTCTTTACTATGTCAGCCACAACTAAACCAACACAATCAAACACCACTTCATTATAATATAAATTGGGTACATTTCCAAAGTGCTATGATGAAAAAAACTAACTTAAAAATTCGATTAAAATCAACTACCGAAATTGATGACGCAGTAAACCTCATCACATCTAATATACAAACTTCTGCATGGGAATCAACACTCCCTCCTCAGCCACAGAAATCTAACACGTTTCTCCCTGTAAATATTCGAGTTCTCATAGCACAGAAACGTTGGGCAAGTGGTACATGGCAAAGAACTAAATACCTAAGCGATAAATGTTTTTACAATGGACTTGCGCAAAAACTGAAACGTCTATTAGCCATTTACAGAAACGAGTCCTACACCAAGTATTTAACATTGCTCATTGAGAAAGACGGTCACTTTGGAAGGCAACTAAGCAACTTCTTCGAAATCGAAATTCTCCTGCTATTCTATGCAACAATAATGGTAACTGGGCACGCTCTGATGAAGAAAAAGCAAATATTTTCTCTAATCACCTTTTTAATACTTTTCAACTGCAAAGCAATATTTTAACATCGGAAAAAATTAACGAAATCCAGTCATATGTTGATGCCCCCTTACATATGTCACTCCCTTCTAAACCTATTTCTCCCGGTGAAATTCAGTATGTGATATCTAAACTTCCCCGAAAAGTCACCAGGCTATGACCTAATAACCAATGAAATAATTAAACAACTCCCAAAAAAAGTAATTTTACAATTAACCCACATGTTTAATTAAATGCTCAGATTATCCTACTTCCCTATATTATGGAAATATTCTGTTGTTATCCTAATACCCAAACCAACTGTCCATTTTCTTATCAACCAATTAGTCTCCTACCAATATTATCAAAAATATTTGAAAAGTTCCTTCTAAAAAGACTTAAATTTCATTGAAAAGCCTAAAGTTTTACCAAACTCACAATTTGGTTTTCGTAGTAACCACTCTTACAATCCATCAAGTTCATCGTTTAGTAGACAAGATATTTTACTCATTAGAAGAAAAACAGTTCTGCACCGGTGCGTTCTTAGATGTATCCCAAGCATTTGATCGTGTCTGGCCTAATATTCAAACTAAAACTAATATTATCACCTAATTATTATCTTATACTAAAATCCTAACTTGAAGACCGCTTTTTCTCAGTACGGTATGGATCATTCACTTCTCTCCCAAAAAATATTAACGCTGAAGTTCCACAAGGCGCAGTAGTGGCTCCTTTACTGTTTAACATATTCATTTCCGACCAACCCATTCCATCTACTACTTTCGTTTGTGACTTTGCTGATGGCAAAGCTATAATTGCTAATAATCACGATCCAACCACTGCCTTTTCACACATCCAAGAACACCTCATCCTCCTGGAAAAATGGTATAACGACTGGGGGGTCAAAGTCAACAAATCAAAGTCCACTCATTGTACTTTTACTCTCCGGCGGAGAATATGTCAACCCCTCTTTCTAAACAACCAAGTCCTACTAACGTCAGAAAGCATTCGTTACCTAGGTATTATCATTGATAAACGGCTTACGTAGTCACCTCACTTATGCAATAAAATCTCATTACTAATCTACCGCTTTCGTCTCCTCCAATCTCTGTTAACTTCCAAGCATATCAAACTACCAACCAAACTTCTTCTTTATAAACTTTTCCTCAAACCCATTTGGACGTACGGAATTCAGCTGTGGTGCCCAGCAAAAATAATCAACATCAATCATATACAACGCTTCCAATGAAAAATCCTTCGTACCATAACCAAAGCACTTTACTATGTATCTAACAACATTATTCATAATGACCTTAATATCTCCCCAGTTTGTGAAGTAGCCAAAACTCATTATAAACGATTCAACAGTCGCCTTCAAAACCATCCGAATCCTCTTAGTAAAGTGCTTGCGTCAAAAAACATCCCAGGAAATCCCCAAAAAGGATTGAAAAGACGGTGGTGTCATGACCTATTAACATAACAAAAACTATATTTATTTCTATGTAAATAATTCAATTCGAAGTTCTTTCGCTGAAAGGATTCTTCACTCCTTCATGTATGCCTTAAAAAAAAAATTATACCCATTCACTTATTGTTCTAATTTTATGTTTACATATGTTTCTAATTTTTGTTCACAGATTGTGAAATAAAAAAAAATTAAAAAAAATCGATTGCCTGTATTGTTAAACTAATGACATGTTAGTTACAATATATATATACTGTTAAAAATTGAAATTTTTAATTTAATTAAAAATTTAATGTTTAATATTCATTATTCAATTATCAAGTTATAATATTCGATTACTAATTTGTCAATTTCCAATTATACAAATATTAAACAAATTGTTCAAATTAATTTCTTTTATTTATGACATTTTATTGTTACTTTGGTAATCATATAAACTCAATTTTGAACAAAGATTTTGAAACAAACTAGGTAATTTAAAGTTTAGTTACCTATTATATTTCAAATATTGTCTGTTAAAATTAAATTACTTGAATAGAATAATAGATTTTTAAAGATAAAGGCTGCATATTTATTTTTGAAGGAATATTAAAATTGAGTCTTTTTAACTGAGTCAAGTTAAATTAATTATGTAAATAAATTCAATCAATTTTATCAATTAATATTTATATTTCTATATTTTCAGTATAATATTATTCAACACAGTATGTATAACACACTGTATAATATAATTTTATTTTGTAGTATATAACTCGTTAACACTGATCAGGATAATATTTTAAGATGCGTATGAACATAATGGTAAAAGATAAAGACTCAACATATTCTTACCCACACCCACAAAAAGATTCGCTACAATTAAAATGAAGATGGTTTATTTTGTTGGACCTCCCCTCCCATGAAAAAATCCTGCTTGCGCCACTGTCTTGCTATGTATATTAAATTAATAAACTCTTTCGAATAATTATCGACATATGCGTGTGCATGCGGGTCTTTGATACAATCGCACTAATGATTATTTACATTTCGCACAACAACTAGCACCCACACAATTCTGAAAATCGCCTATCCAATATACTCCTTAGAAAAAGTGTTTCCGATTCCTTTAGGATATTTCTGATCGCGTAGAATGTTTAACGTTTTAGTTTATAATGTAATCGTTTTATTAATTTTTAGGATCGATCTATGACTTTGACATATAATTTAACGTTACGCAGGTATAGGATGAAAACTCTAACGCACTTACAAAACGTCGAGTACACGAGGGCAAATAGAAAAAATCGAAGAAGGTACTTATACACGCCGTTTACCAACAAAAAAATAGACGTAAGATGCATTGAATTTATTTTTAGTAAACAAAAATTAAAATAATTTATTTTTTATTTTTCATGAAGGATTTAAGAAAAAAAAGAAAACAAATGGCGGACTATAATAATTTAATAATAGATGTAATCATCTGTGTAATTTTCATATTGGTGTCTTTATGTAGCCTATATATGTTGAATGTATTTAGCAATCAAAATCATGTATACAATGCTAACAAAATCGCGTCGAAATACCTGGAATACGTTTTCACGTCGGATAATCGTCAAATCACTTTGGACAAGTAAAATTATTATTATTATAACTTTATACAAAATTACAGTATATTAATTTACGTATTTTTTTGTAAATAACAGTTTGAAAATATTATTATCTTACAAGTTGTTGAAATCATTGCATTCACTAGAACTATATAACGGCGTGTCTATTACTAACGATACACGTGAAACTATACAATGTATACACGCGGTGACAACTTTTTAAATCTTTTAACGGGAGACGTAGCTCCACAGAGGTTTTTTTTCAACATTGTAACTTCGTATAAGATATTTTAGGTTCTGAGCAAAGCAAAGTATATGCAATTGATAAAAATAATTAATTTTACAACGATGTTCTTTTACTTCTCGATAGCAAATCATATATAGTTTTTTGATTTTTTCTATAGTTTTTTTATATGCACTGTAAAATTATCAAAATGTTGCAATTTATAGTTAAAATTGTTGATATAAAAGATTTCCATCAAACTAATTTCCTTTTTCTTTTTCTATTATCATTCCAAAAATTACATTTCGAAACATTTGTAACATTTAATCAGTTATTTTTTTAAATATAATATAAACACGTTAATACTTTAAAAAAAAATTCAATTAATTTTGAGCTTAACATAGCATTTTGAAAATTTTAATAATTTCTATTTTTTTATCTTGAAAAATATGATAGAAGGTGTATTGTATAACATTTTAACACTGAAAAAAATTCAAAAGTTGATAGTCAACATTTTGTTTCAAGTTTTTGAAATTCAAACTTTGGGTGAAATGGAAAAGTTCCAAATAAAAAATATTAGTTTAAATTTTGTGTAAATTTAAAAATGTTTGAGTTAAACTTTTTTTTTTTTAATTCTCAAGAGTGGTAATTTTTGTATTTATGAGCTAAAAATTTAATGTAAGATTATTAAATACATATTTTTTTATAAAAATTTCAAAATTCATAAAAATTGATTAAATCACAAAACTGTTATAACTTATGAGCATTTAAAATTTCATTTATGACAATATTCATTAATTACATGTATTATAATATAAATTATTTAGACTATTAGTAAATATTACATTCTTCTTCTTCTCTCTCGCCTCTATCCCAGCTATTTAGGGTCGGCCAACTGTGTAAATAATTACATCATATTCATTAATTATAATAAGTAATAACCTACTAGAGGCGTTGCTCAAAATCATTTGTCAAATAAAATGATTTATCATTGCTTTCAAATACAAAATAATACATCTTTGAAATCTCCTTCGAAGTACCCCACTTGAATTGACATCCACAACACCTGCAGCTCACCACATTTTTTTATTAATATTAAAATAACGAATTCATAAGTTTAAATTAAATTAATATTAAAACAGTTTTGAAAATAGTACCATTTTACATTAAAAAATCTGTTCTAATAAGTTCTTTGTGTTCTGAATGTTCAAAACTCTTTAAAATATTATTACTAGAACACCATAACCTATATTCAAAATTGAAGAACACTAATCTAAAACCAACGTTCCATCACTTAATTGATTACCGTTGTATTGTTCGATCGTTTCATCATATCGAAGTTACGGGTTTCCCGAAATTGTATATGCATGTGGAGCTGCGATGCGTCCCTTTTGAAAACGTTCCTATGATCCTTATTGTTTTGTAGATAACAAGAGAGGATGGTTTGGTTTGTACAACAGCAGATTAATTGGCGGAGGTATTAGACTTCTCCAAAAACGTATCGATTCGTACGGTGCAAATGACAAAAATAATTATGACCCCGAGTGGAAGGAATATACCGAGATCAATGACACTGCATCGTGGATGCATTCCAAATCGCATTCAAAGAATTTCTTATTCTTCAGTAAATATACAAAAGTCCAGTTTATTATATTTTTTTCAGGTACCGATGCGGAATATTTCAGTGCATATGAATTTGCATCCCAAAATCCCATTTTTAATAACTTTACTCACATCCCAACAATATTAAACAACTACATTAATTACGTTTAACGTACAAATATTATATAGAATTATGTATAAACATAATTATTATTCTTTTCCTTGTGTTACTAGAGGTAGGTTAAAATTAGTATATTCCGTCTTACAGGGTAATAACTTATAGAAAATTTAGAAAAAAAATTGTGTATAATAAAAAAATGACATACCTAATTGTTAGTCAAATAAAAATGCATAATATTAAAATAAAAACACGCCAATAATTATTTATGGAAAGTATAATAAGTACACTCACACTTGAAATAGCAAAAATGTTAATGAGATCGTTTTAATATAATCGAAACATGTTATTTTTCCATTTTTAATTACATTATTTTGTATCAAAAATCTTTTTTTCACATATTTCACATTTTTTTATTTTACTTTATATGCACTGCACAGTTTAACATAAATATATTTTTGTATATTTTTTAATACTCCAATAAATTGGAATATATTAAGACAAGGTGAGTAAAACATACTGTTAAGCTTATTATGATATATGTTATATATTATATAATAATATATAGCATACTGTAGATATAATATTATATATTATACATAAACACTTTACTTTTTTATTGAATCGGCAATACATCCACTGCTCTGAAAGCCAGTTAAGCAGTACTTAGGGGCAAAGCGGGCGCGGGTAGAGACGACACTGCGGCCTCCTCCTTCTTCCCTTCCTCTGATGGGGACTCCTTAAGTTTCGTCTGCGGTGGCGGTGGCGGCGGCGGCGGTATCCGCTGCTGCTGCTGTTGCTGCTTCGGCTGCTGGCTCTGCTGTTGGCGCTGCTGTCGCTGCTGCTGCTGCAGCGGCTGGGTCGGCAACCCCCAAAGCTTACGGTTTTCCACCATAAACTCTGCGATAACCTTCCCTTGCTCCAGCAGGTTCGATTGGACCTTGCTGAGGGCCTCCAGTACAAGGCTCAGAGCGCCTTGCACTGAGGTTTCCTCAGATGCTGGAGTGGGAAGGGAGGCTACCTTCTCGGGGTAGCCTACGTCCTCGGCCTTTTGGCGGGGAGCCTTTCCGGGACAACAGTCACGTCGTCCCTTTTCGGCTCCACCGCCGCGGCATATATATATAACTTTTTTTTTTTTTCGGCAATACACCCACTGCCCTGAATGCCTGTGCAGCAGTGCTTGAGGCAGTGGGTCGCCATCGTTTATTTAAAAATGAATAAAAAACAATTTTCCGTTGGGGTGGATGACCGGACAATCCCCGGCCAAGCCACCCCTCACAAAACGTAATACAAATTAAACAGGGAGGAGCAATAAAGCGAATGCTAACTGCTCCTCCCCTCAAAATTTATAAATCAAGAGGGCGACCAGCTGCCACCCATCTTCTCCTCCAACTGCGCGATGGAGCTGTCCCCTGCAGGGACTGCCTCTCCCGCTCCGCTTCCTCCTTCAGACCCATCACGGTCGAAGCGAAGTGAGCAACCGCTTCCCATTTCGCCGGGGACTCCAGCATTTGGGCGACGAGATCACGCGGCCGGAAACGACCTATAACGCGTATAAGGTCGTTCCTGGCCCACTCGAACGCCTCGCAGCGAACGAGCGTGTGAAATGCGTCGTCATCCTCCTCGCTGTAAGAGTCGGGTGGTCCACAGTGGGAACACCCGCTCTCCGGAGCACGGCCGATCCGGTGTAAAAACCGGTTGAAACAACCATGCCCCGTTAACAGCTGGGATAGATGAAACGTCATCTCACCGTGCGATCTCCTCACCTACCGATCGAGTAGCGCGGGGGGTATGAGTGTCCGGGTCCAGTCCCGTCCGCTTCCGACGGAAGCGTCCCATCTCACTACCCTACCCGCCCACTCGTCCGTCGTCAAGGCTCTCGGGTCGCCCGACGTCACCGGAGGTCCCGAAGGCCGTCCTTCCGCTGCCGGCGGTGTCGCCCTCCTCGCGTCGTAACATGTATGTATAACTAACCTAATCTAACCTAACCTAGACGAAATGTTGTATTGTTGTTTTTTTAACATTGAAAGTAATATAAATATCACAAAACAAAAAACTTAATTTATTTTAATAATTTGAATAACTCTAACACGTATATATACATATACAGAGTGGTCCAAAAGTCGTTGCACAGTTTTGAAGAACTTGTGTATCTCTGAATAATGAGCCCAAAAAAAAAAAAAAAATGTTATTCAGAAAGTAGAGGAAAAAACGATCGCCTGGCTTTATTTGAACATTGTACAGCTTGGTAACAGCGTCCGTTACACATAGTTTTAGAAACGTGCGTGCATTTTTAGATGAAGAGTTTGAAGGTCGTGTAATTGGTCGGCGAGGGTCAATTGAATGACCGCTGAGATCCTCGAACCTCACGTCGATGAATTTTTTCTTCTGAGGATTCATCAAGGACAAAGTATTTGAGATAAAGCCACGAACACTTGCGCAGATGGAAAATTTCATTTATGACGCATTTGGTGAAGTTGAAGCAAATGCCAAATTGAGAAATCGTATCATGCAAAACTGTACTCAACGCCTTACTGGCTGTATAAATTTTGGAGGGGCACAGTTTTAACATTTAGATTAATTTTTTTCTATTAAAGGTTTACGAAATCTTAATTTATGTATTTTTGATAATTTTTTTTTCATATGCAATGATTTTTGGACCACTCTATGTATATATATATATATATATATATATATATTACATTTAAGAAAATTAACTCCCCTTCCGTAAAAATATAGTTCAGTTACTGCGTTTTAACGTGCACCGCATTTATCAGAATTTATAATTTTGGGACACAGTTCGCGCATAGCCTAATTGTGAAAATCCTAAATAAGAACGCATGGAAATTTCGTAGAAAGTTCAAAGACGGAAGATGACGATAGTACAGGTTACGAACTGCATTTAACCGGTGGATTAATCAATAGTATGTTGACGCTCGACAAACATTTAAAATTGAGATGGCTAGACACGAGGACTAGACATCTTTACGTGGAATTTCAAATTCATACACCTAACACAGATTCCGTAACCATGGTCAAGATACGTATGACGACTGAATGTGGTCTTTTGTACACGACTAGTAAAACCGGTGTAAGTATAACGTTTTTGAATATGACGCGTTACTAAGTTGCCATTATACGGTTTTACGGGTACTGGACGAACACATATTGGATAGTTCTAAATATAGTTGATTTTTGTTTTAATTAAGAGCAATGATAAATCGTTGTATTTGAAAAACGATTCTGAGCGACGATATAGTAGATTATCAAAGTAAATTAATGGATAAATTATGTAGTATACGTGTATATGAATTAAGATTAAGAATTCAGAAATATGAATTAAAATAAATAAATTAATAATAAATAAATATTTTTACGGTTTTGGACGCAGACAATGGTGTGTACAGCGCCAATGAGTTCGGTGGCTGTGGAATGGGTCACGTATGTGTTCACGGTAGTCGCGACCTGTTCATTGACGGTGGCCACAGTCGCGTGCCTGCTGGTCTGCGCGTTCCGGCGCTCCGACCGCCGCAGTCTGCGCTGGACGTCAGCAGGGACGTATGACATACTGCTATCCATGTTAGCGGTGGCCACAGCGGTGGCTTTGCGTCGACGATTGACCGTCATGGAACAAGTGACAACGAAAATGCAGACTACCACAACCATCGGATACATCGATGTGACGCCGGCGTATCATGTGCATGTGGCCTGTACGTTTCAGGTGGCCGCTCTAGCGGTCGCGGCGCTGCTGAAACTCTTGAAACTATGGTGGCCGGACGCCGGCAATGGTCCGCTCCTGTGGCCGTGGTCATCGTGACTGTTGGCGGATTATTCGTCGCGTCCCCTTTGATCACGATTTTTACGACCTAAATCGATAAATATAAAATATTGACTCACAAATTATTTAATTTAAATAAAAAATTATAAAGATCAATAATAATAAATATAATTGTGAAACGATTCAAAATGTCTTCCTTATTAGATCATATACAATCATTTTATGAAGCAATAATAAACTGTTAACATATTAATCCTGTATCCTCGTGTGTTTTACGGTAACCACCAGAAATATCCGTGGAAAAATAGTCGCGCGAAATTTTATCCGGGAAAAAATATCCAAACTCCAACGTAATAAAATTATCTCTTATGGATGAAAAAAAAACAATCTATAGTTTATTCAAAATGAGATCATTACTCGGCGGCGACCAGTTTTCGTCAGATTTCGGTCAGACTCCGCCCACAAGCATCGATCACGTGACCAAGGCTCCGGTGGCCTGTGCAAAACCGCAAGAGGTGGATGTGCGTGCGTGCGTAAGTAAACCGCCTGGCGACCGTGACGGCGCGACGGAGTGATTTACAAAAATATACGCGCAATGCATTTTAAATTATTTGAACTCATCGACAGTTGATACTAGACTAAGTAGTGCTCACGTCGGCGGCGGCGTGTCAGGCGCTACCACGGAACTAAGCCACGCCCATGCGCACAACTTGGCCGCCGAGTAATGATCTCATTTTGAACAGACTATAGATGAAAATATCGGACATTACATTATTAGATGGTGAACAAACTAACAATCGGACTGAGGGCTGAAGTAACACATTTTTATAGATAGTTCATACGGTTAATTCAATTGTGTCGATGTCAATTCAAAATATAAAAGCTCGAATTGGATATTGATATTGTGAAAATTGAACAACGGAATATAGGACAACTTATAAATATATGTATTTGAATGTACAAAATGGTTTTAAAAAATGTACAATAATCAAGAAAGATCGGTAGAAATGATTTTTTTAAGTACAAGTAATTTAAAATTTAAAATTACGCTTATAATATTCGAAACTTTCAACTATTATAAATAAACATTAACACTTTAGCTGCAGATAATATTTACATGAAGATTTTTTTCCGACATTTTCAAAATATATTTTTTATATTTTAAAAATACAATTTTAATAGAAATTTAATACATTTAATAGAAGCAGATATTTATTGTGATCATAAGCTGGTCCTTATGCATTGCGAACTTAAGTTTAAAAAACTAAAAAGAAAAAATATAAAAGACAATTTAAACTAGCAAACCTAAAAGTGAAAGAAATCAAAAATTCTTACAAAGAAAGAATAGATAGAGAGAGCTATAATGGAGACCTATGACGTACAAAGTACATTAATCATAGAAGAAAAATGAGTAAATATAAAACAACGCATATTAAATAATAAAGAGAAAATTTTTGAAAAATCAAAAGAAATTAAAAGAAAAGAATGGATAAATGAAGAAATCTTGGGAATAATTAATGAAAGGAAGAGATATAAAAATGCTATAGATCAAAGAAGGATATTAAAATACAGGAAATTAAAAAATGCAATAAATAGAAAATGCAAAAAGCAAGAAAGTATGCTTGAATAATATTTCCCAGTATATTAATGATGCGTAAAAATAGGGACTAATGGATAAGGTGTATGGAATGGTTATAAGATTTTTCGGGGAAAGAAAAGTTATAACTGCAAGTATTAAAGAATGAAATGGTAATATTATGTATTTCTATTGTCATACATGTATATTTATATATATAAATTAAGAAGGTAGTTTCATGGTATGCGACGTTTTGAAACGGATAACCCTAATAAAAACTTATAAACGCAGGGATAGAGTTCAAAAAAATGCATTTAGATACATATTAAATGACACGTACGATTTTTCTTACATATAAAGAGTGTATCTGAAATGAGTTTCACTCGTTAGTTAGTTATACCATTGATTATAGAATATTATTAAATAATCAATGCTTTTACCTACCGAATTCGAAGCATCGTGGGTGGCGACGTCATCGGAGGGGGCATCACTCATGAACGTATCCTCATTCAAGGATGAAACGGAATTCAGTTTCATTTTCTTAGAAACATTTTTTGTCATTGGTGTTGACTTAGGTACTATTGGTTTAGACGAAGCCGCTTTGTCAGTTTTACTACTGGCCTGACTAGATGAGCTGGATGACTTTTCTTTGCTGGAAGAGTTTTCTGGATTGAGGCAGGAAAACTTGTTGCTCCCTCTCGCGGAGGCCGGCATGCCCCAAAGGGCAAGCCTAGTTTAGACGACAAAATTAGACTTGCTATCAATAATTAACGAACTTAATATACACGGAGACAGACTAATGAGCTCGTTAAATTGATAAATTTAATAAACAAATAAGATAAATAAATAAATAAATAAACAGATAAGCGCGCACACCGTACACGCGACGACCGCACTGCATCGAAGACGCGATAAGACTGTAAAATATTATTATAATATAATAATATTTTATTTTATAATATTATTTCTGTATCAAAGGACAAAATTTATTGTACGCAAAAGATTATGTGTTTTCATTTATACACTTCACATGTATGGACAGGATGTGGTCATGTGGATTTAAATAGATTTTCAGGGTTTTTAAAATTTGTTAGAATATTAACAAAATTAAATAGATTGATCATCAAATACATGCAAAATTGTTTCATTGTGATCAGAGCCTTGGAGGTACACAGTTTTATTTTACTTATATTATTCATATGGTTCTGTGCTATTCTAAGTATTGTAATTTGCTTATGATACAAATTTAGAATTCATTTAAAAATAAATACAGCATGAAAACATAGTGTGAGATTCCATGTTTTTAACGAAAAATGGCAAGTATTTTATTTAGATCATTAGCCCATTATTTTATACCTACATGTTTATTATAATATACAATATGCCCAGTAGCATAGATACAATTTGTTTCTGTAGGGAGGAGGTTTACAAAGGAACTTTTAAAAGAAAATTTTTGTTCTACTATAATTTCATTGTTTTTATAGTATACAATAAATTTATAATATATAATATAAATAATACTCATTGAAGAATTGGTCACAATACGCAAATAAAAAGGTTACAAATCACAAAAACTTGGTTTTACATATCAGAATAAAAATAATAAAATTCTTTTAAAACGATTCGGTTATCTTCAAGTGGCATTTTTATCTACAGGATGATTTGCAAATTTTACAAATACTATAACAAATATTCGAAAATATTAACTGCATAATTGCATAAATATATATCTATACGCCGGCTCCTCATTACAAAAATATTGACTGCTTTTTAAATATCGAGTTGCAATTCCGAAACCTTTGTTTCAAATAGTTAAAAAAGAGTTGCCAAATATTGGCACATGTTTGAAGTCGATCAGACCAAGTAGGGAGACCAACAACACGGACGTTATTTTTTTAAATGAAAGTATATTTTTGTCAGTATATTATCAAAAATATGTCGCCGCCGAGAAATGATCTCATTTTGAATAGACTAGTAACATACATTATTTCATATATTTAATGCAGAGTTGTACATTTATCAGCACTAAATTTATATTTGTATAATTTTATAATTTTGTGTGGTGGTATGTTACTTCAAAAAAAAATTGAAATTATTTCTCTTATCAAAAGTATGGAGAACTAACCATATCCCCTCAAGTAAATAAATAAACGACTAAACATAAAATAAGAAAAAACTCACAGTAACGCCGGAGAAATGTGTTCTGGCCCAGATACAGCATCTATAAAAATACTTACGAGCCATCTAAACTAATTATTATAAAAATCACTGTATAGTATAAAATGGTAATATTATTGCAGCAAAAAGGAACTATAGTCTATTCAGAATGAGATCATTACTCGGCGGCGACCAGTTTTCGTCGAGTTTCGGTCAGACTCCGCCCACAATCATCGATCACGTGACCAAGGCTCCGGTGGCCTGTGCAAAACCGCGAGCGGTGGATGTGTGTGCGTGCGTAAGTAAACCGCCTGGCGACCGTGACAGCGCGACGGAGTGATTTACAAAAATATACGAGCAATGCATTTTAAATTATTTGAACTTATTGACAGTTGATACTAGACTAAGTAGCGCTCACGTCGGCGGCGGCGCGTCAGGCGCTACCACGGAACAAAGCCACGCTCATGCGCACAACTTGGCCGCCGAGTAATGATCTCATTTTGAACAGACTATAGAATAAACAACTAAATTGGCCGGTAATTTGCAATCAGTCACAGTACGCAAAAATAACATTAGCGCGACACAATATACGTTGTTAGATATACGACTTTTGAAATAATTCACAAAATTGAGAAAAAAATTATTTATATTAAAAATCAAAAAATAATACTCGAAATATTTACGCACGCTACGTGTTCACCAACAACAAATTACGACAACGTATCGAGACCGACCGATGACGGCCTTGACTTATGAAAATAATAACATATGTTTGATAAAGCATCGGCAAGATACGGCAAGTGCGCGAACGCCTTTGAATTTAAATGTGGCGCGAACACATGTTTTATACTTGGTTTTCTTAAAAATGATCAACATTGGGACAACACATTGACAGAAGCATCTAAAACACATCATGAAACATTCGGATATAAGCGACGGCAAACTTCCAGTTGTACTTGATACAATGAAAAAAAATGAATGAAATAATGAAATTATTTATTCATTTATTCACTATTTTATTTTGTAATTATTATTATTACTTATATTACCGAAAAATGGTATATGCATAAATAAAGTTGATATTTTTATTATATTGCACTTCAGTGTCAACTTCAATCATTAATTGAAGATCTTGAAAAGGTTTTCCCGAACATCGCCAACAATTTAAGAAAACACGATTGACTATGCAAACGAGCTATCTTAGCACCAAAGAATGATGATGTCAATCAGGCGCGGATCCAGAACTAAAATTAGTGGGAGGGGAGGGGGGTCATTTTTTCAAAAGGACAAAAAGATAATACACAATAAAAAAAAAATTAAGCAATTTATTAATTAAAATTAGAAGCTTATTGTATTATTTTGTTTGCTAATTGTATTGAATTTTTGTAAATTTTTTAAACTAAATGACAAAGTTTAATCTTCTTTGTTTTATTTTTGTAAATCTTGAAATAATATCATTAATGTTGATGGCTATATCTTTATGAATATTGAGCAACGCAAGGCCGGTGAGGCGCTCTTCTCCCGTGTTTGCACGAAGCCACGTCTCGAAGCGCCTGAGAGTAGAAAATGATTGCTACGTAGTTTAAGGGTACACGTTATACCTGTATATGCGTTGTATAAAACAAAATATTAACTATTTAAATAACATGTAAATATTAATTGTTTTAAACATTTTTAGTGCAAAAAAATCTCTGTGAAAAAAATTAAAATTGCAATTTATGCCTATATCGGTTTTCAAGTAAACATAAAGGACCTAATCTTGATGTTTGTTGGGGGGGTCATGACCCCCCCTGACGTCAATTGAATCAATAATAAGATTCAATTTTTAAAATTCCTGGTGCGATTACAAAATACAAATTCATTGACAGTTTCAGAAGAAGATCACGCTGTAAATTATCCAGTAGATTTTCTCAATTCATTGGAGCCTGCTGGAATGCCATCGCACATATTGACGTTGAAAGTTGGCCCATCAATACTGCTCTTTCGGAATCTCAACACGCCAAAGTTGTGCAACGGAACTAGACTTTCCGTGAAAAAACTGATGCCAAATATGATTGAAGCAACCATAATTTATGGCAAATGTATATGGGAATATGTACTGATTCCCATTGATTTGCCCTTCACATTCAAACGACTATAGTTCTGTGCGATTTACTTTCGCGATGACAATCAGCAAAGCTTAAAAACAGTCATTGCGCGTTGCCGGATTAAAATAGAAAATCCATGTTTTTCCTATGTGTTTCATGGTTAACTATATGTTGCTTGTTCCAGTGTAGGAACTCCAAAATTTCTGTACATCTATACATCAAATCAGAAAACTAAAAATATTGTTTATCCATTCGCGTTATACTAAATATTAGCATTGGTTTAAATTTTCTTAAGTTAGATCAATTATATAGCGAATGGAATAATCAAAAATATTGTTCATTCAAGTGAATTATTATAAAAAATATGTATATAGTTCATCAATTTATACCAATAAAAATAATGGTATCTCATCAGTATGAGCCATCTTTCATTTTCCACATTTTTCTAAAAGTTCTAGATTACACACAGAACATCTATTTTTATATTTTTATAGGTAAATAAATATACACAAGTAGGACAATAATATATTATGAAATCTAACAATAGCAAAACATTACAGGGTTAGCTAGTATACTATAAAATAAAGAATAAACTATAAACTTAAAAACTTAAAAAAAAACAGCTTATTTATTTATGAAAGATAATAAAGGACTTGAAATATTAATATGTAATCATATTACAATATAATTATTTTGGTAGTTTATAATATTGCTTTAAGTACAAACTATTTTAAACATAGCGTTCTAACAGTTGTACAATATAATTTAATAATAGTCTAATATTCGATTATGTGACTGCAAATATTGTATACAAGAGATCAAGGACGTCCATGAAGCTGGCCCACCGACTTGCCAAAACCTTTCCAAAAACATCAACATTTTGCGAGTAATTTGCTAGAATTTGCGAGTCCATTCCCAGAATTTGCTAGTCCTCCAAAGCTGAGATATGAACTTTTAAAGTTCTAAAGTTGGCATATAAATCCAAGAATTTTGGAAATATATATTTTTAAATTTAAGTACGTCGCTATGTTTATGCTATACTTTAATATGAAATTAATATTAAATTTACCAGTTAACAAAAAAATAAAATGATATATTTAAATACTGCAATACTCACTACAATTTATTAATTTAAATTATTCACAATTTAAATACATTTTATTTTTAATTTGGAGTTCAAATTGATGACAGTCCTAGAAATTTCAGATCTTGACAGTTATTTTACAGTTAGTTAGTTAGAATTTGCTTAATCACAGATCCTAATTGACGGTTTACAGTTTTTGATCTTTTTATAACTTATGAAATTCAAATATTTCAGTGCGGTTAAACAATTTTTGTAGTTGAGAAATTTCCGTATCAGTAAATAATTTAATCATGATTATGTACGATAAGGAAATTTTGGGGATTTTCCGATTTTATAAATATATTACGATTGTATTGTAGCCTGTTATTCCGTAAAAATAAAAAAATCCGAAAAAGTATCACATAACATGTTATTTCCGCCCATCCTTCAAATACATAAAACGACCCACATCATCGAAAACTTGGTAGCGGTATAGTTATTTTGCACGATTTAATATTAATTTTACTAAATAACAATCATACATCCATTCACTTGTCAAACTCCATGAATTAATGACTGATTATATTTATATTATATACCTATATATTTTAATTTAATTAATCTAAAATAATAATATTAATAAATTATAATACTTACTCGTATGTGTCCTCGGACAGATGAATTTACAATATTTAGTGTAATATACTATTTAATAATAATAAATAAAAAACACAAGAATATAAAAATAAGTAAAAATAGAGTAAAATGGTTCCAACTTTAGTCGATATTATAATATATTATAGGATTTAAAAATTAAATTCTAGCAAATCATAGGGAAAATTTTGGTACCGTTTTCATTCCTATCGCATAAAGTCGGTGGGCCAACTTCAGAACATTGAAAGCTTATATCTCAGCTTTGGAAGATTAGCAAATTCTGGAAATGGAGTCACAAATTCTAGCAAATTGAGAGGAAGATTTTGGTACCATTTTTGTCCCTATCGTATAAAGTCGGTGGGCCAACTTTAGAACTTTAAAAGCTCATATCTCAGCTTTGAAGGACTAGCAAATTCTGGGAATGGACTCGCAAATTCTAGCAAATTGAGGGAGAGATTTTGGTACCATTTTCGATGGATTTGTGTAAGATGGGTGGGCTGCTTGAAGTTGGCCCACCCTTGAATAATAGGGGAAATAATGACTAGCAAATTACTCGCAAAATTTTGATATGTTTTTGGAAAGATTTTGGCAAAGTCGGTGGGCCAACTTCATGGACGTAGATCAAGGGATGAAAAAAAAATAAATCCTTTAAAGATCATATAGTGGAAAGATAATAGAAAACAGAATATATACAATCAACAAGAGAGAGAAAATAACTTTTCAAATTGTTTTAATATGTTGTTACAATGAGACTATTTATATAAATTTGTATTCTTATCTAAAAGGATATTAGCAAAATTATGAATGCATATTACACGCTTCCTTGTAATTGGAAACGTTGAAAATGGTAAAGTAATCATCATGTATAAATCTGATTGCCGACTCTATAGAACACAGGTAGACCTGATCTTGCCAACCACCAGTACAGAATGACACAAATTGGGTAACATCTTTGCCATTAAAAATAACTCTGAAATAAAAGTCCCTGCTAGGGTATGAGGTGTTAATTGTGTTGTTACGATACACCTCAAACACCAGGCGGGAGGCATAGTGTGGTGACATGGTTTGCACATTGAAGACACCAAGCGCAGCCAATAAGTATTGAGCCGTCAAGTCATGACCCGAATATAGAACTAAACGTGGTTTGCCTTCAGATACCATTTTCAACAGGTTCATGGCCAAATTCAATGTGAAACCATACGACTTAAGTAGTCCATACTTTTTCATCAATGCATGCTTAGCATACCATTCTAAATCCCAATCCAAGTAAGTGAACAGCTGTACAACATCATCAACTGTCACACAGTCATCTTGATTACAAGGCAGTAGAGCTCCATGACACACATAAGACATAATTGAATCTCTAAGTAGGTATGGATCCACTTGTACGCTATTGGACATCAAGTGCACAACATTGTGCATGCGTTTGCACATCTTTTCTACAACACGACGACTTTTTAGTCGTTTCACTGATGACTGTTTAATTTTAAGCAGCAAGTCATTGACAGTTAAACAGGCACAGTGATCAAAACAATAACTATAACTATCACTTTCTTTGAAAATGACTTTAGACAATACTTCAGGTGAAAGGATTGCATACACAAATGCTAATGCACTTTGAAATGTACGTCTGTACTTGGTGCTATATATAATTATGTCATCAGAATTAGAAATGTTAAGCAAAGGCAAGTACACGGTACGCAAGGTGTGTCCGAGCTTCAGCATTTGAGACACTCCAACTGGGGTTAGTTGGCTTATGGAACAGTTGTTTTGCGAAGGGTATAATGGAAATCCATGAAAAGGTCCTAAAAACTGTAATGATACGTTGAGAAAAACGTTCTGCAAAAATTGCATGTAGCCACTGTACTCATGATCAGGTACTGTGCCACAATCAATGTCAGCCATATTTCGAACATAATTCATTGGTCCACGATCACCATGACGGGTCAATATTATTACTCCTTGGATTGTAAGACTATTATTCAACAAACCTAAAATATATATCTAATTAATAAACTTCACGAAACAAAATAATGCTGAGTTATCAAAATACCAATATCCCCTTCATCTCCAGGTTCGATCATTTGCGGAGGATTGCATACTTTGGTCAGTTCCTTATAATTGATCTTAGTCACAGGCTTGCTATATTTATTTGCAATATTAACAGAGGTATTCATAGTGTTTCTATCGGATGCAGAGTGGTCATCAGATATCTTAAAATACAATGCTAAAAATTTGAATTGATTAGTTGTAATGTACAATATATTAGCAACAAACAGACTATAACAATGTTACTTGGGAAAAAGACACAAATCCACACAATCAAATAAACTAGATATCGATGTCGAGCAATGTTTCTGATGGCTGTAGCTTGTACATTTGCCATAACAATTACTTTGAATAAACAAAACGATTTCAATCAATAACTCTGAATGGCTGGCTCAGGCGTACTAGCAACTCTATATAGTTTTGTTCACTGCGTATCCACAACAGCTCCATTCTTGAAAAATACAATACACATAATGGACTTATGACAATTTTACATTATTAACTTACACGTTTGTTCATTTCAAGTTCATCATGTCACGGATCCGTTTTCCACGCGCATGTAAATTATAGCCAAGAACATTTCACTCCCATAACAATTAAAACAGACTGAGAGCAACTAACAAGTCAGCAGCCGTCAGCCTCAAAACAAGCAACAACGGCCAAGGAAACAAATAATTATGTCAAGCATTAGATACTCTTCACATAATATAATGGATCGTCTTTATCAAATATCAATTCATTCCATATCAACCACACTTAATATTATCAAAATCATAGACTTATATCACAGATTAGATGAATACAGATGGATCACTCGGCCCGAGAACAAAAGAATTGCAAATACGCTTTTATAATTGGTTCCCCCTCAAATCAATGTAGGTGCATATGACAATATAAATTACAGTGATGATATTATACAATATTAATGTACTTCTTTATTATTTTAAATATAATAATAATGATTATCATATGCTAGTAAAAACACAGATTAGATGAATAATCATCTAATCTGTGTCAAAAGTATGGAGAACTGACCCTATCCTCAAATCAGAGGCTGTTTCTCTCGCACATATGTTGGCTTCAATATATTTTACTAATGCGCGGTCTATATATTATAAGTCTATAGTCAGACATGATTTTCGTCCAACACGGTAGTTCAAACTGATGATAACAACCATGGTTGTGTAAGTACGTAATTTTTTATAAAATATTGTGATAAAAAAATAAACTAACACTATTGATTGCTGCAGTAGGTAGTTAAAATTGTGATTTACTTTTTTGTTCCTTCGTTATTGATATTATTTATTGCATTCGATCCGTTTGTGTTATACATTTATAAATAATTTATTGTATATTTCGCATTCGAATAACATTATTTTAATACTTTGTTTAAACATTTCAATATTCTTTGTGTCCTAAACAGCCACTCATGTACGTATCTTACATCCCATATCACACACGAATTATCGTCGAAATGTTATTGAATGGGTTCAGATAACTAACATTTAACAAATTGTTTGAAGATTTAACAGGTCAGTATGATGCACTCCAATCAACTTGTAAAAAAGAGATTAACAGATGAATTTAATGACATCGAATCAAAACACATGTGGAACATAACATTCAGAGTAAGTAAATACTATTCCCCCTTTTTTTTTATCATTTGTGTATGTCGGTCCAAGTGGTATTAAAAAAATTAACCTATTTCTTGTTAGTCTATCAGGTTTATAAATAAAAATATTTGATGGTTTTCCAGCACCTGAGCACGTTATATATAAATGTCCATGTGAAAAACATGAGTGTTCATGATCTATATGACCATTGTTTGTCCCTGAGACTTATTTAAAATCATCGCAAATATCAAATGTATTGGAAATTGTGTTTAATCTGAATTGATATGTCGGTGGATATCATTGGAATGGATGGCTATAAAACATTGTCCCCTCAGAACTTTCTATTTAATATTGTCACTCCAAAGACATTTCCCATAATCTTTTTAATAACTCATCTTGTTCCATTGTAAAGTTTTGGTGTGGTTATGTGTCGAATCAAAATAATAGGTGGACCAATTTTCAAACGTAAGTTATGTAGTGGAAATCTTGATAAATCGATTGAATTTAAGAATTCAATGTGATAATTTACAATTTAATTTTCATCTGTTACTATATCGATTGATTTAAACAAAATTAATTCACCAGGCAATGATTCTTGTATTGTAAAGTTGATTTCGTCAGTATAGACATTTTTAGCAGCCGGAATCGCTAGTTCACAGAACCATTTATGATTATTATAATTGTCACCTAAATTTGGAAAAATACTTTCAATAATGAATTTTTTTAGTGAACAATATTGCAAAAATTTTCAGACAATTTAATTAATTGTGTATTTTCATGACACTTCATTTTTCTATTAGCATTATCCAGCAATTGTTTAGAAAATACTTTAGCGGATAAATCTTTTTTCTAATATATACGCATGTTTTTCACAAGTTGCAATGTATGGACATTTCGCCACAAAACAGATGATTTTAAAGATGCATTGATTTTATCCGCATTTGTTGGACGTGGAATAATTGATAATGTTTGTCTGAAATCACCTGACAATAAAATTAGAACGCCGCCAAAAAGTCTGTCAGTAGGTTTCAAATCTTTTAGAGTTCAATTTAATGCTTCCATATTTATGGGCCATTGTACATTCATCCCAAACAATGTGATATTTTTGCATTACTTAAGCCATTCCTGAGTGTTTTTTAATATTACATACGGCATTTTTGTTGGTCTATATATTTAATGGCAGATTTAGAGCTGAATGTGCTGTTCTTCCACTATCCAACAAAGTTGCAGTGAATGTAGTGAAATTGTAGTAAACACATTTATTTATTTTTTGCCAGAAGGGTGCAATGCAACACATGTAAAACCTGATCATATATCCTCACATAAAGGTGAACTTAAACTTATCTTATAAAGAAAAAAATTAGCACCATAAATCCAGGGATACCAACATACCAAAACCATAATTTGTTAATAACTGTAGTATGGCATTATATAGCGAGTCTGAGCATCGCTGTGAACCATCATCTCGACTATACAAATATGTTGTATAAATATGACTGCAATCTATTAAGCCGATCAAAAGTTACACAAATACTAGCAGAATTCACTCAAAAGTTATATATATTATATATATATATTATATATATATATATTATATATATAGTACCTATTTATTTAATATTGAATTTTAAATTGATATATTATTGTTATTAATTGATATAGGTACTTATCATGCAATAAATAGTTTTTTGAATTATATTCATTATACCTAATTTATGGATAGCATGAAAAAAATACATTTCAATTTTGATCACTTATTGAATGAATTGAAAAATTAACTATTTTAGTAACATTCTTCTGTATGGTTGATATAATCTTAATACCATAATCAAACATTGGATTTAAAATATAAATAACAAAACTAATAATAATTTAGAAAAATATGATATTTTCTAATTATTGTTTGAAAATATTTTCTACAAAATCTATTTTTCCAATTAAATAACTTAAATTGTAATAAAATTAAATATAACTAAATTAGCTTATTAATTACTCACCTAATAAGAATTTAATTTTTAATTATAAATTATAATTAATTATTGATTTTGTGTTTTAAAAATTATTTATTATTAAATCAACATATAAAACCAATTACAAAATAATTATTTTTATAATTTATTAATAGTTTGTCGAAGCTGAAAGTTTAAAAATTAAAAAATCATCAGATGAAGCAAAGAAACCACAGAATAAGACACTAAATAGATATCAAGATGTCTCTCCTTATGATGAAACTAGAATTATCCTAAAAAGAGGAGATATATCTTATATAAATGCAAATCTTGTACAGGTAAGATTAATAGGTTAAGTTAGGTTAGATAGGCTTACATTTTCTTATATCAATTACATTATACTTAAGATTAAATGTATGTATTTATTTTACATAGATATGTAATTGTGAAAGACAATATATACTTACTCAAGGGCCCTTGGAAAATAGTACCCCACATTTTTGGCTCATGGTATGGGAACAAAATACTAAAGCAATTGTAATGTTAAACAAGGTTATTGAAAAGAAAAAAGTAAGATACTTTAAATAAATAAATTTAAAATTAAATTATCATTAATAATTTTTTTGCCAAGCTTAAATGTCATCAATATTGGCCAAAGAAAAGAAAGGATAATGATAAATTTATTTGGAATGATGTTGGACTGTCTGTTGAATTTACATCTAAAATTAATCATGGATTTTATGTGCATAGCATTCTGAAGTATAAATAAAAATTTTTTTTTACATTATAATTTAGTTTTAAAAATATATACTTTTGTTTTACAGGCTTAATGATTCAAACTCTGGAGAATCTCGTGAGGTTTACCATTTTCATTATACTGATTGGCCAGATTTTGGCGTACCTAAAACTCCCAAGCCATTTTTAAGATTTCTTAGAGATGTCAGACGTAGTGGTGGCCTTGATTCATCTCATGGGCCAAGTGTTGTTCATTGTTCTGCGGGAATAGGACGTTCAGGAACATTTTGTTTGATAGATTCGTGCCTAATAAAAGTGAAAAAATTAAACTTTGAGGATTGCATTTAGTATGTAATAAAACAAATTATTAAAAAATTTCAGATGAACACACCGGAAGGATTAAATTATGTTCACATACGTACATTATTGGTGGAAATGAGAAAATGTCGTTTGGGACTTGTTCAGGCGCCAGAACAATTACGATTTGTTTACCAATGTGTTATTGAAGCCCTTGACTCTAATTGGGAAGCAGACAATGAGGTAAATACCAAAACATGATATAAATTTTTAATTTATCATTAAAACAAATATGAGAAACTACAATCAAATAATTAAATGAATACCATTTAAATGTCATTGTAAGATATTTACTTTATTTGTTGGTGAGATAAATCAAATTATTGCTTTATTAACTCTTCTCCTCTCCTTTATCCCAGCTATTTAGGGTCGGCCACCTGTGTCTTAAACTTTCACTTGACACGATCTCACATATCTTCTACACATACACCTGCAGCCCTCATATCACATCCAACCACTTTTTCTTCGGTCTTCCTCTTCCTCTTCGGTCTTCCTCTTCCTCTTCTTCCTTCAATGTTTATTTCCATAATTATCCTTACAGCTTCGGAATTTTCTCTCCTCATATTACCAAACCATCTAAGTCTATTCTATCTCATCTACAACGCTACTTCTATACTACTCCTAACCTAACCTCATACATATTCATTCCTTATCTTATCTTATCTTGTCACTCCACTCATCTATCTAAGAATTCTCATCTCTGCTACATTCATTCTTTGCTCTATTTTTTGTCAACCGCCCGACACTGAACCATACAACATAGTTGGTCTCACTACACTCTTATAAAACATCTTTCAACCTCATTGGAATTCTGTTATCGCACAAAACTCCATACGCTTCTCAACACTTGATCCACCTACACATAATCCTATGTTTCACATCCTCGTCAAAACTGCCGTTCTTTTGTACAAAGGACCCTAAATATTTAAAAATACTCTTTCCATTTTTTTTTCACATCCTCATCATTGGTTAGCATCCTCTTATCATCACTTTTTATACCCATACCTTTTGAAAATCCTTGGATCGTTTTTCTCTAATCTTAACCAGTCTATAAATTTTTTTTCCATGCCATTTTATTCCCAGTTTATCATACAACTCATCATACCTCTTAAACTTTGCTTTGCTTACTGCCCTCTTTGCTTTCTTACGTAAACTTTTGTATTCTACCCAAACTTCTCTCCTTCTGCTCTTCTGCCAAACCTTAAATTGCTTTTTCTTACTCCATATAATTTTCTATACTTCCTCATCCCATCACCATGTTTTTTTGTTTTCTGGCATACTACTCCTACTCTCACCGATAATCTCCTTTGCGGTATTCTTTACACAAGTAGAAATCCTATTCCACACATCATTTATATTTCCCTCAACATTCCACGCCACCCTTTCCTTTACCTTCTCTAAAAATTCCTTTTCTTTGTCCCCTATTAATTTCCACCATAGAATCCTCGACTACCTTTATGTGTTCTTTTTATTTTTGTACACTCTTTTCCCACTACATCACAATTCCATTACCATCAATCTATGTTGTGTTATTACACCCTCGCCCGGGATTACTTTACAATACTTTACTCGCTTGACACTCTCTTTTTTCTATATAAAGAAATCAATCTGCGATCTATTATCCCCACTCTTTTAAATTGTATAATGCTCTTCCTAAAATGGGTTTTGACTACTGCAAGATCATATAATAATTCAAAGTCTAGAATTCTTTCTCCAGCCTCATTTCTCTTCCCGAAACCATACTTTCCATGTATTCTCTCATATCCTCTCTTCTCATTACCGTCCATTCATATTCCACCAATCACCGCATCCTCATTACCTGGTATCCTTTGCATCACCTCTTCCATCTCTCACCAAAGCACTTCCTTGTCTTTTTCTTCACATACTTGTAAAGCATATGCAGTTATTTTCACACTACATTCAAGGTTTTTCCTCAAAATTAATTTTACCACTATTACTCTATCACTTTTCCTTACTACGTCTACTACTTTACTTTTCATCTTGTCCATTATTACACTTACATCATTCCTTGTACTAGTCTTACCTAATTATATAATTCTATCACTTTTCCTTACTACGTCTACTACTTTACTTTTCATCTTGTCCATTATTACACCTACATCATTCCTTGTACTAATCTTACCTGATTATATTATTTTATACCCATCTCTTTTCCTTACTCCCCTTTTTTTTTCTTTCCATTTAGTTTCCTGCACACAACAAATATTGATTTTCCTCCTCTTCAATACTTTTACTAATTCTCTACTACCAGTCAACGTTCAAACATTCCACGTACCTATTTTTACTTTATATCTATTTTTCGCATCTACACGTAAGTTCATCCTAGAGTTCAGTGGTGATGTCTCTATACCGTTGACACTGCAAACTCTATACGTGACTGGTAAAACAACTACTGTAGAAGCTGTCCGGCTGGTATCACATGCTATATTCTTTAGGCCTCCTCCTTTCTAGCCACGTTATTCCCTTCACTTGTGCTTTATTAACTATGAATATATTAATATAATACAAAAACATTTATGTCTATGTTTTAGGATGATTTGTCTAGTCTAGATGATGCATTTATTCATAAGAGTGGATCAGACTATGAGAGTAGTGATAGTGAACTTAGTAGTGATGCGCCTCCTTTACCACCTCCTCGTATGGAATCATTAAGACAGCAAGATGAAGATGATTATGAGGATAAAGAATCTTTAGTATCAGAATCTGATAGTGATGAAAATGAATCAATTCCCCCTCCACTACCACCTAAAAGAAATATTGACTTATCTAATTCTAATGAGTATGGTCAATCATTTTTTTTTTCTCAAAAAAAAAACTTTATTTATGTTTTTTTTAAATTTATTTGTTATAGACATATGGATACAACAATTACCAAAGAAGAGCGTAATAAGAATAAAGTAGAAGAAGAAGCAGAAAAAACAAAAATTATGGCAGACAAATTATTAATTATGAAAAGAAAACAGAAAGAGCAAGAGAAATGGGAAAACATCAAAAGGTCCTGGTTTTATCCATTGAGAAATTTAGGAATTGGAGTAATAGCTCTAAGTGGTGGTGTTATAATTGTCGCATACTTGATGAATTATAAAAAATAACTGTTTTTAATTAAATAATTTAAACTCAAGTTTACAATTTACAAGGGCATTAACCAGGCATGCACAATGCTTGTTTAAATCAAAACTTCATAAAAAAGTGGTATTGTAAAGAACCAAATATTTATTGAAATAAATATATTGATATATTATTATTTGAATAATTAAGACTGAAAATATGCGTAATTGAAAAACTCAAATTTTATTTAGATTCTACCTTAATTTTAACTTATTTTATATTTCAAATTAAATAAAGTAACATGAAATGTTTACTATAAAACAAATTAAAATTATCTTTGTGAATTGTAGACGCCAAGCTTTATAAACAAATGTAAATAATTTCAAAAATTATTAATTATACTCTTTTATTTTAATTTAGTTAATAGCACATATAATTAAATAATATATTATCTATTTTCTAAATAAATGTATTAAAATTTATTATTCTGTAAATGATATTACATTGTAAATTTAATGAAATAAATTAAGATTAAACAGTTTTTTAATAAAACTGAAAATAGTAATTTCAATCACAAATTGTGGTAATGAAAAATGTACTGAAAAATTACAAGCGTAACATATAATAATTCATTTATTTTTTAACTGAAATTTGATACATTTTAAATTGTACAAAAAGAGCTTATTTTATTTTTATACCTTATTTATATAAATGTTATAGTTATCTAGTTTCTTTTTATAATAATTTTTAATAAGATTGATTAATACTACTTTAAGTTAATATTATTAAACTAATGCATTCTAATTTAAATGTAATGTGAAAATCATTTTATCATAATTAAAAATAAATACATTTAACAGAGTATGTAAAACAATTATAATTTAAAAGATTATAATAAAGTATAAATACACTTTTTTACAAACATTTTGATAAAATTCTGCTTAAATATATATATATATATATAATATATTTTTCTAAAAATGTAAACTATTGTTTTTATTATCTAGTAAAAACAACACTATGAATAAGACTTAATCAATTTAGGTTTAAGATGCATTTATTTGTATTTAGTATAATGAAATTCCTCGACAAATAGTAACATCAGCAGAATACTAAATAATAATAATAATAATAATTATTATTATTATTATTATTATTATTATTATTATTATCATCATCATCATCATCATCATTATGATTATATGATTATATCTGTTTATTTTTATTATATTATTATTATTATTATTCTACATACATGGTTTTAATCGTTTTATGGTAAATACTAAATAATGTATGCTTATGCCATAAAGACTGTTCTATTTTATTTAAATTTCAACTAATTGAAAAGTAATTACATTTTGGCAATGCTGATTTATTTATTTATTATTCTATGTGAACATTATACTATATATGTTAATTTTTTTTTGTCTTTTATTAATTCTTAATAAATACAACTTTAATATTAGAAAATATATTATTATTTTATTACTATTTTTTTTTGTCATTTCTAGGCACTGCAACAACAGAAAACAAAATAAAAATAAATGAAACGGAGTCAGTTTCTTCACCTTTCTCAAACATTGTTTTAATACATTTATAATAAGATGTTATATTTTTAAGAATAATAAAAAGATAAATAATTTTTTTTCACCATGAAAATAAGTGTTTAATATAGTTTATTATAATTTACATAGTAAAATGTTAAAGAAATATAAATAATAAAAGATTTTAAACATATAAATATCTCAACGTCTACATTCTTTACTAATTATAAACAAATTCACAGGACTATTACTTGATCACTTATTTCACTTGTTATCATTTTTCATCACTATTATAGTGAAATAGTCACTTTCTTATTATTATTTTTTTTTGTAAATGTGATATCAATTGATTAAAATCTGGATATTATGTACTTTGTAATTACAATGATTTATATATTTTTGTAATCATTAATAAAATTAAAATTTATTAGTATATTTATTATCAATTCCACACTGAAACAGTTAAATTAAAAACTAGATTTGCAAAAAGTATATTAAAAAATAATAATTAATGGTTATGTATGTTTGCTTTATATATTTCTGAAAATTTAAAACTTCATTTTTAATATTAACTGGTTTTTAAAATTTAATTATTTATATAATTAGAATATAATTAGATATGATTGAAGTAAATATTTATTCTGTAAGCGTAAGTCTTTAGTAAAAAATTTATGACAAAATCTAAAAGAAAAAATTGTATTGAAGTTAGTATTCTTATTACTACAAATAGTTTAAATAGTAAATTTCAAATCTTTTTAAAATTTTAGTCACCTCTTGAAAATAAAAATCACATTTTTTTGGTAATGAAAGTCATTTATCTCCCATATTAATTGGTCAATGAAGTAGCAGTCCTGTTAAAGACATTGTTGCCTTATCACCATTAATCAAATTTATCAATAATAAAATCTAATCCAATGACTTAACAATTTTATGTACATCAGATAAAAATTATATCTGTTTTAAGTCTATTGTTATTTTAAAAATATATATAATCAATTACAACCAAATGAATAATTAAAGGAAAATAATGTTTTAGTGTAATGAAAATAATATGTAATATATAATAATATATTAGTCTATATTTATAAATATATACAAATTTATTTATATATTGTTTTTTTGAAAATAATAAAAACACTAATTTTTAAATCAAACTTAAAAGAGTATTTCTGAGTACAAACTAAAGACACATTTATTGCTTGTATTCTCACTTAAATTTTGTACACAATTGATACAAATGTCAACATATAATAATAACAAAAATACTATTAAGTTTTCATTTGTTTTCCTATTTAGGTCAAGACTACTCTCAAAGAATAAAAAAGTCCAACTGTACATCTCTCTAATAAGATTGATAGTAATGTATGAGTCATAATATTAGACTTGAAGGAAATCTGAGGAGCTAGGGTTGAGGGTTTTGGAAAGGAAGATACAAAGGATATACGGACAAATGGGGGAATGGTGAAAGAGATAAATAAACTAAGAGACCTCTATAATAGATTGGATATAGCAAATGAGATTAAAAGAAAAAGGCTGGAATGAGCCGGTTATGTGTGGAGGAAACCAGAAACTTTGGTGAAGACAGTTGTACAAGACAATCCAAAAGGAAAAATACCTCTAAGAAGACCACTACTGCATTAGGAGTACTGTGTCAAGAAAATTATTGTAGATTTTTAATTGGATATTGATTGGCATACACTAGTGGAAAATCGAAATGGATGGAAACAGTTATGTTTGGATGTTTGGTCTAAAAAGCCATAAACAATAAAAAAACAAAAACAAAATTTTCCTAAGTAATTGATTATGTTCGTGCTCCCAACAATTGATCGACTTGTCTTTAATCAGTAGACTAACTTGAGAAACTTTTGAAGATTCTTCAAAATACCGTTGTTATATCATGTGCAGCAAGTGGCATTGTTTGTTATATCTGAAATTTTGAATTGGATTTTAACGAAACAACCTAGTACTAGACCACTGAAGTATTAGATAAACTACAATTTTATATATATATATACACAGATTGAATTAATAAATTACTAATACTATTAAATAAAGATAGTCAAAATGAAAATAATTAACTCTAATAGGTTAGGTTAAATTAAAAATATGACCTACAATTAAAAGTTAATAATAACACAAAAAATAATAATTATGTTCAAAATGGAAATAAAAATGATTATACGCACGCACTTACACACACACACAAACACACACAAGGTAACGCTTTTCGTGGACACTTTTTCGTGACTGTTTTTTATTTTAATGTGCCAAAGTAAAGACATAAAATGTCAAAATTAACGTCATTCAGTTAAAAAAAGATCAAATGTTGTCAACACAGCCATATTAAATTACTAATTAATAATGAATATAAAATTAAAAATTGAATCAAATGCATTTGGAACATTTGGAATTTATAAAAATAAATCTGTCTTCAGCTTGTTAAAATGAATTGGATAATCGTAATAACTAACTGTAAAAAGTTAAATTGATACAAAATAAATTTAAACTAGTCACAAGTTAATTATTAGTTAATATAAAAATTAATTAATTAGTTAAATTAAATATTTTTTTATTTAACCTTTGCTTTTTAATCAATTTAATGTATTGTAAATAATCATTTTTTTATTATAAGATTTTTAAATGTATAGTAGCAGGGACTGGAACCGAACCCAAAAGAACCGGTTACTGAGAGTATTTCAAGAACCAGAACTGATATCGGAACCTATATTTTATATTCCATAGAATCTGTACCGGAACCATAATCGTATAAAATTATAAATTAAAATTTTCGACTCATTTGGGTTCCTAGCGGTTCTCAAGTTTGAAATTACATAGATTTTGTGAATATTAATTTCTATCTGTTAATTCAACTCGATATTTTGAAACTGTTTTAAAATTCTCATATTTCATTTCGTGGATGTCATAAATTATAATAATAATAAAATCAGAATGCATATTTCATCAAAAAACCTCATTACCCTTAAATGATTGTAGCAATCCTTTAAATAAAATGTTTGGTATACACATTATTATTTTAAAGTATTCAGTCTTCCGACTGGTATTCTTATATATCTTCCTACAAATCTTCTCCATTCCACCCTGTCTTCTATTTTCCATTTAATATCTATATATTTTAGACCCAGTTCTCCACATGTTTGTGATATGTAGTTTGTACTAGGTCGTCCTCTTCCTTTTTTTCCTGGTATAATTCTTTCAAGGACTAATTGTATAGGACTATCATGTCTGAAAGTATGTCCTAGCCATTTTAATCTTCTCATTTTTATGGTATCTATCATTTTTCTTTGTTCATTTACTTGTCGCAGTACTTGATCATTTGTTACTCTATCTACCCAGTTTATCTTTTGCATACATCTATAGCACCACATCTGGTATAGACATAAAAAAAAAGTTAAAATAACATATTATTATAAAACTTATACATTTCTCGCTAATCTCAGAATCTAAAATATTGAAAATCAATTACAAAATACAATGTTGATAAAATAGACGATAAAAAGAATATTAGAAATATATTCTCACAAGTGATTGTGTAAAAGCTTTATAAATTATCATTTTTTAATCCTAATTTCTATAATTTTAAGAACCGGTTAGTATCGATATTAATCGGAACCAGAACCGAAATTAACAATATTCACGAATCCATCCGAAACCGGATATAAATATATATATATAAATATCCTATTACTTAATATATTTAGTAAAAAACAAATGTTACAGTGTGAAGACCTAGTGTAAATTACTTTAAGCTTTCATTTATTAACAAATTTTAAGTTACCATTAGATACAAATGATTTACTAAATTTTTGAATTATTTTTCTTGCAGTTTCTTTATCAAAATTTTTTTATATGACTCACTTAAAAATACTAGTGCATATATTTTAGAAAATTAATATTTATTCTTTTTTTTATTTTAATGTGGTATTATTGTTTGAATTTATGTATATTTAGTAATTTTTGCTTTACATATTCACATCATATTTAGTACTTTTTTAGTGAATATAATCCCGCTTTTTAATAATAATTATTGTATAAGTCTATATATTATGTAGTTATTTGGTAAAATATGTTTATTAGTACATAAGTACTTAATAAATAAGTAAATGTACTTAATAATGTAATTAAAGTCGCTTAAATTACACGAGTATTGAAAAATATATTGGCTTTCTATGTATTTTTATTTATGATAATAAACTATACTATTATTAAATGCATACATTTTAATTACATTTTAGTTACATTTATTTATTGTAAAAAATTTACCCAGAGTAAAATATTTTGGACACTTGGGTCTTACTCATTATGAGCATTATGTATAATAGTATAATATAACTAAATCTAATAAAATACATACAATATAACCATTTTTTTTTGTTAGAAAAAGGAGAATTATAATCGCTTTTGTATATATGTTATTACGATAAATAAAAATAGCAGCTCGATGAACTATGAGCTTGATTAAAATGCATCTTACCCAAAACATTGAGCATGCATCTATGATCATTATGAATAAACATAATTGTACGGAATACATTTTGACAATCATTGAATGCTGACATATTTTAAATTTTGGTAATGGATATTAATGATACTATTATGTTACTCATTAATATTTACTTCACATATATTATTTGTTTCTTAACTATGAATTATAAAAATTTGACATATGATAAATAATTAAAATAGATTTTTATAAAAGTATTTTTATGTAAGTAAAACAAAATATACTATTTTAAACATGATATTAGTTGTGGTCAATGGTTCACGGTCAAAATTACATAGTCAAATTTAAATAAAAATGTCATGTCCATGTAGTATATAAAGAAAACAAAAACACATATTCAATTCAATAAACATAACAGGAGTCCTGCATTGATTTATTAGTTATAACATTATTTTTACTATTTTAAATATAAACATGAAAAAAAATGTACAATATTAATGTATTCATTATATACTCGAAATTCGTCATATTGTAACTGGTTATAGCTTAAGCAAAAATATAAAAAAAAAAAAACTATAAGATTTATTAATATCTCCGGCCATCAATAATTTCTAGTATAGCAACAAAAGCATTAAATACTATACTTACTTCCTAATAAATAAATGTAGTAATATTGGGAAAAAAGATTTAAAGTGAAAATTGTAAATTATAAATAGATAGGGGTGGGCTATCGTTGACATAAGTTTGACTGATAAATAATTAACATACAATCTATTTAACTGTGAAATAATTTCTAAAAAATATAAAAATGTAATAAAAAAAATCACTAATCTCTAGTCTTTGTGTAGTTAAAATCAATGTATGTTATTTTTAATAATGGTTTTTATTATAGATTTTACAAATGGGTAATTAAATAAGTTTATGATTATTTTTAAATTTTACATTACTTACTCAATTAACAGTATTGTATTTTTATTTATTTGTTACAGTCAATTAAACCAAAAATTGCCCAACTCTATTAACAAAATAATAATAATCAAAATACAACATGAATAAATATAAATGGGTATAAGGTAGTAATAATATAAAATATACAATAGCATAAAAGCGTGTGAAATAATTAAACGTGTATATGTGAGTGTGTGTATGTATGTGTATAAAGCAGTAAGTTAATTAAAAATAAATAATAATGTTTTTTGTTAACTTGAGAAGCGTAGGAAGACGAATAGGATCATAAGTATCGAAAAGATAATGATACTAATAAGTTAATTAAATTTCCATCTCGTTTTCTTACATATTCCTGTTACAAATCAAAATAAATAAATATACATACAAGAGACATATAACATTTACAAAATTTAAATTAATTTTTGTTTTGCATTCTCATATATATTTACAAAAGTAATTATATTGTTGTTAATTGGAATTAATTAATGTGCTCCGATTTGTTTTTTGATTTATAATATATTTTTTTCAGTAAATAGAAAATATTAATTTATAACTTTTATGTTACATAAATATATATATAAATATACACACATATTTATGTTTAATTTAATATTTAACATAAAGCTATATTAAATCATTAACTAAATAAAACTGAAAATATCCTTTAAAAATTAAATACTATTTTTTTACTTATCTATATAGAAACACTTACATGACATCATTTATTTTAACTCCAGTTAGAGTAGTTACCATTTCAGGAACTTTATTGACAATTTGAATAATTTCATTTGTTAATCTTACAGCTCCTACGTCTCCTTCACCACTGGCCACCATTATCACCTTCTTGGTATTGTCAAAAGGAGCTGCAACTTCAGCAGCAAGCTAGTAACAATAATGTTTAGAAAACAAATCATTTATAAGAATAATTACAAAATTATTAAAATTGCAGTTTGAATAAATTTACCTTCGGCAATGCTTCAAGAACCATATCAATAATAGCTGCTTTTTTGTATTCCTTCCATGCTTCTGCTTTTTTCATTGCTTGTTGTGCATCAGCTTTAGCTTTTGCTTGGATAGCAAATGCTTCTGCTTCTCCTTTGAGTCTAAGTGATTCGGCTTCGGCTTCAGCTTCCAATATAATTCGAGTTCTATTTGCTTGAGCCAATTTTTCCAATCTATTTATTAAATGTATTAATAATATTACTTAATGATGGAAATACACAACTATATCATACCAAAAATTTTTATGTACATATATTACAATTAAAAAATGTAATATATGTTTTTAATATATAATGATTAAGGAGTTAATTAACAACCGTCTGTTGTTTTCGTTTATGTAACGAACAATATAGGTAGCAAAATCATGTTATTACATAAATCTTAAACTGTAACAATTGGTTGGAGTTTAGAGTTTAAACACGTATTACTAATTTAAAGAAAATTTTTAATTTTTATTTGAAGAAAAGAATATTTTTGACACAACGTAATATTTATTTTGTAAAATATGGTCTGTTAAAAAAGTTGCAACATATTAAATTTTTCTTTTTTGTATGGCTAACCTTTTTTTTTTTTTTTTATAAAAAGCAAACAATATGGTCTCAACCCTAACCCTATGTTACTTTCTTCAAACTTGGTAAATTTAAAGAAGTTAAGGTGAAATTGAGACTATTGATTAAAATAATTTTCAATATTGATACTACATACATTATATTTAATTGATTTTTTTTAGAACTAATCAAAGTTTAAAAGACTTTAATTTACTTCCTTAGCTAATTTCTAAATTTTTAAAACGGATTGAAGTGCAAAGGTCTTCATCAGTAGGTTGCGATATACACTAGATAAGTTTAAAAAAAATTGGTCGGTTTTTATATTCATCAGCCTGATAACATGAGTTGCAAAAATAAAAATAAAAACCATTAAAATGAGTTGTGATTCAAAACAGTTTAAAAATCATTGTTATAGAGTATACAAGTTTTTTTTTAGAGTTGGTAAATGTGACGTTGTTATACTTATTTTTTAAAAGTAACCTTAGATTAACATTTTTTTAAGCTAACATTTCTGTTACCATTATAATTAAAATCTTAAATAATATATTACCGAAACTTTTCAGCTTCTGCTGGTCTTCTTACTGTTGCTTCTAACTCACGTTCTCTTCTCTGAATTTCTTGTTCTTGGACAGCGATTTGTTGGGTTCTTTCTACAACATCAATTTGCATTTGTTCCTCTTTTATACGCTGCTTTGTTTTTGCAGCTTGAAGTTCAAATGCTAGTTCTGCTTCAGCATTCTACAATATTTAAATATTAGAAAATTAAATACTTATCGTTATACTCTATAGATAACCTATATTAACAAATTATTTAGTTCAAATATATATATATATATATATATATAAGAGAGAAACCTGACTGACTGATCTATCAATACACAGCTCAAACCACTAGACGGATCGAGCTGAAGTTTGGCAGACATATAGCTATTATGACTTATGGATACACTAAAAAAGGATTTTTCAAAATCAAACTCCCAAGAGTTCAAAAACAATAAAAGGAGTAAAAGTATAAAATAATTGCCTAGCCACTGATGCTATGAGTATTAAATTTTGTCAGTAGTTTTATTTTATGATGTAGAGGTACCTAACCTAACCTAGCCCATTAAAAAAGGATTTTTCAAAAATCAATCTCTAATTGGGTCTAAAGGGTAGAAGGGGTAAAAATGGTTGATACAAGATATGTAAAATACTAAAACTAGGGCAAACAAAGTTGCATGGGATTGCTAGATTGTTTTCAAAAAGTTTCTAAAGATAAAAAAATATTTAAAACAGATCATTCTAACCTGGGCAACATTACTAATGGATTTTATTAATTATTTAATTTCTCTCTTTTTGTCCTTTGTCTGCATATCCCAAGCTATTTGGGGTTAACCACCTGTGTCCGAAATCTCCACTTGATCATATCATCCCATATCATATACGCACACACCAGCAGTTCTCATATCATACCAAATCACATCCAACCACTTATTCTTCCTTTAACGTTCATTTCCATAACCTTACTTACAGCTTCTGAATATTCTCTCCTCATAACATGACTACTCAACTCTCATATTATCCACAATCAATGATACTCTTATGCTTCCTCATACATATTTATTCCTTATTTTATCTTATCTTGTCACTCCACTCATCTATCTAAGCATTCTCATCTCTGCTACACTCTTATAAAACATCTTTCAACCTCATTGGAATTCTGTTATCGCACAAAACTCCATACGCTTCTCAACACTTGATCCACCTACACATAATCCTATGTTTCACATCCTCGTCAAAACTGCCGTTCTTTTGTACAAAGGACCCTAAATATTTAAAACACACTTATTGTCATTACACTCCTCGTTTCATCGACTTGTTTTCTTTCATAAAACTTATATTCTATATACTCTGTCTTACTTCTAGTAACCTTCTAATCCCTTTCCTTCAAGAACTAATCTCCACACATCAAGCTTTTGGTTAACTTCTTCCCTATTTTCTCCTATCAAAACTATATCATCAGCAAACATCATGCATCTTGGTACCTCTTGGTATCTTGTATCTACCCTTGTATCTTTTCTGTAACTTCGTCCATGACTACAGAAAATAAATAAAGGCTTAAAGCAGATCCTTGGTGTACCCCTATTCTTATCCTAAAATCCTCTGTTTCTTTACATATGCTTTTGACACTATTACATGATTCTTCATACATATTCTCTATTGATATACATTTTTGGGACTCCTTTTCTTATTAACGCCCACTTTAAAACTTCTCTCAGCACTCTGTCATACGCTTTCTCTAAATCTATAAACACCATGCAAAGCTTTTTCTTTTTCTCCCTATATTTCTCTACCAGCTGTCTCACACAAAATAATGGTTCCATCATTGACTTTCCAGGTATAAAACCAAACTGATTTTTAGTTACTAATGTCTCACTTCTTATTCTCTTATCTATAATCTTTTCTCAAATCTTCATACTATGACTCATAATCTTTATGCTTTGATAATTTCGACATTCTTGTATGTTTCCTTCTCTTTTAAATGTACCACAAAACTCTTTCTCTACTCTTTTGGCATTTTCCTCACTATTAGTACTTTATTAAAGAGATCTATCAACCACCTTATGCTTACATCCTCTAATATTTTCCACACTTCCAGTGGCACTTTATCTGGTCTTGCTGCTTTTTTCTTTTTCATCGCTCTCACGACCTCCCATACCTCCATCTAACTAATTAAATCTATTAGATCTTTGTTCAACGAAATATCCTCTACAGCCTCCTTGGATACTCTTCTTCATTCAGTAATTTCTCAAAATACTCTTTCCATTTTTTTTCACATCCTCATCATTGGTTAGCATCCTCTTATCATCACTTTTTATACCCATACCTTTTGAAAATCCTTGGATCGTTTTTCTCTAATCTTAACCAGTCTATAAATTTTTTTTCCATGCCATTTTATTCCCAGTTTATCATACAACTCATCATACCTCTTAAACTTTGCTTTGCTTACTGCCCTCTTTGCTTTCTTACGTAAACTTTTGTATTCTACCCAAACTTCTCTCCTTCTGCTCTTCTGCCAAACCTTAAATTGCTTTTTCTTACTCCATATAATTTTCTGTACTTCCTCATCCCATCACCACGTTTCTTTGTTTTCCGACATACTACTCCTACTCTCACCGATAATCTCCTTTGCGGTATTCTTTACACAAGTAGAAATCCTATTCCACACATCATTTATATTTCCCTCAACATTCCACGCCACCCTTTCCTTTACCTTCTCTAAAAATTCCTTTTCTTTGTCCCCTATTAATTTCCACCATAGAATCCTCGACTACCTTTATGTGTTCTTTTTATTTTTGTACACTCTTTTCCCACTACATCACAATTCCATTACCATCAATCTATGTTGTGTTATTACACCCTCGCCCGGGATTACTTTACAATACTTTACTCGCTTGACACTCTCTCTCTTTCTCTTCCATATAAGGTAATCAATTTGTGATTTATTATTCCCACTCTTATAAGGTATATAATTTAGTTATACATACTCTTATAGTTATTTTATTTAAAAATAATAATAACAAAAGGTAAAATGATAATTTAATGCATGAATTTACAGCTGTCATATTATTATAGAAAAAAGATTTCAATGACCTGTGTTGTTAAACATATTAATAATTTTTTGTTTTCATAATTAATTAAAGTATCATTACTTATTTAACCATTTAAGGATTTACGAAAGTTATGAAATAAATATAAAATAAAAAGTCGTAATTAGATATTATACCTTTGTTTGAATTTCAACATCATATGCTGCCTTTTTAAGTTCAAAATCTCTTTGAGCTTTGGCAATTTCTGTATCATTGATTAACCTAAATAACAACATAATTAGATAAGTGTTTTGTAATTCAATTTACATAATAATTAATCTAAAGTTAATACTAATTTTGTTACTTTGCTGCCATTCTTTCTTCTTCTGCCATTGCTTCTTTAATTGTTGTTTCTTTTCTTGCTTCTGCTTCACCTATGCGAGCATCTCGTTTTACCTCTGCTGTTCTAGCTAATCCAAGAGCTTTAAGGTAGCCCTAAATTGTTTATTTAATCATTAGTTATCATATTAAATTAAATTAAACTATTGTATACTCTGTTCAAAATAAGAAACTAAGTGGGCGGCCGTCTAGTACGCAAGGATGTAACTTCAATACGAGCACGGACCTCGAACACCACCGTTGACAAGAGCGACACACTAGTCTATCGTAGACAAGTGAAGTGAATAAATAATTTAAAATGCATTTTATATTTTTTGATTATATGTGCGATGCGTTGTGTCAAATTTTTCCGTATGTCAGCGCGCTATACAAACCTGTAGTTTCTTTTATGTTTGATTTTCATTTCCTATTTTGTACTATGGAACTTTTTTTACAAATTTTTTTTGGGGGGTTACCCGATGTAATACATGTGTAATATAAAAAAAAACAATTTTTAGTTTTTTAATTATTTACAAAATAATTTATTATAATAAACAATAAAAAAAAATTAATCAGAAGAATCACAAGAAGTAGTCTCTCCCGTAATTGTGAACACACATGGTTCCATTGCATCAATTATTTCATTCATGATGTAGTCAACTTGCCAAATTTTGTTCTATTCATCAGTAACAAGTTTTATAAAATTTTACCAATTTTCTGACATTATTGCTGTATTTAGAATTTAGCGAACGTCATTGATCTTCAATGTGTTCTTCCGTTAATGGCCTTTTATCATCGCCCATACTAATTCAATCGGATTGAATTCGCAGTTATAAGGTGGTAATCAGAGTATCGGTGTCTTCAACATTTATTTGTCGAAAGTGATACCTTTTGAATTTCGCCACTCCAATATTTAAGTTTTTTTCAAACACGCAGTTGGTTATTTTTCAGCTATAACAGAATGGTATGGTGTGTTATCCATAACAATAGAATTTGGATTAAATCGTGGAAGGATAGATTCAAACCATTCTTTGAAATTATCCCATTCATTTTTTCGTGGTAGTCGGCGCTATTTTTTTTGGACTGGAAACATAATAGCCCACCTGACAAAAATCCTTTGTCCAAACCAATGTGTAGTACAATTATTCGTTTCCCTTTACCAGTTGGGTTTGTCGGACAGGTTGTAAGACCTTTGATAAACGCATCGTGTTTAGAAATTATTGTTTTATGTCATCTATATGTAATCAGCACAATTACTGGCATTCAACCACGTCTCATCCAAATAATATATTGAGTGAAATTCCTCACGATATTCTCGGATATCGTAAAAGTAGTTGTGGCGCCAAATAATCAGGTCTTTCCTCTCAGAATACGAAATCGAATTTTTTTAATAATGTACAAACTAGTATGTTTGAAGTTATTAAGCGATAGGTCTCCGTTTACTTCAAATAATATTTTATCGATGGTCGGTAGTTCATGCCGCAGCCAAATAGAATGCATCTTTTGCCATAATCTACTACGATCTAAACTATGACAATTTCATCAAAGAGAGATGTCTTAGCACGCCTCTTGTTTGGAGAAGTAACAATGTTCGTATTTTTGTATTCAGCGATAGTTTTGCTGGTTGTCTCATGACCTATATCCATGGCTTGTGATAAATTGGTAACCATATCATTATATTTTATATTCAGAGATTTTGATATAATATAAATAAACAATGGTCTTTTGATGGCTGGTTATATACTGCAAAAACAAAAGTTGAATGTATAATTAAATAATAAAAACAAAATTAAATAAATAAAAAATAAACTTAAAATAAAATTCAATATTTAGCCTACTAATTGGTATTATATTAATGTAGGATAAATCTAACAAAAAGAAAAAGGCATACGCCGAATCGTGCATTACAAAAACAAAGTATATAACTATTATGGTATCACCGATACCAAAACATAAGCATTTCCACTAATATTTCAAATAGTTGTATTTAAATGTACATACTTTTCCTTATGGATTTTTTTCTTTTTGGAAAAATAGTAGACACTTCATCTGGTTCAGAAATATTACACAATTCACTAGATCCACTCATGATAAAAAAATTAACTGTAGAAATTATAAACCCTCGGAAAATGTTGCCATATGAATACAAATTCTACAATGAACGTTATTATTGAAAATTCAATGTAAAGGCACACATCTGCAAACACATGCATTGCCAATGGTCGTATGTCCAGCAGACGAATATATAGTTGATTCAATGGGGAGAATGATGGGCGTTGCCTGACCGCTGCTGTTAAAAACTGGTCGCCGCTGACTATGTTTCTTATTATGAACAGAGTGTAAAATGTGAATATTTATCAATGTCTATCATTTATTAGTTAGGCTTAGCCGGTTTACAAAGACATGTGTCATATGTATCCATGTCAACTAGGTCTTAAATTTAAAACCAATAAAAAGTTGCTTAAAGTGGTAAATAATGTATGTTTTTTATCATTATTATAAAAAATATAAATTATATATTATGTTTGTTAATTATTTAAACAAATTGAATTACCAAAAATTAATATATATTTTATTGTTTTATACTAATTAATCTTTAAAATAAATAATAAATAATTAAAACATAAATCAAGTTTAATTTTTTTACCATTCTGTAACGTAATATATAAATAGTGTATATTCAGAATAAAAATTTGTTTCTGTCTATAAGTATATTTAATAAATGCTAAAGAAGATAAAAATGTAAATTCTCTACAGTACTAATACTTTAAAAAAATTAAATACTAAACATATTTTACCTCTTCATCTCTTATATCTTTTATTGTGTATGACACAACAGTTATACCCATGTTAACCAAATCTGAAGAAGCTACTTCAAATACTTGTTTACTAAATTTTTTTCGATCTTTATAAATTTCCTAAAATAAAAAAAAAAGTTATATATTATAATTTAGATATAAGTAATAAAAATTTATTATTACATTTTATTGAAAAATTTTGATTGTTGTACAGATCTATTTCAGATAAAACTATTACATCCATATATTATATTATGTATACTATACATGCCTGTATTAATAATAGTTTCATTTAAATTTAATTATTTGGGCCGCAAAATAGGACATAATCAAATAGTGCAGAAACAAAATAAATCTCTATTTCAAAGCAAACAAAAATACTATAGAGGTAATTTATATTGCGGAGATCAAGATCGTTAATCTTCGGGTAGTGATGATGAAAATAAAAATGAAAATAGAAACTATTAATTAATAAACAGTTAACCATCAATATTTTGTTGTACTAATTACTCAAGCCAATATTCTATAATGCATACTCAACTATACAAGGACTGTGACCTCAATTTTTTATTTATAACAATGTTGTCATTGTTATAAAATAAAAACCTAATGTGCATCAAGATTACTAGGTAATCTCTCAAGATAACAATAATCAAATAAGCTTTCAATAACAACTCATTCAGAAATAGTGGAGATTATAAACCATATTTACCATTTGTACGGTTTTGGAAAGATGTATTAAATCAACATATACACTTTAGGAAAATGTAGCAGATAGCATATTGAACTGTCAGAGCATAGGTAGAGCATACCGAACAACAATCAATAATTTTAAACATAAACAAACCTCTACAGTCATAGAACCCATAATAGCTCGTTGATGACCTTCAAGAGTATGTAATGCAATCTCTTGTATCTCTTGCTTAGGTTTGCCCAAAAATTGCTCACAAGCTGTTAATAGCATTTCCTCATTTTGTCCTTGTATCTTAACCTAAAACATATTAAAAAAATAAAATACACAAACTTAATATTATAAATAATTATAAATTATAAATAATAATTGGTTGTACATTATATGAATTAAATTATAGTAAAACTCTCTTCATACGTGTTTTGAAGAAGATAAAAAATTGGGTTTAAAACAAAATCGTGTATTAAATAAAGCTATAACCATTTTTTAAGTTAAAAGGTTAGAACAAAATCATGTATTATGCATTTATGCGATTACACATTTTAAACATACGTATATTAACAGAATTTTACTGTATTATTATAATATTCGTTATAAAATACTATACTTGAGCTATTCCAGTAACAGATAACGGTACACCTTGAATAGTATATACTTTGGGGCTATCAACTTGTATTGTCATAGTGTTCAAACTAATTCTAAAAATATTTTATACTTATTAATATTAATTTTATTAGCTCATAATATGTGCATTAGCTATTAAATGAATTTTAAAAATGATTTATAGGAGGTAAGTTACATACTTATATGTATTGTATATTTACCTCTGACAATATTGTAAAACAGGCCAAACAAATGCTCTTCCACCCGGTACTAAATTTGGTTTACTGTAACAAAATCCTAGAAAAAAATTAACATATATAAAGTATAAAGTAGATACCTAGTTACGATCAAATTGTCAATAATAATGATAACATAAAGTTTAGGTTCTAAAAAATGAATCTTATATTTGATACAAACTCTGTTATTGAATTAATTTAATAAATATTAACATAATACATAAATATTTATATATCTTAAACAATTTTTAAAATCAATCAAGTTATAAAATATTTAGACAATTAGTTAAGTGTCTCCAAATAATTGTATTTAGACAGAGACTGGTGGTTTAGATAAGCAATTGACAACATTTTATTTTTATTTGATCTAGTTAAATTGCATATAGCTCGACACATTTTATTTTGGAAAAAAAAATTGTGTAATTTACAACCCGTACAAATTTTAAGTTGCCCGTTACTGTTTTAATGCAATACAGTTAATATTCATTATGTAAATAAAACTTACACAAGAATTATAAATGATACAATGTTTTTACCTAATATTTGAAAATCGTTTAATTTACCTGATATAACCAAAGCCTCGTTAGGCCCACAAGTGACGAAACCCCAAGTCATCTCGACAAATATTTACACCCAAATTCAATTGATATTAAAAATATGACAAATTAAGCAAATAATAATAAAGTCATATTAAATTATGATCCTAGTCAAAATAGTAAATAAAATCAATTATAATGCGAGAAATGTTAACAATAAACTATTTAAAATCGTAATATGATTGTTGACAATAATATTTATTATTACTGTTGATCGATTTTTATAAAAAATGTATTGGTGAACACTAAGACGAAAAATGAATTCGACATAAACACACACTATCTTAATTATCATCAGTAAACAAAGTGCGTAATAATTAGTGTTGGGAATAATAGCAAAATGAATAGATACAAGGGCAACTGCATAGAGTTATAATACGTAGACCGTATATTAGCATTACATATTAAAGACAACATATGTGCGAGAGAGACAACCTCTGAATTGACTTTTTCAAAGATATTTTAAAAAATTTTATAATACTCCTTGACAATAATTATGATAATAAATAAATTAATACTGATAAGGAGGACTGTTGTAAGTATTATTGTCGTTCTGTTATGTTTAACGTGTGTGAAGTTAGCAAGAGGTCCAGCAAGTAAAACGTATATTGAGTTGCCTACCATCAGCCCCTAACTCTAAATGTACACTGATAAGGCTATTGTGCAGATTTATAAGAAAACGATAGATAGCACTGTATACATAAGATGAAAATTAATGCCAGAGAACATACTACAGAGAGAAACAATTTTATTCAAATATTTATCAGATTATTAATCATGTTATGGTTTTCGTTAAGTAACTGAAATAGTAAGTATTCACTATTCGTGAACATTAGAACTCATAATTCTAAATAATTGGTAGTAATTAAATTATTATGTTCCTCTAATTATTAAAGTTGTTTGTTTTTGTGTGCTCAAATCCTAAACATCACATCAATCAGTCTACAAGGAAAAAATGTATTTTTTGTCATTTTTTTCTCAAATTTATATAACTGATCCTATGGATATATAGGATAAAACTAATACAAATGTACCTGTATTATATTACATTATAATACATGTAATTCGCTATAATCATTTCATTTATACACCTAGGTATATATTATTCTGTGTTCGATCTATTTTTATTATGAAGTGTTATTAACAATAATAAAATTGTTTATAGTTCAAAAATCATTTCAATAGGAAATATAATTAAGTTAAAAATAATGTTCTTTTTTTAGTATTAAAATTATTTAATGTTTGATTTTTAAAAAAATCTTTTTAATGTTATTAATGATATTTAAAAAAATTAATATATGTATAAATGTACATATACAAAAATCATCATTTTACATGCAGAAAGCAGATTTTAATTTTTTTAAATAAAATATATATATGTGTGTGTATATTTAAATATACAAAAAAGCCAATGAGTATTAAATAAAAATATAAAAAAATTGTATTAGTTTTATACAACTACAAAACTCCAATTCAATAAAACAACAATTAATAGTGTGAATCCGTTTTAAACTATATCCAATACCGTAATTAGAATCAAACTAGATTTAACTTGATAGAAAACTGCAATAAAAATTATAAAAATAAATTAAATATAATAAAACAAAATAAATTAATTGTGGAACAAAATAATATTATTAATACTATAAAAAATAAACTAAAACAAAATAAATCTGAAATCATTCCTGTAGATAAATCAAAACGCTATTGTCATTGCATGTACTAATAATATTCAAAACAAAACTATAGATTTTATAAATAAAAATAATATTGAAATTTTAACATCTGAACTTACTACAAGTTATTTAAAACAAATTAATAATTTAATTAATAATACAACTAAGATTAGACCTAAAAACCAGAAAAGATTTTTATTAAATAATAGAACCGTTACAGCTCCATTATTACCCATTTATAAAATTACATAAAGATAATCAACCAATCAGACCGTTAATTAATTTCAGAACTGCTCCTTCACATAATCTAGCTAAATTTTTAGATCAACTAATAAAACAAAAATTAAAATTTAATAATGAAACATCAATACAAAATTCTTACGACTTTATTAAAAAAATAAATAATATTAATATTATACCTGGTTGTAGAATGATTTCCCTTGATGTAAAAAATGTATATACATCTATTCCTAAATTCGATGCATTAAACATTTTCAAAAATAAGCTTATTCTTAATAGTGATTTTAATCCAAATGAAATTCGTGAAATTATACAATCAGTTGACGTTATTATTAACCAAAATTATTTCCAATACAACAATAAATTATATACGTAAAAAGGTCTAGTAATGGGTGGTCCTGTAAGTGCACTTTTATCGGAATTGTACTTAATAAATTATGAAACAAATAATATACTTTCCAATAAATTATATATAGTCCATTTATTAAAGCTTATTTCAGATATGTAAATGATACATTCATTTTATTCAGAAGTACTAATAGACAAACAGAAAATATGGTTAATCTTCTTCTTCGGTTTTATAGGCCATTGAGGCCCATTACCACAACACAAACTTGCTTCCATCTATCTCTATCCTGCGCTAAAGTTTCTCCATCTCGTATTCCGATCTCTGCTAAATTCTTCTCCACTTTGTCAATCCACCTTTGTTTTGGTCTGCCGAGTGGTCTTTTCGCATGAGATTTCCATTTTACTACCGCTTTCATTAAACTATTTGACCTCCATACATGACTGGCCCATGCCATTCTTCTATATTTTAATACTGCGACTATGTCTGGTTCTTTATATAACTGTTGTATTTCTATATTATTTCTATTATTCAATTTACTCTAGAAACAGAATTAAATAGTGAAATTAATTTTTTAGACCTTAGGGTTAACTTAATTATAAATTTGAATTTAATATTTACAGAAAACCTACATAAACTGATTTCATTATTTTTTACAATTCCAATTATCCTTTTTTACAAAAAATTGTATTTTTTAACTCTATTTTTTATAGACTTGAGCGTATTCCTTTAAATAAATATAATTATAAACATGAGCTTAATATTATATATGATATTGCACTTAAAAATAAATATAATTTAAACACAATCAATAGAATACATAAAAAAAATTAAAGAAAATTAAAAAAACCTAAACAAATAAATAATACAGTTAATTATTGTAGAATGAAATATCAAAATATAATATCAGAAAAATTCTCAAAATTTTTAAATAATAATATAAATAATATTAAAATTGAATTCAATACTATTAATAATTTAATTAAACAAATAAATTAAAAAACAAAACAATTTCCAAATAATAATTTTAATAAATTTAAATTTCCTGTTATTTATAAACTTAAAAGTAGTTGTAATAAATTTTATGTTGGTAAAATGAATAGAAATGTTAATACAAGATATAAAGAACACATCTCTGAAATAAGATTTAAAAAAGCTAATCCAAATTCAAATTTTGCAAAACAAGTATTAAAAAATAATCATTTTGTTACTTTTAATATAGATAGACTTAGAAATTTTAAATATACAACATAATATTTATATCAATTCTGTTTTGGAAGACTTATATATTTATAAAGAAATTAAACATAATAAATTAAAAAATATTTTGAATGTACAGATTTTAAAAATAACGTTTTATTTAAATATATATTAGATAATATTAATATTATGCCATAGGTATTTTCATTATGTACACAATTTCTCTGCTGTTTGAAATTTTATTATTATATAATTTTTATATAATAATACAATTTTACGAGTATTAATTTATAATTTTATTTCTATCTTTTTTCTACATATCCTTTTTATTTTTTATTTTTTTGTAATTTTATTTTTTTCACTTTTTATTTTTATTTTTTTAATACTTCATGTATAGAAACATAAAATTTTTTTTTTAAAGTGCTTTTTATTTATTTTTATATGAATAATAGTTTTTATTTGTAAAATATGTTAAATGATTATATATATATAGTTTTTACAATATTACTATAGGCATATTATAATAATAATTATAAAAAAATAGTTGAAGAATAACACTAATAATTAGTCATAATGAGTAATAACATTGTTTGATCATATGCATTCATAAAATTAGTTTATTGAAATGTTTTTTAAAAATATGCAATTTTGTATCCGTGAAATGAATACCTTTATTATTCAGTATTAGTAGGAACGTACTGGTTCACAAATACTAGTCAATAATTTCAAAGAATTTGTCAGCTTAGAAATATTCACTAAATAAAAATAAATGTATATATATAATATACAAAGTGCATGTATACTTACATAATACTTTGGGATTGTAGAATTAAAATAAAACAATTAAAAATCCATGTGCCTAGATAATTTTCATCGGTTGTACACTCGCACTGAATTCATAAACCTAAAATATAATTGTTTTTATTATACTTTATAATTATAATATTTTATATTTAATACTTACAAATAAAATATATTTTTTAAACTATTTTGGGTATCCTTAAATCAAATGTCAATTTCCATGGATGTTATGTTCCTAAAAGAAAAATAAAAAAATAAATTACAATTTGTCTTTACATAAGTCAAATGTACCAAATACCGTCTCACTTCGAGTCAACATTATTTAAGAACATTATAGGTAACATTGGATGAATCCATTATTACATGAATATCCTTGAATGATATTTATTGAACCCTTAACAGACTTCGGACTGTCAATTACACAAATCTAAAAAGCTACATATTTAAGTATAAATAAATAATAATTTTTTATACTTGTGTAATTGGTGTGGTTATTTTGTACGTGGCTGTGAATATAAAATACAAAATATGAATTAAATATATAAAAATTAAACTAGCTTTATATAACAAGCTCTCTACTTAGAAGTAAATTATATAAGTATGAATTTAAATTTCTACTGACATAACAAACATAGAAAAACAATTTTCTCATAATTTTCAACTCTGTCTTCTTTAGGAATACAATTTAAAGCAACCCATCGTCCACACCGTGTACAAGACACCCAATTTACATTATTTTGGTCTTCCTTACAATGGTGTGTGTTCGACAACCTATTGCAGTATAAACACACGTCGACCATATTCTCAGACTTTTCCAACAGATAATTTTTTAAATAAAACCTGTATTCGTTAGGATCGAACTTCGGATCAAAATGTAATTCACTCATGATGGTGAACATGTAATATATTATAAAAACTCCACAATTATATCCATCATTTTGTACTGGAATATTTTGCATAGGACATGAAATAAAATTTAACAATGGAAACTTATTCTTGTCACCATAAATACAATTTTCTTTCAATCTTGTATTTAATTCCTTAAAACGTGTAGCACACAGTCTACTATCTATGTCCTTTGGTCTCATAGGATCCATAATCATACATTCTTTTTTCTTAAAATCAACAATTGCAATAATCCAATGAGTACTACCTATGTTCCACGGTAAGACCACTATACTATTCTCTTCTCTCTAGACAATTTTTTTGCGTTCATTTTCTCCAATATCCATTTTCTCCATTAATCTTCGAACAATCTCGCAAGATAAAACTTTTACATTGTTTAGTCTTAATTCATACACCTTTAAGGCCAAGCATATATCTATAGCAAAATTATTCAACCAATTGTGCCCAGACAACGAGTCAAAATCTCGAAACACCAGTTCTTTGAAAATTAAATCATCACTCAAATATCCATAATACCCAACAAAATAATTATCGGTCTTCGGCATCTTAACATTTCGATAGTAAGTCAAGTCTTTCGGCAATCTATTTCCATAAAGCTCTATTTCGCAAAAAGGTTCCATATTCAAAGGAGACCTATGACTACCAGGGGTAGAAAAATATACCTTTTTCGTGTCATTGTCCTCAGTCACACAGGGTTCATCTATTGTTAAATCTAATAATACATTATCAATTTTATTCATCACATTATCCGTCATATCAACACACTTTAATTCTACGAAAGGACGGTAACTCTTTGGTTGCAAATGCTTATGTTGTTTTTCTTTCCTTCCCCATTCTTCTACCGTATCTAAAAACGTTTCGTCAATCGTTTCATCTTTTTCTTCAATACACGGCTCACAGTCCACACTGGTCGTTTTAACCGGTTTTTCTTTTTTAATTTTTTTCTGTTGATCAAACTGAAGTACCCGTGTACACCTTCTTTTTCTAATATTGAACCGTACTTGTTTGCATACATTAAGCATACGATTACGTGTCATTCTAACAAATCGTCCACATTTCAGTCTGCGATCACTCCCCAACATGTTTATCTTGACAGTTTTAAACCAAGACTCTACAACAGCGTTACTTTGCCGTACCGAAACACCATTTTTTATTTTTACGTTCATTATAGGCGTCCAGAGCGGTAAGAATGGCACACACTTTAGAATAAAACTATTCAAATATTCCTCACTAAAATATTCATTTGTTTCAGCCTCATTTATTGTCATACAAATCTTCAGGTTACATTTAATTTTTTCTTTTATGTTCACAAATTTGTAATACAACAGAGACTTTCCCGCTGGTGTTTCACATAAATCTTTATCGATATCACAAAAACTATCGTCGTCCTCACTTTCACAGCTCAATGGTCGACAATTATCTCTACACTCGTTTTGTAAATTATCAAATGCACATCTCATCTCCTTGGTTTTGCTTTTAGCCAACAATACAACCGCAAAAGAGTTAAACCACTGTATAACGTCTTCTATACACTCCATGTTGAACAATAAACAAATCCAATCTACTATACAATTATTCATCACTTTCTTTTGTACATTTGTAACAGTCTCACTACTGAGCTTAAAGTACGCATACACATGATTTACTATTATCTTGGTATAATGATTCACGCAAACATTTATAATTGTCATATTTGACCCATCTTTATTCTCGAACAAAACATCGTAACACCAATTCAGATAATCGAAAACGGATATAAATCCATTCCATCCTAAACTCAACGAATGCATTTGTGCATAACTAAAATCAGTTACTACATTTGTGAACAAAGGCCAACTCTGTTTGCTTTTTATAACGAAGGCTTTGAAAGCCATAAGCCACGTGGAAATTGCAACAATATCGTGCGATGAGCTGATCATTTCTAATATGGGGCACGTAATATTAGAATTTTCAGGTAAAGGTGCTTGTACCACCAAACCATAGTAAAGAACTCTCTTACTATTATCATTTACTTTTCTAACCACCGTACCTGTAGCATCCAAATAACCAGTTAACGTTCCTCTGGAATTTAACTTCAATTTTGTCACCAGATCCAACTGTACATCACTGTAAATATATACATAAGCAGGTAAACCAACATGTCTTACATAATCAACATTTTCAGAATACATCTTTAACAAATCTACCATATCGTCACCATCATTATCATCAGCACTTAATCCCTCTGAACGAATTTTTCTCAGAGTATCCCCAGACTTCATATTTTGATTATTGCCCCGGGCATACTTACTGGGCGAAAGCGATTTTACAGCTTCGTCTTCATACGTAAATACTTTCATGTTTTTCAACATTCCTCTAACCACGTCCCTTTCTATACCCTTGACGTGGTTCGTCAAGGCATAATCAGGATCATGGTAGTAATGTAAACCAGAACTGTATACAACGACTAAAACAGGTTCATTCTTTTGTGGTTCAATCACGAGTTTAAAACTCTTGCAACCCGGGTGACTGCAATATATATAAACATAATCATTCAAACGTTTAGAATAATTTACTGATTTTACATTAACAACACACGTGTTGTTCACTGTTCGTATATGTTTCCTAAACAGTATTGGGTACTTTGATGTTTCAAAACATATATTACCTTCTTCATTCACATACTCAATAAGCGACCATTCTTCCTTTGTAATCAAGAATTGACCTTCTCGATAGGTACAACCACTATATTTTTTAGAATTGTTTATCCTGTGGTATGTACTGTCTGGGAATTTGTTTTCTGCACCAGGTGGTAATACAACACCAGACTTAACTGGTGTTCTCTTCATTAAAGCGTTCCTCAGTGGACTCTCTACCGGTTTGTATTTTTCATTCGTACTCTTTACCGGTGTAACAATCTCCTCTTTGTTCATTATCGGTGTACTATTAACAGCAATGTCAAAATTCACAGAGTCCAGCTTACTCGTATCTAATTTCTCACTCCATAAGTTTTCAGAGTGCATTGGAATTATATCACTCACTGTTTCAATATTGTTGGCGATTTTTGGCGGTGTTCTCTTTACTAAATTATCCGTCAACCGACTCGTCACATGTTTGTATTTCACATTCGACCTTCTCACTGAAGTATTAAATATATAATTTTCATTCCAGGCATTAAATACATTATTTAATGAAACCTGTTGGTCTTTTAGAACGCCACTACTCTCCAATTCAGATAGAAGTACACTCTCTATACTGATATTTGGATTTATCTTTACTTCCAAGTGATCATTAGTTATTACATCTGCAGTATTATTCTTATAAACTGTATATGAGAAAATTTCATTAAATATTTTATTACACTGTCTATAAACAAAAATTCTATTACTTTTATTAATAGCAATTCTTAATCGTCCACAAATATCATCAATGATGTTTAGATTGTATTTTTCAAAATTTGTTCTAGTATAATTTTGTTTTTCAATTATTTTCGTTATACCTATTATTGTTGAACTATCATTCAATGAAACGATAGTTTCATTTTTCTCTTCCAATAATCGAATAAGTTTTCGAAGTTCCGAATTTTCTCGATTAAGAGAAGTTACAAGATTTTTCCTTAAATTCTTATTAATTTTATTGAAAACAAATTTACATATACGATGCACACATTCGTGTGTCGAGGTAACTTCATCAAATTTCAATTCTGGATATGTCAGATGAACTAATTCAGCAACTTCGTTTAATTTTTTAGTTAAATTCATTTTGTTAAAATGATTATATGAACTATTTAGTTACTTAGTTTAGAACCTAAATCTAAACTTTTTATATTAGCTTTGAACCTAAATCTCAGCTGTTTAGAACCTAAATCTAAACTTTTTATATTAGCTTTGAACCTAAATCTCAGCTATGTTTAGAACCTAAATCTAAACTTTTTATATTAGCTTTGAACCTAAATCTCAGCTATGTTTAGAACCTAAATCTAAACTTTTTAATTTAGCTTTGAACCTAAATCTCAGCTATGTTTAGAACCTAAATCTAAACTTTTTGTGTTTACTTATTGTTAAAAAAAATGAATTGTTAAATACTTGTATAACTCATTGTTCCTACTAAATTTATAATTGTTTATATTGTAACTAAAATTGCGTTAACTTGGGACAAGCTTACAAATTCAAAATTAAATATCACACTTAAAATTTTAATAATATAATTAAAATTTATACTTACTGCCTTCAAATGTTAAAGGGGCGACCGATCGCCCACCTTTTTGGCCTCCACGACCGCCACGACCGCCACGTCCGCCACGTCCGCCAAAATTATTTACTTTAAACAAATACATCTATAATATAGTAAACTATTACAATATAAGAAAAATAACTTTTATAATATTATTTAATAATATTTAGGATTAAATGGAGGAAAATTAAATAGGAATATTTGATATTTATTAAAGTCAACATTAATTGTTTGCTGAAATCGCAATACGAAATTTGTAATTTTGACTATAGATTATAGACATACAAATTTTCTGAAAAATTATGCTGTTGTTATGGCAAACATGCGAATTATAATTTAATAAATTATAAATACAATAAATATTAGTACACCACTGTATACTAGAAAGAAATGTATATAAAACAATTCTTAGTATTACATAGTATACAGAAAAGAATATTAAGAACATAGTACTTACTACTCGATGGTTAGACGCTTTATGATTAGATTTTAAAATTAGTGCTGTAATATAACGTAGGTAGCTAAATTCTCGGTAAACGCGATAACGTCAGAAGTCGTTGTGGGGCGGAAACAAATATTTTAATAGACGCCCGCACATCCGTTTATCGTTTTAACATTGGAAATCCTCGTTATTCAAATCTATTTTGATTTTTTTCACGTAGTCCGCTCGCACACCGTAATTAATAATCAAAATAAATCGTTGTACTGTATTACATAATTATACTAAAACATATATAGTAATACGACGTACAGTATGACGATGTAATATTCCAAAAGTATCTAAAAATACAATTATTTGACGTCCGTGAAGTTAGCGGCGCAATGTTAATATTTTTCAAAAAAACCTTTCCAACAAATTTGTTGGTCATTTGTTGGTCATTGTTGGATAAGTCCCGAAATTTGTTGGACATTTTTTGAAAAGTTATAGGCTTTTTTTATTTTGCGTCGCTAACTTCACGCCAGCGGCGCAACTTCAAAAAAAAACATCCAACATTGTCGTATTTGATTTGTTGGTCATTAAGAAAAATTGAAAATATAAAAATGTTACTATTTTCAATGTATAAATTTAGAAGATATTTAAGAAGCGCATTTATTATTAATGTATAAAATAATTTAAAATAATGAGTGTATAACTTTTAATTAATTTGTAATCCGCAATATATTTGTAGAGAAATAACAACCACAAGTCGCAAGCGCAAGTTTGTGTAGTATAAATTTACAAATGATTATCTTTTAATGATCATTTCAAATAATTTAAAATCATTGGATAATGAATAGAAAGAAAAGGAAACCGCATTTGGAGACTTGGTGATCGCACGGTAAACCACCAAGAGTGCGAACAATATGCTGTCTCGCCCATCATATCCGTTTACAGTACAAGGGTCACTTAAACAATAGCTTACACCAATATTACAGATTCTTCACGGCACTAAAAAATTGCTACGATAAAAATAACGTTTTTAATATAGTTAAATTTAGATTTTTAAAATATTTGTTATAAACCATTTACAAATATTTTGTTTATATTTTTCTCACCTACTTAAAAAATATTAATTATAATATGTTTTTAGAACATTGTTTGGCAAGTCAATCAAATATTATATTTACATATATATACATATGTAATTAAAAATATTTAAAAATATTTTTTAAAGATTTTCAATAAAATATTTTATTTGTAACCACACAAATTGCTATTGAAAACGAACATTCTCCATTTGCTGTGTAAGTGAAAACATCAACAGTATTGACTTCTAAATATAAAATACAATATTAACAAAATAAATAAAAACCTAGCAAACAAAATCAGATTTTTATTTATGTAAAACCAATTTGTATGTATAATAATAATCAAACTGTTACATCACTTGAAGTAGGAATCTAGTTTTTACGGTCTAGTATTTCGTAATATGTCGTATGTCGTAATACTTATGAAATTCAGGTATGTGATGTGTTGCAATTTTGCTGAATACATTCATTATGTTTATTTGTCTACTATCAATCGATGTATTTATGTTAACAGTACTGTAATAACTAATAATACCATCAATCAAGAAGCCATCGAGTATGACAGAAAAATTAATAATATGTACATATACCAAAAACACAAATAACGTCCACTTTGATGTTGGAATCGATGAGAAATAATTTTATTTAATTATTATTATTCTTATTTATTTACTTATTTATTAACCCTAAAAGCATAAGGCATTCTATTTAGTTATAAATACCATTAATAAATATGTCATAGAAATTCTGTTATAATTTTTTGTTCTTTCAAAAATACTGTTGAAATTATCGTGATAATTGTAAAAAAATTAGATAAAATGTAATTCCAAGTGAACTGTACAATAAAAATGATACATACAATAGTAGGAGGATAAGATTTCCAAAAATGACCAACAAATCGAGTACAACAATGTTGGATGGTTTTTTTGGGATTTTTTTGAAGTTGCGCCGCTAGCGTGAAGTTAGCGGCGCAAAATAAAAAAAGCCTATAACTTTTAAAAAAATGTCCAACAAATTTTGGGACTTATCCAACAATGACCAACAAATGACCAAAAAATTTGTTGTAAAGGTTTTATTGAAAAATATTAACATTGCGCCGCTAACTTCACGGACGTAATTATTTGATATTTATTATTTGATTTTTGTTATTAAAACTTATTGTCAAATTATTCATTGCTAAAAAAAAAATTTAATTTTCATATTTCGTATAATTAACTACATATTCAATGAATTTAATAACAAAAATCGCCATGGTTAATTCCTAGAAGACATGACGAAGAATTCATATCTGCTTCAAAATTAAAATCGATCTAACACAAGCTTCACAATTTTGTACGTCCGTGTCGCCAGCCCCCCTTTTCAAAAATTCTCTACAATCTTTATGTCTCTGTTTAGTACGTTATTTGTATGAATTTGTACAACATTATTTTTTACGTTATAACGAAAATACTAAAGTTGAGCCAAAGAAATATGTCCCCATTATTTATTTATTATTATTCTATTAAAGTGGTTTATATTTTTTGGGTCCCATATAATTTCATGATTTCTATATATCTCAATGAATTTGAGGGTATTTTCTCTAGTCCAATCCGCCATAATTACAAACATGGTTAAGTATATTAATTTAAGTTAAATATTTTGATGAAAGAAATAATTAAGATAATGCTTTACGGGTTGTGAGTTGTCAACTAAACTATTGTAAACTAATAAATACAAAAATAAAAATAATTGATATTTTATTTTGGTGTTCATGAAAATGTTCGTAGATACGTCCATACACACCGTAACATGTTCGCGTAACATCCTTTGATGTTACGTCGAAATACCGACAAGCGGTCGACAAGCGGTTTGTTCGTTTAAATGTTCGATGTTCACCAATTTGTTACACACGAACCTTGTTCGCGAACACATGTTCGCCGTTTTGTCACGTTTGTGTGGACGCGACTTTACGTTTATTAATTTTATTTATAAATACATAATTATTGTTCACGGCACAAAATATGATTAATAACCTAACCAGCTTTTAAAAAGAACGAAAAATTTAAAACGCTGTAACTTCTTTGTTAAACAATATTTTACAAAAATGATATGACATTCTCTAGAAAATATTGTCCTTTTTAAAATTGGTATTAGGTGTTTTAACTCTAATTCCGACGTAGACGCAACATTTATTGTTTCACATACTGTAATTTTTACTATATTTCTCATAAGATAGACGAAGACAACGAATGCGGATGAGACGTCCTCTAATACAAGAATTCATTTTTTAAATTTAAATAAAAATATTTATTTCATATTTATAACAAACAATTTTTTTAATTTTATTATAATTATAAATTATTAAATGTTAAGACATTAGCCCAGTACTAAATAGTGACACAAGAATTGTAGTGGATTTCAGAAAAGGGGGACTGACTACACGGACGTCAATTTTGTTTAGCTATTGGATCGTTTTACGTGTTTTTTTGTACCGTCTGTAGTCCCCTTAATATTAGACTTTTTTGCCGCACCCCATAGTTGAATACCATACGACCACATTGGTTTAATAAAGCGTTTTTTAAATGTGAAATGTAGATTAGTTTTGTTATTAATATTAGTATTAATAATAGTATTAATATAGTATGTTATATTGTTATGATCATCATTTTATCAAGTACTAATTGTACTAGCGGAAACCCATACACCTCATAATTTCTTGTGAAGAAATAATACCTATTTTTGTCCGACAATAACTTCCAAGAAAATATAAATATACGTTTTGTTTTTGTTATGATACGATTCCTATTATGTTTATACTAATGACCCGTACACACGTGGTTTTTTGACTTACGGCACCGCTGCGTTATCGCTTTATCGGAATTAAGGTTGGTTCATCGTGCTTGTGAATAACCATTGTATTATGGGTAAAACCAACCGCAAATACGATAATGTAGCGGTGCCAAACGTCAAAAACCCCACGTGTGTACAGGACCGAAAATGATAGATTCTTAATTTAAACAACAATATTAAAAATTAATTGAATAAATTAAAATAAATTAAAATAAATAAAAAAAAACACATTAAAATGTTCAATTAATTTCTGTAAAATACACGCATGCGCTTAAATAGGAATGTATATTTTAATACATTTTAAAATATTGGTGAAGTATTCGTCGGTCATACATCAACATATTACCTTAGCTGAGCTACAAAGGTGGACAAATATTCGAGTATAAATACAGATGCTTAGTAAAAGTATTTACACATACTCTCAAATACCTGTAATTTAATTTTGTTTAACATTAGTTTTACTAGTTATAGGACTCTTAAAATTAAAATCACATAATTCCTTGGACCATAACACGTGTTATAATACAAAAAATAAAAAATAAATGGAAAATTAATAGATTAAATGGAGAAAGGAGAAATAATGGGGAGTATGAAATGATTTGAATTAAACGAGTCAAGGGGTGTGAATTCGAGAACCGTCTTGCCTATTCAATAAAAAATAATAACAATAATATCATGCAAGTAAAAAATAATTTTATTACCTTTTTTGTCGTCTCGAAGATTTGCCTGTCACGGATTTCAACTCTTGCGGACAATTTTTTTATTAATTAAGGTAATAACTTGTAAATCAAACAGAATAAGAAAATGGAAGGTTGGGACGCTGCCTTTGACTTGATGCAAAGTCAGAGCCAAGAAATAAAAAACAACTCAAAAGATGATTTCCACATTGTAAGAAATTAGAGTCGCCTAATTTCGGAAAACCGATCTGTTGAGTCGTTCTTGGTAAGTGTGCGTATACTCTTAGGTAGACAGAGACGATCTGTGTGTTAATATTATAAATTCATTTTCAAATAATTTTTGTTATGATATGAGCGTATGTTATTACATGTATTTGTAAAAGTATAATCTATAAAAACTTTATTTTCTATTACATGGTCTCAGTTAAGATACGAGTGCACATCATTACACACGAAAACAAAATATTTTGTGGGACAAATAATAATATTTTGTTTTACCGTCCGGAACATACCAGCAAGTGGTAAAAACTGACCGGCCGTCGGCTCTCGGCTACTACCACACGGCGCGTGGACTATCTTTTTTGAGAGAGTCCAAATGCATAGCAAACCTATGGGAGTACCAAATTAAATGACTGATTTTAATAGGAAATTTTCTCAGCTTTCCGAATATGTATAGTGTAAGGTGGCACACCTTCCGGAACATACCAGCAAGTGGTAAAATCTGATGTAGTTAAGTAATGAAATATATCTGTTTTTATGATAAACCTGTATAAAATATTTGTGGCGCCATCTATATTTTTTTTTATCTTGTTTTTTTGGTATAATTCACTGTATTGTAGGGGTAGTGTATAGGCAAATTTGTATACATTTCTTATCACTTGCTGGGAACCTCTTGCTAACTTCACACTCGTGTAAAATTTACGGTTGGCAAACTTCTTAGAAGCGTTTTTCACGGAATTCATTACTGACATTAAGTTTGTTCGTCACTATACCAATTTCATGACAGACACTACTCACTACTGCGGGTTGTCGTACGTTGCGCAGGTGTTTTGTGAAAAAGCGAGCACCCCACCAGATTTCAAAATAATTAAAAACAATATTTATAACAAAAAACTAATTTTGAAAAATAAAAATACTAATAATAATAATGACAACGATTTACAGAACAAAATGGTTTAAATAATCGGTGGCGAAACACGTATTACTTTGACTTTTTTAAACTTAATGAAGACGACAAATCACTTACGGACGTTCACCAATTGTGAAATGCGATGTTCTATGACGTTATCTCGACTAATGCTGCCTGCACAACGTCCGGATAATCGCCTTCACGTGAAAAATAATAATAAAACAGTGTTACCACATTGTATTCACGGCTGATAAAATATTAACGTATCGTTTTATGGATACACTATATTTTTTACGGGTATTTTACATTATAGGTGTGCTGCCAGTTGTGGACAATGTGAATTATTGAACAATTTAGTGGACATTCTCTATCGCGTTAATGAAAAAAAAAAGAATTCGTGTAACTGATTAATACACCTCTGTCGTAACCCACAAAGAGCTCGGCTCACCGTAACCCGCCCGCCTACGTGTATACAATCATCAGTCCATTATTCTATCTTAGTCCGTGATCGGAATATTAATGCCAGTGTGGTTTTCAGAGCCAGAATACCAATTACGAAAATAAAGGAAACAATATTGTCGAGGACATATCTCATATATGTGGTTATTAAAATTCTAAAACAATTAACGACCATTAAAAAAAATTAAACACCATAAATATCTAATTAATGCGTTTACGATAATCTGAAAATACAATAAAATACCGAACGTGAGGTGTCCTCAAAAATTTTATTTTGCACCGTTTTTATAATAGGTGTTTTAGTTCTAAAATCACATGGTCAGTGACGTCAGAAAAGTAGTGGCAGAGGGGGTAGTTGCATCCAGATATAAATCTGGAGGGGGCAAATTTATACTTTTGCCTCCTCAGATAAAGTATACCATCATCGTCAATGTAAACATACATAATTAATTTGTAACATATAATAAAAAATAATACTCAAAGTTTAGTTGTAATTTATCAATTATTATTATTATCCTATATTATATATTTTAATTATTAATTTTGTTTTTGTATTATGCTGTATTCATATTTTCCACTTATAGCGTATTGTATAATAATAAATGTAATATTAGTAAGAACCAAAAAGCGTTTTCTCAAAATAATTCTATAAATCATACAATAACAAGTTAAATTTATTGAGCATTTTATCAACATCTAAATGTAAATGTATACTTCATTAACAATATTATATTGTTCCAAAGATGTAGGTACGATTAACATTAGTTATTACTTACAACGTACATGTGACAGTCATCAAGTATATCTACAGATTTTTGTTAAAAAAAATAACTTCCTTTTTCTTAATTATAAACTTTGTAAATATGTTATCACAATTTATATATATATATAAAGAAAAAACTATAAGGTATTATATTTTTCACATGTATTTTTGTGTAATTGGTTTCCCAATTTCATAGACATTTTATATAATTATTATACTTTTATATTTAAACATATTGGTGAGAGTTTTTATGTATTACATATTAAAAAAAATATATATATAAGACTTAAATGTTTGCCCTCCCTCCCCAAGTGAAAAATAGTTCCTGTGCCACTGCATATGGTTACTCACAATTACAGTACGAAAGTGCAAATCCCACCAATTATTGTTACAAAAATTCTCTTTAAAATAAATGTACGGTATAAATCCATTGTGAGGCAAATAATTTATATTTTGTATTTTCAAATACAAAATATGTCAACTGGAAAAATGTGGACTATCTCAAATACTTGAACAATACGTCTTCTCGTCTTTAAGTAATTATTAAATATTTATTAGGTATGGCTTAAAGTATTTTTACTGTGCGGTATTCCGCTCAAACAATATCAGACAGAAAAGGTAGACGAACCCGACCAAGTACTAAGACTTTCTACAGTCCAGATTTTGCGTTCTTTTTTAATATAAATTTAATACCAACGTATATTTGCTTAAATTATAAAAGTGCACAAAATACTTTTTAATATTAGTAAAATGAGTTTTGTTAAAATTAATGCAAATTCCTTTTTTTAAATTTTTTTTTTTTAATAAACCAGCCGATGGTCAGTTATGACGTAAATCACACGCAGTGTACGCACAGAGATCGAGAACAAAACGATATATTAATAAAATGTTATGGTAAACATGGATATATTTTATTTATCTTAGGACGATAAGTCTCGTTTATAATGTTGTTTATAAAAATCGTGTTACTAAATGTGTATAGATACCACGACGGCAAGTATATAAATATATTATAATTACGTATATACCAATGACGTTGTAAAATAACAATCTAATAATATTACACAATTTTAATTTATTTTGTGTGTGTGCGAAATACAAATACACACACCTAAGTGATACGATTATGCAGTTTCCGCATATACACACGCGCATGCGCAAACATGCCGTTCCGCTTACGCAATAACAATTCAGACTACTGTTTTTTATTATGTAAAAAATTAACAACCCCCCAGCTCTCAACTCGACGGTGGACGATTGCCAATAATTATTAATATACGTCTATACGGACACAGTGATGGACATTTCGTACATTTTTACATTGTACCCCCTGCAGCTCACGTTTAAATAATACGTGGTTAACAGTCTGCTAGTTATCCATTATTATTTTGTTCAATACAATAAAAAAACCAAAAAAAATCTACATATCGTATAACTGTTTATAAATATAGACTTTCAGTAATAATGATATTGAATCAAACTTAGAATTATATAATTTTTATCGTTGAGTTTGATTGATTGTCTATCAATTTAAATTTTAAACGTTATCTCAAATATTCTTTACACATTTTTGTGTAGTTGTAATTTAATAAAAACCTTTTTTAAATTTATTTATTCAATTGTTACGAAATCTGTTACGAAATTAATCTTCAATTATTGGTCAATCTTTATTTTTAACAAAAAACACCCCGTACACATTAATATTAAATCGATGGTAAGCACATTTTAATTAAAAACGTGTGTATACGTATATAAATAAAAAAATATCAAAATATAGTAATAATTCAATACTGAACATTATTGATTTCAATTGTTTGTTTATTAAAATTGTATTAAGCTAAATATTGATATCAACAGATCCACTTTATCGCGTTTCCAAGTCGACGTTATTCACTTAGTAATATTTGTTGTTTGTTCAATAGTCTGCGCACAAAAACAATTTGTTTTAACCTCGTTAAACATATTCGATTTTAATCAGCATTGCGTTTAAAATAAAATGATGTTCAATATCGGAAAACCACTGCCAAAAGATCATGCCGAAGTAGCCAGACGAACAAAAGCAAGGCTCTTCGATGAAGAACGAAAAAAACGGATTTTCAATCCAGTAGCGAGAACGATCGGAGTGAGTACATGTGATTATGCCCGTAGTATATGACTTATTATTGTCATATATTTCCCCCGAGGGACGTATATTATTATAGATGTTAATACATGCATATATATATATACAGTGGTCGAAATGGCTCAAAATAAGTGGAGGCATGCCTACATTTTTATTCTGAAGTCGTAATATTATTTGTCCTTGAGTTCGATTTAGTTCACCAATTTAATAAAGACATGTTTACTAAAACTTTAAGTCAGTAAAACTGCACAAATAACACATAATTAATCGTATTGCGCATGATACACTAATTATTTGTAATACCCTCGTAAATAAATCACTAATAACCTATTTAATATTCATGTAAATTAAATACTAATAAAAGTAACAAAACGCCTTAATAAGTGTACTAAAAATAATGAAAGAAAAAATACGTTATCAGAATTATTCAAAAGTGATAAGTCATAAAGTTATAAATTGTATATCTATTGTTTTGGACACGATTCATGATATAGTTTACTTACCATCATCGGACAATACCATAGAACAAGTCTATAAATTACTCAATAACCAGAATGATTGTATTCATATTTAAATTTTCTTATCAACATAAAATTATAAGAAATGGTGTTTATGTTTATTAGATTTATGCGTCAAGTGGTCCAATTTAAATGATATAAAAATACTTGTTTTCTATAAAAAAAAAAAATAATAATAATAAATAGACATCATTGTGCTCTTATAAAACTAATTTAAAAATCATCGTAAAAAAACGATTTTTATGAAAGACACCAATATAAATTGATAATCTTTGTATATAATTTAAAGAGGGATGTATTATTTTGAACAAAATAAGTGAAGTGATGAAAAATGTAGATTATAATAAGTGGAGGAATGTCATTCCTCGTATCCCCCCCAATTTGACAATTATATATATATATGTTACGAGCAAAGTAGAATATCCGGGCGTATACTATAGAATGCCTGACTAACCGGCATCGGCGTGCGCACGGGGGTGGCAGGGTGGGCAACTGCCCCTCCTGCGGGCTAAAGTTTTCTTCCAAATATAGTTTTAAAAAAACATAATATAATTTTATATTTTTATATAATGAATAATATGTAAACATAGAGTGCGCGGTGCACGATGATTTTGTGTAGTCCAACTTTAAGCAAACCATAAGCGATACCGCGGTTATAACGAGTGTTTATAGATAAGCGGCAACACTTTTCTGCCCCCCCCCCTGCCAGCAAAGTCTGCGCACGCCTATGCTAACCGGGCAGTGTAGATTGTGAAGTATAATATCGTTAACTTACAATGTAAAAAATACATTCATAGTTGTTAAATTATCTAAAACAATAATGCTTAAACTTTATCAAAATTAAGAAAATTATTGAGAAAATAGAATATTGTGTTAAATTAAGTATTAACTACTAACTAAATACATTTTGCTACCGATAAGTAATGCACGTAAATACAAAATTTAAATTTGAATATTAAGGCGATATAATAACATAACTTTAAAATACATTATGGATACACATTTTTGTTAACAGAATTTCTAATTTGGGTTGTCAGATTACGATCTTATAACACGTAAATAAAAAATTACGTCGAAATGTCGATGTTACTTCGATGTTGTAATAAACAATCTAAATCGTGTATATCTAATTACTAATTATAGTTTATTTGTTTTAAAAATGTATGTATATATATAAATATAAATATTTTTTATTATAATAGTAATTATTTGCAATAGAAATACCATCTAAGGTGATTTAACAATTATGAATGTTGACGACGATGATTTTAATGATTTAATGTATTATATAGATCGATAAAGATGCTCTCGAGAAACAAATCCAGGAAAAGAAAATTCAGCTAGAACAAGAGCAAGAAAAAAATAAAGCTTTTTCTAAAAAATTATTACAGGATTGTGCAACGTCGCTGAAACTAGAGGAACAAAACAAATTAGTATGTGTATATATATATATACACTATACAGTGGCATCGTCAGGATTTTTTTCTAAGTAGAGCCAATAGGAAGCAAAAAATTATAAGGTTGGGCCATACCAAAAAAGAAATTTCAATCCTGCTAAAAAAAAAAACAATTAATATGACGTCATCTGAGAAAGAAAAGGTTCTATATTTTTGAAAAATGATTACAATTTACAATACATATATTTAAAGGTCATTAGTTTATTTCTTTTAAAATTATTTTATGACAAAATAATAATATTTAAGAGGACGCTATACCCGTATTTGCGGTTTCTGTCTATCTAATAGATAATATAACAAATTACACTACGCAGAATTGTAATTTTAGTGTTTAAGGTTAAATTTAGAGTTAAAATACCTATTACGATATTTCATGAGATAAATATTTTCGAGTGGACTTTTGTAGGCTTCTTGTAAAATATTGTCTGATAAAAAAGTTAAAGCTAATTTAAATGTCAAAAACTAAAAATGCTATAACTTTTTTTTAGAAAATATTTTATAAAAAGCTCATGAACTTCATTCGAAAATATTTCTTTCTTTAAATTTTGTAATAAGTGTTTAAACTCCAAATTTAAGCTAAACGTTACATGTTTAATTTTGCATATTGTGATTTTGTTATATTGTTTCTTAGATAGGCAAAGATCACAAATGCAGGTGTAGCATCTTAACTAAAAACTACTTCATAATAGTTCTGCAATTTTCATGTGCATCGGCAAATTTGTTAATTATTTCATCAATACTTTGTGATTTTGCTTCTTGTGTTTTAATTGATGTGATGCTTAAACTAGTAAGTCTAGTAAACTAATTGTTAAATGATTCTTTACGCGTTTCATACATGAAAGTGTATGTTCACATGTAGCTCATGACATGGGTATTATTATAACAATGGAGCATAGTTTGTATGTTTCTGAAAATGCTCCATAAGAAAATTATGAAATAGGAAACATCATTGTTTTTAAATTATTTTTTGTTTCATAACAGTTCATGGACTTGTGTAATATTTTTAATTCTGATTTTAGGCAATCTGTGTTACATAAATAAGATTTTGGAAAAGAAGTCAGGGTGTCATATATTACAAGTTTTGAAGATTCTTGATTAAGATCACTTATTCCGCTAATTATATCAAAATTATCACTAAATCTCCTATAAAACTCGTTTATTATTTTGTCCAATATACAAGTGAATGTTTCAGATCTGAATTCATTTTATTCTATTAGTATTTGTTTTCCCATAAGTGCTATTTTCACATAAAAATTTTCTAACCCTTTTGGTATTTTTTTTAATCTTTATTTAATTTTTTGCAGATGGAATCAAAATATTACAATTTTTTGAAGTGTTTATGGCTTTATCATAAAATAATTTATGTGATCCAGAATTTCTCGATTCCAAAAAGTATTTTTTTGTAGATTCCATTAATATAATACTATTAGCCATGTCAGCTTTAACATCTTGTAGGTATTTACTAATATATGTATTTGAGATAGAAAATTATTAAATACCAATATATACAATTTTTTTAATAGTGCTTCAGCTTTACAAGAATGTTCTTGACTTGTATAAAATGATAATTTATTTAAAAACAACAAAACAATTTCAAGTGTAATTTTTTCAGCTTTACAACAAAAAATTTCTGAAGACTATCTTGCTAGGCATAGGCAGGGCCGGACTGGGAGGTCTTCAGCCCAATTGTTACTTCGAATATGTAAAACAAAAATGGACTGTATAAAATGAACGTTCTTAAATTGAAATTTTTGTATATTATAAAACTCCAATCGCGATACAAGATTAAGTATGAAAAATGTTCTATTCAAAAAATAAATAATTAGGACACAACTTAATTAACTGGCCAGTATAGGGGCTTTAAACAAACTAGATATATAAATATAAAAAATATAATAAAAATAATAATATAATAAAATAAACCGTTTTCGACGACGATGGCATTCGAACGGCGGTAGTTACTCCGATAGTGACTGCCGGCGGAGTTGGTAGTGACAACGGTGGTGCAAAAAGATAGACAGTGACCGACGACGGTAACAGTAACGCACAAAAAACCAAACGGTAACGGTAACAATAGGTAATAAAAATGTATATTACACTATATATATTAAGTGTATATCCGAAGACGACTCGCCGACGACAGACAGAAAAAATAACGATAAACGGCGGTAATGATGGTAATTAATGATATTGGGTGCATCGGTCAATGCTCCGCTAGTATGGCAGCAATACGCCCGAACATACTGCCCCCTTTGAAGGTACCTAACCTTCAACGTTTAATGGTAAACGACACAATTTCACTGCCGGACGTTTAACAATTTTGCCATCGGCAGTACGGACGTTAGCGACTCGAACAATTTTGTCGTCCCCTAAAAATACTTCCTCCACTCGAGCGGTTCTCCACGTAAGGGGTGGAGATGGTTCCTTAATTATCACAAGATCCCCGGGAGAAAGATTGTTTTGGATTTCATTCCATTTGGATTTGACTTGGATTGTATGTAAATACTCCTGTTGCCAACGTTCCCAGAAGTGTTGTTGAAGTTGTTGTACTAACTTCCAACGACGATGAAGTCCAAGTTTAGGTAAGGGTCTATTTGTATTCGGTGTGGGCATTGCAATAAGCGGTTCGAATGTCAAAAAATGTCCTGCAGTTAGAGGTTGTAAGTCATTAGGATCTGAAGTCATAGGTCCTAATGGCCGGGAATTTAGAATTGCCTCAACTCGGTGAAATAAAGTGTTCAACTCTTCGTACGTTAGAATCTGTTCCTTGATGGTCCGCTGCAGAAGAGTTTTCGCAGACTTTACTGCCGCTTCCCATAAACCACCCATATGTGGTGCAGCAGGTGGTTTAGATGCCACTGTATTTCATGATCAGAAAGTCCCTTTTGCACGTCATCGGATATTATTAATTTCTGTATTTCCTCTAAATAGCGTTTTGCTCCCACGAAATTGGTACCACAATCACTATAGATAACGGTGCAACGACCCCGTCGACTAATAAATCTATTTAGTGCTGATAAAAATAGGGCTGTTGTTAGGTCACTTACAAGTTCGAGGTGAACAGCTCGAGTGACCATGCAGACAAATATACATAAGTAACCTTTCGTAGCTTGAATGCGCCGTAATAATGCGGATTTCACCCAAAAAGGTCCTGCAAAGTCCACACCTACATGAGAGAATGCTTTTGTACCTATTAACCGAACTCGAGGCAACCTTCCCATCATAGGCTTCATGGCCTTAGGTGTTGCTTGAAAACATGGTATACACTGATGAAGTCTTTTGCGTATAACGCTACGTGCTGATAAGATCCAATACTCTTGGTGTAAAATATTCTGAGTAGTTTGCGGTCCCGGATGACAATGAAGACGATGGACGAAATCGATTAACAAAATCGTTAATTGTGATTGTTTTGAGAGAAGTATAGGATGCTTTGCTTCGTAAGGTAGGTTAGAATTTTGCAGGCGCCCTCCAACTCGAATAAGAGTGACGTCGAAATCCATATATGCCCCAAGCATTCTTAACCTTGGTGAACATGGTCGTTTTTGTTGAAGGCAATTCCAGTCATCGTTAAAGTATTTTCTTTGTTCCCATCGTAGTAATGCACGTAAGGCCTCTCCTTTTCTTTCACATCTGGGCGTTTTGCTTGGTCATATATAGGGGGATGTCGAGACAAATATCGACGTAATCGTAACCAATAAGCCGTTAAACGAAGTACTTTGGGAAGTTCAGCCGACGCATGTAGGATTTTACAATCTTCTTTTGGGTGAATAGTCGTGGTAGCTAAGGTGACTAACTTTTCTTCGGTTCGATGTTCAGCAAGATCAGTCTCTGATAGCGTTACACATTGAGGCCAAGTGTCCACAGTTTGCCGAAGAAACACTGGTCCTGTCCACCATAGAGGGTGATTGACAATTGCCCTAGGCGTAAGACCACGTGAAGCACAGTCTGCGGGATTTTGTGCAGTTGGAACGTATCTCCAGATCTTTGCTGAAGTCAGCTCTTGAATCTTAGCAACACGATTGGCTACAAAGGTCTTAAGTTTTGCTGTAGAAGTATTGATCCAGGCGAGAGCCACAGTAGAGTCGGTCCATGCATAACTTTTGTCAATCTTTAGTGTTATCAAATTAGGACGTAGATAATCGATCAGACGTGCTAGTAGTAAGGCACCACACAACTCAAGCCGCGGTATTGACAGCTTCTTTTCCGGAGCCACTTTGGATTTACCCATTAATAAGTGAATGTGAACATTTCCATCTGCGGTACGTGATAGAAGATATACGGTAGCGGCATAGGCACTTTCTGAACTATCACAAAACCCATGGAGTTCGTAGATAGCATTATTGGTAGTAGATTGTCGAGCCATACATATTGAACCGATAAAAGGCAACTCCTCGTGATATCTTGTCCACACATCTATAGCAGATTGCGGAAGAGTGTCATCCCAACCAACTCCAATTGACCACAAATACTTCATTAACCGTTTTAAGTTGGTTACTACCGGTGTTAGAAGACCTATAGGGTCGTAGATGCGAGCAATTTCAGAAAGAATTGCTCGTTTACTGTACCTTACAGAGTTAGGTTGATACTGGTAAGCTAACGTGTCATTATTGGGTTCCCACTTTAACCCAAGGACTTTAGTGTACTCTGCGGTTGGCTCATCGAATGTTACTGCCTCTGTTTGTCGGTGTTCAGGTGGTACGGCGTCGAGCAGTGCGACCGAATTGCTGGACCATTTTCGGAGTTCAAAACAGCCTCGCTTGAATACTTTGATTAGGTTATCTTGAAGTCGTAAAGCTGAATCTTCACATTGTGTTCCTGTAACTACATCATCCACGTAAACATCTTTACATATTACACGCTGGACATCTGAGTGATCCGTAGCTTCGTCCAAACTCAATTGTTGGAGAGTTCTTATAGCCAAAAATGGCGAAGAACGTTGTCCAAACGTCACGGTCGTCATTTCAAAAGTTTGTACTGGATCTGTCGGTTGAAAATGGTACAGAAGTCTCTGATATGCATGGTGTTCTGATGTGATATCTATTTGACGAAACATTTGTTTAATATCAGCAGTGAAAACTACGGAATGCAAACGAAACCGAATTATAATACCTGCTAAGTCTTGCTGAAGTTTGGGTCCAGAAAATAAACAATCGTTCAGAGATTTGCCATTGGAAGTCGTAGCAGAAGCATCATAAACTACCCGAACTTTTGTAGTCGAACTCTCTGGTTTGAGAATTACATGGTGTGGAGTATAATAAGAAGGTGATTTCATGTTCTCAGTAGCGTTAACGCACTTCATGTGACCAGCATCTAAGTAGTCCCTCATAGCTGTGTTGTATTGTTGACGAAGTTCCTTTGATTTCTCTAATCGAGACTCGAGTTTGTGTAACCGTTGCATAGCCATCTCTCGGGACTGTCCCAGTTGTGGAGGATTCTGTATAAATGGGAGATGCACTACATACCGTCCATTTGGTCTTCTTTTCGTTGTTGTGGTGTAGATTTCTTCACATTTTATGTCTTCTGACGTCGGTTGCTGCACTATTGGTATTTCCTCGAGGGCCCAAAAATGACGCAGTGTTGCATCGATAGTATCTAAAGATGTAATTAACGTGTTCGCCGACTCAGTTGTTGCAGTTCCTGTGTTACCCATTAATGCCCACCCAAACACCGTTTCAATACCAACCGGTTCAGCCATTGTGTTTTCTCTACGACCACTTCGGGTAACGTAGGGAACGACATCAGCACCAAGCAATATATCCACAACCAGTGGTTCGTCGTACTTTGGGTCGGCTAAATCGAGTCCATTTAGATGTGGCCATTCAGATTTCCATACACGCTTTGATGGTGTGAGTCCTGTAATTCGAGGAACTACATAAGTATCAATCATTATCTGAGGTGTGCTGTTTCTTACAGGACGAAGAATTAATTTCACTTGTGATTTAATAGATGATACATGTGAATTACCCAATCCTCGAACTACTAGATTACATTTCTGACGTGCTATACCCAATCTTCTTCTACAAGTTTCAGTCATATAACTGCCTTCGCTAGCACCGTCTAACAAGGCTCGAGCTTCTTGATAAACGCCATTAACGTCTTGAACAAGAACAGCTACTGTCGATAGAAGTACACAACAACGCCTAGGTTTTTCTTCAGCGGACGAAAACATAGTGCTTACAGAAATCGGTTCCTCGTCGGTCTCTGCAGTGGTTCCTAAATGCAACATAGAATGATGGCGACCACTACATTCTGAACACAGCCTATTATTCTTGCATTGTGATACTCTGTGCTCACTAAAACACAGGTAACAGCGCCTCAAGTCTTTTATTACTTGATGCCGTTCCTTAGGCGTTTTTTCTTTGAAGACAGGACACGCAATGAGCAAGTGTCCTGGTTTTTCGTTGCACACCTGGCACGAAAATTGAATTCCTTTTCCCCATTCTTCCTTTTGCCATGTCGTATTCGGTTTTTGGCTCGATTGAACAGCATGTAGTGTAGTCTTGGCTTGAAACTTGTTTTGTGCCTTTTCTCGCCCTCCAGACTGACCAGCTGATGTCGCATTATAAAACTTAGTTAGGAAAGTTATAAATTCGGTCACAGTTGGATCCTCGCTGGTGTCTACTAATAATTCCCATTGTGCTCGTAGTTGTCCGTCCAATTTTTGTTGAAACAAGTAAAGTAGTATGGGATCCCACTGATCGATCGCATATTTTAAGTTTTTTAACGCTCCAGTTGATTCTGTTATACTATTCAACAAATTCCTGATAGATTTTTCATCATTGAATATGGCCTTTGGCATCTCCCAAAGTTGGTTGAAATGACTCTCTGCAATTACACGACGATTTGAATAACGGTTATCCAATATTTTCAATGCTAAAACATAATTCTCGTCACTGAGCATTAAGTTATTAATTAACTTAAATGGTTCACCCTCTAAATAAGCCTTTAAATAAGTGAACTTAACAACTGGTCGAAGGCTCGTATTATCATTTACGACAGTATCAAAAAGATTACGGAAACCCATATATTCCTTCGGGTCACCCTTGAAATGTGGTATTGACAATTTTTCCAACGGTATAATATCAATATTTTTGCGAGAATTACTTAATTCAATGAACGTGTTGTCTGCCTGGTTACATAATTGTGCTGGTAAATGCTCGTCTGCGACAATCATAATACTAAAATAGGACTCATCGAATTTTTCTCGAAGGTCATATGGTGTGAAAATATCATCTTCCTGCTTTTGATCTTTATCAGGTTTACCAAGTTGTTTTATAATAATTGATAATTGTGACTCAAATTCTTCTTGCAGATGAGACACTGTGGCATACATCATCCGAAATTTCGTTTTTGCAGTTTTGTCGTTTGGATTCGCTTCTAAAGCTTCTCCTGCCTCGCGTACTCTATTTATTCGTTTTTTAATATCATTTAGACGAATTTTCGCCTCTTCGTATACACCCATTATAATTATTTGTTTAAGATTAATACAACGGTAAATTAATAACAATTTTCAGAAAAAAAATATTACTTTTCACAAACGAAAACTTAACAACAATAATAATAATTTTTTTTTTTTTTTTTTTTCGATTTATTACAATATTCAGTTCAATGACCTATAGAAATATATACAGAAATAACATATAATACGTGAACTTAACCCAGTTTTAAATATATTTGGTAGTGGTGATAATGAGTATAATTTAATATTTTAATTAGGTACAAATACTTTGTTACAATCAAGGTTCAAAGTCCAATTTTTCCGTACTGTTTCAATAATTACCTATCGGTTTATATAATACACTAATACTAACGACAACGCCCTTATTTGAAAATTATACGTAAATATAAAAATATTTTGTTTTTAACAAACGTTTCACGGTAAATGGTAATCACTTAGAATACAAATAAGTATCCTAGGCTCGAAGGACCAAATGTTACTTCGAATATGTAAAACAAAAATGGACTGTATAAAATGAACGTTCTTAAATTGAAATTTTTGTATATTATAAAACTCCAATCGCGATACAAGATTAAGTATGAAAAATGTTCTATTCAAAAAAAATAATTAGACACAACTTAATTAACTGGCCAGTATAGGGGCTTTAAACAAACTAGATATATAAATATAAAAAATATAATAAAAATAATAATATAATAAAAAAACCGTTTTCGACGACGATGGCATTCGAACGGCGGTAGTTACTCCGATAGTGACTGCCGGCGGAGTTGGTAGTGACAACGGTGGTGCAAAAAGATAGACAGTGACCGACGACGGTAACAGTAACGCACAAAAAACCAAACGGTAACGGTAACAATAGGTAATAAAAATGTATATTACACTATATATATTAAGTGTATATCCGAAGACGACTCGCCGACGACAGACAGAAAAAATAACGATAAACGGCGGTAATGATGGTAATTAATGATATTGGGTGCATCGGTCAATGCTCCGCTAGTATGGCAGCAATACGCCCGAACACCAATATTCTCGACAAATAACGGGCTCAAAACCCACATTCAGTAGTGGAATTATAAATTATAGAATTTATAAATTTCAACATAATTTATTACTTATTTTTTTAATAGCCACGGCCCGCGGCCTACTGTGCTGTAGAATAGTAGCACAGCGGCCCAGTCTGGCCCTGGGCATAGGTATTTTAATTCTATAGTTTTTTTTAATTCAATAAATTTAGAATGGATTATAGCACTAGAAAAAAATATATAATTCTTGTAACAAATTGAAGAATAATTCAGTTTCTTAAATATTTTTTATTACATTAATTGTAACTTGATTCAGTCTATGATTTACACAATTGGTATATATTGCACGAGGGAATTTATTTTTAAAAATTGCTTGTACTACATTAATGCCTCCTCGCATGACACTTGCTCCATCGTATGTTTGTACTACGCAGTTGTTGTTCATTACATGTTTTCGTGTATCTACGGATAACTATTACAATTTGTTTTTAGCTTATGAAGCAGGACTAAAATTTTTAAGTTTAAGGTTGGACCAGTGGTAGGGTCAGCTATTTTCAGGTAGGGCCATGGCTTTACCTTGCCCGTTCTTGGCGCCACCACTCATACTATAACTATAAAATAAGTATATATTATTATCGATCTGTTGCTCACGTTTATAGAAACAAAGACAAATAGATTTGGAGATTTTGAAATACAGAAAAAAATATCAAACGCCCGAAACGCGGAGAGAGTACGACATAAACGATCCACTAGTGTACAAGAAAGGACAGCCGAATCGCATTGACGACAACGACCCAAGAGTCACTTTGTCGTCGGGTCAACGGTAAATAGAATACAGTTGATTTTAGAACATTAATTAGAAATAATTTTTCTTTTCTACAGATTCGAGGGCGAAGAGGACATGACGAAAGAACAAAGGGCGGAACAGATACAACAGCAGCGCGTGTGGCTGGAAATGCAAATACGTGAAAAGAAAATGGGCCGGGAAGAGGATATGAAAGTCAAGCGCAATTGGCGAGAAGTCGAACAAGCTATGATTCAACGGTCATTGGCGCTCGCGTCACTCGAAAATGAGTGTAAGAAAAAACTAATCGAAGCCAATTATCGTTACAACCAAGCTCTGGTGAGTAGATGACAATCAATTCGTTCATAATTTATACTGACGTGTCAAAGATTCGATTCTCACATTTTTCCATTTTTTTTTTAATTTTAAAAACTTCTCTTGCACAAAATTATTTATTTATTCTAAGAATATGAAAGCAGACTGGTTATATTTCGTTTAGAAATTAATAAATTAAAAAAAAAAAATAGATCGCGGAAGATGAATGAAATGAAATTTGAATACAACGACAAATAATTGAATTCAATCATTATATACGAATTTAAAATTAATTTAATTTGAGAAAATGAATGCAGTATAAATATAGACAAAAAAGTACGTTCGTTAAATTTTTAACTTTTTTTTTTGAATTCAGGCAGCTGAGCAGAAAATGAACAATAACATTGCAGAAGCCGAGAACAGAGAAGATAAAATGGCAGAAGTGCACAACGCAATGACGGGAGATTTTCTCACAGAAAATCCCGACATCGGATTCCAAAGCGCAATGGGGCCAGGCAAAATATCCACGTCACTTTACAAGGGATTAACGCCAGCCATGAGACAGAAAATTTACGAGGAACAAGCAAAGCAAAGAGTAGAACTTAAGGTATGTACGCTATTTTAACTTCATCTTCCAAACTATTGCTCGTTTTACATAAAAAAACGTTAACGGTGATTTCAGAAACGAAAAGAAACCTCGGAAAAACAAGAGAAAGATTGGGCCGAACTTCTAAACATGCTAGCCACATGCAGCACGCTCAGGGATGAAGAAATTCAAATGAAAAAAAGGTAAATAATGAGACGTGTTGTTATAATAGCGGTTTAAAATGGAGAAAATGGTTATTAACCACTGTATAATTTTTCGCACGCGTTGAACTCTGATAAGAAAAATAATATATCATTAATTTAAATAATATATTACTTAAACCACGGTGGTACGTGGTTTTAAATACAATAAGTATACCTACGCTATAATAATAGCAATACTGTTCTATTTTTGATATTTATTACAGGCTCTTGGAAGACGAAGTCAAGAAATTCAATTTGGGTCTCGCCGACGAACAGAAAAAAGAACAAGAATTTCTGAATAACGTCGTATACAAGACTAAAGCCTCGGATGAATTTTTCGAACAATTTAATAAGACGACGCGCTAGCATTTTATTTACTTCTGAAGCGAAACTCGAATATTTGTATAACACGTATATTTGCCCGAGATCACGGGAACGTCCACTGCGACGAGTGTATGTTACATCTAATGCGGTCCAATGATTTCAGACATGACCCGGAATCGCAGTGCGACTGCAGCTCTCCATATACGGCGGAAAATGCGATATCGGCCAGGTAATAAATATAATACACGTGTTTAAAATATGCATGTTTACGTTTAGAACTGCGCGGTATACCTATGTACGCAAGATAATTAAAAATATTTTCTAGTGATAGTATGCTTGAAATGTTTTTGTGGAAAACTACTACATATTTCAAAAAAATAGTTGAACAAAAAAATAAAAAAGATATCTTCCATAACTTCCTTGCCCAAAGCAACGGTTTCATCTACAAGCAGATCGGATTCATATATGTCCCGCAATTTATTTACTATGGCCTGATTTAAACCAGATATAAAATTCTTTCTACATCCCCTAGGTATACATTTTCTTGAAATTGTTTTAACTAAATTTATAAAGCGTAGATAATTTTCTGGTTTCGGTTTTATCCCAATTATTCTGTATCATGTAAAATCTTGAACTCACACTAATTTGTTTTTTTGAAATTATATCTTCTTCTAAAAGGTACTTCCAAAGGTTTCACCACTGCTGTTACATGTATTATTAGCGGTCTATGTTGCGATTTTGGTATATTTTTTTATACACTCACCATTATGTACCATTACGTACCAGAACGTTGACCCATATTACTAATTTTCTCAAAACGAAGATGTTATCAGAATTATACTCTCTTCTCCACCTCCCACTTTGAAATGAAGATGGTAGCTTTGGATCACGTAAAAACATTAAATTGGTAGCATTAGCTCATCTCTCTACACTTTCTCCGCTTTCATCTGAATCTGTGTAGCCCCAGTTTATGTCCCTGCTATTAAAATCTCCTACTATTAAATTGATGGTATCTAAAATAAAGTTTTTCGATTTTTTGAAATTAAATATCTGGTTTGGGGGTTTATATATCGATGTTATAGTAAATCTATGTAGTTCTATACTTCTTATATTAATGCCATCTTCTGTGTACGATGTTGATTTGTTTTCTATTTCAGATCTCACAAACACTGTGATTCTGTGTTTACTGTGTGATCTTTCCGTTCCTAGACACATACCTTTTACTTTCGGTCTTTCATGGTATTTATCTCTGTGCGTTTCTTGTATACACAAAATATCGCATTTATTTTCCTTGCATAGGTGTGCCAGAATTGCCTTCTTTTGTTTCGTTAATCCCTCAATGTTTACTGAGATCGTAGTAATAGCCGACCCTGAAAAAGACCTTTTTAGCATCGGACTACTGCATTTATAACCGGGTTTGGTAGAATTGGCTGACAAATAAGGGTGAAATCTTTGTGGAAAAATAGTAATTCTTTCTTGAGTGCATCCATTTTATCTCGTCATTTTCAGGGATACTACTTAAAGGTTTCTACCATGCCCCATAATAATAATAATAATAATAATAATAATAACACTAACCTATATACCGTTATTCGCAGCAACAGTTTTAGGCTATTGTAAAAGAGTATTAGTAGTCACATTATTAATGGCGTAACACGAAAATGTGTCCCCTTCCCCCGCAAAAAAATAAAAAACGGTGCACTAAAATTATTTTTAGATATGTAAATTGAATGTTGACTTATATTTTAATCGCATCGTTAAAAGTGATTGCGGTATAATTTGTTTTCACTTTTAAATTCCATAAAAAAAACAACAAATGTTACTTAATATAAAAAAAAAATAAAATTTTTTGATGTTTTTATTTTAACAGAAATCATAAAACGAGAAATATTAAACAGACTTAAATTTGAAACAATTTAGTGCTATTTGTTTTTTTCATCGTATAATTTGACCTATTTTAGAGTTAAGAGTCGTATATACGAGTATTCGGTTACGCCGCCGACTATTGTAGTACAATATCATGGTTGTTTAAACGCGTATTTTCGTTTTAGAAGCGATCTTAATCCCGCAGACGGCACGTATCCCATAAGAGCGATGGGCCATCGGTCACATGGAGCCACTGACGTCAAGATCACGTCCAACTGGCTGTTCCAACAATTACAATTTAAAGCACTCGCCGGGCCAACGCAGGGCACCAACGATACGCTGAGACCATTTCGCTGGAGCAAGTCGGATTTCAACGGCAAAGTGAGTCATCTCGGCCATCCCAACTGCTACGATTTTGGTCCAGTCATACACCAATGGTCTTTGTAACAGATGAAAAACAAAAGAGTGAGTTAGAGAGAAAGAGGGCGAGAGAAAGCGCTTATCGTCTGCAGGGACTGCGGACAAATCATGCCTATTAATACACGATGGTCTTCCACGATTGGACTTCAACGCGCACTCTGCCGAATGGGGCTCGGACACGGATGACGTGAGGGGCGGGCTGCTATCTGACTTTGCGGCAGGTGCGGGGCTGGTTCCATGCAACCGTGGTACCACCCCCACCTACAGTAGAGTAAACGCTCAGTCAGTAGTAGACGTTACATTCGTTCGCCTGACTCCCGGAGTCGAGGTCACCGAATGGAAAGTTTTAGACGACAGGAACTCGGAAAGTGACCATAATTATATTACATACTCGGTGGAGGAAGACATCGGTGCTAATCAAAGACGAGGGCATATCCAGCAAGATAACCGCAGGGGCTGGGCGGTTAAGAAACTGGACACTCGGAAGCTTTAAGAAGCGTTGGCTGGAACCCCCCCCCCACCTCCATGGACGCTTATACCGGTGCTGAGGAGGCGGCAATGGCGCTGGATAAACAACTGGAGGCGATCTGCAACCACTCGATGCCGCGCAGATCAGCCAACGAAGGTAGGCGAGCCGTCCATTGGTGGTCCGTGCGCATCGCGGTGCTACGAAGAGAGAGCATCGCAGCGCGCCGTCGCTACCAACGGATGGGCCGTCGCAGTGGGAACGTCGATCGGGGTCCGGAACTCGCGGCCTGTAGGGAGGCGTCGAGAGCACTTCGAGCGGAGATCTGCGCGTCCCAGGAGAGGTCCTGGCGACAGCTGTGCGAAGCGGTTGACCGCGACCCTTGGGGCCTTCCCTACAAGGTCGTGATGAGGAAGACTGGTCGGCAACCTCCCGGTGCGGCGGCGCGCGGGCGAGAAGTAGCGTTGGCGAGGGAATTATTTCCGGCCCACCAGGCAATTAGCTGGGGTGACGTCTCTCTCGACGGGTCGGAGCTCGGCGACCCGGAGGAAGAGCTAGTGAGGCCCCTTACAACCTCGGACCTGGCACTCGCGGTGACGAGACTAGCAACTGGAAAGGCGCCGGGACCGGACTACGTCCCGAATGAGGTCGTGGCGCTGGTGGCTGCCAAGGCTCCCGACCGACTACTGGGAGTGTACAACATGTGTCTGGCGGAGGGGATATTTCCGGCTCGGTGGAAGGTGGCTAGGCTGGTTTTTTTACACAAAGGAGCCGATAAGCCGGTCACCTCTCCGTCGAGCTTTAGGCCAATTTCCCTCCTTAACGGGGTGGGGAAATTGTTCGAGCGCCTCCTCCTCCAGAGACTGTACCCTTGGATAGAAGGGAACGGTGGACTCGGCGGAAATCAGTTCGGGTTTCGCCCGGGACGTTCTACGGTCGACGCTGTGAACCGGGTCGTCGATCTGGCGGGGGCGGCGGAGATGGGACCGGTCAGGAACAGGGACCTGTGCGCCGTCGTCGCCATCGACGTATCTAATGCGTTCAACTCGGCGCCCTGGGAGCGGATAGACGGGGAGCTGAGGCACAGGGGGGTGCCCCAGACCATGGTCCGACTCCTTAGGTCGTACATGAGCGACAGGGAGCTCGTCGTTGAGGGTCCGCAGGGGGACTTTAGGATGGAGGTGTCCTGTGGCGTTCCTCAGGGTTCCGTCCTGGGTCCACTCCTGTGGAATATCTTCTACGACGGGCTTCTGAGACTGGACGTCCCGAGGGGTGTGGATCTGGTCGGCTTCGCGGACGATCTGGCGGTCGTCGTCAGAGCCCGCAACGCGGATCTGGTCGAGTTGGTGGGCAATCCGGTACTGGAAACGGTGGCCGGATGGATGTCCGCCAACGGCTTAAAAGTGGCTCCCCACAAATCGGAGGCAGTGGTGCTGACGAGGAAGTGGGCCTATCGGGACCCGGTGTTCACTTTGGGTGGCCATCAGATCCCGGTTAGTAGAGCCTTATCCTACCTGGGGGTTAAGCTTAACCCCAGGAGGAACTTTAATGAGCATATACAGTCCGTGGCGAAGAGGGCTAGGGCGACGGCCGCGGCCCTGGGCAGGCTGATGCCGAATATGAGCGGACCTTCCCAGGCGAAGAGGAGTCTGCTCGTGTCGGTCGTCCTCAGTCAGCTGCTGTACGCGGCGCCTGTGTGGTCCAAGGCAGGCGGGTACACAGAGAAGATCAAAAGGGTTTTGACCCAAGCTCAGAGGATCGCGGCCCTGCGGATCACCAGGTGCTATAGGACAGTGTCGGATATGGCGGCCTTGGTGCTCGCTCGAATGCCTCCGGCGTACCTGCTCGCGGACGAGCGGGCAAGGATTCGCCAGGAACGGCTTTCCGGGGTCCAGGGTCGCCCCGAGTCAGCGGCCGTGAGCAGAAGGCGGGAGAGGGCCTCCACCCTGTGGGAATGGCAAAGCGTCTGGGAGTCCACCAGTAAAGCTCGGTGGACGAGGAGGATGCTGCCGGACCTGCAGAGGTGGGTCGCCCACTCCAGCCTTAGGTCGGTGTCGTTCCATATGGCGCAGGCACTGACCGGCCACGGCTGCTTTCGCCGATACCTCTTCGAGAGGAAGCTGGCCGGGGACCCCAGCTGCGTCCAGTGCGGGGCCCCGGACGATACGGTGGAGCATACCTTGTTCCATTGTTCGTTCTGGGATGGACACCGCCTGGGACTGGGGCATTCCATGGGGCGCCGGTTGCGGCCGGAGGACGTCCCTGAGATCCTCCTGGGTCCTAAGGCGGAAGACCTCCCGGTAGACCCGATGGAGAGGGCGGCGGCTAGAGCCACGGCGGACGGGATATTGCAGCGGTTCTGCGAGATGGTGGAAGCAATCTTGTCAGAAAAGGAGAAGGCGGAGCGGGAGCGGGAAAGAGATTTTCAATAACAAAATAGTTAAGTTTTGTAATTGTGGGCCGAAGGCCAACTTAGGGTGGTTAGAGGCCCCCATATGTTGTTAATATTGTAAATATTGTTTGTTATTATTGTTTGTTTTTCGTGTGAAATAAATGTTATGGAGCCTGGTGGCAGTATTATGAAAACGCTTCCCACCAGGCTCTATGTTTAAAGGAAAAAAAAAAAAAAAAAAAAAGGTAAGCCCATCTATGTTTATACACAAATGACACGCGTTTTAATTCAAATATATGCCTAACCTAACCGCGTGTGTAACACAAAAACAATACGTTTCGTACACTAGTACTGCATATTTGTTAGTTATTTCGATGTTTGATCCGCATTTACCCGACGTTTCGTATCGGTCAACCGACCATACGATACGACGGTAATTGGATCGAACCTTCTCGAACATTCGAGAAAGATCGGTGGGCATCCCCACTCGTCGCCGATAAGCTGATATGACCACGTCTAAACGTACGACATACGCCGCTACGTGTGTCGGCTCTCGTCCGTTCGATGACGTAGACTGTTTCGTTGCATGCTCGAGCGTCCGCTCTTTTTCGGGTCGCCGTGATATTTGCGCGACTCCGAATTCGTTTGCATGTGAACCGTGTTCACTGCGACCCGCGTTCGCGTCGGTTTAATTGTTAAACGTGCCGTTTCGATTCACGGGTGTGGCGAACGCCTCCGTTTGATATACGCGCGATTGCTCCGAGCGCCATTTCTGATACTCGCGTGTGTCGTTTTCGCGTGTGCGGATATTCGGGTGCATACGAGAGTTGCGTGGCTCTCGTATTCGGTCACCATTCATTGTGTCGTGCCATTCGTCCGTTAGTGCGACGTACAGCTACATGGATTATCGGATGCGATATCGCTCCGCCGTTGGCGACGAACGTTAGTCGGGATTCGTGCAGTCACATTCACACTCGAGTCCAACGCGACGAACTCACGTTTCATCATTGTGGCTCCACTGTGTCCGTCGTCAGATCATTATATAGACGGTACCAACCGATACCCGGCGATCACTGGTGATATCAGTCATTTTTGCGTTTTACGTGTGTTTTATCAACAATTATATTTAAGTCGCATTGTGCGTCTCTTTCATTTGGGTTATTACACGTTTTTGTTGCATATTGACGTCTTTCCTTTTATTTTGTGTATTATTTACGAGGTCACCTTATCCCATACCCTAGACGCGAGTCGAAGCGGCCAACTGCCATACTCGTAAGAGCCGTTTCGGCGTAAACATTCGAACTATTTGAAAATTGTGTATATTTAACCATTAGTTTTAATTTAAATTCGTGTGTTTTACGGGTATAAGTGGCGGCGTCTGAATTTATATCACAGCTCTTATACTAGCTATTATACTAGCTATTATACACGTAGGCGTTTTTCTGTTGGTCAACCAAGACATTTTAGCGTGAGTTCTGGTTGTCCCTTTATGCCGATTCTGATATGTGGACATTCTTACACAGGCAAAAACGGACGTTTAATATAATTTTTTTTTTAGATAAATTATTCGAAATTTAAACTTTGATCGGTTTAAACGGTACACTAAACGCCATATTATATTAATTTCCTCAAGAAGTCAAAGAAAACCAGTTTTTCATCGATGTGATGATATCGAATGCCAATATAATATAACTAAAAAATATTAAGATATCAATAGTAGTAACTAATAGAGTATATAATAAATACAGTGTAAGTATAGATATGTAGCGGTTGGCATACATATAATAACTAGGGTTCGGATTTTGTGGCAAATGCCTTTTTTTTTGGGGAAGTGATAGAACAGTTTTTATATAAAAATGTGTTTCATTTAATTTCTATGCTAATAGATAAACATTATTTTTGCCTTTTTTTGCTTTTTTCCCCTATAAATGCCTTTTTTATATTTTTTGTTAAATTATCAATTTATTACAATTATTATTTTAATAATTATTAATAATTCTATGGTACAAATTGATAAGAGCTTATCCGATAATAGCTATAAAGTTCCCACATGACATTTCACACATGTCATTGTTTTCAATATACAAAAATATTTTAAGTCCGAAACGTCAAAAATTTACGGAAGACAGTTTATCAAAATATATGGTTGTCAATTATTTTATTAACACACAATAATTTTTTATACATTATATATTTAATAATCGATATTTTTTAAATGCCTTATTTTATTTTTAATACTTACATGGTTGTTGATTTTTTTTTAATAATAAGTTTTTAATTTTTAAACAATACATCTTTTTTTAAAATGCCTTTTTTTTTTGCTTTTTACAACTTTTAAATGCCTTTTTTTGCCTTTTTTCACATTTTAAGTGCTTTTTTCATCATTTATATTGCCTCAAAATCCGAACCCTAATAATAACTAATAATTATTATTATAGAACTAAGCACGTGTAGTGTACATGATGAAATTTAATTAGGATGAAAAATATTTAATGAGTATTTTAAAAGGAAATAATTAATGAAAACAAATTCTATATATAATACAGGGTGATCGAAAAGTCGCGCACACCAAAATAGAAGTGTTTTTAAATAGTAGTTGTGATAAATTATTTTTATCGGTTATTTCAAAATAACACTACGGGTATTCCCGACATTTAATCTAGACATCATTATTATATGTATTGATGATACGACGCTTTTAGTAGTGCTTTGATTATTGCTCTGTGAAAATGTCGATTTCCCAAGAGCAACATGTGTTTATTAGCGTCAGTCAAAATGGTAGGTCTCCCGGTTCTCTTGTCTGAAACTGATCCGGTTTCACGGAAACGGGCGATTAATCTCGTTATGGTTGAATTGTTAGGTACTGCTACATTCGGATATTTCACTCGAAATTTATCAATAACACAAGTGTAAGAACGGCTAGCAAAATACTGTTCAACAATACACACATGTTGCTCTTGGGAAAACGACATGTTCACAGAGCAATAATCAAAGCACTACTAAAAGCGTCGTATCATCAATACATATAATAATGACGTCTAGATTAAATGTCGGGAATACCCGTAGTGCTATTTTGAAATAACCGATAAAAATAATTTATCACAACTACTATTTAGAAACACTTCTATTTTGGTGTGTGCGACTTTTCAATCACACTGTATATTATATGTGTATTGTGTATGTTATGTATCTAAGCAGTTGTGTTTAAAAATAATAACCAATTAAGAGGAAAAGACCCAAATAGGATAAGAAAAATTAATTAAAAACAATAAACGATTGATAAAAAAAATAATTATAAAATAAAATAAACTAGATAAAATTAAATCTATACAAATTTGTTGATAAATTTCGCCATTGTCTGGTGTAGATGAAGTATTATGTATTTTACTTTATTCGTATTGATAACGGAGGAGCCACAGAGACAGACTGCGGAGGAAATTAAAATGAGTACTGTAGAATTGAGACACAAGACAGAGCCTCAAATTTTCATTTTCCCTTACTGCACACATTCCAAGTTTTAGTGTTCACATTTTGAGATTTATTAAAAATAACATTTTAGAAATTCTCCAAATGAATAAAATAAATGGAAATAATATGTCGTCATAATAGTTATGGTTTAATATAGAATAAATGGTTTTGTACTATAAATAGTTGATCAGGAAATGTATGCTGATATTTAAGTGGTAATGAAAAATGTATACTACAAGATTATAATACATACAATACATATTTTTTTTTTATTTTCATTTTTACAAGTACATTCTGAAATATGATTTTAATATATTTCACTCAGCGAATCATTTATTTCAAATTATTCTAATAAATTACATTCTACACGATAAGATATCGAAAAGTCAAATTTATTTCGGCCCAAACAAATTGACATAAATACACATGTATCGCTAGAAAAATAATTTCTAACAAATTCTTTTCGAACGCGCTCCCACTATATAGTATATAATATGTACGTAATACATTATACGATATGGATGATTTTGTGCAAGTTTGGAAAAAAAAATTAAGTATTCTGTGATTTTGATTTGTTAATCGTTTCAATAAACTTTGCTTTGTGCGGGGGCTGAAGGTAAAGACTAAACTAAATAATAATAATTATAATTTATCAGTTTTTACTAAAATTAATGTAATATCCCATGTTCCAAATATTTTTAAATTTTCATTTACCAAATTTATCTCTCTCTCTATATATTTTAATATTATACAATAATATTATACTAACTCTATATATATATATATATATATATATATATATATATATTTATATATATTTATATATTTACATACCCCGTACTGTTGATGTCATCTATGTATTTGGCTTTACCGATAATTATCTCGTGTAATTTGACGACGTAGTGTCTGGACTGGAGAGTAACGCGATTGTTGATCCTTTTCATGGCTAAGATGGTTTGGTTTTTTAGTATCGCCGCCGAACACGGTTGAAATGAGGCACAGACCGCTGTGATCAAGACTAGTAGTGCACAACTTGTTGATAACATCGTTCCAACGATACTAAAACAATAATACATTATAAATTGAAAATTAATGGATCACGTTAACACCGATAACTTTTGATCTATTTGATAATGATAGTAAAAATAATATAAAACAAACATTCTATTTTATAAATTTAATATGTTGTATTCATAGATAAGAGTATATATATATATAATGTGTGTGTGTGTGTGTGTGTGTGTGTTTAAACTGCTTAAATGCACGTAAATTATTTACCGAAATATAAATATAAAAATGATATGAATATTATACTGTTTGCTTCATTATATTATTTTATTTTGTTAACAATAATAATAAATTTGTTAACATTATAATAAATAATGACAAAATTGATTATATATTACTAAAGAAAAAAAATATGATATTCCTATAGGATAAAAGATATGTTTACGTTAATGTTTACATATAAATAAATGTACGAAGAAAATGTATTTTAAAAAAATATAAAATTCAAGGTAAATCAAACAATTAAAATTAATTGAACTTTTTAAATAACCATATTTTTTCAACCTTGATAAAAATCTGATGCGTAGTTTAGATCGTCCACTCGTCATTAATCGCCGACCAATGGGCGTGGAAATACATTCTGTAGAAAGGCTATAAATACCGCCACATGGTCGGTTAGAACATTTACCTGCGACAAAACTTCGCGCCTTCTCGGCAATTGTGAGAAGTATCTGCACCTACGCCATCCCCGTATGGTGAGCGGTGGGTGAAAACCGTCTCAGGCCAGTTTAAGGCTGCTTCATGAGACTACTGAGATTTGTTCTCCATATTCCATCGTACGTCAAGAACTCCCAAATCATCAAAGAAATCTGCATATTACCACCTCTGCAAGCCGCTCCAATTTTCGCAGCTAGACTTCGAAAATCGGCCGTTTTTCACCTTAATCCTTCAATCGCTACATCCGCAAATTTCGTTCCCATGTCGTACGACTGGTAAGTCGTCCCTGCTCCCTATTGTAACACCCTACCGTCCTGCCAACTTGACGACTGTAGACACACGTATGTGTGTCTATGAGTCGTGGGTTGTAGTTTGCATGTTTGTTTTTGTTTTTTTTTGTTTTGTGTTTTTTTTTTGTTTTTTTTTTTGTATTTTTTTGTATTTTTTTTTTTGTATTTTTTTTTCTTTCTCCTCATGTTTACATTAGCTTCGTAGCTAACCCCCCCAGCTTCGCCTTACGCGCGAGTGCCTCACTGCTCAACCCTATGAGTTAGTGATGGCCACCTTTTACTCCGCACATACCTCTTTTCTCCTTTCTTCCCACTCTTCTTTCTTCGTTTTTCATTAGGTGCATAACTTTTATCGTTGCCCCCTGGGGAGGAGTTTTTAGCCGGTAGGCATCACTTCATGGTGAATCCGGCACTACCTCCGGCTTTTTCATCACGGAGGTGTCTTATGAAGATTTCCCCCTCCCCGTTCCAAAAAAAAAAAAAAAAATAGGTAAGCGAGTCATACCATCATAAACTATTGAAGTCACAAGTTTGAAATATCGAAATAGTGAAAGGTATCCAAAAATCAATCAGATTATTGCAGTTGAACGTAGTAACATCGTTTCAAAACAGGTATCTCGTTAATTAAAATTTAATTTAATTTAATTTTTTTTTTTTTTTTTTGCACACGATCACGATGCAAGTACGCTCAACACCAGGGCGACGAGGCTGGGTCGTTTTTTTTCTGTTTCGGACACGTTGTCCTTCGCGAATTTTCACTTACATTCTGTGCGCATTGTCAGCCATCATACATCAGCGTGTTGTATTCGCTTTGCGATCATCATTTTCCGAACTAACCGTTTTGACACTTATCTGTTTATTTTCTCTGCGTCGCACTATCGCCTAATAAATTCGCGGAACACTGTACATCACGATGTCTATGGGGTAATAAGTAAAAAACCTTTTTTTTTTTTTTTGGTCACTTGGCTCGGGGATAGTTACGTGTCCACGAGGACCCTGTGTGGAATCTAGCGCACCACACAGTATCCAGCCTTACCGCGTCATTCGGGGCTCTGACGCGGCGGACACTCATTCCCTTGACAATCGTGGGAACAAGATGGAAGAAATCAACTCGAAAAACAAAATGAATATTGGAACAACGGATGCACTTATTGAAATTGAAAAGGAAACAGGAACGTCAGGTGCAGTAGCGGCTGTAACTGGCAATCCGGGAGGCCGCCTCAAGGAGAAGCTGTTTTACAGCTTTTCCCAACCGGTGGCCTCGATGAGCTCCTTGGAGGCGAGGAAGGAGAACTCCTTCACCCGCGTCAAGGAGCACATCCGGGCTGCTGCCGCGATCGTCGCGGAGAAAGGTGGAAAGGGTGTCCACAAGGCAAAAAGCCACGGACGGAAGCTACCTCGGAGAAGGTTAGGGGTAATAATCCTCTTGCTCCAGCAGCTGAAGACACCGCAGTGCAAGGCTCTCTGAGCCTTGTACTGGAGGCCCTCAGCAAGGTCCAATCGCACCTGCTGGAGCAAGGGAGAGCTATCGCGGAGCTCACGGCTGAAAACCGTGAGCTCCGAGGTATGCTGTCCCAGCCGCTGCAGCAACAGCAGCGACGGCAGAACCAGCAGCAGCCGAAGCAGCGGAAGCAGCAGAAGCAGTAACAGGAGGAACAGCAGCAGCAGCAGAAGCCGCCGTCGCTGCCACCGCAGACAAGAAAGAAAGAGTCCCCGCAAGAGTAATGGATGGAGGAGGCCGCAGCGTCGTCCCTATCCGCGCCCGCAACGGACCCAAATCCGACCTCATGGGTTGAGGTCGTGAGGAGGGGACGCAAACGCGCGGAGCGCGCTAGTGGTCCGGAGCCGGTGGCGAAGAGTAAGCCTTCGCCTATCGAGGCAAAGGCGGCCCTTGTACGGAGGCGTGTTCCCTGAACCTCGGCGGTCGTCATTGACCGGTCGACCGGTGAGGGGATGACATTGACTTCTGTCATGAAGAGGGTCGCCGGAGGGGTCAATTTCGACGCCATCGGCGTCAAGATTCGGACCACGAGGACGGGCGGCATCCTCCTCGAAGTCGATGACGCTGCGGGGGCCGACATCCTGGCGGACAACGTCAGGGCCGTCGTGGGGGTCGACGCTCGGATCAACCGACCCGAACGCCTTACCCCGGTCCTGCTTCTCGACGTACCGGAATGGTGTGAAGAGGCGAACATTGAAGGCGGCTTGACCCGCGCCGGTCTCGTCCGGCGGGACTACGCGAAGGACGGCTCACCGGCCGTCTTTTTGCATAGAAACCCGGGCGGGCGAGGCGGAATGGTCGCCCGATTCGACACAACGTACTCGGCAGCTCTAAAGCTCGCCAAGGCACGTTGTGTCATAGTCGGGTGGACCAGGTGCCGGGTCAGGTTGCTGGAAAAACGCCAACCAACCTGATTCCGGTGCCACAAGCAGGGCCACATGGCGGCGGCAAAGGTCGTCATCCCGGCAGCGGAGGGGGCTTATCCGACTCCTCCGATTTCGGCAGCGGCTCCTGCGGCAGCCGCAGAGTCAATGGACGTGACAGAGGAACAACGGCGCCAAGACGTTCAACTTTAAATAGGAAAAATGTGAGGGGAGGAGCAGTAGACATTGATCTGCTGCTCCTCCCTTGATATTAAAAATTTGTAAAAAATTTTGTAAGGGGTGGTGTGGCCAGGTATTGTCCGGTCACCCACCCCAGTGGAAAATTGTAATTGTTTTGACTTCAATAAATGATGGCGACCCACTGCCCTAAGCACTGTTTAACAGGCCTTCAGGGCAGTGGGTGTAAACGCTGATTTTTCAAAAAAAAAAAAAAAAAGGTATATTGTGTATGTATTACATATGTACACCATGTTTTGCCCAATTACTTTATCAAAACAAATGATTTATCATAACACTCAATGTAATGTTATTGTTCGGGCGTATTGCTGCCATACTAGCGGAGCATTGACCGATGCACCCAATATCATTAATTACCATCATTACCGCCGTTTATCGTTATTTTTTCTGTCTTTCGTCGGCGAGTCGTCTTCGGATATACACTTAATATATATAGTGTAATATACATTTTTATTACCTATTGTTACCGTTACCGTTTGGCTTTTTGTGCGTTACTGTTACCGTCGTCGGTCACTGTCTATCTTTTTGCACCACCGTTGTCACTACCAACTCCGCCGGCAGTCACTATCGGAGTAACTACCGCCGTTCGAATGCCATCGTCGTCGAAAACGGTTTATTTTATTATATTATTATTTTTATTATATTTTTTATATTTATATATCTAGTTTGTTTAAAGCCCCTATACTGGCCAGTTAATTAAGTTGTGTCCTAATTATTTATTTTTGAATAGAACATTTTTCATACTTAATCTTGTATCGCGATTGGAGTTTTATAATATACAAAAATTTCAATTTAAGAACGTTCTTTTTATACAGTCCATTTTTGTTTTACATATTCGAAGTAACATTTGGTCCTTCGAGCCTAGGATACTTATTTGTATTCTAAGTGATTACCATTTACCGTGAAACGTTTGTTAAAAACAAAATATTTTTATATTTTACGTATAATATTTTCAAATAAGGGCGTTGTCGTTAGTATTAGTGAATTATATAAACCGATAGGTAATTATTGAAACAGTACGGAAAAATTGGACTTTGAACCTTGATTGTAACAAAGTATTTGTACCTAATTAAAATATTAAATTATACTCATTATCACTACTACCAAATATATTTAAAACTGGGTTAAGTTCACGTATTATATGTTATTTCTGTATATATTTCTATAGGTCATTGAACTGAATATTGTAATAAATCGAAAAAAAAAAAAAAAATTATTATTATTGTTGTTAAGTTTTCGTTTGTGAAAAGTAATATTTTTTTTCTGAAAATTGTTATTCATTTACCGTTGTATTAATCTAAAACAAATAATTATAATGGGTGTATACGAAGAGGCGAAAATTCGTCTAAATGATATTAAAAAACGAATAAATAGAGTACGCGAGGCAGGGGAAGCTTTAGAAGCGAATCCAAACGACAAAACTGCAAAAACGAAATTTCGGATGATGTATGCCACAGTGTCTCATCTGCAAGAAGAATTTGAGTCACAATTATCAATTATTATAAAACAACTTGGTAAACCTGATAAAGATCAAAAGCAGGAAGACGATATTTTCACACTATATGACCTTCGAGAAAAATTCGATGAGTCCTATTTTAGTATTATGATTGTCGCAGACGAGCATTTACCAGCACAATTATGTAACCAGGCAGACAACACGTTCATTGAATTAAGTAATTCTCGCAAAAATATTGATATTATACCGTTGGAAAAATTGTCAATACCACATTTCAAGGGTGACCCGAAGGAATATATGGGTTTCCGTAATCTTTTTGATACTGTCGTAAATGATAATACGAGCCTTCGACCAGTTGTTAAGTTCACTTATTTAAAGGCTTATTTAGAGGGTGAACCATTTAAGTTAATTAATAACTTAATGCTCAGTGACGAGAATTATGTTTTAGCATTGAAAATATTAGATAACCGTTATTCAAATCGTCGTGTAATTGCAGAGAGTCATTTCAACCAACTTTGGGAGATGCCAAAGGCCATATTCAATGATGAAAAATCTATCAGGAATTTGTTGAATAGTATAACAGAATCAACTGGAGCGTTAAAAAACTTAAAATATGCGATCGATCAGTGGGATCCCATATTACTTTACTTGTTTCAACAAAAATTGGACGGACAACTACGAGCACAATGGGAATTATTAGTAGACACCAGCGAGGATCCAACTGTGACCGAATTTATAACTTTCCTAACTAAGTTTTATAATGCGACATCAGCTGGTCAGTCTGGAGGGCGAGAAAAGGCACAAAACAAGTTTCAAGCCAAGACTACACTACATGCTGTTCAATCGAGCCAAAAACCGAATACGACATGGCAAAAGGAAGAATGGGGAAAAGGAATTCAATTTTCGTGCCAGGTGTGCAACGAAAAACCAGGACACTTGCTCATTGCGTGTCCTGTCTTCAAAGAAAAAACGCCTAAGGAACGGCATCAAGTAATAAAAGACTTGAGGCGCTGTTACCTGTGTTTTAGTAAGCACAGAGTATCACAATGCAAGAATAATAGGCTGTGTTCAGAATGTAGTGGTCGCCATCATTCTATGTTGCATTTAGGAACCACTGCAGAGACCGACGAGGAACCGATTTCTGTAAGCACTATGTTTTCGTCCGCTGAAGAAAAACCTAGGCGTTGTAGTGTACTTCTATCGACAGTAGCTGTTCTTGTTCAAGACGTTAATGGCGTTTATCAAGAAGCTCGAGCCTTGTTAGACGGTGCTAGCGAAGGCAGTTATATGACTGAAACTTGTAGAAGAAGATTGGGTTTAGCACGTCAGAAATGTAATCTAGTAGTTCGAGGGTTGGGTAATTCACATGTATCATCTATTAAATCACAAGTGAAATTAATTCTTCGTCCTATAAGAAACAGCACACCTCAGATAATGATTGATACTTATGTAGTTCCTCGAATTACAGGACTCACACCATCAAAGCGTGTATGGAAATCTGAATGGCCACATCTAAATGGACTCGATTTAGCCGACCCAAAGTACGACGAACCACTGGTTGTGGATATATTGCTTGGTGCTGATGTTGTTCCCTACGTTACCCGAAGTGGTCGTAGAGAAAACACAATGGCTGAACCGGTTGGTATTGAAACGGTGTTTGGGTGGGCATTAATGGGTAACACAGGAACTGCAACAACTGAGTCGGCGAACACGTTAATTACATCTTTAGATACTATCGATGCAACACTGCGTCATTTTTGGGCCCTCGAGGAAATACCAATAGTGCAGCAACCGATGTCAGAAGACATAAAATGTGAAGAAATCTACACCACAACAACGAAAAGAAGACCAAATGGACGGTATGTAGTGCATCTTCCATTTATACAGAATCCTCCACAACTGGGACAGTCCCGAGAGATGGCTATGCAACGGTTACACAAACTCGAGTCTCGATTAGAGAAATCAAAGGAACTTCGTCAACAATACAACACAGCTATGAGGGACTACTTAGATGCTGGTCACATGAAGTGCGTTAACGCTACTGAGAACATGAAATCACCTTCTTATTATACTCCACACCATGTAATTCTCAAACCAGAGAGTTCGACTACAAAAGTTCGGGTAGTTTATGATGCTTCTGCTACGACTTCCAATGGCAAATCTCTGAACGATTGTTTATTTTCTGGACCCAAACTTCAGCAAGACTTAGCAGGTATTATAATTCGGTTTCGTTTGCATTCCGTAGTTTTCACTGCTGATATTAAACAAATGTTTCGTCAAATAGATATCACATCAGAACACCATGCATATCAGAGACTTCTGTACCATTTTCAACCGACAGATCCAGTACAAACTTTTGAAATGACGACCGTGACGTTTGGACAACGTTCTTCGCCATTTTTGGCTATAAGAACTCTCCAACAATTGAGTTTGGACGAAGCTACGGATCACTCAGATGTCCAGCGTGTAATATGTAAAGATGTTTACGTGGATGATGTAGTTACAGGAACACAATGTGAAGATTCAGCTTTACGACTTCAAGATAACCTAATCAAAGTATTCAAGCGAGGCTGTTTTGAACTCCGAAAATGGTCCAGCAATTCGGTCGCACTGCTCGACGCTGTACCACCTGAACACCGACAAACAGAGGCAGTAACATTCGATGAGCCAACCGCAGAGTACACTAAAGTCCTTGGGTTAAAGTGGGAACCCAATAATGACACGTTAGCTTACTAGTATCAACCTAACTCTGTAAGGTACAGTAAACGAGCAATTCTTTCTGAAATTGCTCGCATCTACGACCCTATAGGTCTTCTAACACCGGTAGTAACCAACTTAAAACGGTTAATGAAGTATTTGTGGTCAATTGGAGTTGGTTGGGATGACACTCTTCCGCAATCTGCTATAGATGTGTGGACAAGATATCATGAGGAGTTGCCTTTTATCGGTTCAATATGTATGGCTCGACAATCTACTACCAATAATGCTATCTACGAACTCCATGGGTTTTGTGATAGTTCAGAAAGTGCCTATGCCGCTACCGTATATCTTCTAGCACGTACCACAGATGGAAATGTTCACATTCACTTATTAATGGGTAAATCCAAAGTGGCTCCGGAAAAGAAGCTGTCAATACCGCGGCTTGAGTTGTGTGGTGCCTTACTACTAGCACGTCTGATCGATTATCTACGTCCTAATTTGATAACACTAAAGATTGACAAAAGTTATGCATGGACCGACTCTACTGTGGCTCTCGCCTGGATCAATACTTCTACAGCAAAACTTAAGACCTTTGTAGCCAATCGTGTTGCTAAGATTCAAGAGCTGACTTCAGCAAAGATCTGGAGATACGTTCCAACTGCACAAAATCCCGCAGACTGTGCTTCACGTGGTCTTACGCCCAGGGCAATTGTCAATCACCCTCTATGGTGGACAGGACCAGTGTTTCTTCGGCAAACTGTGGACACTTGGCTTCAATGTGTAACGCTATCAGAGACTGATCTTGCTGAACATCGAACCGAAGAAAAGTTAGTCACCTTAGCTACCACGACTATTCACCCAAAAGAAGATTGTAAAATCCTACATGCGTCGGCTGAACTTCCCAAAGTACTTCGTTTAACGGCTTATTGGTTACGATTACGTCGATATTTGTCTCGACATCCCCCTATATATGACCAAGCAAAACGCCCAGATGTGAAAGAAAAGGGAGAGGCCTTACGTGCATTACTACGATGGGAACAAAGAAAATACTTTAACGATGACTGGAATTGCCTTCAACAAAAACGACCATGTTCACCAAGGTTAAGAATGCTTGGGGTATATATGGATTTCGACGTCACTTTCATTCGAGTTGGAGGGCGCCTGCAAAATTCTAACCTACCTTACGAAGCAAAGCATCCTATACTTCTCTCAAACAATCACAATTAACGATTTTGTTAATCGATTTCGTCCATCGTCTTCATTGTCATCCGGGACCGCAAACTACTCAGAATATTTTACACCAAGAGTATTGGATCTTATCAGCACGTAGCGTTATACGCAAAAGACTTCATCAGTGTATACCATGTTTTCAAGCAACACCTAAGGCCATGAAACCTATGATGGGAAGGTTGCCTCGAGTTCGGTTAATAGGTACAAAAGCATTCTCTCATGTAGGTGTGGACTTTGCAGGACCTTTTTGGGTGAAATCCGCATTATTACGGCGCATTCAAGCTACGAAAGGTTACTTATGTATATTTGTCTGCATGGTCACTCGAGCTGTTCACCTCGAACTTGTAAGTGACCTAACAACAGCCCTATTTTTATCAGCACTAAATAGATTTATTAGTCGACGGGGTCGTTGCACCGTTATCTATAGTGATTGTGGTACCAATTTCGTGGGAGCAACTGTATTTAGAGGAAATACAGAAATTAATAATATCCGATGACGTGCAAAAGGGACTTTCTGATCATGAAATACAGTGGCATTTAAACCCACCTGCTGCACCACATATGGGTGGTTTATGGGAAGCGGCAGTAAAGTCTGCGAAAACTCTTCTGCAGCGGACCATCAAGGAACAGATTCTAACGTACGAAGAGTTGAACACTTTATTTCACCGAGTTGAGGCAATTCTAAATTCCCGGCCATTAGGACCTATGACTTCAGATCCTAATGACTTACAACCTCTAACTGCAGGACATTTTTTGACATTCGAACCGCTTATTGCAATGCCCACACCGAATACAAATAGACCCTTACCTAAACTTGGACTTCATCGTCGTTGGAAGTTAGTACAACAACTTCAACAACACTTCTGGGAACGTTGGCAACAGGAGTATTTACATACAATCCAAGTCAAATCCAAATGGAATGAAATCCAAAACAATCTTTCTCCCGGGGATCTTGTGATAATTAAGGAACCAACTCCACCCCTTACGTGGAGAACCGCTCGAGTGGAGGAAGTATTTTTAGGGGACGACAAAATTGTTCGAGTCGCTAACGTCCGTACTGCCGATTGCAAAATTGTTAAACGTCCGGCAGTGAAATTGTGTCGTTTACCATTAAACGTTGAAGGTTAGGTACCTTCAAAGGGGGCAGTATGTTCGGGCGTATTGCTGCCATACTAGCGGAGCATTGACCGATGCACCCAATATCATTAATTACCATCATTACCGCCGTTTATCGTTATTTTTTCTGTCTGTCGTCGGCGAGTCGTCTTCGGATATACACTTAATATATATAGTGTAATATACATTTTTATTACCTATTGTTACCGTTACCGTTTGGCTTTTTGTGCGTTACTGTTACCGTCGTCGGTCACTGTCTATCTTTTTGCACCACCGTTGTCACTACCAACTCCGTCGGCAGTCACTATCGGAGTAACTACCGCCGTTCGAATGCCATCGTCGTCGAAAACGGTTTATTTTATTATATTATTATTTTTATTATATTTTTTATATTTATATATCTAGTTTGTTTAAAGCCCCTATACTGGTCAGTTAATTAAGTTGTGTCCTAATTATTTATTTTTGAATAGAACATTTTTCATACTTAATCTTGTATCGCGATTGGAGTTTTATAATATACAAAAATTTCAATTTAAGAACGTTCTTTTTATACAGTCCATTTTTGTTTTACATATTCGAAGTAACAGTTATTTTCCACAGTTATTTGAATTAATTAAATTATGATAATTTTATTAAAAACATCTGTACACGTACAAATCATAATCCAAAAATTTCCACAAAATTTCATGTGATATACATAAAATTATCTTTTTTTATCTAGATAATTATGAATTTTTTTATCTGTTATCTAGATAAAAAACTTGATTTTTTCTATTATCTTATCTAGACAAATTTTCACTTAATTATCTGTTATCTTATCTAGATAAGTTTTATGTTATCTTTGCACAACACTGTTTATATAGCCGCGGCGTCGTAATGTCTCGAAGCGTCAAGGCGACGCGAGGCGGAGGGTTCCAATCGCTTCTGCTCCAGTAATTTTGATGTCGCCGCGGCCGTACTTTACCCGAAGGTTAGCGCGCAATTCTTTTATTATTATTAGTTACATTTACTTCACTTATTATTTTAGCAATCTGTTCGATTAAGAAAGCCTGGAGTATTCAACAATACTAAAAATAGTTTAATTTTATCAAAATCAATGTCTTCTTTCTCCAAAGTTTTCTTCCAAAGTTTATATTTATACTTTTTCTTTGTTAAATAGCCAATTTTCCTAAATATTTAATGGTGTGTATTAAATACTGAAAATTGGATAGAATTATTGGAAGTTTATTTTTCTTCGATCACTATATTGTATACAAAAGAAGACGGATTCGCAGCACATGACAACCAACGGACAAATATTGCTTATTAAGATATGTGTTTCAGTGGACTTATATATCTTAGGTATACCTATCTGTATTATTAAAATTAAAGACTTGGTAAATAAATAGTTTACATCAGTAGCGTATCTAGAATTTTTCCACGGGGGGGGGGGATATACAGATTTTAACAGATATATTCATTATACACTTATATTATACTATACAAATTACATTATATTACATTATACACATATAAATAATAATGTCACCTAAGGCGATCGCCCTTCTCCTAAATACGTCCCTGTTTTTTGCTACAAAACAAAGTCTAATTTTCTAGATGTCATTGAATGAATATTAAGTACTTCATCAGGTGTGACCCTTATATTTTTGTGTACTGATAGCACGCAAAGACCATTAAGTCGATCCTAAAGAAAAATTTAGGAATATTATAACCAACAGTAAGTGTAAAATTTGTTTAAAAATGTACCTGACCCCATAGTGTTCCTTAAATACGTTTTTTTACTCGTTTGAGCGTTGAATACGTTCTCTCGGAAGTCGCTATTGAAACAGGTAATGAGCATACAATTTTTAATAATTTATTAATGTTAGGAAAATTTGTTGGATTGCACAGCAAAAATGCTTCAAGACTACTTTTTAGAACAACATTGAGTTTGGCAAGTTTAATTTTCCACAACTTTAATTCTGCTGTTGAATTATTGTAATTTACTAAAGGCATATAAAACTATTAAATTGTGGAATGATTCTAGTTCTTCTATTGATACTGAGGAATTAATAGAAAATAAACATTCAAAACCTGCAAAATTAATGAACAATTAGTTTACGTTATGCCGATGACACCATAGTTTTTGCGGACACTGGTATGGGCCTTCAGATACTTATAGATAAAACAACAGATAGGGTACAATAGAGTATGGAAGCGTGACGTCACGATTTTTTATCATTTAATATGATAAGAATTTTGGTTCCAAACTAATTACAATTTGTATAGCAAATTATGGTTTTTAGTATCAAAATATTATAAAATATAACTTTTTAGCTATAAAAGTAGTATTTTGTGTCGTAGCTTTTTAATTTGTATTACTAGGTTTCTATATAAAAGGGTTTATATTATATAAGAGGTGTTTTTTTTAACTAATCTATTATGACTACCAAAAGTTGGATTAAGTTGCATTGTGTGTAAGAATTTTTCAACGAAGTTAAACTGTAATAATTAAACAATAATTCATCAAGCAAGAAAACAAAAAATAAAAAAACATAGAACAAATATGAACATCCAGAAGGACAAAACCACAACGCCAAACACAGAAGTAAAATTTAATATTGACACGACACCAAAATGCAGATGCAGAAAAGGAAGAACAACATGCGTAGACTGCAAAAGAACAAGAGAAAAAAAGTCACCAGATAGCGCTACAACGCAAAGTGGAGGAGAAGTCAGTAAACGTATAAATACCAGTCAGAAACAGGCGGACCGATCAGTGTAGTCACGACAGTCAGACGTGTACTACAAAACTCCGAGGATGGAACCTGCAACGGTTCCGAAACGTCAGAACAATAACATTAAACACATGGATATTTCCGAAAACCACATAGTTAATAAATTCTCAATCCACGAAAGTTTTAATAAACTCAGAAGTTAAACTGGTTAAAAGGGGTGAAAATGCATGTGATTCTGGGCAAGTTAAAAAATGCATCTTTCTTAATAATAATTTAAAAGGTGTTGTGAAAGCCAGTATGAAAGAACAGACATGTAATGTTGACTTACGTAAATTTAAATTTTACTAATGAACAGGTGCATATTAGGTCAAATTTTCCTACTAAGAAATATGATGTAAATATTTTTAATATCTAGTAATAAAATTCCAAAAGGAAATTTTTTAATTCATTATCCCAGTGACTCAGTGTGTTGTCTTTCATTGTCTTAAAAATCTAAAATAGCTCATTTTATTCACAAATTTTCATTAAATAATTAATTGTTTATATAGATTTATTTTTCTGATAATGGTGACATAACACATTCAAAATGTAGTTGTGCAAGAGGTCAAGTACGTTGTCATCATATGGCAACATTGTTAATTTATGCTTATAAAAATATTTCAGTAACAAACGCAAGTAATGATTTAGTAAATTTAACTTTGTTTTAAAATATTATGAACTCATTTTCTATATAGGTTGTAGTTGGTCAAAAAAAATTCCTCCTTCTGTCGTAATAACTAAAACAATTGATGAACTGTATCCAATATTCAATTTAATATTTAATAGTTTCATTTTTATTCATACAACTATAAAAATATTGTTTTAAATAACCTCCCGGGGGGGGGGGGGAGAGATACGACCCCCATATTCCCCCCGTAAATACGTCACTGGTTTATATGTTATATTATTGTAAGATAAGTAAAGTGTCTATCTAATTATTTTCATAGTAATTATATGCAAAGATTAATCACTATACTTCCAATGTATAACGTTCTTAAATGTTTTCCTAGTTAATACGTTTAGCTTAACATCCAAAAAGATCTTTCCAGAAGAAGAACCAAATTTGGCCATCCCTTGAAAGGACAATGGACTGCAAGTTCTAGTCGATTAAGGTTTTCTCTGCCTGGTGGTAGCAATCAATTCATTGTGTGTGTGTATGTGACGCAATATTATTATCAATTTTAAGAGGTTTGCAAGAGGTTATCAAAACACTTGGATATATAATTGAATGCAAAAAATTAATTACTGTATTTTGCACATTTAAAAGTAAAGGATAATTAACTTTTAAAGAATACAAGGCTATATTGACCAATAATCGAACGATGGTCAATTCCTTCATGTGTGACACGAATCTGCCGCACGTGCGTCTCACTACATTACATGAACGAAGAATGTTTTTTAAATATATGTATTATATTTGACAATGATTAAATTATAATAATCACATAGATAATCAAACTAAATTCTATAAAAAAAAAAAATTATATTCAATATATCTCGCAAATGCCTTTGTTAATGAGAAAATCTAACAATGCTTCAAAATTAGTATATCAAAAATTATTTTTAGATAATGTTTGAACAAAAACAATATGAGTAAGATAAAACAATTTGTTTTTCTAATATATGTAAATATAAAATAAATTTAGCAAAGAAAAAGAATAAAACATATTATATTTAACAATTTAAAATATCGTATTACAAGGGGATAAATAATCGATTAAAAACAAAAATTATTATTTTCCAGCCATAATGACAAATTTATTTTCCGTTTGAAATGTTATTATGTTTCAAAACCATATTGCACCATCCAGATCCATTCAAACCTGTAAATTAAAAAAAAATCGTATTTCAATTTTGTTTATGTAATTTATTACATTATGTAATATTATGTATAAATCGATGTCATAATTTGCAATGGAAAACATACATATTATACAACTTAAAAAAGGTAATCATAGAAAATACTCTCCAACACAAATGTCGTGGTCACAAAAGTGATCAATTTTTAGACATAAACAGGAATTTAAGCTGACTGACACAAAAATAACTAAATATAATAAAAAATATACATATTACCTTTAAAATGTACGTTATAGAATATATGTGAAAAATACTGATGTATTATGTCTGCAACGTATTCATTGAGTTAAATTATGCTTTGTCTCCAATAATAAATTGATAGAATCTTTTAAAAATTACAACTAAAAATATTTGGATGTTGTTTAGATGACAATATTTGTAATAAATTGCATACATACTATGTCGAACTAACATATATATAGAGAGAGAAACACATATATCATACATGTATGCAATTTTTTTTTATTATTTTGACCAACTATTGTATAATTGTAAATGTTACTTACATTTAGCTATATAATATAATAATAATACAAGAATAAAATTAACTTATATCAATATAACAATCATAACCGATCTTTTTTAATTATAAATTATAACTATTAAAGCATGAGAACCTATACCTAAAATATTTGTTCTAGTTGTCAAAACTAAAAAATAAAAAAATATTATACGGAGGTGAAATAAAATACCTATTATTATTCTCAAAAAAGTTAAAATACTGTCGAATTAACATAATATAAAATTCCTTGGAAAATCCTTAGTATGTAATTTTTATTATTTTTATTTTAACACATTAATGTATATGTGTTTATTTTAAAATGTGTAAATAACATTTTTTATGATATTATAATCATAAATCAAGATTTAAAGTAATCCTATTTTAATATAACAATAGTAATAACTTTTCAAAATATATTGACAGAATTTATTAAACATTACAAGTAAATTTATTTAAATGTTGATTATTGGACATCATTTGTAAAATAATTACATACGGAATAAAATACATACATAATATAGATAAAGCAATATAGATACTATAAATGTATCTAATTTTTGTTATTATTATTACCTACTCTTTTATAATTACAAATATTACTTACGTTCATCTATGTAATATATTAATAAAACAAGAATAAAATAAATGTATATCAATATAACAACCATAATAACGCATTTTTTTTTTTTTTGGATTATTATTTATAATTATGATATTATAAGAATCTTTACTTCTGGCTAACTCCGAAGCATTGATAACTAAAAAATAAAGAAATTATGAAGCTTAAAGTAGTTATAAAATAATTACCTAAGCTTATTCTTATAATAAAGTTAATAATACTGCTAAATTTACATAATATTAAACTCCTTGGTAAATCCTTAGAGTGTAATTTTTATTATTTTTATTTGTTCAGATTTATAACATACGTATTTATATTAAACACAGTAAATACCAATTTTCACGATAATATAATCATAAAACAAGATTTAAAGGAATATTATATCTGTAAACCTATCATAATAACATAAAAAATTATTGAGAGAATTTATCAAACATTAAAAATAAATATATTTAAATGTTGTTTATTTGACAACATTTGAAATATAATTGTATCGGATTAAAATGTATAGATAATAAAGATATACCAATATAAATATTATAAATGTATCCATTTTTTTTTTTTTATTATTATTACTAACAATTTTATAACTAGAAATGTTACTTACATTCTTCTATGTAATATATTAATAACACAAGAATAAAATAAATTCATATGAATATAACAATTATAATAACACGCTTTTTTTTTTTTTGATAATTCATTATAACTACTAAATCACGAGAATCTTTACTATTGGATAGTCGAGCAGCTTCATTATCTAGAAAAAAATATATTTTAATACAGAGATTAAATAATTACCTAAGTATTATTTATTGTGCGAATAAAAAAAGGAAAAAATACTGCTAAATTTACAATATATATAACGCCTTAGTAAATCGATAGTATGTAATTATTATTATTTTAATTTATATACATCTATATAATTATTTACATATATTTAAAATCGTGTACACAAATTTTCACGATAATAAGATCATAAAACAAGATTTAAAGGTATCTTTTATCAATATAACAATCATAATAACGATAAAAAAGTTATTGACAGAATTTATTAAACATTACAAGTAAATTTATTTAAATGTTGTTTATTGGACATCATTTGTAAAATAATTACATACGGAATAAAATATATACATAAAATAGATAAAGCAATATAGATATTATAAATGTATCTAATTTTTGTTATTATTATTACTTACTCTTTTATAATTACAAATGTTACTTACATTCATCTATGTATTATATTAATAAAACAAGACAAAATAAATGTATATCAATATAACAATCATAATAACGCATTTTTTTTTTTTTTTTGGATTATTATTTATAATAATGATATCATATGAATCTTTACCTTTGGCTACCCCCAAAGCATAGATATCTAGAAAATAATGAAATAAAGAGGCTTAAGTAGTTATAAAATAATTACCTAAGTTTATTCTTATAATAAAGTTAATAATACTGCTAAATTTACATAATATATATATATTATAATATAATAATATAATATATATACAAAAACAAAAAACAGACCACAATAACAGTAAATGACACTATGTAAATAAAATATAGCTATGATCGAGATTATCGCAAAGGTATACTAATTGAGAAAAATAATTAGATAATTATTCACATGCAGATAATATAATAGTTGACATACGAATATAAAAATGAACTTACAATTCAAACGTAATAATTCAATACAAATATAATTGATATCAAAAATTTAATTAAACGATTTCGAGCTAGATTCGTGGCAAATACGCTGTGCTAAAATTTATCGCACATTACAATAGGAAAATCCACGTACGTATTAATTATACGACACAATGCCGCATCTAGAATAATATTACTAACTCGAAGTAAATAATATTACAAAAAGAACAAGTGAATAAACACTCAAAATGATTAATACTTAATCATTTAAATAAATAAGATTGAAATATTAATGAAAAATAATTTGTTACATGACTTACGCCCAAACCAATGACACTAAATAACGGCCAGAAAATCGACGAACCACGCTCTGCTACGAAATGTTTGATATCGAAATTCTTTTTGTACAGTTAATTTCAATATCGTGCGACTGGATGGGATAATTAAATAATTTCACACAACTGATCACTTTTAACAATTATATTGTAAATACAAACAAGAAAAATATATGGCACGACAATATTTCGACTTGTGTCCGCGCGTGCCCGAACGGAACAGAACGTCGCGGTGGGTCGTAGTATCGTATTTTGATAAATAAATTATAATAGGACAATTATTGTATTATCGCGAGTTCGGCCACGGCGGTCCAAAGTTTACATATTTCCACTTGCGTAGACAAATTTATTGATTAGCTTTATTATCTTGTATTGGATTTGTATCATATATTATTATGTTATACTATAATACTTAGTGCACATGTATATATATATCGATTTTTACTCAATAATTTATATTAGTTACATACACACGTCAACAGTTATTACATAATTTACGAATCATATTCCTATATGCACGTGTTTTTGTACGTTACGTACTATTAATTATTGTGTATTAATTAGTTTAGGGTACATTATACAAACGAACACAAATACTTAAAGATACAGGACAGAAAAAATATATTACATAAACTTTAATAACACACTATGAGAGGAGCACACGACAGCGCACATAAAGACGTTGTGACACACTAATGATATCTAGACAGTGTGTCCACATCTGAAACATGCCCTTTTTTTTTTTTTTTTTTACAATACTCAATATTATCACATAATTGATTTTAATTTATACATTTTTTTTTTTTTTTTTTTTAAAATAATACATTACTAAATATTATAACATAATTGATTTTAGTTTATACTTAATACAGCATTTAACATTCTTAAAAACATTTACCATAGTTAAAGATATTTATTAATTATACATAGTTTTTTAACCACACAGATTTTTTAGTTATTCTTCTATCTCTTTTATTTATATTTACATCCTCATGTTCACTGACATTTTCCTTTCTTTGTTTATTACTATTATCAACTTTTATCTCATCTCTTGATTTTGCAAATCTCAGCCATTTAGAATTTCTTTTTAATATGGTTCCATCAGATAGTTTTACTTTATAGCTTCTTGGTGTTTCAGCTTTGCCTAAATTCTCACACTCCATCCATATTCCCTTATAACGCACATACAAATATTTTGCATTACTTAATTCACTGTGATTTCTTTCTCTAGCAGTTTTATTATAATGATTTTCTTGTTTTTCCTTATTTTTCCTAATGTTACTCAATAACTTATCCTTATCATAAATTCCAGGTTGCAGTAGTCCTATTTTTACTGGTATTTTAGTTTTTAATCTTCTATTTAACAATAATTGAGCTGGAGATAAGTTGATGCCTTCAAACGGGCTGTTCCTATATTCCAGTAAACTATACCATAAACTACTTTCATCATATCCAATTTTTTTAAACATTTTTTAAAAATTCCCACTGATTTTTCAACCATTCCATTACTTTGACTATGACCTGGACTTATAAATGTACACCTAATATCATTCTCTAAACAAAATGTTTTAAAGTCTATTGAATTAAATGTCACATTATCTGATATGATTTCATTCGGTATACCAAACCTAGAGAACAGTTTTTTAAGCTCTGTTATTACTGTATCTGCATTTTTCGAGTTTACCTTTATCGGCTCAAACCACTTTGAATAGTAATCTGTCACTATTAAATATGTTTGACCAGCTATTTCAGCAAAATCTACCCCTAACTTTAGGTATGGATGTGTCACTAATTCATGAGACAGCAATGGTTCTTTAATGTTACTTCTTTTATGTGTATTACAAGATTTGCATGATGAAACAAAATTTTTTAATTTCATTGTGCATGAATGGCCAATATACTATTTGTTTTGCTTTAGCCACAGTTCTATCTATACCTAAATGATCTGAATGTAGTTTTGTCATAAATTCTTTTCTAAGGCCTTTAGGAACTATCACTTGATTATCATGAAAGATTAATTCATCACTAACTGTAATATGATTCTTTTCCTTTATATACTTCCCTATTTCTGAATTCAGCTTACAATCTTTTGTGTTAACATACCACCCATTTTGATACAACTCCATTAATTTAACTAGACTATTATCCTCTTAGGTTTAATCTTTAATATCTTTTGTTTCTCTGGTGAGATAAGTAGTGTATTTTCTGGTGCTACTACTACAATTTCATGTACAATGTGAGTGCATTCAGTCTTCTCATCCACTTCCTCACCAATATATAACCTAGATAATGAATCCGCTAATAAATTTTTTTTCCCCGGCACAAACTGTAAATCAATATTGTATTTCAATAACCCTAATTTAAATCTTTGTAATCGTGCTGTTATATCATTAATCTCTTTTTTAAAAATTGTAATTAATGGTTTGTGATCAGTAAATATTAATATTTTATGACCATATATTAATTGATGAAATTTGTGACAAGCAAAATAGACAGCCAATAATTCTTTTTCAATTTGAGCATATCTTTTTTCTGTTTGACTCAAACTCCTTGATGCATAAGCAACTGGTTTTTTATTTTGTAAAAGGCAACACCCTAACCCATCCTTACTAGCATCACAATAAATTACTATAGGTAGACATGGATCAAATAAACTCAACACTGGAGGATTGACCACACATTTTTTAAACGCCTCCCATGCTTCCTTTTGCTCACTGTCCCATCTCCAAATACTATTTTTACGTATCAATTCTCTTAGTGGTCCTGTTATACTTGCTAAATTGGGAATAAATTCTGTTAAGTAACTTCCTAAGCCCAGTGCTTGTTGTACTTCTGATGAGTTTCTTGGTTCTCTCATTTTTATAACAGCCTCTGTTAATGTTGGATCTGGTAATACACCTGCTTCTGTAAATTGCATACCCACATATTTAACACTATTAGTCATAAACTGCATTTTTTCCATATTGAATTTAATTCCCCATTCTGTAACTCTCTTTACTACCTTATCTAATACTTTACTATGTTCTAATTCACTTTCTGTTGCTATTATTACATCATCAAAATAAACAGTTATTTCTTCTATACCTTCGAACACAACCATAGCCATTTTTTGAAACACCTCTGGGGCAGTAGCAATCCCAAAAGGCAATCTCAAAAATTTATATCGACCAAATGGCGTGATAAATGTACATAAATCAGCAGACTCTTCATCTAGCTCAATATGGTAGAAGGCTTCCTTCATGTCAAGTACAGTAAAATATTTTTTCCCTACTAGCCTACTTTTTATGTCATCTCTTGTTGGAATATACGAGTGTTCTCTTTTTATAGCCTGATTTAAAAATTTGGGATCCAAGCAAATTCTTAATGTTCCATTCTTCTTTTCAGTTATTACTAAATTACTGACCCATTCTGTTGGTTTATCAACTTTTTGTATTATTTTATCTTTTTCCAATCTATTCAAGGTATATTTTAATTTTTCTTTTATTTTAAATGGTATTCTTCGTGGTGGTCTAACTACTGGTGTGACATTATCTTTTAATGTAATTTTATGTTTGAAAGGTAATTTACCAAGTCCTTCAAAAATATGTCTATTGTTTTGAATAAATTGGTTTTTTTTTCTCATCTTGTATATTTACCACATCAATTCTCTGTAACAACTTTAATTGTACGCAAGTATTACGACCCAATATCGGTTTAATATTATTATTATCTATTATTACAAAATCAATAAGTACTTTTAATCCATCCACAACACACGGTATTTTTTATTTTCCTTTTACATCTAAAAGAAATCCACCAAACGCTTGAACTTTTATGGTACAATCACTTATGTTTTTCTCATTTACTCTCAATTTACTTAACATCTTATAAGGTAAAACATTTAGATCTGCTCCTGAGTCTAATTTAAAATTAATCACCTCATTATTTATTATTACAACCTTTTTCCAATCCCCGTTATTTTTACTTGTTATAGTATCAATTAAAAACATCTCATCTATCTTATTGTATGTTTTAAAACTGCTAGCATTACTATTCTTACCCTTCTTGCATCCAATCTTGAAATGTCCTAACAGTCCACATAACTTACACTGCTTGTTGAATGCTGGACACTCTCGAGCCTTATGCTTATACCCACACTTCTTACAATCGTACTCCTTTCTCCCGGTCTTTATCTTCATATTTACAGCTGGTTGATTGATGATATGTTGTTTTTGTTCTTTTGTCCAACTGGTCTTGCTTTTTCTTCTTATCTTCCATATTATTTCCATACTGTTCATTACATTTCATTTGATCCACTGATCTTGCTCCATCTTCTCCGGTTAACATTATTTGGTTAATCATTGCCATTTCTGTTGCTCTGCAATGATCTATTATTTTATCAAGTGACAGGTCTGGTGTTCTTAATAACCTCTCCTGTAGTTTATGATCATTAACGCCAATTACAATTCGGACTTTAAGTAAATTATCTTCCAATTCCCCAAACTTACATTTCTTTGCCATTTTCTTTAGTTCAATAAAGAACTTGTCAAACGATTCACCCTCAGCTTGACTTCGTTTAAAGAATTTGAATTGTTCGTCTATTATGTTTTTCTTTGGTTCTGCATAGTTTTCAAGCTCCTTAAACAATATTTCGACTGTTTCACATTCAATTTTAAAAGCTTCAACGACCGAATAGGCTTCTTCATCAAGTCCACTTTTAAAGTGTGCGACTTTAACTCTTTCACTTTTCTTATTCAGTTCATTTGCATCAATATAATTATAAAATTGTCTCTTGAAATTATGCAGTTCATTCACTAATGATACAGCAGTTCCAAAATTTAATTTTGGCAACCTCACCGTAGCAGACATTTTTTAGGTTATAATGACACTTACCGTGTATGTTAATCGTGGATACAATATATGTTATTTTAATTACACGCAAGAACTATTACCGACTGCGCCATGTTTTTGTACGTTACGTACTATTAATTATTGTGTATTAATTAGTTTAGGGTACATTATACAAACGAACACAAATACTTAAAGATACAGGACAGAAAAAATATATTACATAAACTTTAATAACACACTATGAGAGGAGCACACGACAGCGCACATAAAGACGTTGTGTCACACTATTGATATCTAGACAGTGTGTCCACATCTGAAACAGCACGTAATAAAATCCTTTTTTCACGACTATATTAATAGGTAATATTACGATAGGATACAACGCGTTTGGCTTGCGTGCAACCAGATTGATCGTAGTTAATAAAATAAATGTTTTTTTTATAAAATAGAAAAAAGAAAAAGTTGGTATGGGATTATGCCAAGCGCAAAGGGGATCGCGCCTTTTACGATTAATGTGACGACGAATATAATGAATATTCTTTATTTATTTAAGGCGACGAGGTGGATTATTGTAAAGTGTCTGAAAAGATAGTTCGTTAATTAAAGTGTTTAGGTAATTTTGAAGACGGTTATGAAAATTTTTGTAACGAATTATGGCGGATTGTTCTACTGTGGGTGCATTAATGGATTTTTTCATTAGATATCTAAGGGTTAGAGTTAAGTAAGCTACGAACGACTTTGGATGGAACGGTTTGGATTTTGGAATATAAATATAGAACAATATACGTGAAGACGTAAATACGTGTTAACACAAATTCACGGATTCACGTAATTTCACAAATTTACGGATTCACGTGATTATACAAATTCATGGAATCATGTGAATATAATATTATATTCACGAATACACGTGAATAAAATTATAAATTTACGGAAAATTTTAAGCAATGGGTTTTATAAATCGAACATTAATTTCAAGTAAACACATGAAATAGGGAGCTCTAGTAATTACTATCAGGTAACATCTACGTTCCTTTGTGTATTTTCTTATGCGAAAACATTGTGCTCTAACTTGATTGTGCATCAAAACTCTAACACTTTTCCCTACGGTCAACTCCACTAATTTTGTTCCATTGACATTAGTTATGTCATATAAACTGTGGGTTTCAATAGTTAGTTTAAATGATAGCTCTTTTCCTATCTTAGCGTTTATATCTCCTAGTACAATTTTAATTTTGATATTACTTATCCCTTCTAGTATTTATTCTATCTCTGTATAAAAATCTTCTTTTTCTTGTTGTTTTTTATCTCTGTGGGTGCATGTACGTTAATGAATACAATATCAAACCATTTGGTCTCTATTTTTAGGTACGCTAATCTCGGGTTGACTTTTCTTAACTCTTTAATCGTTGGTACTATATTTTTTGTACCGCAAAATCAACACCGAATTGTCCTGTTTCTAACTATTTTATAATTACAAATATCACTTACATTCATCTATATAATATATTAATAACACAAGAATAAAATTAATTTATATCAATTTATCTGTTATAATATATAATAAAGTTGTGAAAATAACAGAGAAAATAAATAAAGAGTAAAAAGGATATGCAAAAAAATAAATAAAGAAATAAAAGAATTAATGAATAGAAATTAAATAAAAATTATAAATTAATACTCGTAAATAAAATAAAAATAAATTTATTTATACTTAAATGTACAAAAAAGCCAATGAATATTACGTTAATTAAAGAAAAAAGAAAATATAAAAGTTGTTGTATATAAATTTATTACTACCGGTTTCGACAAAATGTCATCATCAGGCTTAGGATAATTAATTTTTTTTTTTTTGTATTAATCAGCTATACACCCACTGCCTTGAGAGCCTGTTCAGCAATGCTTGAGGCAGTGGGTCGCTATCGTTTATTCAACGAATAACAATATTTCGCTGGGGTGGATGACCGGACAATCTCCGGCCACACCACCCCTTATAATAATAAATAACAAAATTTGAATACAGGGAGGAGCGGCTGGTACGTGATTACCGCTCCTCCCCTTACATTGCTTCATCCGATTTAAGGGCGACCTGTCACCGCCCTTATTCTCCTCCAACCACGCGATGGGGCTTTGTTATAAACAAACATATACAACAACTTTATATTTTCTTTTTTCTTTAATCAACGTAATACTCATTAGCTTTTTTGTATATTTATGTATACATATATATATATATGTATACTTATTAATTTAAATATATATATTTTTAAGTTTAAATATCTCAATTTTTCTATTATTCTTGCAAAATATTGAATCATGAGAACCTTTACCATTTATATTTTTTATAGTTCTTAAACCTAGAAAAAAATATAATATAATATTAAAATGAAATAAATATCAATACTTATTATTAAAAAGAGTAAAAATACTTTCGAATTCACATAATATAACGCTTCTTGGTTAATGTTTATTATGTAATTTTTTTTATTTTCACTTGTTTACATTTGTAAACATATGTAGTTTTATTAAACACAGGCAAAACCAATTTTTACGATAATATGATAATAAAAGAAGACTTAAAGAAATCTTATATCAGTATAACTATAATAATAACAACTTAAAAATGTATTGTCAGAATTTTTCAAATATTACAACTAAATATGTTTAAATGTTGTTCATATGACAACATTTGTAATATAATTATATATAAAATATACGAGTAAAGATAATATTGATATTGAAATACAAATATCATATATATAATAAATGTATGTAATTCTTTTATGACTAACTATTTTATGATTACAAAAGTTACTTACGTTTATCTATGTAATATATTATTAACAAAAGAATGAAATAAATGTATATCAATAAAACAATCATAATAACACATTTTTTTTTTTGGATTATTATTTATAATTATGATATCATAAGAATCTTTACCTCCGGCTACCTTCACAGCATGGATAACTAGAAAATAATGAAATAATGAAGCTTAAGTAGTTATGAAATAATTACCTAAGCTTATTCTTATAAAAAAGTTAATAATACTGCTAAATTTACATAATAATAAACTCCTTGGTGAATCCTTAGAGTGTAATTTTTATTATTTTTATTTGTCTACATTTATGAACACACGTATTTATATTGAACATAGTAAACACCAATTTTTACAATATTATAATAATAAAATAAGATTTAAAGGAATATTATATTCGTAAACCTATCATAATAATTTAAAAAAGTATTGACAGAATTTATCAAACATTACAAATAAATATATTTAAATATTGTTTATTTGACAACATTTGAAATATAATTGTATCGGATTAAAATGTATAGATAATGAAGATGTACCAATATCGATATTATAAATATATCCATTTTTTTTTTATTATTATTACTAACAATTTCATAACTAGAAATGATACTTACATTCTTTTATGTAATATATTAATAACACAGGAATAAAATAAATTCATATGAATATAACAATTATAATAACACGCTTATTTTTTTTGATAATTCATTATAACTACTAAATCACGAGAATCTTTACCATTGGGTACTTGAACAGCTTTATTATGTAGAAAAAAATATATTTTAATACAGAGATTAAATAATTACCTAAGTATTATTTATTGTGAGAATAAAAAAAGGAAAAAATACTGCTAAATTTACAATATATATAACACCTTAGAAAATCTATAGTACGTAATTTTTATTATTTTCATTTGCATACATTTATGTATTAAGTATTAAAACATATCAGCAGTTTTACATCTTCTTATTCCCCAAACCCTATATGATCCACTCGGAAATTGCACTTTTCACATATTATGGGGGGGTCAAAGATGGTTCTTGGACCAGCCATAGATGGACGGGGACGGGAAATTTAAAACCAGCTTGCACCAGATACCTGACGCCACTAACTTGAAATATCTCATAGGCTACCCTGAAGATCGAATTGCTGACTTCGTTCGCCGAAACGTGTGTTTCTACCCACTCGACCACAGCCGATCTTGTATGTTTTATATGTATAAATTAAAAATAGTGTACACTAACTTTCGTGATCATAAGATTATAAAACATGATTTAAAGGAATTTTTTTTCAATATAACAATCATAATAACGTTAAAAAAAGTATTGACAAAGTTTTTCAAACATTACAATTAAATATATTCAAATGTGTTTATTTAACGAAATATGTGATATAATTGCATAAAGATTTATATGTATAGATAATTTAAATATAGAAATATTGATATTTCATATGAATGCAATTTTTTATTGTTATTATTTTTAACTATTTTTTTTTTAAAAGGTCTTTAAGACCATCTTGTTATTATTCTCCGCTATCTCCTTCCAGTCCCGATCTCCATAATTTTCTCCTCTGGCTTTTATGAAATCTTTTTGATACCATCCTCCTAACGTAATCTTGGTCTACCCATCGGACTTTTGCCCTTTGGGTTTTCTTGTATCACTCTTTATATCATAGAATTTTGTTTTCTACACGCGTGGTCTGCCCATTTTAACTTATTTAGTTTAATCTTGTTTTCAATGCTTGGTCTATTAAATAAATCTATCGGTTCTTGGTTGAGTCTTTTTCTCCATACTTGATATTCTTGATCATACGTAGGCCCACATATTTTTCGTAGCACCTTCCCCTCAAACACGTATAGTCTGTCTTCCTCTGTATTTCGTAACGTCCAACATTGTGATTCATACATAACTATTGGTTGTATGATTGTTAAATATAACTGAATCTTCACCTGTTTTGAGAGGACTCTAGAGCTCAGTAGAATACTTAATGCATAAAAGCATTTATTTCCCAATTTAATTCTTTGTTGGATTTCTATTTAACATTAATTCTTTTGTGTTACAATTGTACCCAGGTATTTGAATTGTTCTACATTTTTGAACTCAAACTGACCCATGGTTATGGTCCCGGTCGTAGGAGAGTTATCTATTTCTCTGCTAACTTCCATATATTATGTTTTCTCCGTGTTGAGATGTAGTCCCCCCTTTTTTGTCGATTCTATTAATCTGCCACATAAGTTTTCCATTTGTTGTTATTCTTCCCCCAGTAGGACTATATATCGTCCGTATAGGCGAGCAAACTGAAGTAGGTTCTATTCATTATTATTTTTCCATCTCTATCAATCTTCATTTCTCGGATCACTTTCTCTAAAATTAAATTAAAAAGGATTGGTGACAAGACGTTACCCTGCCTGAGTGTAGTTCTCACTTCCATCATCCTGGATATTGAATTTCCCACTTTGACTTTCACTTTTATGTGTTTTATACTGGTTTCAATTAGATGTACTATTTTCCTAGGAAAATGAAAATGTTTTAATATTTCGTCCATGCTAGGTCTATCTATACTGTCATATACCTTTTGAAAATCTACAAAAACAACGTGGAATTCTTTAATGTATTCACAATTTTTCTGGAATAACGGTTTGATTATAAAGATTTGATCCGTTGTTGACCTGTTTTGCGTGAATCTACATTGATAGTCCCTTAGTACTTCTTCCGCCAATGGTTTGATTCTATGATTGCTAATTAAATCTTATATAACACATGATGTTAATGATTTATATGATGGTGGTCAGATATTGCGTTACAAAAACCATTTTTAGGCATAGTTTATTTTGTTATACAGGGTGGGGCGTGGTTACTTCCTTATCTGAAACTCTCGCCACTGAGCGGCTATTAATAGTAGTGTGTTGGTTTATGGCGCGTTCGAAAGCACGTCATCTAAAGTTCTTGTTGTGATTAGTTCAGGGGTTGTGATTAGTTAAGCTACGAACGACTTTGGATGGAACGGTTTGGATTTTGGATTATAAATATAGAACAATATACGTGAAGACGTAAATACGTGTTAACACAAATTCACGGATTCACGTAATTTCACAAATTTACGGATTCACGTGATTATACAAATTCATGGAATCATGTGAATATAATATTATATTCACGAATACACGTGAATAAAATTGTTGGGTACGGAAATTATCAACAGACGAGTCGATAAAGATATACACGTGGCGGAGGGCGGGGTGTTATCGAACGTTCTAGAAATCGCCCCGCTCCCCCTCCTTCCTTTCCCTATCGGACTTCGACGGCAACGAAAAGGCTCGTTATGCCGCCGCAAGTCAGTGTCGTTTGACGCATGCACGTCGATTTGTTGCGTTCGTGTTGTTCCGGTTTTTCTTTGATGCTCACCAAAGTTGACGCACGTACGTTCGTAGTTTCGCGTACGTGTCGTATTATCGGAGTAGCCGCTTTCGTTCGCACGTACGTCGTAACTTCGCGTGCGTCTCGTATTAGTGGCGGAGCCGTTTTTTGTTTGTGCGTACGCTGTCGTTCTCGCGTGCATGTCTGACCGATTTATGGACATCGTTTTGTCGTCGTATGTGACGACCTGACAATCTATTCATTTGAGATCTTTGCGGTGCTGGAGTTCTGTCGTCGGCTGAGCAATACCGTCCAGTTCGAGAAAAACGTGCCTCGTGCTCTGGGTGGTTCGTTGATGTGGCAACACTGCACGTCAGCTTAAGCGGTATCACGTCAGGTCGTCATCATTATTACACCCCCCTTAACATTGTAATATTCCGTGCGAATATTCCCGTTTGTTATATATATATTCTTTGTTGAACCTTGTATCGTGCCACGCACCGTGTATATCATTAATGACTGTATATATATAATTGTGCTGTATGTATTAAGCGTGTATGTATTAAAGAACGACGTAATAAACAATCTATCTGAAAACAATACAGTCCACTTTAATTTGATGGTTTTATGAACCTGACTGGCGAAGTTTACACTCCCGCAAATTCGACCTGCGGGAATAAACGTTGCAAACATTTGGTCCTTCGGGCCGGATTGTTTATTAAGTCGTTATATATACCTGCATTGTTTTGTACATATATTTATTATCTCCCTTTCGTCAACAAACGTAGTTTGTCATTTATTTAGTTATTTATTTTGTTGTTCACTCTCTGCTATTATTTCAAATTTTTTTTTGTTTTTTTTCCTCTTTCTTTCACGATGGCACCGAGAAAGCACGATGACGTTAACAGAATGGAACTAACGCGTGCACGAATGTCTCGTGATATGATATTACGTTCAATACGAAAATTGGCCGCATTGGCGGCGGAGGTCGTTGAAGATAGTAGCAAGCGCCCGAATTTTGAAGTGCGGTATGAATCATTGGATGCTTCCGTGGCGAAATTCGAACGCGAGCAAGAAATTGTGTTGTCAACACTCATTGAACTGGGAGAGGAACAGCGATTTGAAGTCGAGGACGCGGATAGCGTAGATATCATGGAAACTCTCTGTGGCGATATTAGAACAGTTGCAGCAGGCCTAAGTTCTAAGCCAACTAATATTCACAGTAGTGGGTCACAAAATACACGTATGGCGGCTCAGTCCATCGCGTTGCCTAAAATCGAAATACCGAGATTTGACGGTGATGTCACGGTGTGGTGTTCGTTTCGCGATACGTATCAGTCGTTGATACATAATAACAGTTGCATTACTGACATTGAGCGATTCCATTATTTATTATCGAGTTTATCGGGTCCGGCGTTAGCCGTGGCAAAAATGATACCATTGTCCGCGGACAATTATTCAATTATTTGGAACGCATTAAAAGAATGATACGATAATCAACGCTTGTTAGCTACTGCGCATATTGATAAATTATTTTCATTCGTCCCGCTAACAAAAGAATCGGTATCATCATTATCAGCATTTGTGAACACGTTTCGAGAAAACGTAAGTGCTGTCAGATCTCTCGGTGTTGACGATCTAGCTGGGTTTTTATTATTTTATATTGCGGTTCGGGTGATCGACCCGGTGACACGACGACTGTTTGAAGCAAATATCCCATAGAATGAAGTACCGAATTTGGAGACATTGGTAAAATTTGTGTCGCAGAGATGCAAAATTTTAGAAAATGTTGGATGTCAGATACATTCCAAGTCACCAGAGACACTATCTACTGCGAAGAGCAAGAATGAACGATTCAAGAAGACTTCGTTAGCCGTGGTGACTCCAACGAGGACCACAACTTGTGCGGTGTGCTCGCATGAGCACCCGGTTCATCGGTGTTTCGCGTTTAAACGGAAATCCGTATCATTACGACGAGATCTTGTGGTTAAAAACAAACTATGTTTTATTTGTCTTAAGTCCGGTCATATGGTGAAGACGTGTACGGCCCCGTATACGTGCAAATTATGTACGGGTCGACATAATACATTGCTACACCCGAATGCCACTTCTTCGGCGCAAACCAATAGTGCACTGATTGGAACACAAGTTGCAGATAACGAAGCATCCATGTGTAGTCCTAAATTTGCTGGAACAACCTGCACAAATACCACAGTGCTATTGGGGACAGCTATGATCCGAGTAACGGATGGTACTGGAACGATGCATTCGGTTAGAGCTTTATTGGACAGTGGATCCCAGGTATCGGCGATAACATCGGATTGTGTGACACGGCTTGGATTGTCGCGTAGGAAAAGTCGCACAGAAGTAGTCGGTCTTTCTCAACAAGCTGTGATACATTTGAAGGGTATTACTAGTTTCAATTTTTGTTCAAGGCACGCTGAAAACCCGGAGTTCAGTGCAGTTAATGTTGTTATTTTATCACGGATTACATCTCCAATGCCAAACACGGTATTGAACCCTGACGTATGAACACGATATTACCATCTGACACTAGCTGATCCAGAATTTGACATTCCAGCGAAAGTTGAGGTACTCATTGGCGGCGATCTGTATCCTTTGGTTATGCGATCGCGAACAGACGTCGTACATAGCATGGGAATGCCCTCGGCTATGAACACCCACCTGGGTTGGATAATATTCGGTACTCTTCAGGATAGTACAACGACACCTTTGACATCGTTGGTGGTCAGTTCAACTCCACCAATTGATAAGGTAATGCGGTGTTTTTGGTCTGTAGAAGAACCCGGTGAAGTGTCTACTCCTATTACACAAGAGCAACAGTGCGATCAGTGGTTTCAACAATCAGTGAAGCGGGATGATACAGGACGTTTTCATGTTGGATTACCTTTTAAATCGAATATACGTCAATCCGCTGAGCGGGAAGGTGTGCCTGGAGCTCCGGTGAAGGTTACGGAGGTGGTGGGCCTTGGATCGTCGAGAACATTGGCATTGAATCGTTTGTATAATTTAGAGCGCCGATTGAGTAAGGACGCAGAATTATGTGAAGCATATCAGACTTTCATGGACGAATATTTAAAGCTTGGACATATGAGAGTTGCGACCAACGCAGGAAAATATTTTATTCCCCACCACGCAGTGGTAAAGAGAAGCAACGCCGGCTTAAAAATTCGTGTAGTATTCGACGCTTCAGCTCCGTCATCGACCGGATTATCCTTGAACGATTGTCTGGAGACTGGTCCTAAATTGCAGACCGAAATAATTGAGATTTTATTACGCAGCCGATTTTATAAATATGTTTTTACGGCCAACATTACGAAAATGTATCGGCAAATTCGTGTCCATGCAGAAGATTGTGCCTATCAACATATATTTTGGCGAAGATCACCACATGATGAAGTACGTGAATTTGAACTGTGTACTGTTACATACGGCGTCAGTTCGGCACCATTTCTGGCCTTACGTTGTTTACGACAATTAGATAGCGATGACGGTCCAGCGTATCCGCTTGCAAAGGGAATTCTAGTGTCAGACACGTATGTAGATGATATTTTCGCCGGTGCAGATTCAGTAGCTGATATCCTTAACATACAACGCCAAGTAATTGGTTTGTTAGCACGGGGCGGATTCGCACTGAAAAAATGGGCCAGCAATTGTACACAAGTTCTTCAAAGTATTGCGCCTGAAGATCGTGCTGCAGGACCGTTATTTGAACCCAAGAACGAACAAGCCGTAAAAGTATTGGGCATTCATTGGGATACCGGTCAGGACACGTTTGGCTACTATTCCACGATTGAAGAAAGCGCTCCTACCAAACGTTCAGTTCTTTCAACCATCGCTCGGTTGTTTGATCCGATCGGTGCGTTAGGTCCCACGATATTCTGGGCCAAGTGCCTAATGCAAAGGCTCTGGGCTGCGAAACTTGATTGGGACACGCCATTGCCATCGGATCTCTCGAGGGTTTGGCGTCGATTTGTAACAGAACTTGATGCGTTGTCATAAGTGACGGTATCTCGTCATATTTCGGTGAGTCAAGAAATGGACGCACAAATAGTTGGTTTCGCTGATGCGTCCCAACAAGGATATGCGGCTACCGTATTCTTACGCGTGGTTGACATTAATGGCTTAGCCCGCCTATATTTTTTAACGTGCAAGACCAAGGTAGCTCCGCTTAAATGTTCACAAACGAACATGTCGTTGACAGTACCCCGGTTAGAGTTGTGTGCGGCACTTCTCTTGGCGCGCGTAATGGCACATCAAGTACATGTTCTTCGTGACAAGGTCAATATAACAGTGGTGCGGGCTTGGAGTGACTCGTCAATTGTTTTATCGTGGCTCAATGCAGAACAACGTTTGTTTAAGATATTTGTAACGAATCGTGTCGCTAAAATTAAGTCATTGTTACCGCAATGTGTTTGTGCAAACGTACACACGAGAGAGAATTCAGCAGACCCTGCATCACGAGGTCTGCTCCCACGGGACTTGACTTCGTGTTCACTGTTCTTTCAAGGTCCTCGGTTTCTTTATCTCCCGGTTGATCAATGGCCCTCCGTTGCGTTGTCTGAGGTGAAGTGTGATCAACTGCCCGAAGCAAAACAGTCAAAAAAATACGTGTTACTTCTGCAGGAAGATGATAGTTTTTTAAAACGATTTTCGACGTTATTCCGAATGCAACGAGTCCTTGCGTATTGCCTCCGTTTCATTAACAAGTGTCAATTGTTACCGTGTAATAACGGTCCGATTTCATAGCGGGAGTATAAGAATACCTTGAATCTAGCCGTCAAGTATACGCAGCGGATGTACTTCTCGTACTTATACAAGAGCCTGGCAGACCCAATTTTAGTGGTAAAACCAAATGCGTTAGCGCAGCTTGCCCCGTTTGTGGATCCACAAAACATCATACGTGTCGGTGGTCGTTTGAAATTTTCGACACTGGAGGAGGAAGCAAAACACCCAATATTGTTGCCAAAAGAATCACATCTCAGTCTCCTTATTATACAGCATTATCATTTGAATTTTTTACATGGTGGACCGAGACTGATTTTATCCATGATTCAGCGTCGTTTCTGGATTTTATCAGGCCGCGATGCGGTACGAAAATTCATTTTCTCTTGTGTCAAGTGTACCTGGTTTCGAGCGTCTTGCCCACAACCGTTCATGGCGGATCTTCCTTTCACCAGAGTCCAACAGCATCGTCCCTTCACCCATATTGGGATGGACTATGGAGGGCCATTCATTGTGAAGGAAGGACGTCGTCGCAATTCGAAGACCAGTAAGGCTTATTTGGCACTCTTTATTTGCATGACCACTAAAGCCGTGCATCTGGAGGTGGTGTCTGATCTATCGACGGATGCATTTCTCGCCGCGTTAGATCGTTTTGTGGCTCGAAGAGGCATCCCTTCGCTTATTCAATCGGATTGTGGGACGAATTTTGTGGGTGCAGCCCGACAGCTTAAGATGCTATTTGCAAACGAGGACGTGCAAGGAGTTCTTCAGAGTCATGTGCCATGTCAGTGGAAGTTCAACCCCCCCGCAGCCCCGCATTTTGGTGGGATCTGGGAAGCTGCTATTAAAAGCGCCAAATTACATTTAAAGAAAGTAATTGGTATCCAAACTCTTACGATGGAGGAATTAACAACGCTGATCGTTCGAGTAGAAGGCGTTTTGAACTCACGTCCAGTATTACCGGTTTCAAATGACCCTAACGACTTGTCTGCTCTGACACCGGGCCATTTCTTAATAGGTCAACCGATCTTGACGGTGCCCGAACCTGACTTTATCGATCGTCCAATTAATCGGTTGACCCGGTGGCAGCTTATTAAGCAAGTACATCAGAGATTTTGGACACGTTGGAGTCGTGAATACCTCCAGACGTTACAGGGTAGACAAAAATGGTATGTTCGTAACTCGAATTTGGCAGTCGGGGACATGGTGGTGATTAACTCTCCAATTCGCCCACCCATGGCTTGGCAGATGGGTAGGATCACTGAAGTGCATCCAGGTCCTGATGGAGTGATACGGGTTGCTACAGTAAAAACGACCGACGGCATTCTGAAACGCCCCGCCGTCAAATTAGTAAAGTTGCCGACATCTGAGTAGGTGTCAGCGCTAGTAGCCATTTCCTTTCATTCCACCTAACATCCTGATCATCCAGTTGTGCACGCCTAGAAAACTTATATATATATATATATCACTCGTTGTTTGTTGAACGCTTCAATATGTACTTTACTATATATATATATATATATACCTTGTAATTCTTTATTTTATTTATTTTTATTTTAGTTTGTTAAGTACTGATGATATACGTCATGTTAGTAATAATCTTTGTAACCAATGATACCAACCGACCACAGGTACGTTTGGATTGACTGACATGGTACCAGTCAACTACGTCTCTTGTTCCGATTTTGAAAGTTTCCACTTTCAACGGCGGGAGGATGTTGGTACGGAAATTATCAACAGACGAGTCGATAAAGATATATACGTGGCGGAGAGCGGGGTGTTATCGAACGTTCTAGAAATCGCCCCGCTCCCCCTCCTTCCTTTCCCTATCGGACTTCTACGGCAACGAAAAGGCTCGTTATGTCGCCGCAAGTCAGTGTCATTTGACGCATGTACGTCGATTTGTCGCGTTCGTGTTGTTCCGGTTTTTCTTTGATGCTCACCAAAGTTGACGCACGTACGTTTGCGTAATTCCACGTGCGTGTTGTTCTTTTGGGTTTTATTGACATTCGCGGTCGTCCGTTGTCGTGCCGTTTTAAGTGTTCGGCGTATGCATTTGACGCACGTACGGTCGTAGTTTCGCGTACGTGTCGTATTATCGGAGTAGCCGCTTTCGTTCGCGCGTACGTCGTAACTTCACGTGCGTCTCGTATTAGTGGCGGAGCCGTTTTTTGTTTGTGCGTACGCTGTCGTTCTCGCGTGCATGTCTGACCGACTTATGGACATCGTTTTGTCGTCGTATGTGACGACCTGACAATCTATTCATTTGAGATCTTTGCGGTGCTGGAGTTCTGTCGTCGGCTGAGCAATACCGTCCAGTTCGAGAAAAACGTGCTTCGTGGTCTGGGTGGTTCGTTGATGTGGCAACACTGCACGTCAGCTGAAGCGGTATCACGTCAGGTCGTCATCATTATTACACCCCCCCCTTAACATTGTAATATTCCGCGCGAATATTCCCGTTTGTTATATATATATTCTTTGTTGAACCTTGTATCGTGCCACGCATCTTGTATATCATTAATGACTGTAAATATATAATTGTGCTTGCGGTTCATCGGTTAGTATCGTAATACGCGTGTATGTATTAAAGAACGACGTAACAAACAATCTATCTGAAAACAATACAGTCCACTTTAATTTGATGGTTTTATGAACCTGACTGGCAAAGTTTACACTCCCGCAAATTCGACCTGCGGGAATAAACGTCGCAAACAAAAATTATAAATTTACGGAAAATTTTAAGCAATGGGTTTTATAAATCGAACCTTAATTTCACGTGAACACATGAAATAGGGAGCTCTAGTAATTACTATCAGGTAACATCTACGTTCCTTTGTGTATTTTCTTATGCGAAAACATTGTGCTCTAACTTGATTGAGCATCAAAACTCTAACACTTTTCCCTACGGTCAACTCCACTAATTTTGTTTCATTGTCAATAGATATGTCATGTAAACTGTGGGTTTCAATAGTTAGTTTAAATGATAGCTCTATTCCTATCTTAGCGTTTATATCTCCTAGTACAATTTTAATTTTGATATTACTTATCCCTTCTAGTATTTATTCTATCTCTGTATAAAAATCTTCTTTTTCTTGTTGTTTTTTATCTCTGTGGGTGCATGTACGTTAATGAATACAATATCAAACCATTTGGTCTCTATTTTTAGGTACGCTAATCTCGGGTTGACTTTTCTAAACTCTTTAATCGTTGGTACTATATTTTTTGTACCGCAAAATCAACACCGAATTGTCCTGTTTCTAACTATTTTATAATTACAAATGTCACTTACATTCAGCTATATAATATATTAATAACACAAGAATAAAATTAATTTATATCAATTTATCTGTTAAAATATATAATAAAGTAGTGAAAATAACAGAGAAAATAAATAAAGAGTAAAAAGGATATGCAAAAAAATAAATAAAGAAATAAAATAAATAAAAAAAAAAAAAAAAAGAAATAAAAGAATTAATGAATAGAGATTAAATAAAAATTATAAATTAATACTCGTAAATAAAATAAAAATAAATTTATTTATACTTAAATGTACAAAAAAGCCAATGAATATTACGTTGATTAAAGAAAAAAGAAAATATAAAAGTTGTTGTATATAAATTTATTACTACCGGTTTCGACAAAATGTCATCATCAGGCTTAGGATAATTAATTTTTTTTTTTTTGTATAAATCAGCTATACACCCACTGCCTTGAGAGCCTGTTCAGCAATGCTTGAGGCAGTGGGTCGCTATCGTTTATTCAACGAATAACAATATTTCGCTGGGGTGGATGACCGGACAATCTCCGGCCACACCACCCCTTATAATAGTAAATAACAAAATTTGAATACAGGGAGGAGCGGCTGGTACGTGCTTACCGCTCCTCCCCTTACATTGCTTCATCCGATTTAAGGGCGACCTGTCACCGCCCTTATTCTCCTCCAACCACGCGATGGGGCTTTGTTATAAACAAACATATACAACAACTTTATATTTTCTTTTTTCTTTAATCAACGTAATACTCATTAGCTTTTTTGTATATTTATGTATACATATATATATATGTATACTTATTAATTTAAATATATATATTTTTAAGTTTAAATATCTCAATTTTTCTATTATTCTTGCAAAATATTGAATCATGAGAACCTTTACCATTTATATTTTTTATAGTTCTTAAACCTAGAAAAAAATATAATATAATATTAAAATGAAATAAATATCAATACTTATTATTAAAAAGAGTAAAAATACTTTCGAATTCACATAATATAACGCTTCTTGGTTAATGTTTATTATGTAATTTTTTTTATTTTCACTTGTTTACATTTGTAAACATATGTAGTTTTATTAAACACAGGCAAAACCAATTTTCACGATAATATGATAATAAAAGAAGACTTAAAGAAATCTTATATCAGTATAACTATAATAATAACAACTTAAAAATGTATTGTCAGAATTTTTCAAATATTACAACTAAATATGTTTAAATGTTGTTCATATGACAACATTTGTAATATAATTATATATAAAATATACGAGTAAAGATAATATTGATATTGAAATACAAATATCATATATATAATAAATGTATTTAATTCTTTTATGACTAACTATTTTATGATTACAAAAGTTACTTACGTTTATCTATGTAATATATTATTAACAAAAGAATGAAATAAATGTATATCAATAAAACAATCATAATAACACATTTTTTTTTTTGGATTATTATTTATAATTATGATATCATAAGAATCTTTACCTCTGGCTACCTTCAAAGCATGGTTAACTAGAAAATAAAGAATTATGAAGCTTAAGTAGTTATAAAATAATTACCTAAGCTTATTCTTATTAAAAAGTTAATAATACTACTAAAGTTACATAATATTAAACTCCTTGGTGAATCCTTAGAGTGTAATTTTTATTATTTTTATTTGTTTACATTTATGAACACACATTGTTCGGTCGTGATAGTCAGCACATGTGGCAGCACTGCGACCGTCGTACTCCGCCGTCCCCCTTACCGCTCCATAGCACTATTGTTGTTGTCACATGATCGGCATAAACATAACCACGTTCTATTATTGTCTCGTGCCGCGATCGTCGTGAACGTACCGTTCTCCTTTTTTTTTCTGTTTTGTGCGCGCGTCGGCCTTTTATTGCTTTTCGTCTTGCCTTTGGCGGCACGCTGACGAAACTGCATGTTACCGACCGTTCGCTGCTATTTCGACATCGCCGTATGTAAGCCTTTGCGCCTACCCGTTTGATATTCATCATTGTCCGCAGTCGTTTCGTTTTCCCGCTTCCGCCGGACTGCCTCTAACGGCATATTTTACGCGTTTGTTATTCGCGTTTGAAACCCCTTTTGTCGACGCGTTTCGACTATGGTTACATGCCCGTTTGTTTAGTAAACAGGTCGTATAACATATTCACTTATATTAATATCATATTATACATATTCTTTACTTTGTATAAATCTTTAAAAATAAATGCATGTCGATTTTCTGTTCTTTATCGCATGTGTCCCCCCCCCTTTTAATTATTCAGTTAGCTAGTAAGAATCTTATTTTGTATAGCTTTTATCATTGTTTTTGTTATTACAGTCCACTATTTATATATATATATATATTGTCTTTTATTTTATAAATATGTTTTTCCTTTTTTTTTAATCCGCCGGCCACGTAATTATTAGCGTCCGGCCCTTTCCGGCGATTTGTTACGCGTAACGGAGGTCGGTGCGTACATTTTGGTCCTTCGGGCCGGATATCTATATATATATTTTTTTTTGTTTTTGTTCATTTTGTTTTGTTTAAGCAGCAACATTATGGTTAAGTCAAATAGAAGTGTAACGGTTCATAAGGAGTTATTGCGCGTCCGTGTCATGCGCGATCAAACAACCCGATCAATAAATAACATCTACTCAATTGCAGTTCAAGTCAATGACAACAAAACTTTAAAAGAAAATTTATCAGTCCGTATGGGAAATTTACAGTCGCTTTTCAAGCAGTTTCAAGACCAACAAAACACTATTTTAGATATTTTAATGGGATTTGACGACGGGGTCGAGCAGTTTGCCGTCGATTCAGATGTTACGACCAGAATAGAACAGGTATATTACGATACCTGCGCCATAGCCGCGCGTGTGCTTCAACGCGAAAACGCGTTCAGTTCTGTACCAGAAACATCACGCGTTTCTACTTCTTCGTCGTCCATTCTTGCGTTGCCCAAGATTGAGTTGCCAAGATTTGACGGAAATCTAATACAATGGAGACCTTTTCGCGATAAATTCATGTCATTGATACGCCGAAATGATAGTCTCAGTCGAATCGATCAATTTCATTACTTATTGTCATGCCTTTCCGGTACTGCACTCTCTGTTATTAATTCATTACCAGTCACGGAAGAAAATTATGACATTGCGTGGGCGACACTTTCCAATCGTTTTGAGAATCAACGGCTATTAGCAACAGCACATTTGGAAAAATTATTTGCCTTTCGTCCAATGAATTCGGAGTCATTGCCGTCTCTGTTGAGCTTCGTTCATACTTTCCAAGAAAATATCGCTGCGATAAAGGCACTTGGTGTTGTGGACCTTGCTGATTTTATATTATTCTCTATCGGTTCACGCTTATTGGATCCAACAACACGACAGTTATTTGAAACTAGTACTTCACAGGAAAGTGTTCCCACTTTCGATAGTCTAATCACGTTTGTTCATCAACGTTGCAGAATTTTAGAAACTATAAAGTGTTCAGAAAAGGTCGATCCACGTACTCAAAAATTTAAATCCGTCAGCAATCCACGATCATCGTTGACTATTACTAAGTCAAACAAAACATCAGCATCTACAGGACAGTTGCGTTCAGATTCCACTTCGTCTGGTCAAAACAATCTGTGTTGCACATACTGTGCTAATACTCATGCTGTCTATCGATGTTACAAGTTTTTAAAACTGCCTGTCAGTCAGCGCCGCGAGTTTGTCTTGTCGCACAAGCTGTGTCTCTCGTGTTTGAACCCATCTCATACTGTTGCAGAATGCCAGTCTAAATACACGTGCAAAACTTGCAATCAACGCCATCACTCGACCTTACATGTCAGTAAAGAGAGCCAGAATCCTGCATCAAGTGTTGTCTCAAATATAGGTCATGCAACCCGACACAATCGATGGTGAAGCAGCACAAGTTAAATTTTCCGGTACTTCATGTACAAATAGCACGGTATTGTTGGGAACAGCTGTCGTCCGAATACGTGATCGTACTGGAGAATATCAATATGTACGTGTACTATTGGATAGTGGTTCACAAATATCGGCCATCACTTCAGAGTGTGCAATTCGGTTGGGCCTCGTCCGTCGTAAGTGCCATCTCGAGATAATGGGCTTAGCACAGAACCCAGTTGCAAAAATCAAAGGAACTACTACGTGCACGTTTATACCACATTGTAATGTCGAATCTACCTTTAACTGTGCCGAGGTAGTAATCTTACCACGAATCACCTCGCTGATGCCCGCTGATACATTGTCACCTGATGTCCGCCGCCAATACCAGCATCTACCTCTCGCTGACCCGAAATTCGACACGCCTGCAAATGTGGATATGCTAATCGGTGGAGACGTTTTTCCGCTACTCATTCGTTCCAAGGGAGAAATTATCCACACAGTCGGACTACCATCAGCTCTAAACACTCTTCTTGGTTGGGTCGTGTTCGGTCCCACTGCACAATCGGGTACATCGTCTTCAGTGTCGTTAACAGCTACTTCCTCTCCGTCCATTGACGAACTTTTGCGCAAATTCTGGACTTTGGAGGAACCCGGTAACATCACATCACCCACTACGGAAGATCAATTATGCGAAAAGTTTTTCACTGACACCACAAAACGAGAGCCGTCCGGACGATTCTGTGTTGCACTTCCATTTCGTGATCTGCTTTTCGTTAGCCACGTGAACGTTCAGTCTGCAGTGTGTTCAGACAATAACGTTAGCGCAGTATCATCGTCCCATGGACTTGGGGAATCTCGATCGCTTGCTTTAAAACGGCTCTACAATTTAGAACGAAAGCTAATGAAAGATTTACCGTTATATACCGCTTACCGCCAATTCATGTCTGACTATGAAACACTTGGTCACATGGAGATTGCTAAACATCCCGGTAAATATTTTATACCACATCATGCAGTCCTGAAAGCAGACGGCGACTTTTCAAAAATTACGCGTAGTCTTCGACGCTTCGGCTATTACTTCATCTGGGCTGTCATTAAACGATGCACTTTGTACCGGTCCCAAGCTTCAAACAGATGTTCGAGACCTGTTACTACGTAGTCGTCTAAATAAGTATATTTTTACAGCAGATATTGTCAAAATGTACCGTCAGATTATCATTAGACCCGAAGACCGTGCGTTCCAGCATATACTATGGCGAAATTCACCCGAGGAGGAAATCAAGGAATACGAATTAGTCACGGTGACGTATGGTGCGAGTTCTGCGCCATATTTGGCCATTCGTTGTCTTCACGAGCTGGATGCGCAAGAAGGTCATCGATTCCCTTTCGCCAAAGGAATTCTTACCAATGCCACGTATGTTGATGACATTGTCGCTGGGGCAAATACCACTGAAGACTTGTTACGTATCCAAGACCAAATAATCGGACTACTTCACGCGGGAGGATGTGCACTCAAAAAATGGACTAGCAATTGCCCTTCGATTCTACGTCGAGTTCCAGCACAAGACTGCATGACACAGGACTCATTTGATCCAAAAGATGATCATTCGGTCAATGTGCTTGGTTTGCATTGGGACACAAGTACAGACCACTTCGCGTATCACACTCATATGACAGAAACACAGTTGTCGAAACGTAAGGTGCTTTCTGTAATCGCCCGCTTATTCGACCCAATCGGAGCCTTGGGCCCAATGCTTATGTGGGCGAAAAGCTTCTTGCAAGAGCTGTGGCAAGATAAGCTAGGTTGGGATGACCCATTATCTTCCGATTTAGCTAGTACCTGGCGCCGATTTTTATCTGAACTACCATTCATACACCAACTAGCCTTTCCACGTCACATTGATGTTATAAATGTTGCGTGTATCCAATTGTTGGGAGTCTCCGACGCGTCAAAAACGGGATACGCTGCCACCGCATATCTTCGCATCAAACACCAAAGTAGCGATATTAAAGTATACTTTCTCGCTACCAAAACCAAGGTTACGCCATTAAAAACTAGCAAGGTAGATGAGTCCCTGTCCATCCCTCGTCTAGAATTGTGTGGTGCATTGTTACTCGCCCAACTACTTGAGCGATTACACACAGCATTAAGCACTGAGATTAAGATTAATCAGGTGTATGCATGGACAGACTCTTCTATCGTCTTGTCGTGGTTAACCTCGGATCAAAAGAATTTTAAGGTTTTTGTGACTAATAGAGTCGCTAAAGTCCACCAACTCATTCCCGAGTGCAAATGGATGCATATTTCCACAAACGAAAATCCTGCTGATCCGTCATCACGTGGACTTTTACCAGTTGACATGACGAAATGCCATTTACATTGGAGAGGACCGGATTTCCTTAAATTGCCTGAAGATCAGTGGCCCGTTTCCAATTTTATCGTTCTCAACGTTCCGGAATTACCAGAGGTCAAGAATACGATGACGTCTGCTCTCGTTACTCAGAACGCCCCAGAATTCGATTATCTGCTAAGTAGATTTTCTTCTATAAGTAAGCTGCAGCGAATCATGGCTTATGCTTTGCGTTTTGTGTACTCTAAAATACTATTACAACCAATTTCTACCGGTGTTCTAACTTGTACTGAAATTAATCGTGCTATGCTCGTGTTAATACGCATGACACAGAAGACTCACTTCTCTGTTTTATTATCACAACTGAATAAACCGAATCGCACTATCACGCCACCAACCATAGCTCAGCTGGCACCGTTCCTGGATAATAACGGACTTATTCGTGTTGGTGGTCGACTACGTCATGCATCTGTAGATCCCGATACAAAGCATCCGTTTTTATTACCAAAATCGTCTTCATTAACGTCTCTCTTAATTCGTCATTATCATTTAAGTTACTTGCATGCTGGGCCAAAACTCATTATTTCTATGTTGCGGCAGAAATTCTGGATATTATCAGGACGTGACGCTGTCCGTCGAACTATTTTTGCTTGTGTTGTTTGTACACGTCACCGAGCCCAACGTCCTGCACCACTTATGAGTGAGTTACCACCCAGCCGAGTCCAGCCCCATCGACCATTTCAACATGTCGGCATGGACTATGGCGGTCCATTTATCGTCAGAGAGACGCGGAGGAGAAATTCTAAAACCACTAAGATATACTTAGCGTTGTTCATTTGCATGACAGTAAAGGCCGTACATTTAGAAATCGTGTCAGATTTGTCCACTGCCGCCTTTTTGGCTGCGTTACATCGGTTTGTCGCACGCCGGGGAATCCCGTCTGATCTATATTCTGACTGCGGCACGAACTATGTGGGTGCCGCCAAACAAATGAGGGAGCTGTTTAACAACTTATCTACCAAAAATGTCGTGTCAAATCACATTCCTAGCAAGTGGCATTTTAACCCTCCTGCAGCTCCACATTTCGGTGGCCTCTGGGAGGCTGCTATAAAAAGCGTTAAATTTCATTTAAAACGCGTACTGGGCCATCAAACGTTAACAATGGAGGAGTTTCACACCTTAGTCACGCGTGTCGAAGGTATTCTAAACTCACGCCCCTTAACACCGCTCTCATCGGACCCTAACGATCTTTGTGCGTTAACGCCGGGACATTTTTTAATTGGCCAGCCGCTCCTTGCGCTTCCCGAACAAGATGTTACAGTTATATCTATGAACCGTCTCAATCGGTGGCAATTAGTCAAACAATGCTATCAATCGTTTTGGAAACGGTGGACGTCAGAATACCTGTCTACATTGCAAGGCCGCCAAAAATGGTACCAGTCGACTCCTAACATCGCCTACGGAGATCTTGTGATTGTTGAAGCGCCTAATCGACCACCTTCTGAATGGAGCCTCGGTCGAGTTGTTGATGTACACCCTGGACCCGATCAAGTCGTGAGAGTCGTATCAGTTCGCACTCAAAATGGCGTCTTCAAAAGACCGGTCGTGAAGATTGTCCGGTTGCCTGTCCGCGATTGATAAACTGTCTTCACCTTTACGATTAAGTATAAGTTGTAATTTTTTTTTTTTTTTTTTTTTTTCCCTGTTTGATTGTACGTCTGTTGTTCTTGGAAGTCTGCGTCTTCCAACGCGGGGAGAATGTTCGGTCGTGATAGTCAGTACAAGTGGCAGCACTGCGACCGTCGTACTCCGCCGTCCCCCTTACCGCTCCATAGCACTATTGTTGTTGTCACATGATCGGCATAAACATAACCACGTTTTATTATTGTCTCGTGCCGCGATCGTCGTGAACGTACCGTTCTCCTTTTTTTTTCTGTTTTGTGCGCGCGTCGGCCTTTTATTGCTTTTCGTCTTGCCTTTGGCAGCACGCTGACGAAACTGCATGTTACCGACCGTTCGCTGCTATTTCGACATCGCCGTATGTAAGCCTTTGCGCCTACCCGTTTGATATTCATCATTGTCCGCAGTCGTTTCGTTTTCCCGCTTCCGCCGGACTGCCTCTAACGGCATATTTTACGCGTTTGTTATTCGCGTTTGAAACCCCTTTTGTCGACGCGTTTCGACTATGGTTACATGCCCGTTTGTTTAGTAAACAGGTCGTATAACATATTCACTTATATTAATATCATATTATACATATTCTTTACTTTGTATAAATCTTTAAAAATAAATGCATGTCGATTTTCTGTTCTTTATCGCATGTGTCCCCCCTCCCTTTTAATTATTCAGTTAGCTAGTAAGAATCTTATTTTGTATAGCTTTTATCATTGTTTTTGTTATTACAGTCCACTATTTATATATATATATATATTGTCTTTTATTTTATAAATATGTTTTTCCTTTTTTTTTAATCCGCCGGCCACGTAATTATTAGCGTCCGGCCCTTTCCGGCGATTTGTTACGCGTAACGGAGGTCGGTGCGTACATTTTGGTCCTTCGGGCCGGATATATCTATATATATATTTTTTTTTGTTTTTGTTCATTTTGTTTTGTTTAAGCAGCAACATTATGGTTAAGTCAAATAGAAGTGTAACGGTTCATAAGGAGTTATTGCGCGTCCGTGTCATGCGCGATCAAACAACCCGATCAATAAATAACATCTACTCAATTGCAGTTCAAGTCAATGACAACAAAACTTTAAAAGAAAATTTATCAGTCCGTATGGGAAATTTACAGTCGCTTTTCAAGCAGTTTCAAGACCAACAAAACACTATTTTAGATATTTTAATGGGATTTGACGACGGGGTCGAGCAGTTTGCCGTCGATTCAGATGTTACGACCAGAATAGAACAGGTATATTACGATACCTGCGCCATAGCCGCGCGTGTGCTTCAACGCGAAAACGCGTTCAGTTCTGTACCAGAAACATCACGCGTTTCTACTTCTTCGTCGTCCATTCTTGCGTTGCCCAAGATTGAGTTGCCAAGATTTGACGGAAATCTAATACAATGGAGACCTTTTCGCGATAAATTCATGTCATTGATACGCCGAAATGATAGTCTCAGTCGAATCGATCAATTTCATTACTTATTGTCATGCCTTTCCGGTACTGCACTCTCTGTTATTAATTCATTACCAGTCACGGAAGAAAATTATGACATTGCGTGGGCGACACTTTCCAATCGTTTTGAGAATCAACGGCTATTAGCAACAGCACATTTGGAAAAATTATTTGCCTTTCGTCCAATGAATTCGGAGTCATTGCCGTCTCTGTTGAGCTTCGTTCATACTTTCCAAGAAAATATCGCTGCGATAAAGGCACTTGGTGTTGTGGACCTTGCTGATTTTATATTATTCTCTATCGGTTCACGCTTATTGGATCCAACAACACGACAGTTATTTGAAACTAGTACTTCACAGGAAAGTGTTCCCACTTTCGATAGTCTAATCACGTTTGTTCATCAACGTTGCAGAATTTTAGAAACTATAAAGTGTTCAGAAAAGGTCGATCCACGTACTCAAAAATTTAAATCCGTCAGCAATCCACGATCATCGTTGACTATTACTAAGTCAAACAAAACATCAGCATCTACAGGACAGTTGCGTTCAGATTCCACTTCGTCTGGTCAAAACAATCTGTGTTGCACATACTGTGCTAATACTCATGCTGTCTATCGATGTTACAAGTTTTTAAAACTGCCTGTCAGTCAGCGCCGCGAGTTTGTCTTGTCGCACAAGCTGTGTCTCTCGTGTTTGAACCCATCTCATACTGTTGCAGAATGCCAGTCTAAATACACGTGCAAAACTTGCAATCAACGCCATCACTCGACCTTACATGTCAGTAAAGAGAGCCAGAATCCTGCATCAAGTGTTGTCTCAAATATAGGTCATGCAACCCGCACAATCGATGGTGAAGCAGCACAAGTTAAATTTTCCGGTACTTCATGTACAAATAGCACGGTATTGTTGGGAACAGCTGTCGTCCGAATACGTGATCGTACTGGAGAATATCAATATGTACGTGTACTATTGGATAGTGGTTCACAAATATCGGCCATCACTTCAGAGTGTGCAATTCGGTTGGGCCTCGTCCGTCGTAAGTGCCATCTCGAGATAATGGGCTTAGCACAGAACCCAGTTGCAAAAATCAAAGGAACTACTACGTGCACGTTTATACCACATTGTAATGTCGAATCTACCTTTAACTGTGCCGAGGTAGTAATCTTACCACGAATCACCTCGCTGATGCCCGCTGATACATTGTCACCTGATGTCCGCCGCCAATACCAGCATCTACCTCTCGCTGACCCGAAATTCGACACGCCTGCAAATGTGGATATGCTAATCGGTGGAGACGTTTTTCCGCTACTCATTCGTTCCAAGGGAGAAATTATCCACACAGTCGGACTACCATCAGCTCTAAACACTCTTCTTGGTTGGGTCGTGTTCGGTCCCACTGCACAATCGGGTACATCGTCTTCAGTGTCGTTAACAGCTACTTCCTCTCCGTCCATTGACGAACTTTTGCGCAAATTCTGGACTTTGGAGGAACCCGGTAACATCACATCACCCACTACGGAAGATCAATTATGCGAAAAGTTTTTCACTGACACCACAAAACGAGAGCCGTCCGGACGATTCTGTGTTGCACTTCCATTTCGTGATCTGCTTTTCGTTAGCCACGTGAACGTTCAGTCTGCAGTGTGTTCAGACAATAACGTTAGCGCAGTATCATCGTCCCATGGACTTGGGGAATCTCGATCGCTTGCTTTAAAACGGCTCTACAATTTAGAACGAAAGCTAATGAAAGATTTACCGTTATATACCGCTTACCGCCAATTCATGTCTGACTATGAAACACTTGGTCACATGGAGATTGCTAAACATCCCGGTAAATATTTTATACCACATCATGCAGTCCTGAAAGCAGACGGCGACTTTTCAAAATTACGCGTAGTCTTCGACGCTTCGGCTATTACTTCATCTGGGCTGTCATTAAACGATGCACTTTGTACCGGTCCCAAGCTTCAAACAGATGTTCGAGACCTGTTACTACGTAGTCGTCTAAATAAGTATATTTTTACAGCAGATATTGTCAAAATGTACCGTCAGATTATCATTAGACCCGAAGACCGTGCGTTCCAGCATATACTATGGCGAAATTCACCCGAGGAGGAAATCAAGGAATACGAATTAGTCACGGTGACGTATGGTGCGAGTTCTGCGCCATATTTGGCCATTCGTTGTCTTCACGAGCTGGATGCGCAAGAAGGTCATCGATTCCCTTTCGCCAAAGGAATTCTTACCAATGCCACGTATGTTGATGACATTGTCGCTGGGGCAAATACCACTGAAGACTTGTTACGTATCCAAGACCAAATAATCGGACTACTTCACGCGGGAGGATGTGCACTCAAAAAATGGACTAGCAATTGCCCTTCGATTCTACGTCGAGTTCCAGCACAAGACTGCATGACACAGGACTCATTTGATCCAAAAGATGATCATTCGGTCAATGTGCTTGGTTTGCATTGGGACACAAGTACAGACCACTTCGCGTATCACACTCATATGACAGAAACACAGTTGTCGAAACGTAAGGTGCTTTCTGTAATCGCCCGCTTATTCGACCCAATCGGAGCCTTGGGCCCAATGCTTATGTGGGCGAAAAGCTTCTTGCAAGAGCTGTGGCAAGATAAGCTAGGTTGGGATGACCCATTATCTTCCGATTTAGCTAGTACCTGGCGCCGATTTTTATCTGAACTACCATTCATACACCAACTAGCCTTTCCACGTCACATTGATGTTATAAATGTTGCGTGTATCCAATTGTTGGGAGTCTCCGACGCGTCAAAAACGGGATACGCTGCCACCGCATATCTTCGCATCAAACACCAAAGTAGCGATATTAAAGTATACTTTCTCGCTACCAAAACCAAGGTTACGCCATTAAAAACTAGCAAGGTAGATGAGTCCCTGTCCATCCCTCGTCTAGAATTGTGTGGTGCATTGTTACTCGCCCAACTACTTGAGCGATTACACACAGCATTAAGCACTGAGATTAAGATTAATCAGGTGTATGCATGGACAGACTCTTCTATCGTCTTGTCGTGGTTAACCTCGGATCAAAAGAATTTTAAGGTTTTTGTGACTAATAGAGTCGCTAAAGTCCACCAACTCATTCCCGAGTGCAAATGGATGCATATTTCCACAAACGAAAATCCTGCTGATCCGTCATCACGTGGACTTTTACCAGTTGACATGACGAAATGCCATTTACATTGGAGAGGACCGGATTTCCTTAAATTGCCTGAAGATCAGTGGCCCGTTTCCAATTTTATCGTTCTCAACGTTCCGGAATTACCAGAGGTCAAGAATACGATGACGTCTGCTCTCGTTACTCAGAACGCCCCAGAATTCGATTATCTGCTAAGTAGATTTTCTTCTATAAGTAAGCTGCAGCGAATCATGGCTTATGCTTTGCGTTTTGTGTACTCTAAAATACTATTACAACCAATTTCTACCGGTGTTCTAACTTGTACTGAAATTAATCGTGCTATGCTCGTGTTAATACGCATGACACAGAAGACTCACTTCTCTGTTTTATTATCACAACTGAATAAACCGAATCGCACTATCACGCCACCAACCATAGCTCAGCTGGCACCGTTCCTGGATAATAACGGACTTATTCGTGTTGGTGGTCGACTACGTCATGCATCTGTAGATCCCGATACAAAGCATCCGTTTTTATTACCAAAATCGTCTTCATTAACGTCTCTCTTAATTCGTCATTATCATTTAAGTTACTTGCATGCTGGGCCAAAACTCATTATTTCTATGTTGCGGCAGAAATTCTGGATATTATCAGGACGTGACGCTGTCCGTCGAACTATTTTTGCTTGTGTTGTTTGTACACGTCACCGAGCCCAACGTCCTGCACCACTTATGAGTGAGTTACCACCCAGCCGAGTCCAGCCCCATCGACCATTTCAACATGTCGGCATGGACTATGGCGGTCCATTTATCGTCAGAGAGACGCGGAGGAGAAATTCTAAAACCACTAAGATATACTTAGCGTTGTTCATTTGCATGACAGTAAAGGCCGTACATTTAGAAATCGTGTCAGATTTGTCCACTGCCGCCTTTTTGGCTGCGTTACATCGGTTTGTCGCACGCCGGGGAATCCCGTCTGATCTATATTCTGACTGCGGCACGAACTATGTGGGTGCCGCCAAACAAATGAGGGAGCTGTTTAACAACTTATCTACCAAAAATGTCGTGTCAAATCACATTCCTAGCAAGTGGCATTTTAACCCTCCTGCAGCTCCACATTTCGGTGGCCTCTGGGAGGCTGCTATAAAAAGCGTTAAATTTCATTTAAAACGCGTACTGGGCCATCAAACGTTAACAATGGAGGAGTTTCACACCTTAGTCACGCGTGTCGAAGGTATTCTAAACTCACGCCCCTTAACACCGCTCTCATCGGACCCTAACGATCTTTGTGCGTTAACGCCGGGACATTTTTTAATTGGCCAGCCGCTCCTTGCGCTTCCCGAACAAGATGTTACAGTTATATCTATGAACCGTCTCAATCGGTGGCAATTAGTCAAACAATGCTATCAATCGTTTTGGAAACGGTGGACGTCAGAATACCTGTCTACATTGCAAGGCCGCCAAAAATGGTACCAGTCGACTCCTAACATCGCCTACGGAGATCTTGTGATTGTTGAAGCGCCTAATCGACCACCTTCTGAATGGAGCCTCGGTCGAGTTGTTGATGTACACCCTGGACCCGATCAAGTCGTGAGAGTCGTATCAGTTCGCACTCAAAATGGCGTCTTCAAAAGACCGGTCGTGAAGATTGTCCGGTTGCCTGTCCGCGATTGATAAACTGTCTTCACCTTTACGATTAAGTATAAGTTGTAATTTTTTTTTTTTTTTTTTTTTTTTCCCTGTTTGATTGTACGTCTGTTGTTCTTGGAAGTCTGCGTCTTCCAACGCGGGGAGAATGTTCGGTCGTGATAGTCAGTACAAGTGGCAGCACTGCGACCGTCGTACTCCGCCGTCCCCCTTACCGCTCCATAGCACTATTGTTGTTGTCACATGATCGGCATAAACATAACCACGTTTTATTATTGTCTCGTGCCGCGATCGTCGTGAACGTACCGTTCTCCTTTTTTTTTCTGTTTTGTGCGCGCGTCGGCCTTTTATTGCTTTTCGTCTTGCCTTTGGCAGCACGCTGACGAAACTGCATGTTACCGACCGTTCGCTGCTATTTCGACATCGCCGTATGTAAGCCTTTGCGCCTACCCGTTTGATATTCATCATTGTCCGCAGTCGTTTCGTTTTCCCGCTTCCGCCGGACTGCCTCTAACGGCATATTTTACGCGTTTGTTATTCGCGTTTGAAACCCCTTTTGTCGACGCGTTTCGACTATGGTTACATGCCCGTTTGTTTAGTAAACAGGTCGTATAACATATTCACTTATATTAATATCATATTATACATATTCTTTACTTTGTATAAATCTTTAAAAATAAATGCATGTCGATTTTCTGTTCTTTATCGCATGTGTCCCCCCCTCCCTTTTAATTATTCAGTTAGCTAGTAAGAATCTTATTTTGTATAGCTTTTATCATTGTTTTTGTTATTACAGTCCACTATTTATATATATATATATTGTCTTTTATTTTATACATATGTTTTTCCTTTTTTTTTAATCCGCCGGCCACGGAATTATTAGCGTCCGGCCCTTTCCGGCGATTTGTTTCGCGTAACGGAGGTCGGTGCGTACACACATATTTATATTGAACATAGTAAACACCAATTTTTACGATAATATAATCATAAAATAAGATTTAAAGGAATATTATATTCGTAAACCTATCATAATAATTTAAAAAAGTATTGACAGAATTTATCAAACATTACAAATAAATATATTTAAATGTTGTTTATTTGACAACATTTGAAATATTATTGTATCGGATTAAAATGTATAGATAATAAAGATGTACCAATATAGATATTATAAATGTATCCATTTTTTTTTTATTATTATTACTAACAATTTTATAACTAGAAATGTTACTTACATTTTTCTATGTAATATATTAATAACACAGGAATAAAATAAATTCATATGAATATAACAATTATAATAACACGCTTATTTTTTTTTGATAATTCATTATAACTACTAAATCACGAGAATCTTTACCATTGGATACTTGAACAGTTTTATTATCTAGAAAAAAATATATTTTAATACAGAGATTAAATAATTACCTAGTATTATTTATTGTGAGAATAAAAAAAGGAAAAAATACTGCTAAATTTACAATATATATAACGCCTTAGAAAATCTATAGTACGTAATTTGTATTATTTTCATTTGCATACATTTATGTATTAAGTATTAAAACATATCAGCAGTTTTACATCTTCTTATTCCCCAAACCCTATATGATCCACTCGGAAATTGCACTTTTCACATATTATGGGGGGGTCAAAGATGGTTCTTGGACCAGCCATAGATGGACGGGGACGGGAAATTTAAAACCAGCTTGCACCAGATACCTGACGCCACTAACTTGAAATATCTCATAGGCTACCCTGAAGATCGAATTGCTGACTTCGTGCGCCGAAACGTGTGTTTCTACCCACTCGACCACAGCCGATCTTGTATGTTTTATATGTATAAATTAAAAATAGTGTACACTAACTTTCGTGATCATAAGATTATAAAACATGATTTAAAGGAATTTTTTTTCAATATAACAATCATAATAACGTTAAAAAAAGTATTGACAAAGTTTTTCAAACATTACAATTAAATATATTCAAATGTGTTTATTTAACGAAATATGTGATATAATTGCATAAAGATTTATATGTATAGATAATTTAAATATAGAAATATTGATATTTCATATGAATGCAATTTTTTATTGTTATTATTTTTAACTATTTTTTTTTTAAAAGGTCTTTAAGACCATCTTGTTATTATTCTCCGCTATCTCCTTCCAGTCCCGATCTCCATAATTTTCTCCTCTGGCTTTTATGAAATCTTTTTGATACCATCCTCCTAACGTAATCTTGGTCTACCCATCGGACTTTTGCCCTTTGGGTTTTCTTGTATCACTCTTTATATCATAGAATTTTGTTTTCTACACGCGTGGCCTGCCCATTTTAACTTATTTAGTTTAATCTTGTTTTCAATGCTTGGTCTATTAAATAAATCTAGCGGTTCTTGGTTGAGTCTTTTTCTCCATACTTGATATTCTTGATCATACGTAGGCCCACATATTTTTCGTAGCACCTTCCCCTCAAACACGTATAGTCTGTCTTCCTCTGTATTTCGTAACGTCCAACATTGTGATTCATACATAACTATTGGTTGTATGATTGTTAAATATAACTGAATCTTCACCTGTTTTGAGAGGACTCTAGAGCTCAGTAGAATACTTAATGCATAAAAGCATTTATTTCCCAATTTAATTCTTTGTTGGATTTCTATTTAACATTAATTCTTTTGTGTTACAATTGTACCCAGGTATTTGAATTGTTCTACATTTTTGAACTCAAACTGACCCATGGTTATGGTCCCGGTCGTAGGAGAGTTATCTATTTCTCTGCTAACTTCCATATATTGTGTTTTCTCCGTGTTGAGATGTAGTCCCCCCTTTTTTGTCGATTCTATTAATCTGCCACATAAGTTTTCCATTTGTTGTTATTCTTCTCCCAGTAGGACTATATATCGTCCGTATAGGCGAGCAAACTGAAGTAGGTTCTATTCATTATTATTTTTCCATCTCTATCAATCTTCATTTCTCGGATCACTTTCTCTAAAATTAAATTAAAAAGGATTGGTGACAAGACGTTACCCTGCCTGAGTGTAGTTCTCACTTCCATCATCCTGGATATTGAATTTCCCACTTTGACTTTCACTTTTATGTGTTTTATACTGGTTTCAATTAGATGTACTATTTTCCTAGGAAAATGAAAATGTTTTAATATTTCGTCCATGCTAGGTCTATCTATACTGTCATATACTTTTTGAAAATCTACAAAAACAACATGGAATTCTTTAATGTATTCACAATTTTTCTGGAATAACGGTTTGATTATAAAGATTTGATCCGTTGTTGACCTGTTTTGCGTGAATCTACATTGATAGTCCCTTAGTACTTCTTCCGCCAATGGTTTGATTCTATGATTGCTAATTAAATCTTATATAACACATGATGTTAATGATTTATATGATGGTGGTCAGATATTGCGTTACAAAAACCATTTTTAGGCATAGTTTATTTTGTTATACAGGGTGGGGCGTGGTTACTTCCTTATCTGAAACTCTCGCCACTGAGCGGCTATTAATAGTAGTGCGTTGGTTTATGACGCGTTCGAAAGCACGTCATCTAAAGTTCTTGTTGTGATTAGTTCAGTGTCAGCAATGCAGTGGACAAAGCAAGAGCGCGCGTTTGCCGTGGAGGCCTACTTTTCTTTCAGCTGTTTGATAATCGCAACTCAGCGTGAATTCAGAAAACATTTCAATATCGCACCTGCAGTTCGTGTGCTTGAACGGAAATCGATTTGTTTATGGGTGGACACATTCAGGGATACCGGTAGTGTGCACAAGAAACGTAATGGACCTTACAAAACCGTCAGGATGCCAGAAAACATCGAAAGGGAAAGGGCAGCGCTTCTGAAATCTCCTAGGCGATCTGCACGCAAACATTCGGCTGCTTTAGGGATTTATAATCGCACAGTGAGACGAATTCTACATGAAGAACTCAATTTTCACCCATACAAATTAGCAGTGGTGCAACAACTTAATCCGCGCCATTATGTTGCGCGAAAAAATGCATGTGAAGCAATCCTCGAAAACCTGTCTCAGGACGCCCTTGTTTTCTTTAGTGACGAGGCACATTTCCATATTTCAGGATGCGTGAACAAACAAAACATGCGGTATTGGAGCCCCAGGCGAGAGGCTCAGGTTTCGTAGAGACCAAAATAGCTTTCGATTTACGTTGAAAACTCGACTGATTGATGTTTGAGCCTTTCGACGGTTCCATGCGATTTGGAAGATGATGTGAACTATTTGAAGTGCCGGCAGCTTCGAAGGCAGCAATAAAATCTTTATAAAATCTACTAGTTCCGCAAGTTGAGGAAAACCACCTGTATGTTTTAATTCAAATTGGTGACGAGTAGTTATGGGTAGACATCGTAATGAAAGTACGAAAAGTAGAAATTCCCATAAATCCGGAACGTTCATGGATCTCAGCATGTGGACGTTATCGGAAAACAGTAATAGAAATTTTTTAAGCCCTGTAAGTGACTCTTGAGATTGCATAGGCGCAGAAAGTAATTTCTCAACGATAACCATAGCCAATTGACGTGGTTTGTCAAAGCGATCGATTAAAGTTTGCCAGGAAAAAGCATAATTATGACCTGAGACATGAATATTTCGAATCGCGAGATGGGCATCATCCTTCAAACAACCCAACAAATAATAGAATCGTTCGACGGCAGATAAATCATCACGCTGACCGACGAGAGCTTCGAAACGATCGCGAAAAGTGGGCCATTCATAAATATCTCCAGTAAATAATGGAAGTGGAATTTCGGGCAAACGAGAGCCATAACTGGTGGCTTGACGACGACGGAAAGTGTTATCTTCATGAAACGATTCATTACTATTTTTCTGCGGATAGGTAGTCCTAATTTGGTTCACCACCGTCATCGCTGATATATAAAGATCGCGCGTCTTACGTTCGAGGTCGATTGAAAACTCGTCCAAATGGTCTAAATCAAGAAGAGCATCGAGAACGGCTTGATTTTCTAAAGTAAACTTGTCCCACAACGAGTCAAGATGTTCTGCTGCGGTGAGAAAGGAGTCCCGTAAATTAGGATCATTAGATAATTTAATTGCTTGTTCCGCGATATGTTTGATACGGTCAACGGTGGAATTCCGATTTATAATTGAAATCGTTTTAGCGCGAATCAGCATTCGCTGAGTACGCAACTTTTCGGATTCGGACATTATTTACGCACCGATTGTAAAACAAAATAAATATACAAAAACAAAAAACAGACCACAATAACAGTAAATGACACTATGTAAATAAAATATAGCTATGATCGAGATTATCGCAAAGGTATACTAATTGAGAAAAATAATTAGATAATTATTCACATGCAGATAATATAATAGTTGACATACGAATATAAAAATGAACTTACAATTCAAACGTAATAATTCAATACAAATATAATTGATATCAAAAATTTAATTAAACGATTTCGAGCTAGATTCGTGGCAAATACGCTGTGCTAAAATTTATCGCACATTACAATAGGAAAATCCACGTACGTATTAATTATACGACACAATGCCGCATCTAGAATAATATTACTAACTCGAAGTAAATAATATTACAAAAAGAACAAGTGAATAAACACTCAAAATGATTAATACTTAATCATTTAAATAAATAAGATTGAAATATTAATGAAAAATAATTTGTTACATGACTTACGCCCAAACCAATGACACTAAATAACGGCCAGAAAATCGACGAACCACGCTCTGCTACGAAATGTTTGATATCGAAATTCTTTTTGTACAGTTAATTTCAATATCGTGCGACTGGATGGGATAATTAAATAATTTCACACAACTGATCACTTTTAACAATTATATTGTAAATACAAACAAGAAAAATATATGGCACGACAATATTTCGACTTGTGTCCGCGCGTGCCCGAACGGAACAGAACGTCGCGGTGGGTCGTAGTATCGTATTTTGATAAATATATTAATAGGACAATTATTGTATTATCGCGAGTTCGGCCACGGCGGTCCAAAGTTTACATATTTCCACTTGCGTAGACAAATTTATTGATTAGCTTTATTATCTTGTATTGGATTTGTATCATATATTATTATGTTATACTATAATACTTAGTGCACATGTATATATATATCGATTTTTACTCAATAATTTATATTAGTTACATACACACGTCAACAGTTATTACATAATTTACGAATCATATTCCTATATGCACGTGTTTTTGTACGTTACGTACTATTAATTATTGTGTATTAATTAGTTTAGGGTACATTATACAAACGAACACAAATACTTAAAGATACAGGACAGAAAAAATATATTACATAAACTTTAATAACACACTATGAGAGGAGCACACGACAGCGCACATAAAGACGTTGTGACACACTAATGATATCTAGACAGTGTGTCCACATCTGAAACATGCCCTTTTTTTTTTTTTTTTTTTTACAATACTCAATATTATCACATAATTGATTTTAATTTATACATTTTTTTTTTTTTTTTTTTTAAATAATACATTACTAAATATTATAACATAATTGATTTTAGTTTATACTTAATACAGCATTTAACATTCTTAAAAACATTTACCATAGTTAAAGATATTTATTAATTATACATAGTTTTTTAACCACACAGATTTTTTAGTTATTCTTCTATCTCTTTTATTTATATTTACATCCTCATGTTCACTGACATTTTCCTTTCTTTGTTTATTACTATTATCAACTTTTATCTCATCTCTTGATTTTGCAAATCTCAGCCATTTAGAATTTCTTTTTAATATGGTTCCATCAGATAGTTTTACTTTATAGCTTCTTGGTGTTTCAGCTTTGCCTAAATTCTCACACTCCATCCATATTCCCTTATAACGCACATACAAATATTTTGCATTACTTAATTCACTGTGATTTCTTTCTCTAGCAGTTTTATTATAATGATTTTCTTGTTTTTCCTTATTTTTCCTAATGTTACTCAATAACTTATCCTTATCATAAATTCCAGGTTGCAGTAGTCCTATTTTTACTGGTATTTTAGTTTTTAATCTTCTATTTAACAATAATTGAGCTGGAGATAAGTTGATGCCTTCAAACGGGCTGTTCCTATATTCCAGTAAACTATACCATAAACTACTTTCATCATATCCAATTTTTTAAACATTTTTTTAAAAATTCCCACTGATTTTTCAACCATTCCATTACTTTGACTATGACCTGGACTAATAAATGTACACCTAATATCATTCTCTAAACAAAATGTTTTAAAGTCTATTGAATTAAATGGCACATTATCTGATATGATTTCATTCGGTATACCAAACCTAGAGAACAGTTTTTTAAGCTCTGTTATTACTGTATCTGCATTTTTCGAGTTTACCTTTATCGGCTCAAACCACTTTGAATAGTAATCTGTCACTATTAAATATGTTTGACCAGCTATTTCAGCAAAATCTACCCCTAACTTTAGGTATGGATGTGTCACTAATTCATGAGACAGCAATGGTTCTTTAATGTTACTTCTTTTATGTGTATTACAAGATTTGCATGATGAAACAAAATTTTTAATTTCATTGTGCATGAATGGCCAATATACTATTTGTTTTGCTTTAGCCACAGTTCTATCTATACCTAAATGATCTGAATGTAGTTTTGTCATAAATTCTTTTCTAAGGCCTTTAGGAACTATCACTTGATTATCATGAAAGATTAATTCATCACTAACTGTAATATGATTCTTTTCCTTTATATACTTCCCTATTTCTGAATTCAGCTTACAATCTTTTGTGTTAACATACCACCCATTTTGATACAACTCCATTAATTTAACTAGACTATTATCCTCTTAGGTTTAATCTTTAATATCTTTTGTTTCTCTGGTGAGATAAGTAGTGTATTTTCTGGTGCTACTACTACAATTTCATGTACAATGTGAGTGCATTCAGTCTTCTCATCCACTTCCTCACCAATATATAACCTAGATAATGAATCCGCTAATAAATTTTTTTTCCCCGGCACAAACTGTAAATCAATATTGTATTTCAATAACCCTAATTTAAATCTTTGTAATCGTGCTGTTATATCATTAATCTCTTTTTTAAAAATTGTAATTAATGGTTTGTGATCAGTAAATATTAATATTTTATGACCATATATTAATTGATGAAATTTGTGACAAGCAAAATAGACAGCCAATAATTCTTTTTCAATTTGAGCATATCTTTTTTCTGTTTGACTCAAACTCCTTGATGCATAAGCAACTGGTTTTTTATTTTGTAAAAGGCAACACCCTAACCCATCCTTACTAGCATCACAATAAATTACTATAGGTAGACATGGATCAAATAAACTCAACACTGGAGGATTGACCACACATTTTTTAAACGCCTCCCATGCTTCCTTTTGCTCACTGTCCCATCTCCAAATACTATTTTTACGTATCAATTCTCTTAGTGGTCCTGTTATACTTGCTAAATTGGGAATAAATTCTGTTAAGTAACTTCCTAAGCCCAGTGCTTGTTGTACTTCTGATGAGTTTCTTGGTTCTCTCATTTTTATAACAGCCTCTGTTAATGTTGGATCTGGTAATACACCTGCTTCTGTAAATTGCATACCCACATATTTAACACTATTAGTCATAAACTGCATTTTTTCCATATTGAATTTAATTCCCCATTCTGTAACTCTCTTTACTACCTTATCTAATACTTTACTATGTTCTAATTCACTTTCTGTTGCTATTATTACATCATCAAAATAAACAGTTATTTCTTCTATACCTTCGAACACAACCATAGCCATTTTTTGAAACACCTCTGGGGCAGTAGCAATCCCAAAAGGCAATCTCAAAAATTTATATCGACCAAATGGCGTGATAAATGTACATAAATCAGCAGACTCTTCATCTAGCTCAATATGGTAGAAGGCTTCCTTCATGTCAAGTACAGTAAAATATTTTTTCCCTACTAGCCTACTTTTTATGTCATCTCTTGTTGGAATATACGAGTGTTCTCTTTTTATAGCCTGATTTAAAAATTTGGGATCCAAGCAAATTCTTAATGTTCCATTCTTCTTTTCAGTTATTACTAAATTACTGACCCATTCTGTTGGTTTATCAACTTTTTGTATTATTTTATCTTTTTCCAATCTATTCAAGGTATATTTTAATTTTTCTTTTATTTTAAATGGTATTCTTCGTGGTGGTCTAACTACTGGTGTGACATTATCTTTTAATGTAATTTTATGTTTGAAAGGTAATTTACCAAGTCCTTCAAAAATATGTCTATTGTTTTGAATAAATTGGTTTTTTTTCTCATCTTGTATATTTACCACATCAATTCTCTGTAACAACTTTAATTGTACGCAAGTATTACGACCCAATATCGGTTTAATATTATTATTATCTATTATTACAAAATCAATAAGTACTTTTAATCCATCCACAACACACGGTATTTTTATTTTTCCTTTTACATCTAAAAGAAATCCACCAAACGCTTGAACTTTTATGGTACAATCACTTATGTTTTTCTCATTTACTCTCAATTTACTTAACATCTTATAAGGTAAAACATTTAGATCTGCTCCTGAGTCTAATTTAAAATTAATCACCTCATTATTTATTATTACAACCTTTTTCCAATCCCCGTTATTTTTACTTGTTATAGTATCAATTAAAAACATCTCATCTATCTTATTGTATGTTTTAAAACTGCTAGCATTACTATTCTTACCCTTCTTGCATCCAATCTTGAAATGTCCTAACAGTCCACATAACTTACACTGCTTGTTGAATGCTGGACACTCTCGAGCCTTATGCTTATACCCACACTTCTTACAATCGTACTCCTTTCTCCCGTCTTTATCTTCATATTTACAGCTGGTTGATTGATGATATGTTGTTTTTGTTCTTTTGTCCAACTGGTCTTGCTTTTTCTTCTTATCTTCCATATTATTTCCATACTGTTCATTACATTTCATTTGATCCACTGATCTTGCTCCATCTTCTCCGGTTAACATTATTTGGTTAATCATTGCCATTTCTGTTGCTCTGCAATGATCTATTATTTTATCAAGTGACAGGTCTGGTGTTCTTAATAACCTCTCCTGTAGTTTATGATCATTAACGCCAATTACAATTCGGACTTTAAGTAAATTATCTTCCAATTCCCCAAACTTACATTTCTTTGCCATTTTCTTTAGTTCAATAAAGAACTTGTCAAACGATTCACCCTCAGCTTGACTTCGTTTAAAGAATTTGAATTGTTCGTCTATTATGTTTTTCTTTGGTTCTGCATAGTTTTCAAGCTCCTTAAACAATATTTCGACTGTTTCACATTCAATTTTAAAAGCTTCAACGACCGAATAGGCTTCTTCATCAAGTCCACTTTTAAAGTGTGCGACTTTAACTCTTTCACTTTTCTTATTCAGTTCATTTGCATCAATATAATTATAAAATTGTCTCTTGAAATTATGCAGTTCATTCACTAATGATACAGCAGTTCCAAAATTTAATTTTGGCAACCTCACCGTAGCAGACATTTTTTAGGTTATAATGACACTTACCGTGTATGTTAATCGTGGATACAATATATGTTATTTTAATTACACGCAAGAACTATTACCGACTGCGCCATGTTTTTGTACGTTACGTACTATTAATTATTGTGTATTAATTAGTTTAGGGTACATTATACAAACGAACACAAATACTTAAAGATACAGGACAGAAAAAATATATTACATAAACTTTAATAACACACTATGAGAGGAGCACACGACAGCGCACATAAAGACGTTGTGTCACACTATTGATATCTAGACAGTGTGTCCACATCTGAAACAGCACGTAATAAAATCCTTTTTTCACGACTATATTAATAGGTAATATTACGATAGGATACAACGCGTTTGGCTTGCGTGCAACCAGATTGATCGTAGTTAATAAAATAAATGTTTTTTTTATAAAATAGAAAAAAGAAAAAGTTGGTATGGGATTATGCCAAGCGCAAAGGGGATCGCGCCTTTTACGATTAATGTGACGACGAATATAATGAATATTCTTTATTTATTTAAGGCGACGAGGTGGATTATTGTAAAGTGTCTGAAAAGATAGTTCGTTAATTAAAGTGTTTAGGTAATTTTGAAGACGGTTATGAAAATTTTTGTAACGAATTATGGCGGATTGTTCTACTGTGGGTGCATTAATGGATTTTTTCATTAGATATCTAAGGGTTAGAGTTAAGTAAGCTACGAACGACTTTGGATGGAACGGTTTGGATTTTGGAATATAAATATAGAACAATATACGTGAAGACGTAAATACGTGTTAACACAAATTCACGGATTCACGTAATTTCACAAATTTACGGATTCACGTGATTATACAAATTCATGGAATCATGTGAATATAATATTATATTCACGAATACACGTGAATAAAATTATAAATTTACGGAAAATTTTAAGCAATGGGTTTTATAAATCGAACATTAATTTCAAGTAAACACATGAAATAGGGAGCTCTAGTAATTACTATCAGGTAACATCTACGTTCCTTTGTGTATTTTCTTATGCGAAAACATTGTGCTCTAACTTGATTGTGCATCAAAACTCTAACACTTTTCCCTACGGTCAACTCCACTAATTTTGTTCCATTGTCATTAGTTATGTCATGTAAACTGTGGGTTTCAATAGTTAGTTTAAATGATAGCTCTTTTCCTATCTTAGCGTTTATATCTCCTAGTACAATTTTAATTTTGATATTACTTATCCCTTCTAGTATTTATTCTATCTCTGTATAAAAATCTTCTTTTTCTTGTTGTTTTTTTATCTCTGTGGGTGCATGTACGTTAATGAATACAATATCAAACCATTTGGTCTCTATTTTTAGGTACGCTAATCTCGGGTTGACTTTTCTAAACTCTTTAATCGTTGGTACTATATTTTTTGTACCGCAAAATCAACACCGAATTGTCCTGTTTCTAACTATTTTATAATTACAAATATCACTTACATTCAGCTATATAATATATTAATAACACAAGAATAAAATTAATTTATATCAATTTATCTGTTATAATATATAATAAAGTAGTGAAAATAACAGAGAAAATAAATAAAGAGTAAAAAGGATATGCAAAAAAATAAATAAAGAAATAAAATAAATAAAGAAATAAAAAAAAAAGAGAAATAAAAGAATTAATGAATAGAAATTAAATAAAAATTATAAATTAATACTCGTAAATAAAATAAAAATAAATTTATTTATACTTAAATGTACAAAAAAGCCAATAAATATTACGTTGATTAAAGAAAAAAGAAAATATAAAAATTGTTGTATATGAGTTTATTACTACCGGTTTCGACAAAATGTCATCATCAGGCTTAGGATAATTAATTTTTTTTTTTTTTTTATAAATCGGCCATACACACACTGCCTTGAAAGCCTGTTCAGCAATGCTTGAGGCAGTGGGTCGCTATCGTTTAGCGACCCACTGCAATATTTCGCTGGGGTGGGTGAACGGAAAATCTTCGGCCACACCACCCCTTATAATAGTAAATAACAAAATTTGAATACAGGGAGGAGCGGCTGGTAAGTGCTTACCGCTCCTCCCCTTACATTGCTTCATCCGATTTAAGGGAGACCTGTCACCGCCCTTATTCTCCTCCAACCACGCGATGGGGCTATGTTATAAACAAACATATACAACAACTTTATATTTACTTTTTTCTTTAATCAACGTAATACTCATTAGCTTTTTTGTATATTTATGTATACATATATATATATATACTTATTAATTTAAATATATATATTTTTAAGTTAAAATATCTCAATTTTTCTATTATTCTTGCAAAATATTGAATCATGAGAACCTTTACCATTTATAATGTCTATAGTTTCTAAACCTAGAAAATAATATAATATAATATTAAAATGAAATAAATATCAATGCTTATTATTAAAAAGAGTAAAAATACTTTCGAATTCACATAATATAACGCTTCTTGGTTAATGTTTATTATGTAATTTTTTTTATTTTCACTTGTTCACATTTGTAAACATATGTAGTTTTATTAAACATAGGCAAAACCAATTTTCACGATAATATGATAATAAAAGAAGATTTAAAGAAATCTTATATCAGTATAACTATAATAATAACAACTTACAAATATATTGTCAGAATTTTTCAAATATTACAACTAAATATGTTTAAATGTTGTTCATATGACAACATTTGTAATATAATTATATATAAAATATACGAGTATAGATAATATTGATATTGAAATACAAATATCATATATATAATAAATGTATGTAATTTTTTTCATGACTAACTATTTTATGATTACAAAAGTTACTTACGTTTATCTATGTAATATATTATTAACACAAGAATAAAATAAATGTATATCAATATAACAATCATAATAACAAATTTTTTTTTTTTTTTTGGATTATTATTTATAATTATGATATCATAAGAATATTTACCTCCGGCTGCCTTCAAAGCATTGTTATCTAGAAAATAATGAAATTATGAAGCTTAAGTAGTTATAAAATAATTACCTAAGCTTATTATTATAAAATAGTTAATAATACTGCTAAATTTACATAATATTAAACTCCATTGTAAATTCTTTGTGTGTAATTTTTATTATTTTCATTTGTTCACATTTATAAACATATGTATCTATATTAAATATAGTGAACACTGATTTTCACGATATTATAATCATAATACATGATTTAATGGAATTTTATATCAGTATAACAATTATAATAACCAGTACGAGTTCGACCGTCGACCATTCAACACGTGTGTTTATCGCGAGTGGACTTTTACCAAGATTACTATTACATTTCAGTCATTACGTTGATTAATAGGTAATATCATTGATTATAGAATACACAATTTATTTCATAATCAATGGTAATATGGCTTTAATTATTATTATTTTACGTCAACAAAAACATCGATATGAGTAATAATGCCAAATTGGGCGAACCAATTATCGCCAAACTGCTAAATAAAAATAACACAATAATGAAAACAACTTCTACTTCTAAATTAAGCATGGTTCCTCAAAAAATCTAAAAAAATCAACCCACAATAGCTCGAAGTTTCATAATCAAAGATAACTTAACTCGTGCTCTGCCTCTGATCTCACTAGCAATGGTACCTCTTTTGATATATTACCTGACGTTTCATCCACCTCCGACAATGCAGCCGTATCTAATATAGAACAGCATTGTTCTCAATATAATAATAAACAACAAGAACTTCAGCTTCGCCATAGTTACGGCCAACGAAAAAATACCGTCTATAGAACAAGTATTCAATTTCATTGACGGTATACTACAAAAAACTACATATTAGCAATTGCCAAAATCATATCTCCAAGAAATATTTTTGTTTCACGTATATTTAATAACTAGTTTTGTATATTTCTTTCCAATAAAGAAACATTAGACGCTTTATTGGAAAAAAAACAATTACAATTCGTATTAACGAGCATGAAATTTCAATCCGTTGACTTATTAACGCGACAAAAAAAATAATTATGATAAACGTCTGTCCATCCATATCCAATCAATTAATACTAAATTCACTAAAAAAGATTAACATAACACCAATCTCCCCAATTAGCCACAAAAAAACCGGTTTAAACTTCGAAGGGTATGATCATATTTTAAGCTTCCGCCGTATGATGTATATAAATCAAGAAGAATCCATCAATCTCTCCAAATCTATAGTTATTGATTATAATCAAACTCTGTTTAGAATTTTTTTACTGATGAAAAACTCACATGCTTTACATGTAAAGCTATAGGACATATTTTCAACCTGCAAGGAAAAATGTCTCCAACATTATAGCTAACACACAAATATCTATAGAACTCAACAAAACAACCAAACATCCCTAGTCAGATGATAAATTTAGCAAAGAGATCTTGGAGAATATTCAATCACTCAAAATTTTCTATCTAGAAGAAGAACCTATCCAAATTAAAACAGACCGGTGTGAACTAGACAGTTGCGAAACAACTTTCTATATTACCGAAAATATGCAAGAATACATACAAATCCAAAACACACAAAGAGGATCTCCAATGGAACAAAATAAAAGAACATAATTCGACAGCACAACTTCCCCCAAATCTCCCACTTCATCTACAACTACAAATTTTATAAAAATTGCTCCCAAGCCATCATCAAAAAACCTAAAATTCAATCACGTTCTAATTCTTTCTCTAATCTAATTGGAAATAAAATAGACGCAGTACTGAGGCCCTCTATAAAATTTTTCCCCAATAGTGAGAACTCCAAAATTACATACCCACAATTTAAATATCTGTTAGAAAACTTTGGAAACCAATCAACGAACATTATCTACACATTATGTGAAAGCATCAACTCAAATATACCCAGTATCCTTGATTTAATTGAGAAAGTCCGTTCTAAAACCACGGACCGAGCAATGGAAACCAAATTAACCAAAATATCAAATATCCTGTTTCAGTTTAATCCTCTTCCTCCTCGTAACTCGTAAAAACATTTATATAATATTATAAAAATGTATAAAACAATATTAAGAAAATACTCAATGATATATTTACTCAAAGAATAAAATAAACATATACAAACTGAACCAAAAACTTCAAAATTAATATAAATAAAAAAAAAATTACACTCGCTATGAATAAAAGAAATATAAAAATACTGCAAAGGAACATCAATGGATTTTACAAAAAACTTGACGAATTGTAATTACTAATATGCAAATACGTTCCAGATATATTATGCTTACATGAAACTAACTTTAAAAATTCTAATACAGCAACTTTAAATAACTACAAAGAATTCTGCATAAATAGAATAGATTGCTTATAAGCTAGTGGCAACAATATAATATGTAAAAACTAAACGCCCAAGCAAAAAAATCAAAATAACTTTGCAATTGGAAGTCATAGCATTTTCAGTTGAATTTAAAGATCTTGAACTTAGTGTATGTAACATCTATTCACCTAATTAATACACATTCATAAAGAATGACATTGGAAATATTATAAAACAAATTACTAAACTTTTTATAATAACAGGCAACTTTAATAGCCACAACATCAGGCGGGGATCAAAAACAACCGATAAGAGAGGAAAAGAAATCGAAAAAATGTTAGAAAATGAACAGTTAATACTACTTAATAATTTTGAATCCATTCGCATTAATCCCACAAATGGTGAATTTTCTAATATCGCCTTAAAATTTGCCAGCTCCAGTCTGGCTTTACGCATTAAATGGAAAGTATTATGCAATATCACCAGCAGTGATCATTTTCCCATCATGGTCCAAATTATTTCCCTTCACAATGATATCACTAACGACGTCGAAAGATGGAATCTGAAATAGCTAGATTTGCCTTTGTTTTCTGAATTACTAGAAACAGAAATAATACAAATTAAAGATTTCGAAACATTAAATGTTAATCAGTTAACAGAAAGTCCTAACAAATTATATAGTCAAAATAGGCAACTTAACAATTGGAAAAACAAAACGAAAACTCAAAAACTCAAAGTTTCTTGGTGAAACCAAGCTATAAAAAAGCACTAATAGCAAAAAAGGCAGCATTGAAAAAATTAAAAAAACAAATAACATAGATGATTATATAAACCTTAAAAAAACACAGAGCTAAATCAAAATATTTAAGCAAAATAAATAAAAAACTATCATGGGAAAATTTCAAAAGTAGCATTAATGACAATGTAGACAGTAAATGTATTTGTAACAAAATTAAATCACTAAAAGGTCTTAGTAGATATAACAAAATCAATTTACTAGACAAAAACATAAATGAACTTATAAGTAACACGGAACAAATAAAAAATAAACTGAGAATATTTTTACAATAACAGCAGCATCAGTAATTTCAACACGCAATTTAAATTATTTTAACAACAATGCAAAAATGAAATGATAAAAACACCATAGGTGAAAATCATTTTGTCCAAATTCAAATAAACTCCCCAATAATTATACAAAAAATATGTCATTTTATAAAGAAATGCAAAAGCAATAGTCAGGGTCCAGACCAAATCCCATATTCATTCATGTGCATTTTTGGAAGAAAAACATTGGAATTATTAACAACACTTTATGATTAAAAATTTTTGTGGGGAGTGTGGCCATCAACTTGGAAGAGCGGAGTAGTAATTCCAATCCCAAAACATGAAAAAGACAAATTCCAACTAGAGTGATACAGGCCAATCACGTTACTAAACACAATGTGCAAATTATTAGAAAAAATTTATAAATCATAGATTAAACTGGTTATTAGAAAAAACTCCTTTCTCTCATCGCATCAGAATGGATTTAGAAAAAACAAAAGCACAATAGATAATCTTATCGAAGTAAAAGAAGAGATCATTGAAACGTTTATCAACAAACAGATCATGGGTATAGTAAACCTTGATATATAGTATTAATAGTAGGTAAAGGAAATCTCTTCAACATAATCACTAATTTCTTAGAAAACCGTGCATTCAGAATAAGAGCAAATAATTATTTCTTCGCTGAGTTCATACACGAAAATGGAGTCCCTCAAGGGTCAGCCCTCTCTGTGACATTTTTTCTCATAGCAATTAATGACATTACTAAACATTTTATTCATGGTGATATTCCACCAGTTAAATTAAATTTATATGCAGATTGTTTTTGTACGTTACGTACTATTAATTATTGTGTATTAATTAGTTTAGGGTACATTATACAAACGAACACAAATACTTAAAGATACAGGACAGAAAAAATATATTACATAAACTTTAATAACACACTATGAGAGGAGCACACGACAGCGCACATAAAGACGTTGTGACACACTAATGATATCTAGACAGTGTGTCCACATCTGAAACATGCCCTTTTTTTTTTTTTTTTTTACAATACTCAATATTATCACATAATTGATTTTAATTTATACATTTTTTTTTTTTTTTTTTTTTAAATAATACATTACTAAATATTATAACATAATTGATTTTAGTTTATACTTAATACAGCATTTAACATTCTTAAAAACATTTACCATAGTTAAAGATATTTATTAATTATACATAGTTTTTTAACCACACAGATTTTTTAGTTATTCTTCTATCTCTTTTATTTATATTTATATCCTCATGTTCACTGACATTTTCCTTTCTTTGTTTATTACTATTATCAACTTTTATCTCATCTCTTGATTTTGCAAATCTCAGCCATTTAGAATTTCTTTTTAATATGGTTCCATCAGATAGTTTTACTTTATAGCTTCTTGGTGTTTCAGCTTTGCCTAAATTCTCACACTCCATCCATATTCCCTTATAACGCACATACAAATATTTTGCATTACTTAATTCACTGTGATTTCTTTCTCTAGCAGTTTTATTATAATGATTTTCTTGTTTTTCCTTATTTTTCCTAATGTTACTCAATAACTTATCCTTATCATAAATTCCAGGTTGCAGTAGTCCTATTTTTACTGGTATTTTAGTTTTTAATCTTCTATTTAACAATAATTGAGCTGGAGATAAGTTGATGCCTTCAAACGGGCTGTTCCTATATTCCAGTAAACTATACCATAAACTACTTTCATCATATCCAATTTTTTTAAACATTTTTTTAAAAATTCCCACTGATTTTTCAACCATTCCATTACTTTGACTATGACCTGGACTAATAAATGTACACCTAATATCATTCTCTAAACAAAATGTTTTAAAGTCTATTGAATTAAATGGCACATTATCTGATATGATTTCATTCGGTATACCAAACCTAGAGAACAGTTTTTTAAGCTCTGTTATTACTGTATCTGCATTTTTCGAGTTTACCTTTATCGGCTCAAACCACTTTGAATAGTAATCTGTCACTATTAAATATGTTTGACCAGCTATTTCAGCAAAATCTACCCCTAACTTTAGGTATGGATGTGTCACTAATTCATGAGACAGCAATGGTTCTTTAATGTTACTTCTTTTATGTGTATTACAAGATTTGCATGATGAAACAAAATTTTTAATTTCATTGTGCATGAATGGCCAATATACTATTTGTTTTGCTTTAGCCACAGTTCTATCTATACCTAAATGATCTGAATGTAGTTTTGTCATAAATTCTTTTCTAAGGCCTTTAGGAACTATCACTTGATTATCATGAAAGATTAATTCATCACTAACTGTAATATGATTCTTTTCCTTTATATACTTCCCTATTTCTGAATTCAGCTTACAATCTTTTGTGTTAACATACCACCCATTTTGATACAACTCCATTAATTTAACTAGACTATTATCCTCTTAGGTTTAATCTTTAATATCTTTTGTTTCTCTGGTGAGATAAGTAGTGTATTTTCTGGTGCTACTACTACAATTTCATGTACAATGTGAGTGCATTCAGTCTTCTCATCCACTTCCTCACCAATATATAACCTAGATAATGAATCCGCTAATAAATTTTTTTTCCCCGGCACAAACTGTAAATCAATATTGTATTTCAATAACCCTAATTTAAATCTTTGTAATCGTGCTGTTATATCATTAATCTCTTTTTTAAAAATTGTAATTAATGGTTTGTGATCAGTAAATATTAATATTTTATGACCATATATTAATTGATGAAATTTGTGACAAGCAAAATAGACAGCCAATAATTCTTTTTCAATTTGAGCATATCTTTTTTCTGTTTGACTCAAACTCCTTGATGCATAAGCAACTGGTTTTTTATTTTGTAAAAGGCAACACCCTAACCCATCCTTACTAGCATCACAATAAATTACTATAGGTAGACATGGATCAAATAAACTCAACACTGGAGGATTGACCACACATTTTTTAAACGCCTCCCATGCTTCCTTTTGCTCACTGTCCCATCTCCAAATACTATTTTTACGTATCAATTCTCTTAGTGGTCCTGTTATACTTGCTAAATTGGGAATAAATTCTGTTAAGTAACTTCCTAAGCCCAGTGCTTGTTGTACTTCTGATGAGTTTCTTGGTTCTCTCATTTTTATAACAGCCTCTGTTAATGTTGGATCTGGTAATACACCTGCTTCTGTAAATTGCATACCCACATATTTAACACTATTAGTCATAAACTGCATTTTTTCCATATTGAATTTAATTCCCCATTCTGTAACTCTCTTTACTACCTTATCTAATACTTTACTATGTTCTAATTCACTTTCTGTTGCTATTATTACATCATCAAAATAAACAGTTATTTCTTCTATACCTTCGAACACAACCATAGCCATTTTTTGAAACACCTCTGGGGCAGTAGCAATCCCAAAAGGCAATCTCAAAAATTTATATCGACCAAATGGCGTGATAAATGTACATAAATCAGCAGACTCTTCATCTAGCTCAATATGGTAGAAGGCTTCCTTCATGTCAAGTACAGTAAAATATTTTTTCCCTACTAGCCTACTTTTTATGTCATCTCTTGTTGGAATATACGAGTGTTCTCTTTTTATAGCCTGATTTAAAAATTTGGGATCCAAGCAAATTCTTAATGTTCCATTCTTCTTTTCAGTTATTACTAAATTACTGACCCATTCTGTTGGTTTATCAACTTTTTGTATTATTTTATCTTTTTCCAATCTATTCAAGGTATATTTTAATTTTTCTTTTATTTTAAATGGTATTCTTCGTGGTGGTCTAACTACTGGTGTGACATTATCTTTTAATGTAATTTTATGTTTGAAAGGTAATTTACCAAGTCCTTCAAAAATATGTCTATTGTTTTGAATAAATTGGTTTTTTTTCTCATCTTGTATATTTACCACATCAATTCTCTGTAACAACTTTAATTGTACGCAAGTATTACGACCCAATATCGGTTTAATATTATTATTATCTATTATTACAAAATCAATAAGTACTTTTAATCCATCCACAACACACGGTATTTTTATTTTTCCTTTTACATCTAAAAGAAATCCACCAAACGCTTGAACTTTTATGGTACAATCACTTATGTTTTTCTCATTTACTCTCAATTTACTTAACATCTTATAAGGTAAAACATTTAGATCTGCTCCTGAGTCTAATTTAAAATTAATCACCTCATTATTTATTATTACAACCTTTTTCCAATCCCCGTTATTTTTACTTGTTATAGTATCAATTAAAAACATCTCATCTATCTTATTGTATGTTTTAAAACTGCTAGCATTACTATTCTTACCCTTCTTGCATCCAATCTTGAAATGTCCTAACAGTCCACATAACTTACACTGCTTGTTGAATGCTGGACACTCTCGAGCCTTATGCTTATACCCACACTTCTTACAATCGTACTCCTTTCTCCCGTCTTTATCTTCATATTTACAGCTGGTTGATTGATGATATGTTGTTTTTGTTCTTTTGTCCAACTGGTCTTGCTTTTTCTTCTTATCTTCCATATTATTTCCATACTGTTCATTACATTTCATTTGATCCACTGATCTTGCTCCATCTTCTCCGGTTAACATTATTTGGTTAATCATTGCCATTTCTGTTGCTCTGCAATGATCTATTATTTTATCAAGTGACAGGTCTGGTGTTCTTAATAACCTCTCCTGTAGTTTATGATCATTAACGCCAATTACAATTCGGACTTTAAGTAAATTATCTTCCAATTCCCCAAACTTACATTTCTTTGCCATTTTCTTTAGTTCAATAAAGAACTTGTCAAACGATTCACCCTCAGCTTGACTTCGTTTAAAGAATTTGAATTGTTCGTCTATTATGTTTTTCTTTGGTTCTGCATAGTTTTCAAGCTCCTTAAACAATATTTCGACTGTTTCACATTCAATTTTAAAAGCTTCAACGACCGAATAGGCTTCTTCATCAAGTCCACTTTTAAAGTGTGCGACTTTAACTCTTTCACTTTTCTTATTCAGTTCATTTGCATCAATATAATTATAAAATTGTCTCTTGAAATTATGCAGTTCATTCACTAATGATACAGCAGTTCCAAAATTTAATTTTGGCAACCTCACCGTAGCAGACATTTTTTAGGTTATAATGACACTAACCGTGTATGTTAATCGTGGATACAATATATGTTATTTTAATTACACGCAAGAACTACTACCGACTGCGTCATGTTTTTGTACGTTACGTACTATTAATTATTGTGTATTAATTAGTTTAGGGTACATTATACAAACAAACACAAATACTTAAAGATACAGGACAGAAAAAATATATTACATAAACTTTAATAACACACTATGAGAGGAGCACACGACAGCGCACATAAAGACGTTGTGACACACTAATGATATCTAGACAGTGTGTCCACATCTGAAACACAGATGATATCAATTTCTGGCGTAAAAGCAATAATAAAACCGCTGTCTAAAGCCATCTTCAAATAACTGCCACAAACTTAGAAAAATGTTCAAATAAATAAATTTCTCCCCGGAAAAGTCTAGTTGTACTACTAGATCTGTCAGATCTAATAACACAGTACACGAAAAAAACAACGATGACTTAATAAAATTAATGAATAAAACAAAATTAACACATCTCAAATTATAATTAAAGAATATAATACTAAACCTCCATGGACATTTGTTTACCAAATCAAAACGAAACTCAATTATTTATCCAAACTTTGCTGTTTGTTCTTCGCCCAATGTTTTCAAAAACCACCTAAAAAACATACTCAAAAACTACAAAGATGACCAAGAAGTAGACACTGATGGATTAAAAACTCAAGGAGTTGGTTTGTTAATAATATTTCCCAATAAAAGAGTACTGTACAAATTACCATTCAATTGCTCTATATTCACAGCTATGGTTATACTGAAGGTTATTGAAATCATAATCCAAGAAGAACATTCAAAATCCATTATACTTAGTGACTCTCTCAATTAAAAGTATTTAAAACCAATTTATCCCTGGAGATATTACAACCAAAATTCAAAATAACTAAAACAAAGTCATTAAACACGACAAACAAATAACTATCATGTGGATACCAGAACATTTCGGAATAAAAAGAAATGTAATAGCGGATGAACAAGCTTCAGTCACTAGATACAATACTGATATTCCCTTTAATTGAGTAAATGAGTTATGATGACTTAAAATTTACCAAAGAGATCGTTAAAAGTGACAAAATATTTATTATGGATAAAGCACTAAGCTGAACGAGATTAAGAGAGAGATATGTAGATGGCAAAACCCTAACTTAAAAAGAAAAGAAGAAACGGTACTTAATAGACTGCGAATAGGACACATTAGAATCATACACGGATTCCTGATGGCTGGAGAGGATGCACCGATATTTTAAACCTGTGGAGTGGACCTCTCTGTCAAGCACATCATCTCCGATTGCCTGAAATATGCTCAAGATCGGACCGAATATAACATACTCCACAATTTGAACTCTGCACTTGGACCCAATTACAAGTAAAGCATAGATTTAATCAATTTTTCTTAAAAAATCAACTTTAACCAAATTAAAAAAAAAACACATATTGTATGTATATATATTGCAACTAATAGCCTTTGCTGCTGATAATTTTTTTCGATCAATAAAAAAAAAATTATAATAATTTAAAAGTATTCACAACATTTTTCATACACTGCAACTAAATATATTTAAATGTTGTATATTTGACAACATTTGTAATATAATTACATATGGACTAAAATAAATAGATAATATAGGTATAGAAATATAGATATTATACATTTATACAATTTTTTTTATTATTATTACTAACTATTTTCTAATTACAAATATAACTTACGTTTTTCTATGTAATATAATAATAATACAAAAATATTATCAATTTATATCAATATAACAACCATAATAACGCATTTTTTTTTTTGATTATTCATTTTAACTATTATTTTATAAGAACTTTTACCATTATTTACTTTATTAGCTGTACGAACTAGAAGATAATAAAATAATGAAGCTTAGGTCATTATGAAATAATTACCTTAGCTTATTCATACAGAAGGTAATAATACTGCTAAATTCACTTAATATAAAACTCCTTGGTAAATCTTTCCGTGGCGTAACCAAGGGGGGTGTTTTGGATGTCTGGACACCCCTTTGAATCGTATTGATGGAAATTACATTCGATGACCATTGAAAAAAATGTCCAATCTTTTTTAAAATATATAACGTTCAACTACAGTCATTATTTATTCGTAAGGTTTATTAGAATGTATTGTTTAAAATATTGTTATAACAGAATGCAAATATGTTAGTGGTATACAGGCGCGGATCCAGAACTTATTTACGGGGGGGGGGGGCATCTTAATCAAAACAACTTTAATCCTCATTTTGTCGCATCGAGTAATGAAATATTTTTCAAAACGTTTTCTTGGAAATCGTTTGCGATACATCGAAATAAAACAATAAAGTCTGTCTTTATATCTTTATCAAATGTCGAATCGCGTGGCGGTTGCGGCTGCTATCAGAACAATTTATTGTCCTCTACGGAGATCGAGATATTTAACAGCTATACTGTAGGTATATTATATTATGTGTGACCCATCAATTTTTAAGGTTCACGTATCGTTCAATAATTAAACTGCAATACATATATGAAAACAATTATATGTACTTTGATAAAAAGAAGTATTCATCTATATTGGTTATCAAAAACGTTAAAACCGAAAAATCCCATAGCTACAACTTCAATTTAAATTGTCTTTCTATAATATCATAGATAAGAGTTACAATTATAAAGCGATACTAATACAACAATTTAACAAGAGTCTACAGGGGGGGGGCGATCGCCCCTAGCCCCCCCACCCCCTTGGATCCGCGCTGGTGGTATAAATGTTATAATGTATTTTGTCCATAGTATACCGACAAATTCGAAAATTTATCATGGTAAAAATAAACATAGTATACAACACAAAGTCACATTATAGTACAGTATTCTATAGTGTAGTATAGATATCTGTGTTACAACAATGTACATTATACCCTATTCTATTATTAAAAATTGTGATAAAACGGAAACCGGAAAATTCGTCAAAGAAAACCATGAATAGATACTCATCTAATTCCTAATTAGAATTAATTCTTATCAAATTATCGTTGTCAAAAGCTGAATAATAATATAATATTTGTATGACTGTCTGTACCTACGTGTTTTTATTATATCAGTTCAGTTGTTTGATAGTTATTGTCGCCGTCGATCAAATAAAATGAGTAAGTGTGTATGTTTAACAGATTTTTGTAAAAAAAGTACCACGGCAGGAATTGACGCAATTAAATATGAAAACAAACATCGAGAAATCTAGTCCAGAAAACGAATATTCTGGTTTAAGTCATCAAATAGAACATGAACATGTTCATGACGATAGTCAGGTTAGTATATTTAATATTTAATTATATGTTGGACAAAGTCAAAAGCTTTCAAATAAAGAAAAAATTGAATATTTTCAAAAAACATCGTCTCCAGGAAGCACATTTGTATTTCCAACGAGTGAGTTAAATAAGAAAAAAAAAAGTTTCAATTAAGTTGGTTGGACAGATGGAAATGGCTAGCGTATTTGCAAACAAATGACGGTGCGTATTGCAAGTATTGTGTTATAAAACAGTATTTAACATGTATTTAATAAAAACGTATTTAATAAAGCAGAAGGAAGTATCGTGTCTCATACCTTGGGAAATTTTTGTCTTAAACCATTGAAAATATAGTATAAAGCAATAGAAAAATGTAATTAACGTGAAAAATGTAATTATCATCTCCTTTCAGTTAAACAATATCAAAAAATTGTTGCAATTGAAGCTGAGAAACAAGATCCTATCAATTTATAATTAAATAAAGCCATTAAACGGGATAGGGAATTGAATAGGAAAATAAATATTTCTGTAATCGGGTCTGTGATTTTTTGCGGAAGACAAGGGATTGCCTTACGGGGACATCGTGATTTTGGAACATTAACATTAGAAATTCCAGTAGAAAATAAAGGCAACTGTAGAGCTTTAATGCGATTTCATTTAAATGCAGCAAAATTGTCTGGTGATGAATCTTACCAATTAGCGAGAACAAATTGTGCAAAAAATGCTTAGTATACAAGCTGGAGAATTCAAAACAAAAATATCGGATCTTGTCATAAAATTATTTCATCTAAAATCATTAAAGAAGTCAATAATAGTAAATGCTTTTCGGTAATAGCAGGCGAAACGGCAGATGTGGT